>CM033683.1:65926983-67289902 GCA_019514585.1 Dendrobium officinale | reverse complement strand
GTAGCAAAAATATTAATTAGGGAATATCATTATTGCAAATTGATGTCATTATTATTTTTGATTTCTTTTTTAATATGATTATTTTGTTATTAGTAAAATTTGTTTTTGATTAGTTAATTTTGAATGACTTTAAAAAAAATTGCACAATAGTATGACAAAAATATAAAAGATGCAAAATAGTTTGCAAAGTAAAAAAGAGGCACAAAATTAGCTCAAAAAAATACACAAAATGTGCCACAAAAAGAAAAGATGTGCAATATGGCCAAATTGAGATTTGTTCTTTCCTCTATCATTCAATCTCTAATCCAAATCTCTCTAAGTAACAATGATATTTTATATTTAATTTAAAGTTAACTAATCTTCATTTTGTCATTTTTGTAATAATCATATTTATTTAATTTGTCTAGCATGAATCATAATTTTGATTAACTTCTCTTTTTCTTATTGTACTTTAATTTAAAAATTTTGAATTTTTCTTTTTTGGTATTATGGAATTAATATTGTAATTATAATTAATTTCAAATCATTTCTTTTCAATTCTTTTGGTTTATGTATTAAAACTAATCATTTCAAATTCTACTTCCCTTTTTGTTATTATCAAAAGGGGGGGAATAATAATACAGTTTGATTTGAGTGCGTGATATGATGTGTATATGTTTGAATGAATGCAATGCATGTTTATCACTGTGTTTTTTATTTTCATCATATTTTCATCGTGTTTTGTGTTTTTGTTTTCATTGTGTTTCTTTTTATTTTATTTTATTTGGGTTTAGGTATTTTGATTTTCATGAGATTCCCTAGATTTCAATTGAACATTCATTTAGGAGGAGCTAAGGAGATATTTTTGTTTTAAATATTAACTTAAATAATAATTATTTTGACATCATCAAAAAGGGGGAGATTGTTGTAACTTAGTTTTCATAACTATATGTTTCATATCATGTGTATTTTTGATGATTCCAAATATTATTATTTTAATTACTATTTCTCTTAACATATATTGGATATATTACTTTTATTGTTTGTGTGTACTAACATTTTAGGAAAATCATACTCCAGATAATTGAAGAATTCAAATCAGATTAGAATAGGGTTCATTACAAAAAGAGTCTATATTTTTCATTTTTATTGAGTCTGAGAAAGTGTGATTGCAATTGAGTAACTGTGCACACACACACTGGGGGAGTGTTTAAATTTTGTAATTTTTAAAACTAATCATACTTAACCATTTATATTCGTACGGGATGATTTGTTCAATTATCCTCTAACAAGTAGTTATACAAACCAACGAAATAAAATTTTCTAAGTATTATTTGTACTGTACGAAGAGACCTTCATATAGAAGACGTATATAGTATAAAATAGATACACACAAATTCAACCCGCGGATCATCAAAAATTTACTTAACTAATCATATTATACAAAGTTCCCTTTGTACAGATGACGTCCATAGTACAAAATGATTGTGCTCTTTTCGTCCTAACGATCTTAATTTTTTTTTGAATTAATCATATTGTACGAAGTTCCCTTCATACAGATGATGTCCAGAGTGAAAAGTAGGGGTGTCAATTCGGGTCAACGGGTCGGGTTCGGGTCGAACCCGGAACTGACCCGGCACTGTTCGGGTCAACCCGAACCCGACCCGTTTTCACTACAGGAAAATCCCGCATTTCCGGCGGCCTTATCCGGCGGACATTTAACCTTTTTCGGCGGTTTTTCCGTTTTCCAGCGGTTTTCCGGCGGTCTATGTTCCGCCGGTAAAAATGGCGTAGGAAATTAATTACCGGCGGTTCTTACCGCCGGTAAATTTGTCCGATGGATTTCCGGTGGTCTTCAACCGCCGGTTAAATTAAAAAAAATATCATCTTGAACTGCGCCGGCGAATCTCCCGGCTGCCGTGTTCCCGTGCTCCAGCGCGTTCCCGCGCCGGCGACGCTCTCGCGATCCCGCGCTCCACCACGCCGGCGACACTCCCGCGATCCCGCGCACGCGGGAGTCCCCCCGCGTATGCCGTGAGTTTCGAACCTAAACCAATTGGGAAAAACTTCACTTAACGGACCGATTTGCTAACTCTGGAAACTTGATTTTTTTGTCAATATTTATTATTTAAATTATAGTGTAACTGTAATTAAAGAATTTTTTAATTATTTAGAAAATAAAACTGATTATTTTAAAATAAAATTTAATATTTAATATAAAATATAGATTAACTAACTAATTAATTTTAAAATGAAAATTAATTACATAGTTAATATAACTATTAATAATTATTTGTTAAATCATTTAAATATTTTAAAATTTATAAATTTTCTTTAATTTTTTAAAAATCCGCCGGGAAAATTCCGCGGGAAAATTTTGCAGGAAATTAGCCGTCGCAAAATTTTTGCGGGGAAATTAGCCATCGGAAAGCCGCCGGTAATCCGTCGGAAAGCCGCCGGAAAATTTTGTCGAAATAAGCCGTCAAAAAACCACCGGAAATCCGCCGGAAAGCCGCCAGAAAACTGACCGCCGGAAAGACGCCGGAAAATTCTGCCGGTAATAAGTGATTTTCCTGTAGTGTTTTAAAAATGGGTCAGGTTTCTGAACCCGAACCCGACCCGATTCGGGTCCGGGTCAACCCCGGGTCAACCCGACCCGACACGAATGACACGGAATTGACCCAAAATTGCTAGTTTTCGGGTCAAAAATCGGGTCAATCTTCATTTTTCGGGTCAAAATTGGGTCAAAATTGGGTCAAACTCGTATTTTCTGGTCAAATATGAGTTTTCGTGTCACTTTCGGGTCACTTTCGGGTCAATTTCGTGTTTCCGTGTCAACCCGAACCCAACCCGATTTTTAAAATGGGTTGATTTCTTCAACCCGAACCCGACCCGTTTCAGGTTTAGGTTGACCCGAACCCGGATTTTTTTGGGTCGGGTTCGGGTCGTGTTTCGTGTCGTGTCAAAAATTGACACCCCTAATGAAAAGAATGGGTCCCTTTTTATCCTGATGAACAACAAATGTTTCTTGAACTGTTCATACTGTATGATCTCATGTTCATACATACGACATCTAGAGTATGAAATTGTTGGTTATCTTTTCATCCCGACGAATCAGAAATTTTTTTAAATAATTCATAAATTATGATATAAGTTTGTACTTTATGATCATCGTGTATGAATATGTTTTATACAGGTACAAACGAGCAAATTTTAAACTGTTCATGTATGATTGTCGATCATACTGTACGATCATGTACGCTCAAAATTGAATTTTTCAATTTTCTAGATAGTTTTTCGTGTTTTTCATATAAAAGGTCCTTAGAAATTGACTTGGATGAATCTGGTCTTCTTGATTTCTTAGAGAGAAAGTTAAAGGGGGTGATTTGGGAGCATGTCTGAGAGAAAGTTCTTGCAAGTGGAGTGTAAATGATTCACTAGGACTCAAAGGTGAGAATCTCTTTTTTATTTTTGTGTCAATTCTCTTTCTTTTTCTTTCTAGTTGCTCGAGAGACGATCTTTGAAGAAGATCTGGTACTCTACCGACACTTGAAGGGTATGAAAGGGATGATGATACTACTCTGTTGACACTTGGAGGGCGTGAAAAGATGACAGTACTCTGCGGACACTTAAAGGGTATGAAAGGATGGTACTCTACCGACACTTAAAGGGTGCGAAAGGATGATGATACTCTACTGATACTTGGAGGGTGTGAAAGGATGACGGTACTCTATCGCACCAAGGATTGGTGGATAAGAGGAAAATTGTAAAGGCTTCTCCGCCTTGCTGTGGGGGCAAAAAGAGAGTCACTTTGGTAATAGTATAATAACTGAATAGGGAGTCTTCAGGGAGTGGACATAGGTCTTTTTGGACCGAACCACTATATATTTATATGTACTTTTTAATATTTCTTCATTTTTATTTTCAGCATTTTGTTATTGTGGTTGAAAAGGTTATTTTAAAAGAAAATCAAATTGTGTTAAAATTATTAAACAGGTTTCTATTAAAATTCCAAGATACTTTTTAAATTACTAATTTACCCCCCTCTTGTTTAGCCTTAGGACAATTGCGTAGGTCTAACTATCTACATGAACTTTTCAAATTTTCCAATCTTTTTTAATAACCTCAAAGTGTCTAACATACATTGGATTCAACATTCTTTTCTTGCCAAATTTGTTGATGCCTTTCATCAATCTAATCTTCCCAAATAAAATTATTCCATTTAAAATTCTACAGCCTGATGCTTAGTATCAAAATATTATCACCGCCTATCCTATACAATCTTCAGTTTATCTGAAATCAAATAGATCTTTTTAGTTGCATCATTAACTAAAGTTAGCCTAATCAGATTTCTCTCTCCCACCTCTATCCAAGACAGTGGTGTACGACACTTTTAAACAAACAAAGCTTCATATAAATACATATCTATACTTGATTGAAAACTATTATTATAAATAAATTCAATCAGGGGAATTTTAGCCTCGCATATGCCACCAAAATCTAAAATAGATAGCCTCAAAAGATCTTTCAGTACTTATAAAATTCTATTAGACTATCCATCAGTCTTGGGATGAAATACTACATTGAAATACCATTTCATACCCAGTCCCTACTAAATATATCTCCATAATCTGGGGGAAAACCTATCATCACTGTTAGAAACTATAACCTTCAAAATTCCATATAATTTGATAACACACACACAAAAACTTGTGTTGATATGTTTACAAAATTAGAATGTATAATCAGAATGAAATGGACTAAATTTGTCATATGCTAAATAATAATCTAAATAACATCATGTCTCTATCTTGACCAGGGAAAATCCATAGCAAAATCCATAGTCAACTCTTCTCATTTCCACTCTATAATGTGCAATGGCTATAGAAAACCTATTGATCATTGATATTCAACTTTCACTAATTGATAGGTTTCACATTTTGTTACAAAATATGCTACATATTTATTCAATCCAAGCAACTAACATATATCTTTTAAATCACTATACATTTTGCTACTTCATAGGTTAATAATATAGCCTAAATAATGAGTGTCATATAGAATCTCTCACCTTAAATCTCCAAAAAAAAAAATGAAACCATATGTTATCCTTAAAAAAAATAATACTAGAATCGGACACTCATAGTTCAAATTTCTTACCATATTAGATTTGATCAATCAACATTGGATATTAACTATTTGGCTTCTAAGCTTCCCAAATCTCTCCTTTCAATGAAGGTTGATTGATCATCTAAGTCAATATACCAAAATCATAATTAGTGGAAGAAATTACCTCCAATCATTATATATCTATATCCAATATTAAGGACTCTTCAAAAGTAAGTTGAATACATAATAGTCTAGAAGATTTTCTGCTCAGAGCATCTTCCACCCTATTAGCCTTACTTGGTTGAAACTAAATAGTTAGATCATAGTCTTTAATCAACTCAAGTCATCTTCTTTGCCTCAGATTTAAATTCTTCTTAGTGAATATGCATTTATACTCTGATGAAGAGTGAAATCTCACATCTGTCACCATGCAGATAGTGTCTCCAATTCTTCAAATCAAAAACTATAGAAACAAGTTCTAGATCATGCCTTATATAGTTTCTCTCATGTGGATTCAACTTTCTGGAAGCATAGGCTATCACTTTTTTTGTTGCATTAGAACACACCCAAAACCTCTTAGTGAAGAATCATTAAATACCCAAAAACCTTTTGTACTAGATGGAAGAGTCAAAACTAGAGTAGAAGTCAAATAATTCTTCAATATCTAAAAACTAGCCTCACACTCTGATGTCCAGATAAAAGTCAATGACTTCTAAGTCAATCTCATCATAGCAACAAAAATATGAGAAATCTTTTCCACAAACTTCCTACAATACATAGCCATACCAACAAAATAGTGTACCTAAAATATGGTTTGTAAGCCTCAACTAATTAGTGACTGCCTAAACTTTTTAGGGATCTACAAAAATGCATGGATTACTCACCACATGCTCCAGAAAAGAACTGATCCACAACTAGAACTCAAATTTAGAGAATTTAGCATATAGCAGAAGCTAACTCAAAGTCTCCAAATTAACCCTCAAATGCTTAGCATGATTCTCCTTAAAAGATGAATATACCAAAATATGATCTATGAAAATAATAACAAACTTCTTCAAAAAAATCTCTAAACACTATATTAATTAGGTCCAAAAAAATTATTGGTGTATTAGTCACCCTAAAAGGCATCGTATTGAATGTATTGTTCATTACATCTGACTCTCTCATCATTACTTGATAATATCCAGATCATAAATCAATCTTCAAAAAGATAGAAGATCTAGCAAGATGTTCAAACAGATCATCAATATGTGATAGAGAATACTTAATATTGATAGTAACTTTATTATACTCCCTATAATCAATACACATAAGCATTATACTATCATGTTTCTTCACAAATAAAATAGTTTCTCTCCACAAAGACATACTAGGATGGATTAAGGTCTAACAAAACTCTCAGATGTAATAAAACTCTACTATAATCAATACACATAAGCATTATACTATCATGTTTTAATAGTCAATCCCAAATACTAGGATTATGGCTTGATGATGATAAAGAAGACGTTATTATGGTTAAGCATTCTAAACTATGACTGGTACTTCTATATTTCATCAAAATGAATTATCAGTAATTCTACATCAAATCTCATCGCAATATCATTCTATTATATGTTATCAAAAACTAACATGTAAGCTTTTATAAAGTGAGCTTCTAAGGCAATGCAGTATGATGTAAAAGCTATCTTCTTCAATAATGTTTAGTTTATTCCCTCGACCGTCCCCATTGATCTCACCTTTCTCACATGCCCTAATATTTGTTAGTTTAATGAGATCGTTGATTGCTCGCATTTTTTTTTTTTGTAAGTTATTTTGAGATTATTTAGGGTTTATTAATTAACATGTATATCTTAAGATATAAAATTACACAATTGGATATTGAGGCATTTTTCATCTGTGAGGCGAGTCGTAAGTCTCAAAATCCAAAAATTGCATAAAGTAAAAAAATAAAAGTTAAAAGTGAATTTTTTGGTATAATAACCAAATAACATGCTAAAGGATGACATATTAACTTTCTATTTAACACAAAACTAATAAGCTGACATATGTAAAAAAGCATATATCGCACAAGACGTAAAGTAGGAACTCATAAATCCCACAAAATATAATTGAAATACAAACATCATAAGAACAAAATAACATAAAATATAAAATACAATATTGCATAAAAATATCATATAACATCTAATTTAACTCAAAATTCCTTCTTTCTCAATTCCTTACGCATACACATTTAATTCTAAAAAAAACTAAAATAATATAGCAATAACTTAGAAGTCATTTGCACTATCATCATTAAAGGGTCTTCAATTGAGTCTTCATCATAACAAATTTCTCTCTCCCGTTACTCATCACCTATGGAGTCCAATGCCTCCCAAGTGGAAATAGTATGGCTATAGCAACAAACGTGGCAGTCTATAGATTTAGGCATAAGAGAAAACACTGATGTGGCTCGAGGTCGTATGAATATGTGAATTTTTTATGGCTTTAGTTTAAGATTTAGTAAGTTTTAATATAGATATAGGGTGAGGCATACACCTTCTGCTAGTGAGGTGAGACTCAACCAAATTGAGTGCATGCCTCCACGATGCGTCTTTCGCCAAAATTGGGTTGAGGCATGCCTCAAGGTGCGCTTCACATTACCCAATTTTAAACAATGGTACATCTAATGAAAATTGATGTCATTTGTTATTTGATTTTGAGAATATTCATTCAATCATATTTGTAATTTGATTATAGAAAGAAAATGTGATGTTCATAAAATGTTATATTTTATTTTTGTATGATTTGAACTAATTATTAATTTTTTAGCTAATTTATACATTCTATGAATTTCAGTATAATTTCTTAATACAAATTCATACAAAGAATAGAAATTGACTATATTAAAAGCATTTCAATAATTTAGAATTTATCATATACAATCAACCCTTTGAATAAAATATTAACTTTAAGAAATGCTAATGATCCAATTAATTTGGATTCAATTAATGAAAGTTGTGAATAATTAATTAGAGAAATGGAGGATGATGGTGAGGAATGGTTTGGAGCTAAAGATCTCACTTGGAGACAAATCAAATAGGCATCAGGGGAAGTTGATTTATCAAACTTAGCATGGTAAAAATAAGTAGGAAGGCTAGTTCATCCCGACCTATATCTACTTCTATTGTTCAAGAGAAGATGAGATTGACTCATAGAAAGAACAAGAATGAAGAGGACCAGGAGAAGAATAAGATGTTGAAGATGAAAAGTTAGCAAATTCATGAGTTTGTGGATGAAGTTGCAAATTTAGCAAATTGTAATTTTATTATGCACTTAAGCAGCATATTTTGCTTGCGTTCAAACCCCTATTTTCTCCAAATGGATCCCAACAAGAATAAAATTTTGCCTACAAAATATAAGTGTTGTCAAGCTCATTTTCACAATCAGTAAAGTTCTTAGTATGCTATGAAAGTTATAATTAAGGGCAAAGAGAAGGCCCTATTTGTACTCATAGAAAAGTAGTCAAGTCTCCATTAAGTTTTATTCCTATTCAACAAGCATGGCATTGGAAATGTTCATTTTATAATTTTATTCTCATTTATTTTTTTATTGTGTCATGTTAGTGTACTGAGATTCATTTTAATTTTACAAAGCATGATACTCCCAAAAATCTTTAAATAGCCCCCAATCTATGCAAGAATGAGGATGGAACCCTTGGCTAAGAGAGGGAAGAGAGCTATGGGGATTAAAGAATCCTAAAACTTCACCCGAGAGCCTTTAGACTTTCACCAATAAATAATCATCAGACTTTTGTCTGGCCACCAACACCGAACCTCAATCTTGTTGCCGTCATCTTATCCCTACCACACCATTTCCATCAGATCTCCATTCGACCACCATCATTGGGTCTCCCCTAGGCCACCGTAGTCCAATTTTTCCACCCGACCATCTCTGTTAGACCTTCACCCAACTATCGTAGTCGAACACTTGATTGACTATGTCCTTCAAACATCTTTTTGGCCACCAGCAGTCGACCATCACCATCGAACCTCCGTCCAGCCAACGCTAATGCGTCTCTATAACATCTGTTATTTAGAAATCGTGATAATTACCATTGATAATAGTTTAATTTTGATTAAAATGATAAATATAAATTCTAAGATATTTAAAAAGGACTTAAGTGAACCAAGAATTGGACTGGGAAGTGAATTTTTATTCATTTATTTTTTCCTCAAGGAGCGTCGCAACCTCGGCATAGTAATGTCATTGCACTGAGTTTTTTTTTATTGAAAGAATGGTTTTGAACAAGCGCTGCAGAACTAGGTGGCTTAGCCGCAACACCATACTATATGTCTGGAAAGATTCTAGGGGAATCCAAAAGATTTAGTTCAATGTCGTGGAGCTAGTGTTGCGACACTGTACCAAATTAGTGATTTTTTGAAATAATAAAATATCTAAAATAATTTGTTTATACCCTAACCCTAGCCACTGTTGTCAAAGAACAGAGGAGGAGAAGAGGAGATTGAAAAGAAGAGAGAGAATTTGGCAGTTAAAGTTTAAGATTCATCTGTTGGGCCAGTTAAGTATTTCATAAATCATGAGGTAGACTTTTGAACTGTTATCTATGATTTTAAATGTAAAAGTTTTATAAAATTTATGAATAAAAATATGTTTTTCTCATATTTTATGATGCTTCCACTATGTAAATTTTAATCTGTTGTTATACATTTTTACTATGAATAATTTGACTATAAAAATAATTTTGTTACTAATTAATTTTTCCTATGCATATTTCTAAGTATATATCTTGATTGAGTCTTTTTTGACATTTGCAATAGTTATATAAATTCTTAAAAATATTCATAAGAATATTCCTTTGAAGTTAGAATGTGAATGAGAAAAATTTAGTGTGGGTGTTTATACATGCAATGCTGCTTCTTATTGGCAATTCATGCATTATCTGAGTTTTGCATTACAACTATAATTTAATTACTATGCATTTGCATTTTTATTTTTCATAGCATTACATTTTAGATGTTATGATATGTGGAGATGTGTACTCTCCAATCTAGTCTTGCCCCATCTGCCTAGTGTGGATATGGGAGGGATTTTAGCATAACTCGCTTAAAGTGGGTTGGGAGGTTTTGTGACACTATTTTGCACTGATTTTGGCCCCACTTACTATATGCATGTGTTGGAGGTTAAAGGGAGGCATAAATAAAAGTAGAGTTATAAATAAGCATCATAACATCTGCATCAAAATCATGCATTTCATATCTTGATAATTTAAAAATTAAGTACAAGTAGTTTTTTAAATTGAATGTTAAAAATTTCTAAATTTCTATGTGAACCTGATGAAATATGAAAGGCCAAGTGCAAGTGAATATCTGATAACAAGTATTACATGTTGTTCCTAGAGATGTATGTGGAAGTAACCTCATAAGTATAGTGATAACTTTGAAATCAAGTACATACAATAAAATTATATTTATAAATTACTACCTTAGTATTATTATTATTTTATAATTTAATATTTTAATTTGGATATTGATATTTATAATGGTTTAGGAAAATAAGTCTACTGAGCTAGTTATGCTCACTCTATAAATTTTCTAACGTTTTAAGGAAAGGTAAAGTCCCAATGTAGTTGAATAAAGGGGTAGAGGCATAACCTTCCAAGTCTAAGAGATTGAGGTATTACTTTTGTAATCTAATTTTAATTACTTTTGATGTATAGGTGATCAAAATTTAACTAGATCATTGTACTAATGTTTTGAAGAAATGAAATGTTTGAAATACTTGTATATTTTGGATTTTATAGTAGCTCTGTTTGTCTATATTAGTGGTTGAGAAGTTTTAATTATATTATAGGATCTTAATTCTTTCCTTAGATCTTAGGGCATCACATCTCAGCTTTACCGCTGTTGCCCGCTGACTACAATCCTTGGGCTGACTACAGTCCTTGGACTACCAATGCCTGCTATGATCCTCTGACTATCGTCGCCCATCAATTTTGGTCATCAGACTACCATTGTCTGACTACAGTCCTCAAAACCATTGTCATCAATTATAATCTCTCCAACCTTTGTCTCCTACCAACTACAGTCCTCAAACTACCATTGTCTAACTATGATTCTCAGACCACCGCCATGTGATGCCCCAAGATCAAAATTAGAAGTATTGCATCTTTTATCTTCTTATTTAAACCAGAGCTTACTATTTCATCCATATAATATAAATAATGGAAAAATATAAATACATTACTATTCATCCAATATTTATACATTGATTCAAAACCCAAAATAATATATACAATAATGATGATATTCAAACAACACATCACTAAAACATATCATAACCACAAAAAAGATAAGTCATTAGATGTAAGAAGAAAAATCTAAGCTTGTTGCCAAAATTAACCTCACTCCACTAATTATTTACTCTTTCCTAAAATATATAAAAATCACATAATGAGCGCAAATGGAAAACAAGTTATAAATATCTACAACTAAAATCAATGCACAAAATATGACTAATATGCAAAAAAATTATGTTCATATAAATAATAACTCATCACATAAATTCTTTCAATTTCTATATCAAGTAAACCATTCAATTCAAGTATGTAATATATCATATTCCTATAAGTACAATATCAATCTTGATATATCAATCATAAGTCATTTGCCTATTATCATTCAATCAATCATCAGTTTTATTTATCTTTTATCTCATATTTATCTTATCCATCGACTTTCTCTCATTAGCTATCTATTATATATATTAGCTATCATCTGTCATCTATCTTATTTATCATTTGTCTCATCTAGCATGTATTGTATCTATCTTCTATCTTATTTATCATACATAATTTGCCATTATTCTCATATGATTTGTATTTTTCACTCTTCCTCTTATCTTTCTAAATTGCTTGTGAGAAGATCTTTAAAGAAGATCTAGTTCTCCGCTGACACTTGGAGAGTGTGAAAGGACGACGATTCTCTGTCGACACTTGGAGAGTGTGAACAGATGACGGTTCTCTTCCAACACTTGGAGAGTGTGAACAACAGATGGTTCTCTACTGACACTAGGAGATTGTGAAAGGATGACGGTTCTCTGCCGCAGTGGGGATTGGTGAAAGAGAGTTTTGTAAAGGGTTATCCGCCTTGCTTTGGGGGCAAAAGGAGAGACACTTTTGATAATAGTGCAATACTTAAAGAGGGAGTCTTCAGGGAGTGGATGTAGGTCATGTTTGGCCAAACCACTATAAATCTTTGTGTCATTTAAATTTTCGCATTTTATTTACTGCAAGTTATATTCTATTGTGGTTGAAAATTTTATTTTCAAAATTATCAATTAACTTGCTATAAATCTTTAAAGGTTTTCATTTTTAATTAAATCCAAGAGTACTTTAAAAATTACCAATTCACCCCTCCTCTTGGTTAGCCTTAGGACATTATCTTAGATTTAACAACCTAATCTAGATTCAACACCACCCATCTTTCATAAAGACTGGATAGCATGGATTTAACACGCTTAGGTGGTTAGCTGGCTTTCCTTTTCTGGCAGGATATAAGCTCAAACTGCATTAGTTAGGACACGGGTGTTAGTGTTGTGTGTAGAACACTAAACCTACCTTAGATTTAGGGTTCAAGGCTACTACTATCGGAGTTTGTAGTATGCCTCATCGATGGGTAAGTCTTCTTTCTTTCATAGACTATAAATCATGTATATCCGCATCATATGGATGACGTCACCTCCATCGTTCTCTTTGCTTGCTTTGAGTGTATTATTTTCTTTTCTCTAGTTTTCTCCCATTACCCTAATCCCTCCGGATACTGATGTGAGCCGTATATGTTGACTAAGCCCAGTTGAACCCTTCTTTCTATTTGAGTACGACTTCCTAGTCTCCTACATATGTGCCAATCCCACTTGAAAGTATAAAATAGGATCCTTAATCGAGAGTTTTCTCAGGCCTTGGCTTGAGATGTAATTAACCATGGAAGCTTGTACTTGTGTGAAACTGAATCCCACTATCAAATAAAATTCCACTCTAACGTATGTATTATGTGGGGGAAACCTGTTATTTCGATCAGGTTATGTATATTATTACCTATCAAGGTGTATTGGTGAGAGCCTCATATTGGCTCACTCGTAAAAGAGCACAAAGGCCTGTGATCGTTTTGTCCTGCGGGGCAATGCGGACACACTCTTTGCATTATGTCCCCCCGCATCAGTGGTGTCCATTCGGAGGTCCACAGGATCCCGGTCTTTGGGTTGGCCTTTTCGATGTTGTGTCGCTCTATTTGTTGATGATTGTTTGGGTTCTGGATTGGTCAACGTGTTCAAGTGCTGGTGGTTGTTTTTGTATCTGCTGTGTTGGTTATTTTTGCTAGCTGTTACTGACACCTCGGTTCTTCTGTTCTCGGATGGGCCCTTGGAGCTCTCTTTTGGGTCTTTTGGTTTGGTTGCTATTCTCAGTTGCTGTTGCTTGTGCCTGTTCATTCAGTTGTTCTCCTTCTGTAGTTTGATCGCATTCATCTATTTCCAATCTTTGTTCTTTTCTGTTGGTCTGTCCTTAGGCCTTTTCTATTGTAATTTATCCTTTTGATGTAGCTAGTAAGGGATCTTAAACTCCTTTGGATGTAGCTCTTTGAGTATTGCTGTCAAAATTGGGTCACGAGTTGGGTTTGGGTCCAACCTGGAACTGACCCGAGGTTGTTTGACCAGACCTGAACCCGACCCGTTTTTACAAACGAGTTAATTTTTTGGACCCAAACCTGACCCGCTTCAAGTTTGGGTCAACCCGAACCCGACTCACATATTTCAATCGAAAGCAAAATGACAGGAGTTTGGTCGCTATGCTATTCGGCTTTGTTTTGCCGCAGGAGATATGGAGATTGCACGAGTCGCTTCTTCGGCTCCTTCATTGCATTTCGAATTTTCTCCTTCGACAACTTTATCGTAAGTTATAACATTTTGGTTGGAATCAATGACGGGAGCTCGCTCGCTATGATTTGTGAAGGTAACTTTCTCCCTTTCATCGTTTTCATTCGACTTCATTACGCCACAACCACAGGAGGTATGGAGATTGTACGAGTCGCTTCTTCGGCTCCTTCATTGTAGTTTGACTTTGCTCCTTCAATAACGTTATCTGAAGTTACAACATTTTGATTGGAATCAATGATGGGAGCTCACTCACTATGAAGGTAACTTTCTCCCTTTCGTCTTTTTTGTTCAGCTTCATTACACCGCAAGAGGTGTGGAGATTGCACGAGTCGCTTCTTTGGCTCCTTCGTTGCAGTTCACTCTCTGTGAAGGTAACATCATCTTGATAGGAATCAATGAAGCTCGCTCGCTGTCAAGCATGGCCAAATCCCGTAAATACGTTGAACTATAGTATTCCGGGTCATTTTCGAGTTTCCAGGTCGACCCGAACCCGATCAGAAATTCGAAATGGGTCGAAAATTCGAACCTGAACCCAAAATTTCGTGTCGGATTTTCGGGTCGTGTCAAATATTGGCACCTCTATATTTGAGCATTTAATGAGTTTTCAATCCCTTTTTAAGGACTTCGTATCTTTTTTTTTCATATTAATGCGTAAGCCCTTTGTGGGTTTTAATAATAATAATACTAAACTTAATTTTGTCTTGAATTTGAAGAGGAAACTTATAAATAGTTTTGAATAAGATTTAAAATTTGAGGAATGTTTATACTGTGCTTGAAAATAAATGAATAAATTTAATCAATATTCTACTCAACTTAATTTAATTTATTTATAACCCTAAATATTAACCAATAATAAAATGAATCCAATGGCCTATAGGGTTGTAAATTAGCCTAGTTAATTTGACTTGAGTTCATTATTTGTTCATGTTTAACTACTTCAAAATTTTGTTTGTTAAGAGTATGGTCTATCCTCTAAATTATTCGTGAATAGTATGTTTGTGTTTGTTTCATTTGTTCTTATGTGGCTTAGGGTTCAAATTCTTGTAATAATTAAAAAATTTTAAATTTTATTTTTTAAAAAATAACTCATAAAAAATAATAATTTGTTATTAAAATTTTTTAATTTCAATAACCAATTAAGTTTAAAATTTGACAACCAGCAATATAATATGACATTATAAATAACAAGTTCATTATTAAAAAATAAAATAAAATTTGCAATCAATAATCTTCAATATATATATGTATACATGAAGAATTGTTGTTGCAATTTCAAAAGAACTGGCCCTCCACCACAAACTCATTTTTCGTAATTGGATTACATATTTATATTATTAGAATCAAATATATAATTAGTCATGTCTTGAGGGGCAGCACCTCTTAAGTGGGCCCAATCATGAACGGGCTAGGAGGTTTTTGGGATGGGTGCCTCTTCTAAGTCAGTCAAGATTAGTCACGCCGCCAAACACTCTTTTGCAGATGGCAGCGGGTGAATATTCCTCATTCCAAAAAATAATAATAAGAAAATAATCTTGCTTTTGACATCAACTTGAAAGGAAAACTTATAAAAAAAAAAAATTTAAATAAGTTTGAATAAGATTTAAAAACTTGCTCCTAACACTATCATTAAAATGTACTAACAAGATAGTATTTATCTGAATAATAAATAAATCAATAAAGAAAATCAATGTGGAAGTTGATGAAAGTGCAAAAATTTTAATGATGGCCTAGTGGCATTTTATAAATATAGATAATTAAAAAGAAATGAAATTCATGGATTAAAGATGAATGATCATTCAAAATTCATTTGTTCTGCAAATTCAAAAACATAAAATAAAAACTAAGCAATGATTCAATAATTGTTTCAATAAGAAAAAAAAACTACTTAGATTTCAGTTGTACATGATCAAAATATGTAGTTTCTGAAGGGGAGAGACTCTAAGGGTTCGAGACTTTTAAATTCCAGCTCAGAAAGAGAAGACCTAACATTGAGAAACCAGTACTGCTCCACCTCATTTGGAAATGAAACCAGCACATCATCATCCCAAATACTCAGCCTTTTTAAGGAGGCGATATTTCTCAATGGCTCCATTAGCAACACCGATGTATCACTTATACTGAGATTGTCGAGCATGAGATGGCAATTATTAGTGATCTCCACATCTCGATATCTTCCGAGAGAGATCAGATTGGGGCAATTTGTAATTGTCAAGTATCTTAGACCATCTCCAACCGAACGTCAAACGGCATTTTTTGGTCGCTCCAGCCGAACGCCAAAACGTACGCCATTTGCTTGCGGGTGAACAGTGCAACATCAATATTGGCGTTGCACTGTTCACCCACGCTATTTTGCTCTCTCAACCGGAAAAACGCGCCAAAGGAGAAGGATCGTTACCTTCGCGAGAAGCAAAAAAATGGCGTTCAATTGGAGCAGCACCACGCCATTTTTGCATTTTATAGTATTTTGGCGTGAAAAATGGAGTTCTCCGTTGGAGATGCCCTGCAGCAAGTTTTGCTATTTCATCAGCTAGAGAAAGAGAGGTGATGTTTTTACAGCAAGAGACCTCTAATTTTTCAAGGGGAATAGAATTTGAAATGCTACAAAAATTTGAAGTCTTCCACCCCGTTGATCGTATCGGCAAGCTCTTGAGCTTAGAAGGCAAAGAGGGCAACTCTTTCAACTTCGGGCAGTTATGTAGCCTCAGTTGAATTAAGGAAGGAAGCAAACATCCATCTTCAGCAGCTACTAATGCTATTAAGAAGCTAATATGTAAAACCTCTAGCAATGGAAAGGCATGGTATTTATCATTCCCATTAAATTTACTTTCGAGCCATTTTACCTTCAGCATGTCATAAAGCGTCAGTGATTTGAGAAAGGGAAGTTGCCCAAAAGGTGGAAGAGTTTCACACTCCAAGCATTCTCTCAATTCGATCATCTCTAGATTGAAGATCAGATTGAGATTGTTCATCCATATTGCAGGCTTTGCACACATGTAAGAATATATGCTCAGATTCCTTAGATATTTTGGTGGCTGAAGGTTTTCGAGCACGTTCTCATCTAAATCGATGTTCCTCAAATCAATGTTACTCCAACATAAGGTTAAATCTATGAGCCTCCTCTTGGTACATAATTTTGCACTACCAGTGATGCGGAGCATGTTTACACCGGAGGTCCTACCGGACAACTTATTTTTTATAACAGACTTTGGCATTAGCCACTACTTAGTTTCTATGTTCTACAGTATAGTACTAATACCACCTTTTAGCTTGTTACACTCTTTTTAGTACAGCTCCAGGAGCTACATACAGGAGAATAAAAGGAATTGTAGAGACAGATTTTGATAACCAAAAAAATACAATACAGCAACTTGGCTGTCTTCCTTCCTTTCTCCTTTCTTTCTTTTGTTTTCTTCCTCTTGTTTTCTTCCACTAACATACTTTGCAGGTCATCTGCCACCGGCCTTCGTCACATCCGCTCCAGTTGACGATCGACGCTGCATCAGATTTTGGTATCAGAGCCAAGCGACTGGTAGAGGAGAATGTCCGAGCGCGGCAAGGATCCCGCCTCTGAGGAGGTCCAGAACTTAGATTCTTTATGGGGAAACCAAAATAACATCAGTCACCGATTAGATGCATTGGCCGCTGATGTACAAAAATTGACAGTAGAAATGCGCCGCGAGTTTAATCTCAATAGGGCGAGATAGCACGAATTACCCCCGCATCGTACAATGCCGCATAGAGGATTGGCCATCGGCCGCCAATTTGGGTCGCTCCTGCATTGCAGCCAGAGATGTCGGACTCCGAAGGTGAGTCGGCGTTCTATCCAGGAGCAGAACCCGCAGAATCAGAAGAAGACGAAGAAGCACACCCCTATCGTAATGAGTTCGCAAGACGCCGATGACCAATGATTCAACACCAACGACCGGGTGAGTTCAAGATCAAGATTGATGTCCCCTTTTTTGATGGACATCTTCATATTGAGGATTATTTAGATTGGGAAAAGGCCGTAGAGAATTTCTTCGATTATAAGGAGATAGAACCCAACAAGCAGTTGAAGTACGTGGACTGCCGACTGCGAGGAGGTGCTAGTGCCTGGTGGGTGTAGACATTACAGATCAGACAACGAGAAGGCAAAGGTCAGGTTCGCAGGTGGCACCGCATGAAACAGTTACTCCGAGCCCAATTTCTACCTACTGATTTTGAGCATTTCTTGTACATGAGGTATCAACATTGTGCATAGGGAAACCGATCCATAAGTGAATACACGGAGGAGTTCAATGCGTTGAGCGCCCGAAACAACTTAAATGAGTCCACTAACCAGTTGGTGGAAAGATACATAGGCGGCCTCAAGGACAGCATCCAAGATAAATTGGAATTAAATGCTGTGTGGTCCTTAGCACAAGCTGTCAATCTAGCTTTCAAGGTCGAAATACAGCAGAGCAGGCAATCAAAAACAAATACACCCAGACGTCAATGGCAAGAACCGACTAGCGGGACGGGTAGATTACCGTCACAGTCAGTAAGGACAACCCAACCCCCTCTATTACCAACGCCCACGTCGGTTCCTGCGAACACTACAACTAATCTACGACAGCCTGTGAAACCAAGACCTCAAGGTAAGACAATCCTTATGCTAAACCTTCAACGCTCAAGTGTTTTCGTTGTTTTCAGCCTGGCCACAAGTCCAACGAATTCCCACAGCAGCAACAAGTACACCTAGCGGAAGGATCGGAGGGGGATGATCATGGGAATGTGGAGTTAGACGAAACAGATGATGTGGTCGCCGATGAAGGGGAGCCGTTAATATGCATTCTCGAGAAACTTTTGCTGGCTCCAAGGTAGAACTTGAATTCCCAACGGCATGCTCTTTTTCGGACGCGTTGCACCATTAGCAGCAAGGTTTGTGACCTTCTCATTGATAGTGGGTGCACTGAAAATATAATATCCAAGGCAGTGGTACAAAGCCTCCAGCTGAAAACTATCAAGAATTCAAACCTGTACAGCATAACTTGGGTAAAGAAAGGTATAGAGATTGCGGTCACTGATTCGTGCAAAGTGACGTTCTCTATTGGCAAACAGTACGTTTGCAAGGTCGTCTGCGATGTCTTGGATATGGACGTCTGTCATCTGATATTGGGTAGGCCATGGCAATACGATGCGGGCGCCATCTATGATTGCCGAGCTAACATCTATTCCTTGGATTATAAAGGAAGACGATTACGATTGTTACCCCATTTTATTGAAGAAAAAAGTCAAGACCAGCCCAAGTTAAACAGGCAGCTATACATTTGGTTACGGGTAGCCAACTGCTGCAGAGTTGGCGTGAACTTGCCCCACTATTTGCTCTTATGGTCACCGAAGTTACATCAGGAATCACACCTGCAAGCGTCAACAAGGATATCTCCTAGCTCTTACAGCATTATAAAGAGCTTATTCCTGATGAACTCCCAGCCGAACTTCCACCCTTGTGGGATATCCAGCATTGCATAGACTTCGCCCCCGGGTCTAGTCTCCCTAACTTGCCGCATTATCGTTTGAATCCCAAGGAGCAGCAGATACTCCAAGGCTTAGTTGACGACTTGATTGAAAAACAGCTGATACAGCCCAGTATGAGTCCTTGTGCCGTGCCGGCGCTGCTCGCACCGAAGAAAGACGGGAACTGGCGAATGTGTGTAGACAGCAGAGCTATCAATAAAATAACAATTAAATACAGATTTACTATGCCCCGGATTGATGAGCTAATAGATCAGCTCTCAGGATCTTCCATTTTCTCGAAGTTGGACCTCAGGAGCGGCTACCACCAAATTCGCATTCGTCCCGGAGACGAATGGAAAACGACATTCAAGACGCCGCAAGGATTATATGAGTGGAAGGTCATGCCCTTCGGCCTATGTAATGCTCCGTCGACCTTCATGAGGATGATGAATGAAATACTGAAGCCGTTTTTGGGCAAATTCTGCATTGTGTATTTTGACGATATACTCATGGCAAAAGCACTTGAATCATTTAACAGTCCTCTTTGATGTACTCAAGCAGCAGCGGTTATTCATCAACCTCCCCAAGTGCGAAGTAGGCGTATCGCAGGTTTATTTCCTTGGGTATGTCCTCTCAACTGACGGAATTCGAATGGACCAACAGAAAATACTAGCCATCACCGACTGGCCAATCCCACAGACTTTCTCCGACGTCCGAAGTTTTCACGGTTTGGCAAATTTTTATCGCAAATTTATCAAAAACTTCAGTTTGATAATGGCACCTATCACTGATGGCCTCAAATCCAAAGTTTTCCACTGGACCGAAGAACAGCAGCAAGCCTTCGACAAAATCAAAATCTGTATCAGCTCAGCCCCTTTTTTGGCACTTCCGGATTTTGATAAGTTATTTACGGTGGATACCGACGCTTCGTCCATTGGCGTGGGCGCTGTTCTGTCACAGGCGGAAAGACCTGTAGCATTCTTCAGTGAGAAATTATCTCCAACAAGGAAGAAGTGGGCAGACTACGAGCAAGAGCTCTATGCCATTGTTCGTGCCTTGAAACAATGGGAGCAGTACTTACTCCACCAGGATTTCATCCTCTGTAGCGACAACAAGGCGCTCTCTTATATCAACAGCCAAAAGAACATAAATCGTATGCATGCCCAATGGCTAATGTTCTTACAACGGTTTTCCTTTTCAATAAAGCATAAATCTGGTGTTGTCAACCGAGTCGCCGATGCATTAAGCCGGAAGCGCAGCTTACTAGTTCAATTACAAACCCAGATAACCGGTCTAGAATGCCTAAAGGATCTCTATGAAGAAGACCTGGACTTCGGGGAAATCTGGAAGCAGTGTCAAGCTGATCAATGTATTGCCGAGTATTCCGTCCGCCATGGATACCACTTCAAGAAGAACTTGCTGTGCATCCCCGTCTCATCATGGAGACAATAATTAGTCCGAGAATCTCACGGAGGGGCTCTCGCAGCTGACGCCGGTCGAGATAACACACTTCGCCAACTTCAGGTGCAATTTTTCTGGCCTCGGCTACGCAGAGATGTCATTCGTTTTGTTGACAGCTGCCCCGTCTGTCAAATATACAAAGGCGGAGCTCAGAACACTGGATTATATATGCCTCTACCCGTCTCGAACTCGATTTGGGAGGATCTGAGTTTGGATTTTGTGCTGGGATTACCGAGAACTAAGCGGGGAAATGATTCAATCATGGTGGTTGTTGATAGATTCTCGAAGATGGCACATTTTATCTCTTGTAAGAAGATTACAAATGCCATGCTTATAGCTCACCTTTTCTTTCAAGAGATCGTTCGTCTTCATGGCCTTCCACATAGTCTCACTTTCGCCGTGACGTCAAGTTCATCAGCTTCTTTTGGCACGAACTCTGGAAACGCTTGGGGACGGAAATCTGATTAAGTTCGGCATACCACCCACAGTTTGATGGTCAGACAGAGGTGGTTAATCGTACATTGGGGACGATGTTGAAATGCCTAGTTCGAGAACATCCACGGCAATGGGAGGAGGTTCGGGGCAAAGCCGAGTTTGCTTACAATTCCATGACTAATCGTACCACCGGTAAAACTCCATTTAGTATTGTTTTTACTAAATCTCCTAATATTGTCCTCGACATTTCTATCCTTCCGAAGTGTAAATCAATGGCAGCAGCCACATTTATAGATAATTTCGTCGATATGCTCACTAAGGTGCGCCAACAAATTATGACATCCAACCAGCACTATAAGGCTGTCGCAGACGCTCACCGTCGACATCGTGTGTTTAATGTTGGGGATCTAGTTCTGGTACGCTTGCGACGAGAATGTTTCGCACCGGGTACTTACTCTAAACTTTCTCGCCGCAAAATTGGGCCCGTACCCATTACTGCTAAAATTAATGATAATGAATACACCGTCGCCCTCCCGGATGACTGCAATACTTCGCCAACCTTCAATGTATCGGACATTTGGCCATATACGCCTCCGGATGATGGAGTGATTACCATTAGCTCGTCGGAGTCGAGCTCTTCCGAACCGGGGGAGAGCTGATGCGGAGCATGTTTACACCGGAGGTCCTACCAGACAACTTATCTTTTATAACATATTTTGGCATTATCCACTACTTAGTTTCTATTTTCTACAGCATAGTACTAATACCACCTTTTAGCTTGTTACACTCTTTTTAGTACAGCTCCAGGAGCTACATAGAGGAGAAGAAAAGGAATTGTAGAGACAGATTTTGATAACCAAAAAAATACAATACAGCAACTTGGCTGTCTTCCTTCCTTTCTCCTTTCTTTCTTCTGTTTTCTTCCTCTTGTTTTCTTCCGCTAACATACTTTGCAGGTCATATGCTGCCGGCCTTCGTCACATCCGCTCCAGTCGACGATCGACGCTGCATCAACCAGCCTCCTCAGCATCCTTAGCATTTTCAAGGCAATTGATTCCTAATTTGCAAAGATCATTCATATTCTCCAGCTCCCCAATTCTATAACCACTCACATCTTTTAGATCAAACATATTCAGTATTTGAACAGACTTTAGCTTCCCAATCCCACATATCGATGAAATATAATTCTCAGGCAATTTGACATAATGCAAGTTAGAAAGGTTATTGATGCCACTTGGTAAAAATCATCAACTTTAGGTTGGCTTAGCCCTAATGGCCTATCATAGATTATGCATTGCAAGTGGTAGGGATTACTTAGAGATCTTGGCAGCATGGTCAAATTACAATTATCAATCTTTAAGTATCGAAGATGTATCAAATTTCCAATATCCTCTGGTATCATTTTCAAGCCTGCTGAAACATGTATGTATAATAAGCGTAGGCTTCTCGATGCTTTGAATATTTTAATAAGTGCATTGCAATGATCCTGATTAGAAGCTTCATAGAACATGAAAAGAGAATGCAAATATTTAAACTGTCCAATCTTTTTTATGATGTCTGGATTTGTAGTTTGAACAGACAAGTGTCGAAGAGTCTTATGAATTATAGAAGGAAACTTTGTACCATCCTCAGCTCTTAAACATTCATGTATGGAAACTGATTGTGCCCATTCTTGTAATATTGTCTAAAACAATGTTCAAACTTATCAAAGAAAAATTTTTTAACCAAAACATCAAAATACATTCCTCCAATATCCTCCATAGTCCATTCTTGATCATGAGGTTGCTGAATGAAACCCAATACAATCCACATTTTGACTAAATCATCTTTACCAAATATATAATCTTGTTCAAATATAGAACAAAATGCAAAACAATTTTGTAGATGTTTTGGGAGGAACATATAGCTCAATCTTAAAATGGGAAAGATGCAATCCTGACCCAATTTTGGACTTACAAAATCACTATTTAAAACTTTTGTCCAATGTCTTTCATCCAAGCTAGAATTCAAAACACCACCGGTGACCTTTGCAGCCAATGGAGATCCTGAAAGCTTTTTAACTATCTCTCGAGCAATGGATATTAATCTTTTATAATCATTAGGATTATCTACATCAGCAAATGCATGAGAGTTGAGGAGCTACAAACACTGATCTTCCCCCAAGCCCTCTAATCTAAATATTTCCGTCTTCTTTTTAATGACCTTTGCAATCATCATTGCAACCGAGTCCATTTGAGTTGTTACCAAAATTCGACTACCAATTTTCCCATAAGCCAGAGAGGCGAACACCTTCTCCCATTTGCTGATATCCTGGTTCTCCTCCTCCTCCCAAATGTCATCCAGAATAAGTAAGAACTTCTTGGACATAATCTCAGTCCTAAGACTATTTTGAAGTGCATCAAGTGATTCGTCCAAATGAGGCCTCTTCTTCTTGAGAGTTGATAACATATCTGCAATGACTTTTTTCACATCAAAGTTGTTGGAAACACAAACCCACATTTTAAGATCAAAAAATTCCTTCCTCATTTCGTCTTCATAGACGTGTTGCAAGAGAGTTGTCTTCCCCATACCACCATGGCCCACTATAGATAGAAGAGAAATGTTTCTGTCCCGATGTTCATTTGATGGCTTCCTCAATCACCGCTCAACAGACTCCTTATCCTAGCCCCGCCCAATGAGATCATTTGTAGTTGGCAAGGATCCTGTTTCACGTGCTTTGTAGAAATCAACCTCCTGCTCCTTCTGTTCCTGCTTCACGCTGTCTAAAAGACGAAGGAAAGTAGTAACTGTTAACACACTCTTAAATTGTACCTCCAGCACACCGCAACACATCATCATCAACCATCAACAAACCTGACACTGGCGCTCCCCACTTTCTCTGCCATCACTGGCGCCAACGGCTCTGCCGTCAACAACCGAAATATATCATGAGCAAATGTGCTCATCTTACTATATATACAGCACCATTGTAATAGCAAAGACTATGGCTTGAATACACAAGATGAAGCAAACACATTCTTAAACTTAGCTTCTCTGTTTTACTGTTCATCTTCTCTAATTCTCTCCTTGCAGGAAAGCTTTCATGGTATCAGAGCAGCCACTCTGAGGTCGATTTCACTCCGGTGCCAACATGACAGATCCCTCAGTAGCTTAATCCTCCACCGGCGCGTCTCAACCCGTCGGCACCCAGACATCACCAATGGCGATCGAGATCGTCATTCCTCCCTTTCTAAAGTTTCTAATGAACAACCTTAAACTTATCATCTCAAATCAACTCACAAGCGATAACTATGCTATCTGGCGTCTTCAAGTCTTCCAGCTCTTCGCGGCAAATGGCTTTGAAGGCCATCTAACCGGAACTTGCCCGAAGCCACCTATCTCTCTCACTGAAGACAACTCCGACGAACTCAAGCTATGGAACTTGATTGACCAAAACCTCATATCAGCCCTGCTGTCCACGATATCGCCAGCTATCCTCCCATACATTCTCACTCTCTCCACTGCGAGAGACATCTGGATCACTCTGGAGCTCCGAATTCAACCCTCTAACAGATCACGAGTGATACAGCTCAAAAACGAGCTGTATCATATCCAGATGAGAGACCTCAGCATGAACCAATACCTTGCAAAAATCAAATCGTTGTGGACAACATTTCAGTTGCAGGATCCTCTCTAGATCTCGAAGAAATCATACTCCATATACTGAATGGACTCCCACCATCGTACAATCCGTTCAAAACATCCATCAGAACCTGCCAGCTTCCCCTGAGCTTAGATGTAATGTACAACTTGCTCTGCAGCGACGAGATTCACCTTCAGACCGACCTGCGCCGCGACGGCTCCACTACACAAGATTACACAGCTCTGTCCACCAACCGCAGCAGCACCCCCCACGAGGTCGCTCTGCCTACAGAGGCTCCAGGGGTCGAGGAGCTCCCTTCAGACCAAATAACCCCACCAACCGCAGCGACGCCACCAGACCGACATGTCAAATATGCGGTAAGCTGGGCCACATTGCCTCTTCCTGCTGGCATCGCTACAATGAGAACTACATTGCGTCCTCCAATGTCTCTCCTAAGGCCCTGCTGACAAGCTCACAACCAACTTCTCTGAACGAGTGGGTTCTCGACTCCGGCGCATCCACACATCTCACCCCCGACCTCAACAATCTGTAGCAGTACTCACCTTACACCGGACCGGAGACCATTTCCACCGCTTATGGCAGCTCACTTCCCATCCATCACACTGGACAGGGCCTACTACCTCTTCCCGACTCAAACCGTAAGCTTCACCTTCACCAACTTCTACATGTCCCAAAGCTCTCTCACAATCTACTCTCAATTCATAAACTCGCCTCTGATAATAATGATAATAACTGCTCTATCTCTTTTGACTCTCATGGATTTCTCATCAAGGATCTCAAGGACAACCGCCCCCTCATCCGTGGTCGCAACCGTAACGGCCTCTATGCTATTCCCGCACTCGCCATCGCTCTTCAATCCATGCCATCCAACTCAACTCTCTGGCATGCTAGTCTTGGTCATCCTCACCTTCAAACTCAACACCGTCTGTCACGAATGTTCTCCTCTATCAGTAATACTGCTTTTAATTTCATCTGCCAGTCATGTAACGCGGCAAAAAGCCGCAGACTTCCCTTCCCCTCCTCCCCCTCCCGTGTAACTCAACCTTTTATGTTAATACATTCCGACGTCTGGGGTCCGGCACCCCTATCTTCTGCCAATGGATATCATTTTTACTTAATATTTATTGATGATTATACTCGTTTCTCATGGATTTACCTTATGCATCACAAATCTGAAACTATATCTAATTTTCAACATTTTCATAAACTTATACAAAACCAATTTAAAACTAATATCATCACCTTCCGCTCGGACGCTGGAGGAGAATACACCAGCTCGGCCTTCAGCTCCTATCTCGCTAGCCACGGCATAGCACATCAATTCAGTTGTCCTTACACCCCTCAACAAAATGGCATAGCTGAACGAAGGCATCATCGGCTCCTAGACACCACCCAAGCTCTCCTCCATCAATCTAATCTTCCCCATAAATACTGGGCTGACGCCCTCACAACCTCCAACTACCTTATCAATCGCTTACCCACCACAGCCTGTAACAATGCCATTCCCTACACACTCCTCTATCACAGGCCACCCGACTACACCTATCTAAAAACATTTGGATGCCTCTGCTTTCCCTGGCTCTATCCCATCACCCCATCCAAACTTCATCCCCGCTCTCAACCATGCGTCTTCCTGGGATACTCCTCCTCTCACAAAGGCTACAAGTGCCTCAATATTCAAACCAATAAACTCCACGTTTCCCGCCACGTCCAATTTCACGAGACAAGTTTCCCATTCATGCCACCCTCCCCTCCAGTATCTACCTCACCATCCTCTCAAGACACCAATCTACCCCCATCACTTCTCCTACCCATCACCACTCCACTCATGCCAACCCCAATTACTAACACCACTGACATCAACTTGTCACACACCTCCTCCCCACCACTACCTTCCCCAAGCACACTTGAATCTCCCAGCCCAACTCACTCGTCTGTTTCTCTCATCCTTCCACCTCCCTTGCCATCCACACACCCTATGCAGACACGACTAAAGGATGGCATCAAACGACCCAAACAGATCTTCAATCTCCTTACAACTCCATCCTCAGAACTATTACCCACCTCCTACTCTCAAGCCCTCAAATCCCCTCACTGGCGAGCTGCCATGTCGGAGGAATTCCTTGCTCTACAAAAACAAGGTACTTGGTCTCTAGTTCCCCCACCGCCTCACTTGAATGTGCTCGGCTGCAAATGGACCTTCCGTCTCAAACATAAACCGACTGGTGAGCTCGATCGCCATAAGGCCAGACTGGTCGCACAGGGCTTTGGTCAGGAGTTCGGTATTAATTTTTACGAAACATTTAGCCCTGTGGCTAAAATTCCCATTGTCCGTGTACTTCTACTCATCTCCTTACAACATCAATGGCCAGTGCTGCAATTCGACATCTCGAACGCATTTCTGCACGGAGAACTACACGATGAAGTCTATATGCTCCAGCCACCGGGCTTCATTGATCGGGATCACCCACAGCATGTATGCAAACTCCATAAAGCCCTCTACGGCCTCAAGCAAGCCCCTAGAAAACACCAAGTTCACAAATTCACTCCTCAAATTCGGTTTTGTCTTCTCCAAATCCGATCCCTCCCTTCTCTGCTTTAACAAGAATGGAGTTCACATCTTTCTCCTTCTCTACGTGGATGACCTTCTCGTCACTGGTAACAATTCAGCGGCCATTCAAGAACTCACAAGTCATCTTGACCAGGAATTCTCATTCAAACAGCTGGGCCCAGTTCACACTTTCCTTGGCATTCAGGTTCTTCAGCAACCCTCAGGCCTCCTGCTGCACCAGGCACCATATGCACGGGACATCCTTTGCTCTGCTGGTCTTCAAAACAGCAAACCTGTCGTGACGCCGATGCTCCCTACCTCCCCAGCTCACCTAACTGATCAAACACCCTTCGCCGATCCCACCCTATACTGAAGATTAGCTAGCTCTCTCAACTATCTCACCATCACTCGCCCAGACATCACCTATGCCACCAACTGCATCTGTCAGCATATGCAACATCCTACCAATGATGACTAAAAGAATATGAACGCTTGCTTCGATACATCGGTGGAACCCTTCACCTTGGATTACCACTCTCAGCCGGCCCCTTGCAGCTCACCAGTTACTCCGATGCAGACTGGGCTCGTGATGCCACAGACAAAAAATCCATCACCGGCCACTGTACCTTTCTAGGCAAAAGTCTGATCTCGTGGTGTGTTAAAAAGCAGGCCACCGTTGCCAGATCCTCTACGGAGGCGGAATACAGGGCTCTAGCCGCGGCCACCACCGACGTCTCTTAGAGGATTTTCAAATCTCCTCACTCCCGCCAACGCCCATTTACTGTGACAACACCTCAGCTCTCGCCTTAGCTCTCAACCCAGTTTTTCACGCCAGAACCAAACACATCGAGATCGACTATCAGATTATCCGCCAACACATTCTCACCGGCGCAATTCAGGTGAAACACATCAGCACCACCGATCAGCCGGCAGATATTCTTACAAAACCTCTGTCTATAAACCGATTTGAAGAACTCCGATCCAAATTCAGCCTCCGCTCCTCGGATGCTTCATTTGCGGGGGGATGTTAACACACTCTTACCTTGTACCTCAAGCACACCGCAACACATCATCATCAACCATCAACAAACCTGACACTGGCGCTCCCCACTTTCTCTGACATCACTGGCACCAACGGCTCTGCCGTCAACAACCGAAATATATCATGAGCAAATGTGCTCATCTTACTATATATACAGCACCATTGTAACAGCAAAGACTATGGCTTGAATACACAAGATGAAGCAAACACATTCTTCAACTTAGCTTCTCTGTTTTACTGTTCATCTTCTCTAATTCTCTCCTTGCAGGAAAGCTTTCAGTAACATCAGCTGAAACTTTATCAAGTTTCTGCACAGCCTCCTCTAGTCGCTTCAAGTTGGGATCTCTTTTGATAACACGCTCGCCAATTTTGAGAATTTTACAAGGAATTTCATATAGGAAACTCGTGAACTTTCTTTTCTGATCATATTAGTTAGACATAAATTATCAAATAAATAAATAAATATATTCGAGAGCAGAATCAAATAGGAAGCACGCGGTGGTGGAACGCCCCTTTGTTTCTTCCGTGTTTTTGGTCAGCTGCTCTTTATGCTTCATGTACTCCAACTCATCGATCACATCATCTGCCTCATCAATAGCATCTCGCAGCTGTCATATCCATTTGTTGATAGGGTGGTTCTGATCACTAATTTGTGCTTGGTTAGCGCGGCAAAGACGACAGCTTGGATCTTGGGGTGGTTCTCTCGCAGCCTTTCAAGATCCTCCTTCATGCCTGTCTGCCTTCTGAATTGATCTTTAAGGTAATCTTTAAAGTAATCTTTACTGTAATCTTCAAGGTAATCAGAGCAAGTGTTGATGATCTTGTCCATGATTGGACCAACAAACCATTCCGCCATTGCCCCAATGATCAAGGTAGAGAGAGCAGAACAACTTAATGGTAGGAGAATCGGAAATTGATTGGAAGAGATGAAGATTAGAGTCTCTAATAACTGAGAGAGAGAGAGAGAGAGAGAGAGAGAGAGAGAAAACGAAGCTACGACTGAAAGGCCTAGTTTGATTCCCGGCTCTGTTTTCTTGTTTTTAACGGAGCTTTTAAGGCCTCGTTTGATTTGCGGGCCCTATTTCTGTTTTTTGAGAAGCTTTCAGACCGGCAAATGGAAATTTTTTTTTATCCAATCAGCAGAATATGGAGGTTCACTGGAAATTATTTTGAAGAAACCGTGTTACCAAACTGCAAAATAAACATTTTTTCGCCGATTCAAATCTCAGACGGAGAAACAAACGAGGCCAAAGTCTTCGTAAGTCAAGTAAACGGAGAAAAAGTGAGAGAGAAGATGAAAAGCCGATGCGTAGTTGTAAGTTGACGTCTGAAAGACTCCATTTTAAAATAAGAAAACATAAAATAAATGAGAAGTTTTATTTTTGATGGGAATAATTCTTTTTATATAATATAATTGAATAAAATTGTAAAAACTTTATTAAAAAATCTTCATATGATAAATGTGTGATTCACAAATGATTAATTTGGATAGTTATATAAAAACCTATTAATTTGGATAGTTATATCATTTATTATTTTAGCAGGTTTTAGAGACCTATTAGGATTTGTAAGCTTATTATTATGATTTGATTGATTTTGGGTTCGAGAAAGAGACAAGTAGAGTAAGATTAATCAGAGTCAAAATTATAAGTTTTTTTAATTATTTTATATTTTTATTTTATTCTTTTGTAACTAGAAAGGCTATTACAGATTAATAGTTTTAGATTGAACTTATGATTATTACATATGGATTTTAATTGGTGATGTATATAGACAGATGACATTATATATATACACACACAGACATCAAGTCCTGGATGAAAAAAGTTAAGGGTTGTGTTAGGTAGTTAATAGCCATCATAAAATGTCGAATAATCATGACATGAATCTTTTAAAAAATTATGTTAATACTTGGGCGGCCCTTGGAAGAGACACATTATATGACCTAAATACAGTGACAAGTGTGTAATGGCCATTGTACTGGCGATCGAGTGCAGTGTTAAATATGCAAGGGTTCCCACATTAAGGATGGATGTGGGCAAATAAGTTAGTCCATGAAATTAAAATTATGATAAGAACTTGAAATATAGGCTCCCTTATGAAAAAATTAATGGAATTAATAGATTTTATAATTCATATGAAGATAAATATTATATGCATTCAGGAAGCTAAATGTGTTGGAGAGAAGGCTAAGGAGATTAAAAGTCTATGATTTAAACTATAGTATTCGAGTAGGAGTCATACTAGAAATGGGGTAGGTGTGATCATAGATAAGACTTTGAAGGATAATGTTATAAAAATTAATAGAATTTGAAATAAAATTATAGCATTAAAGATTATTGTTGATGCTAAGAATATTAATGTTATAACTGCTTATACTCCTCAAGTAGGTTTTGATATAGGTTCAAAATTAAAATTTTAAAATAATTTAAAAGAATTAATACAAAAATATCTCCAGAAAAAAGATTTTTTATTGGAGGAGAATTAAATGGACATGTTGGTAGAGAGGTAAATAATTTTAAAAGTATTATATTGACCATGGTTTGGAACGACAAATAAAGGTGGTAAGACCATATTAAATTTTTTTTAGCTTATAATTTTTTAATTGTTAATACCTTATTTAAGAAAATAGATGAGCATCTCATCACTTATAAAAATGAATATAGTAAAGCTCGATTGGTTATTTTCCTATAAGAAAAATAAATTGTTTAGATTTCAAATATTGTAAAGTTGTTCTGAGTGAAAATTTATGTACCAAATATCGATTATTAGTTTTGGACTTTAAGATAAAGGGAAAGAAATAAAAAATAAATTAAAATGATATTCTAGTATTAGATGGGGAAACTTAAAGAATATTAATAAAAATATTTTTGAGAGTAATATTTTAGATCTTAAGATTTTTTTTTGTGCATGAGGATACTAATGTTATGTGTGAAAAGGTGGCGAGTGATATTAAGAATATTGTAAATGATGTACTTGAAGTATCAAAGGAAAAAGTTCTTAATCGTAAAAATAATTAGTGGTGAAATCCAAATATTCAAGAAAATATAAAAAATAAGAAGATTTGTTATAAAAATTGATTTATATGTAAAAATTCTAATAATTTTGAAAGATATAAAGATGCTCATAAGAAATCTAAGAAAGCAATATGCGATGTAAAGATTTCAGCTTTTAATGATTTATATAATATATTAGTTACCAAGGAGGGAGAAAGATATATGTATAAGTTAGCCAAACAAATAGATAGGAATAGTAAGGACTTAGTACAAGTGAAGTGTATTAAGGATGAAGATCAAAAAATTCTTTTCATAGAAGATGATATTCAATAAAGATGGATGAGATATTTTGCAAAACTTTTTAATGAAGAATGTGAAATTACAAATGACTTTAGTGACCTTAGCTCCCTAAATAAAAATAAATTTTTTTTTTTTATTGGAGTATTAATAAAATCAAAGTTAGAGAAGCTTTATAGAAAATGAAGTGTGGAAACGCTATTTGACCTAATGATATTCCAACAAAGGAGAGGAAATACTTAGGATATGAGGGAATTTCTTGGCATACTAAACTTTTTAATACTAATTTGAAGACTAAAAAGATGCCAGATGAGTGAAGAATGAGAGTATTAAATCCTATTTTTAAGAATAAGGTGATGCAGAAGATTGTGCAAATTATAGAGGAATTAAGTTTATACTTTAAAATTATGGGAGCGAGTTATGGAGCATAGGTTGTGGCGTAATACTAATGTTTCTCAAAATCAATTTGGAGTCATGTTGTACTATGGATGCCATGCATTTCTTAAGAGGTTTGATGGAACTATATAGAGAGAATAAGGAGAATCTACATATGATATTTATTGATTTAGAGAAATCATATGATAAAGTTCCAAGATAATTACTATGGAGAGTTCTTGAAAAGAAAGGAGTTAATAATGCTTATAGATATGTATGCTTGAGCTATTACTTTTGTTCCAACACAAGGTGGCTTGACTAAGTATTTTCCTATTTCGGTTGGATTACATTAAGGATCAGTTTAAGTCCCCCTTAAACTTAAGAGAAAATTTTATAAGATGGTGGTGATACCTACAATTCTTTAGGGTGTCGAATGTTGGCCATTAAAAGAGAAGCATAATACTAAGTGAAGTGTTGCAAAAAAGAGGATGCTCAACTGGATGAGTGGCTTTACCCTTAGATATAGGATACGAAATGAGCATATACGTGAAAAGGTTGGAGTAGCTCCAGTGGAATATGAGATTAAAGAGAGTTTCCTTAGATGGTTTGGTCACATAAAACGGCGGCCTTCCGATGACCCAGTTAGGAAAGTAGAGGTAATTGATTTGACTTATATTAAGAAAAGTAGAGGTAGACCTAAAAGACTTAATTAGAAAATATTAGAAATGGTCTTTCTTTATGAGATTTAAATGAGAATTTGACTTTTAATAGAACACAATGGAGAAAAAGGATTCATGTAGTCGACCCAATGTTGTGGGACAAAGGCTTGATGATGATGTTGTTGTATTTTAATTAATATAAGATGAAATTATTGACCTTTGTAAATTAATGAATAGATGATACAAATTTATTTTAATTTAGATCTCAGGTCATTACAAGTAATATCCTAAGACTTAGGGGAATTTGATAAGAAAAAGTTGTTAATTCCAAATTATTTATATAATATTATTTTGTGCCTTTAATCCTTTTTTTTTCAGAAAATAATAAAAAATGAACCAGCGCCATAATGTTATAAAGCTAGTGATGCAATGCCATAATTCAATCCAGCATCACAACGCCACCCCTTCAATGCCATAGTGGATGGCTCTCTGAAATCAGCTATAGAGCTTAGCATCGAGGAGCTATCTAGTCAACACCGTAGCACCACAAAGTTAGTATTGTTGAGCCAAATTGCCCAGTGTTGCAGTAGGAGATGATTTCAGCCGGTGAACTCATGTGACAAATGTTGATCCAACAGGGCAGCAATGCCACCAAGCTAGTGTCGTGAAACTAGTTCAGTTATTTAGAAAATCTATAAATAGTTGTATAGTCTTTATGTAAAGAGGTTGGCACATTGTGGAGTAGTTGTATGTGTGTGTGAGTGTGAGGATCTATTCTTGAGAGGGAGTAGCATGTATATTTATCTTTGGAGTTTGCACTAGTGTGGATCAACATTGAGAAGTGCAAAAGAGTTATATCTTAATTTTGAGTCATTTCTAAACTTTGTTTCACATTGTTTATCTTATGCTTAAGCTCATAACTTAATGTTTATTCAGTGAAATAAAATATTTATGTTGTGTAACATCGCCTCTATCTGTAGCTAAATAATTACTTTGAATCTATAATTATTTGAAAGACATTTATTGCTTAGAGCAGATTTAATCTTTAAAGTATTCATATTGTTTTTAATTTCTTCATATTTTAATTTATTTATGTATAGGTCGTTCATAAATTAAAAACTTAGTGTGGTCTAGAGATTTGATGGAGGAATAGAAGAACAATTAAAGATTTTAAAACATAGTATGATTATAATATAGATATATAATGATAAAGATTATGGGATCTTAAGGAGATAGAAGAACTGTAGTAAGGAGGGATCCTAACTAATGTTCCAATAAGCTTGACAGAGATGATGAGTACTTATGCTCCGATTTAGAGTCACAAAAGGTAAAAAAAATCATTTTAATACAATCATGTATTTCTAAATATCATAAGTTCAGAACTTCTAAAAAATAGTGACTTTTGTTTATGCGTTTGGAGCTTTTTAATTTAATATACACCACCCAATTTAAATCATTAAGTTGGATAAATTTAGCAATTTAGTTGGTAGTACTAAAGTGAACTTAGGAAATTCTAATTTGATCCCCATGGGATTGATATCTTCTCATCAGTATATTACTTTACATGATATGTACACTTGCCTTAAATAGGCCTTACACTGTAGCAAAATTAAACCATTTTTAGAGACATCAATAGTGAGTGTAAGCTAAAGCACAAAGTTCTGCAACATTTGTAAAGCTAATAAAATTAAAAAAATCCTATCAACTGGTTAATAATATGTTTGATTAAAAGATGCACGGTTTTGAAAAATATAATTTTCTTTGGGAAAATATCAAATTATGAGATTTTAGTTCTTAAATCGAACTCTTTATTATGAATATTATATCACCTTGGGATGCGATAATATCATTCCATAATAGGTTCAAATTATAAAACTTTGAATTCATCATGATTATCGTAGTCAAAGACAAGAGCGAATCACATAGGACCCCGGAGGGTCAAAATAAAATTTAATTGAGTGTTTGATTACATTAACATGGATAAAAGATCATTAATTTCATAATCAATATTATGATAGTAATTGATATATCTCTCTGAGAAAAGAAGTTATCAATCACTATTAATCATTTGAAAATGACGATAATGATCGTTTAATTTTAAATTTTCCTAAAGATAATTAATTAAAGGTTTTGAAAATTTTGATTTTGAAATTTTGATTTTAAAAATCTGGTCTGGGTTTCTATATACCCTAAGAGCACAAACCCTCGTAGTTAATTACATTGTAGGAAAACAGAGTTTTTTTATGAATACAATTGATTAAAATAACAGTAGAAAATTTATTTAAGAGTTTAAAGTTTTATGTCAAAGGATGTAAGGGTTGAAAATTACAAGTGGGATTGGGTCAAATTTTAGCACTTATTTCTGGAGTCAAAGGAAGAATGGTAGGAGATGTTTTAAGATTATGAATTACTTCAGAAACACCCCAACCTATCTTAAGTGTTAAGCTTGAATTTGATTGAAAGATGTTTAAGTTTGAATGATCAATTTTATTAGAAAATTGGGATTCAATTCTTGGAGGTTGAGAGCTTATAGCTTAAGCTTGCATCAAAACCTAAGTCTAAATTGGATATCAAAAATCAGTAACCCGAACCTAGCTAATACAGTACAAATCTGGACTTACACCGGCCTAAATTAGGGAGCTAGCTAAATCACCTAGGCACTTTAAAACCATATATCTGATCATTTATGTGAGAGTGATGGGGACATTGTATTAAGTTAAGATTGAGAAAAGCGGGGCTGACATCTAGAGAAGATCTTAATTGGTCTCTTTGACTTATGTTGAGTATTTAATGTTTATGTAAATGCAATTAAAGATTTAGACACTTTTAAGTTTGTTACTAATGTAATGCATGCTAGTCGACTCGATTAGATGCATGAATCAAAATGAAGTAGTTTAAAAATTTGGCTTAAAAAAATAGATTTTTCCTTAGAGATTTCACAACATCCCCTTGACAGATATGACCCTCATAGGCCAGGTGGTTTGCCAAAACCCGTAAGCGGGGAGGCGCCTAATAAGATAGAGAAGGTATAATATGATACATGAAAAACCCTTAGCGAGTCTGAGCTTACTTCTTAGGACCATTAAAGTTTCTATTAGAGCTAAAATTTTTAATTAGTTTAAGTAGAAGAATTTTTATCGTACCCTTATGTTGCCTCCGATTGATCCAAGCTAAAGCAAATACGACATATAAAAATTGCCAAAAAAAACTACTAAAGTAGGCAATCCTATATCGTAATCAACATCAAGCATTAATCAAATCAATTAAATTAATGTTCAAACTGAAAGTCCATAGGCAAGTGCCTTTTAATATTACATCACAGAATTACAGAAAAGTAAAGTTGTCGGGTGCCACTGACAACAAGCCCGGATTTCTAATCTTAATACTCAAGTGACTTTGAGAATGAGTCTTCTCGCTATCCACTTCTTTGTCCTTCTACAACTGCTTGATTTGTCGGTTCTGAATATCCAAATGAAAAGAAACTCCCCCTTAGAAGGGGTGTTTTCTTTTCTCTTTGGATATTTTAAAATAATCATAATTTGGATCTCCAAATGGAGAGGGACACTCCCCTAAGGGATGTCCCTCCCTCTTTGGATTCCAAATTGGATATCTAATCTCATTCCCAAAGCACTTTAAACATTACAATTCAAATTATATCAAATTACATTTGAAAAATAAAAAATTCTAGACTCAATCCTGCAGGGTTATCCTAATAATCAGCATAATCCCAATTAGTTAATATTTGAATTTTTAAATGCTCAATTCATAGTCACACTTAGCCATGCTCTTTTAATTTAAAGGGGGCCTTAAGCGCAACAAGTACCTGTGCAAAGCATAATAATATATTTATTTTTAATGTTCACTTTACTTTAATTACCCTAAATGAGCATGGCCACCTGCACAAGATTGAATTAGTATAAAGCTTTCCTAACCTAAGGGTAGATCTAACATGCAATCATACATATCACAAAATTCAGAAAGTAAGTAAACAAACTCATCCATTCTAAGCTAACAAATATCATACAGTGAAAATCACGGAAAACTCGGCAAATAAATGCAAAAAAAATAAACACTGGCCTAACATAAATTTAAAAGTGGTGGCCTAGAAAATTATCTAAAGTATGTGAGTAAGGCTGTGTGGTTTGCATATATCCTAAATAGGATCATTAGTTACAGTTGTTTGAGGTTCTGGTTGGTTAAAAGGCTTAAGCGAATATTTAATTGAAGTTTAAATATTAATGATTTAAAATTAAATTTAAGATGCATTTTAAAGTGTTAAATGGATATCACATTTGTTTCTCATCGAGGCCATGAAATTTATTTCACCTTTTTTGGGGCTAATTTAATAGCCTCATAGGCTTGGGTTACCCAATGGTACCGGGTTTAATTAAGAAATTTGATTTGATTAAAGTTTAAAAGTTAATGAATTTTAATTAAAATTAGTTGATCGTTAGTTTTAAGGTTGATTAAAGATTTCTAGAGTTTTAAAGTGATTTTTGAATTTTTGTAATTTTTTGGATTATTTTAATCATTTAATTAAGGGGTCAAAAATTAACATTTTAATTAAGCATAAATTCTAGAAATTTAATATTTTTATAAAATACTAGACCTTAAGATAAGTTATTAGACACTAAGTTTGCTGGATTTGAATTTTTCAATATTTTATTATGAAGGTTTGAAATTTTGACTTGATATTTAACTTAAGTTTGACCACAAGTTGACTTTCTTAAATTTAAATAATTTCTGAAAGTTTGATATTTTTAATAAATATTATATTTTATTATGATTTGAATGCATTTGAGTTTGTTCAATTTGAAATTTTGCTAGAATTAGTTATAATTTTTCAAAGTTTGATATTTATTTGAATTTTTAAAATGGTTTAATTAAGGGGGTTTTAATGATTTGAATTCAAATAAGCTCCAAACTCCTTGAAACTAACTCCAAAGATCAGAAATGACCTAAGGAGAGATTCTCAAGTGTTTGGAAATTATCTGGAATTTTTAATTAATTAAATTAATTAAACTTTGAATTTTAATTAAAATTAAATTAAGATTCAATTTGCTATCAAACCAAAGGTATTTTATTTTTAATAAGTTTTAAATTGAATCTTGGTCAGTTTGAGTATTATTTGTATTTTTTGGATTTAAATATGATTATTAAAATTTTTAGAAGTTTTAAGGGTTTAATAAAAGGTTTAAGCTTAAGTTGATTAATTAAGGGGTTTAGTGATTTCAAAATTGCTGAAAAGTTGTCTATGGGCTGAAGATGTCACTATGTTTAAGTGTTCAAAGTATCAAGTCTAAAGGAGGTGTTTCCTAATTAATAGGAATTCTCTAAGTGTTCTAAACATGTTTTTAATTATTGTCTTTAATGGTGTCACTAGGTTATGTAGATTTGAATCAAAGTTTCTAACCCTTGACCAACATATACATGCATAAACACAATCACAATAAATTACTAGATCTAGGAGTGCCTAAGCTAAGTTGTGTGTGCTTTCTAAGCATGCAAATTAAGTTAAAGCTTAATTAACTGAAGGATTAATTAATGAATAACTAGCAAAGTAATTATTTATTGATTAATCATCAGTCCCCATGAATTCTATTCAATTATCTCAATCAATGTTCAAAGTTTCAAGGGAACTTTAAAAACTAAATATTTAAAAATATATATAATTTTGAAATAGTTTTTAAAAAAAATGTATATATATAAACCTATACATAAGGATATAAAATTTTAAAATAAAATAATTTAAAAAAATATTATTAAAAAAATTTTTTAAGGGCTTAAGAAATCCACTGATTTTCAAATTTCTTTAAAAATAAATTTTTAATTTTTAAAATAATAAATATAATATTTAATTAAATACTTATTAAATAATAAGATATTTAAATAACTCAAATTAATCAAAATAAATTAAGTTTTAAATTTTGAAAATAGTTTTAAATTTAAATTCTCAATTTTTAGAAAATTTTGATATATTATTTCTATTTTTATGATATAATTTGAATTTGTTTGAAATTTTTAAATTTTTAAGTTATTGAGGTATTTAGATTAATTTAAAAAAATTAATTATTAATTAAAATAATTCTTAAATCAAGTTAAATTAAGTCTTAAATATTTTTAAAATTTTAAACTATTATTAATAATTTGATTTGAATTTTTTAAATTATTTGAATTTAATTTCAATTAAATATTAATTAATATTTAAATATAAAATATATATCCTAAATTAATTTCATTTCAAATTAAATTATTAAAAAAATTTATTTATATTAATTCAAAATGAATACTTTAATATTATTGCTGAAATTTTTAAATATTTTAAAATTTAAAATAGAATATTTGAATATCTCCAAAATATTTAATCATATTTAAATAAATATTAATTTTAAAATATTCAATATTTAATAAATTTAATATTTTAAATTAATATTAATTTTAAAGTATAATAATTAATTTTATAATAATTTTATTATATAAAATATAATTTTTAATTATTTAAATTATTTTTTAAGATTTGAAATGATTTTTAAATCATTTAAATGTTCTGACGGTGCCGCCTGCAATGGAATCCACTTGGCGGGCCATAATTGGCCTAGAGGGACCGCGGGGTAATGATTGAGCGGCGGCGCAATCATTGCGCCACCTGCAATCATTAGTTAATTAATACCATGGATCGTAGTATACTTAACCACGTCAGTAGTTAATGCTGACCATCTGATCTCTCGCATTCAGATCAAATAGTATGGATCACGTTAGACGGAGATCCAAATCGTCGGATCACTGACCGCTGTTGGCTATCATGTGATCAATGGCTTAAAAAAACATTCACCTGTAGCGGACCACCGGGACGCCCTAGAACTCTTTTTTTTTTTGCTCATTTGTACGATCCGATCAATGAAATAACTTGAAATTTTAAACCTAGATAGCCTAGGTCATAAATAATGGGGAACATTTTTTTGGCTTAAAATAAGCTTAATGAAAATCTATTTAGACTAGTGTAATCATGACTAGGGTTTGAATTTTCACCTCGATTTATGGACAGATTAAATCATTTAATGATTTGTTGCATTTGTGGACTGTCCACGCTCCCTTTTGTAGAAGAAACCACGACCTAAAATGCCTTTGATCAAAATATATGGACCTTGGATGGATTAGAGCTTAGATTCGCCAGAGGATCATCCAGCAAACCTTTTGTGGTGGGATTTCACTTGGAGAGTGAAGAGGAGGTTCCCTGGAGCTCAAAAGAGCAGAGATTGTGCTCTGGGAAAGCTTGAGGGGAGAGAAAATAAGGTTTGAAGATTGAACCCTCAAATGAGGTTTTTACCCTATTCAACTCATTCTAGGTTGAATGGAGGGTTGGGATCAACTGGGGAAGCTCCTAAATATTTGCCACCTGCCACTAGGGTGGTTAGAACGCTGGGAGCAAGGACCTCCCAAGGACATCCCATATGGAAAGCTCTCTTGGTCCCCAATTGGGCATGGGAGTAATGCAAGCCATTTGATCTTGATCTAATGGCCTAGAATGGGCTTAGGAAAGTTCTAGAATGACTCCAAATAGCTGGAGCTGAATTGGCATGGGGATGCCATGTCATTTGTGCATTTAAACCCCTTGAAGGCATTAATTGACCAAGTTGACCAGTCAACTGGTCAACAGCAGATGAGGTGGCACCTAGGTAGTCTTAATGAGCTGGTTGGAAGGATCCTAAGGCAACCTACTAGGAGCTTGAGTGATTAAAGCATAACCATGCAAATTTGACCAAGATTCTCAAAGTTATGACTTGGCCAAATTGACTATGATGTGACTTTAAATAATTTTGAATATGCTTTGAACCATTTAATGGAAAGGATTTTAGGGCTTAGATAGCTTGAGTGTGTTGATTTGACTATATTGGATGATTTGATTCAAATGGGTCTCATTTGATTAGACTTGAGCTAAGTTGACCAAGTCAACTTTTGATTGGGTCAAGGGTCTAGAAAAATCCAAATCATTAAGGAATGGTGATCAAGAAGTTTTGATAGAATTTGAAAGCATTTGGGTATTGACTCAAAGTAGAAGAGACTTAATGGTTGATTTGGTCAACTTAGGTTGATTGGGTTAACCAGGTTGATCCAGGGGGTGGGTCCAAGCTCAATAGGTTTGGTTTGATGTTTGAAAATTGCTGGAAGAGGTTCCAAGCAATTTGGAAGTCATTTGGTTTGAAATTGATATTTGAACCCCTAAGGGGAATTTTGGTCGAAAGGGTCAAACTGGTCAACCAGGCTTGACCAGTGTCAGGGCTTGAGTCTATTGCATTCGTAGTGATTTTTAGGAATCATTGGATGATATTTCGGGGTTTGATTTGAAAAGGGCGTATTGAAGTCTGGAGAAAACTTCAAAATTGCCCTTAAGGGGCATTTTGGTGATTTTGAACCCTGGCCAACCAGGGGTCAAAGTGGGTCCACCAAAATGCAGTTTATTACTTAACATGACATAATTGAGAGTTTGGAAGTATTTAGAGTCTTTGGAAAAAGCTCTAAAGTTAAATTCCACTAGGGGACAAGTCTAGTGGCATAGGCCATAAATATTTGAAGGTTTTATAACATTTGGATTTCAATTCAATTTCTGAGGTTAGAGACTTCATAATGGGCTCAAATTTGGAGGGTTGCCTCTAAAGACATGTCCTATCAATATGAAATTGATAAATTCTGAACCAGATGTCATTTGACTAGGTTTTGAAGTGCTTGAAAAAACACAAGAAAAGGTTTTCAGGACTTGGACCTTTAGCCTTGGATTTGAGTATGGATTGATCTAAGAACTAAATAGATCTAAAGGTATAGATTTATATAAGGTCTAGGTAGATCCTATAGTCTAAAGTCTAGGAGAATCCTATAGTTTAGAGTGATCTAGAGGCTAAATGGATCTGGGGTCAGAATTGGTCCAAGTGACCACATACAAAAATGATGTCAACATAATGTAACAAGCAAGGTTAGGTTGCCTCAATCTACATGTTGGATATTTTGAAGGAAAGCCTTGAAATTTAAGCTCAATGCAAACAAAATTAATAATGTGTCCAATCATGCCTTCCATGTTAGCCAAACTATTTAGTTAAAACAAATGGAAAAATGTTCATCTCAATCTTTCATAATCCCTCACTTTTCATCTACAACTCATACACAAGAAATCACCCACTATTTATGTCTCTTCAGTGATGAACTAATCATGAATAACAAATATATGAATAGAAATCATCAATATTTTATTGCAATGCCTAAAATTTATTGCACAAGATGAACATTTCTCATCAATAATGCCCGCACAACAACATCCATTTTATTGCATGAAGAATCGAATTTTATCCTGCAACAAAAGTTCATCAATCGAACTAAACAACCACCACCACATGGGAAAAACCTTAACAATCTTTCTTTTCCTTTTACTGAGTTTATTGTCAAGATGACGTCAAATGATCTCATTAATTATCCTTTCACAATACTAAAAGCTAAAGTAAGGCAAGGTCGGAGGGCTCTGACGAGCCATATCTAGTAGAGCTCTGTGATGCCGATTAGATGAGGATGAATGTGCTCAGACTAGTTTGCAGACAAGTACTAAGATAAAAAGGGGACCAACCAATGGGTAGCGAGTAGGTTGACATGGCCGACGGCCTGTGTAGAAGCTCTGGGATCAACCTGTGAAGAGAAGGGCGAGTGAGACGTTATCACTGGAAGGGAGAGCTCTAGCTCAGATGATCACGATAAGTCAAATTAAGGGTCTCATGGATAAGCGCCTTCCTATAGTTGAATTTGTTGAGGATGGTTTCCCTAAAAGAGAATGACTGGCTAGGATGCAGTCCAGGCATGTGGCGAGTACCAAACTGCTAGATTTGGATAGGAATCTTCAATTAGCCATGTGTAAGGTGAGCTTCTAGGGAGGCCCAGGCAAGTGATGTCGATTAGTCATTATTGTCAAGTTCTTCCACGAGCTTCGAGTGAATTCCTTAAGTGGGCCCTCTAAGAGGGCAATTACCTATTAAAGGCCTATAAAAAGATATGCAAGTATACATGAAATGTCTAGAAAAACTAGATGAATTCTTTATAACTTGTTCCCAAAAGTTGATACTCATTTTCTATGATCCCTGCGGTTTAGCATGATTTCTTATAGTGATGTCATCTCATTGATACTTGTATAAAATCTTATACCTTTTTGGTGTAGCATACATTATTTTTTTTCATGAAATGTTTATGTTGTATCCGTAGCCTATGCCTTCCCTTTTTTGAGAATCTCCTATTTCTCGAAAAGCTTTCCGGACTTAGCCTGCAAGTGTAAGTGCCGGTGAATGACATATAGCTAAGCCTTCTCCTCCGCTTAGGGAGCAGTGAACTGTGCATTATGTAATCGAGAGAGAAAAACCATAAACTGGCTTGTCTTGACTGAAGACACCTTTCAGCTTACAATGCCTTGGCCAGGGGAAACCTCTTCCTAACTCTTAGCCAATATTTATTGCAACCTAATCTTCCCCTGGGAACCTCCCAGAGGATGGTCCGGTGGAACTTTGTAGAAGAGTCCTCTGGGATATTGATGAGAACCACAAAAGCATTCATTATGCCTCGTGGAAAAGTCTTTCTAAACCAAGGAGGATGGGGGGACTTGGGTTTCATGCAAATTCTAAATGGGTTGGACCCTTAAGATCTCGGATTACATGGGAGTATATCAGCAAACCGATAAGTTTCTTTCATAGATGTATGAAACAGAAGTATGGAAACTGGCCATGGGTTGCTGATTTCAAGCGTGGTGATTTGACGGTGTGGAAAATTCTTTATGATGGAGCAAATAGCTTAGCTTGTTGTGTTAGATGGAAGGTGTGTAATGGAAGGGACATTAACATTCTAAACAATACTTGGGACAGATTGATAGCATTGTGGCCGACATACTGTGACATAGTAGCTTTGGAAGATCAGACTGTTTCTGATCTTATTTCACCGGCCGGAGATTGGGATAAACAGAAACTTCTTATCTGTTTTGGAGAAACTCTTGTGGACAGAATTAGCAAATGCTGATGAATTTTTCCCACCTTTTTCTAATTTCTAATTCTAAGGGGTGAAGCGTTTCACTTAGACAGTGAAAGGCGCGCAGCGTTCTCTCGCAAGAATTGTATGGGAGTTGTCCTCAGAGGGACTTCCCGAATGATCGTACTGGGGAATTCTACTGTACTTCGTGCAGCTATGGTTGTTGATCCTGCGGAGCCTACCCAAAGGTTCAGGCCGGATTGTAGAAAGTGGGTGATACTTTTTTGTATTTCTATGAGAAGCTCTATGGCACCCACGATTCCAAGTAGAAGACTAATTGAGAATGGGCCCATGGACCAAGATATCGGCCAGGAGGGAAAACCAATCTAAGAAGGGAAATTCGGATGAAAGCTAGCGCCTTTGATTCAGCTCACTAAGGGCGGATGGTTCCGTTTCATCACGAGTTCGAGAGTTGCCCCGAGGATTAAATCTTAAGTGTTTCTCCATCAAGCTAAGTTATTAACTAATGTGTTGATGCATTGATCTTTTTAATTTTTCTCCTTGATAATATTCTTTAAATTTTAAGTATCTCATAAAATTCGTTTAAGCAAGGTTGTGAAAATCTGACTGGACAACGAATGAGAAGTTCACAGTTCGATCGGTCGAACTGAATGACATAATAAATAATAATATTACTAAAAATAAATAAAATTAACATAAGTAACAAAAATTAAATGAAATAAAAAATTATGAAGTACAAAACTTACATAATTAATTAAAAGAATTATTTTAAAATATCACAAAGAGCAAAAAAAAATCCCAAACCTCATAATTTTAAGAATTTACACTAAAAATAATATAATAATTTTAAATTTAAATATATTTACAATTTTTAAAATTGATTTTTAATGTAAATTTAATTTACATATAACAATATAATTTAATATAAATTATAACTAATTTATATTACTTATATAATATAAATTTAATTCAAATATAAGTTAATGAATTTGATATAAATTATTATTAATTTATGTTATATGTTTAGCTATATTTTACATCTATATGTAATATACCAAATTTATTTTATAAATTTATATCTAAAAATTATTTATGAAAAAATAATTAATCATTGATAAATATATAAAATTATTTTTTATGATGTATAAATAAATAAAATATTATTATTAACTAATAAATAAATATTATTCATACGATAAATAATTAATTTAAAATATGTTTAAAAATGAATTTTATAGACATTATATATATTATGAGCTCATAAACACCTCAACTCTTCTCTTTAATCTCACATCACTTGAAAACTCTTGCTTGCTATTGTTTATATATATATATATTAAGTTTATTTATATTAAGAGCTCACATAGAGTTGTGGGCCTATGTGAAGATGCTTCATGACGATTTGGGGTAAATAAATATAAAAAATTAAATGTTTTAAATATAATTTAATTTGTTTATTTAAAAAAATATTTAATATTTAATCTTTAATACAATAAATTTATCTATTTAATTATTTAAAAATGTGGTAATTTAGCTGGCCATTTCGCCGGTTGAAATATCGTTTCTGTCCGGTTCAATCTCATTTGATGCAAAAGCAATTTTCAGAGTGGATCGAACCAACCTTGTGATCGGTTGATAGTTAATTTACGATCAAACCAGCCGGCCTACTTTGACTTTTAAAATCTTGGTTCTAAGCATACACTACACAAATAAGATACTATACAAAAAATGGACAGGCAAACAAAAAGAAGATAATCCTAAAGCAAAAAATAGTCTAATTGGAGATAAATATAGAGTTGAGCGTTGTGACACTCCAAACCCCGATGCTACGATGCTGCGAGTCAGCATGAATAATTTTCCTTGTCAATTTTAGTGTTTAACTTGAAGAATTGCATACCTTGGATAGTTTTATGCATGTTTCTTTGTTAGTTCTGAGTGGAAGAGTGAAGAGAGATAATGAGAAAATAAGAGAAATATATCTTATACAAATTCCCTCAATTTTCATAATGGATTTCTTAGTGTAATATGTTTCCATAATTTTTTCCCCGATTTCAATTTTCCACATTAAACCTTATTGTTCTATTTTTTTCGTCTACATTTTCTCTTTCTTATTTGTGTTTTGATGTATGATTTACTTCCCCAACAAGCCTTTCAACAGCTAAAACAAATTTAGAAGGAAATCAAGTAGTGGCAGAAAAATTCCACATAAATATTCTTAAAACTCATTTGGTTGTTTTATAGTATATTTCTGACCGTTCAAAACATGAACCAGTTGTTAAACCCTGTAGTAGCAGCTTAAGCTTTCAAAGCTTAAAATATGTGAACTTTCCAACTAAACTATGATTCCAGTCCGCTTCCTCAAGTCTTAACTGATAAATGGAGAGAAAATTGTAGAAATTTTGATTAATTCTACCCAAAATTCTTCCAAAAGGAAAGAATTGCAAGTTATAAGGCAACCAAATATGATACTGCTAGCCCTTAAAACACCTTTTCCTTGCCTAGTTTGACTTGCAGAAAACAGATGAACCCTTTGAATACTGAAGTACAATGAAACTTAGGTCCCTTGAACCAAATATTCAGCTAATTTCATCTGTTACAGCTTTCATTATTAAACCCTTCAAGAGGCCCTTTCATTTTAACTGTAAGGACATTCTATCCGAGCAGAAATAAGTTCTTTAGATGGAGCTGCAGAAAAAGATATGAGAATGCCAACTATAAACACAAAAGAAACAGAATCCTCGCTGGAATGCTGGGCATGACTAAAAGCAAAACTATCCATTGCCATGTTTTTCCTCTAATCAATAGAAGCCTGTAAGGATATGTCTTAGCTCTGTAATTATACTCTAATGAAACTTGCAGCTTAGCTTCGCATTTTTGGTCTATTGATACTGTCAGCTTTGTCTTTTAAGATGTCCTGCGAGCTGTAATTCTGCTATGATCTCTATGATGCAAACAAGATTTGATGACCATATGTCCCTCTTTCTAATGAAACTTTTCATAATAATTTTGCTTTATATTAGATGAAAAGGAGATGGATAGTTTCCACATCCAATTGATTTAGTGTTTCTTTCAAAAATTTGATATGCAAAGGCTACAAGGCAATGTAGACAAGTGTGAACCACAAACAAGTCCCATAATTTTCTAGTCAAAGAAAAGAGAATAGTTACACATCTCTTTTGAGCAATTATAACAGTAGTAGAGATGAAGCTCCACCACTTAGGCATTCTCCCATGAAGGCATGTTTTTTTCTGACATTAGGATGGGATGGAGGATGAACTTTTGGGTGTTTCTCAGTCTTTTACTCTACTCAGAACAAAGATAGCGGCCGCAACTAGTGAAGTGATCTTAAAGCAAAAGGTGACGCCTATATGTTAGATTCTGAAGTGACTATAGAAAACAACGACATGAGTAGAGAGGCAGTAGCTCCACTACTTAGGTGCCCTTCCATGCCTGTGAACTTCGCTTGTCAAGAAGATGTTGTGGACAAACTTTTGAAATTTTTCAGTCTTTTACTCCACTGAGAACCAACAGCTGCAAGAACAAGTGAAACGATCTTAACACACAGGAGAATGTAATTTTGAAGTAACTTCAGGAAAAGAACACACTCCAATTATATGATTTTTAACTAAGGAAGAACCTTAGCTAAGCATCTACAAGCCTTAAAAGAGTCATAAATGTTTTCACGACTTGCTTCTAGCAATACTTCAGCGATTATTGTAGTACCTGATTTTTCTTAATATGATAACACTATATTTATATCGGTTGCAGATAAATTGCAGTGCAAAGTTTTCTATATTCTATTAAAATGATGATAATCGGATAGATTCAAAGTTTGAATCCAACATATATATGATTGAAACACATACATTAGGACTTGATGTTTAGTACATAAGAATGTTACTTTGAATTGAGAGGAGCACTTGATTAAATCTTATAATATTTTGACAACAATAAGTGTAATTTTTATCATGTCCTTTCATATGGTTTAAATCATTCTTATTGAATAATGAAAACTATCAAATTTCTTATAATTAATTTAATGCAGATTGTTCATGAAGATTGACATCGAATATTCATCGTAATTTTGCAACAAAATTTTTTAATATTAGAGGGAAGACTAACTTTTGTGGAAGTCTAAATTTTGATATGCTTCATTCTGTGAAGATATTTATATTTTTATACTTACATTTTGGGTACAATTTATCTAAATTTAGATTTGATGTTTGTGTTGTAAATAATTTATTTAGATTTGATTACATAGTTTAATTTGTGCATGTCTATGCAAAATTGGATAATCTCATGTGTATGTTAGATAAATTATATATTAAGGCACCTAAGAGTCATATTATTGAAAGTATTTCATGAAATAAATATGATTAAAAAAGCTTAAATGCCAAGGCATTTCATGGGTGTCATATCATCATAGATATTCTATTTGATAAATGTGTTAAGAAAGTTCACCCATTATGGCAACTGATATGTCTATTGTTTTAAATTGTTTAAAATTATGGAATCTGATATGCAAAGCATCATGAGACTTATGCTTTATACGGGAGAAAAAAGTATATGTTTCAATTATTTAATTGCACACAATGAGACATTCCTTGATGCGCATATAATGAGGCGCATGCCTCTATTTCAAGTTTTACATAAAGAGGATGAAACTTCCTTGGTTACTAAATACTTACCCTCAAATGATGAATGATTTTTTAGCATGAAATTGGAGTTTCAATAATTACAAAAAGATCTTATGTTAACTTTTTTATGGAGGAAGCAAGAAGATAGCAAAAATCAATAAGAAAATAACTCAAAATGTTAGTATACAATTTTTTGAGAGAGGAATTATAAAAGGTCAGTATATCCATTGATTTATATAATATTTTGATTGGATATTATTGATTATGGAAGAAAAATATTAATGAGATTGAACATGAAGATTGAGAGGATGTTGAAGCAATAAGGACAAAGGAGACAAGCAATCAATCAACTATAATGATGATTCTAATAAATACCCACTAAGTAACAAAGTTTTAAATTTTGCAATCATATATCAAGGCATTTTCATTTCATAAGGCAAGGGGTCAGCCTCAAGACATTTTGTGGTATAAGCCTCATAATTAAACCATCAAATTAGCAAAAAATATGAAATAATAGGTCACATACTAACATCCAAATAAGAAGTTAAGGTCAATCATTAAAAGTCTAAGTACAAAGTAAAGCCATTAAGATTATATAAAGCTATAAGAAACACTAAAAAAATAGTCTCTCACACTCCAAGTTTAACATAAACAAGTAGTATAAGGCGATAATTTATGAATTCAAAATTTTCAACTACTCTCATCACTTACAAAGTCTTTATTAGAATATCAAAGCAGTAAATTGATTTCTCTCCTTTCTCATGCTCATGCTAAAAATATTAAAATGGATTTCCAACAATAAAAGGAGAGGCGTTGGATGAGAAGCAGTGGTAGTGCGACTATGATGGTGACACAGCAGGCTAGGACATGGACATGAGGGTCCTACAACTGCGATTTTGAGATCATGCGGATCTCAAATTTTGTTTGGTTTAGGTATAATAAATCGGTTTAATTTTATATATAAGTTTATAGATTAAATTTTTTAAATTATTTAAATATGAATTTTTGTGACTTAACCATTTTCAAAATTACGCTAAAATTACGTTGAGGTGTGCATTGAGACGCATCTCACTCCTAATTAGGCGTAAGCCTCTGGTGACAAGCGTAAGGTGTACGCCTCATTAACCTTTTTCTAAATTGCATTGAAATGAGCCTTTAATTGGGTAATTTTAAGCCATGCTAAGTGATAAGAGTGGCAGAGGCTTTTAAATTCAGAGTCTTAAGTCATCACTAGTTTATTTTAAAACATATTTAATTGTTTATATTTTAGTTTATTTTAAAACATATTTAATTGTTTATATTTTACTCGTTTATCTTAGGTGTCTTGCTTATTATGCATGTATGATTTTTATTATGTTATTTCGACACTTCTAGATTACTATTAAAAGTTATATTGGATGAAAACTAAGGTCAAATTTTTATGATGTGAATTATTATCGAGTCCTAAGGAGAATCACAGTCTAATGTTTTAATTTTTATATTTTTAATTAGTTTAATGATTTAGTTTTAAGGCTTAAGCAACTCCACGCAAAAATAAATAGCCTAAATTTCCGGTTGTGAATTTTAAAAAGCTTAGCTAGGTGTGATACTTATCTATCTTTCGGCACAATAATATGCTAGGAAAGCAAGTATGTTGGGTTACCTAATGATGGTAACATTATAAAAGCTATTCCATCAAATTTATGAGAAAAAAAACTTCATTTGTCGAGAACTTAATGATGGCCCTAACCTTATCTCAGCAACAATTTAAATGAAGCCCTTGTCAAGCATCAATAGATTGTTCCTTAGAATACATCTCTTACTGCACTTTAAAATGTCCCAATAATTGGTATTTTTATATATTAATATGGTACCTCGAGCATGATTGGGGGAGCTCCTTCACATAATCGTGAATTGAGTCATATGTGCTTCAACCCATATCTGTTAATGGCGAATGGCGCACCATGGCGCAAAGGTCCCTTTGGAGCCATGGCGCATTTTTAGAACATGGCGCAAACTAAATAAAAATTATAAAATAATAAACATAAATATGAAATATCATTAAAAATGAAAGACAAGCTATCATAATAATGAAAAACAATCATGTGCATGGCGGTACCGACCGTGTACATAGAGGTACCGAGCGTGTACCTAGAGGTACCGAGTATATACCGAGCAGTACCGAGCATGTACATAGCGATACCGAGCGGTACCGAACATGTACATAGCAATACCGAACATGTACTTAGCAGTACCAAGCATGTACCAAGCGGTACCGAGCATGTACATAGTAATATCGAGCGGTACCGAGCATGTACATAGTAATATCGAGCGGTACTGAGCATGTACATAGCAATATCGAGTGTTATCGAGCATGTACATATCAGTACCGAGCATGTACTTAGCGGTACCGAGCATGTACCTAGCGGTACCGAGCATGTACATAGCAATACTGAGTGGTATCGATCACTCGGTATTGGCAGAAGCACTACTCTGCGGGACGATTCGGCGGAAGCAACAATTTGACGGGCAATTTTGTGCCGTGCGCCATGCACCATGGCTCACATGTGGTGCAAATAGCGCGCGCTATTTTAAACACATGCGCCTCGCCATGAACATGGCGCCTTAGGTGCGCCGCGCCGTGCCGTGTGCCATGGCGCGTGCTATTTTGCGCCATTGACAAGTATGCTTCAACCCAAGCGATTTTTTTTTCTTTTTTTTGGAAGGAAGCATGTTCAATTTTTCAAGCTTTGATGAATCTATTGGAAAATTTTCCATTCACTCCAATGGGAGAGCCAACTTGAAATGTTGGCTTTGACAACATTGAAACATCAAAATGCAAACTTGAATCTAACTAGTTGAGATGAACTTGAGTGAAAGAAGTCAATTGCTTCATTCTACGTAGACAACCAAAAAATTGGCCTATTGTGCCAACCGCAGATACAAGTTGAGAAAAATTTTAGGTCTACATTCCATATTAATTATTTTGAATATGTTTCTAAAGTGGGACAAAGTCTAAGCTAGCATCACATTAATGGTTAAGATTTTCAGAATTTCAATTTTCAGAGGAATTTTGTCCCGTCCCCTCTTACTATAAAAAGATCACCTCATTTTCTATTTCATGATAATTCAAAAATCCATTGGAGAATCCTTTAATAAATTCTTCTTTGGTTGCAAATGGATTTATTGATCATGGCAAACTAAGGGTCATTGTTGCAATAATGGATTTTGTGTTGTAATGTTGTTCATGCACATTTCTCTCACCTTGGGTGCATTCTTCATAGAGCAGTCTAGCACTTCTCAACAAATAAAATTCGGATCATAAAATTAATCTTGAACTTAGGAAGAGGTTTTTTCAGAATGAGCTGGAGAAAACAAGGATGAGTCAAGGATTTCACTTCACCAACAAAACATAAGTATTAGTTATGTTGTCTTGATAAGCCTTGCAAAATGAAGTAAATTAGAGAGATTAATAGGTTTCAACTGACTAAATAATATAGAGTTATTAAGAAAATTCAAAGAAGGGATTTGTCCCTGGATATAAGTACATTAAGAAGCTGAACCACAATAAATGTCACAACCTTTCGGTTTTATTTTCTCTCTCGTTATTGCTAGCTTTAAGAAAAAAAATACTATAGTAATTTTTATATACATATGTTCAACATGCATACACTCACACACTCTTCTTCTGGACAAATTTTATCAAATTTAAATTCTTAGGATTTTTGGAGTTATCACTCTAACCAAAAGGATATATTGATAGAAAGGTTGCACTCAAGACCTTTACTTCCATTTTCGGAGTCTCTGCCTGTAAATTCTGCTTTGGACATAAGGAACTCTGCAATAACCTTATACCCACATATGTCAAGGCTATCAAATACCAAAAAACAGACCCAGAAAAGGCCAGTGATCTCACTGAGCGCACAGAAGATTTCATGTCTTTTAGCTATAAAAACAGACCCTTTAATAGTTCATTAGCATACATTTTTGTGAATTATATTGGTCAAAACAGTTATTGTTAAAATCATAGAGTTAAAGCCTCACATTTATTTGCAGACTATCCAAGTAAAAATAAAACCAATCAGTTGTTTTTAAACATGCACCAATAGCTTGTTGTTAAAAAAAAGCCTGACCTCTAAACAGGAAGAGGAAATGTTTCCATCCTTTATCGCAATTTCTCCTTCCCAACAGACTTCTTTGCAGCCTCCTTGACCTTCTCAATATACCCTTCTATAGGCGGAGTCAGGGTAGCCATGAATCGATTTGCCGGAAAAGGCGTGAAGTCCGGCACTAGCGCCGCTGCCTGCAGCTTTTCTGGCAGTGCAGCTATGGCCTCCTTCTTGAGCCTTAAAAGTGTGGTTTCCGCCGCCTGACGAGCACGGTGCTTCCGCATCAGCACGCGGCTGTACTCCTTGGCCAGCCTTCTCCCGTCCTCGACTGTGAGCTTGTACTCGGGGATCTTATCGGCGTCAACTAGGCCCAGCGAGATGTAATCAAGTCCTGGCGTGCCCATAAGGAAGGGCTCATCGTGGGATGGAGAGGCTGCCTTTTGCTTGGCCTGGTCAATCTCGCGTTGGCGTTGCTTGCTGATGAGACCTAGCTTCTCGCGCTCGGCCTCGCGTTGGAGATCCTTAGCGGAAAGGTAGCGAAGAGGAGTGAGGGCATTGAGACAGGACTCGGCCATGCGGGTAAGTTCGCTCTCCGCATTCCTGCCGCGGCCACCGCCACCACCGCTTCCAGCGGGCTTCTTCTTAGGGATAATTGAGCGCTTGAGGGGCTGCCCAGCTTTATCTTTGCCCTTGCCCTTGCCCTTACCTTTGGCGGTGCCGCTGACGGGGAAGCGCTGTATTAGCGAGTGGGTGGATGGGACGAGAGTTCTCAGGTTGCGGAACATCGTGGAGTAGAACGGCAGCTTGGGCTGAACTCGCTTGGGCTAGGGCAATTTGGAGATGTATCCGATCCGGGATAGCAAGGGAATAGCTCCTAAGGGCATCTTCAACCGAACGCTAAACGAGTGTATGGAGTCGTTTCGTCGCTCCAACCGAACGTCAAAATTTTGGCGTCGCACTATTCACTCACGTCATTTTTTGCTCTCAACCGGAAAAACGCGCGAAAGGGAGAGCGATCGTTACCTTCTCAAAAACACTTAAAATGACGTTCGATTGGAGCATCACCGCGCCATTTTGGAGTTTTGTGTTACTTTGCCGTGAAAAATGAAGTTTTCGGTTGCATTTTTCACAAAGTGCCGTGATTCATCTGCGGTGGAACCTCATTTTGCCCCAAATCATCACTCGTTTCTTTCGCGTCTTTCTCATACTAGTTCGGTAGAGAGAAAGAAATGGCGTAAGTGAATAGTGCGACGTCAATATTGACGTTGCACTGTTCAACTGGGATCAAATGACGAAAGAAATGACGTTCGGTTGCGACGTTTGAGGGCCTCCATTCGGCTATTTGCCAAACGGTTGGAGATGGTCTAAGGCTCACACGTGCACAAATAGGATATGTTGCCTAAACTATGTGGCATAAACCCAATTAATCACATCATAGACAATTATGTTGTTTCAGTCCTCATACAAAATCAAGAACTTGATTTCTCTTATCTCTATTATTTCTGCTGGAGAAATTGAATTTAAATGGTTGGGATATGAGAATGTCTCCCTCAAGTTTTTCATCCCTATCTAAATGCTACCCCTCTTTATTGATATAAATTTATCTCACACAAAGATTATGTTTTGCAATACGGCTCAAAAATCAATGATGCCCTTATCTCTAGAGGTATTATAGTGGATTGGACTTGTTCGTGCTCATCTTAATATGAAACTAACAACCACCTTTTCTTTGAATGTGATTTCACCTTTGGTGTCTCATGTGAAATTATTCCAGCAACTATCAATTTTGAGGCCTAATTCTCTATAGATATTTCATTTCATTGAGAGCTCACAATCTTACTCGTCCACTGTCAAAAGGCTCTATTACTTTCTATATGTTGTTGTATTAATTTCCCCTAGCATGAAAGGAATCATAGAAAATTTGGAAACTATATCATGAGCAGATCCTCTATTTTGTTTCGTATTAGGAAAGCTATTAAGTGGAAAATTTTAAATTGGAAGAATTTCCCCCATGATTTTGGGATGATTCAATGATTTGGTTGATGTTGGAATCTTGCATGATCTAGCTGTTGGGTATTGATCTGACTTAATAAATATAATATGGAATCTATATGATTTGGGGTCTTTCTTGGCAAAAGATGAAAACTTGTGTGCATATAATATAAATAGTTAGCTTGATATGGAGTGATTTTATTTTTTCTTTATTGACTGAATTAATAAGTATATGATTTAATTTCTCTCACAACAAGAGGACAAAATTTGGCCAAAAAGTTGTATGACAATTGTGTTAAACTAGATATGTTGAAGCTCAATAAATTAACCACCATATCTTTGGATATATGTTCCACTTCAACAACAACAACAACTCATAGAGAGAATCGTTGCCTTAGATGATTTGGTCACATAAAACAATAGCATTCCAATTACTTGGTTAGAAGAGTAGAGGTATTATATTAGGCCTATGTTAAGAAAGGTAAAGGTAGACCTAAAAAGACTTGGTTAGAAAACATTTAAAATGACATTTCCTTATTAGATTTAATGATAATTTAACTCTTAACATAACATAGTGGAGAAAAAGAATTCATGTAGCCGACCCCACGTAGTGGGATAAAGGCTTCATGTTGTTGTTCTATCTTCCACCTATCACGAAAAAATTCTTTTATCTCAAAAATTTTCTAGACATCCAAATAATTTAGTCAGCTCCACATTCATCATTCATCTCTCCTCATTTGAAAAATAATACTTCAAATTTGCCTTTCTCATTCTAAATCTTTCTCAAACAAAGCACATTGAGGATTCCTTTAAAGTTGTTCTTTATTAAATATGTTCCATGAATATAAAGAAAATGAAAGTGATTATTATTTTACAAAATAAGAAAATATTATAAATTATGCATTAAAATTTACCTTGGATTTAAGGAATGAGCAAAGCGATGTAGACTTGTGTTATTTTTCCTCCACATATCCTCCAAAAGGGTACGAACAAAAAAAAAAAAAAAAACTTGAAACTTCATCATTTAATTTTATGTCATGTCTATATGTTACTTATTTCACATTTGATGTCATTGAATCTCACTTCTCATAAGTGTAAGCAAGACTTATCATAAACATGATCTTGAAAAGTTGGAATATAATCAATCTTATCACATCATAAATCATTAAGTTTTTTTTTTTCTTTCACATGTCTAACCTCTCCAATATCATCCTAATGATAACAATATCATTTCTCACTAATCACTATCAATTGAATATACTTTTAATTTGTTTGAATCATCTTAATATCACATTAATTGATGTAAAATTAGTTCCAATCAAAACTAACATTTTCAAAATTGAGAAATAATTAAAGATAGAAAGTCTCATATAATGATTCATAATAATATTTCTGATAAAAAATGTATTTGTAGAAACTACTATAATCCAATAATTCTTATTATAAGTGATTTTATTTATCTCAGTATTTTTAGCTATATAAATAATTTTTAAAGCAAGATTGAGGGTATGCACATAGGCGGATGGAGGGGGGGGGCAAGGGGGGGCACGTGCCCCCCCCTAAAAAATTTGATTTTTTTTTTTTAAATCTCAAGATAAAATTAAGTTGGAAACTTCAAAATTAAATCGGAGACCATATAAATTCCGATTTTAATAAACTTATAGTCGAACTGAACGTCTCAAAAATACGAACCCAACAACATCAAATTCAACTCAATCCGAACCGAAATGACTCCAAATCAAAGACCCGAAGCATATTTGGAAGGTTCAAACCATAATTTGTATTACCAAACGGTTTCCAAAAATGACATTCTTATAGTCGAATCGAGCGGCTAGACAAGAAATCCAACGAGCCCAAGATCGCCGAATTATGATATTACTAAGACATTTAAATGCCCAATAAATGATCCACGATTAAGATTGATCATCCATTCAAATCACTCCCAATTTAATTTTTTATTTATTTACATTTTTTCTTGAATGATATTATCTTAATCCTATATTAATTCGATCTTAAATAGATTTTATGATTTTTTTTTTGTGTGCAATGAGATTTTTAATATCACATATTTAATTAATATATTAAACATGTTCTAGCAAAATCAAGTGATTTGATGATTGAAGCCATTTTGTGAAGAAAGAAAATAAACTAATTTAGTATCAAAGTTTTATCATTTTTAATACTGATTATATTGATCCTAAGCCTGAATGTAAAAAGTTAAAGGAAAAAAAAAAATTTAGGCCCCCCCTAGATATATTTTCTGGCTCCGCCACTGGGTATGCATAATACATTTGTCCAAAAGATGTAATGATATATTTGCTCAACAAGAAAGCATGCTACCTTACAAACAGGAGCAATATTAGTAACAAATTGAATAACATTTGAAGGACCAACCATCATTATCACTTCTTTAATCAAATTAGAAATGAAAATTTTATCTTTATGTTATTATGTATAATTTATAATTTTAATGAATATTGGATATTTTTCTTATATGATCATAAAATTGATAAATGGTCTTCTTTAAGGGTCAATCTAGCCATCACACACCAAACTCACCCATTTCTCCTTCCATGTTTGTTTTATAAATTCAAGTAACTTCTCAATATTGAACTTTTTTCCTTGCAATGACTTTGATATAATGGCATTGTACCCTAATGGCATAGTATCTGCAAGATTATTATTACAAGAAAAAGTAAATGCATTTTTTCCAGTAAAGATTTCTTGTAAGGTTGAGAAGAAAGATAAATTCAAGTAACTTCTCAATATTACCCTAAACCTTAATATTAGGTTCCATTGAATCTTCACCACTTTCAAATCCACCACCGCTAGAGATTATCATCTTTTTATAGCAAAATTCATAATTAGTATACAATATATAATTTAAATAGATATACCAAAACTTGTTTAAATATTATTATTTCATTATTAAAATCAAACAAAATTTTGGCAAAAACTAACCCTTGGCTTATTTTTCATGGGATTATGGTGACCTATCATGTGGAGAAAAACACATGGAATCCAAAAAATAATGATTGGAAATTAGACCTAAAATTTCTTTCATTCCATTTTCCTTTCCTCTCATTATCTTTTCTCAACTATAGAAAATCTTCTACTACTTTTCAAGCTCCTTAAATAATTGCCACATAAAAATGTATACATTATGAAGCTCATAGGTCATATGAGAGAGAATGGAGGGGGGAGAAATGTCTCTTACACTAGTTTGAATATGAGACCAATAAAAAGAAGACCCTTATATGGGGTTTAAATGATAATAACCAACATCAAGCGGAAATATACAATGAAAGAAAACTAGGATTTAATGTTTAGTTATAGTTGGTCACATGTCTTATTTACTATAGAAAAAACATTGAAGAGGAGAACATGTACTAATAACACTAAAATCATGAGGCTAGCAAGGTTAAATATGATTAAGCTATAACAATATTTGATGCTAACCATTATTCACTAAACATTATATTACTTTTGTATGTTTTGAGTGTTAGAAATTAAGTATTCCTCAATAATCGATACTCACGGAAGAATCATAGATGCATTGCAAACTATGAGAGAAAGAGGTCCTAATTTTGAAACTATAGTTATGAGCTTTAGCATCAAGAGGGCAACCAGCAACAGGCACATTTTTGTGGGTGTGGGTACACATCATCTATGTCGAATGTAGTGAAACCCTAGTTGTTAGCCATGAGAGAGAAAGAAAAAAAATGTTTAAGGGATGATCAAGTGAGTGTAAACTATGAAGAGGAAAATAAGAAATTTAGATTTTATTATTTCAATGTAAAAAAAATGAAATACTAGAATATTTAAAAATGGTATTATTTATAAAATACTTAGGACACACATATTTGATTTTTTATATTATTTTAATCAAAAATAATTTCCCTTATTCAACATGTTTTTGAGGCATGTCAAATGCTTCTTTATATTAGGCACATGTCGAATACCCCATACATAAATAAGGAGAAGTGTTAGTGCATCATATGAAGCCAATTTCCATCCTTGAGGCTGACAAAGCTAATTTCTAGCCATTTCAATCAAATGGACTAATTGTGATGATGCCTCATAGTTTACCAAATTGCCTTGAACTCAGCCTAATTGATTTGGGGTGTACAATTTATTTATTATATTATTTTGGAGCACTCTATGTGTAGCTTCTAGTGTTACAGTGCATTGATTTGGTCTAAACTTAATCTGGTAAGTCGATCCAATGCATTTTAATTTACTACACTTCCATTCTATATGTGTCTATAAATCTTCCATATATGTGTGAAGGCATGAATTTGGTTCTAGAGTGTATCTCACGAGTAATTATTACATCCGAACAAAAAACAGGAAATCCGGACGTATACCGAGCAATACCGAGTGCTCAATACCAAGTTTCAGGTGATGTGGCGTGTGATTATTGGTCTCTGTACACGTTAGGTGACCTGATGTAATAATTTCTTATATCTCACAGATCTGTTTGTGAAAATTTTGAATTTGAGAAATTTTCCCACTCTGTCATTTTGGTTATTTATTAAGACACTACAACGATGAGTGACTGAGCACTATAGTGTTAGTTTTTATTTGGGCTATTATGACATTGGTTCTTGGTGTCATGGCATCATGTTCTTTGTTTGGCTAGAATTCTAAGGGAAGCACTGCAACTTTGGGCCTTTGAGCATCATAGTGCTGACATGAATTTTTTTATAAATATCAAATTTCACTTAATTTGATATTCACTTGAACTAGAAAGCAATATGCAATGCAATGATCTTAGCTTTTAATGATTTATATAATACATTATATACTAAGGAGGGAAAAAGAGATATATATAAGTTAGCCAAACAAAGAGATAGGAGTAGTAAGGATTTAGTTCAAGTGAAGTATATTAAGGATGAAGATCAAAAAAATTCTTTTCTTAGAAGATGATATTCAACAAAGGTGGATGAGATATTTTACTAAACTTTTAATGAAGAATGTGAAAATACGATTGAATTTACTGACCTTAGCGTATATATATATATATATATATATATATATATATATATATATATATATATATATATATATATATATATATATATATATATATATATATATATATATATATATATATATATATATATATATATATATATATATATATATATATATATATATATATATATATATATATTTTATCGGTGAATTAGTAATACCGAAGTTAGAGAGGCTTTAAAGAAAATGAAGTGTGGAAAAGCTATTGGACCTATTGATAATCCAATAGAGGTGTGAAAATGTAGGAGATGAAGGAATTTTTTGGCTTGCTAAAATTTTTAATACTATTTTAGAGACTAAAAATATGTCAGATGAGTGGAGAATAAGTATGTTAATTCATATTTTTAAGAATAAAGGTGATGCACAAGATCGTGTGAATTATAGAAGAATCAAGTTAATGTGTCATACTCTAAAAATATGGGAGCGAGTTATGGAGCATAGACTGCGGCGTGATATTAATATTTCTGAAAATCAATTTGGATTCATGCCGGGTAGGTCTACTATGGAAGCCATACATTTTTTGAGAGATTTGATGGAGAAATATAAATTAAGAGAATAAGGAGGATCTGTATATGCTATTTATTGATTTAGAGAAAGCATATGATAAAGTTTCAAGAGAAGTGCTATGGAGAGTTCTTGAAAAGAAATGAGTTAATAATGCTTATATTCAAATCATTAAAGATATGTATGCATGAGCTATTACTTGTGTTCAAACACAAGGTGGTTTGACCAAGTATTTTCCTATTTCTGTTGGATTACATCAAGGATTAGCCTTAAGTCATATCTTTTTGCTTTACTCATGGATGTTCTCACTAGAAATTTTGCAAGAGGATTTACTTTGCTGTATGCTTTTGTTGATGATATTCTTTCTTGTTGTTAAGACTAGAGAGAGTTGAAGGTAAACTTGAATTATGGAGGTCAACCTTAGAGTCTAAAGGTTTTCGCTTGAGTAGATCTAAAATTGAATATATGTAGTTTACTTTTAGTAGTAATACACCTATTGTGGGGATTGTGACTTTGGGCAATCAAGTCATTAATAAGAGTACACATTTTAGATATCTTGGATCTATTGTTTAGAGTGATGGTGAAATAGATGGGGATATTATCAGTTGAATTCAAGTTGGATGGTTGAAGTGGAGGAATGCATCGGGCTTGTTGTCTCATAGAAAAGTCCCCCTCAAACTTAAGGGAAAATTATATAAGATATTGGTGAGACTTGCAATGCTTTATGGTGTCGAATGTTGACCATTAAAAGAGAAGTATAATGCTAAGTTAAGTGTTGCAGAGATGAGGATGCTCAAGTGTATGAGTGGCTTTACCCTTAGAGATATGATACAAAATGAGCATATACGTGAAAAGGTTGGAGAAGATAATATTAGAGAGAGTGGCATTAGATTGTTTGGTCACATAAAACGGCGGCCTTCCGATGACTCGGTTAGGAAAGTAGAGGTCTTAGATTTGGCTTATGTTAAGAAAGTTAGAGGTAGACCAAAAAATACATGGTTAGGAAATATTATAAATGATATTTCTTTATTAGATTTAAATGAGAATTTGACTTTTAACATGACACAATGGAGAAAAAGGATTCATGTAGCCGACCCCACATAGTGGGACAGGCTTGATGTTATTGTTGTATCAAATTTCACTTATTTCCAAACTCATTTTATTTTCCCTCAAATTGGTAGTTAACTATAGAGAGAGGAGGAAATATAGAGAGAGAAAATTTATTCTTGGCAGATTTAGGTTGATTTCGTTCATTAAGACAATTCGAGAAATTATTTGGACTGAGGTAGGTTACTTTTTTTCTATCTCAATTTTTAATAATTCAAAATTTTTGGGAATTCCTGACATTTTAATTTAAAATTTGGATGCAAAATCAGGTATAGGTGATCATAGAAATAATTTTCACAATGTAAAATTTGGTATGTCATAGTTGGAAATACTTTGCCAGATCCCAAGTCCTAGATGAGAAAAGTGGAGGGTTGCATTAGGTAGTCGACAGCCAGCATAAAACTTGTTGAACAATAATGACATGAATCCTTTAAGAAATTGTATAGTTGGAAATACTTTGTATATTCTAATATTTTATTTATAGAATTTTACAAGATAGTTTTGGAAATACGTCATTTTAATGATCTCAAAAAATATTCTCACACCTACAATTAGTGTTGTAATATAATATAAACTTCAAAATATAGTTATTAATAAAGTGTGTTAATTTGGTAAATTTGTTAAAAAAATTACATATGTATGTGGATTTCCCCGAACTTTCTATATGTTTGATTGTTAGTAGGACATTCAATGAAACCCTATGATAATTTTGTCATTATGTACTATACATGAAAATACATTTATTTCTATGATTGCATATTTCAAATGTGTGATCCTAGAGGAATTTTGGTGATTTGTGGAGGTTCTAACATGCTATCTATTGAGAATTTTAAGGGCTTGAAATCTCTGAATATCTACGGTGCTATATATTGGGAGTTATAAGTGCATGTTATTTGATATATTAGCACAAGGAGTCATAAGGGCATGGATTTTAAATTTTGATATCTATTGTGAGTTATAAGGGCCTGACGGAAATTATGTCAATTCTAAGGGAGGTGGTGGTGTGTTTACTGTTCTACTACTTTATTATTCTTGTTATCTTGTTTATAAGTAATGGAACATAGTTATTGTTTACTACTATATAGATACTTGTTTATTCTCAGTAGTCTATTTATAATTATGCACGGATAAACATACTTTATTGTTTCTACTTAATTATCAATATTTATTATCATCAAAGACTTAGATAGGTTGAATGTAGCATGTTGATCTATGGTTACTCATGCATTCTTTACGTATTTATTTTAGGTTAGGATAAGGTGATTGGGTAGGCTAAGTAGAGAAAAATTGCAGGTTATGAGATTTGAGTCCATAGAAGTATGCTGGAAGAATTTTGATAGTAGTGGCTTTCGTTGATCTATTCTACATTGTATATGCCATGAAGTGTTTATATATAATTGATGTGATTGTAAACATTTCTGAGAGGAATGAAATGGATGTTGATGATGAGAATTTATATGTTGTAATTGAAGTTTTAGTGGCTATGTAGTCTACAAATTATTTAAAATTTCCATAATTCTTTCCAATTAGATCTTGAGATTTCTACTTTGCTATAGTCTGACGCGATATGATATGTTCTATCTGTAGGTTATATCGAGTCAGGCTATGACATTATGATTAGTAGTTATTGTTAAGATAGTTGCTATTTGAATGCTTTACATTTTTGCAACTTATATAGTTTTGATGATTCCAAACATTATTGTTCAAATGTGTAGTTATCTCCTAACAATTTTAGAAGATTTGTATTTGCTCTTGTGTGTACTAACATTTCAGGAAAAATGAACTCCAGACTACGAAGACTTCAAATCAAATTCAGAATGAGATACTTTGTAAAATTTGAAGTTTGCATTTCTTTGAAATTAAATTGAAAGGGAGTGATTGTAATTGAGTGAATAAAAACATACACACACACATAAGGAGATCATAAAATATTTATACTGATCGTACTGGACGATATACGTTCGTACGGGACGATCAGACAGTTATCTCCTATTGAGCATATGGAAAGAATAGGAACTTGCTTAAAAATTTTTCAAGTCCTATTCGTCCAGGATGAATTTTACAATCGTCCAGGACGATTGGTTCTCTGTAAAATTTTCGTCCAGACGAAATTAAATTATCGTCAATGGCGATTGGTCCTCTGGAAAATTTTCGTCCAGACAAAATTAATAATCGTCCAGGACAATCTGGTCTCTGGAAAATTTTCGTCCAGACGAAATTAAATTATCGTCAATGGCGATTGGTCCTCTGGAAAATTTTTGTCCAGACGAAATTAATAATCATCCAGGATGATCGGATCCTCTGTAAAAATTTCGTCCAGACGAATAAATTTTTGTCCAAACGATTAACCGACTTAGAACGGTTTTCAGCAGTTTCTAGAACCGACCTAGTAATAACCGTTCGTACCGGACGAACCTAGTTCGTACGGGACGATCAGATGTACGAAGACATTTCGTACACATGTACAAATGGGGTCATTTCAAATCGTTTAAGTAAAATCGTCCAGGACGATCCACGATCGTACGGGACGATCCACTGCGTACAGATTTCAATACTTGCAGTTTTTGGGCGATTTTTCTTGTCTTTTGTATAAATAGTCCAAATTAGACTGCCACCCAATCTTTTTGTCATTTGATCTTCGTGCCTCTTGAGAGAATAGCCAAGGAGAGAGTGGAAGAGAGTATTCAAAGGAGGATTCCTACCATTGGAGCGAGAAGGCTTCACTTGGATTTCAAAGGTAAGAGTCTCTACTTGTGAATTGGGATTACTTCACTCTTTTCTTTCTTCCTTCTAGATTCTTGTGAGAAGATCTGTCAAGGAGATCCGGTTCTCTGCCGACACTTTGAGAGTGTGAACAGACGAAGGGTTCGCTGCCTACACTAGGAGAGTGTGAATAGCCGAAGGGTTCACTGCCTACACTTTGGAGAGTGTGAATAGCCGAAGGGTTCGCTGCCTACACTAGGAGAGTGTGAATAGCCGAAGGGTTTGCTGCCTACACTAGGAGAGTCTGAATAGCCGAAGGGTTCGCTGCCTACACTAGGAGAGTGTGAATAGCCGAAGGGTTCGCTGCCAACACTTGGAGAGTGTGAATAGCCGAAGGGTTCTCTGCCCACACTTAGAGAGTGTGAAAGGACGGACGATTCTCTGCCAACACTAGGGATTGTGTAAAAGGACGACGGTTCTCTGCCGCACCGGGGAGTGGTGAAAAGAGTGTGTTGTAAAGGCTTCTCTGCCTTGCTATGGGTGCAAAAGGAGAGTCACTATTGGTATTAGTGCAATACTCAGAGGGTGCCTCTGGGGAGTGGATGTAGGTCTGGTTTTAGACCGAACCACTATAAATCTGGTGTCATTTACTTTACTGTTTTTACGTTTTCGCATTTTAATTCTTAGTCTTAAAAACTCTGTGGTTGAAAAACTTTTTCTACAAAACTTAAAAAAAACAATTTTTATTTCGGTTCAACATAATTTTAAAAGAGGGCTTAAATTTTTTAAACTACCAATTTACCCCCCTCTTGGTAGCCTTTGGGACATTAACTTAGGCTTAACAACCTAATTATTAGACTCAACAAGTGGTATCAAAGCTTCGTTTCAAAATCATAAGTATGAACTACTTTTTGATTAACGTAGATGGCTACATTTGGAAACCGAAGCACACCTGAGGGTTACTCTATCACTAGACCTCCACTGTTTGACAATATTCCTTTTGATTTTTGGAAAACACGCATGTCTACTTTCTTACAGTCACTTGATTATCGCATGTGGATGCTAGTCCAGGATGGCTACACAAAACCAACTAGATTAGTTGATGGAGTTATGATAGAAATACCTTTTGCAGATTGGACTATAGAAGAACGTGACTTAGCATAATTAAATGCCAAATGTCTAAATAGTTTCTTTTGTGCTTTAAAATCTGAAGACTACATGCGGGTTTCTACTTGTAAAAGTGGAAAGGACATATGGGATAGACTTTGTATAACTTATGAAGAGACAAATGAGGTTAAGCAATCAAGACTCAATATCTTGTTACATAATTATGAATTGTTTCGCATGAAACCTAATGAATCTATTTCTGACATGTACACAAGATTCACACAAATTGTCACTTCTTTGCATGCATTTGGTAGGGAATTAACAAATGCTGAAATGGTCAATAAAATACTTCGATGTTTACCTACTGCTTATGATGCTAAAATTACTGCAATTACAGAGTCTAAAGATCTTAATATTTACTCTATTGACAATCTTCTTGGTTCACTCATTGCTTATGAGCAAGGAGTAAGTCAAAGAAAGATTGATGTAGGTGAACCACGAAAGGAGAAAAATATTGCACTAAAGGTGGAAGAGTCAGAAAGTGAACACTCACAACCTGAGGATGAAGATGATATTGCACTGATGACTAGACAATTCAGAAGCTTTTTAAAGAGGAAGCAGAAGAGACGCCAGCAATGGAACAGAGGTAAGTTTAACAGAAATGACAAGGTTTCTAATGAAGTGATTTGTTATGAATGCAGGAAACCAGGTCATATAAAGACTGAATGCCCAAAACTCAAAGCCACTCCTAGCAAGGAGAAGGTAGAGGAGAAACCAATGGTAAAGAAAGGCAAGAAGAAATTTCAAAGAGCTTTCTGGGCGGACTCAGCTTCAGACTCATCTGAGACTGAAAAAGAAGAAGAAGTCACCAACCTTTACTTGATGGCAGATAATGTTGAACAATCAGATCAAGAAGAGGTATGTGACTTAACCTATGATGAATTGTTTGAAGTTTCTGAACACATGCATGATGCATATAGGAAAATAAAAAAGATGCATGCTAGTTTAGGTTTAGAATTGGAAGAGCTTAAGAAGGAACACGAAATCCTTAGGAAAGATCATGCTTTAATAGATGACAACCACATGAAATTACTTGATGAATATGATGACTTGAATAAAAATTTTGAGATTTTAAAATCATCCTATGCTGAACTTGAAAAAGATTTAAAAAATTTTAAGGATGAATTTGAGAGAAAAACATATCGAATCAATTATACAAATCGAATCTTGGAAGATATGAATTCATTTTATAAATTGACAATAAGAGCTCTCGAGGATAATTGGATTCCCCCTAAACTTGAATATTTTACAAATCCTAAATATTATCCTAAATTCATGAAATCCCTTAGAAGACAATCATATGGAAGAAAACATAGGAATATTTTTTCTAATGTTAAATGTAATAATTGTGGATTTTTTGGACATATAGCTCACACCTGTACCTTGAAAATGAAATCTAATTTGGTGTGGAGAACTAAGATGCATAAACCTAGACATAACATACATGCATCTGATTATAAATTTCTTAAAAGTGAACCCAAACTTGTTTGGGTTCCCAGGTCTAACATTTGAGAATTTTGCAGGATTGCTCTCACACAAGACCTCGTGGGAGCATATGGTACCAGGACAGCGCATGTTCAAAGCATATGACTGGAGATAGTGCTTAATTCATAACACTGGAAGCGAGGAATGGAGGTAAGGTTACACTTGGAGATAATACCACAAAGAAAGTAGTTGGATCAGGTATGATTGGAAATTTTAAAAACTTTTTCATAGATAATGTGTTATTGGTTGAAGGCTTAAAACATAATCTGTTAAGTATAAGTCAGCTATGTGATAAGGGCTATAATGTGAAATTTTTACATACTAGCTGCATATTAAGCCTAAATGGAAAAGAAGTCTTAAATGAAAAAAGGGTTAACAATGTTTACATGCTAGATTTGAATTCTATTCTATCTCATACTGCTTTTTGTTTAAAAACTGTTTCTGATGAATCATGGCTTTGGCATAGGATACTTTGTCATTCTAGTATAAAAAATCTTAGGAGAATTACCCAAAAGAACTTAGTGAGAGGTATACCAAAACTAGACTTTACTAAGGATCACCTTTGTGATGCATGTCAATTAGGAAAATAAGTGAAGTCCTCCTTTAAGTCCAATAAAGATCTTAGGACCAGTAAATCTTTGGAAATTCTTCACATGGATCTTTTTGGACCAGTAGGAACTGTAAGTCTAGGAGGGAAGGTATATGGATTTGTTATAGTGGATGATTTCTCAAGATTCACATGGGTTAGATTTCTTTTTCATAAAAGTGAATCATTTGAGGAATTCAGAAATTTTTTAACTTGGATTCAAAGAAAACTAGGATGTGAAATAATCTCTTTACAAAGTGATCATGGAGGAGAATTTGAAAATGAAATATTTAAAAATTTTTGTAAAGAAAAAGAGATTGATCACAATTTTTTTTGCACCTAGAACCCCTCAACAAAATGGGGTAGTTGAAAGGAAAAATAGAACATTAATAGAAGCCGCCCGAGCAATGTTGGCAGAATACTCACTTCCTAGATATTTTTGGGCTGAGGCGGTTAGCACTGCATGTTATATTCTGAATATGGTGAATGTGAGATCAAATTTAAATAAAACACCCTATGAGTTACTAAAAGGTAGAACACCTAACTTGTCACATTTGCATGTTTTTGGTTGCAAGGTGTTCATACATAACAATGGAAAATCTGCCTTAGGAAAATTTGATCCAAAATCAGATGAAGGAATTTTTGTTGGATATTCATGTTTTGGAAAATCTTATAGGGTATTCAACAAAAGAACTTTAGTCATTGAAGAAACCACACATGTTGTATTTGATGAATCTGGAAATCTGGAAGAACCAAATAATGTTGAAGAAGAAATTTAGGAAAACTCCCAAAAGATTGATAGATTAAATTTGGAAAGAGAAAACCCTTTGCCTAGAGATTTAAGATTTTCTAAAAACCACCCAAGAGAATTGATTATAGGTGAACCTAGTGAGGGTGTTAGAACTAGGCGTGGATTAAACAAGTAAGTCAATCATTCAGCCTTTATTTCAATAATAGAACCCATTAATATTGATCAAGCACTTTCTGATGAATTTTGGATATTGTCCATGCAAGAAGAGTTAACTCAATTTGTAAGAAACAAAGTTTGGGAATTAACCACAAGGCCAAAAGATCAAAGTGTTGTTGGAAACAAGTGGGTGTTCAAAAATAAAATTAATGACTCACGAGTAGTCATTAGAAATAAGGCTAGATTAATAGCTAAGGGGTATAATCAAATTGAAGGAATTGATTTTGAGGAGACCTTTGCCCCTGTAGCTAGACTTGAAGCAATTAGGGTTTTACTTGCCTTTGCCTGTTTTAAAGGTTTTAAATTGTTTCAAATGGATGTCAAAAGTGCCTTTTTGAATGGGGTTATTGAAGAAGATGTTTTTGTAGAACAACCTCCAGGATTTGAAAATTTAAAATACCCAAATCATGTTTTTAAGTTAAAGGCATTATATGGATTGAAACAGGCACCTAGGGATTTGTATGAGAGGTTGAGCACCTTCCTACTTGAAAGATCTTTTGAAAAAGGAAGTGTGGATACAACTCTCTTTTTAAAGAAATTTGGAAAGGAAATACTCATTGTTCAAATTTATGTGGATGATATCATCTTTGGATCTTCAAATAAAAATCTTTGTGATGATTTTTGTAAAATAATGAGTAGTGAATTTGAAATGAGTCTAATGTGAGATTTAAATTACTTTCTAGGTTTTAGCATTAAGCAACTTGAAAAGGAACATTTCTTAGCCAAACTAAATATATTAAGGACATCCTTAAGAAATATGAAATGGACAATGCTAAACCTGTTAGTACACCAATGAGTTCCTCAGTTCAGTTGGATAAGGACCTTAAGGGAAAATCTGTTGATCAAAAGAAATATAGAGGGATTATTGGATCTTTGCTTTACTTGACTGCTAGCCGACCAGATATTATGTTCAGTGTTTGCTTATGTGCTAGATTTCAATCATATCTAAAAGAATCATATTTGACAGCAGTGAAAAGGATTTTAAGATACTTGCTAGGAACTCAAAACTTAAGAATTTGGTATCCTAAGTTTAGCTCTTCATTTGAAATTATTGGTTATTCAGATTCTGACTTTGCAGGCTGTAGAGTGGATAGGAAAAGCACTTCTGGAACATGTCAATTCATTGGAAATTCATTAGTTTTTTGGTCCAGTAGAAAACAAAATTCAGTAGCCCTATCTACTGCAGAAGCAGAATACATTGCATTAGGAAGTTGTGTGGCACAAGTACTTTGGTTAAAATAACAGTTGATTAATTTAGGATTAACTATAGGCACTATTCCAATTTATTGTGATAATACTAGTGCTATTTGCATTTCCAAAAATCATATTCAACATTCTAAAACCAAACACATTGACATAAGGCATCATTTCATAAGGGATCATGTATCCAAGGGAGAAATTGAAATCACACATGTTTCAACTGAAAATCAACTTGCAGACATTTTTACAAAACCTTTAGCCTTTGATACCTTCAGTACTTTAAGAACAAGGCTTGGTGTAATTGATTTGAATGCTTAAATAAAAATATTTTTGCAACATTGATATTTATATTTTCTTAGTTTATTTGTTTTTGGTTTTGTTATGAATTTTGTGATTTTTTGAGTGTTTTGAATGAGTTTAATTTAGAGTCTGTGGTTTTGTCTTTGTTTTCTATGTTTTGTTTGATTTTCTTCAATTAAAATTTAAAAATTCAAAAATTGGTAGAAATCGTCCGGGACGAATTGTTTTCGTACTGGACGATGTGTGGAAAATTCAGTTTGCACGAATTTTAACCATTTTGAGAGCAGTTTTTTAATTAGATCGTCTGTACGATCTGACGATCGTCTGTACGATCTGACGATCGTCCAGGACGAAATTGTTTTTCTCAAACGTCGAGACGATTGAATGCAGCGGTTGAGTGGATAAGACAGTTTTAATTGTGAAGTTCGTCCGTACGAACTTTTGGTTCGTCCAGACGAACAGACGTCGTTTCATTGTAGGGGATGGTTTTCAATAGACATTAAAACGAATTAAGTTTTTGATCGTCTGTACGAAAAAATTTTCGTCTGTATGATCGATCAAGTCAAAAAGCCTGTACGAAGGGACGCATCATAAATTGTGTTGATTATGAAAAGCCGTTACATTTTGGACGAATTTGATCTTCTGTACGAAATATTTTCGTCCAGACGAACGATGATTTTCGTCTAGGACGAACTGTTTTCGTCCAGGACGAACGTATCGTTTTTCTTTAAATATGAAGGCTTTCTAACTCAACAATCACATCTCCAAACTTCCCTTTTCAATCCCTTTCGACTTCAAATCGACAATGGCCTCCTCAAGCAAGAGACAAAAGGTGTTGGCAAAGAAACCCCACAGGAATGCCTCTGAAAACTTCCTGTCAAAAGCAAATGAGGAATCTTTTCCTCGTTTTGCCTCTGCTAAAATAACTCCTTCTCGCATTATGATTCAAAGCGAGATACACTTTAAGGTAATGCATCTTTTTGCCTCCACCCAGTTTCAATTCATTCTTTCTCTCGTCCACCTTTACAACAAACAAACCTTTCTCTACTTTCTAGCCAACATGAGTTTTAATTCCGACCACTCCTGCATAAGTTCTTTTGTTTTCAAACAAAAAGTTGAAATCACCAAGCACGACATTGGTGCCTTTTTTTGAACTTAAGAACTGAAGGATATAGATCCCACACCCTAATGACTGAAACCACTTTCAAATGGTATGATGTCAATAGGGTAATTAGACAAAGTGGTCTTGACTATCATGTCGCTAGAGTCTCCGGTATGACCAAAAATGCCCGAATCATCCAGCATATCCTTCGATCTTCAATCATTCCTAAAGCTGGTGATAAGATCAATATTACCCCTCTCCTTTCTGTTCTAACCTTTTTGATTATGTAATGTCATCCTTTCGACGAAGCCCAACTTATCATAGATCATCTCTATGGGCTTTCAGAAATAGGACATGCAGAACAGAAGAGAAAAAGGAACATCTCATTAGGACACTTAGTTACATACATTTTGGAAAAGAAATACAACTTAGTGCATCCTGATGATGAATACGAAGAGCCAGTATACTATAATGATGCTTCCTTCAGATTGCTTTTCAAGGAGGAAAAAGGGAAAGCACATGCCAGTGCTTCAGAAGAAGAAGAAGAAGGAAAGCAAACTTCTGCACCTCAGTCAGATTATCAGAATCTGATTGAGAAATTTGATAGACTAGAGACTCATGTTGATCAAAGATTTGATCAACTTGATGCTCAACTTTTGCAGCAGCAACAAGACATTGGTAGCATCAAAAATGAAGTACATGAAATTAATACCAATGTTATGTTGATGGCTTCCTACTTCAACCTTTTTGGCGGCATTCCTTCTCCTCCTCCAGAAGAATAGGGAATGATTGATGAATTTATTTGTGTTTGTTGTACTCGTGTTTAGCTTTAAATGTTTTGTTATGTTAGTGTTTATTTTAGTATTTGTTTTAGTTATATTTTGCTTATGTTTGTTGTTTTTGATATTATGAAATGATCATGTAATCTTTTTCATTAATATCAATACATGTCGTAGTTGATTTAATTTGGTTTATTTTTGGAATGTGGTTAATTTTTATGAATTTCATTAGTTTTATTTAATCTTAATTGTGCCTAAATCAGATTGTAATTTGAGATTAATTACATTAGAAAATCTAGTCTTTCTAAATTTAAAAGTTGTTTATAACTTGTTATAATTAGAACTTTTAAATTCATGTCTATTCATTTAGACTACATAAAAGTTAATATTATTATTGCAATATAGATATTTTTTTATTTTGTATTTCTTTGCTCAAGTGATATTTATGCACTTAGAAATATTTGAAATTTTAGATTATTGATTTTGGAAAGATTTGGTCTCAATTACTCTTGAAAATTGTACAAAGAGTACAAAAATAAAAAGGAATGCGCAAAGGTTCGCAAATATGAAAAAGATGCACAAAATTAGCCCAATATCAAAAGATGCACAAAAATGTGCCCAAAAATTTGAAAAAAAGATGCGCAAAGCGCCACATGTGGTAATTCTCTTCTTTCCAAATTCTTTCAATCTCTTAATTCAAATTGATCTTATGTTCATTTATATTCTATTGAACTTTGAAATATAGAATTTTTATACATCTCTCTTGTAATGATTTTCTATATTCGAATGTCTAAATTGAATCATGTCTTTGATAAATTCTTCTTACTTACAATGTTATATCACTTCTTAAATTTTATGAATTTCTATGATTGACCTATTATTATTAGTTTTAGATTGTATTCCTTATGACAATCACCATTTAGATTAAATTTTCAAATGAATTTCATATAATTACTTATATTTCTTATCTATTTCTTCTTCACTTTTTGTTGTTGTCAAAAAGGGGGAGAAATTATTGTGTTTGTATGTTTTTATTGTGTTTGTATGTTTTGTTTTGTTTTAATTGTTTTGTTTGTTTGTATTTTGATTTTGTGTTTGACTTTGTAATTTTGTTAAAAAATTTTTCTTACAACAACAACATCAAGCCTTTATCCCACTACGTGGGGTCGGCTACATGAATCCTTTTTCTCTATTGTGTCCTATTAAAAGTCAAATTCTCAAAAAAAAAAAAATATATATATATATATATTTCTTGAAAAATAAAAAATTTTGTTCTTTGGTTCAAAATGCCTCCTTATTTTCATGTATTCATCAATTCAGGAGGAGTTTAGGAGATTTGTTTAAATTGAAACCATACAAACAATAATTGTTTTGCCATCATCAAAAAGGGAGAGATTGTTAAGATAGTTGTTATTTGAATGCTTTACATTTTTGCAACTTATGTAGTTTTGATGATTCCAAACATTATTGTTCAAATGTGTAGTTATCTCCTAATAATTTTAGAAGATTTGTATTTGCTCTTGTGTGTACTAACATTTCAGGAAAAATGAACTCCAGACTACGAAGACTTCAAATCAAATTCAGAATGAGATACTTTGTAAAATTTGAAGTTTTCATTTCTTTGAAATTAAATTGAAAGGGAGTGATAGTAATTGAGTGAATAAAAATATACACACACACATAAGGAGATCATAAAATATTTATACTTATCGTACTGGACGATATACGTTCGTACGGGATGATCAGACAGTTATCTCCTATTGAGCATATGGAACGAATAAGAACTTGCTTAAAAATTTTTCTAAGTCCTATTCGTCCAGGACGAATTTTACAATCATCCAGGACGATTGGTTCTCTGTAAAATTTTTGTCCAGACGAAATTAAATTATCGTCAATGGAGATTGGTCCTCTGGAAAATTTTCGTCCAGACAAAATTAATAATCGTCAGGACGATCTGGTCTCTGGAAAATTTTCGTCCAGACTAAATTAAATTATCGTCAATGGCGATTGGTCCTCTGGAAAATTTTCATCCAGACGAAATTAATAATCGTCCAGGACGATCGGTCCTCTGTAAAAATTTCGTCCAGACGAATAAATTTTCGTCCAAACGATTAACCGACTTAGAATGGTTTTCAGCATTTCTAGAACCGACCTAGTAATAACCGTTCGTACCGGACGAACCTAGTTTGTACGGGACGATCAGCTGTACGAAGACATTTCATACACATGTACAAATGGGGTCGTTTCAAATCGTTTAAGTAAAATCGTCCAGGACGATCCACGATCGTACGGGACGATCCACTGCGTACAGATTTGAATACTTACAGTTTTTGGGCGGTTTTTCTTGTCTTTTGTATAAATAGTACAAATTAGACTGCCACCCAATCTTTTTGTCATTTGATCTTCGTGCCTCTTGAGAGAATAGCCAAGGAGAGAGTGGAAGAGAGTATTCAAAGGAGGATTCCTACCATTGGAGCAAGAAGGCTTCACTTGGATTTCAAAGGTAAGAGTCTCTACTTGTGAATTGGGATTACTTCACTCTTTTCCTTCTTCCTTCTAGATTCTTGTGAGAAGATCTGTCAAGGAGATCCGGTTCTCTGCCGACACTTTGAGAGTGTGAACAGACGAAGGGTTCGCTGCCTACACTAGGAGAGTGTGAATAGCCGAAGGGTTCACTGCCTACACTTGGAGAGTGTGAATAGCCGAAGGGTTCGCTGCCTACACTAGGAGAGTGTGAATAGCCGAAGGGTTCGCTTCCTACACTAGGAGAGTGTGAATAGCCGAAGGGTTCGCTGCCAACACTTGGAGAGTGTGAATAGCTGAAGGGTTCGCTGCCTACACTAGGAGAGTGTGAATAGCCGAAGGGTTCGCTGCCAACACTTGGAGAGTGTGAATAGCTGAAGGGAATGAAGAGTGTAAAAGGACGGACGGTTCTCTGCCAACACTAGGGATTATGTAAAAGGATGACGGTTCTCTGCCGCACCGGGGAGTGGTGAAAAGAGTGTGTTGTAAAGGCTTCTCCGCCTTGCTGTGGGTGCAAAAGGAGAGTCACTATTGGTATTAGTGCAATACTCAGAGGGTGCCTCTGGGGAGTGGATGTAGATCTGGTTTTAGACCGAACCACTATAAATCTGGTGTCATTTACTTTACTGTTTTTACGTTTCCGCATTTTAATTCTTAGTCTTAAAAACTCTGTGGTTGAAAAACTTTTTCTATAAAACTTAAAAGAAACAATTTTTATTTTGGTTCAACATAATTTTAAAAGAGGGCTTAAATTTTTTAAACTACAAATTCACCCCCCTCTTGGTAGCCTTTGGGACATTAACTTAGGCTTAACAACCTAATTACTAGACTCAATAGTTACTTTTATTAATGATTTTTTCTAAGTGAATATTGATTTTTGTACAAAGGACTGACAAGCTTAATTTCATATGTGGCCAATTTCCTAATTTCATTCAATGATTAGATGTTATAAATGATTAGAGATCTATAATCATACTTTTCCCAACCATTTTTAATTAGTTGAATCTTTTTTTTTAATGATTGCAATAGTTAATTAATAATTCTTTTTATTGCGGATAGTTACAAAAATATTAAATGATTTGAAGACATTAATTTATTATTTTTTATAAGAATTACAATTTTTTTATCATGAAGGATGGTGATGTTAGATATTAAAGGTGTTGATTGTTGGAATGATAAGTAGATTATATATGTAAAATAAATGGGGTTATTTTTAGGTTTGTAGTGTTATTAGTGGTTATTTGTGATGCTAAAATACAAATTGGATGTTAATAATTAAAAAAAATTGGTTTGTTGTTATGAATATTTGTTAGTATTATTACATAACCTTAATAACATGTATCATGAAAATATTGAACTACTAAAATATACTTATGGCTTTTCAAATACTTTATGACTATAACTAACTAGTATTGGGTCTCTTGGACCAAGTAGTTGTTTTAATCATATGTCCCTTTGAGGTACAATACTTTTAAGCATGCTTTTGCAAGTTATACATCAATTGTGAGAGTAATATCTATGGCCTTTCATACCACTTTATGTAGTGGACCGTAATGAATGACGACTACATGCTTTTTTTTTTTGCTTGTATTAGTTTTGAAATAAGTTGGGTTATGTTTAGCAAGCTAATGAGTATATGCTTTTAAGTCTCTTTGTTAAGAGTCTATACCTTGGTGTTTGCTTTTCCTTAGAGGATGTACCTTATTTTTTGCTTTTTGCTCATGATATTCTTCTTGTTGATAAGACTAGAGTGGGAGGTTAAGGTAAACTTGAATTATGGAGGTCAACCTTAAAGTCTAAAGGTTTTTGCTTGTGTAGATCTAAAACTAAATATATAGAGCGTAATTTCAGTAGCAATAGATATCAGATGGCTTATTATAGCCGTAGAAAGTTTAATAAAGCTGGAAGGTAAACTTGAAGTATCGAGGTCAACCTTAGACTCTACAGGTTTTCGCTTGAGTAGATCTAAAACTGAATATATGGAGTGTAATTTTACTAGCAATAGATCCTAGTAAGGGGATTGTGACTTTGGGCGATCAAGTCATTAATAAGAGTAAACATTTTAGATATTTTGGTTCTATTATATCAGGCTTATTGTGCGATAGAAAATTCCCCCTCAAACTTAAGGAAAAATTCTATAAGATGGTGGTGAGACCTACAATGCTTTATTGTGCGAGAGAAAAGTCCCCCTCAGCAGCAGTCCCCAAGTGAGCAGGGTCAAGGCCAGTCAGATCCACCTGTTGTTGGTGTACCACCACCCTTTCATGGGTACTTCCCTCATATGTCGATGAGTCCTTAATTTTACTCTCCAGATCAGGCACATGAAGCTCAATTATATCCATATTACCCCCCACTAGTATCACAAACTGGTACATCCATCATCCTTTACCCTCCTTACCCCCACCCATTTTATTACCCATATCCGGTGCAGCCAAAATACGGTGGACCATCTGCACCAGTAGAAGTTGGTGCTGGGGATCCTACAACTGCAACAGATAATCGCCTATACCTTGAGCTTGAGGGCGATACGTAAGTTAAGTTTATTTTGTTAAGTTTATTGTAATTTGATATATTATATGTTATTGATAAAAAATTTAACCTATAGCTTCAATCCATCAATGCCACCTACCCACAAGATTCAGGACATCATAAGGAGCAAATATGAAGTTCCTTACTTATCATGGAAGAAGATCCCAAAGGAAATTAGGGGTATATGGTTTAGAGAATTTTAGATATATTTATTTAGCATGAATTAAAATATTTGATTTAATTTCTATTAATATTATTTATTATGCATATATATTTTTTTATAGAAAGATTTTAGATGGTTTCCTGAGTATAGTATAAGAATCAGAATAAATTTTGAGAGGAGAGGATTGACCCATCATAAGGACATGTTCACAGACATTAGAAAGTCCGGTCAGCGTCCATTATAGATTGGAGAGGGCTTATGGGCATATCTCAGTAGAGCTTGGGTGAGCCCTAAGTTCACAAAAATAAGATAGCAGAATAAGCAGAATAAAGCATCTGATTATGGGGGTTTAGGAAGCTCCCTTCGTACTGGTGGATGTGTTCCTTATACTAAACATAGATGACAACTGGTAAGATCTTTCAATTAGTTTAATATAGTTATATATATATATATATATATATATATATATATATATATATATATATATATATATATATATATATATATATATATATATATATATATATATATATATATATATATATTTATAACTATATCTTCTATTTTCAGAAAGAGTTTTTGCATCAGGAGTCGACACTATTGGAGTTTCATACGAGGACTCACCAACATCAAGTTGATTATCAGTGGGTTAATGAAAAGGCTAAAAAAGCTCATGTGAGTATAATTTTTAGTGTTTGGAAATATAAATTTAATATAAAAAATCTCATTATAATATCAATTTATTTTATGGATTTATTCTGATAGGATGATTTTATACGAGTTCGAGAAAGTCGTCAGTCTACTGGTGAGGGATCATCTTCATAATCATCCCAGTATTCTAAGTATCATACATGATCAGATTTTGTTGGAGAAAGACAGAGGGGGAGGGTATATGACTTGAGTTTGTAAGGCTATGCTTATGGGGGCAGTTCATCCACATCAGTATTTTATGATCCTAGTGGAGCTGAAGAAACGGTAAGCCAGAGGGTTGTAGCCCTGACAAGAGAGATAGAAGAGATGAGAAAAGTTCAAAATGAGATGTAGACAGAGCTACGATCTGATAGAGATGAAAATCAAAAGAAAAAAAGTGCAAGATCAAACAAATACATCACTAGATAACGAGGACACATAGAGGATGATTAGTACTCTTATTTGTTTGATAAATATTTGATTTGATGAACATATTGTGTGAAAAGTGAGGACATGGACATCTTATTATGAATTTTTATGTTATGTTCATTGTAGACTTTATTTGGTTTGTTGACTTTATTTAGTTTGGTGAACTTTGTAAACTTTATTTATTTATTATGGATTTCATTTGAATGCTATATATGTTGATTTTGGATTATAGTTGTAGATTGATTATAGTGGTGTATTACCCATATTTGTGATACATGTCCTCAATTATTTACAGGTTTGTGGAAATTTGAGTAAATAGAGGGGAGGCTGTCAAATTTTTTTTAAATGGTACAGGTTTTCTGCGGCCAATCGGCAGTTTGGCCACCGGAAACTTCGATACTGGACGACTTATTATAGACGTTGAAAGTTTAATAAAGACGCCGAAAAATACCGGCGGTCACCGACGGTTTTGACAGCCGTTAAGCCACTGATGATTGATCGGCGGTCACCGGGGCTATGACCGCCGTAGATTAACAGCCGTTTAAGCCGCCGAAAATCGTTTCCTACACGAAAAACTGTCAGTATTTTTTTGAAATTGTCAGAAATCTAACATGAATCGCTAGAAAAAATTGTCGATAATGATTAAATTTCCTATAGTGAAATAACTCTACTTGACACATTCGATAAACACATCACTTCTAATTTCAACCTCTCCATTTCTCTAATTAATACATGCTCAGAAGTAATCAAACTAGCTGATATTCCAATTGACTTCTTGTTCAAAGCATTAATAGCCATATTCTCTATGTTTAACTTATATATGATATCCAAATCATAATCCTTGATCAGCTCTAACCATCTTATTTTCTTAAATAAAGCTCCTTCTGGGTGAAAATATTTTTTAAAACTTTGGTGGTCGCTATAAATCTCACATTTGACACCATATTGATAATGCTATTTGATCTTCAGTATAAATATGAGAGTTATCAACTCCAAATCATGAGTTAGGTAGTTCTTGTCATGCAGCTTTAACTATCTGGAAGCATAAGTCACCACCTTTTCATTATATTGTAATGACATCTCAGAAACTTTAGAGAAGCATTATATACACGTAGAATTCTTCTATACCCAATGGAATAGTCAGCATAGGGGTTGAAACCAAACACTCCTTCAACTTTTAAAGACTCTTTCACACTTTGGTGTCCAGTTAAATGGCATAGACTTCCAATTTAACTTTGTTAGAGGGATTATAATCTACAAAAACCTCTAGCAAACTTCTTATAGTATCCCGCCATGCCCAAAAAAACTATGAATATCAATCATTGATGTCGGCCTCCTCCAATCAAGTATAGCTTGCACCTTCTAGAGGTTCATATTAATCCCTACCTTGGTCGCCACACTCCTTAGAGCGCCGTCGTACTGGGAGGAGCAACACCTCGACATTGTCCATTCTATTTGGGAGAAGAAATTGAGAGAGCAATGTGGCGCTGGGTAGCATAGTTGTGGTGTTCGACTCTCTATTTGCAGAAATCTTGGAGCATATGGAATATTTTATTAGAGTATAATGGTACTGAGAAGGTGAGCACCATGATGCTCAATCAAAAATGAAAATTTTAAATCTAAAATATTCAAATCCATTTTGGCATCTCATCCTAGCTCCTTATCCAAAAGGAAGAGGAGAGGAGAAGGGAGAGGGCAAAGGACGAGAGAGAAATAATGAGAGAGGATTCAGAGGACAAAGCTTGATATTCGTTCATTGGGCTAATTAAGGGTTTAGTAGAGCATGAGGTAGACTTCTAAACATCTATATCTAATTTTAATTCTATTGATTTTATAAAATGATATGAATAAAAACATATTTTTCTTCAATTTTATTGCATTTTTATTGTTTAACTTTTAGTCTATTAATGTATGCTTTATTCTGAACACGTTGGCTATAAGAAGTTGATTTTTCCTATGTTGATTTCTATGTATACTGAACAAACAAGGCTTTTCTTATTTTCATAATAATGATATAACAATCTTAAAATGCTATTCTAAATATTCCTCTAAAATTATAATTGAAATGAAATATATCGAGTGAGTAGGATTTTATACATGTAATATAGCTTAATGTTGTCAATTCTAACAATTCATGTATCATTATGATAATGTGCTAAAGAAATAATAGCTATTTATACTTTTAAATTTGCATAATTCATGGCATTGCATTGGAGGAATTTTGATATTTGAAATGTTATAAGTGCATTCTCTGAAATGATACAAGAGCACTAAATATTTTATTATGGCCCCATCCGCTTTATGTGGATGTGAGACAGATTCTAACTCCACTTGTTGAATACAGGTGTGGGAGGTTACTCTATTCTGCTATGGTTGCCCCATTTGCTATATGTGGGTTTGAGAGGTTAAAAGATAATGATAAGTGAAAGTGAAATTATAAGTATGTATCATTACATGTGTATTATATTCATGCATTGAATATTATGATAACTTAATAAACTAAATACAAATAATATTTTAAGCTAGTTTTCGTACATTCTGAAATCTCCATGAAAAAAAAAACACGTTTTTTCATGGAACAAGAAAGTTTAAGCATAAGTAAGGTTTTGATGAAAATTGTACTTTGATATCTCTAGTATTCCTATAAAAGTGAGCCGCATAAGTACAAGTAAAAATCCTGAAATCAAGTACACTCTTATAACTCTAAGAAATCATTTTATGCTAGTACTTTGTTCACTCTTTTTGACTTATTGAATATTTAAATAAATTATTATCAGCGTTTTAAGGATATTAATATTGGTGATAGGTTTTTAAAGGAACTCTACTAAGCTAATTGTGCTCCCCTTATAAATTTATTGACATTTCAAGAAAATGAAAGAACTCAGCGGAATAGGCAGGGGTAAATGCAAAGTCGTCTAAATTAGCATGGTTGAGATATTTTGTAATCCACTATGATTCTTTTAATGTTTAGATTCCATTTGCACTAGATTATTGTATGTATGAGTTTTAAAGAATGGAATGGAATGAGGTTTCTATTATTATTACATTAAATTTTATTGTTAGTTTTGGATTATTCTACTTGTGGTTGAGTTAAAACCTAGGATTTGATCTTAAATCATTCTATTAGATCACAACCTCTTATCTATTAATTATACATCACTTTATTTATTTATTTATTTATTTTGTTTTTTTATATTTTTATATTTTTATTTTTTTCTATTAATTATACATTGCTTTTTTTATTTTTTTAATTTTTTTTATTTTTTATTAATTATGCATTGCTCTTATGTATAATGGTTATAGATAGGGCTAAACCTTGTTGCTCTTTGAGCACAATTTCTTTTGTGATCTCTCCTAAGAACTCAACACATTTATTTAAGCACTTATTATCAATTAATATATAATAAATAAATTTACTTAAATTTTAATAATATTATTATTGTTTTTAATTTTTTATCATTAAAAAAATATTTAACAATCTCTTCACGCAAAAGACGCTCCGCTGAGCTTTGCTTACGCGGGCATGGCCCTCTCGGCCACAAGGGTCCACCGGGCCTGGCCCACATATGCGGCCTCTGTTCGCCTCGCGAGGGCGCTCGCTCCTTCTGAGCCCGCCTAGAAGCCAACGATCGACATCAAAATTCGTTTTATTGAAAGCAAGACAGAAATAGTTTTTCTAAAAATAAAATAAAATTTCATCCTTCGTGTTTTTTTTTTCTAATTATTTCGGCGTCTCTTCAACTTTCTACTTCCTCCGGCATCGCCCACCGCCGGAGGGGATTTCCACGTGAGTTACTCATTTCAACCTTTGAATTTTACTTCACGAGTTTTGAAGTGTAGTTCTCATTGTTACTATTGTTTATAATATTAAAACGAAAATCAAATTTTCCCTCCAAAAACAAAAAAAAATCTATTATCTGGCTTTGATTGCACTGCGTAAGTTTCAATCTTATTTCAGCATTCTGCGAGTTTATAATCGGCGTACTTATAATAAGCTTTTCGGACGTTTGCATTTACTGTTTCATAACCCTAGCTTTTTCTGTTTGAAATCACTCGTTTAGGTAGGATTTCTACTTTATGACTTAATTTTCTCCGTAAAATTTTATTTATGATTTATTTTCTTTTAATGTGGTGCTAAACTTAAATGTTTTTTGCTTTACCGGTTTTTAAATTTCCTAATTTCCAATAACTGGAATGTTGAGCAAGAAATTGACAATCTGAACCATGTATAACTGGCCTAAATGCAGTCGTCCGCTTGCTTGTAAATTATTCACATTCATTCTACTGAAAGGAGATTCTTTTTTATGGCACAGGTACTTGACTTCTGACATCTGAACTACTTGTATGTGCATGATTAGATACAATCTTTATTGCTGAAGGACAATGCAGGATATAAGCAGCAAACATCAGATTAGTTCAATTCGTAAGCAATTATCCACATTTTGGTTTCTTTTAAGTTAAGAGAAAGCATATCTACTTGCATAATAATTATGAACTTTAAATCTCACTTTTAAATTAGCATTTTCTGAAAGAACATAGGAAGACACCTTACTTTGAATATCCTTTTATGCATCTATGTAACCAAAACAAAAATATTTTGACTCAATGTTGATTCTTGATGTATCGTTGCTATTATTAAAAGCTCCTTGGTCACTGAGCAACTACTTTGTATGTTTGTTATTGCTCTTTTGTACATATATTTAATAGCTTTATCACGCTTTTAGTACAAACATTTTTCTTCTTAATTCTAGGGTCTCATGGTACTTGATTACATATCTTCTCTAAATCTAGAAAATGTAAATAAAGATATTTTCTCTACTCTATATCTTTTATTAATTATCTAAACACCAAAATTTCTTCCATAATGTTTTTTTTTGGAATAAATCAAATTGATTACTTAATATTGTCATAATTTTTTAAGTTTATATTCCATTACTTTCTCCCAAAATTTTATTGTATAATTTATAACTTTGATAACTCTATATTTTTTAAAATCTTGAATATCTTCTTTGTTTTTAAATATTAGTATCAAAATTACTCTTCTTAAATCATTTGATACCTTCCTGATCATCATGACACTATTCAAAAGATTTACGACCAAAACGCTACATTAGCATTCATACTTTATATATCACTAATCTATCATTCAAACTTAAAGTTTTACCTTTATGCTTTTCTTAAAGAGCTATCTTCACTCCACTTCCCTTCTATTAATATTTCTCAAACTCGCATTTTCATCTTTTATAACTTTTCATTTTTTATTAAGATCTTATTATCTTTGTGTCTAATACATAATTTGTTCAAAGTTTTTAGACTTATTACCTCTTCCCTTAGCTATTTATTATATCTCCTTCTCTTCTTCATGAGTATCAATCCTATTATATAAGTCATTAAAAGCAATTGCTTTTGCTTTGCCTACTTCCTTGGCAAAATATATAGTTTTCTTATAACACTTAAACTCAACAGTATTAATCTTTTGTAATATTAAATATAATTTTTTCATTAATGTCCTTTTTGACCTCTTCAATCAACCACTAAGTCTCCTTTCTAACCCACCATCAATTTCTAGACTCTCTTAAAAATTTTATGGTATTCTTGTTGGTGAAATTAGGTATCTTATACTACATTTGGTTTGAATCAATTGAAAGTTATAATTTTTTTCTGTTATTTGCCTTTCTTATATAATTAACAATTTATCACATTTTAAATTCCACTGTCTTATCATAAATTTTTTTATATTTTAAATGTTTTTCATGCACTCCTGAGATATATCTTCATAATTATCATTCGGTATTTTGTCGTCAAATTTTTCTTTGGAATCAACTTTAATATTTGAAAATATAATTTCTTTCCTTCTAATTAAAAGAGGTACATTTATGATTTGATATATCCACTTTTGAAAACAATGAAAATGCTCTTCTTATTTCTTAAAAATAGATATTCACTATTGGATGACATCAAATATAGTTTATTTCATATATATATATATATATATATATATATATATATATATATATATATATATATATATATATATATATATATATATATATATATAGTTTATTTCATTACATTTTTATCTCATACTCCACATTCCTCTTTTAACCATCATAATAAACTATATTTGTCCATTAATTCATCCCTAAGAAATTTCATTTTTTCTTTACTTATATTTTATATTAGTTTGTCTATGTTTTTCTAAAATTATTTTTTTAAACTATATTTTAATTCAACTTGAGGAGCATTAGCACTAATCATATTCACAATATCATCATTGATAATTAAATTAATAATAATTATCATATTGCTAACCTTATTTATCTCAACAATTTATTTTTTTAATTTTATGTGCATTTTTATCCTAATTTTATTTATATTTTTAACTTTTTCAACATACAACAAGTTAGAACCTTCTCTTATTTCTTTAGATTTTTTCTCTCTTTCCATTTAGTTTTTGTAATGATGAACACTGCTTATTCTTCATCTATTCATTATGTCTGTCTCAAGGTTTAAAATTACGTAACTGCGCCTCGAGGCGGTTTTCATCCGTGAGGCGAGGCGTAAGCCTCGAGGCGGTCTGAGGCGTAAGCCTCACGGACTCAGAATTGCGTAAATGAAAAATTAAGGGTTTTAGCAGGAAAATAATAGCAATAGTGGAAAATAAGAATGTAGATGCAATAAAATCATGTCCCAAAGTACAAAATCATAAAATATTAGTTTAACAAAACTCCCAAAATACAAAAAACATATAAAATGAAATCATATCCCATCACTAAATGGGTCTTCAAGTGAATCTTCTTCTCCAATTGTATCTATGAATGCCATGTCATCTTCATCTTCAACATGACTCACTTTTCTCTTCCCTGTTCATTAAGATAAAAGATCATTATCATGTATTCATGTTCATTGCTCACTTGACATAAATGTAATGTAATAGCATATAAGAAGTTGTGGAATACCTTTACTTGATTGTTGTGCTGCAGAGCTAGTGGATGTGCCAACTGCAGTACTAGTGGATATGCCAACTTGATCTGCTTCGCCCTTCAAGACATCCACACTTAGATCTTCTAACTGTAAGTCTGATAATGGCAAATCTGTCTCATCATCTATGAACCACTCATTATCAGACGACACATCATCACACACTAATGAGTCCTCATCATCCTTCAACCCCTTATTCCTCAACCTCCTATCTCTCAACCTCTTGTTGTGCATAATATATACGAGAGAGTTCATTCTGAGTGTTTATAGCCGATTTCTTCTCTTTGTTTGCACTTGGCTATATGTACTCCAGTTTCGCTCACACCCAGAAGAAGAACAAGTGAGGCCCAACACTCTTACAGCAAAACTCTGTAACTCAGGGGTGGAATCACCAAATTGGATCCACCATTCAACTGTTTTCAAGAAAAAATATAATCAGAACTGAATAAAGTGTTTTGCATTTACCAAAAAAATTATACTTGGAGATCGTTTAGAAATGGTTGTTTTTGCTGCATTCAATCCAAAAAAATCCTCTTTATTCCGGAACTGAACAAGCTGTAAATCTGCAAGCTCCCTATCTACCTGCTCTGGTATTAATCTTTCCATACAATGATATAGACCAAGCTTCACCTCAGGATTTGAAGATTTCTTCTCTGAATATTGAAATTGAGGGTTGAGATAATATGCCGCTGCATGTAGATGTCGGTGTAACTGCACCTCCCACCGAGCATCAACGATATCCCAAATCTCCCTATAACTTGCCTCCTCTCCTCCCAAGTTGTGAGCAATCATCTCCTTGGCCTCATCCATAGCATTATAAATAAAATCCATACTTGGTTTCTTCTCTGCATCCACTAAGCGTAGAACTTGCACTAAGGGTCTCGTGCTCAAAATGACATAGGTTACAGTAGCCCAAAATTTATCATTCAGAATTATCTTTCTTATTTCCTTCCCCTCACTTTTCTTCCCCTAAGTAGAATTTAGCCATTCAGTAGATGTAAACATTGCTTCCAAAGGTTGCCTCACCTCCATCAAGCTCTGCAGTGTCAAATAGGATGTGGCAAACCTATAGATTCAGAGTGCACAAATGTAAGAACAATAAACATACAGTAGGAATGATTTGCAATGTACAAAATTAAGAACATACATAGTGGTTGCAGGGCGAATGATTTCTTTCTTTGAAAATTTTTTCATCAAGCTTAAGACCCAAGAGTGATTGTAGATGAACTTCGTAATCTTCTTCGCCCTAGAAAGAGCACTCTTGTGCTGAGGTAAGTCACCAAGATCCTCCAAAATGAGATCGATACAATGTGCTGCGCATGGTGTCCAATATAGGTGTGTCCTCTTCTCCATCAACATCTGACCAGCTGCTTTGTATGCACTGGCATTATCAGTCACTACCTGGACAACCAATTGCTCCCCAATCTCATCAATGACCCCATCAAGTAAATTGAAGATGAATGTAGCATTTTTCACCTCCTCTGAAGCATCAACTGATCGTAAGAACATCGTGCCGTAGGGATTGTTGACAAGGATGTTAATCAAGCTCCTGCTCTTCATGTCAGACCATCCATCTGACATAATAGTCACACCAGTCTCAATCCATGTCCTTTTAATCTCCTGAATGCTCCGCTCTGTGTTCTGCAGCTCCTCTTTTAAAATCCATATTCGCAACTCATACATGGAAGGTGCCTTCAACCCTCTTCCATACAATCCTACAGACCGCAACATACTGAAGTAGGCAGGCGATGTAGCAACATTAAATGATATTGCATTCTAAAAAAAAAAAAACCTCCCAATGTCCATGCAAACTTGTCGCCGACCCTCTCTAGTACCAGCTGCAGGGATCATCTCTGCTTCTCCTCTATCCGCTCCTGGAGTAGTCATATACTGATCCATAGGACCCCGTGCACCTCTACTATGTATAGTGGAGGAAGAGCCCTTTCCACTCTCGCTCCCAAAATAAGTACCATGCTCGACCCTTTCATCAAATTGCTCCAGTTGTAAGTGTTTAGCAGTGGTACTTTTCTTCATGTAAGCACTTATTTCTTCCTTCACATTGTTCTGCACTTTTGCACACTGTGCTACATTCTTGTGAGAGCATGATAAGTACTCCTTCATGCGGGTTACTCCGCCTTCACCACTTTCTTACAAAAATTGCATTTTAAATAGGCATAGCTCTTCTCTCCGCCGCCAATGTCAACTTGTACACTATATTTCCAAGAAGGATCCCTCCGCAATGACGAAGACCCCTTTTCCTTGCCTCTTACCATGATCCCTAATGAAAGAATCGAAAATCACACAAAAAATTTTCAAAAATCTAAAACCCTAAAATTTCTTTCACTTCAAAAATCTAACCAAAAAGTAAAAAAAAAAACCTAAAATCCTTTGTGGACTTCTCCTACAAGGCGGCCGGACACTTCAACTTCGCCGGAGAGAGGCGGTGCCGGCGGGAGAGGCGGCGGAAAGGTTGGCCAACCGGACGGGCTCCTCAGTTTTTCGCGATCTGGAGCTTACGGGCGGAACAATTCGGGAATCAAGTGGGCCGATCGGGTGTGGGGGAAAAGGAGGAGTCATTTTAAGTAGGTGGGGCCTTTTGGCTGAGGCGTACGCCTCCCTCAAAATTGCGCAATTGCGCAACAGAGGCGCGCCTCAGCCAATGTGAGGCGTACGCCTCAACAATGCCAGCAATTGCGCACGCCTCGAGGCGTTTTTTGCAAGAATTGCGCAGAGGCGCGCCTCTTATTGCGCAATTTTAAACAGAGGTTTGTCTTATTCTCAAATTTGAAGTCTCAACATTCTATGCAGATAATTTTATCTTAGTTTTAAATACTGTCAATCATGACCAAAATTATAAAGAAAGCTACATTTTTATTTGAATGATCTTAATGCTATTACAAACACACCTATATAAAGGCAAGTGTAGAATAATAAGGAAAGTATGATAATGGAGAATATTATGCATAATAAGGATATATTATAATAATAAATACTATCAATTTCTAATAAATATTAAGCACATTTGATAATATTAATATGATAACCAAATACTTATGATAAATTTAACACCCACCCACAAACTCAAGATGTTACAACAAGGACCATTGAGAGTTGGTATAATGCAAGAAAAACAAAGAGTTTCAATCCAAGAACTTTTTGCGACTTTTAGAAATTGATAATCCGAGCCAATGAACACTCGAATGAGGTATTCTTTAAGAAAATTGTGAATAATTGATAATTGATGTTGACCCAACCTTTTTTTAGATTGAATGTGATGGAATCGTCACGATAGATAGGATCCTTATGGGACTTCATGGGATCCTCACAAGATCATCAAACATGAGACTAAGATGAATCATTATTTGTCGAACAAAGATGAGGCTAAGGGTGGTGATGTGAATGCTAGGAGAGGTGAAGATGTTTGGTGTCAAGTGTTAGTGGCCATGGGCGGCAATGCATGAGGGGGTTGTGCGTGGGCGAAGTAGCATATCAGCGATATAAATGGTTCCTAACCAAGTGAAGCATGGGCTGGTGAACTGTGATAAGGTGAGAGGTTTGTTGTGAGGCGTGGGGGAATCATGAGTGAGGTGTGATTGAATCATGGGTTGGCGAGACATGGGCGGGTGGAGCACAAACGATAAGAAATGGAGACAATGTCATGGGATCCCCATAGAATCCTTATGGGATCCTCTCCACTGAAGGAAGTTCAAGGCAGGAGGCGAAGGCAAGTCTCTCTTCGTTGAGCTAAACCAAGATGATAGACAAGATCTTCAACAGAAAAAAGATGAAGATTGACTGAGTTGTGGTACTTTGTTCCATGACAAAAATTATAATAAAGCCACTTCTTTATTTAAATGATCCTAATGCTAGTACAAATATGCCTAGAAAGACGCAAAAGAATAGAATATTAAGTATAGTAAAGGAGAATATCAACTATAATGATTATAAATTACAATAATAAATTCCATAATTTTTTGATAAATATTAATCACTTATGATAATTTAAATATAGTAATCTAATGATCTAATAACTCTAACAAACCATTGGTTAATTTTTCATCATAATTAATTTAAGTAATGATGTGTCACTTGTGAGTGATGTCATAGCCAACACTTGTATTTACCTAAACCTGGTTAAATTGTGGTGGTTCACTAGCAGGTGATGTCCTGTTAAACTCTTGCCCATTTTTCACCACAAATGAATTAGGTCATGCTTTCGTGAAATGCCTTAGCACAATAAAATAAAAATTTGGGTTCATTTTATATATGTTGGCATAAGTTTTAATATTGTTTCTTTATATAACCTTTATCTCTCAATCTGTTTTATCTGGGCTTGAAGCCAGCATGACAGTTTATAACTTGAATATAGAGTTTATAATACAGGCTTTTCAGTTGGTACCTTACAAACATCTTAGTTTCCACCTTTTTTCCCTTAACTTACTAAAGTTTAGGCCTTGTACTCTGCATGTTTTTCTCACTATTCTCTGGTATTTTCAGCATTTGAGACTTACTACCGGGGATCATGGCATGGAACAGAGTTTGTGAGTATCATAAATGGAAAAACTTTTGTCTGCATTCACCACGAGGGGTTAACTGTAGAGGAGGAAATTTGTGGGGACTACATCCGGCTACGCTCTAGAAAAGCAAATGCTTGTGATTGCTTAAACCTTCTAAAAGTTGGAGCTGATGTATGTGTACTTTCAGCTTGTTGGATCTCAGAAAGTACAGACCATGAAGCACAACAAACTGTATGTTAATTCAACCTGAGATATTTTAGTACTCTCTGGAACTTATACTTTCATTAGTTTTTATTCTCCCACATTTTTAGATGAATCTATGACTTGCTGTTATAGTTTTGAACGTCTTCTTTTTATTAGATTAGATGAATCTAAGACTTACTGTGTAATTTGAATACACTTTGTTGCTAACTTGCAGTTGCCAAGGTGGTATGATGCAAAAATAGTATCTAAAAGTTACAGCCCTCATGAAGGTGAATGTTCTTGCCTATTTTCTGTCATGCTCTACAAAGAACGGGCAACAAATGGCGTTGCAAAGAATATACATTTTGATAGAACTGAAACCGTCACAATTGACAAGATTGCCATACTTCAAAAGCTCAATGATGAACTTTGTGTAGATGGATTCTACCGATGGAGGTGTTCAAAGGACTGCACTGCATATAGCAGAAGTAAATTACTTAGTGGCCTGTTTTCTTCCCAAATTTCATGGCTAGTTGTCCTCTCTGTTTTGAAAGGAATGCGTTTTCATATTAAATCAGTACAGAGAAATCTGGTTTACCAAATTTTGGAAAGGGAACAGAAGTTTGTTGATCCTCCAAACTCTGACGAGAACATAAATATCATGCATTTCAAGCTGTTGACTGAACATGCACGCCCACTGGCCAAAAAAATTAAGCCCATTGTTTCGAGTAGAAGCATGGAAGCAGAAAGTCCTTTAAGGGCTGATACTAACCAAGAAAGGAAAGAAAGAAAGAAGGTGGACAGTGAATCAGATATTGAAGTAATCTATGACAGAAAGAGTCTGAGACGATCAAGGCGTCAAAAGATACAACCTGATCGTTTAAGCTACTCATCTAATTTTCATTACAACTCAAAGAGGTATAGAGCACGACATGCAGACTGGTTGGAAAACAGAATATATAAGCATCAAAAGATACAACCTGATCATTTCACAAGCTATTCGTCAACTACATTTGATTATAACTTGAAAAGGAACAGGGAACCAGATGTAGACCGAATGGATAACGGGAAACAGAAGAAATCTGCTTCATTGATAGTTGAAAAGTACTCAGATAATTATGATTTTTGTCATGCAAATAAGGTTTCAGGCAATGTTGAATGTGCCGCACAGGTACAAACTTCAGCAAGAAAGAAATTTTCAGATGAAAATTTTAAAGAAGCTCAGTCACAAAATCCACTCAGACGGGATTTGGAAGAAATCTCTGAAGAAAATCTCACTAAGCCACAGAATAGGCTAAAGGAGCATGGAGTAGGCAAGCTGATACAGCCTGATTGTCTCAGAAGCTACTCTTCAACTAACTTTGTTCATAACTCAAAGAGGAATAGGGCTCGAGATGTAGACCAGTTGGAGCACAGAAAACAGAAACGGTCAATTTCGTTGACAGTTGAAGAACAAGACTTCGATGATTATGAGTTTTGTCATGTAACGAGTAGTTCAGGTAATGCTGATTGTGCTGCACCTTTACAAACGTCAACAAGAAAGAATTTGTCAGATGAAAATTTTAATAAATTTGAATCAGATGAAATCCATGAAGAACCTTCAACTGAGTCTCAAAATAGGCCATGGGAGCATGGATCAGGTGACCTGATTCAACCTGATCATTCCACAAGCTACTCATCAACAAATTTTGATCACAAGTCAAAGATGAATGAAGTGCCAAATGTAGTTCAGTTAGAGCATAGAACAAGGAAACAATTGGCTTGTGACGAACAGTACTGGGATAATTCTGAGTTTTGTTATGTGAAGACGAGTTCAGGCAATGTTGAATGTGCAATACCTTTACGAACTTCTGCAAGAAAGAAATTATCAGATGAAAATTTTAAAGTTAACTCAAAAAATCCAGGTAGATTGGACGCGGAAGAAATCTGTGAACTTTCTTCTAACTCACAGGATATGCTGAAGGACCATGGTTTAGGCGAAGGGCCTAGAAGAAGGGGTAGACCAAAGCTTAAAGATAAGAAAAGAATATATTCACATTGTGATTATCAAAAGAAGTTATCTCACAGGAAGAAGCTACTTAGTGCACTAGAATGTATGGAATTAATACAGGAATGCATGGGAAGCATTAAAGCTGAAATGGAAGTTAAGTTTCAGCAAAGGGCTCAACCAGAAAATACACTTCGTGAGGGGAAAGAAGATTTTATATGGTCTACAACTCCTAAGGATCAAATTGAAGTTGAAGAGCATGAAGACCTTTGGAAAGAAATGGAACATCTACTTACAAAACTTTCCCTACTTGAACAAAAGCAGGTATGATTTAGTTTCTTTGTTATCTGGTGCCATGCGAATGCTTTATAAAATCTTCGGTCACCAGATGGATTAATACCCATTTTTGTTGATGTAAATTGAGAATATAGTTGGATGAACAACCAAGTGTTTCTGTTAAGAAAAAGTTTCATTTTTTAGCAAAATAATGATGATTTTTTTTTTTTTTTTTAATTTGAAAGAAAAATTTGTAACCAGCCAATGAGATTGATTCAACAATGACCAATTACAAATAACTACCACAAGATAAAGTATTAAGCAAAATATATGAAAGAAAAAAATAACATGATAATTTGAGAAAAAGGATGCTGTGGTGGTTCTCTCGCCACAGGAGATGGCCCAACAGCCGCAGCACAGCAGCTCAGGCGGGCAGCCCCAACTTCCTAGGCGGGCAACCCACCCTCCCATGCGAACTGGACCAGTTCTCAAGCAGCATATCAAGAACCTTTTATCTCCCCTGTGGGGCTCAGGACTTGCTTTATAATGTATAGGAGAAGAGGATTTGGGGACGAGAGCTTTGGAAAAGATATAAGGGGCATTTATTAGGGAATTTGGGTTGTTGAAGGGGGAAAATTGTGGAGGGTTAGGATTTATGATGAGTTTTATTTGCTACAACAGTTTTTGTTGGGTGTTCGGGTTCCTAGTGGTTGTTAGGAATTGTAGTAGAGACGATTCACATCTCGAATAGTGAATCAACTTGTATCTTGACTTTCTTTGCTCAGAGATAAGTAAATACAACCCTTTTGGTTTTATTTTTGCAGTAAGTTTGCTATTTTTTATATTGTTGTGTGCTATTTTGATCATTAAGTTGTTACACCCAGATCAGTCCAGCTCGCCCTTGGCAAGGGGTCGGCCCAGGTGTATAAGAGGCGGACAAGCTTGGTCTGCTCTCTTGATTTTGCCGCCCATACATGGGTGGGTCCCAGTCATGAATTTATGTCGGAAGGGAGGGGGTGGCTAGGACTAAGAAGGTTTACTTAGTTTTTTTAAGGAGGTTTAATTGTATTTTTTTAAAGGAGGTTTAATTGTATGTTTTAAATAGGAAGAGAGGATTAAGGTTAAGGTTCTACAAATTGTTGTGGCTGTTTTCGTCCTTGGAATTTGGTGTCTTGGGCTCTAAAGGTATTTAGGGATTGGGAGAGATAGTTCCTCCTCTCGAATTGAGGATTAATTGTATCTTGGTATTTTTGCGCTGCTATCTTTGATTATTGTACTAAGAACGACTATTTTTTTGTTTTTTCCCTCTGTTTAAAATTGCACAACAAGAGGCGCGCCTCTGTGCAATTCTCCCCAAAAACGCCTCGAGGCTTACGCAATTTTCACTCTGGTAGAGGCGTACGCCTCACCTTGCTTGAGGCGCGTCTCAATTGCACAATTATAGGTGAGGCGTACGCCTCATCCAATCAGCCCCACCTACTTAAAATGACCCATATTCTTCCCTTAACCCGTTAGGCTCCAGGTTATTCCCGAAAAATCGCCTCCTGTAAGCCTCTGTTCGCGAAACCGAGAGGATCCCGCATGGTCGGCCTCCCTTCCCGTCGCCTCTCCCGCCAGCGCCGCCTCTCCCGCCAGCGCCGCCTCTCTACGGTGAACTTGAAGCGTTCGGCCGCCTTCTAGGAGAAGTCCACAATCGATTTTAGCTATTTTTTTAGTTTTTGGTTAGATTTTTCAAGTAAAAGAAAATCTAAGGTTTTTGATTTTTTGAATTATTTTGTGTTTTTGGATTCTTGCATTAGGGAACATGGTTAGAGGCAAGGAAAAGGCGAATACATCATTGCGGAGGGACCCTTCTTGGAAATATAGTGTACAAGTTGACATAGGCGGCGGAGAGAAGAGTTATGTTTATTTGAAATGTAATTTTTGCGAAAAAGTGGTGAAGGGAGGAGTTACCCGCATGAAGGAACACTTATCATGCTCTCATCTTTTTTCTTCTTGAAAATAGTTGAATGGTGGATCCAATTTGGTGATTTCACACCTGAGTTACAGAGTTTTGTTGTAAGAGTGTTAGGCCTCACTTGTTCTTCTTCTGGGTGTTAGCGAAACTGGAGTACATATAGTCGTCAAGTGCAAACAAAGAGAGGAAATCGGCTATCAACACTCATAATGAACTTCTTCGTATATATTATGGACAACAAGAGGTTAAAAGATAGGAGGTTGAGGAATAAGGGGTTGAAGGATGATGAGGACCCATTGGTGTGTGATGATGTGTCATCTAATAATGAGTGATTCATAGATGATGAGACATATTTGCCATTATCAGAATTAACAGCTAGAGGATCTAAGTGTGGATGTCTTGAGGGGCGAAGCAGATCAAGTGGGCACATCCACTAGTACCACACCACACACATCCAGTAGCTCTGCAGCACAACAATCAAGTAAAGGTATTCTACAACTTCTTATATGTTATTGCATTATATTTATATCAAGTGAGCAATTAACATGATAATAATCTTTTCTCTTATTGAACAAGGAAGAGAAAAGTGAGTCATATTGAAGATGATGATGATATGACATTCATAGATACAATTGGAGAAGAAGATTCCCTTGAAGACCCATTTAGTGATGAGATATGATTGCATTTTATATGTTCTTTGTACTTTTGGAATTTTGTTAAACTAATATTTTGTGATTTTGTACTTTGGGACATGATTTTATTGCATCTATTTTCCTACTTTCTACTATTTTCATATATAATTTAGATGTTTTTATTGTATGATAGAATCTTGCTATTATTTACTTGCTAAAATCCTTAAATTCTCATTTATGTAATTCTGCGTCCGTGAGGCTTACGCCTCAGATCGCCTCGAGGCTTACGCCTCAGATCGCCTCGAGGCTTACGCCTCGCCTCACGAACGAAAACCGCCTCGAGACTTATTTACGCAATTTTAAACCTTAGTTTTTCCATAGAATCGTGGATCGTTCTCGCTGTTTTTGCCACTATTGTTAGGGTTTACTCAAGATCTTCAAGTATTTCCTTACAAATTGGTATCATAGAAGATTTTGGGACTGTTTTGGGTTTTTTTTTTTTGTGAAAACCAGATGCTATTTTTTAGCCGGAAGAGGGGCTATTTGCTGTTTTTAATGGTTGAAATTTAGATTTTTGAGTCTACAAAGATTTTGGTATTGATGGCGGCCAAGAAAGTAGATGTGTTGGAAGAACACCTTGAAGAGGAGATGAGTCAAATGAAAGCAACGGTGGATGATTGAATTTCAGCCATTGAAGGTCAAGTTTTGGATCTCCACTAGATGGTGAAGAAGATATTAACAAATCAAAATCAAACGACGGCATTGGAGGCAAGGGGTCCAGTAGGAACACATACGAATTTTGAAATGCGTAGGAGGGAAAATGAGTGGAGATCCTTGAGGAGAGATGTGGGAGGTATGGAAAGAGACGTGAATATTGAGGGCATGAACCAAGGGGTGATGATTGGGAAAGAAAAGAGGTGGATTATGATAGGAGGGGTGCTGATTTTGAAGGGAGAAGAGGAGAAAGTGAAGAGGGGTATGGGTATGAGCATGGAAGGGAGGATTGAGACACTTGGGGAGGACCAAACACTTGGGAAAGGGAAAATTATGGAGGATTCAGGGGGAATGGGGGAGATCCAAAGGTACGGAAGTCGAAGATGCCCACTTTTGAAGGGGAGGAAGCATATGAGTGGATTTATAAGGTGGAAAGGAATTTCTCCATTAATGGGTTGACCAAGGAGGAAAAATTGACGGCTGCTGGCTTACGTTTGGAAGGAAGACATTGTCTTGGTACCAGTGGAGAGACGTGATACGGAGTCGGAGGGAGTTCAAGGAATGCTTATTGAAACGTTTTTGAATCAGCAAGGGAGGGGACTTCTATGAATAGTTCTTTGCACTAGTGCAGGAAGGTTCAGTGGAAGAATATCGAGAGAGTTTTGAGTACCTGGAAGTCGATTGGATCGACTATCAAAGACTGTTTTGGAGGGAAAATTTATGAAAGTACTCAAATCAGAGATCAGGGCAACATTGAGGGTCATGAGACCTTGTGACTTAGTAGAGGCTTTAAAGCTAACATAGCTAGTGGAGGATTAGAAGTAACAAGAGAGGGGAGCTAGAAGGAGGCAACGGTTTAGGTGGCTTTTACAAAATGACTACCACCCTTTTAGCACCCAAGGGAGTTACAACAGGAAAGATTCATGAGACTCCCAAGAAGAAGCCAGTATGAGGAAGTGTGGGGAACTTCAAAAGGCTGACAATGAAGGAGATGCAGGAGAAGAAGGCGAAGGGACTATGCTTTAGATGCAATGAGAAGTATACCTCAGGGCACATGTGTAGGGACCAAATTCTTCATGTTTTCATCATCTATGATGATGAGAAAATTGAGGAGGGAGGTGAGAGTGAGGTAGAGAGAGATGAAGGACAAGCTGCATTTGGATGTGGCGGAGGTCTCTCTGAACTCAGTGGTAGGATTCACTCTGAATCATACCATGAAGGTGAAGGGAAAAATAATAGATAGAGAGTTGTTGGTGCTGATTGACAGTGGAGTCACCCACAATTTCATCTCCAACCAGGTCATGAACCTATTGGGGGTGAAGTTAGTGGATATAGATGTTATGGAGTAATGATGAGTAAAGGGAAGGTGGAGATGGGCCAGGGGATCTATGGAGGAGTAGTGTTAACCATATAAGGGGGTTTAGGTGAGGGAGGATTTTCTTCCATTGAATTTAGGGAGTACTAATGTCATCCTAAGGATGAAATGACTATAGACCTTGGGAGACACCAAGATCAATTGGGGGGCATTAATGATGCAGCTTGTGGTGGAAGGGAGAAGAGTAGTGATAAGGAAAGATGCAAGGCTCTCCACAACCAATGTATCACTTAAAATCATGGTGAGGAGCACACATGAGGTGGGGAAAGGTTATATGGTAGAACTACATAAGCTGGAGTGGATCAGATTGGTGGAGGGAGGGGACATTCCTCTTTCAGTGTAGCCATTAATTTAGCAATTCGGTGAGGTTTTTCAATCACCTCAGGGATTGCCACAACAAAGGGAGTAGGAGCATGATATCACTTTAAGGGAAGGTGTGTTACCTATCAGTGTTAGGCCTTGCCGCTGCCCTGAATTTCATAATGATGAGATTGAGAAGTTGATTAGAGAGATATTGAAAGTAGGAATTATCAGGCCCAATGTTAATCCTTTTCTAACCCAGTGTTATTGGTTAAGAAAAAAGATGGGAGTTAGAGGTTTTGTGTGGACTACAGGGCAGTGGATAATGAAATTGTGCTAGACAAGTTTTCCATCCCAACGATATATGAGCTATTGGATGAGTTGAGTGGGGCAGTTATCTTCACCAAGATAGATATGAAGTCAGGGTACTATTAGATCAGGATGAAAATGGAGGATGTGCTAAATACTACTTTCAGAACACATGAAGGGCATTATGAATTTTTAGTTGTGCCTTTTGACCTCACTAACGCCTCAGCCACTTTCCAGTCCATCATGAAGGTCTTCAGACCCTATCTCAGGCAATTTATGTTGGTGTTTTTTGATGATATCTTGGTTTATAACATGTCAGAGGAGGAACATTGAGAGCACTTGAGGAGGGTTTTAGAGGTGTCACAAGAGCACCAGTTGAGGGTCAATCTGAATAAATGTTATTTTGCCTAGGCTAGGATGGAGTACTTGGGGCATGTAGTCTCTAAGGAGGGGGTAGCGGCAAATCAGGCCAAAATTGAAGCTATACTGAGATGGCTAGTGCCCATGAATCTCAAAGAGTTGAGGGGATTCCTAGGACTAACAAGCTATTACAGGAGGTTTGTGTAGAGGTACAACACCATCACATGGTCACTGACAAAATAGTTGAAGAAGGATGGGTTCTTATGGGGAGAGGAGACCACAATAGTTTTTGAGAGCTTGAAAAAAGCCATGGCCACTATGCCAGTCTTGGCGCTACTAGATTTCACTCAAGTCTTCATAATAGAGAGAATTGCCTCAGGATATAGATTAGGAGCAGTACTCATGCAGAGCTGTGGACCCATCGTCTATTTTAGTCAAGTATTGACAGCTAGGGCCAAGCTGAAATTAGTCTATGAGAGGGAATTGATGGCCATTGTGTTAGACATCTAGAAGTGGCGACCGATGACACTTCATTGTCAGGATGCACCATCGGAGCCTAAAGTACTTGTTGGAGGAGAAGATAGTGACAAAGGAGCATCAGAGATGATTGTCAAAGTTGCTGGGATCAAGGTTTAAAATTACGTATTTGGGTATTGAGGCCTTTTTCGTTCGTGAGGCGAAGCGTAAGCCTCAAGGCGATTTGAGGCGTAAGCCTCAAAATTAAAAAATTGCGTAAACATAAAATAATAATTTTTTTATATACTAATGAGTAAATAATATATAAAACATAAAAATGCTACTTATCACATCTTTGAAAATAAATAAGAGAGACATCACATAAGAACTCACTAGTCATCAGCACTGCATCACTCATTAGTCATCACTAAGGGGTCTTCATTTGAATCATCATTATGATGAACTGCTCTCTCCTCTTCCCCCTCTCCTATAGAGTTCCAATATCTTCCAATCAGCTTCTTCTTCCTCATTATTAGGTATCTTCCTTTTCCCTAAATATTTTTGAACAATATCATAATGAATAATAGTGTAATATATTAATAAAAGTCTAAGAAAAGAAAACTATTTTATTTATATACCTTTTTTGATTTGTTCTTGAGTTGTGGTGGATGTGGATGCTTTAAGACCATCAAAGAAATCAACATTTAAATCTTCATCTTATAATTCAGACGGCATCACTTCAACTTCATCATCTACAAACCACTCATCATCAGATGCCACATCATCGCAAAGCAAAGGATCTTCATCATCCATTAATCCTTTTTTCTTCAAATTTCTATCTCTAAGTCTCCTATTGTACATAATGTACACTAGTGAGTTCATCCTCAATGTCGACAAATGATTTCTCCTCTTTGTATGTACTTGGTTGTAGGTACTCCAATTTCTTTCACATCCAGATGAAGAGCATGTCAAGCCCAAAACTTTCACAACAAAGCGCTAATCTGGAGTCCCATCCCCAAATTGAATCCACCACTCAACTGGAAATCGTTTGGCAATTGTATCTTTTGCTTGCTGTAATCCCCAAAAACCTTCTTTGTTCCTAAAAGGTACTAATTGCAAGTCAGCATTTGATCTTTCTGTTTCATCACTTATTAGACGATCCATGCAATGATATAATACCAACTTTATTTCAGGGTTTGTAGACTTGTTCTCTGCATATTGATATTGAGGGTTTAGGTAGTAGCCAGCGGCATGCAAGTGTCAGTGAAGCTGTAGTTCCCACCTATCATCAATAATATTTCAAATTTCCCTAAAGCTTCCCTCACTGCCTCCTAAGTTGGAGGCAATCATCTCTTTGGCTTCATCTATGGCATTGTAGATGAAACCCATTGCAGGCTTCTTCTCAGCATCCACCATCCTTAAAACATGAACTAAAAGTCTAGTGGTTGTAATGGCATATAAGACACTTTGCCAAAATCTATCATTTAAAATAATCTTTCTAATCTCTTTTCCCTCTGCCTCCTTCGCCCAAGCACAACTCAACCACTGTAAAGATGTGAACATAGCCTCTAAAGGTTGTCTAGCATCCAACATGCTCTCTAAGGTCAAGTAAGCGATGACAAATCTTGTTGCAGCTGGCCTTAGAATTTCTTTCTTCGAAAACTTTCTCATAAGAGATAGAGCCCAAGAGTGGTTGTAAATAAACTTGGTTATTTTTTTGTCTTTAGTGAGTGTATTTTTATGTTGAGGTAGCTCCCCAAGCTTCTCAAGAATCAGATCTATGCAATGTGCAGCACATGGAGTCCAGTACAAATATTTCCTCTTCTCCATAAGTTTATTACCTGCAGCCTTATAAGAACTTGCATTATCTGTCGCAATTTGTACAACCAAATGTTATCCGACCTCATCAATAATGCTATCTAATAATCCGAATATGAACTCAGCATCTTTGACCTGGTCAGATGCTTCAATTGACCTTAAAAACACAGTACCATAAGGATTATTAATGAGGATGTTGATCAGACTTCTATGTTTGATATCAGACCACCCATCTGATATAATTGTTACTCCTGTTTGGGCCCAAGTCTTCTTAATTTCTTCAATGCTTTTATCAGTACTTTCCAACTCCTTCAAAATCCATGTTCTTAAATCATACATGGTTGGAGGATTGAACCCTCTCCCAAATGCTCCAACTGAACGAATCATGTTGTAATAAGCAGGTGATGTTGCAACATTTAATGGAATTGCATTTTCGTAGAAGAATCTGCCTATATCCTTACACACTCTTCTCCGCGCCTCCCTTGCATTTTCTGGGGCCATCTTCTGTACAGTAGAAGGTCTATCCTCTGATGTGTCAACCATATAATGATCCATAGGCCCTCTAACACCCCTAGATGAAATGGGCTTCATAGAAGAAGATGAATCCCTAACGCTGCGCTCACTCCCGTAGTAAGATCCAGCATCAACTCTATCCTCAAATTGCTTATGTGCAAGATGTTTTGATGTGGTAGACTTATTCATGTATGACTTTATCTCATCCTTTACAGTATCAGGAACTTTGGAGCATTGAGCAACATTCTTGTAAGAACCTAAAAGGTGTTCCTTCATCCTAGTCACACCACCTTTCACAACTTTATCACAGTAATTACATTTTAGATAGACATATGTTTTATCACTTCCTCCTACATCCACTTGAGTGCTATGTTTTCATGCTGGATCTTTTCTATGACCTGATGCAGCTTTATCATTATTTCTGACCATCCTGATTGAGAAAAATAGGAAGCAAATGAGTTCTTACTAATCTTTTCTATGACCTGATGCAGGTCGGAGGAGACAGCAACATCGGACTGAAGCGTACGTCGGTCGGACGGAGAAGATAGCAGCCCAACTCGCAGTCTCGCAGTAGAAGAAACCTCCAAGCAAACAAGTTTAGGATTTAATATGCGTGCTGGATGTGTTCAATATTATATAATGTCGAGCCGTCGATAAAGCAGAACACTGTGTATTCTATACGTATGTCTGCGTATGTTATTCGTCTTCTATGCGTATATTGTGAGTAATATATGGGTATTCTACGCGTTCACCATTCGTATGTTGTGCGTACGATCTGCATGGACATTGCGTATTTTGAAAGTATTTCTAAATTAGCAGTTGGAGCAGCTGTAACTTAATGTATGATTTGTATTAATAGTTAATAAAACAACATGATTTTCTGAGTATAAAATGAGTACTGGACGTGTTCATTATTATATTGTGCGTACTCTATGCGTAAACTATGCGTACTATATGGGTGTAATATGCGTTCACGATGAGTATTATGTGCGTGCTCTCTGTGTCAACATTGCGTATTTTAAAAAATAAAAAATAATTAAAAGAACATTTAATAAAATTTGATAAATACAATTTTAATGACTATGTACAATATAAAAAATATAAGAACAAATTAAAAGAACATTTATAACAAATACAATTTTACAAGAGAACCTAATGTACATCTTCAACAACATCAACTTTCCTACAAGAATTATGATTGATGTATTGTCCAATATAAATCATATTGACAACCAAGCCTTCCATTTATTACTGCGAAACTTATCCTCCTCCCATGTTCCTGATGCCAATAACTTGTTAACATAAACCTGATCAGGAGAGAAATGTTTATGTTTACAAGTTATTGGCATCAATTTCATGGGATGAGGATAATTATCGCAGTAATGAATGAAATGCTTGGTTGTCAAAGATGATTTATATTGGACAATACATCAATCATAATTCCTGTAGCAGTTGTAACCTATGTACATTCTATTTAAATTATTAAACCAAAATAATTACAAGAGAAGCTTGCTTTGATGTTTACACATGATTGTCAATCAGAAGTAACACAGGCTTAACAAAAGGTAAGATTTTTTACTTAAAGAGTTAAGAGCGAAGTCTAAGGCTACTGGTAGATTGTGATTCATTTGAGGCTAAGGATTACCTAATTTTGAAATGTACTTATTTATTCTCATCCTCAAAAGAATAAAAATATAATAGCAACCTTAGATTAAGCTCTGAAGTAAAAAATCAAACCTTCTGTCAAGCCTGCATTACTTATGTTTGAAAAAATCATGCATTACAATAAGGCAAGCGTTCCCGCATTATAAATTGGAAATTTTCATGTAGAACAATAGTAAGCAATAAATTATAAATAATGGCTCATAAAAATTCAACCCACCCTCCCAACCATATCTGCCACCCGTCAGTCCACAGCTAACGAAAATTATTATTCATGTCACGGCCCCTCAGCTTATACTAAATGTAAGTAACCTAAAACATTTAATAGAATGTGTGCGTGTATAATGCGTACTCTATGCGTCTTATGTGCGTAATGTGTGCGTGTACTATGCGTACGCAATGCGTCTTTTGTGCGTTCGTTATGCGTAATATTTAAAAACGTTTAAAAAAATATTTTTAAAATTTTTTCTTTATTTAAAACAAATAAGAAATTCAAACACTAATCTTTAAACGCAAATGCCTAATACAAAATCTTTCAAACATCATATTCCTTATTTCCCTTCCTTAAATACAATCCACCAAGAGCCATAAACCCTTTGTACAAATATCATATTCAAGATTAGAAAATGAAATCATAAAAATCACAAAAAGTCTAATTTGTAATAACAAGTTTAAGTTCAACGTGTTAAACATATTCTTCATTATTTTAATGTAACTTACATATTAATTAAAACATTTAATAGAATTTTATAAATAAAATTTACTGCGTGCGTTATAAGGTGTACGTTGTTCATCTTTTGTGCGTTCGTAGTGCGTGTATACGGCGTACGTTGTGCGTGCGTTATGCGTACGATATACGTAATTAATTCGTATTATCATTTAATAAGTTATTTTTTAATCAAATCAATGTAAATAATATTTATACACAGAATTGAAAAATATAGTCTTCAGAAATAAACATTTATACACAGAAACTTTATCATTTTAATGTAAGTAACTTACAAACAAAGATAGATATTAATTAAAACATTTAATATAATTTTATAAATAAAATTTACTACGTGCGTTATACGGCGTACGTTGTGCGTCTTTTGTACGTTCGTAGTGCGTGTATACGGCGTACGTTGTGCGTGCGTTATGCGTACGATATGCGTAATTTATTCGTATTATCATTTAATAAGTTATTTTTAATCAAATCAATGTAAATTATATTTATACATAGAATTGAAAAATATGGTCTTTAGAAATAAACATTTTTACACAGAAACTGTTAAACATTTATACACAGAATGAAAACTGTTATTTTGTCAACGTTTTACAATATATTTCATATACAAATTCTACCCTATACTTTGGCATGTCTACTTGCCAATTTGTACTATCAGTCCAATCAGTGTTGCCTTCAAGACTTATTCTTTTCATATATTTACAGACATACATTCCACATTCTACAGAGTTCTCCTGTTTTTGTGCACCTTTAATGGTAGAAAGCTTCCATTTTCTGATATCACTATTAAAAACTCTTTTCGTGTCAGAATATAGGGTTTTAAGCTGAAATATACGTAGAGCAAAGATTAGTTATGTAAATTTTTTAAAAATCGAAGAGTTCATGTTCATCTAACACTTACAATTTTTGGAACAACAAGCCTATGCTCTTTGACGCGGTGGTCCAACGAGTCATAAAATTTTCACTTTTATTCTTTCAGCAAACCAACCAGAAGGAGAATGTGATTGGATTCAATGATTGGCTGTAATAAAATATTGTTTGAAGAAACATAAAGCTTGGTTATATAGTCGATTTGCAATTTGGACAATTTATCCCTTTGTTATTCTGCAAGTGCAAGTAGTAAATGTAAGAATTAAGAAATGGATACTAAGTTATTAATCCAATAGTTAAACTGATAAATTGAATACTAAGTTACTAACCCAATAGATTGGAGAGATGTATAAAAATTTATGGTACTTGTCAGGCATAAGGTTACACTTCTCATCTAAGAAATGGGCAAAAATATTTACATGTTCATTGTCTAAATAACTGTCGCTTAATAACTCGTCAATGTCAGCTCTGGAAATAAGAACGTTACCAACAAACACGATACTATCGTCCCTGAAAAAAAAAAAAATATTAAATACGCATTTCATACGCATACCCCACACATACCATACGCATAACCCACGTTTACCATACGCATAACCCATGCATATCATACGCATACAAATATTCAAACAAAAAATAGGTTGCAATATTTTTACCTTTTATTGAACTTTTTCAAACTTTCTGCACAAAATTTCTCTTCTCAGAAGTCAAACACAGAAGACCTTTGTAATTTTCTATTTCATCTGTATAAACATGAGTTACAGGTTTTATTTGAATGTTATCTACTGGTATTGGTTCATTTGGATTTGTATATGGAATAAGTTGCATTTCTGCATGGATTGGCCATTTGGTGGGATTGGATCTTTTGGTGGGATTGGCTCATTTGGTTCATTGGGGCTGTGGGGATGGATATCTGATTTATGTTTCTTATTGGAAGATGAAGAGTAGCTAACAGATCTTTTCTGAGAAACTATTTTGCTCTGATCAATGTAATTATTGAGCTTGACCTCAATAACTCCAACTCTCTCAGTTAGATCTTCAAACTTTGTGCTCAACCTATCTTCAAATTCTCGAAAAAGTTTTGTGCATGTTTCTTGGCAGGATTTGATTATTGTTTCTTGTAGAGACTGAAGTGCTTCAGCAGAAAAACTTAAGTGTGGTTGCTGAGGAGATTGGTGGGGGTCTTGCTAAGGAGATTGATGGGGGTCTTGCTGAGGAGGTAGGGTATGATGGGGAGATTGGGGGGGTTCTTTTGATGGGTGGATATTTCATGAGGGGAATCAGGGGATGGAGGGCTGTCTGATGGATATTTCTCGACATTAACAATATCCATTTCTGCCTAGGAAACTGCCTATAGGATATTACAAATCTGACTTTTCCTTATATTAGCAAATAAGTTAGTGATCACCTCTGTAGTATATACAATATCATCGGCCAATCGTAGAAAACGGGGCCTTTTGTCAGCATACATAGTAGCATGAATAGTAGTATGCTTCAGGAATCAAATCTACATAAGTGAAAGAAAGTTTTAGCACTTAGATTGAGCCAATAAATTTTGAATGAATTTAGCAGTTAGCACTTAGCACTCACAATTAGCAGAGGTACAAAACTGTTGATGTAACCTGCTGACTTCTTATTTGAAATCTTGGAGGAGGCCTTATTAAACTCTCCAACTAAAAATTTCCTAATTGAACTAGCCCAGTTTATTGACAAAAAATCATCTTGGTTATTTCTATTCTTTGAATCAACCGAGGGGTTTTGAAGTTGTTAAGTTGAAAAAGTAAATTTGAACATAAATACATGATAAATGTTCTTAACATAGTCTCGGGGGGGGGGGAGGGGTTTGCTTGTTCAACTCTATCATGTCTGTCCTTATTTTCGTTGATGTAACTGAAGTATGTGCTAAGGAATGCCAGGATATTTCTTCTCATTTATTTGGCAGACCAGTAAGAAGGGTCACTTCATCAGCAGTGAAAGGAATGGGTTGACCTTTTATAATAAAGCATTATTTTGAAATGTCCCACTTTGAGATCAGCTCATAAATAAGAGGGACATTTTGCTCAAACTCAGAAAATTCCAAAAACTGTATCATCTTTAAACGTTTTAATGTGTCCTTGACTTCAGGAGTAATTTACTGAGCAAAGTTATCACAGATTGTTCGAAATGAAGAAACATAGCATCGATAGGTAATTGGACGAACATATATCTGAAAATTGTAAAAAATAAAAAAAATTAAAAATAAGTAAATGAGATACGCACAAAAAACGTACAACATACGCACAATATAAGCAACAATCACGCACAGTGAACGCATAACGTACGTATATATTATGCACAACACACGCACAGTGCAGAAAACATGGCAGCAAATAATACGCACGTATAAAGTATGCACAATATAAGCAAGGGTCACGCAACGTGTACTCATAGCATACGCACAAAAGACGCATTGCGTATGCATAGCCTACGCATATATTACTCGGTGCTTAAAATTTAGTTAGGTTTTGTGTTTCAAATTTCAACATAAATTCATCATAAACCTTGAATACAGAGAAAACACGATGACATCAAAGTATCAAACATTTAAAAAATTTTGAGAAGAAATGCATATGCATAGAATAAGCATAAAATAAGAAGATCTTCAGAACCATGAACACCAACGCATAACATAACCATAAAATACGCAGTACGAAACATAAAACATAGCATTAAGTTACCTTTCTCTTTGGGGGTGATGACATCTTAGAAGAAACTGAGTGAAGAATGCTTGAAATTGCTCCGGAGTGAATGCTTGAAAATTCGAATTTTTACTGGAACTTGAAAATCTAAACATGTCCTCTGCATTCGACCTAAACCAGGGTTTAAATGTTGATGCCACGTCGACATCTCACTAGGCGCGCCACGTCGGCAACTGAGGGTCCGAACTGAAAAAAAAAATTTTAGGTTAATTTTTTTAGAGGCGGCGCCTTAAATATATGAGGCGAGGCGCGCCTCTCAGTAAACTTGAGGCGTAAGCCTCATAAACTGAACTTATTGCGTGGGCTTTGAGGTTTAAATGGACCAAATTGCATTGAGGCTCAAGGCGCGCCTCTTATTACGCAATTTTAAACGTTGGCTGGGATATGATTTTGAAATTCAGTATAAGCCATGGATGAAGAACAAGGCAGCAGATGCCTTGTCCAGATATATGGGGGAGTTACAGGAGATAGCAGTATCGCTACCACTGATTCTGGATTGGGAGGCCATTATGGAGGAGAGTGCACGGGATGAGGATTTATGAAGGATTAGGGTTGATTTATTGAAGGAGGGGAGTTGCCACTCGAGGTATTCTTTAGAAGGAGAGAGACTTCATACCAGGGGAGATATGTGATGCATAGGACATCAGTCCATATACCACATCTGTTTTAGGAGTTCCATAGGAGCACTGTTGGGGTTCATTCATGGGTGCAAAAGACGTACATGAGATTCTCCTCAGAGTTGTATTGGAAGGGGATGCACAAGGATGTGTAGGAGATGGTAACTAGTTGTGAGATGTGTCAGAGGAACATGCACATGGCCATTATCTCCAAGAGGGTTACTATAACCTTTAGCTCTACCAGGTTGGGTGTGGGAGGAGGTATCCATCGGTTTCATAGATGGATTACCCCGATCGGAAGGGTTCACAGTGATTTTAGTGGTAGTAGATAGATTGAACAAGTATGCTCATTTCATTCTCCTACGACACCCCTAAATAGTAGTGACAGTTGCATCAGCTTTTATGAGGGAGGTGGTTAGATTGCACTGGATACTAGAGGGAATAAGGTGTTCCTCAGTCACTTTTAGAGGAAGTTATTTGAATTATAGGGGATAATACTAAAGAGGAGCACCGCCTACCATGCATAGATAGATGGGCAGACAAAGGTGGTCAATTGGAGCTTGGAGACATACCTACGATGTTTTATTTGGAGACACTTCGGCTGTGGGCCAAGTGGTTAGCATGGTAGAATACTGGTACAACACGTCATATCGTTATGCTTCTCAGATGACCACATTCAAAGTCTTGTACGGACGGAATCCAACTCACCTGGTGCATTTTGGGCATAGTAGCATCGCAGTTTCTTCAATAGAGTACCTGGAGGAGAGGGACAGGATGTTGGAAGAATTGAAGAGGCACTTATTGAGGGCGCAATAGATTATGAAGAAACAGATGGATTGGCACAGGAAGTATATTCAGTTTGAAAAAGGGGAAATGGTGTTCCAGAAGCTTATAACTTATAAATAGAGGACAGTTGTCAACATGTGGAACAAGAAGCTAGCTCCAAGATATTTTGGCCCCTATGAGATGGTAGAGAAAATTGGAGCAGTGGTGTATCGTTTGAGGTTGCCCCCCAACACCAACATACATCTAGTGTTTCATATATCACAATTGAGACGAGTTGTAGTGGGTCACACAATAAGTTATGAGTTACCAACAATATTGACTAAAGATTTGGAAGTGATATTGGAACATCTTGAGTTACAAGGAGTGCGTCAAGGAGAATGAGGGATAAAGGAGGTGTTGATGAAGTAAGACCTAAGATGCGACTTGGAAGCCATATGAGAGGGTGCAACATTCAATTTCTGTCTTTCCACCTTGAGGGCAAGGTTGTTCTTTGGGAGAGGGGTATTGTTACACCCAGATTGGTCTAAGAGGAACTGGTCCAGTCAGCCCTTGGCAAGGGGCTGGCCCAGGTGTATAAGAGGCGGACCAAGCTTGGTCCGCCTTCTTGATTTTGCCTCCCATGCATGGGTGGGTCCAACTCATGAATTTAATTAGGAAGGGAGGGTGTGGCTTGGGCTAAGGAGGTTTAATTGTATTTTTATTTTTTATTTTTTTATTTAATTGTATGCTTTAAATAGGAAGAGAGGATTAGGGTAGGGTTATGCAAATTATTATGGCTTTTTTTGTTCTTAGAGTTTGGTGTCTTGGTCTCTAGCGGCGTTTAGGGATTGGGAGAGATAGATCCTGTAGAATTGAGGATCAATTGTATCTTGATATTTTTGCTCCGCTTTTTTTTATAATTGCACTAAGAACAACTATTTTTTTGATTTTTCCTTGGAATTGTGGATCGTTCTCACTGTTTTTGCCATTATTGTTAGGGTTTACTCAAGATCTTCAAGTATTTCCTAACATAAATCCTATCAAATTGGTATCAAAGCAAAATTTAGGACCTTTGACGCCGAAGAAAGTTGATGTTTGGGAATAAAATCTAGAAGGAGAAGTTGGCAAACCAAAATTTGAAGTTGAGGAACGGATTTCATCCATGAAGGAAGGTTTCTAATCTAGATGACATTATGAAGAAAATAATGGAGCTTCATACCCAACCAACAACATCGAAGAGGAGAGCACTGGTGGGTGGCCACGCTAGTGCGGGAAACCCTAACATCGGCATAATGGGGGAAGATTGAGAGGTAGAAATCTTGAAAGAGAGGGAAAATATGCTACCTATTGAATTGATAGTCAGGATGAAGGATATGATATGAGGAGAAATTGTGAGGAAAAAATGAGGGGGTTGATTATGAGGAAGAGGATATTTATGAAAGGTGGAGGGGTGGGAGAGAATAATGGAGAGATCACAATAATTGTCACATGGTAGGAGCCAGAGTTGGAAGAGAAAGTTAGGCAGAGGGGATCCAAGAGTGAGAAAGCTGAAGAGGTCTGTTTTTGAAAGTGAAATGCTCATGGGTGGATCAATAGGGTGAATAGGTACTTTGTGGTGAATGGGTTGACGGAGGAGTGACTCACGGCGGCGAATTTATGCTTGGAGGATAAGGCCTTGTCTTGGTATCACTGGAGAGACATAAGAGTTCTAATTTGATTGTGGAGGGAGTTCAAAGATAGTCTATTAGAACATTTCTGAATAAATCGAGAAGGAGACTTCTAGGAGCAGTTCTTTGCTCTAGTTCGGAATGGGGAAAGATTTGTATACCTTTCTAGTCGATTGGGGAGACTATCTGAGACAATGTTGGAGGGAAATTTCATGAAGGAGCACAAGCCAGAGATTAGGACGCTGTCTGATTATTGAGGCCACGAGAGTTGCGGAAGGCTATCAAGCTAGCCCGGTTGGTGGAGGACAAAAATTAACTTGAGAGAAGCTGCAAGGGCAGCAGTTCAGGAGCTTCATACTGGACGACCACTACTTTTTTAGCACCAAAGGTAAACCTGTGCCCATTCAAAGAGAAGTACTCAACGATAAGGGATTGGGAGCATGACCCGGGGGAAATTTCAAGCGGCTGACTTAGCCTGACGTTCAGGAGAAGCAGGCTAGGAGATTGTGTTTCCATTGTGATTAGAAGTTTGCAATGGGCCACTGCTGCAAGGGCCGTTCACTATAGGTACTTGCAGTCCGTGATGAGGAGGAGATTGTAGAGGAGGTTGAGGAGGAGCGTTTGCACCTAGATGTGGCAGAGGTATCCTTGAACTCATTTGTGGGATTTATCTCAAATCACACCATGAAGGTGATGGGATAAATAGGAGGAGAATCAGTTATAGTTTTAGTGGACAGTGGGGTGACTCACAATTTTATCTCCAACCTGGTGGTAGATCGATTAAGGTTGAAGCTGGTTGACACGGGCTATTTTGGGGTGATGATGGGAATGAGAAATATGGAGAAGAGTAGAGACATCTACCTAGGGCTGATGGTGACACTGCAAGAGATCATAGATGTAACATTGTACATAATGTGATTGTAGACCTTGGGGTAGACCAAGGTGGACTAGAAGACATTGACTATGGAATTCATGGTGAGAGGGAGGAAGGTGAGGATTAGAGAGGATCCTAATCTGTCCAAAACAAGGTTTTCTCTTAAGATCATGATGAGGGAAATCCAGTGAGTAATGTTGGGATTCTTGATGTTGCTCTAGAGCGTCAAGGGAGGGAGAAGCATGGAGAAAGAGGATGTTCTAGAGATATTCCAGTCACTCCTACAATAATTCAGCGAGGTGCTCTAGCTGCTTTAAGGCTCACCTCCCCCAAGGGAGAATGCACATGCCATCATCCTAAAGGAGGAGCTTTGCCCTATCAGTGTTCAACCCTACCGATACCCATAGGTTCAGAAGGATAAAATTGAGAAAATGAACAAGGAGATGTTGGAGGTCTAGATCATTCGTCTTGGTTTTAGTCCCTTCTTTAGTCCTGTGTTGCTGATGAAGAAGGACGGTAGTTGGAGATTTTGTGTAGATTATCGAGCTCTTTATAAGGAGACATTGATGAGTTGCTGGATGAGTTATATGGAGCGATGATGTTCTCCAACATTGATATGAAATTGAGATACCATCAGATTAGAATGCGGCCTGCTGACATCCATAAAATTTCTTTTAGGGCTTATGAAGGACACTACGAGTTCTTAGTGATGCCTTTTAGAATTACCAACGCCCCAACTATCTTCTAGTCACTTATGAATAAGATATTCCAACCCTTCCCCCGCAAATTTATATTGGTTTTCTTTGATAAAATTTTGGTGTATAGCTAGTCTGAGGTAGAATATTTGCAGCACTTGAGAGTTATGTTGGTGACATTGAAGGAGCATGAGCTGTATTCCAATATGAAGAAGTATTTTCTTACATAGCAGAGGGTGGAGGATTTGGGACATGTGGTATCTAAAGCAAGAGTAGCTACATATCTTTTCAAGATAAAGGTTATTTCGGAGTAGACCTTACCCAAAAACCCTGAAGGCATTGAGGGGTTTCTTAGGACTCATAGGGTATTACAGGATGTTTATGAGGGGATATAGCTCTATAACATGGACGTTGACAAAGCAATTGAAGAAGAATAATTTCATTTTTTTTTTGTTCGGGGGGGGGGGGGGGGGGGGGGGGGGGGGTAGCCACCCATATGATCTAGCAGCTGAAGAAAGCCATGATGAGTTTCCTTGTGCTAGCACTGTCATAATTTAGCTAGCCATTCGTAGTGGAGACTGATGCATTAGGTTATGAGTTGAGATTAGTTCTCATGTAGAGTTAGAGACCTATAGTTTATTTCAGCCAGGTGTTGACCGCTAAGGCTAGGCTGAAATCAGTGTATGAAAGGGAATTGATGGTGATAGTGTTGGTAATACAAAAGTGGCGATCTTAATTGTTAGGTTGACACTTCATAGTCGGACCGACCAGAGGAGTTTAAAGTTCCTGATTGAGCAGAGGATGGTGACAGACGAGCATCTGTGGTGGTTTTCCAAATTGTTGGGCTATGACTTTGAGATCCAGTACAAGCCCTGGTTGAAAAATAAAGCTACAGATGCTCTCTCCAAGTGTAGTGAAGACCCTAAGGTTATGTCTCTATCTGTTCTCATGGTGGTGAATTCGGAGGCCTTAAAGCGTGAGAGCAAGTAGAATAAGGAGCTAAGTAAGATCATAGGAGACTTACTGTAGAATAAGGACAACCATCCCGGTTACTCTTTAATGGGTCAAAAGCTGTTATACCAAGGAAGATTTGTGCTTTCGAGGATATTGCCACACATCTCTTACTTGTTGCAGGAGTTTCATGGCATAGCTATTGGGGGACATTCAAGAGTTCAGTAGCCTTATCATAGACTTACAGTGGAGTTATCTAGGTGGGAATGCAAAAATTTATAGAGGACTTGGTGGCCAGTTGTGATGAGTGTTTGTTACAAATACCCATATATTGCTCCAGGTGATTTTCATCAGACTTTAGCATTACCCGAAAAGGTGCTATTGTATTAAATATTAACCTTAGGCCTATAAGGTGCCATTGTATTAAGAAACCCATGACTGCTGACATGGATTCTTCGATCAGGTTGGGTTGACTTATTTGACTAAGTAAACTAGAGACTATGATGACCCGAGACGACAAAACTATGGGATCTAGGCTTATTATCATTTCTCTCACCATCCGCTTTAAGTGCACAGTGATAAGTTTCCAACCCTAAATTTTAAATATGTTTATATTATATGTTTGGTACTGAGTATTTGTTTAATAACTAGCCTTAATTAAATGTGTTCTTTCGTTGTTGGGAGAGAGAATTAATTATAAGGGCTTGCCCGTATATGAAACTTAAACTTATATCTGAAAGTCATTGCTGATGAGGGTGAAATTTCTAGGTAGTGTCTTATATCTCAAACCAATCTGTCTTCTAAAAGTTTCCCATGAAACTTAATTTGTTAAAATTCTCATCAAATCAATATAGGGAGGCTAGGGCGTGCAAAATTTTTGGAGCCTACACATTTAAAATAATGATGATGGTTGCATTGATAGAAAATATTAATCAAAGTGGACTATATCTTTCAAAATTCCCTCAAATATGATGTTGATCACTTTGGGCCACATTCAAACTAAATTATACAAATTTCAAAAAGTTAGAAAGTATAAAAATCCTCATGAAATTTGTCTCCATAAAACTGAAAGAAAAATTCATTCACCTTTCATAATCATTTGTTGAGGGTGATGAATTTATGGAAAAGCTTGGCTCATAAAAGCTAATATCTCGTCAAGCATATCTTTATGTTCACTTTCAAATGACCTCTTGCTAAGAAGGGTATGGTTATGATCGGTGATTTTGTCGCTAAATGACATTACATGTAAGCTATTATGATCGAGTCCCTTAAACTGGGTAGTTTTCCCGTAAAATAACATCATTAAATTATAGTGATGGTTAGAGTCCATAAATTTTCTAATAACTTAAAAACCCTTAAGTTGTGAATTATATGGTATAATTAATAGGGTACAAAGCTTTTTGTTAGTTAATATCCACTCAGATTAATGCATTTAAACAGACATTTATCTTAGTTTACTAGGTTCTCTTAGATGACACAACTCATGGCTACACAATCATGTTGACAATGGAAACCTACACTTCTATCACTTCCAAAAGTCCACAGTATCAGAAATAACTTTCATACGTCACGCTTAATTTATATCCATATTCAATCTCAAAAACCACACTTCATCCTGCTTCATGGGTTGGCCCTAACTACGCCGGATGGCCAAATTCTTTGAGGAAGGCAGATGCTATCGCATGCATCTAGATCACTTATTTCAAAAGGCCTTATCTAATATATATTTAGTTTCCTATACCATGTGAGTTCTAGAAAAACATTGGATCTTAATGCTAGCTCCTAAATCAGTGGAATTAAAGCTATTTTGGTGGAAAAAAATAATTTAAACCCTTGAATTAGTGGTCTTTCTTTCTAGTATCTATCAAGTTTTGTAGTTGTTGCATAACATTTCTGTATTGCCAGTTTAATAGATGCTAAATTTTGAGGATAAAAACCTTCATTGTTTCATAATTTTGTTTGAGATTTTAAATTTTCATGACACCCTGCTCTCGTCTGTGTTAAAATTATTTTCCAAGTAAATAATTGACATTGTTTCTCTCTTATTTATTTGATCTTATAATAATTTCCTATCAACATAAACATGCTGTTGTTGACCTTCACAGATGAACCCAAAGGAAACAGAAAAAAATACCTATAAATTGTTGAGTCCCCGAAATCTGCCCGAAATCCTCCGCAAATCCCGTTGTTCGGCGCCGTCTGCGTCGTTTCTCCGTGAAATCTGTCGAAATCTCGCGACGTTGCCTCGATCGAAAGACCACTCGCGTCGTTAAATACCGCACCGACCCTGTAACTCCTCTCCCGTAAACTTCCACTGCCGAAACTCTCTCGACTCCAAACTGAAAATCCACGCCTCTCCTCCGAAGTCGTTCGGCCCAATCCCGCCGGCGATCTCTTCCCTCTCCAAGACGCATCTTCCCATGTACTAGATCTTCCGATCCCGACACCTTCAACCGAACTCTTGTTCGGAACTCCACTGCCCTGCTCCCGATCGTGAGACCCGATCCAGAGAGAAACAGAAAGAGAGAGAGAGAGAGAGAGAGAGAGAGAGAGAGAGAACCGACCTTGCCCTAGCTCCGACGCCGCCTCCCTCCGACGTCGTTCCCTTCCTGTTGTTTTGGAAGTTACGACATTTTGACTGGAAGCAATAACAGGAGCTCGCGTGTAGTGAAGGTAACTTTCTCCCTTCCGTGTCCTCCTTCGGCCAAATCCCGATTATATATATATATATATATATATATATATATTAATTAGATATAATTAATTACAATGTTTTTTTTTTAATTAATCAAAATTTATAAAATAATTATTCTTAATTAATGTTAATTAATTATGTTTTATTAGAATTAATTAATGTTAATTAAGTTATAGTTAATTATGCATTAATTATAACTTAATCTCTTAATTGATTTTAGTAATCTTAATTAATTATTTTAATTAATTATAATTAATATAAAAAAATGATTAATTAAAACTTATTGTTTAATTAATTTTATTTAATTGATGTTAATTATAATTAATAAAAAAATATTTCTCTCCCTCGATCCTCGTGCCGACATCTACACACCCTACGCAGGTATAAAATTTCTAAACCCTAAAACTCCAAGAACCCGTTTCAACGCATTTGTCGAGACAAAACGATCACCTATACACGCTTTTCTTAGCGTGGTGGGAGGACGTGCGTCCCGACGCTTGCGACGAAGCGGGTAATCACCTAATCTCTTTTTCGAAGTTCGTATCGCCTTGGAAACCTCGCCTATACACGCTTTTCTTAGCGTGGTGGGATAGGAGCCCGGTGCGATGCGTACGACGAAGCGGGGATACCCATAAGTACCCGCTTGCGGGGAAATAACTGTTTTTCTTGTAAAATATTTTCAAAAAAAAAACTTTTTGCAAAAATACCCATACACGCTTTTCTTAGCGTGGTGGGGGATCAAAAATTACACGGCCGCGGTGTCCTCGAAAGAGGGCACCTACTATACACGCTTTTCTTAGCGTGGTGGGAAAGGACCCAGTTTTCCATAGTTTTCCCCTAAACGGTGGAGACGCCGGAAGGCTGCCGAAATTTCGGGTGAACATAATGCTACACTTGGACTTGATTGAACTCAAAGGACGATCGAACTTGGACTCAAACTTGTGAACCTTTGAACTTGAGAGGGCAATGGATTTGTGAACTTGAACCAAATGGACTTAAATAAACTCAAACTCAAATAAATTTGAAAATATAAGATTTGAGCCTACATTTGATTTGAAAGTCAAATGAGAAGAACGAAGAGCTAGAACTTGATTGAACTCAGAACAACCAAGGACTTGGAACTATGCTCAGAACTCAAATCAAAATGAACTAAATGCACTTGAACTTAAATTTGAACTTGATTTATACATCAAGTGGACATGGCTCGAACTTGCAAAGTGAAATTAAACATGAACTCAAACTTGGACTCTCCAAAGATCACAGGAGACTTTAATTTGGGACTCGAGATTGAACAATTTGAGCAAGGACTTAAGCTTTCTAGTTGAACATTTGGACTTGACTTGAACCAAATGACTTTAACTTGAAACTTGAATTTGAATCCTAACACTAAATTCTTAATGAAGGATAAAGAAGTCTCATTTCAATACTAAGTGAATTTGTGGAAAATCTTGGAATGAACCTCAACGTGTAATAGAAGACTTGTGGCGGAAGATCTTCAAGTATAAGTGACATGCAATTGAGCATGCTAGTTTCTTACATACACTAAGTATCAATTCCAAATATAAAGAAATAAACAAGAGCTTCTACATGTAAGCTATAGCGCAAGATCTCCAACGAATGTTAAAGAACTGTCATGATGATTGAAATGCAAGAACTATCAAGTGACATGCCCACAAGCAGCAACAATTCAATGTCAAACAAATACAAGGAGTCTCTGCAAGTTATAACATTCAATACACAACATGAAATGTTCGCAAGTAGAGGTAGACAACGTGTAACAAGTACAAATGTCTGTAGAGAATTCACTATGCATACAACATGTAATCTACAAGGAGGATGCAAGGAGTCTACCACAAGTATTAAGATGCTTATACATCCTACCGGAAGGCAGTGGAAGGTAGATGCACCTGTCCACCGCAAGCTGAGGAGATTTAATACTCAACAAATGCAAGTACCTATAATCATCTGTAGGGGGTCCGCCATACATTCAATACAATGCTCACAAATGAATATATAATATGTGCAAGAAGATCTGCAACACATATGATCTCTCTACGAAGACAAATATATGTGTCAAATACCACTTTGGGTAGATGCAGAAAGACTACAGTTAAAAAATGAAATCAAACCATCAATCACTTAAAGCAAAATCCATCCACCCTCCGTAACAGTTTGCCGAGGTGGACAAATTTGAAAATTACTTCAGCTCACAAAGAGCGAAATGCCTAGTCGAAAATATCACTAGGATCCATTCTCAAACATTCTCCTGCCAGTAAGGACGTGGTACATGTCCTCTAACCGGCGGTTCGCCGCCAAATGGCACCGCAGGATAAACGGTTATGACCCGGGGCCCTCTGAACCGAGTGGTTTTGCCGTCAAATGGCACCATAGATAGCGGTTATGGCCAGAGCCAATACGCTCCTTAATGACGTTAAATCCTCGAGATATGAATCAATATGTGATGTCAATGAAACTATCATATGAGGGTTTTTCATCGATTGCCTAATTGTCTAATATGGTGAAAGAATGTTACTGCTGGCATAACAAATTGCAGGTGTAATCTTACTGTTTAAACCTGTCACTTTATTTGTTTAATATGCTCCCAAAAGCGATAAAATAGTTATATTATGATATTTTGGCTATTTCATTCTGTTGCAAGAAATCAAATTTTGTTGTGATAGCATTGATTTTTTTGACCTGTATATATTTTATATAACATAGGATCTGGACTCAGAATCCATTGGTGGGATATTTTTGGGTTCAGATAAAGCTAGTGATCAAGTGTGCAAGCATGATTTTAAGCTGGATGAGCAGGTTGGAATTATTTGTCAGTTTTGCAATTTTGTTCACACTGATATACGAGATGTCATGCCGCCATTCGTGAGTTTCTATCTTGAAGCCATCAGTATAGATCATCTCGCTGATATATGCACGTTAATGCCATTGTCATTATAATACTTTCAATTATCTCATGCAGATGACTGCTGATGGACGAATTTCAAATAAGGAGTATTGGGGTAAAAAAGGTTTCCTTGAGATGAGTGCTTACATTCTAAAATTAAGTACTTTTGACAATTCCATGTCACACTCTAACTTCGCATCATTTGGAGGAAATGATACTATTTGGGCTTTAATACCTGATCTCAAATTAAAATTGTATGATCACCAGAAAAAGGCTTTTGAATTTATATGGAGGAATATTTCTGGATCTTTGAATCCTAAAGACATGGAGGTTCAGTTAGGGAGCACAGGTGGTTGCATTATATCACACACACCTGGGTCTGGTAAAACATTTCTCATGATTTCATTTATAGTAAGTTATTTGACACTTTTTCCTAAGAGCAGACCTCTGGTACTCGTCCCTAAGATTGCAATTTGTGTTTGGCGCAAAGAGTTTGAGAAGTGGGGTGTTCAGTTTCCATTGCACATAATGCACCCAGTTAACAGCTACAGAAAAGAAACTCTGGATTGCAAAACAAGGACACCTTTTATGGACCAACGAAAGCCTAACATGAAAATAAGTCATGTTATGGACTGCCTAACGAAGTTACATAAATGGCATGAAGAACCAAGCATTCTCTTGATGAGTTACTCGTCCTTTTCCTCAATGCAGAAGGATTCAAAACTTGAACACAAAAAGTTCATGGCGAGGGTGCTGCAGGAAAGTCCAGGTCTCCTGATTTTAGATGAGGGTCACAATCCACGAAGCACCAATTCAAAGCTGAGGAACCTCATAATGGAAGTGAAGACCAAGTCAAGGGTACTTTTATCTGGCACACTCTTTCAAAATAACTTTGAAGAATATTTCAACACACTTTGTTTGGCTAGGCCAACCTTTGTTGATGATGTCCTCTGGGAATTGGATCCAGAGATTTCAACATTGATGAGTTCTCGGAGCAAAATATCTCATAAAAGAAGCAGAAGGAAAGAGAAATTAGCTAGAAAAATATTTGTTCAGAGAGTTGGTGAAAAAATATCATCTAGCATGGAGGATGAAAGGAAGCATGGTTTTGATGTTCTGAACAATATCACAAGCGGTTTCATTGATATTTATGATAATGACAATTCAAATAAGCTTCCACGTCTACAAATATACACTCTGGTACTGATGCCAACAGATATACAGAATGAAATTTTATCTAGATTGCAGACCCGCCTAAAACAGTTAGCAGGACATCCAATTGGACTTGAGTTGCTCATCTCTGTTGGTTCCATCCACCCCTGTTTGATAAACACCATGACCCATGCAAATGAATTTTATAGTGACAGTGAGCTGAAGAACATCGACAAACACAAGGAAAATATGATGTGCGGTTCTAAGATGAAATTTGTGTTTGATCTTGTACACAAATCCTCCATCAGAGGGGAGAAGGTTCTGATCTTTTCCCATAATATATCCCCTATTAGTTTACTTGTAAAATTTTTTGAGAATTTGCTGGGATGGCATAAAGGGGATGAAGTCTTAGTGCTTCAAGGTGATCAAGAACTTTCCCTGAGAGCAAAAATCATGGAAAAGTTCAATGGAGATGTGGAAAATAAATGCAAGCTGTTAATTGCATCTACGTCAGCATGTGCTGAAGGTATTAGCTTGACTGCAGCATCTCGAGTGGTTTTGTTAGACTCAGAATGGAACCATTCTAAAACAAGACAAGCTATTGCACGAGCTTTTCGACCTGGTCAGGAGAGAGATGTTTATGTTTACAAGTTATTGGCATCAGGAACATGGGAGGAGGATAAATACCGCAGTAATGAATGGAAAGCTTGGTTGTCAAAAATGATTTATATTGGACAATACATCGATCATAATTCATGCAGGAAAGTTGATGTTGTTGAAGATGCATTATTGAGAGAACTCGTGGAAGAAGACCAGGGAAATATGTTCAAGATGATAATGAAGCAGGATTAACTTGTTGAGTTTCATATGATTTCTAATCAGCAGAAGTTACTTAAAGGTATAGCTTTTTCAATGGTAAACTAACATTATTCTTTGATGAAATGGTCTATCTGCAAGAGTATGATGCTGCATTTAATGATTTTGACTCAGTCATGGCATCAGGAGATGCCTTTCCCACAATCAGTTTTAAGTATAGAGAACTAAACTCAAAACCAATGGGATCTCAATGTTAAATTTATAAATAGTTAAGTTTTGATTCATTAGACACTTTATTATGCAGTTTATTCACAATTGGAAGCGAATTCAGAAAATCTTTCTTAATCAGGTACTCTTATAAGGAAAGTTTAGCTCTAATGATGCATTATGCTTTTCTGTTTTTAGTTCTTTTTGATTCAGACGGCTCAGCGGGCTGCGAGAAGCCATGGATGGTCTGGAGTTGGCGAGTTGTGCCTGTTTTTGGTGCATGGGCTCAGCAATTCTATTAGCCCATATAGAGCCAAATTTTATTTGAATTTGACGGTTCTTGTTTTTTTGGATTCTGAATTAGCCTTTCTTTTCTTTTGGGAATTAGGATCTTGATTCTACGAAAAAGGTTGCTATTTTATTTGAATTTATAGGAAATTTCTTCTTCTTGCAGTCAGCATGTTGTGTTAGGATTTGAACTCTTATATGGTATTATAAATATTTTATATGAATGAAATCAAAATTGGGTTTAGCATTTCCAGAAGAAGTTTTCCTCTCTCTCTCTCTCTCTCTCTGAATCATAAGATGTTCCGCATTTCAATTCGATCGAGTTTGACATTAACATCAAAAGATGGACCCCAACATTAGGACCAAGATGCTTAAAATGATAAACCCATATCAAAAGCACTCAAACGACACATGTTTTGTCAAATGGACTGCAAAAAAAAAAAAAATTTTTGAAATGCCGCAAATATCCAAAAAAGATCCCTCAATTGTGGTCCACCGCACAACAGTTCAAAAAATTCACGTGTGAGATGAGGATGTAAATTTGGAGAAAGAGTACGAATGAGCGCTTGGGAGGAAACATCTTTGCTCAACCAGCGAGCTGCATGCGTGAACTCTCCCTTAATTGCTTCACTAGCGCGCTCGCTCATGTACTTACTCGCACCTAAACTCGAGGCTGTCAATCTCACAAAACCAGCTGTCTCCATTTTTCTCTCCAGCACCTATGTATATATATAATTTTCAGTTAAGATAATTAATTAATAAAATATAAATTTAATGCAGAAAATTTTGATTTTTAATTTTTTGTGAATAAAAAATATCATTATGATTTTGAAAAAAATTCAAATTATATTTTTGAACAAAATTTTTATCAAATCAAATGATCATTCTATTAATTATAAAATAATTTTCTTATTATATTTTCTAATAAAAAATATCTAACTCAAATCAAACAGTGAAATTGAATCATTTTTATGTTATTAAATTTGATTGTTTGTCTTATAATATATACAATTGAGCAAATATTTTTATTCCATATTTTTAAGAAGAAATAAATCTAAAATTCTTTTTGGATATAATTTTAAAGTAATCATTTAATATTTGTGGACACCATTTCATAGGAATTTTTATTGGGTGCGGACTCTAGACGTAGCTCTATGTTTGGAGTCCTATAATATCGTGCCACGTGGACCCCACCATTACCCCACCATTCTATTTACCATGTTTTTTTCCAATTATAGTGCGGCCTGACGACCCGACTCGCCCTATTCACGAAAAATTGAAAAAAATACAGTGATTCTATTTAATTAGTTTTTCTCAATTACATTGCGGCTCGATGACTCGATCCGAAATTAATTTGTATTTGTCGTTTCAATTTTTCAAAATGTCTCGTAGCTTCGTGGTTTTGCACAAATCGAGGGTTTAGGGTTTCAGTTTACTACAAAAGGAAGACTTGCAGATGATCTTCATCTTCAGTCTTCACTTTCTACACGAAGCCACTTCGTTTACTCCATTTTTTCATTGTAGAAATAGAATGCATAGCTAAGGTAAGTTTTTCATAGTAGGATAACATATACTCATTTTTATTTGTCACATTTATGATTTAGGGTTGGATTGGATAGGGTTTTTTGTATTATGTAGTGGGTATTAGTTTGTATCTCTCAGTTTGGTTGGGTACGCCATATGGGTAGCGATGGGTACCCCGTTTGGGTACCACTGTATACCCCGTCTGGGTACTCAGCGGTACCCCGTCTGGGTACCTCTGTTCATTTCGAAACAGGAATGCTTTTTAAGTTATATTCGCTATGCAAATACCATGTTTAGGGTTAGATTTTTTTTTTGTATTTTATGTAGAGGATACCGGTTTGTATATATGTGTACCGCAGGGTATCGTCTGGGAACCGCTAGGTACCGTCTGGGAACCGCTGGGTACCCCGTTTGGAATGCAATTTTTGCTGATCAACTACATCTAACTTTATAGGGATATGTTCCAAAGATTAGTTTCCGTTGCAGAACATCGACATTTATAGAAGTATGTGATCATTTGGTCGAAATATTTGGGCAAGACCGTGGATATACTGACACAAATTCATATACATCTGGTTTCTTTTGATGCCTCACTATGTTCAAAATGTTCCTTTGTTTTACAAGTTACTGTCATTCTTGGGTATTAAGAACCAATGCTTTATCATCAAGGACAAGAAGTTAGCATTTACCGTCGATGAAGTTTCTTTGATCTTAGGCCTACAAAGCAGAGGAAATCATTTCAACTTGGGAAGTGCCCGAATCACAGGAAAATCCGCAAATGACATTAAGAAGGAGGTTCTTAGTTTATATGACTTAACTCCACTTCCCGATGTGGTGAAGAAATTCATCATTTACTTGTTGTCGAACCTTTTCTTTCTTATGAGTAAGTATCAAACACTAGCTACCATCCTTAGTGTAGCTCGTAATACAGATAATATTTTATTTTACAACTAGCCATAATCAATTAGAAATTTTCTTGTGACTGATTTTGATGAAATTATGAAGAAGTTTACGAATGGACAACCACTTGAATACAATAATGGTTTTATACATATTTTAATTGTGAGTCATATAACATTTTATTTATATGAGCGCATACCTTGATTTTCCTTTTTATGCTGACATTCTTCTGTTTTGCTTGTAGTTATGATTTCTAGAGCATACTACAGTACACGATCAGTGTATTCTAAATCAAGACCACATTTTCTTCTATGGGTTGTGATATAATGTATAGTGAAGCAGAGGATTCTAATTTATTTGAAGGTCTCGAACATGTACATATAGTACTTTCTTTTGACAAAATTATAAGTGAGGAGAGGACATTATTAGGAACACCTCCCCATTAGCACCCTCATGCATCCATAAATCAAACATCCACTTCACCTAAGACATTTCCCCTCTTACAACTCACCTTGCGCAAACCTCGCTATGTTGTTTCTTCACATTCCAGCTCACCTATACACTCCAAACCCCCAAGCCCATTCAGACCTCCCAGCCCACCAAGTACCCACACCCCCCCCCCCCCCAGGTCGCATGGAAAGCAACAACCTATTTCCCTTGCTAAAAAACACCATGATAGCATTAAGGAAGCCATCCGCAATATAATGGATCAAAACAAACTTCTTCAAAAATGGTTAGTGCATCTTGAATCGATAATTTCTCTAATTAAGCGACAAATGGCTGCATTAGAACATCATGTATTCTAGCAGTGGGAGAAGGATGGGAGAGTTGAGGCTATGGAGAAGTTTTCATCTTAGAACTTTCCAACATTTAAACCTTTTACCCTAGGACAACAAGTTGAATCTTCTTCTAGGACTTTAATAGATGAGAAGAAGAATGTGGAGGATGATGGCCTTGCTACAAATGTTATTGTCCTTGAAAGCCCATTTAAACAAGATATATCGAAGGATGCCAACCTAACTAATCTACCGAATGGTGTGGATGATGCTGGCCTAGCTTCATCATCCAACACAGGCATAGCAAAAAGGGTGCGACGAAGGCTAGATCGGAAGCCCAAAGAGGTTAAGACTCCATTCACGACCGATCAAAATAAGATTCTTTGGGGATTTTAAGATTAAGGTTGAGCTCTAATTCTAAGGTCGAATCAACTCGTTAGAAAGAGTATATCACCCCGGGGGACAAAGATAAACTTTCATAACGGTATTCAGACTTAGAAATATGTAAACTCATCTTGAATATTATGATCGGGTCCTAAAGAGAACTTCATATGGCCCCGAAGGAGCAAAGTAGAGTTCAACTAAATACCCAATTACAATATTCAAGAAGTATGATCGTCGCATTCACATCCAAAGCCTTATCGAAGAAGGATATATCTCCCCAAAGGGAAATGATACCATTCTACGATAATTCTTCTAATGCAACGACGACGATCATTCTTTAACTTTTTCCCAAAGAAATCTAGTGAAGTTTTAAAATCAATTTTAAAATCAGGTGTGTGGGGTTCTAAATCTCCTACGAGCGCAAGCCCTCGTAGTTAATTATATCGTAGGGAGATAAAATCTCCTACGAAAACTCTCGATTAAAATAATGGCAGAATTTTGTTTTAGAGTTTCTAGGAGTGATATCAAAGTATGAGTAGAATTATTGGAAACTCAAAAGGGAATGGATCAAAATTGAGCACTTATTAACAGAATCAAATGGAGAAGAGTAGGGGACACTTTGAGATTCTGGAACCATCCGGAAGTGTCCCAACTTAATCTAAATGTTGGGCTTTATGTTTTAGGATTGAAATGAAGCTTTAATTAGAGTTGAGTATTTTATTAGAAATTTGGGATTAGATTCCCGAAGTTTGGGGTCTTATAATCAAAAATCTGCCCCGGAACCTAAATCTACTCTGGACACTGGACCACAGTCGTCCGATCCTAACTAATGCAGTGCAAAACCTGGACTTACCCCGGCCTGGATTGGGGAGCCAGCTAACCACCTAGTCGATTTAAAAAAGATGAGTCCGGTCTTTTATGAAAGAGTGGTAAGGACGTTGTAATTAAAGTTTTGGAGAGTTGGGGCCGACATCTAGAGACTCTCCTAATTGGCCCCTTTGACATATGTTGGGTGCAAAAATGCTAAACTGATGCAATTAAAATTTTGACTCTTTTGGTTTGTATCTAATGCAATGCATGCTAGTTAACAACTTCCAATCAAGTATGCTTGAAATTTTAAAAACAGGCTTATAAAATAGTTTTTTAGAAGACTGGACTTCCCCAGGTCCGGCACCTCGTCCTCATAGGTCAGACTATCCGGACTCTACCCGCAGGCGGGGAAGGGTCTAAAGCAAGGAAAGAGTAATGCAAAAATATGCATGCGACCCCGGGGTCGATCCCCGGCTAATTTCCTAGATTCGTTATCTTTCTATGTTATTTAGACTCACTAAAATTTTGGACTTTAATAATTTTTTGAGTATAAAACTTTCACACCCTCACGAGCCTCACGTATCCAGGCGAAAACAAAGAGCGGCATGCAATCGCCAAAAAACTAGTAAAAACAAGTAATCCTAGAGGCAATCAAATCATCACATCAAATATAAATTAATTAATAAATGTCCATAGGCAGAATTGCCTTGCTTATTACAAACCAGAATATTGCAGAAAGTAAAGTGGCCGGGCACCACTGACAACAACCCGGATTCTAAACCTAGTAACGACGCAAGTTATTTTGAGTGGGATACTCTCAATCTTCAAATCTTCAAATCTTCAATTTCATTCTTCTTTGGACTCCTTTTTTCTTCAATCTTCTTGGAATCTTCGTGGTGGATTACCCAAATGGACAAGAGGGCACTTCCCTCTAAGGGGGAAGGCCACTCTTTCCTCTTTGGGTAAGGAAGAGGTATGATCCAAATTTGGATTTCCAAATGGAAAAGGAGTGTTCCCTAAAGGGGTATCCTTTCTCTTTGGAATCCAAGCTTTGGATCTATGTATCCCAACTCAAAATCAACTTTCACAACACTTGACACTTGCACAAATTACATTAATATCAAAATAAAAATCTAGACTCACCTGCAGGGTTATCCTAAGAAATTAATATATAAAAAGCAGTTATTCCCAAGCAGTTGTATATGAGCAGAAAAGAAAGTAAACACACTGGCCACGCTCTTTTTATGATTTGGGGGCTTTAGCAGCTGAAGCACCTGTGCAAAGAGTTTATAATATTTATGCATTTTTTTAATTTGCCCCCTTTTTATATTGCCCTGCATGAGCGTGGCCACCTGCAGAAAACTGTGTCAACATCCAGATCGTACCTAACCTAAGGGTAATCTAGTCGCCAAACACATCAATCCATCCACAGAGTACAGAAAAAGTAAGCAGACACAGCAAAGCAATTTCATCCACAACATGCAGTGAAAACTACGAAAAAAAAAAACCCGGCACACAGCAGTAAAGTAAACACCGGCCTAACCTAGATCTAGAGTTGGTTGTCCTAGCACATCATCTAAAGTGTGTGTAAAAGGTCGTGTGGCTGGGGTAGGTCCTAAAGTGGGTAAATAGTTGAAGTTGTCTAAAAGTCTGGATTTGTTAAGGCTTAAAAGGGGAGTTAATGTTAAGATTTAAGTATTAATAAATTAAGAATTTTAATTAAACTTATTTTAAAAGTTAATTGATTACTACCTTTGTTTCACACCGAGGCCGTGAAGTTTATTTCACCTTCCTTGGGGCTAAGCTAATAGCCTCGTAGGCCTGGGTTACCCAGCAGCAATCGGGTTTGATTAAGTTATTTAAGTTGGTTGGAATTAAAGGAGTGGATTGATATTAAAGGGAGTTGGTTACTGATTTTAATGGGTTGGTTGAGAATTTTATGATCCTATTAAAGAAATTCTAGAATTTAGGAGAGTTAATGAATTTTTGAAGTTATCCAGATATGCTAACTAAGGGGTCAAAACTTGATTTTTTAAAATTAAAGTTAATCTTAAGGGTTTCAGATTTTTAATAAATACTAGACCTAATTATGAGTTTTTAGACATATGGCACATTCAATTTGGAGTTTTCTATCAAAAGTTATGATTTTTAGAAATTTGGATATTTATGAAAATTTTCAATTATTTCAATTAAAGACTATTCTAGTGATTTGGGCCTAAATGGATCTCAAACTCCCTGAAATCTCTCCCAAAGATCAGAGGTGATCTAAGGGGAGATTATCAAGCATTAAATTAATTCTTGGGGATTTTTAATGATTATTAATTAATTAATATTAATTAAACATTGAATTTTACTTAGAATTAAATTAAGGCTTAATTTGATGTCCAATCAAGGGGCTTTTAATTCTCATGGGTTAAGGTTTCAACACTGATTAATATGAAGTATTAAACTTGAATTTTGGATTTAAAAGGGATTTATTAGGATTTAATTAAGGCTAGGGGGCAATTCTAGCAAGGGCAAGCTATGGCTCCTAATTGGTGAACCAAATGAACTCCAAATCTGATGAAATTTGGACCATGGGGTCACATGATCCCAAGGCCTGAACACACCAAATTTGGGCTCAATTGGAATACTCTAAGGTGGCTAACTAAGCCACCTAAGGTGAGCTCTAAGTCACCTTCAAAAAATCCTAGGGAGCTATCCTAAGGTTGGATTGGGGCAAAGTCAGTGGCCCTAAACTCCATATCCTAAGCATAATCAACACACAAAAAACCAGATCCTAATTCTCATTGGATAGGCTTAAATCCCAATTTGAATTTAAGGGTCAACCCATGACCCTTAAACTCAAAATTGGGGAAAAGTGCCCTTAGACTTTTAAAACAGGGGAGACAAAATTTGGACATGTCAAAGACATGCCCAAATTCAATCTCCCAAAGTTCCATGCCCTGGAGACTTAACTACAAACAGTAATTGCATAAATTGAAATAATACCATTAATGAAATTAAGCTTAACATACATGCAATTAGGGCCTGGAACCATAGGGCTTTTGAAGATCTCCCTGAGACCTTTCCAATGAGCCTAAAAACACCTAATTTGGTCAAGTGTGCAGGGAGATATGGATTTTTGAAGTTCCCTTGATTTTCTGGAATTATTAATCCAGCCATTACACAGTCAGCCGCGCTTTACACGCGGCGCGTCCCGATTGGCTGGGCAATCATTGGCGCTGACTGGGTAACGGTCGGATTAATCGTAGCCGTCGGATGCGGGATCGGACGGCTAGGATTCAAGGCGCTCCGGAACCACGGGATTTAATCCGAGCCGTTGATCGGAATCAATGGCTGAGATTTCGTCTTCAACCTCCGCTCTTACCCGAGGCCGTGAACCTTCTCCGGCGTGATCCGATTGATCCCGCCGGCGAACTTCGACAAAATTTCACAGGGAGGATCAGGGGGGTGGAAACCTTCAATCCAACGGTGGAAATCCGTTGGGGTGAAGGTTTTCTTCACACTTGACCGGACTACCTAGCTAGGGAGCTCGGGATGAAGGAATTACCGCAGAGAAAGTCTCAACGAATGAGCTTCTCTATCTGGAAGCTTCAGGAGACGAAGGCGAGCAGGTTTCCTTCAGAGGCCGCGACTGGAGAACGGCTGGAGGTATGACTTCGAGCGGGACGCCGAAGCCTTTCGCCGGAGTTCGCTCGAAGCGATGGAAGGGACGGTCTGGGAGCTCGAAGGAAGGTGCTGGGAGATCGAGGAAACTCTGGGGAACCGTTCGAGAACTCTGGGATCGTCTGGCGAGCCTTGGGGAGCACCACCCTATTCAGCCTCCTCCCGCGAGCTCGGACGGCCAGGATTGAAGTGGAGGAGGTCGCGGATTGATGCCAAGTGGAAAGGGGCACCATTCCAGAGAGCTCGTGAGCCTCAAGCCGGCGAGCCACAGCCTTTGGAAGGCTTTCGGTCTGGGGGGACCACCGGAGCTTGCTCTCCATTGGTTCCGACCGCCGCCGGCCATGGTCTGGGTCGGATTGACCAGGGAAGGCCGATGGGGACATGCTGGAGCCAATTGTGGAGTCAAATTGGCCTGGGGAAGCTGGGATCGATCTGGTGGCTCGGTTGGGCTCGAACCTGCTTGGTTTGAGTCGGATTGAGCTCGATTCAGGTCAGACCAGACCCTGGGTTTGGTATGGGAGGCAGGTCTGGGTCTGGTGCACCCAATGCAAGTGGCAATCGGGTCGAATTCGATCTGGATTAAAAAATGGCTCGGGTTGATCCAAACCTGCTCGGTTCGGGTCAATTTGGGCTCAACCCAGGTCAGGCCAGACCCTGGGCTTGAAGTGGGAAGTGGGTCTGGGTCTGGTGCACCCAATGCAAGTGGCAATTGGGTCCAATTTGATCTGTGTCAAAGGTTGGCTCGGGTCCAAGTGTTTTTTGGCTACTTTGGGTTAGCCTAACTATTGACCCAAGCTAGCTCAAGGCATGGGCTGGCTGGAGGAGGTGTATTGGACCTAGGGCCACCTATGGGAGGTGTTGGCCAGGTTCAATTGGATTTAGGTTGAGAGTTGGCCCCATCCCAAGTGCTATTAGGCACTTTGGGCTAGCCTAACTCTTGACCTAAATGAGCCCAAGGATTGGGCTGGTCAAGGAAGGTGTATTGGGTCAATGGGAACCCAATGGCACCTTGATTTGGATTCAATTTGATTAAGATCAAAGGATGGCTCAAGGGAGGTCTCTCTTGGGTCACTTGGGTCAAGCCATAAGGCTAACCCAAGTAAGCCCAAGGCTTGGATGACCAAGAGGGGTCTCTTGGGTACCCAAGGGTTCATCCCATACATTCAAAGGACTTGGAATGGAGTAGATTCAAAATTTTGAAAGGGGAGGGGTGTATGGGTCCATGGGTCAAACTTGGTTGACTTGGTCAACCAGGTTGACCCAAGGTCTGGGTTTGAGTTCAACAAGTTGAGTTTGATATTTGAAATTCATTGGAAGTGGTTTCAAAGAGTTTGGAATTGATTTGAATTGAAATAGTGCCATTAAAAATCTCATAAGGGTATTTTAGTCAATTTTGGCCCATTGGTCAACTAGAGTCAAAGATGGGTCTGAAAAATGCAGTTTACTGCTCAATGGGTTAAAATCAAGGGTCTGGAAGTGATTGGAGGCTTGGATAAGGGTTCCAAGGTCAAGATCTCAAAGGGGTCAGGCTCAGTGGCATAGGCTGTAAATATTTGAAGGTTTTACAGCCTTTGAATTTTAATTCAAATTCTGGGGTTAGAGACCTCAGAATGAGCTCAAAGTTGGAGGGTAGCCTCTAGAGACATGTCTTATCACTTTGCAAGTGATAGACCCTGAATCAGAGGCCATTTGACTGGGTTTTGAAATGTTTGAAAAAATCTCTAAAAAGGGTCTTTAGGACAAGGCCTTGAGACTTAGGGTTTGAGTCAGGATTTCTGGATTCTGAAATGAATTTCAGGTTTGAATAATTAAAATTGAAGTATCCAAACCATTTACAATCATGTTGTGATTGTTAATAGATGGATAGGGTCAAGGCTAGATTAAGGATAGGATCAAAGTCTAGGTTAAAATTTGGATTGTCAAATTGATTGGATCAAGGTTTGGATATGTTTGAAATTTGAATTAATTTGGATTTGAATTGGATGGAGTTTGAGATTCAAATTGATCACAGGTAGGAATCAAATTGAAATTGGAGTGGATCAAATAAAGAAATTGATTTAAAATTGAGGTTGATCAAAGGTGGAGGTTGATTTGAAGTTGGAGTGATCCTAAGATCTAGGAGAGTTCTAAGATCTAGGATTTAAAGGAATCCTAGGCTCTAGAATAAGCTCTAAGGTCTAGTTCTAGGAAAGATCCTAAGGTCTAGAGTGGATCCTAGGGTCTAGGATTAAATCTAGATTTTGGATGGGTCTTAGTGACCTCATACAAAAATGAGGTCAACAAATGGACCCCCAATGCGTGTAGTAGAAGGAACTTCTGCTGCACACATTGGCGTTGACCGAATGGAAGTAGAATTTTGGGAGTGAAAGGGAGATCATCTCCCAACCTCAAGCCTATAGGATGCTAATGGAAGGCTTACACCTATTGGATAAGGAAAACTGGTAAAACCAAGGTAGGGAATACCTAACCTTGGGTCTAAGGAAGGGCATCACCCAACCTTAGGTCTACAGGATGCTGATAGAAGACTTACTCCTAGTAGACAAGGGAACTGGAGAAACCAAGGTAGGGAATACCTAGCCTTGGGTCTAAGGAAGGGCATCACCCAACCTTAGGCCTATAGGATGCTGATAGAAGACTTACTCCAAATAGGCAAATCAACTGGAAACCAAAGTAGGGAATACCTAACTTTGGGTCTAAGGAAGGGCATCACCCAACCTTAGGTCTACAGGATGCTGATAGAAGACTTACTCCTAGTAGACGGATCAACTGGAAACCAAGGTAGGGAATACCTAACCTTGGGTCTAAGGAAGGGCATCACCCAACCTTAGGCCTATAGGATGCTGATAGAAGACTTACTCCTAATAGGCAGCAGATTAACTGGCAAACTAGGGCAAACTAGGGTAGCGTGGTCATGTGGGGAGGAAACTTGCTCCACACAGAGGACCTCAACTGGCAAACTAGGATGGTGCCACGAAGGGCGTACTCCACCACTAGCGAATGGTCATGTGGGGAGGAAACTTGCTCCACACAGAGGACCTCAACTCAACTGGCAAACTAGGATGGTGCCACGAAGGGCGTACTCCACCACACTAGCGAATGGTCATGTGGGGAGGAAACTTGCTCCACACAGAGGACCTCAACTGGCAAACTAGGATGGTGCCACGAAGGGCGTACTCCACCACTAGCGAATGGTCATGTGGGGAGGAAACTTGCTCCACACAGAGGACCTCAACTGGCAAACTAGGATGGTGCCACGAAGGGCGTACTCCACCACTAGCGAATGGTCATGTGGGGAGGAAACTTGCTCCACACAGAGGACCTCAACTGGCAAACTAGGATGGTGCCACGAAGGGCGTACTCCACCACTAGCGAATGGTCATGAAGGGGTACTCCACCACTAGGAGAGGAAACTTGCTCCACACAGAGGACCTCAACTGGCAAACTAGGATGGTGCCACGAAGGGCGTACTCCACCACTAGCGAATGGTCATGTGGGGAGGAAACTTGCTCCACACAGAGGACCTCAACTGGCAAACTAGGATGGTGCCACGAAGGGCGTACTCCACCACTAGCGAAATCTGGGGAGGAAACTTGCTCCACACAGAGGACCTCAACTGGCAAACTAGGATGGTGCCACGAAGGGCGTACTCCACCACTAGCGGGTCTCTAATCCTAAGGGAAGGAAGGACCTAACCTTAAGGAGAAGGTGAAAAGGGATAAAAAAAAAACTTAAAAAAAGGTAAAATCAAGTTGTAAATCAAGAAAAGGAAGTTTTATTAATTGATAAAATGAGCTACATCAAGCATAGTATTTCTTAAGGAAACGCCCATTAACAGGTAGCATTGGGTGGTTCCCTTTACAATCTACTAACTGATACGAGCCTCCTTCGTAGACAGTCTCTATAACGAAGGGTCCTTCCCATGTAGGTTCAAATTTGCCTCCCAGCTTCCGATGGGCCAAGATAGGCCTCCGAAGGACCAATACCAAGTCTCCCGCTTGGAAGGTCCTAGGTCGCACTAACTTATCATGGGCTTGAACCATACGGGATTTATACAACTCTAAACTTTGTTGTTGAGCTTGGAGACGTCGCTCTTCAAGGCCTTCGAGTTCTTCCAATCGTAGTTTTGCATTTTGTTCATTGGTAATTTGATTCTGAACTGCAATTCTAAGCGAAGGGATTTGTATTTCCAAAGGTAGAACAGCCTCAGATCCATACACTAGTGCAAACGGGGTGGATTGGGTCGGGGTTCTATAAGTGGTACGATAAGCCCACAGAGCTTCCACCAACCGCTCATCCCACTGCCGTTTGTTATCATCAAGGGTCTTTTTGACAATTTGCACCAAGGTTTTGTTGAAGGCCTCGGCCAATCCATTCGCCCGAGGGTAATAGATCGTCGAATATCTCCAATCAATATTATGGCGCCTTACAAAACTATTGATTTTTGTAGACTTGAATGCGGACCCATTATCGGATATGATTCTGCGGGGTACGCCGAATCGATATACAATATGGTCACGAAAGAATTTTAAGACATGGTGTGATGTTACGTTTCGTAGGGGAATTGCTTCGCCCATTTTGAAAAGTAATCAGTTGCAGCTAATATGAAACGATGACCTCTCGCGGAGGGAGGGTCAATCGGCCCAATGATATCCGTGCCCCAACTCTCGAAGGGCCACGAGGCTATCGTAGGGTGTAACACATTAGGCGGTTGATGTAAAACCACACCATGGACCTGACATTGATGACAGTGCTTTGCAGTATTCATGCAATCGTCAATCATTGTAGGCCAGTAGTATCCAAGTCTTTTAATCTTTAATTTCATTTTTGGACCCGATTGATGAGCACCGCACAGTCCTGAATGAACTTCATTAACAATTTTCTGGGCTTCTCGCTTGTTCAAACAGCGCAGCCACATGTGATCAAAGGACCGACGGTACAACAGATCGTTAACTAGTGCATATGATAGGGCACGTTTCTTAATCTGGTTGGAGAATGATTTATCCTGGGGAAGCTTCCCTTCTTTAAGGTAATCGACTAAGGGTCGTCTCCAATCGCCTTCTTCGTCAGTTGTCGAAGAGGCAGAAAGGATCTGAAGGGGAGTCTTACTAATGTGTTCCAAATCTATAAGAGAAAGGGTCTTACGACCCTGTATCTCTACAGGGATGGAATCCTCCTCAGGACATGCAAATTCCTTTGCAAGTTTTGCTAAGGCATCCGCCGCAGAATTGCTTCCACGGGGAACCCTATACAAAGTAGCAATGGGGATTTGTTCCAACAAGTGAAGTGTATACTGGTGATATTTTAGGAGATTCGGATTCAAGACTTTATAAGTTCCGGCGACTTGGTTAATAACCAGTTGGGAATCCCCAAAGATCTTAATCTTTTTAATCTCCATTAGAATTGCAAGTTCCAAACCAGTTATCAGAGCTTCGTATTCAGCTTCGTTGTTTGTGCAAGGCTCCGACAAGTGGTAGGAAAAATGCATCATTCCTTTTTCTGGTGTAATAAAAATTAGACCGACTCCAGCCTTTCCAGGAATTACAGATTGTTGGGTCGCAATCCTACGAGAGGATGCTGCCCCATCAAAATATAATTCCCAGATGGCCTCTCCAGATTCCCCCAAACTCATGATTTGTTCGTCGGGTAAATCATCGTTCAAAGGAGAATCTGCCGGCAGCGGGTGTGCTGCCAGAAAGTCGGCAACAGCTTGTCCTTTCACAGCACGAAGGGGAGTGAAAGTAATCTCAAATTGCAACAATATCATAGACCAACGAGCTAAACGTCCTGACAACGTAGGTCGGGTCATAAGATATTGCAAAGGATTAACTCTTGAAATCAAACTGATTGAGTGGGAGAGCATGTAATGCCTCAGTTTCTGAGCTGCAAAAACTAAAGCAAGACAATGCTTCTCAATTGACGGGTATCGAATTTCAGTAGGAAGGAGTCTTCGACTAAGGTAGTAGAGAGCATTCTCTTTTCCTTCGTCGTTAACTTGAGCTAACAGGGCACCTAAAGACTCATCTAGAGCTGCGGTGTAGAGGATTAATGGCTTTCCCGGAATCGGAGCTGCCAAGACTGGCGGGTTAGAAAGGTATTGTTTGATATCGTCAAAAGCATTCTGACACTTCTCGCCCCATACGAATTTAGTATCCTTTTTCGCAAGGACAGAAAAGGGTTGACATCTCCCGGAAAGATTAGAAATAAACCTCCTTATATATGCCAATCTACCTTGTAGAGACCTTAACTGAGTAAGACTCTTAGGAGATGGCATATTTAAGATGGCTTCAATTTTAGCAGGATCTATCTCGATTCCGCGGTGCCTCACTACGAATCCTAAGAATTTTCCCGAAGCGACGCCGAAGGCGCACTTCAAGGGGTTCATTTTCAAATCGTAGCGGCGCAACCGTTCGAAAACAACTCTTAAGTCATACAGGTGAGCCTCTTTAACCTTGCTCTTGACAACTAAATCATCAATATAACATTCAACTTGATTATGAATTAGGTCGTCAAAGATACGGGTCATGGCCCGTTGGTAGGTTGCTCCGGCATTCTTTAAGCCGAATGGCATTACCCTTATAACAAAAGATTCCAATAGGGGTTCTGAACGCCGTATTTCTCTCATCTTCAGGGGCCATCTTGATTTGGTTATAACCCGACGAGCCATCCATGAAGGAGAAAATAGCATGTGAGGAGGCAATGTCCACCATGAGTTCTGGTATTGGTAGAGGGAACTCATCTTTAGGGCATGCCTTATTCAGATCCCTATAGTCGTCGACACAAATCCGAATCTGACCATTTTTCTTTCGAACTGGCACGACGCTGGCCACCCAAGAGGGGTATTGTTCCTCTCGAATGAATCCGGCCTCTGCCAATTTCTTAACTTCAGAAACGACTTGTTGCTCAATCTCTAAGCGCATGCGTCGAGGAGCTTGTTTAACAGGGATGGCATCATGCCGAACCCCAAGTTTGTGAACTGCTACCTCAGCAGGCAAACCTGGCATTTCGTCATATGTCCAGGCAAAGCAATCCCTAAACTCGAATAACAACTGGATTAAGTCTCGGGTTTCACCCCTCGCTCAACAAAGTACTTATGAAAATCGGACGGGGGTCATCATCGTTTCCCAAGTTAATTTCTCTCAACTCATCGACTGTCGACTTAATTTCCTCTTCAAATTCAGGGGGTGCATCCCGAACTTGAAGATCATCGGGATCGTCTAAAGTCTCCAAACAGAGTCCATCCAAAGGAGAAGGAGGATCTGTAGGGACATTTGGAGAATCGAGATGGTAAGTTATCATTAGGCAATACTCATCATCGTCGAATGAACTAACTGTTCCAAAGCCAATACCACTCGTTGGATTTTTATTTATTTTTGTTCGCCAAATATTCTCGTGGTATCTAGCTTGACCCTTAGTCCATCGGTATGGTATAGAACCTTTAGAAAAAGTATTTTTTACACACACAGGGAAGTAGCCGAAAGGTAATTCCATTAATTCATTAAAATCTGCCTCCTCAAGGGTTACATCACCTTCGTCCCTTGCGGAGGAGGAGCCAGGAAAGAATTTCTGGACTTTCTTAACTTCACCATCCAAGTTGGGGGCCACTTTAACTTCCAACCCTACAACCCTGCCTGCCGACAGTGGGGTCAGAGAAAGGGCCTCAATCCTTCTAGTGAGCTTTTCATACATTGTTAATTCGGGCTCGCCACTTTTAACTTTTGAAATATCTACCTCAGGGTCACTGTCCTGGTCTAAGGTGAGATCAAATTTTTTGGAGGAGTATTTATGTTTTGATAATTGAGAGAGAGGGCAGCACCTTGATTTTCTAGTTCACCATCGGAATCTGATTCCAAATCAATATATACAGGTGCTGCTCTCCTGTCTAATGAAGCACGGCCTCGACCTCGTGCCCTTAAAGCCATCCCCCACCTCTTTGAGGTAATGTGCTTGGAGGTCTAAGGACAACGATGTCAGAGTCGTCTTCACTACTCGATTGAATCATTTCTTGATTGATATCCTTATCTTTTTCTTTTTTTGGTTGAATTTTTGTCCAACCATTTTCTCCTCAAATTTTGATCTCTAATTTAGAACGGGACGAGGACCCTTTTGGTACAAAATATGCAGCATCTTCGTAGATCCCAATTTCTTGAATTGAGAATGGTTGCAAATCACCCTTAATCACATGTTCAATGCCATCTCGTTGATATTTAATGCATTGGTGGAGGGTAGATGGAACCATTCTATATTCGTGAATCCAAGGTCTACCTAGAAGTGCGTTAAAGGACGTAGTCGAATCAATTATATGAAATTTAGCTTCAGTTTTTAAACCTCCTATCTCCAGGAGTAGAGTGATTGAACCTAAAGCTCTCTCGCCCTTCTCGTTGAACCCACGAAGCACCAACCTGTCGGTTGAAAGCTTGCTAGTATCAACTCTGAGATAGGCAAGAGTCTTTATGTTCATTACGTTGACCGATGCACCCGGATCAACAAGGACTCTTGATAACTTGAAATTTCCCACATCTACGGTAATATAGAGGGGACGATTGTGGTCAGCAGTTCTCAAGAGTAAATCTTCGTCTGAAAAGGTAACCCCAGGGACCTCTTTGAAGTAGAGAGCCTCACCTTCTGAAGTTGCAGCTAACTGTGTTAAGCAAATCTCTGGATCGAGAAGTGCTTTAATTAGAGACTCCCTCATTTCTTTGGAAAGAAGGAGGGCGTCATAAATACTTAATTTTGCTGGCAACTTCCTAAGGTGGGCTAGAACGTTGTAATCAACTTTAGGAACGACAGACTCGAAACCCGGAGGAATTAAAGGGAATTCTGGTTGTTGAGGGGAATCCGGACTTAAATTTTCGAATGAAGGTTGCTTGCCTTTATCCTGAGGGGGCAACCTAGGGGGTAAGACTTTACCGCCACGGAGTTGCACCTGCTCGACGTCTTCGGGCGGGCAAACTAGGGCAGTGTCTACACACACCATAGGTGTTGGATCATCATTTCCTGAAAGCGAGTCAGAATCTGAAAGTTCTATCAAGATAGGATTTCCTTGGAAATTGATTTGAGGGAAATCACTTTCTGATGATAAAGTTTCACATTCGACTTCTTCTTGAATAATCGATTCAGTGAGGTTGGTTTGACTAACCTCGATATTTGGTTCATTAGGAGTTTGATTTGAAACAGGAGAGTCATCAATTTGCATTTGAGATTCATGGTTAATCATCAAGACAGAAGTAGAAGGATGTTTTTTATTCATCTTTTGACCCTTCGCCTTTGATGGGGCAAAGTAAAAGTCAGATAACAAAAGAGGGGAAAGGTTTTTTAACACCACCATCCGCCATTCTAATACATCTCTCATCTACACACTTCCTCTCTACAAAATCAGATTTCTCTTCTTTCATATTTTTCTCAGTAGTTCCTAAGACTACTGGAGAGGGAAGTGGCTCAACATCCTTCTGCGAAGCGTCCAGGTCAACTTTCCACACCGGGGCCTGGGCTATCGTAGTCAGCTGTTGAGAAAGACGAAAAGACTTGTTAATCGACTTTTTAAGTGCCCGGGACAAAGCAATGTCCCAACCATCTTCAACAAAACAAGAAGAGTTAAGAGGATTACCTGAAATGGTCTTAATTGAAGCCTTTTCTGGATCGACCAAGTATTCCTTAGGTATTATGATGTTACCTTGGGTGTAGTTCCTCTCAAGCCAGTCTTTGAACACAACGCAGTCCTCAAGAGGGTGACTAAGCATCCTGTGGTACGGGCAATACTTCGGATCATCTTTCTTGCTCTCATCCTCAGGCCTTCTAGCCTCTGGTAACTGAAAATCCGGTTTCTTTAACAGACTCCTGAAGATCTTCTTAACTGACTCCCTTTTAAATGGATAAGGCTTTGCCAATCTCTCTCTAAAAGGGATGGAGGAGGGGTCTCTAGTACGTTGAGGAACTATCTGAAAGGGCTGCTTCTGAGGCGGCTGTGGTGGAAGTGGAGTGCTAGGCTGACTAATCACTGGCCTCTTTCCTTTATCTACTGCTGAGACCACAGCTTTCTTTTCAAATGTTTTCACCAATTTTGGACCCTTCCTTTCTTCAGACTGACTGCTCTCGTAAGAATGGCATCCTAGGAGCCTCTTCCTGCAAATTGCTAGCCTTATTAAGAAGTTTCTCAAAAGTTTTAATAGTGAAACCCTTCAGAGAGAAAAGCAACAGGACCGTGGATATTCTTCAAAAGGATCTCCACAGCATGTTGTTCTTGCAACTGGGGTTCACACTTCATCGAGAGGTTTCGCCACCTCAAGATGTACTCAACTAGAGACTCTCCCGGCTTTTGCTTTTCAACCACGAGATCGCCCACGGTGGTGCGTTGTTGCGCCCCAGAAAATCTCTTAAGAAAGAGGTTTTCTAGGTCGCTAAAGGTTCTTACTGAACCGTTGGGCAGATCGGCGTACCATTCAAAAGCAATGCCGGATAGACTACTTACAAATTGGCGAAATAGTAGAGCATCCGACCCTCCTGCATTGCAACAGCTTGCTCGGAAGTGGGCCAGATGCTGTCTCGGATTTTCAATTCCAGTGAAAACTTTAAAAGTTGGTGGCACAAAGCCCTTTGGGTAAGGAACTAAGTCATATTCCTCGGGATAGGGTCTACCCTTTGAAATAGACACAGTTCCTTGAGCATGGGCTAAGGCCTCCCTTACCTGGTCCTCAATTAACTGCTTGATATCCCTCTGAGGTGGAATTGAAGGAATGGAGGAGACTGCAGGGTGAACTGGAGGTGTCTCTACTGGACAAGGGAGAGTCACAGGTGGTGACTCGAGAGGTCTGGAATTAAGTTCTGCCCTTTTGGCCTTTTCTGTGAGCTCTCGAGCTGACTGGTGGATCATGAAAGACTCTTGCTGTGATTTGTCCAACTTCTCTTGCATTTCTCTAACTTGTGACATCATGCTAGCAAGCTGAGTCTCCAGTTTTTTTTTTATATGCTCTTCATCTCTATCTTTCACAGACTCATCTGACTCTGACTCAACAGCATGTGGATCATCATCCTTAACAAATCGGCGCTTGCTGGGCTCAGCTTCTTTATTAGACCCTCTAGTTTCAACCACATGAATGCCCCCAACATAATCATCTTCATCTCCAAGGAGATCATCCATATCAGGGTCAAAAGAAGCCATTCCTTCTTTGTTCAACAAGATGTTTCTTATTTCCTGGACTACCTCCTCGACCGGTCTATCCCCAATTGATTTAGGGTCAAGGGGTAGGTATCCTTTATACTCAGCCATATCAAACAACTCTTCAGAATCCATAAGGGCAATGATTTCTGTAAGTTTTGGATTAGGATCTGGTTGAGACTTTGTATCCGGTTCATCTTCCATTTCTAAATCCTGGTCAACTCTCTCCTCTTCGACTATCCCAGAGCTGGTAGTCAGAAGAGTGGCATCCTCTACAGGGAGAGGGACATATTCCTCAGGAGAAGTAGGAGCTTGTAAAGTGATAGTTCCCACATCCGGTAAGGTAAGGTCCTCAGACACCTGACTAAGGGGCCTAGGAATGACACTCGGACTTTGGGAATCATCAACTGGGGTAGCAGGAACGGTAACTATTGGATCCGGAGTCAGGCTGACCGTGGCAGGACTATCAACTGTAACAACTGGAGTACTAGCCTGAACATCCATCAATTCAACTGAACTCGGAGTAGGGTCGACTGAAACTCGTTGGAGCTGCAGAATGAACTTAGAAGTTCTAGGAGGTGGTGGCAGACTCTCCAACTTGGTTCTCTTTGGCACATATCTCCTTTCAGGAGATTTAGGTCTTTTTCCTTTAAGGTCCACAGACTTTTGAACTTCAACCCCCTTTGGTTTGACAATCACAGAGGCCAATCTTACAGGTTTATGTGGGGGTACCGGGGGTCTACCAGTAGGATGGCGGCCTCTCTCGGACCCAGTCAACACAATACCCTCTGTTTGGGAGGACAGAGGGCGTGGCACCCAGTGATATCCATCAACCAGTACTGAAGTAGCGGGCTGTCTAGCATACTTCTTTTTTTTTTTCTAACGAATTGAGGGGTTAAATTCTTTGCTTCAGATACTTCTTCCTTCAACACTTCTTTTTGGAAGCGATGTGAGATCACTCCCTTCAATTGTTTCACATATTCTTCCTTAGTCTGACCAGTCTGTGCAGCACAGGTATGAATTATATTTCTCAGAGTCCTTGTCTTTTGAAGATGTTTTTCTTTCTGAGTTTTCTTGGTCGAGTAGTCGACCGGGCATGGTGGAGAACGGGCTATCCTAGCTATCCTCTCCTCCCCTTGAGCTGAAGCCAAGGGGTAAAAGCGACTTCCCTTTAGGAGGGGAGAGGAAGCAGGAATAGGTAGCTCCTCAACAGCCTCAGGTTCTACTTGAGCCAAGGTCTTAAAGGGTAGAACTCTCTTAGCCTTAGAGATTTTCTTTCTAAGTCTCCTCAAATAATTCTTCTTCTGATTCTTCGTGGTGAATCTAAGTCCAGAACTAGACCCTTCTTCAAAAACAGACTTAATTTCAGTGGGAGGCTCAACAACCGGTTCAGGCTGTTCCTGATCATCACTGACTACTGGCAAGGGGTGCAGATCCAACAATTAACTCAACTACTGGGGGAGTTTCCTTACTGGCATCCAGGCTCACAATCTGGTGTCCATCCATAGAGAGCTCTAGAGTACTGAATCCCATTCCAAAAATAACAGTGCTCCCTTGGTCATTAACAGTTGAGGACAACTCTCGGTCAAAAGAGAAAATCAGTTGGCCAGCCATTTGAAATTTTCTGAAAGTTAAAGAAAATGATTGAAATTAGATTTTTTTTTTTTTTGAAAAGAGTGGGTAAAAAAAGTATTTTTTATTATCATTTTTTGAAAGTATGACATATATTGGCCCACGAGGAAATCGTATGGGGTAACATATGTCAACTTGGAGTTTAAGAAAATTTTGAAGAAATTTTGAGAATTTGAAATGGGTTTTCTTACAAGTTCCAAAAACACAACGGACAGAGTTTCCCCTTGCCCGAAGGCTTATGGAATTGTGAGAAAGCTCAAGTAAGGAGGAATAGTTTAACCCTCCCCACCCTTAAAAAGTCAAAGGGGAAGTGAGGGGGTTAAAACTAACAAGTTTTGGGATGAAATCAAAGATTTGCATTCTTTTCAATTTTAAGGATTTATATGTTGAACGAAAAATTTATCGACCATAAATCCATAAAATTAAAAAGGATATCCAGAGATCTGATTTGACACTGTCGCCTCACAGGCCGTGCTGGGGCAGAAGGTCAAAATCAGAACGAAAAGCCAAATTTAGAGGTGGAACCTCTCTTTTAGTATTTTGTTATTATTTAGATGTTGGCCACACTCACCCAAGGAAGAAATGGGCAAAGGGACCAACGGAAGAAATGATAGTTAAAACTACCGATGAAACAAAACTTTGCCATTATTAAAGATGGAGAGAGAGATTTGTCCCACCGGGCGTGCCATTTTTTTGTTGGTGGAATTTTGGAAAACAGGTTTTGAAAAATATTAGTTTTCTTTGGGGATTTTAAGATTAAGGTTGAGCTCTAATTCTAAGGTCGAATCAACTCGTTAGAAAGAGTATATCACCCCGGGGGACAAAGATAAACTTTCATAACGGTATTCAGACTTAGAAATATGTAAACTCATCTTGAATATTATGATCGGGTCCTAAAGAGAACTTCATATGGCCCCGAAGGAGCAAAGTAGAGTTCAACTAAATACCCAATTACAATATATTCAAGAAGTATGATCGTCGCATTCACATCCAAAGCCTTATCGAAGAAGGATATATCTCCCCAAAGGGAAATGATACCATTCTACGATAATTCTTCTAATGCAACGACGACGATCATTCTTTAACTTTTTCCCAAAGAAATCTAGTGAAGTTTTAAAATCAATTTTAAAATCAGGTGTGTGGGGTTCTAAATCTCCTACGAGCGCAAGCCCTCGTAGTTAATTATATCGTAGGGAGATAAAATCTCCTACGAAAACTCTCGATTAAAATAATGGCAGAATTTTGTTTAGAGTTTCTAGGAGTGATATCAAAGTATGAGTAGAATTATTGGAAACTCAAAAGGGAATGGATCAAAATTGAGCACTTATTAACAGAATCAAATGGAGAAGAGTAGGGGACACTTTGAGATTCTGGAACCATCCGGAAGTGTCCCAACTTAATCTAAATGTTGGGCTTTATGTTTTAGGATTGAAATGAAGCTTTAATTAGAGTTGAGTATTTTATTAGAAATTTGGGATTAGATTCCCGAAGTTTTGGGGTCTTATAATCAAAAATCTGCCCCGGAACCTAAATCTACTCTGGACACTGGACCACAGTCGTCCGATCCTAACTAATGCAGTGCAAAACCTGGACTTACCCCGGCCTGGATTGGGGAGCCAGCTAACCACCTAGTCGATTTAAAAAAGATGAGTCCGGTCTTTTATGAAAGAGTGGTAAGGACGTTGTAATTAAAGTTTTGGAGAGTTGGGGCCGACATCTAGAGACTCTCCTAATTGGCCCCTTTGACATATGTTGGGTGCAAAAATGCTAAACTGATGCAATTAAAATTTTGACTCTTTTGGTTTGTATCTAATGCAATGCATGCTAGTTAACAACTTCCAATCAAGTATGCTTGAATTTTTAAAAACAGGCTTATAAAATAGTTTTTTAGAAGACTGGACTTCCCCAGGTCCGGCACCTCGTCCTCATAGGTCAGACTATCCGGACTCTACCCGCAGGCGGGGAAGGGTCTAAAGCAAGGAAAGAGTAATGCAAAAAATATGCATGCGACCCCGGGGTCGATCCCCGGCTAATTTCCTAGATTCGTTATCTTTCTATGTTATTTAGACTCACTAAAATTTTGGACTTTAATATTTTGAGTATAAAACTTTTCACACCCTCACGAGCCTCACGTATCCAGGCGAAAACAAAGAGCGGCATGCAATCGCAAAAAAAACTAGTAAAAACAAGTAATCCTAGAGGCAATCAAATCATCACATCAAATATAAATTAATTAATAAATGTCCATAGGCAGAATTGCCTTGCTTATTACAAACCAGAATATTGCAGAAAGTAAAGTGGTGGCCCGGGGGCACCACTGACAACAACCCGGATTCTAAACCTAGTAGTAACGACGCAAGTTATTTTGAGTGGGATACTCTCAATCTTCAAATCTTCAAATCTTCAATTTCATTCTTCTTTGGACTCCTTTTCTTCAATCTTCTTGGAATCTTCGTGGTGGATTACCCAAATGGACAAGAGGGCACTTCCCTCTAAGGGGGAAGGCCACTCTTTCCTCTTTGGGTAAGGAAGAGGTATGATCCAAATTTGGATTTCCAAATGGAAAAGGAGTGTTCCCTAAAGGGGTATCCTTTCCTCTTTGGAATCCAAGCTTTGGATCTATGTATCCCAACTCAAAATCAACTTTCACAACACTTGACACTTGTACAAATTACATTAATATCAAAATAAAAATCTAGACTCACCTGCAGGGTTATCCTAAAAAATTAATATATAAAAAGCAGTTATTCCCAAGCAGTTTTATATGAGCAGAAAAGAAAGTAAACACACTGGCCACGCTCTTTTTATGATTTGGGGGCTTTAGCAGCTGAAGCACCTGTGCAAAGAGTTTATAATATTTATGCATTTTTTTGATTTGCCCCCTTTTTATATTGCCCTGCATGAGCGTGGCCACCTGCAGAAAACTGTGTCAACATCCAGATCGTACCTAACCTAAGGGTAATCTAGTCGCCAAACACATCAATCCATCCACAGAGTACAGAAAAAGTAAGCAGACACAGCAAAGCAATTTCATCCACAACATGCAGTGAAAACTACGAAAAAAAAAAAAAAAAACCCGGCACACAGCAGTAAAGTAAACACCGGCCTAACCTAGATCTAGAGTTGGTTGTCCTAGCACATCATCTAAAGTGTGTGTAAAAGGTCGTGTGGCTGGGGTAGGTCCTAAAGTGGGTAAATAGTTGAAGTTGTCTAAAAGTCTGGATTTGTTAAGGCTTAAAAGGGGAGTTAATGTTAAGATTTAAGTATTAATAAATTAAGAATTTTAATTAAACTTATTTTAAAAGTTAATTGATTACTACCTTTGTTTCACACCGAGGCCGTGAAGTTTATTTCACCTTCCTTGGGGCTAAGCTAATAGCCTCGTAGGCCTGGGTTACCCAGCAGCAATCGGGTTTGATTAAGTTATTTAAGTTGGTTGGAATTAAAGGAGTGGATTGATATTAAAGGGAGTTGGTTACTGATTTTAATGGGTTGGTTGAGAAATTTTATGATCCTATTAAAGAAATTCTAGAATTTAGGAGAGTTAATGAATTTTTGAAGTTATCCAGATATGCTAACTAAGGGGTCAAAACTTGACTTTTAAAATTAAAGTTAATCTTAAGGGTTTCAGATTTTTTAATAAATACTAGACCTAATTATGAGTTTTTAAACATATGGCACATTCAATTTGGAGTTTTCTATCAAAAGTTATGATTTTTAGAAATTGGGATATTTATGAAAATTTTCAATTATTTCAATTAAAGACTATTCTAATGATTTGGGCCTAAATAGATCTCAAACTCCCTGAAATTTCTCCCAAAGATCAGAGGTGATCTAAGGGGAGATTATCAAGCATTAAATTAATTCTTGGGATTTTTAATGATTATTAATTAATTAATATTAATTAAACATTGAATTTTACTTAGAATTAAATTAAGGCTTAATTTGATGTCCAATCAAGGGGCTTTTAATTCTCATGGGTTAAGGTTTCAACACTGATTAATATGAAGTATTAAACTTGAATTTTGGATTTAAAAGGGATTTATTAGGATTTAATTAAGGCTAGGGGGCAATTCTAGCAAGGGCAAGCTATGGCTCCTAATTGGTGAACCAAATGAACTCCAAATCTGATGAAATTTGGACCATGGGGTCACATGATCCCAAGGCCTGAACACACCAAATTTGGGCTCAATTGGAATACTCTAAGGTGGCTAACTAAGCCACCTAAGGTGAGCTCTAAGTCACCTTCAAAAAATCCTAGGGAGCTATCCTAAGGTTGGATTGGGGCAAAGTCAGTGGCCCCTAAACTCCATATCCTAAGCATAATCAACACACAAAAAACCAGATCCTAATTCTCATTGGATAGGCTTAAATCCCAATTTGAATTTAAGGGTCAACCCATGACCCTTAAACTCAAAATTGGGGAAAAGTGCCCTTAGACTTTTAAAACAGGGGAGACAAAATTTGGACATGTCAAAGACATGCCCAAATTCAATCTCCCAAAGTTCCATGCCCTGGAGACTTAACTACAAACAGTAATTGCATAAATTGAAATAATACCATTAATGAAATTAAGCTTAACATACATGCAATTAGGGCCTGGAACCATAGGGCTTTTGAAGATCTCCCTGAGACCTTTCCAATGAGCCTAAAAACACCTAATTTGGTCAAGTGTGCAGGGAGATATGGATTTTTGAAGTTCCCTTGATTTTCTGGAATTATTAATCCAGCCATTACACAGTCAGCCGCGCTTTACACGCGGCGCGTCCCGATTGGCTGGGCAATCATTGGCGCTGACTGGGTAACGGTCGGATTAATCGTAGCCGTCGGATGCGGGATCGGACGGCTAGGATTCAAGGCGCTCCGGAACCACGGGATTTAATCCGAGCCGTTGATCGGAATCAATGGCTGAGATTTCGTCTTCAACCTCCGCTCTTACCCGAGGCCGTGAACCTTCTCCGGCGTGATCCGATTGATCCCGCCGGCGAACTTCGACAAAATTTCACAGGGAGGATCAGGGGGGTGGAAACCTTCAATCCAACGGTGGAAATCCGTTGGGGTGAAGGTTTTCTTCACACTTGACCGGACTACCTAGCTAGGGAGCTCGGGATGAAGGAATTACCGCAGAGAAAGTCTCAACGAATGAGCTTCTCTATCTGGAAGCTTCAGGAGACGAAGGCGAGCAGGTTTCCTTCAGAGGCCGCGACTGGAGAACGGCTGGAGGTATGACTTCGAGCGGGACGCCGAAGCCTTTCGCCGGAGTTCGCTCGAAGCGATGGAAGGGACGGTCTGGGAGCTCGAAGGAAGGTGTGCTGGGAGATCGAGGAAACTCTGGGGAACCGTTCGAGAACTCTGGGATCGTCTGGCGAGCCTTGGGGAGCACCACCCTATTCAGCCTCCTCCCGCGAGCTCGGACGGCCAGGATTGAAGTGGAGGAGGTCGCGGATTGATGCCAAGTGGAAAGGGGCACCATTCCAGAGAGCTCGTGAGCCTCAAGCCGGCGAGCCACAGCCTTTGGAAGGCTTTCGGTCTGGGGGGACCACCGGAGCTTGCTCTCCATTGGTTCCGACCGCCGCCGGCCATGGTCTGGGTCGGATTGACCAGGGAAGGCCGATGGGGACATGCTGGAGCCAATTGTGGAGTCAAATTGGCCTGGGGAAGCTGGGATCGATCTGGTGGCTCGGTTGGGCTCGAACCTGCTTGGTTTGAGTCGGATTGAGCTCGATTCAGGTCAGACCAGACCCTGGGTTTGGTATGGGAGGCAGGTCTGGGTCTGGTGCACCCAATGCAAGTGGCAATCGGGTCGAATTCGATCTGGATTAAAAAATGGCTCGGGTTGATCCAAACCTGCTCGGTTCGGGTCAATTTGGGCTCAACCCAGGTCAGGCCAGACCCTGGGCTTGAAGTGGGAAGTGGGTCTGGGTCTGGTGCACCCAATGCAAGTGGCAATTGGGTCCAATTTGATCTGTGTCAAAGGTTGGCTCGGGTCCAAGTGTTTTTGGCTACTTTGGGTTAGCCTAACTATTGACCCAAGCTAGCTCAAGGCATGGGCTGGCTGGAGGAGGTGTATTGGACCTAGGGCCACCTATGGGAGGTGTTGGCCAGGTTCAATTGGATTTAGGTTGAGAGTTGGCCCCATCCCAAGTGCTATTAGGCACTTTGGGCTAGCCTAACTCTTGACCTAAATGAGCCCAAGGATTGGGCTGGTCAAGGAAGGTGTATTGGGTCAATGGGAACCCAATGGCACCTTGATTTGGATTCAATTTGATTAAGATCAAAGGATGGCTCAAGGGAGGTCTCTCTTGGGGTCACTTGGGTCAAGCCATAAGGCTAACCCAAGTAAGCCCAAGGCTTGGATGACCAAGAGGGGTCTCTTGGGTACCCAAGGGTTCATCCCATACATTCAAAGGACTTGGAATGGAGTAGATTCAAAATTTTGAAAGGGGAGGGGTGTATGGGTCCATGGGTCAAACTTGGTTGACTTGGTCAACCAGGTTGACCCAAGGTCTGGGTTTGAGTTCAACAAGTTGAGTTTGATATTTGAAATTCATTGGAAGTGGTTTCAAAGAGTTTGGAATTGATTTGAATTGAAATAGCCATTAGAAATCTCATAAGGGTATTTTAGTCAATTTTGGCCCATTGGTCAACTAGAGTCAAAGATGGGTCTGAAAAATGCAGTTTACTGCTCAATGGGTTAAAATCAAGGGTCTGGAAGTGATTGGAGGCTTGGATAAGGGTTCCAAGGTCAAGATCTCAAAGGGGTCAGGCTCAGTGGCATAGGCTGTAAATATTTGAAGGTTTTACAGCCTTTGAATTTTAATTCAAATTCTGGGGTTAGAGACCTCAGAATGAGCTCAAAGTTGGAGGGTAGCCTCTAGAGACATGTCTTATCACTTTGCAAGTGATAGACCCTGAATCAGAGGCCATTTGACTGGGTTTTGAAATGTTTGAAAAATCTCTAAAAAGGGTCTTTAGGACAAGGCCTTGAGACTTAGGGTTTGAGTCAGGATTTCTGGATTCTGAAATGAATTTCAGGTTTGAATAATTAAAATTGAAGTATCCAAACCATTTACAATCATGTTGTGATTGTTAATAGATGGATAGGGTCAAGGCTAGATTAAGGATAGGATCAAAGTCTAGGTTAAAATTTGGATTGTCAAATTGATTGGATCAAGGTTTGGATATGTTTGAAATTTGAATTAATTTGGATTTGAATTGGATGGAGTTTGAGATTCAAATTGATCACAGGTAGGAATCAAATTGAAATTGGAGTGGATCAAATAAAGAAATTGATTTAAAATTGAGGTTGATCAAAGGTGGAGGTTGATTTGAAGTTGGAGTGATCCTAAGATCTAGGAGAGTTCTAAGATCTAGGATTTAAAGGAATCCTAGGCTCTAGAATAAGCTCTAAGCAAACTGCCTCAACTTATATACCTTATAAATTCAGCTAACGAATAATAAATATCAGAACAACTCATATTAAATAGGTAAATCATCATAACTACCAACTATAAATATCATTAAAAACCAAAGTTAATATATCAAATTCCACAACCACTATGTATCGACTTCTAAAAGCTGATGGAATGAATGGTACCGAGCGGTACCGCATGGTATCTAGCGGTACCGAATGGTACCAAGCGGTATCGAGTGGTACCAAGCGATACCGAGATAATATACAGAGTAGTACCAAGCAATTAGGTGCATTACTTATCAGTACCTCTTTGTACCAACTTGTAGAAGCTGACGGTACATAGAGATACTGAGTTGACAAATGGTAGAATAAAGAATAAAGTTGTACAATCACTTAACATATTATTTAACAACTGGAATAGAGTAACATTGGTACAATAAACAAATACAAATTTAAATAATCAAATATTCATAAATCAATCATATCTCTCTCCATCAATTATTCCATTCATATTCCTTAGATATTTAGGGGTCGGCTAGGTGGTTGGTCGATGGAGGGTGAACTTATCTGTGAAGTATTCTGATATGTTTGGAAAGATAACCTGGTTAATTGGTTCCACTATTGTACAATATTCAGTTGATGAAGTAGCTTGTTCCTTAATTTTTTTTTTCTTACATTTTCTCTTCTCCTAATGAATCTTCAGCCTTACATTAGATATGCCTTTAGGCCTGTACATTAGTGAGCCTTTTAATTTTTTTTCCACAATTGTATTTGAAACAAACCTATGATTCTTCTTGCCATCTAGTATCAAGTCAATATTTTCAGCCATGTTAGTCTAACATTTACTATTATGTTTTCTCATTCCCTTATGCTTGTGTGCTAACTTGGTATGTGAATATGCTAAAATAAATTCATAATATTATACATCCTAAGACATGAGATGGGACAACTTTATTTGCCATATATATAAATGTTCGGCCAGCATAAATGTCTTTTCTAGCTCTAGTTGACCATCTCAGAAGTAGGTATTTCAGAGGAATATTAACTATATCTAATTATCTTATTACTCTAATGCAGTGATAATATAGTAACCCTATAATGTTGAACTTTCCACAGCTGCATTCAATGGCACCCTCATTTGCATCAAAATGAATAGTCCAATGGATTGATCAATCTTGTCAACAGTTTTGATGAAAAATATTGATGAGTTGCTTGAGACATGAGCTATGCACATTCCACCCACACTCTATAAAAATTCCTCCTCAAAGAATGAATAAAATTTTTGTGAATAAAATCGAGTAGCTTGCTTGAGTATTGGAATACTTTTAAATAAAGTTATATTATCGGACTGGCTGCATTTGAAATCTTCATCATGTTCATTCTGACACCATGTCTTCATCACCTTCTCTAACCCCAAAAAATAATTATTTATACTTCTTGTTGGCTTATAAATGTCTTGGTACACCATGTTAGTGGATTCACTATGCTGTGTTAAAAGAATACCAAGGTTAAAATAACTCTTGTTAAATGCTATGGACCATTTCTTCCTTATTTTGTAAAGTTTGTTCAAACAGTCTTGGTTGTGGAGGTCCCCTTCATTGATCATTTCAGCCCAAGTACTGTGAAACTCCTCCTCAGAATCACACTTGCTTTAAAATATATAAAAGAGGCCTATAACTTTATTATTGCTATTGAAGCACCACACCTTGAATGATACCTTATTGTTGATGTGCCATTGGCACAAGCTATGGCATGTTTGAGGTAATGAAATTTCCATTGCTTGAGCCATTGCTTGGTTCTGATCAGTAAATATTATAATGGGATGATTATTACCCATTATTCACAAAAATATTCTAAACAACCATGTAAATGATTCAATTGTTACCTCTGATAAAAATGCCACCCCTAAAAGAATATTCTAACAATGCTTATTAACTCTAACAAAAGGTGCACATGCTAGATTATATTTGTTAAGTCTATAGCTAATATAAAAAATTATCACATCTCCAAAGAAGCCGTAATCTATTCTCCCCACCCCATCAATCCAAAAAAAAAAAAAAAATTCAACAATATATCTTCTTCATTAGTTTGGACGTCCCATGCAAAAAACCTATTATCATTAATTAGTTGATCTATGAAAAGTTTAATTAGGGAATTAGTGCCCCCATTCTCAATCTTAGCTATTTTCTCTTTTTGAATATAATTATATGCATCTATTTTAGAGAATCCTACATTTTCTCTTCCTCCAACTTCATCAACTAGGTATGTAAATGCATCAATGGTTCTTATCCCAGCTTCTGTCATTGATTTAAGTACATATACTTTCTCATCACTAATATTCCTATATTATCTAAGAAACTGTTGATCTTCACGCCTAGGAAATTCATGATTGTGGCTCTCTATGCATTTTTGCACCATCTATACTCCATCTAGGTCGACTAAAAATCTAATCATCACAGGACACTCGGTCCTAGTATTGGATTTTCTATATTTTGATTTGGATTTTAAGTCGATTCCCTTCTTACATCCAGCTTTCGAACATACAAAATCATTGCATCTTATATTTCTTGAATTAGGCCAATAACTATGATGTTCTTTACAAACACTAAAACCAATATTATGAGCATAATGGCAGCACATGTCATATGCTTCTTTCTCCTTATTACAAATAACCTGTGAACAAGAAAAACTAATTAAACACTTTGATTTTAATATTATAAAATAACTATACCCACCAGTAGGTAGCTTTGGTACCTAGCAATACCTAGGAGTACCGAGCAGTACAAAGCAGCGACAAATGAGCGAGATTACACAACCAAAAAACATTTCAACCTTCAAAGTAAGGTTTCACATGTTTAAGGAGATTTTATAAAAAATAAAGAGTAAAACCTGTGAGTATTATATTTACCGATAATATCTCTAATTTATCTTTGGTTGTTTGCTGCAGTACTTCCTCTTTAGTTTGTTGGGTCTCTTACATAATACCTTCCATATATGCACAATATTTGAAGTCCTCGCGACCAATTTCCATCTTCATAGCTTCCTCTCTTCTCTTTTTCCCCTTTCTCATTTTTGTACCAAGGAGAAAACCTATCTTAAGTGAGGAAAAAAGCTCGTACCATCTACAAAAATCCTTGGTATTATTGCATTTTTTTTTCAATTTTTCACTAATAGGGCCAATCGGGTCATCAGGCTGCACAATAATTGGAAAAAATGTGGTAAATAGAATGGTGGGGTCTACATGGCACGATTTTATATGACTTCGAACATAGAGTTACGTCTGGAGTCCGCACCCAATAAAAATTCCTTTCATAGACACCTTGGAGAGAACATCTGTAACTTTTAAGCTCTACCAAATCTTACTCCGACAATGCCTCGTAACTATGAATTGTGATGAGCTCCCCTATAACAATTGATTACTCCACTTGTTGGTTTTTTTAATCTATCTATTATATATACAAATATTAGATTAAAAAAAGAGTATATTTGATTTTGTTGAGATTGGCTTTTTTACTATTAATTTAGATTTCATTTGGGATGACTTTCTTACTGCTTCTTAAAGAAGCTTTTTAGTACAAAAATTAAAATTTTTGTACTAGAAAGCTACGTTGAGCAGCAGTAAAAAAGCCGTCCCAAACGAAGAGTTAGTCTTGTTGTCTAGCCTAAACATGTCTTAGAAACCTACTATTTATATTTTTTTCGACAAGTAGGCAGGCCTAATGGCCTGCAAATGACCCTTACATGGGGGAGTTGAGATGATAATTAGCACATATTGATCCCTTCGATCATAGAACATTCATTCATCATCTAAATACCTTAATGGTGTTAGAATTGAGCGAACTTAGGCTTGTTGGATTCTCCTCATCGAAGCGCTTGATTTGACTATCATTATGTCATATTTAGAGATCATTTGATTATCAAATAAGTGTCTTAAAACTTCCAAATATGCTTCAGGTCATTGATTTGGGCCCAATTTGGTTCTGATTGGACCAATTTTTATGTTGTTGGATTTATCTCATCGAGACGTTTAGTTTGGTTATAACTTTGCTAAAATTGAAATTCAAATGGTCCCATAATTTAATCTTATAAACTTCCAACTTGAATATGTCTTGAGAATTGTGACTAATCAAGACAATTTTTGGTGACGTATCAGCTCTCCTCAACATAAACTAGTCCCCCAAAAGAGCATCAGTATGCTCCTCATCGGCCAATTAGTAGAATGCCTAGCAAGTACTTTTTTTTTCATGGCATAGCGATTCTAGCCTTGTTGGTTTTAGTTCTAATCCGTCTCCTAACAGATGGCAGACAGATTCAGGGACTGACATTATTGAGCTTCGGCTCGTAACCTTCTTTATAAATTAAAAGTCCTGATTAGCATTAATGTTAACTTCTAGAAGCGAACAATGCGACGCCTTGGCTGGTCTTTATTCAGCTTTGAAGTATTCAATCTTTAATTTTCAGTTGTGTTTTAGAGGGGAAATTGCTTCAAGTGCTCTTATATTTTACCCTATATTAAAAATAAATATCTATATGTAACTCAATTTGGTCATTAGTTGGTTACGAGCTTTAGCTATTTTGAGTCTTGTGCATGTGATGTATGTATGAATTTGCCTTAATTGTAATAAATATCTCAAATATATATATATATATATATATATATATATATATATATATATATATATATATATATAATTATTTCGAATTATATATAATTAGTAACATCATTAGAAACTTAAATGAAAATAGGTAAAGGGCTTATCCTAAGTTTAGGGGAAAATTATTAGGTCCAGTCACCGGACGTAGAGATACGTCCGGACACCAATAAAATATTGACATGTGGAATGTACACGTGTCCGCGGAATTTTAAGTCAAGCGCGTCAAAAGCGTAGGTAAAGCGCATGTAAAGCGTAGGTAAAGCGCATGTAAAGCGTAGGTAAAGATCAGTTAAAGCACAATCAAAGAGCGCAGTCAAAGCGCAAATAAAGCGTAGTCAAAGCGCAAATAAAGCGTAGTCAAAGCGCAGTTAAAGCGACGTGATAAGTTTTAATTGGGTGACCAGACTTAATAATTTTTCAAGTTTAGGGGGGGGCTAAATTTCTACTATATATGTAATTATAAAAAATTTAAAAATAAGTCTTTTTTTGTTTTAAATAATTATATATAATTTTATCTTAAATTTAAAGAGATAAAAACCAAAAATATTTGTCCTAATTCCACTCCTCAAATAATTTAATCACCTAAACTAAATTCATAAAAGTAGGATCAATGAGTTATTATACCAAGATTTTATTTGGCTATTGGTCTTTTGTAAATTTTTTGTGTTAGAAAACAACTTTTATTAGTAGCTTAAAAAAATTTATTTTATCCATATTAATTTTACAATCATCTTTATACAAAATAACGCTCATCCCAAATTAAACTTTATTATTTATATAAAAAAAAATGCTTTATTTACATTAGAAATTAGAAATTGTTGATATCAGGATATAAGATTAAAACAATATCTTAATGAATCTCGTTTTTTTTTTTTAAAATTAAATTTTAAGATAAATAAAATATTAAATATCTAAGTACTATATTCATCTTAAAACACCTTTAAATACCATAAAATGATTATACTGATTATAGAATCTGTTTTCCATTTATCATTATTAAATAAGCCGAAGTCCTTCAACCTAAAATATGGCCTTATTATAGTTGTTGTGCGCCATTGAATTTTTACCTCGTTTTGCAGGAAAGTTAGCCGGTGCTGTCTTTTTTACTACTGACATCGAAGATGGGCAGCCGTTGGATTGTTAAGACCCCCTCGTAGGATTCATGAAAACTAGCCGTTGTAAAGCCCGAAAACGTTATTCTAATTTTTATTACAGTCCAGCCATCAATGTGCTCTGTGAAAAAAAAGGAGCCAAACAAACAAACTAGCCGTTGGCTGCAGATGGATTGAAGAGGTGAAAAGAAATAAAATCGATTTATTCAGTCACAAAACAATCCCAACATCTAAATTTATTGAACCACTCTGCGTCTCCCTCCATTCTCTTTCAGAGGTAGTCGTCCTCCTTCCCGTCTCTCCATGTTGAGTAAAAGTTCCAGCGATCACCTGGCCAGGAAGAAGGCCGAGCTACTTCGACGTAACCACTTGCTCCTATTCATCCAAATCGCAGTTTTTCTATTCATCATTCCCTTGTCGAACCCATCTTGGGATGGAGTCATCATCACCCAAGAAGACTACGAAGGTTTGCAGGCCTTTAAGCACGCCATTGACGACCTCCGAGGCCTCCTGCGGAGCTGGAACGGCACTGGCCTCGGCGCATGCTCTGGCGCGTGGGTTGGGATCAAGTGTGTCCGCGGCAAGGTTATTGCTATCCAACTCCCATGGCGAGGCCTTGGCGGCCACATTACAGAGAAGATAGGACAGCTCAACGCCCTGCGCAAGCTTAGCCTCCATGACAACGTTATCAGTGGCCAGATTCCCGCTGCGTTCAGCTTCCTTCGTGAACTCAGGGGAGTTTATCTCTTCAACAATAGGTTCTCGGGCGCCATTCCACCATCTATTGGAAGTTGCATTGCGCTTCAAACGCTCGATCTCAGCAACAATTTGTTAACCGGGATCATCCCTTCTTCGTTATCGAATGCTTCCAGGCTTTATAGGCTTAATCTTAGCTTCAACAACTTGACTGGTTCGATTCCAGATGGAGTTACGCGATTGCCATCTCTTACATACCTTCTTCTCCAGAACAATAATCTTTCTGGTAATATTCCTAAAACTTGGGAAGCGTATCAGCTGAGAACCCTAAATCTCGAACATAACACCATTTCCGGCGACATTCCTAAGTCTCTGGGTGGCTTAGTTTTGCTGCGTGAAGTGATTTTGAGTAATAATATGTTGAATGGAAGCTTTCCGCTGCCCATGTGCAACCTCTCCTCCTTAATCCAGCTTAACCTTGAGAACAACCATATTGGGAGTAAGCTTCCAGCTTTCATATATGGGCTCAAGAACCTTTCTATCCTTAACTTGAAAATGAATATGTTTGATGGCGAGATCCCGGAAACTTTAGGTAATATTTCCGGCCTTTTCCGGCTGGATTTGTCTGATAACAACCTCACCGGGAGGATTCCTTCCTCGCTCAAGCATCTGGTGAATCTCACCTTTTTCAATGTCTCAGATAACAATCTTTCTGGCCGAGTTCCTCTCTTTCTGACCAAAATGTTTAATTCAAGCTCTTTCTTAGGAAACATCCAGCTCTGTGGGTATAGTAACTCGGTCCCCTGCCCACCTCCGCCTTCTCCAAACTTCCAACCATCAATTCCACCAAAACACCATCACACTAAACTAAACACCCTGGATATCATCCTCATTGCTGTAGGAATCACCCTCATACTTCTCGTAGTTGTCTGCTTCGTCCTTCTTTGCTGCTTAATCAGAAAAAGATCAACTTCAACCGAGAAGCCTGGCACGGCAGGATCCGCCGAAAGAGGTGAGAAGCCGGGGCCCGGCGCTGGGGCTGAAACGGAATCCGGCGGCGATATCGGAGGGAAGCTAGTTCACTTAGATGGGCCACTGGCGTTCACCGCCGACGATCTCTTGTGTGCGACAGCGGAAATAATGGGGAAAAGCACGTACGGGACGATGTACAAGGCGACGCTGGAGGATGGAAGCCAAGTTGCAGTAAAGAGACTTCGAGAGAGGATTGCGAGGAACCAGAAAGAGTTCGAAACAGAGGTAAACGTTCTGGGAAAGATCAGGCATCCTAATTTGCTAGCTCTCAGAGCTTACTATGTTGGCCCCAAAGGAGAAAAGCTCCTCGTGTTTGATTTCATGCCCAAAGGAAATCTTTCATCTTTTCTCCACGGTAAGCTCAAATCTTAACCCAAAAAAAAAAAGTTTTGATAATGATAATTTCTTATATATTTCCACTGCCATTGCAGCACGAGGACCAGAAACCACCATAGATTGGTTGATGAGGATGAAGATAGCAATGGGCGCCGCCCGCGGCTTGCGGCACCTCCACGTCGAAGCAAAGATCGTCCATGGAAATCTCACAAGCGGCAACATACTTCTAGACGAAAACACAACTGCAAAGATAGCAGATTTCGGCCTCTCCCGTCTCATGACAGCGGCCGCGAACTCTAATGTCATAGCCGCAGCCGGAGCTCTTGGATACCGAGCGCCGGAGCTGTCGAAGCTGAAGAAGGCGAGCACGAAAACAGATGTGTATAGTCTCGGCGTGATAATACTGGAGCTGTTAACGGGGAAGTCGCCTGCTGAGCCGACCAATGGAATGGAGCTGCCGCAGTGGGTGGCGTCGGTGGTAAAGGAGGAGTGGACGAACGAAGTGTTTGATGTGGAGATTATGAAGGATGCCGCGGCTGGGGATGAGTTGCTGGATACATTGAAGTTGGCATTGCATTGTGTTGATCCGTCGCCGGCGGCGAGGCCTGAGGTAGAGCAGGTGATGAGGAAGATGGAGGAGATTATACCGGAGCTGTCGGACGCAGGGAGGGAAACAGAGGAAGGTGGATCTGGGGGAGAAGTAGGTGCATCTACATCTAGGGGAAAGTGATGGAGATGCAGTTGTTCAGACGATCGAATTCTGGCAGTTTATTTTTAATTATTATTTTATCATTTAATTTAGCGGGTTCTGTATATAAGCTAAGGGGGTTTAAGATTTTTAGCTGCTCATCCTCTTGGGTGAAGATTTTTTTGTGCATGATTATTTTAGGAGTGGTGGAGCAGAAATTTTTTCTTGTAGGAACGCAGATTTATGGAATTTTTAAATTAGGTTGATTCAGTGCAGGCATCAAAATTCTTCATGTAGAGATTGCTCCAAAAAATAATAATAAATAAATTATCATAAATATTGTAACAAAGGAATAAAAAAAAGGAGTAAAAAAAAGTTTTTATTCAAATTTATGTTCATTTTTGAATTAATATGATGAACATATTTTCAATTGGTTAAATATTCCTCAAAATAATTTTTATAGCAAAATACTTTCAATTGAAGTATGAGAGAGAATTCTTTATCTTCAAACAACCATTCCAATATATTATAATTCAAACTAAACTCTTCTTCGCACATCTCTTTTGCAAGCCTCATTGCTCGATCGATTGAATGACAACCCGTCTCTCTTAATGTTCTACTCTCGTTCTCATATGAATCATTCCATAAGTTTTAAAGCCTTTAAGAGTCTCTAGCCTCATGTTGAGTCGAGCTTTACACTTTGGACTATATTAGAGTTTAACCAACAGGAGCACTAGACTATCTCCCAATCAAATGTTAGCCACCCCTACTAGAATATCTTCACTAAAAGCTCTAGGAAGGGGCCATCCATTGTTTCCCCATACGTACATCATATCATCTATCTAGTGTAACATGTGAGCAATCTACTACTCTATGCCTAGAATGACCATATTTGAATAATTGCCCTATCATTATGGAATATTGGCACAAATGTCTCCGTCCATAAGTTGGAAAGTTGGACATATAGGTACAATGCTTATAGAACTAATTGAATTGCCTACATGTCTGATTGGTAGATTATATGAGGTTCTGTAATTGATCCTTTTCTGGAATATCTCGACATGAATCTACTATTAGGATCATCCATTGTCTCCCCATATGTACCTCATATCATCTATTTAGCATAACCTGTGATCAATCTACTACTCTATGCCTAGAATGACCACTTTTGAATAATTGCCCTATCATTATGGAATATTGGCACAAATGTCTCCGTTCATAAGTTGGAAAGTTGGACATATAGGTACACTGCTTATAGAACTAATTGAATTGCCTACATGGCTGATTGGTAGATTATATGAGGTTTTGTAATTGGTCCTTTTCTGGAATATCTCGACATGAATCTACAATTATTCCAACTTAAACAACTTCTAAAAGTGTCACCCCTAAATCTTTTCTTTCTAGCTATCTAATGCTATTGAGTTACTGTTAAATCGTTTTCCATTAATCGTACCCTCTTTACCAATTTAGATAAAAAATTTGGAATGAAACTAGTGGTTGTTTCAGATTGCCTTTGAGTCCTCTAAAAACTCTATAACATTTTTTTTCTTCAAAAGCACTAACAAGAAATGGAGTGCACCTAGCAAGTGTAATAAATTTTGCCTCATATTGCATTGTTGTATCGTTATATTACACTAGACTTTCATTTGTTATCTAGTAGAACGAGGTGCAAACTATTCGTTGTAGGTATCAATAAACTCCTCCAAAGAAATAAAAGCATTTGGTTTATCTTAGAAGTTCTCTCTTTATTGTCCCAACCACCATCATTCTGCTTCTCCATCTAATATAAATACTAGTAAAGGCACCTTATGACCCTTTGGACATTGCATCCCATCAAAAGTCTTCTTCAACCTCATCAACATTTTTTTCCATGCATGAGGTTCCATAACACCTTAAAATCTAAGAGCCTTCAATCTTAGAAACATTTGTAAATTAGTTTCTACTTCCTCTATTATGATAGTAGACATCCAGTTATATGCCTCACCAATTAATTGAGCAACTAAACCAGCAAACTGCGATATAAAATTGGATCTCATTGCTCTTAATGTACTCTACACTAGCAAATTTTATCTGGAACTTCACCTTTCAATCACATTTTGCTCTTAGGAATTCATTATTTTTTCATAGAATTCACAGTTTTAAATGATCACATTAAGATGGAAAAAGAAAAAGGAATAAACATCTTAAGCTACTCTGGTTATACCACCCTTTTATAGATATATGTGTAATGGATCTATAATAATCAATTCCTCCAAACTATTACTCTGATACCATAATTACACTATCACAACCCAACCTAATAGAGCTCATATACTAAATGAGTTACATCATATAGGATCATAATAAGATAGTTCTTATCATCTATTTGGAAGATTTTTTTCATTGTATTTATTAATAGAAATATATAACAATTAATCATCAACTTAATCATAAAAAATAACTCATCAATAATTGCTTTCATCACAGAATGCTATATAATCAAAATGCCATAAAACTATAATCATGGCATAGAATCATTAGAGATACATCATGATTTCCAAAATATATCTAAAAATAGAAAGCATACCTAACACCTAAAACTTTAAACCTCTACATACTTGACATGCTCCTTTTCCTTTCCCTGGCCTAAAATTAACGCAAGCAAAAAGAGCAATAATTAGAAAATCGTGTCTTAGTAAGCTACACAAAGTCTAACCACATTCTTAATAATAAATAAAATAATAAATAAACAAAATTTTCTATCATCATAGAATTAGTGAAATATTAAAACTTTCCTAATTGGCCCAACATATGAAAGTCAAAGGCCCCCCAATATAGGCATTCTTTCTCTAAAAATCCTCATTTCTCTCTATCTAGTGGATCCAATAGTGAGGATTGAGTTTGATTGTGGAATTTGATATTTGTAAAAATTTAGAACACAACATTGTAATGCTCGAAGGCCCATCACCATAGTGCCCTTAGAAAACCCTAAACCCTATTTAAAATACATAGAGCAAAATGTCATAATGCTTAGAACCAATGCAATAGTGCTCAAATATAGAGAACCCAACAACTTAGTTCCAAGAACCTAGTGTTATAGTGCTCCCCAAAAACCTCTTATTCTACCCAAAAATAGAGAAGTTAGCACCATAGTGCCTAAAAAGCTATGCCAATGTACTTTTAAATAATTTTCACACACATACAAATGTTTACATGAAAGACCCTTAGGATAATTTTAAATAGAAAATAATATAAAAAATTCACGAAAAAATAAGACATGAAAATATCAAACATGCTAATCTTTCCAGATTAATCAAGGTCATCATAGGTTACAAATTACTATTATAGTGGTCCTTAGATCTAATTATATCCTCTATCCACAATTCCTTGACTACTATCCTCCAACCACTATCACTTAATTATTTTCTCCTGAAATCATCAACCAACTATAATGAAAGTACGAGATGCGTCAAGAGGGGGGTGAATTAGATATTTGAAAATCTTCTTTAACAAAAAGAAAAATCTTTTTATAACTTGATGCAGAAGCAAATTACATTCACAATAAAAAGATAAAATTATCAATTTCACCCATGCAGTCAATCACAACAAAAATAAATGTGAAAAAAAGTACATAAATAATAAAGGAAAGAACACACCATATTTATAATGGTTTGGTCAAATCTTGACCTATGTTCACTCCCTGGAGGCATCATCCGAGTATTGCACTAAACCTTTAGTGACTCTCCTTTAGCCCCCACAACTAGGTAGATAAGCCCTTACAAAATCACTTTCACTTTATCCGGTGCGGCGGAGGAGATAGGTCATTTGACTCTAAAGAGATCTTCTTCTTTACAAAACTTCCCTAAACATAAACCTTGAATTTGATGGTACTGAGGTGCAAGCTTGCCAGAGCAACTATGTGAAATCTCCTCCACACTCTCTTGAAATCAAGTCCAAGAATCATCTTCCTCTCTCAAACTCCACCCATTCCTCTCTCCCTTTCAAGTCCTCTCTTCAAGTTTTCTCCAAAATAATGAAGACACTATGGCTGTCAAAGACTCTTATAATGTCTTATGAGAAAGCTTAAATAGAGGGCTTCAAAAAATCATAAAAAATCATTTTAGCCATTGTTGAACTCATTTTTGTATGAGGTCACTCTTGATTCCTCCCTCAGCTCTAGATTCTAGGATCTTCCTAGTTCTTAGTCCCTAGGTCCAGTCCAGACCTTAAACTCAATCCAAACCTAGAATCCTTAGGCTATAGACTTAGGTCCTAAAGCCCCTTCTAGGTGATTTTTCCATCACCTTGAAACCCAATCAATTGACATCTCATTCAGGGTATATCAATTTCATATTGATGTGATATGTCTCTGGTGTCAACCCTCCAGATTTGGACTCATTTGGAGGACTCTAACCCTAGAAACTTGATTAAAATCCAAAGGCTATGAAACCTTCAAATATTTACAGTCTATGTCACTGGACATTCCACCTAGTGGAATTTGACCTTTGAGCCTTCCTCAAACCCTTTGATCACCTTTAATGCCTTGATATTGATTTGTCGAACAATAGTCTGCATCTTTTCAGACTTAATTTGACCCAGAATTGACTCAAGGCCAAAATGACCAAAATGCCCTTTAAGGGAATTTTTGGACTTTTGGCCTAGGCTTGACTTGATTTGATCATCAATCTTTGAAACCTCTCTCAAGTATTTCCAATTGACCTCTAGAACTCCTTTGACCCAACTCCTAACCCTGGGTCAACTTGGTTGACCAAGTCAACCAAGTTTGACCAAATGGCCCGTACACCCCTTTTATCCAAACTCATGGACCAAGACCATTTCAAATCCATTGGAACCCAAGGGATGACCCTTTGGGCACCAAAGAGACCCCTCTTGGAGATCCAAGTCTTGGGCTCACTTGGGTTAGCCTTTTGGCTTGACCCAAGTGACTAAAGAGAGGTCTCCCTTGAGCCATCTCTCAACCTCAATAAAATTGAATCCATATCAAGGTGTCATTGGGTCCCCCTTGACCCAATGCACCTCCCTTGACCAGCCCAGCCTCTAGACCCACTTGGGTCAAGAGTTAGGCTAACCCAAAGTGGCCAAAACCACTTGGGATTGGGCCAACTCTTATCCTAAGTCAAATTGAACTTAACCAATGCTCCCATTGGGTCCCCCTTGACCCAATACATCTTCCTTGACTAGCCCAGCCTCTAGACCCACTTGGGTCAAGGGTTAGGCTAACCCAAAGTGGCCAAAACCACTTGGGATTGAGCCAATTCTTGCCCTAAGCTAGATTGAACTTGATCAACACCTCTAATAGGTGGCCCAAAGTCCAACACCCCTCCTCCAGCCAGCCTGTGCCTTGGGCTAACTTGGGTAAGGTTTTAGGCTAACTCAAAGCAGCCAAAACCACATGAACCCGAGCCATTTTTAAACCCAGATCAAATTGAACCCCATTGCCACTTGCATTGGGTGCACCAGACCCAGACCTACTTCCCACACCAAACCTAGGGTCTGGCCTGACCTGAGTCGAGCTCAATTCGATCTGAACCGAGCAGGCTTGGGTCGAACCGAGCCACCAGGCCAAATCAAACCTCCCTAGGATCAATTGAGCTCACCCTCAACTCCAGCACGCCCCCATCGGTCTCCCAAGGTTAACCCGACCCAAACCTCTTGTAAAGGCCATTTTGCTCCCAAGTTCGTCCGGGACGATCGGTACAGGTTGTGCAGGAAAACATGTTTGGCTGCATGGTTCGTCTGGATGAAAGTCGGATTGTCTGGATAAAAATTTTACAGAGCCAAGTCGTCCAGGGACGGTAATTAATCTCGTCTGGACAAAATTCATCCAGAGCCAAATCGTCTCGAGACGAAGTTGCGATCGTCCAGGACGATCAGTCTGGATATATATAGAAATGAGATATTTTGAAGAGAGAGAAAAGCCCAGGAGAGAAAAATGAAGGAAAAAGAAGAAAAAGTGATTTTTGGGCGACTCTCGTCCGTTTTCGTCCGTTGCAGTAGTTCAAGAAATTGGTGTACGCAAGGTAAGGCACATTCCGCCTCTCTCAATTTTCAGAACGGTGAAGTTTGAACGATTTCTCTGTACGGATTTCGTTTTCGTTAGCGAATTTCGTCCGTATTTTCCGATTGGTTCAGTTTTTATCACGTAACTTTTGGTATGTTTCTGAGGTGCCGAGTGCGCACGTTTTAATTATTTTCTGAAGAATTTTTACCGGATAGTTTTGATTCGGCAGTGTTTTATTTTGACTGTAATTTCTGATGAAGTCTAAAATTGTCTGAGCAGTAGAATAAAAGTCTTGCAATGTTGTTTTGAATATTCTATGCTAATTTGGTAATTTTGTGAATTTAGGAATTTTTGTATAAATTCCGTATACTACCGTTATGCCGCTGGATTTTTGTACAATTTTTGAAATTGTCCGAATTTGTTCTGAAATGACATGATATGATTGTGTGTTATGAAAAGGGAGTTATATGGGGTCAGGATCCTGTGAGATCCTGTCTGTGTCAGGGAATTCTAAAATGAGCTCTGAAATCTAAAAACAAGTTCTGTTCCGGATCCGATGATAAGTTCTGTTCTGGTGCTATAAGCACATCTTTTCTGGTGCCATGAGCACAAAGGGAGGCTTAAGGGGCCAGAATCTGAGAGATTCTGTCAGTGTCTAGGAAGGGAGGTATAAGGGGCCAGAATCCGTTGAGATTCTGTCAGAATCAGGGAATCTGTTCTATCTTTTGATATGTTCTGAATTGATATGATTTTTTATTTCCGTACGATTTTGATATGATTTATGATTCTGATACGATTCTGTTATGTTCTGATCTGATCTAATCTGTATGATTCTAATTTAATTCAATTTCTGGAATTATGATTTCTGTGATTTTTATTCTATTCTGATTTGATATACGATTCTGTTTATCTGATTTCTGTACGGATTTTGTCTGATGTGTTTGATGTGGATTCTGAGGATTTTGATTGGAGGTTTGATGTCTTGCTGAGCTGTTGTAGCTCATCCTTATTTTCTGCGTGGTTTTCAGGTTCTGGAAAAGGAAAGGAAGTCTTGGAGTAGGAGTTCAGAGTCTGATCTGTTATAGGTATTTTGTACTTTTGATTTTTGTACAGTCATGGCTTTTCTGTTCTATTTTTCTTTCTGCCTGAAAGCCGTGAGCTGTATTTGTATATGATTTTTTGGAGAAAGAAAAAGATAGATGATCTGTTCCGCTGCATTTTGATGTTTATAGTAGCTCTGTGTGTCTGTTTCTGTGTGTAACTGTTTGGAAGAAAGTTCTGAAATAAATTCCAAAGCCAGATCCTGGAATCAGTTCAATCAGTTTGAGTTTGGGCACGACCCGATGCGAGCGGGATCCGTCCCGGTCGGGTTGGGTCGTGACAAACTTTAGTGGTATCATAGCAATGGTTTTGAAATTTGGATTGTAGGATTGTAAGACAGAGCTATAGGAAGTGATCTGAGTTTGTCTGGGGTAGTTTTGGTTTGTCCATAGTTTTATTGTGGTTTTTTTGTGATTAGTTTTATGGATTTTCTGGATTTTCTGTATAGATCTGCCAGATCCCGATATGACAAACGGTCAGAGTGCTAGTCAGGCAGCACCAGTGAGTAGTACATCCCCAGTGGTTGGTTCTGATACACTTTCCCAGTTTGCTACATTGGTTGCTCAGATGATGAGCGAGACTCACAGTAGAGCCTCTACTATGAGATCTGAAGATATTGATAGACATCTTCAGATGTTTCTGAGATTGAAACTACCGAGGTTTGAGGGCACTGTTGAGCCCAGAGCAGCTGAGGAGGTTATAGAAGACTTTTGACGGCATGCAGTGTCCGTCAAACAGGAAAGTATCTTTGGCAATTTTTCTGTTAGATGGGGAAGCAGAGCACTGGTGGATAGGCCAGCAGGAAGCAAAGTTTCAGGGCAGATTGAACTCTCTGATTTCTTGGGAAGAATTTTCTGAGGTATTTCAATCTTGGTTTGTTCCCCCTTCTGCACAACAGCAGATGCAGGAGAGTTTTCTGAGGCTGGTTCAAGGGAGCAGGACGGTGATGCAGTACGAGGCAGAGTTTACTGCCTTGGCCCGATATGCTCCACAGCTGGTGAGTACTTCTACTGAGAAGTGTTATCGATTTCTGAGGGGACTACGAGACAGTCTGAGGCAGCCCCTGGTACCATTTCATATTTCTAATTATTCTGAGCTTGTGGAGAGAGCTCGTCTAATAGAGAACGATCTGATGGCTACTCAGCAGCGGTGGACTGTGAGTAGGAAGAGCTTTGGGGGTGATTCAAGTGGTGGTTCCTCTGGCAAGAGGAGATTTATTTCTGGAGACTTCAGGAGGAGTGGACAGTCGGGATCCACTACAGTTTCTGGTAGTGGAAGTACGACCAGTTCTGGATCTGTCAGTGGGGCACCTGTGTGTCAAAGTTGTGGACGATGACATTTTAGCCAGTGCTCTAGGATGACTGGTCAGTGCTTCAGATGTGGTCAGCCAGGACATCGGATTGCAGAGTGTCCACAGGCTAGATTTGATCGACGATCTGAGTTCCGATCCGAGAGCTTTATTAGACCTATCAGTTCAGCAGGAAGACCGAGGAATGTTCCTCCATGCCCTGTGACTGAGGGATTTTCTGGTAGAGGTGGTGGTTCAAGTTCTGTTCCACGGAGACCACCTACTATTAGTCAGAGGGAGCCTAATAGTTCTGTAGCTTCAGCTCCAGCTCCAATTCAGCCACGAGTGTACAGTCTGAGTCAGCAGGAGGCTCGAGATGCTCCGGATGTGGTGACAGGTACGATTTATATTTCTGATCAGCCCTGTCGTGTTTTGTTTGATTCTGGAGCCAGTCACTCGTTTCTTTTTGAGCGTCGTTTTGATGCTTTGCATCTGGATTCAATTTTGCTACTGGTTTCTCTTTCTGTGATTTTACCGGCTGGAAGTAATTTGATTGCCCGGAAGTTTTGTTTTTATAAGATTGATATTGCTGGCAAGAAGTAAAAATCGAGTTTGATTTTGTTGACGATTTCTTCGTACGATGTGATTTTAGGCATGGATTGGCTGAGCCTGTATGAGGCTCAGATTGACTGTTTGAAGAAGCAAGTGAGCTTGCTTATGTCAGGAGAGAGATGTGTATTCCAAGGCTTACGAGGTGTTCTCTCTTGTCTGATTTCTGTATTGGAGGTGAGAAGAATGTGGAAAAAGGGTTGTCCGGTTTTTTTGGCTTCGGTACGGGATATGAACCTGGATGTGGGTTATGTTTCTGATATCCTAGTGGTACGAGAGTTTGTAGATGTATTTCCTGAGGAGTTGGTTGGTTTACCTCCGGATAGAGATGTGGAGTTCTCTATTGATATTTTTTCGGGTACAACTCCGATATCAAAAGCTCCGTACAGGATGGCACTGAAAGAACTTTCTGAGTTAAAAGTTCAGCTTCAGGAGTTGATGGATAGAGGATTCGTTCGTCCTAGTGTTTCTCCTTGGGGAGCACCTGTTTTGTTTGTGAAGAAGAAGGATGGAACACTCCGTATGTGTGTTGACTACAGAGATTTGAATAAAGTCACAATCAAGAACAAGTATCCCTTACCACGGATTGATGACTTGTTTGACCAGATTTCTGGTTCTTCTGTGTCTTCGAAGATTGATTTGAGATCTGGATATTATTAGGTGAAGGTGAAGGAAGCTGATGTGTTAAAGACAGCTTTCAGTACTCGGTACGGACACTACGAGTTCTTGGTTATGCCTTTTGGGGTAACCAATACACCTGCTATTTTTATGGATCTGATGAACCGAGTGTTCAAGGAATATCTAGATCAATTTGTGATCATCTTCATCGATGATATTTTGGTGTATTCTGCTTCTGAGGATGATCATGCCAGACATTTGAGCATTGTGTTGGAGACTCTGAGATGGCATCAGTTGTATGTTAAGTTCTCCACGTGTGAATTCTGGCTGAAGATCATTTCATTTCTGGGGCATGTGGTTAGCGGTGAAGGTATTTCTATTGATCCCCAGAAGATTCAAGCTGTTGCGGATTGGCCAAGGCCTACTACGATATTTGAGGTACGTAGTTTCTTAGGCATGGTTGGATATTATAGGAAGTTTGTGAAAGGATTTTCTCATATTACTACGCCTCTAACGAGACTGACTCAGAAGTCAGTAGCTTTTGTTTGGACACTGGAGTGTGAGGCTAGTTTTCAGAGATTGAAGGATTGTCTGACTTCAGCTCCAGTGTTAGCACTACCGTCAGGTACGGAAGGATTTCAAGTGTTCAGTGATGCTTCACTGAAAGGTTTGGAATGTGTGCTGCATCAGCATGGTCAGGTAATTGCTTATGCCTCGAGATAGTTAAAACCACATGAGAAGAATTACCCGACACATGATTTGGAATTAGCTGCAGTTGTTTTTGCTTTGAAGATTTGGCGTCACTATTTGTATGGCGTCAGATATGAGATTTTCACGGATCACAAGAGTTTGAAGTACATTTTCACTCAGAAGGATCTGAATTTGAGGCAAAGAAGGTGGCTTGAGTTGATTAAAGACTACGATCTAACGATTCAGTATCAGCCTGGTAAGGCTAATGTGGTAGCAGATGGTCTGAGCAGAAAATCTTCTGGATTATCAGGTATTCAGCTCACTTCTGATAATTTTCTGATTCGTGATATGGAACATTTGCAGTTGAAGGTGATTTCCTCAAGTAGTTTGGATTCTGGAGTTTTGACTCAGTTGAGCATTCAGTCTTCTTTGGAAGACAGGATTCAGGAAGCCCAGAAGTTAGATTCTGATTATTCGACATTAATTGCTCAGATTGAATCTGGTAAGAAGCCTGAACTCCGAGTTTCTAATTCTGGTACTATTTTCTGCAAGAACAGGTTGTGGATTTCTGTGTTTGGAGATCTAAGGAAAGAGATTCTGTATGAATCTCATCATTCAAGTTACATTGTTCATCCTGGGAAGTGGCAAGATGTACGGAGATATGAAGAGTTTGTTCTGGTGGCCGGGAATGAAAAAGGATGTAGCAGATTTTGTTGCTAGATGAGAGGCCTGTCAGTTGGTGAAGGCAGAGCATCAATGACCAGGAGGACTTTTGCAGTCGTTGCCTATCCCTGAGTTGAAGTGGGAGGAGGTAACGATGGATTTTGCTATGGGTTTTCCTCGATCAAGGAAAGGGCACGATGCCATTTGGGTGATTGTGGATCGATTGACGAAGTCTGCTCATTTTCTTCCGATCAGGCAGACCGATCCGGTAGATCGATTGGCACAGGTATATGTGAAAGAGATTGTCAGATTACACGGTGTGCCTAAGGTGATTATTTTCTGATCAAGATGGATGGTTTACTTCTAAACTTTTGAAGGGTATTCAGCAAGGTTTGGGTACGAAGTTACATTTCAGTACAGCTTTTCATCCGCAGACTGACGGACAGTCTGAAAGGACTACTCAGGTACTGGAAGATCTGCTGAGGCTATGTGTTTTAGATTTTGGAGGAAGCTGGGAAGATCATATTCCTCTTATAGAGTTTGCTTATAATAAAAATTTTCAGTCTAGTATTGATATGGCACCTTATGAAGCTTTGTATGGCCGAAAGTGTAGAACTCCTTTGACTCTGACTGAGATAGGAGATAGACAAGAAATGGGTGCTACATTTGTGGATGAAACTGTTAAGAAAATTAACTTGATTAAAGAAAGATTGAAAGCTGCACAAGATCGACAACAGAAGTATTACAATCAGAAGCACAGGTTTGTGGAATTTCAAGTTGGTGACTTTGTGTATGTCAAAGTCAGTCCGATGAAAGGAGTCAGCAGATTTGGAAGGGTGAGCAAGCTTAGTCCAAGGTATATTAGACCGTTTCAAATTCTTGAAAGGATTGGTAAGTCTGCTTACAGATTGTTACTATCTAATCAGATGTCCGATGTGCACAATGTTTTTCACGTATCCTCGATTGAGAAAGTGGATATTTGATTCTGACAAGAAGATGACTACTGATGAGGTTGAGATTCAGGAGAATCTGCAATACAAAGAAGAACCTGAGTTGATTTTGGTTTACGATGTTCGTAAGTTAAGAAGTAAACAGATTCTGATGGCTAAGGTGCAGTGGAAGCACCAAACTGCACAAGAAGCGACTTGGGAGAAGGAGTCGGACATGAGGCAAGCATATCTATATCTTTTCTGACTGAGTTTTTATTTGGCAATGTCGAGGACAACATTTTTCTGAAGTTGGGGAGATTGTAAAGGCCATTTTTTTCCCAGGTTCGTCCGGATGAAGTCGGATTGTCCGGGACGATCGGTATAGGTTGTGCAGGAAAACATGTTTGGCTGCATGGTTCGTCTGGACGAAAGTCGGATCGTCTGGACAAAAGTTTTACAGAGCCAAGTCGTCCAGGGACGATAATTAATCTCGTCTGGACAAAATTCATCCAGAGCCAAATCGTCTCGGGACGAAGTTGCGATCGTCCGGGACGATCAGTTTGGATATATATAGAAATGAGATATTTTGAAGAGAGAGAAAAGCTCAGGAGAGAGAAAAATGAAGGAAAAGTGATTTTTGGGCGACTCCCGTCCATTTTCGTCCGTTGCAGTAGTTCAAGAAATTGGTGTACGCAAGGTAAGACACATTCCGCCTTTCTCAATTTTCAGAACAGTGAAGTTTGAACGATTTTTCTGTCCGGATTTCATTTTCGTTAGCGAATTTCGTCCGTATTTTCCGATTGGTTCAGTTTTTACCACGTAACTTTTGGTATGTTTCTGAGGTGCCGAGTGCGCACGTTTTAATTATTTTCTGAAGAATTTTTACCGGATAGTTTTGATTCGGCAGTGTTTTATTTTGACTGTAATTTCTGATGAAGTCTAAAATTGTCTGAGCAGTAGAATAAAAGTCTTGCAATATTGTTGTAAATATTTTATGCTAATTTGGTAATTTTGTGAATTTATGAATTTTTGTGTAAATTCCGTATACTGCCGTTATGCCGCTAGATTTTTGTACGATTTTCTGAAATTGTCCGAATTTATTTTGAAATGACATGATATGATTGTGTGTTATGAAAAGGGAGTTATAAGGGATCAGGATCCTGTGAGATCTTGTATGTGTCAGGGAAATGTAAAATGAGCTCTGAAATCTGAAAACAAGTTCTGTTCTGGATCCGATGATAAGTTCTGTTCTGGTGCTATAAGCACATCTGTTCTGGTGCCATGAGCACAAAGGGAGGCATAAGGGGCCAGAATCCGAGAGATTCTATCAGTGTCTGAGAAGGGAGGTATAAGGGGCCAGAATCCGTTGAGATTCTGTCAGAGTCAGGGAATCTGTTCTAACTTTTGATATATTCTGAATTGATATGATTTCTGATTTCCGTACAATTTTGATATGATTTATGATTCTGATACGATTCTGTTCTGTTCTGATCTGATCTGATCTGTATGATTCTGTTCTAATTCAATTTCTGGAATTATGATTTCTGTGATTTTTGTTCTGTTCTGATTCGATATACGATTCTGTTGATCTGATTTCTGTACGGATTTTTATCTGATGTGTTTGATGTGGATTATGAGGATTTTGATTGGAGGTTTGATGTCTTGCTGAGCTGTTGTAGCTCATCCTTATTTTATGCGTGGTTTTCAGGTTCTGGAAAAGGGAAGGAAGTCTTGGAGTAGGAGTTCAGAGTCTGATCTGTTATAGGTATTTTGTACTTTTGATTTTTGTACAGTCATGGCTTTTCAGTTCTGTTTTTCATTCTGCCTGAAAGCCATGAGCTGTATTTGTATATGATTTTTTGGAGGAAGAAAAAGATAGATGATCTGTTCCGCTGAATAGGGTAGAGCTCCCCAGTCGTCCATGCTCGCGGAAGATGACTGAATAGGGTAGAGCTCCCCAGACCTCAGCATTCAATCCCAGACATTTTCAAATCCTTCCCTGAGCTCCTTTGACCTCCCAACACCTTCCCCCAGCTTCCCAGACGGTCCCTTCGATCCGTTCGAGCGAACTTCGGCGAAAGCTCTCGGCGTCCAGCTAGAAGTCGTACCTCCGGCCGTCTTCCAATCCCGGCGTCTGAAGGAGATCTACTCGTCATCATCCCCTGAAGCTTCATGATAGAGAATCTCATTTGTTGAGACCATCTCTATGGTAATCTTTCTATCCCGAGCTCCCTAGTTAGGAAGTCCGGTCAAGTGTGAAGGAAACCTTCCCCCCAACGGATTTCCACTGTTGGATTAAAAGTTTCCGTTCTCCTGATCCTTCCTGTGAAATTTCGTCGAAGTTCGCCGGCGGGATTGCCTGGATCACGCCGGAGAAGGTCCACGGTCTCGGGTTCGTGCGGGAGGTTGAAGATGAAATCCTGTCCGTTGATTCCAATCAACGGCACAGATTAGATCCCGCAGTCTCGGAGCCCATTTGATCCTAGCCGTCTGATCTGCCATCCGACGGCTATGGTTAATTGATTGTTGACGGTCAGCGCCAAAGATTGCCCCGCCAATCATGACACGCTGCATGTAAAGTGTGGCTGACTGTGTAATGGCCAGATTTAAAATTCCAGAAAATTCACAGGATCTTCAAAAATCCATATCTCCCTGCACACTTGATCAAATTAGGTGTTCTTAGGCTCATTGGAAAGGACTCAGGGAGACCTACAAAAGCCTTATGGTTCCAGGCCTTGGTTGCATATGTATTAAGTTTAATTTTAGTTATAGTGTTATTTTAATTATTACAATTATTATTTAAATTGAATTCCCCTAGGCCTGGAATTTTGGGAGATTAAATTTGGGCATGTCCTTGACATGTCTAAATTTTATCTCCTCTTCTTGAGATGTTCAAGGGCACTTTCTCCTAATTTTGAGTCTAAGGGTCATGGGTTGACCCTCAAATTCAAAATAGGATTCAAACCTATCCAATGAGACTTAGGTTTTGATTTTGTGTGTGAAGATGACGTGTAGGATAGGGAGTGTAGAGCCAGTGATTTTGTCCCAATCCAAGCTTAGGATAGCTCCCTAGGAATTTTCGAAGGTGGCTTGGTTGGCCACCTTAGAGTATTTCATTTGCGCCCAAATTTGGTGGGTTTAGGCCTTGGGATCAGGTGATTCCATGGTCTAAATTTTACTAGATTTGGAGTTAATTTGGTTCACCAAATAGGAGCCATAATATTCCCCCTTAGAATTGACCTTTTAACACTAATAAAATTCTAATAAATCACCCTTAATTTATAAAATCCCTTAAAATATTTCTAACTGACCCCAATTGATCTAATAATCATTTGAAACCCAAACCCTACCAATTTAGCTTTATAATCCTTGCTAATTTAATTTTAATTAAAATCAATGCTTAAATGATTATTAATTAATTAAAAATCACTAAAAATCTCCAAAAATATTTAAATGCTTGATAACCTCCCCTTAGGCCATCCCTGATCTTTAGGGATGATTTCAAGGAGTTTAGAATTCATTTGAATTCAGACCATTAAAAAGGACCCTTTAATTAAGTTAATTAAAAATTCTAGTGAATACCCTAACTTGTAAAATTCATTAGAAATTGTAGAAAATTCCAAATCAATCAAACTCAAAGGCTAATGAATCTAATTAAAATCTAGTATTTTCCAAAAATATCAAATTCCTTAAAATCTAGTCAAAGTAAAAAAGTAAACATTTTGGGCAACCCTAGGTCAAAATCAGGATAAAACTTCTAAAAATCATAACTTTTCATAGAAAACTGCAAATTGAATGTACCACCTGTCTAAAAACTCATAATAAGATCTAGTATTTATTAAAAATCTGAAAACTTTCAAATTTCTCTCTAATCCTAAAAACCAAATTTTGACCCCTAAGTTAACATATCTAGTTGTTTCCCTAAAACCCAATAATTGTTTAAAATTACAGAATTTTTTTGTTTGATTAATAAAATTCTCAACAAATCCTTTAAAATCAGTAACCAACTCTTTTTTATATTAATCCACTCCTTAATTTCAACCAATTTAAATTAACTTAATCAACCCCGATTGCTACTAGGTAACCCAGGCATACGAGGCTATTAGCTTAGCCCCAAAGAAGGTGAAATAAACTTCACGGTCTCGGTGTGAAACAAAGGTAGTAATCAATTAACTCTTAAAATATATTTAATCAAAATTCTTAATATATTAATATTTAAACTTTAACCTAAATCCCCTTTTAAGCCTTAACAAACTTATAATTTTAGACAACTTAACTATTCATCCACTTTAGAATCTACCCCAGCCACACGACCTTCTATACACACTTTAGATAATGTGCTAGGACAACAAACTGTAGATCTAGATTAGGCCGGTGTTTACTTTATTGCTGTGTGCTGGATTTTTCGTAGTTTTTACTGCATGTTGTGGATGAAATTTCTTTGCTGTGTCTGCTTACTTTTCTGTAGTCTGTGGATGGATGGATGGGTTTGGCGACTAGATTACCCTTAGGATAGGTATGATCTGGATGTTCACATAGTTTTCTGCAGGTGGCCACGCTCATGCAGGGTAATAAAAGGGGGCTAAATAAAAATAATAATAAAATTTCAATTGTTATAAATGCTTGCATAGGTGCTTCAGCTGCTAACGCCCCCAAATAAATAGAGTGTGGCCAGTGTGTTACTTTCTTTTCTGCACATATATATATAACTTCTTGGGAATAATTGCTCTTTATTTATTAACTGCTTAGGATAACACTGCAGGTGAGTCTAGATTTTATTTGCATATAAATGTAATTTTTGTAATTGTTAAGTGTTGTGAAAGTAAGTTTTGAGTTGGGATAATTAGGTCCAATGCTTGGATTCCGAAGAGAAAAGGATGCCCCTCAAGGGAGTACTCATTTTCTATTTGGAGATCCAAATTTGGATCACACTTCTTCCTTACCCAAAGAGGAAAGAGTGGCCTTCCCCTTAAAGGAAGTGCCCTCTTATCCATTTGGGTAGTCTACTACAAAGAATCCGAGGAGCTTGAAGAAAAGGAGCATAAAGGAGAACAAGACTAAAGACTTGAAGATTGAGAGTATCCCACTCAAAACTACTTGCATCATTACTAGGTTTAGAATCCGGGTTGTTGTTTGTGGTGCCCGGCCACTTTACTTTTTGCAAGACCCTGGTTTGTAATAAGCAAGGCAACTTTGCTATGGACATTTATTGATTAATTAATTTATATTTGATGTGATGAATTGATTGCCTTTTAGGATTGCTTACTTTTTTTAGTTTTTTGGCTTTTGCATGCCGCTTTTATTTTTGCCTGGATACGTGAAGCTCGTGAGGGTGTGAAAATTTTTATATTCATAACCTTAAAATTTAAAATTTTAGTGAGTCTATATAACATAGAAAGATAACGAACCTAAGGGAATTAGCCGGGGATCGACCCCGGGGTCGCATCCATATTTCTGTATTTCTCTCCCCTTATTTTAGACCCTTCCCCACCTGCGGGTAGAGTCCGGATAGTCTGACTTATGAGGACAAGGTGCCGGACCTGCGGAAGTCTGGACTTTTAAAAAATTTTTTTTAAGCCTGTTTTTAAAAATTTCAAGCATATCTGATTTGGAGTTGTCAACCAGCACGCATTGCATTAGAAACACACTTAAAGAGTCAAAATTTTAACTGCATCAATTCTTAGGATTTTTGCACCCAACATAAGTCAAAGAGACCAATTAGAAAAATCTCTAGATGTCAGCCCCAACTCTCCAAAACTTTAAATACAACGTCTTTATCATTCTTTCATAAAAGACCGGACTCATCTCTTTAAAATTGATTAGGTGGTTAGCTGGCTCCCCAATCCAAGCCGGGGTAAGTCCAAACCTTGCACTGCATTAGTTAGGTTCGGACGACTGTGGTCCAGTGTCCAAATTAGATTTAGGATCCCGGGTATATTTTTGATTATAAGACCCCAAATTTTGAGAATATAGTCCCAAATTTTTAATAAAATGTTCAACTCTAATTAAAGCTTCATTTCAATCCTAAGACATAAAGACCAACACTTAGATTAAGTTGGGACACTTCCGGATGGTTCTGGAATCTCAAAGTGTCCCCTACATCTCTTCCCTTAACTCTGTTAATAACTGCTCAATCTCAATCCATTCCCTTTTAAACTTCCAAAATTCATTCATTTTTGGTATCACTCCTAGAAGATCTAACAAAATTTCATCACTATTTTAATCGAGAGTTTTCATAGGGGATTTTGTCTCCCTACGATATATTTAACTACGAGGGCTTGCACTCGTAGGAGATTTGGAACCACACACGCACCTGATTTAAAAATTAATTTTTCTAAAATCGTATTAAATTTCTTTGGAAAAAAAAAAGATCGTCATTATTACATTAGAAGGATTATCATTGAATGGTGTTATCTCCCTTCGGGGAGATACATCCTTCTTTGATAAGGCTTTGAATGTGAATTCGACGATCATACTTCTTAAATATTATAATTGGATATTTAGTTGAATTTTACTTTGTTCCCTCGGGGCCATACAAAGTTCTCTTTAGAATCGGTCATGATATTCAAGATGAGTTTCATAATTCTAAGTCTGAACACCATTATGAAATTTTATTTTCATCCTTCGGGGTGATATACTTTTTCTACCTAGTTGATTTGATTTTAGAATTAAAATTAAATCTTAATTTTAAAATTCCCAAAGAAAAATAATAATTTTTAAAACTTGTTTTCAAAATTTTACCAACAGCCATCAAAGATCATACTGTATAATCGCAGAACCGTCCAGTATGATGTACAAAATTTGACTTATTAATATTGTATGATCACCAGTTAGTACTATACGAACAGTTCAATTTGCATTTTCATACTGTACGTTGTCCATTTAGTACTGTATAAATAGTTAAATAAAAATTCAGTTCGTCCAGGATGAAGCATGGGACGGCCAAAATCATCTATGTTGATCGTATAGTACGATCCAGTTCATACAGTACTATCAAAAAATCAAAATTAAGCTATTTTGATTGACTAATCATAGGATTAAATTAGTTAATATTTTAAATACATTACGATCATGTTCGTATAGTACGATTAGAATAACTTTTTAAATTCAAAATTTTTCCTAGTTTAATTTTTAATTATAACAAATCATCTAGTACGATGTGGTGTTCATACTGTATGATTAGTTATATTTTAAAAAATTTTTTTTTCAAGAAAAATAAAATATTTTTAATTAATTTCTGTTACACCAGATCGTACAGTATGATCCAGATCATATAGTACGATCCAGATCATACATTATGATGTATAGAAAAATTAAAAATATTTAAAATCATTTTTTTCTCCCCCCATGTGTGTGCACGGTCACCAATCTAACATACATCATTACAAGACTTGACTCAAGGAATGAAAATTACAAACTCATTTAATTCAACCAATTCAACATAATCTTGAGCCTTAAATCTTCAAAGAATGGTGTATAGTGTACCTAAAATATTTGTCAACACACAAATCAATATGCACTACAAATACCGGGAGAAATAAAAGATTAACCAATATTATTTGTTATCATCAAAATTATAAACTCGGAAGCCCGAGTTTCAACAATCTCTTATTTGTTATCATTTATTATTGCAACAACTTTGTGGGATGAAGATTTGGTCTGGGAGACAATCTTAGCTATAATCTTGAATAAAGGCTCATTCCAGAATCATAGGCATGGTTATAATCAAGCTAGCCCTTTCATTCAGTATTTTTCAATGCATCTAAGCCAACCTTATTAACAATTATACTTCTTAAATTTTTCAACAAATATGAACTTTATAGTCTCTTGCTAGACTTTTACTCCAAAGGCATGGTCAGAATAATGACCTCATCTGAGTAGTAATTATTGAAAGAGAAATTAATTTTCAAACTTGATTGAAGATACATGTTGTATTTACCCCCTCCCAATCAAGGTACAATCTATCCCAAGGGGATTTGATTTACCCTATTCTATAGAGATTAACATCTCATATAAACACTGATAAAATAACTTAAATGTGTTAGATATTCTTGGCAGACCTCTCAACCTCTTTCATACAATTTAATATCATTGAGCAACACTTTGATAAATAGACTCAGATAGGTCAAACATCCTTGATAAATTTTGTATAACCTCTTTCTTGTAAGTTGATGTCATCAAGTGATCTTTAAAAAATCACCTTAGACAGGTAAAAAACTCTTAATGTACTTCTTTAAATATTTCCCATCAGAGGTTAAGGTCTAGCCAAGTAACTCATTCCAACAACCTAAGGAAGATACAATTTTCAAAATAATCCTTGATAACCCTCTTTAGCAAGGGTAAAGAATATTATTAAAATTATAGTATCAATAAAGCTTATCTCCATTTTGTAAAAATATTAGTTATGCTTAACATAAACATCCAACGGGTGCAATCTCATATACAGAAAAATTCAAAAATATATTAATTACTCCTACACAAATATTTGGATTTCATCAAATATTATCATAAATTTTAACAAAAAGGCTATAAATATAAATCAAAGATTGTTTATTATACGAGAGAACATATATTTATGAGGATCTACAAATAAGAAGTCATATTAATAATCCCTATATATAACTCTTAGGCCTATACAGTTTCAACAACTTTATTGTCTCAAAAGCTTTTTGAATATTTTTCCAGCCATCATGATACCTCTCACATTAGCTTACATATCGTGGCCTTTTTCTTCTTGATGTTTATGACAATATTATAACATTTGTCGTAATTGTAGCTCATCTCAAATGATTTCAGTGGAATAAAAACAAATGCCAGTGCTATACATCACCAATGTTAACACCTCACATCAATATCTTCAAATGGAGATCTTTTCTCTTAAAGACTATTGCAATTTTTAAAAAAGTAATTCCTTTTGAGACAACAATAATTCTTATGATTTCAACACTAATGCTGATGCTTGGCATCACCAATATTAACAACCAATGTCAAAATCCTTCTTTGATAAATAAATGCATATATTTATCTTATGAAAGTGCTAAAAATTATAGAAAAATATATAAACATGTAGATCTCTAAATTTAATTTTCACCAATATTAGGTATGCCAAAAAAATTCAATCATTTGATTCTTCAACAAATTTTTAGAAAATGATAACATAGTGTAACAAGTACTAACCAACAACTAGTAAAGCATTTCTCTAGAAAAAAAGTAATTCAAGAAAAAATTTAGTTTTTCTCTAGGTGATCTACATTTCCTTGGGAGATTCTACAAAATATGTCAACATATATTAACAAGCACATGAGCTATAGTAAATTGTTCAAATTTGTTATAAGCAAAATTATAGGTTTTATACAGTTGATTTCAATGAATTTTATGCCCTACCAATAAAATTAGTTTAAAATGAAAAAATTCATGAAAGTTGCCAAAGATGTCATTTACATCCATAAATAATTATAGAAAATTTTAAAGTCTCACACGTTCATAGAAATTCATTGGAAACATAAACATCATAATTTCATCTTAAAATCAATTGAACATCAACATTCTCTTAAAAGTTAAATTGGTTGAATTTTATATAATAAATTCTTGGAAGAAGAGTAAGATGAACACAATCACTCAATAAAAAAAAATCAAAAACTAATTCAATAAAAAGTGCTAAAACAAGCAAGAAAAATATATCAAAATAGAAAAATTAACATGTCAAATAGATTTTTGATATTTTTTAGGTATTCTTTAGCCATAGTCTCTGCATTGTTGTAGCAATGACAAACTACTACATTTATCATAGTCTCTTGTCTATGCTAAATCAAAATAAAATGAGAATTATATTCTTATGTGAATAAAATCAAAGCTTAAAAATAGGGTGAAGAACCTCACCTTCAAATAATGCACATTCGATGAGGATGCTTAATAACTTTTTTTCCATTCAAGATTAGTGCCACAATTTAGGGATTACAAATCTTGGATGTTTCCAAATTTGATCAATTCGATGAGGGCTATCAACCCATTCTTCAAGAGAAGAATGGAGTATTGTTGGAGGGACTAGAAATCTTAATTGCCTCAAAATCCTATTCATCTAATGAGGATAGTAGACAACTTATATAAGGAGAGGATGGAGCCTAGCTAAAATGACTACAAGCATTAATCACCTATAATAATTTATAAACTTTTGTTAGATAGTTTTTACCTTTTATATAGAAATACCAAATCTTTCTTAGAGCTCCATGCCTCTCCCCTAGCCATAGAAGGGTATTAATAGATCCCTGTGAAGGGGGAAATTTTTTTTTGGTTTTTTTTTAAAGGCCTTTGTTAAATTTTTTTTTTTCTTTTTTAGAAAAATTTTAAAAGGAATGGAAATAATAACTTTTTCTTTTTTCTCTTGTTTGGGCCATTTCCATAAGGATGTGCATATTGCACACCTATTGAAAGGAAACAAAAAAAAATAAGCGCTCTTTGGGAATTATATGAGTACTCTTTGGCACATATACTATAGATTGTAGTGTCATATCTCATGCTGCCCCTTCCAAAACAATGTAGGGTTCAATAGAAAAAATCATATAATTCTTAAAAATTTATAACCAAATCATTTCAGTTATCGTCTTGCCACTTAAAATGGAAACGTTCAATTTTCTTCTTGCACTTCATACATATATAATTGCAGAGAAACTAACCACCTAAAAATATTTCAATAACAATAGTTCACATACATCTACTCAGGGCTCATCTCATACTATTGTAAAATAAAATATAGTTTTTCAAATTTGACCAAAGTCTAGTTAGCTTCCACTATATAATTAGCCTTTCTTATAACAACAGTCAAATAATACAAAAATTTGTGAGTTATGAGACTAACAAACATATACAATTCTAATATCGTATTAAAGTATATAAAACCTAATACTTACCTATATATCAACAACTAGAAGTAAAAAACTGCATGTAATCATTAAAAAGGAAATATGCATGGTATGATTTTTTTAATAAATAAAAATAAGGTCACACGTAAGACCTATGCTAATATAAGCAAAACTTTTGAGTATGTCTCATAATGCAAATATATATCATCACCACATATCACATACTGCCAAACATCTTTAATTATGCCAAATATATTCAATGAGTAATTCATACATCACAATATATAATTATCCTTATATCTTTCATTTCATCAATTAACTTCTTTTTTCCAACCTTAGAAAGTGTCATGTTCACATGGTGAGGTCGTCTACAACCCATAATCACCTATAGTCACATTGCCTCTATTGCCTGTAGGCTTTATATCATATCCCATAGGCTTCATATATCTCGTCGTCGAGTTGCTCTACATCTAAAAAAAAAAATTTGATGTGAATACCATGCTCAGGTAACCTATAGAAATCTGGTTTTATATAATAAATTAGAACAAAAATGATTCTTTATTACCATAATAAAATATTGATAGATATTAATAATACTACAACTTACTAATCTCAAACTCCCTAAACCATATGTCATGCATTTGGAGATTTTCTTCCAAGAAACATGTGGAGCATCAAACCTACTCTGTATTAAATATCGTATCTTGTGAGTGGGCTACTTTGATAGGAAAAGTTACATAAAATATTTAGTTTAAAAATATTATTTCTCAAATATATCCATAATATAAAACATACACATTTACATATATATTACAGTAGGGCTAAATCAGCATGAACCCATCTATGGTCGGTGTTGCGGCTGTCTGTGTAGAATAGCTGTATTCGGAGTGGAAAGTCCAGTTGTAGAGGGGTGAGGGGGTGGTAGGTAGTAAAATGGAAAATTGTTACATCTTAAACTAAGTCCTCAAACATCATAACTCTATCTTTCTTAACTATATTGGAACTTATAAATAGGTCATAATGAGAGTCAAAATGAGGCTCGTACTTACCATATGAAGTTAAATACCAATATTCTGACATGAATCCTCTGCGATATAGATCAATAATAATCTCATTTGGAGTGAGGTAGGCTTGACTTTTGTGTTTGAAACATGGACAAAAAAACCTTCCCTCTGATACAAAAGATGGTAATTGACAGCCTACCATAATGAAATAATTCATTGTATTTAAAAATTTATCTGTTAACATCTTACGTCCAGGCAACAGTCGGTTATACATCCAACTTCTATAGTTTTTAATATCCATAAAACACTTGGTCTATAGTTTCCTACAATCAAATAATGATATTCGTACTATTTTTTTTTTTTAAAATAATGCTACTTCACAGGCTAAAATATCCTCATCTCTGCAACACATAACTTAATATTATACTTCTTTTTGAATGGACAACATTCTACTCCATAAAGTTTGAGGAAGACTTTTCAATCACTCAACAAGCCCAATGCATTACTCAACTTCAAACAAAAAAAATAATCTTATATGTGACCAAACAATCTAAGGTGACTCCCTCAAATATTATCTTCCACTGGAGCTACTCCAACCATTTCACGTATATGCTCAATTTATATCATATCCTTAATAGAAAAGACACTCATCCACCCAAGTATCCTTATCTCTACAAAATTTACCTTAATATTATGCTTCTCTTTTAATGGCTAACATTCTTCCCCATAAAAGCATTGTAAGTCTCACCACATCTTATTAAATTTTGACTTAAGTTTGAGGGGAACTTTCTATTATTCAACAAGCCCAATGCATTCCTCCACTTCAACTATACAAAATGAACATATATGTGTCCAAACTATCTAAGGTGACTCTCTCTAATTTTATCTTCCACTGGAGCTAGTTCTACCATTTCATGTATATGATCATTTCGTATCTTGTCTCTAAGAGTAAATCCACTCATCCGCCTGAGCATCTTCATCTCTATAACACTTAACCTAATATTATGGTTCAGTTTTGAATGGTCAACATTATGCACCATAAAGCAGTGCAGATATTACCACATCTTATAAAATTTTTCCTTAAGTTTGTGGGAGATTTTTCCATCACACAATAAGCCTGATACATTCCTCCACTTTAATCATACAAAACCAGCATATATGTGGCCAAACTATCTAAGGTGACTCTCAAATCTTATCTCTTCCACTGGAGCTACTCCACCCATTTAATAATTATGCTCATTTCGTATCCTATCTCTAAGAGTAAAGCCACTCATCCACCTGAGCATCTTCATCTCTGCAACACTTAACTTAATTTTTTGCTTCTAATTTAATGGTCAACTTTCTACACCATAAAAGTATTTTAGGTCTCACCACATCTTATAGAATTTTTTATTAAGTTTGAGGGGGACTTCTTTTTCATACAACAAGCCCGATGCATTTCTCCACTTCAACTATCTAACTTGACTTCTACTAATAATATCTCCATTTATTTCATAATCACTATGAATAATAGACCCAAGATATGTAAAATATGTACTCTTATTAATGACTTGATCACCCAAACTCATAATCATAACCTTTAGGGCCTATTCGGTAATGAATTTATGCTCAGATTTACACCAGATTTATAGTAAATGAACCAACTTCCTTAAATCTTATATTACATTGCAAAATAGTTTTCAGGATTTATCAGTATTAAATATATGTCATGCCAATAATTTTTTAGGATTTAACACCCTTGGGATTTATTAAATTTAGATTTACAAGATTTATTAAATCCCACTAAAGTTAATTCCTACTTTTTTCCAAACAGCCCCTTAGACTCTAAGTTCGAGATTTATAATTCAAGTTTAGCTTCAATTCCCTCTCTAGTATCAACAAGAAGAATATAATCAATAAAAAGTATACCTTGGCAATATGAGCTGGGCAACAAGGAGGGAGTTTGGCCTACTCACGAATTTGCTGGGAGGGAGTTTGGCCAATTCACTTATTCAAATTAAAAAGTGTGCAGAAGGAAGAAAGTTGGATACCTTTGCAATAACCTAGCCCCTGCGACTGCAAAGGAGGTGTGACTTTGGATACAAGAGAAGAATGGCTATGGGAGGTGTGACTTTGGATGCGACATGAAGGAATTTCATTGAAGGTGGTGGTGAATGCAAATGTCCTCAAAGGACACATAAAGGAACATCATCGAAGGGGACTATGGAGTGCCAGAGCCAAACTTAAAGGAGGTGAAGAAATAAAAAAAAAAATAGATGCTTACTTAGTTGGTTAGGTAGGGCAGTTAGTGTTAGATTTGGGCAGATTTACCATCACAAATGTGTGATGGATATTCCACCGCAATTTTGTAGCAAAAAAAAAAACATCAAATTTATCTATCACAAATTCGCCGCCATATTTGAAAAAAAAAAAACATTCCATCTCCAATCCACTATAAAAACTATCTTTCCTGTAGTGGTATATGGAGGCAATTTAATATGAATGTTAGATGTATCAGCATGTATGCACATATGATTGTATAAATACCTATTAAAAGGTACAATATAATAGACTTGCACATCATCCCATAATATACAAGATCATAATTTATGACAAATTACATATGACATGGCTACATAAATCACAATTTTAGGTTAATTAAAAATATGTAATGCAAATACCAATATTACACCTAACTAGTTAAATTTACTCGTATATAACTATAAACAATTAAAATAGCCTAATATATTAATAAAATTACATATGTTACCTTTTCATTGCACAAACTCACAAAGTTGGATACCTCATGTCAGCTTGTATGTAGGTCACCTGAACCAAATCAAACAATTAATTATCAATTCATATAATCTCATATCTAACTCATACAATTAATTCATTTCCACCTAACATATCTTCTAATTTCCACATCGCATACATCATTATATGTATTAATTTCCCTTGTAATACTAATGCCCCAATTAATAACTGAACTCTGTAAAATTAGAAATGTTAAAACTAAACATATAAATCTTTCTTATATGCATTAAAAAATGTGTACATCTTTTCTCTTTTTCTCCTTTTCCTTTATTGATTCTTCTTTCTTCTTCCCTTAACCTTCTGGCATTCCCATGATCACTCCTTTTTCAGACAACCATCTTAATGAAACCCTTGGCTACAGTAAAATTTATTTTTAAATAATAACAGTTTGTATGTTTTTTTTTTTACATAGAAATAATACAAATGGGATTTAATTCCCTAAATTCTAATTCTTCAAAATTTGACCTATAGTTTTATATGTCAAATTGCTCCATTCGATGAGTAGAATACAATGACATTAAAATTACATAATTTTGTCAAAGTTTGAATTTTGAGGCATTGTTAATATGATCCTAATATAGCACACATTAGATCAAATTGGGTTTTATAATTCCTCCCTCTTATAGAATTTTGTCCCCAAAATTTGTTATTTTCATACTTTGTCAAATGATATAAATTCTTTCTAACATCTACTTTTCTCTTTTAGGTAGTCTTTTTTAATGGTCATTGCTTTTATTTTATATTTACATATGGTATTATCCTACCCCTTAAACCATAGACATTTAACTCTAAGATAGATCTTCTAAGGTTCCTTCAAATATATCATATCATAAAGCAACTCAATATCATCTTGTGGGACCCACTCATGCTCATCTTCCAATCATTTGAATTCTTTCAATAATTTCAAATAGCCTTATATAACTCAAACTCAACTTTCATCCTTGGCCAACTATCAAATGCCTTTCTTAGGTCTAAACTTCAAAAATACAACTTCTCAAACTTTGCACTTTAACATGTTATGCTTCAGATCATTGTACTTTTGTTGATGATCATGTATTGCCTTTAATTAATCACAGGTCAATCTAATTTCTCGATAACTTGATCAACCAAATATGGACCCAACATCTGTATTTTCCCCACTTTATCCTAGCTCAGAGGAGTTCTACACTTTCTTTTGTAGAAGGCTTCATAGGAAGCTATTTTAATGTTAGATTAGTAGATATTGCTATAGGTAAATTCTATCAGTGGAATATGATCCTCCCAGCTCCCACCAAAATCTAAAACACACCATCTTAGTAGGTTTTCCAATATATGAATAACTCTTTTAGATAGTTCATCTGTTAGTGGATGGAATGTTGCATTAGAATCAATTTTGTACCCAAACCTTTATGAATATATTTTGATAGTCTCGATGTAAATCAACTATTTGTACATGATATAATAACTTTAGGAATCTCGAGTAATATGATTTCTTTCACAAAAAATTTTTTCTAACTTTACTGGATCTGATTAACGAATAGGCAAGAAGTGCGCCAACTTTGTTAACCTGTCAATCACCACTCATACTTAATCACGCCTTTTCCTACATCATGGAAAACCTGCAATAAAGTTCATAGATGTAACCTCTCTCTTTCACTTAGGTACATGCAATATGACTGCAACATTACACAAGGCTTTTGATGGTCAACTTTCACTATTTTGTATACCTTATATTAAGCCATAAAATCAAACACAACTTTCTCTCTTCCAAGTCACTAGAACTATGAACTCAAGTCTTTATACATTTTAACATGACCCAGATAATTAGATATCCTAAAGATAATCTTTGGCCAAGATCTATTGAATAAAACTAAACCCAAAGATGTCCCACACTTTTGACTGTACTGTTGTTTAGTCTTTAAGGCTAAGATCCTACTTTTTTCCGAATTAAATGTGGCACATAAACTTTAGGTATTCCTCACTAGACAACTGTGTCTTTTGAACTATCTTCCGAAAAAGCATACACCATCATTTGATATAATCTACAAGGGTCTGATCATCCTAGGTAATTACTTTTAATTATAGGGTTGCTAAATCTCTAATCAATATATTCTCCTAATTTAGAATCCAATAATCTTTTACATTGGATTTCCTAAGCCATGCATCAACCACCACATTAGCTTTCCCTAAATAATACTTGATATTGAAATCATAATCATTAATAAACTCCATCAATCCTACTGTTTCTAATTTAACTCTTTTTGGATAACAAATTCTTAAATCTTGTCATTAATAAATATTGCACACCATAGACCACATTGAAAATGCACCCATATTTTTAAAGCAAAATCTATAGTAACTAATTCCAAGTAATGTGTTCGATAATTCCTTTAATGTGATTTCAACTATCAAGAAGCATAGACAATTAATTCTATTTTTGCATCAACATGCAACCTTTTTTTTTAATGCATTACTAACAATCTAATATCCCTCAATATCTATATGATTGTCAACATAAGTGCTAATGTCAAAAACATTCTTAGCACTTAAACATTATACTCTATTTAGTTTTCAACTCAAATTTTACCTCTTTCCTTGTTAGCTTTGATAAGGAAAAAGTACTCAGAGAAAATCCTTTCATGAATCATCAGCAGTTATATGCTAAATTGTGAAAACATTTGATATCTATTACATTGGTTGATCTTTTCCATTCCAAAATTATTTTACATTTCGAGATCTACAATTATACTTCTTCCAATAATAATGTGGTCCAAAAATATAATTCTCTTTACCTAGAAGTTAAATTTTGAAAACTTAATGAACAATTCATATTCTCTGAGCAAACCAAAAATAATTCTCAAATGATCTATGTTTTCTTTGTTAGTCTTTGAATAAGTTGAAGAAGGCTGGCAAATTGATCCAAAGATGATCTACAATTATGTTCATCATATCTATAAAGATTACTGGAGCATTTATTAATCCAAATGTCATAGGAAAAAAATTTAAAATATCCAAACTTGGTTCCATATGTCTTTCTATTATCCTGACTTGTTGATATCCATAACTCAGGTTAATACATAGGAATACAAAAGCTCCTATTAACTAAAAAACTCATCTATCCTTGGAGAAGGGTGGTTATTCTTGCTAGTCACCCTAATCATCTCCCTACAATCAAAACAAAACCCCATTGAACCATCCTTGTGCTCTAGGGATACATAGGTGATTTTTCTAGAGTTTTGTTGGGAGCTCATTTCTCTCTAAATCATGGCTAGTTTTATCCTTATTTAATTTGAGTTTTCTAATATTTTACATTGTTCTTTTGGTTTTACTGATTTCTTTGCTCTTATTTCCCTTTTTGCATTTTTCGATGACGACTTTATCGTCATCAAACTCATGGATCGCTTGCAAATTAAATATTACAAGTAAGCCCTCTGGCTTATTTGAAATGTTTGATAACAATAACTCTCAATCATGTAAGGATGTAGTTGTTGGCTCTTCATTTGCCTCTACTCCTAAGATTGATGTTGTGCATACTTATTTTAAAGGATTTCATGCTTTGATGTTCAATGAAAAGGTTATAAATCAGTTGGCACCTACTTCGAATTCACCTTGGTAAAAGTTTGTTTTTTGTCGACCTAACCTTGACATTATTCGTTCTTTTCTTCACTAACCTTAGACTTTCTAGAACATTTTTTATTGGTTTGATGGATAAGCGTCATATTGTCATTCAACTAGCCAATGATTTATATTATAGTTGAATATTTGCTCAAAGAGTATATTACATCAATTCATATCAAATGCGGTTGTTAAAGTGGGCACCTTTTTTTTTGACATAAAAGAGGAATCTCTGATTTCTTATATGTGTGTTTCTTTTCCAAATCTTAGATTGTACATGCTTAATGCGCATATCTTGTTTACACCAGCTTCAATCTTTGGAAGGCCTATCCAAACTGATCAAGCTACGTCATCTATTTCTAGACCTTCTATCGCTAGGATTCTGGTTGAAATGGATGTGTCCAAGAAGCGTCCCAAGGAGATATGGCTTGATCTTGAGATGGTGGATACCTTCAAAAAGTGGAATTTGAACATTTTCTTGTTTTTTTAATCATTATTGTATGCATTGGCATAGTATCTTCAGAATGTTTCATTTTACACCCTAATCTTCACAAGCAAAAAGATTCTAATAAAGATGTGAAAGAAAATGATTTAATTATTTCTCCCTTACCTAGTAATGAGTATGTGATTTTGCAGGAAAATGGTCCAACTGAGGATAACACTAGAGAAAAAGATTTGATGCAGGTTCCTCAATCTATATTAAATAATGAAACTGAAAGTGGAGGACCACAAAAAATGGTTTAGGTTGGAACTTCAAATGATATCCAAGAGAGATTGATGGAAAAGGAAGTTATTCATGCCTTAAAGCAAAGCAATTCAAAAAATCTTGAGTAAATTACTGTGGAGCAATTGGCTGTGATTTATTCTGAGCATAATAATAATTTAAATTCCTTATAATTACCTTGCCGCACTAATAAAAATTAAGTGGAATTTGATTCTATTGTTACTAGTGACTAGGGTGTGAACTAAGCTAATATTGAAATATCTTTAAATGAACATGTTAATGTGGAAGATGGAGAACTTATTAATTTTGAAAAGGCGGAGCTCTATCAGGATAATTTGGAGGAAGGTGATATAAATCAACATTAGTTAGTGAACAATGTCAATGGTAATGGTATTAAGAATTCCTTAACTTTTACTGATGATGTTGATTATGGCAATGATTTAGCTAATGTTTCTAGTAGGGTGCATGATGATCTTGACTACACTTTAGTTAGAAATAAGAAAGTTAAGAAACAAAAAAAATGTGAATGTGCACTCTCCTAGAAGTACTCATTCTCAAACTTATAATAAAGTTCATATTAATGATTAATGTCTATAATTTAGAATGTTAGGGGCATTGGTTGCCCTTCTTGTAGAACAAGAGTTAATAATTTATGTCGTTTTCACAATGGGTGATTTTAATTTTACCTATATTTCTGCTACTAAATTGGATGACACTTCCTGTTATTTAGGCTTTAATCATACTTTAGCTAACGTCTCCAACAAAATATTGGTTTTTTTTTTTGAAAGATCTGGATGTTATTGATGTTATTACTTATTTTTCTCAAGTTTCATATTGTAATATTTAATTTATAAATTTTAATTGATGTGTTTCATCTGTCTATACATCTTCTTCATGTGTTATTAGAATAGAGTTATGGAAATGGTAATTTTTTTAATTTTAGATTTCAAAATATGTGCCATTTAGATAGTTCTTTTTTAAATATGGTCCATGCTAATTGGAAGGTTCCTCTGTATCCTAATAATTGTATTATGGGTATGAATATATTATTGTTAAAGCTTAAAAAGTTCAAGTATAAAATTAATTGGTAGAATACAAAATATCTTTAAAAATTTCTTTTCCAATATTTTAGCTGCTAAAGATAAAATGGTCTCTATGGAGCATAGTTTCCAACTTGATCCTTCTGTTAAAAATTTTAGGAGACTTTAACAAGTTTAAAACACCATTTTTAAGCTTCAAGATTAGGAGGAAGCCTATTGGAAACAAAACGCCGCCTCTAAGCATCTCATTGAGGGTGACAAGAATACTAAGTTTTTTCATGCTTTGGTTAAGAATAACAGAGCAAAAAATTTTATTCATAAAATATATCTTTCGGATGGTCTCTCTACTAAGAATGTTGGGAAATTGTTAAGTCTGTTGTGGATCATTTCACCAAAGTTTTTAATAAAATTTTGTAGCCTACTCCTATAAATCATTCTAACGTCATCCTTTGTATCACTAATGAGGATGATAAAAATGATTTGACCATACCTACTTCTTTGGAGGAAGTTAAGTAAAATGTTCTTTCTATGAATGTTGATTCTATTGTTGACTTTGATGGTTATAGTACTAATGTTTTTCAAAAGGCTTGGAACATTTTATGTGAGGATTTATATACTGTAGTCTTAGATTTTTTTTGCATGTAACACTATTTCTAAATTTTTTTCAAGTACCTTGATTGTGTTAATTCCTAAAAAGGTGGCAGTTAATATATGGGATGATAATCATCCTATTAGTCTCTTCTCCTTTTTTTAGTAAGCTCTTATCTAAAATTTGGATGAATCGACTTTCTCCCTTACTTTCTAGAATAATTTCTTCTAATCAAATAGGTCTTTTCAAAGGTAGTGCTATTTCTGAGAATATTTTACTTGCTCAAGAACTCATTCTTGATCTTGATATTAAAGTGAGAGGTGGTAACAATATTTTTAAACTTGACATTACTAAAGTATATGATAACATTAACTAGAGTTTTCTTATTTCCATTTTATAATTATTTGGTTTTAATTTTTGTTTTATTAAGTTGACCATGAATTGATGTTTCTGAAAATAAATTTTAGATTCATGTCGAGTAGGTCTACTATGGAAGTCATACATTTATTGAGAGGTTTGATGGAGAAATATAGAGAGAATAAGGAGGATATACACATGATATTTATTGATTTAGAGAAAGCATATGATAAAGTTCCAAGAGAAGTGCTATAGAGAGTTCTTGAATAGAAAGGACTTAATAACGCTAATATTCAAATCATTAAAGATATGTATGCAGAAGCTGCTACTTGTGTGCAAACACGTGGTTTGACCAAGTATTTTCTTATTCCGGATGGATTACATCAAGGATCAGCCTTAAGCCCGTATCTTTTTCCTTTAGTTATGGATGTTCTCATTAGACATTTGCAAGAGGATGTACCTTAGTGTATGCTTTTTGCTGATGATATTCTTCTTGTTGATAAGACTAGAGAGGGAGTTGAAGGTAAACTTGAATTATGGAGGTCAACCTTAGAGTCTAAAAGTTTTTTCCTGAGTAGATCTAACACTGAATATATTGAGTATAATTTTAGTAGCAATAGACCCAGTGAGGGGATTGTGACTTTGGGCTATTAAGTCATTAATAAGAGTACACATTTTAGATATCTTAGATCTATTGTTCAAAGTGATGGTGAAATAGACGGGGATATTATCAGCAAAATTCAAGTTGGAAAGTTGAAGTGGAGGAATGCTTCAGGCTTATAGTGCGATAGAAATGTCCCCCTCAATCTTATGGGAAAATTCTATAAGATTGTGGTGAGACCTGCAATGCTTTTATGGTGCTGAATGCTGGCCATTAAAAGAGAAGCATAATACTAAGTTAAGTGTTGCAGAGATGAGGATACTTAGGTGGATGAGTGGCTTTACCCTTATAGATAGGATGTGAAATGAACATATATGTGAAAAGGTTAGAGAAGGCTCTAGTGGAAGATAAGATTAGAGAGAGTCACTTTAGATGGTTTGGCCACATTAAACGGAGGCCTTCCGATGACCCTATTAAGAAAGTTGTGGTATTAAATTTGACTTATGTTAAGAAAGGTAAATGTATACGTAAAAAGACATGGTTAAAAAATATTAGAAATGATCTTTCTTTATTAGATTTAAATGAGAATTTGACTTTCAATAGGACATCATGGCGAAAAAGGATTCATGTAGCTGACCCCACATAGTGGGAGAAAGGTTTGATGTTGTTGTTGTTATTGTGTTGTGTATGCTTGCTACATCTACAAGTTGTGTAGTGTATGCACATAATATATTTGCATGTGACATAATATGTGCATATGAAATATCTGAATATAGGACAATACATATACCTAATATATTTGGAGGTTGTATATATGTGTAATGCATTTACATGTTAAATGACTAATATGTAATATGCATTTACATATCGAATATAACATATGCATGTTTCATTATTGGACAATAGTATTATATGATGTAATTGCGTGCTTCATAATGCATGTACATGAACCATTGACATGTTTGAATAACATGTATATATGATATATTAGCATGTTGGATAACAAGTATGCATGACATTTATCACACAACAAGTATGAAACATTCCTCCACTTTAACCATCCAACTTGAATTATACTAATAATAACCCTATGTATTTCACCATCATTCAAAATAATAAACCGAATATATTTAAAATATATATTCTTATTAATGACTTGATCACTCAAGGTCACAATCCCTCTATAATAACTATTATTATTCAAGCTATACTCCATATATTCAGTTTTAGACATACTCAAATGAAAGCCTTTGGACTTTATGGTTTTCCTCAATAATTCAAGTTTTCCTTCAACTTCCTCTCTCATCTTTCCAACAAGAAGATTATCTTCAACAAAAAGCATACACCAGCGTACATCTTGCAAATTTCTAGTGAGAACATCCATGACTAAAGAAAAAAGTTATGGATTTAAGGCCGGTCCTTAACAAATCCAACTAAAGTAGAAAAATATTTGGACAAACCACCTTCTATCTGAACAAAAGTAATAACTCTTGCATACATATCCTTAATGAATTGAATGTAAGCATTATTAACCACTTTCTTTTATATAACTCTCCATAGCGCTTCTCTTGAAACTTTATCATATACTTTCTCTAAATAAATAAATATCATGTGTAGATCCTCTTTATTCTCTATACACTTCTTTATTAAACACACTAAAAAAATGTATAGCTTCCATAGTAGACCTACCTTGCATGAATCCAAACTGATTTTGCAAAACATTAGCATCACACCACAACCACATTCTCTATATAGTTCTCCATCAAACATATTCATTCTCCACTTGTCTAGTAACTTTTAATCTTCAAAATAATATTAAAATACGTTTAGTAAGAGAATAATATCAAACCTTCGGGGCATTTGTGTAAAGAAATTTTGGTGGGTAGAGGGGCATGATCGGCAGTCGGAGTAAGGGCGTGATTGTCGGCTGGAGTTACAGTGTCGGCGGTCTGATTTATGCGGAGGTAGTCAGAGGCGAGTGCGAGTGCGAGCGGAGTGGCATCTGGTCTGGAGGAAAATGATACGCTAATAAATGAGGAAGGGTCGGTTTGGCCAATTTTAGGACAATTTTTGGCAGTTTTTATGTGGTTTTGAACGCCAAAATAAAAACACTTAACATCGACGGCTTGGTCGTCGGTAAAGGCATTGCAAAAATAAAAAATTAGTGGCCTACCTGGGGGTTATTTTACCACCAGCATTTCTGGCAGTTTATTATTAAACACCACTGTTTTGATTAAAAAAATATATTTAAATATATATATATAATTTTGAAAAATATTTAATTATTTTTGGGAGTATTAAATTCAAACTTTAATTTTGAAATCTAACACAACATTAGGAACAATATATCATCTCAAACGGAGAAGATATTGTTCACTAATTGGTCCAAATTTCAAAACATTAAAACTACCCAAATTATCGTAGTCAAACTCAAGATCATTTGACTATGCTAACTTGGATGGAAGATCATTAATTTCATAATCAAAATTACGATAATAATTGATATATTTCTCCAAAGAAAGAAGATATCAATTATTTTCGATAACTTGAGAATGACGATAATGATTGTTGTATTTTTTCCAAGAATAATTAATTAGAGATTTTTGAAAACTTTAATTTTAAAAATTAAATCCGGGTTTCTAAATCTCCTACGAGCGCAAGCCCTCGTAGTTAATTACATCGTAAGAAAATTAGAGATTTTCCTACGAAAACTCTCGATTAAAATAGCGATATAAATTTCATTTAAGATTTCAAAGTTGTATGTCAAAGGAGATAAAGAGTTAGAAATTCAAATGGGATTGGGTCAAAATTGAAGACTTATTTTCGAATCCAAAGGGAGAAAAGTAGGAGGTGTTTTGAGATTCTGAATTACTTCAGAAACACCCCAGCCTATCCTAATTGTTGGGCTCGAATTTGATTGAAATAGATTCTTTAATTTGAATGGTCAATTTTATTAGAAAGTGAGATTCAAATCCCGGAGGTTGAGGTCTTATGGCCCGAGCCAGCCTCGGAACCTAAATCTAAATTGGGCACTCGAAATTAGTACCCCGAACCTAGCTAGTGCAATGCGGATCTGGTCTTACCCCGGCCTGGATTGGGGAGCCAGCTAAACCACCTATACGATTTTAAAATATGAGTCAAGTCTTTTAATGTTGAGTGGTAGGGACGTTATTTAAGAAAGGTTTTGAGAAACGAGGCCGACATCTAGAGCAGATCCTAATTGGCCCCTTAGACTTATGTTGGGTTTTTGATGTCTAAATAAATGCAATTAAATATTAGACTCTTTTAAATTTGTTACTAATGCGATGCATGCTAATTGACTCAATTGAATGCAAAATTAATATGTAACAGTTTAAAAATCTTTGGCTTAGAAAATAGGTTTTATCCTAGAGATTGCATAACATCCCCTTGACAGATCGGCACCCTCATAGGCCAGGTGGTCTGCCAGAACCCGCAGGCGGGGAGATGCCTAACAAGGACGAGAAGGTATAATATGTATGCATGAAAAACCCTCGGCGAGTCCGAGCTTACTTCTTAGGACCGTTTAGAGTTGCTATCTTATCTTAAAAATTTTATTTAATTAAAGTAGAAGAATTTTTGACAGACCCCTAAGAGCCTAAATCGAATTCCAGGTCAAACCAAATACGACATGCAGATAAAAAGACTAGAAAAGCAGGAGTTATAATGCGCAATCAAATTAAATAAATCAATCAAATTAAATTTATCAAATTGAATGTCCATATGGCAAGTGCCACTTATTATTACATCTCAAAAATTATAAGAAATTAAAGTGGCCGGGCACCACTGACTACAACCCGGATTTCTAATCCTAAATCAAATGGCTTTGAGATTTGGGATTCTTCTCGTTGTCCACTTCTTCGTCTTCTCACGAACATCTTGATTCGTCGGTTCCGGATATCCAAATGGAAAGAAACTCCCCCTTGATCGGGGTGTTACCTTTCCTCTTTGGATATTTGCAAAGTATCCTAATTTGACTTCCAAATGGAAGAAGACTCTCCCCTTTAGGGATGTCTTCACCTCTTTGGAATTCAAAATTGGATATAATATCCCAAATTCAAGCCATTTTAAATAAATACAACCTTATTCAATTGAATTTACATTTGAATTAAAAATAAGAATCTAGACTCAATCCTGCAATGTTATCCTAATAATCAACAATTATATATTCCATCCCAAGCAGTTATAATATGAAAATTGAAATGCAAATAATTTTTTTTTTAGCCACACTTGGCCATGCTATTATTATTTAAAGGGGGTCTTAAGCGTCTTCTGAAGCACCTGTGCAAAGAGTTTATATATATTTTTTTATTAACTGCCCCCTTTAATTTTAGCTCCTTGTATGAGCATGGCCACCTGCATAAGATTACACAAGCATATTTCGTTCCTAGCCTATGGGTAAGTCTAACGCACAAGCAAATCATAGAACAAAGTGTAATAAGCAAGTAAATAAACACAACAATTCTATACTAGCAAACAGCATGCAGTGAAAGCCCGAAAATCTGGCACACAGCAGAAAAAGGTAAAACACCGGCCTATCCTAAAACTAGAGTCGGTGATCCTAGCACAACATCTAAAGTGTGTGAGGTAGGTCGTGCGGTCTTGACGTATCCTAAATAGGATATTAAGTTAAAGTTATTTAAAGTTTGATTGGTTGAAAGGCTTAAGGAATTTTATTAAAAAAATAAATTTAAAATATTTAGATATGTTTTTAATCATTATTTACATTAAGTGGAAACCACCTTTGTTTACACCTCGTGAAGTTTATTTCACCTTCCTTAAGGGGCTTAACCCAATAGAATCCTCGTAGGCCTGGGTACCCTACCCGGTATAATTAAATATATTAGGTTGATTAAGGGTTTAAGTATTAATAAAGTTTTATTAGAAGTGTTTGGTTGCTGATGTTTTTAAAGTTGATTAATCATTTTTGGAGTTTTAAGACAATTTTGAGTTTTATAAATTTTTATGAATATTTTAATCATTTAATTAAAGGGTCAAAAATTGACTTTTGGATTAAGGGTGTTTTCTGGAATGTTTGTATTTTATTAAAATACTAGACCTTACTACGATCAGTTAGACAGTAAGTGCGTTGAAATCGGATTTTTCTACATTTTATTACAAAGGTTTGAAGTTTTGAACTAGTTTTGACCTAGAGTTGACCGATTTGTTGACTTTTTGAAATATTACAGATTTCTGGAGTTTAACATTTTTAAAAAATATTAGGCCTTATTATGAGTTGAATGCAATTGAGTTTAGTCAATTTGGATTTTTCTTGAATTAGTTATGAATATTCAAAGTTTTGACTATTTAATGGATTTTAAAATTGTTTAATTAGAGGCCCCTTTTGGGATTTTGTTCCAAATGAAGTCCCAACTCCTTGAAATCGACTCCAAAGGTCAGGAATGACCTAAGGAGAGATTCCCAAGTGTTTGGGAAATTTTTGGAATTTTTAATTATTATTAATCAATTAATTCAATTAAATATTCAATTTCACTTAAAATTAAATTAAGCCTAAGTTTGCTGTCAAATAATTTTTGTTTTATTTTTCATTTGTTAAGGATTTAATTCTGGTCAGTTATAGGTCTTACTCATATTTTTTGGAGTTAAAATGGATTTATTACATTTTAGGGAAGGTTTTAATGCTTAATTAAGGGTTAAACTTAGGAAAATCGATTAAGGGACTTAATGACTTCTAAAATCAGTGAAACTTTTTCTAAGGGCTGAGAGTGTCACTAAGTTTAAGTGTTCAAAGTTTCAACTCAAGAGAAAGTGAATCCTAATTATTGGATATATTCTAAGTTCTCTAAACACACGTCCTTAATTATTATCCTTAGTGACACTAAGTTTAATAGGTTTGAATTGAAGTTTTGACTAACCCTTGACCAAATACATGTTACACATACATAAGCACAATCAATTCCTAAATCTAGGAGAGCCTTACACTATGTGGTGTGTGCACAACCTAAGCATGCAAAAATTGACGATAATTGAGGTAACGAAGTTTTGATTAGTGAATGATTATAAAATAATCACTCACTAATCATTCCCCAAACATTTCTATTCAATCAAATCCAATCTATATTTAAAATTTCAAAGGGATCTCTCAAGTGCTCTCAAAATTTAACATATATAGTTTTAAAATTAATTTTAATATATATAAAATAGATTAGTTTTAGAAAATCTAGAAAATTTAGAGTGATTTAAAATAGTTTTTTTTTTTAATAAGTATCAAAAATAGTTTTAAAAATAGTTTTTAAAATAGACCTATATACGTATATATATAAAGATAAACTTACATATACATAAATATATATTTTAAAATAAGATAATTAAAAATATTATCAAAATTATTTTAAAATATCAATGAAGACCTCTCTGAATTTATTTAAAATATTTTGAAAATAAAATTTTGGAATATTTTGGATTTATTTTTAATTAAATAATAAATTAAAATAACCAAATAATTAAATATTTAAAATATATAGAATATTTTAAATCCATTTTATTTTTAAATTAAAGGGCTTGAAAAACTGAGCAGTTTGATATATAATACTTAAATTTCTGGAAAGTATTTAATTTTTAATTATTTTTTTGAATTTTCTAGTAATTAAAATAGTTAAAAATACTAATTAAAATTTATTAACAGGTAATGGCGGCGCGGCTGACACGTGGCGACATCCTTCAGTACTTTAAGAACAAGGCTTGGTGTTATTGATTTGAATGCTTAACCAAAATGTCTTTGCAACATTGATACTTGTTGATGTGACCATTTTTGTGAAATGTAATCCCACTTTCATATAAATCAATGCATTTCGCACTTGTTTCAGTATTGATTTGTTATTGAAATGTGGTTAATTTTTATGAATTTGAATTAGTATTATTTAATCTTCATCGTGCTTAAATTAGATCGTAATTTGAGATTATCTACATTAGAAAATCTAGTCTTTCTAAGTTTAAAAGTTGTTTATAACTTGTTGTAATTAGAATTTTTAAATTCATGTCTATTCATTTAGACTACATCAAAGTTAAAATTATTATTGCAATTTAGATGTTTACTTATTTTGTATTTCCTTGTTCAAATAATATTATGTACTTAGCATGAAATATTTGAAATTTTTAGATTATTGATTTTGGAAAGAATTGGTCTAAATTACTCTTGAAAATTGTAAACAAAAAGTACAAAAATCAAAAGAAATGCGCAATGGTTTTTAAAATATGAAAAAGAGGCACTTAAAAAACAACTCAATATCAATAGATGCACAAAAATGTGCTCAAAAGTTTGAAAAAGATGCGCAAAGCGCCACATGTGGTAATTTCTCTTCTTTCCAAATTCTTTCAATCTCTTAATTCAAATTGATCTTATGTTCATTTATATTCTTTTGAATTTTGAAATATAGACTTTTTTTTTCTTCATCTCTCTTGTAATGATTTTCTATATTGAAATGTCTAAATTGAATCATGTCTTTGCTAAATTCTTCTTACTTACAATGTTATATCAGTTTTTAAATCTCCTGAATTTTTATGATTTGACCTAATGTTTTTAGTTGAAAATTGCATACCTTATATCAATCACCATTTAGATTAAATATTCAAATGAATTTTCATACAATTACTTACATTTCTTGTCTATTTCTTCTTCACTTTTTGTTGCTGTCAAAAAGGGGGGAGAAATTATTAGTTTGTGTATGTTTGTGTTTGTGGTATGGGTTTTGTTTGTCCTTTTTGTGTTGCAAGTTTGTGTTAAAATTTTTGAAAAAATCAAAAAATTTTGTTCGTTAAATATTGTTCTTTAATGCCTCCTTATTTTAATGTACTCATAAATTCAGGGGGAGTTTAGGAGATAAAAAAAGATGTGTTTTAATTTGAAACCATACTAATAATATTGTCATTTTGCCATCATCAAAAAGGGGGAGATTGTTTGAATAGTTGCTATTTGAATGAGTTATATTTATGCAACTTATGTAGTTTTGATGATTCCAAACATTATTGTTCAAATGTATAGTTATCTCCTAACAATTTCAGAAGATTTGCACTTGCTCTTGTGTGTACTAACATTTCAGGAAAATCAGACTCCAGACTACGAAAACTTCAATTCAAATTCAACATGAGATATTTTGTTTAATTGATGTTTGTTTTTTTTTTGAATTAATTTTGAAAGGGAGTGATTGTAATTGAGTGAATAAAAATCACACACACACACAAATAAGGAGATCTTGAAATTCTATACTGATCGTACAGGACGATATTTATCGTACTGGACGATCTGTCAGTTATCTCCTATAGAACACTTGGAACGAATAGGAACTTGCTTTGAAAAAATTTTCTAAGTCCTATTCGTCCAGGACGAAATTTATCATCGTCCCAGGCGATGGGTTCTCTGGATAATTTTCGTCCAGACGAATTTTGACCATCGTACGAGGCGATGGGTTCACTGGAAAAATTTCGTACAGACGAAAATAAATATCGTACAGGACGATCAGCTCTCTGGAAATTTTTTCGTCCCGAACGAAAACAAATCATCGTCCCAGGCGATGGGTTCACTGGAAAAAGTTCGTCCAGACGAAATAAATATTCGTCCAGGACGATCAGCTCTCTGGAAAATTTTCGTCCAGACGATCACATTTTCGTTCAAACGATAAACCGACTTAGAACAGTTTTCAGCAGTTTCTAGAACCGACCTTGCAATAACCGTTCGTACTGGACGAACCAAGTTCGTACAGGACGATCAGCTGTACGAAGTCAGTTCGTACACATATACAAATTGGGTCGTTTCAGATCGTTTAAGTAAAATCGTCCAGGACGATCCAGAATCGTACCGGACGATCCACTGCGTACAGAATTGAATATTTGCAGTTTTTGGGCGGTTTCACTTGTTTTTTTATATAAATAGTCCAAATTAGACTGCCACCCCCAATCTTTTTGTCATTTGATCTTCGTGCCTATTGAGAGAATAGCCAAGGAGAGAGAGTGGAAGAGAGCATTCAAAGGAGGATTCCTACCACTGGAGCGAGAAGGCTTCACTTGGATTGCTAAGGTAAGAGTCTCTACTTGTGAAATTGGATTTCTTCACTCTTTTTCTTTCTTCCTTCTAGATTCTTGTGAGAAGATCATTCAAGAAGATCCGGTTCTCTGCCGACACTTGGAGAGTGTGAACAGCCGAAGGGTTCTCTGCCCACACTAGGAGAGTGTGAAAGGACGAAGGTTCTCTGCCCACACTAGGAGAGTGTGAAAGGACGAAGGTTCTCTGCCTACACTTGGAGGGTGTGAAAGGACGACGGTTCTCTGCCAACACTGGGTTTTGTGTAAAAGGACGGACGGTTCTCTGCCGCACCGGGGAGTGGTGAAAAGAGTGTGTTGTAAGGGCTTCTCCGCCTTGCTGTGGGTGCAAAAGGAGAGTCACTATTGGTATTAGTGCAATACTCAGAGGGCGCCTCTGAGGAGTGGATGTAGGTCTGGTTATAGACCGAACCACTATAAATCTGGTGTCATTTACTTTACAGCTTTTACGTTTCCGCACTTTAAATTTCAGTTTTAACAACTCTGTGGTTGAAAAACATTTTTCTACTAACCTTAAAAGAAAATTTTATTTCGGTTCAACTTTAACATTAAGAGGGTTTAAAATTTTTAAAACTACCAATTCACCCCCCCTCTTGGTAGCCTTGGGACATTTACTTAGGCTTAACAACCTAATTACTGGACTCAACAAGTGGTATCAGAGCAGAGTTTCAAAATCATAAGTTTGAACTACTTTTTGATTAACGTAGATGGCTACATTTGGAAACCGAAACACACCTGAGGGTTACTCTATCACTAGACCTCCACTGTTTGACAATATTCCTTTTGATTTTTGGAAAACACGCATGTCTACTTTCTTACAGTCACTTGATTATCGCATGTGGATGCTAGTCCAGGAAGGTTACACAAAACCAACTAGATTAGTTGATGGAATTAGGGTAGATACACCCTTTGCAGATTGGACTATAGAAGAACGTGACTTAGCACAATTAAATGCGAAATGTTTAAATAGTTTCTTTTGTGCTTTAAAATCTGAAGACTACATGCGAGTTTCCACTTGTAAAAGCGGAAAAGACATATGGGATAGACTTTGTATTACTTATGAAGGGACAAATGAGGTTAAGCAATCAAGACTCAATATCTTGTTACATGACTACGAATTATTTCGCATGAAACCTAATGAATCTATATCTGACATGTACACAAGATTCACTCAAATTGTCACCTCTTTGCATGCACTTGGTAGGGAATTAACTAATGCTGAAATGGTTAATAAAATTCTTCGTTGTTTACCTACTGCATACGATGCTAAAATTACTGCAATTACAGAGTCAAAAGATCTGAACATTTATTCTATTGACAATCTTCTTGGTTCACTCATTGCTTACGAGCAAGGAGTAAGTCAAAGAAAGATTGATGCAGGTGAACCAAGAAAGGAAAAGAATCTTGCATTAAATGTGGAAGAGTCAGAAAGTGAACACTCACAACCTGAGGATGAAGACGATATAGCACTGATGACTAGACAATTCAGAAGCTTTTTAAAGAGGAAGCAGAAGAGACGCCAGCAATGGAATAGAGGTAAGTATAACAAAAATGGCAGGGTTTCTAATGAAGTGATTTGTTATGAATGCAGGAAACCAGGTCATATAAAAACTGATTGTCCAAAACTTAAAGCCACTCCTAGCAAGGAGAAGGTAGAGGAGAAACCAATGGTAAAGAAGGGCAAGAAGAAGTTTCAAAAGGCTTTTTGGGCGGACTCAGCTTCAGACTCATCTGAGACTGAAAACGAAGAAGAAGTCACCAACCTTTGCTTGATGGCAGATAAAGCTGAACAATCAGATCAAGAAGAGGTATGTGATTTAACCTATGATGAACTGTTTGAAGTTTCTGAACACATGCATGATGCATATAGGAAAACTAAAAAGATGCATTCTAGTTTAGTTTTAGAATTGGAAGAGCTTAATAAGGAACACGAAATCCTTAGGAAAGATCATGCTTTAATTGATAGCAACCACATGAAACTACTTGATGAATATGATGACTTGAATAAAAATTTTGAAAATTTAAAATCATCCTATGCTGAACTTGAAAAAGAATTTGAGAAATTTAAGGATGAATCTGAGCACAAGACATATAGAATCAATTATACAAATCGAATCTTGAAGGATATGAATTCATTTTACAAACTTACTATAAGAGCTCTCGAGGATAATAGGATCCCCCCTAAACTTGAAGATTTTACAAATCCTAAATATTATCATAAATTCATGAAATCCCTTAGAAGACAATCATATGAAAGAAAACATAGGAATATTTTTCCTAATGTTAAATGTAACAATTGTGGATTTTTGGGACATATATCTCACACCTGCACTTTAAAGATGAAACCTAATTTGGTGTGGAGAACTAAGATGCATAAACCTAGACATATCACACATGCATCTGATTATAAATTTCATAAAGGTGAACCCAAACTAGTTTGGGTTCCCAGGTCTAACATTTGAGAATTTTGCAGGAATACTCTCACACAAGACCTCGTGAGAGTATATGGTACCTGGACAGCGGATGTTCTAAGCACATGACTGGAGATACTGCTCAATTCATAACGCTGGAAACCAGGAGTGGAGGCAAGGTTACACTTGGAGATAATACCACAAAGAAGGTGGTTGGATCAGGTATGATTGGAAATTTGAAAAAACTTTTTCATAGATAATGTTTTATTAGTTGAAGGCTTAAAACATAATTTGCTTAGCATAAGTCAGCTATGTGATAAGGGCTATAATGTAAAATTTTTACCTACTAGCTGCATAATTAGCCTAAATGGGAAAATTGTTTTTAAATGGAAAAAGGGTGAACAATGTCTACATGCTAGATTTAAATTGTATTCAATCTCCTACTGCTTTTTGTTTGAAAACTGTTTCTGATGAATCATGGCTTTGGCATAGGAGACTTTGTCATTCTAGTATGAAAAATCTTAGAAAAATTACCCAAAAGAATTTGGTTAGAGGAATACCTAAACTAGACTTTAATAAGGACCACTTATGTGATGCATGTCAATTAGGAAAACAAGTGAAGTCCTCTTTTAAGTCCAATAAAGATCTTAGGACCAGTAAACCTTTAGAAATTCTTCACATGGATCTTTTTGGACCTGTAAGCACGGTTAGTCTAGGAGGAAAGGTATATGGATTTGTAATAGTAGATGATTTTTCAAGATTCACCTGGGTTAAATTTCTTTTTCATAAGAGTGAATCATTTGAGGAATTCAGAAATTTTTCAACTTGGATACAAAGAAAACTAGGATGTGAAATAATTTCTATACAAAGTGATCATGGAGGAGAATTTGAAAATGAAAGATTTGAAGATTTCTGTAAAGAAAAGGGGATTGATCACAATTTTTTCTGCACCTAGAACTCCTCAACAAAATGGAGTAGTTGAAAGAAAGAACAGAACATTAATAGAAGCCGCCCGAGCAATGTTAGCAGAATACTCTCTTCCTAGATATTTTTGGGCTGAGGCAGTTAGCACTGCATGCTATGTTCTGAATAGGGTAAATGTGAGATCAAATTTGAATAAAACACCCTATGAATTGGTAAAAGGTAGAACACCAAATTTATCTCATTTACATGTATTTGGTTGCAAGGTGTTCATACATAATAATGGAAAATCTGCCTTAGGAAAATTTGATCCAAAATCAGATGAAGGAATTTTCGTTGGATATTCAAGTGTTGGAAAATCTTATAGAGTATTCAACAAAAGAACTTTAGTCATTGAAGAAACCACACATGTTGTTTTTGATGAAAATGAAAATATGGAAGAGCCAAAAGTTGTTGAAGAAGAAATTGAAGAAAACTCCCAAAAGATTGATAGATTAAATTTGGAAGAAAATGTGGAAGAAAATATAGAAAGAGAAGACCCTTTGCCTAGAGATTTGAGATTTTCTAAAAATCACCCAAAGGAATTAATTATAGGTGAACCAAGTGAGGGTGTTAGAACTAGGCGTGGATTAAACAAGGAAGTCAATCATTCAGCCTTTATTTCAACCATTGAACCCACTAACATTGATCAAGCACTTTCAGATGAATTTTGGATATTGGCCATGCAAGAAGAGTTAAATCAATTTGTAAGAAATAAAGTTTGGGAACTAACTACAAGGCCAAAAGATCAAAGTGTTGTAGGAACCAAGTGGGTGTTCAAAAATAAAATGAATGACTCAGGAGTAGTCATTAGAAATAAGGCTAGATTAGTAGCTAAGGGGTATAATCAAATTGAAGGAATTGATTTTGAGGAAACTTTTGCTCCTGTAGCTAGACTTGAAGCAATTAGGGTTTTACTAGCCTTTGCCTGTTTTAAAGGTTTTAAATTGTTTCAAAATGGATGTTAAAAGTGCCTTTTTAAATGGAGTAATTGAAGAAGATGTTTTTGTAGAACAACCTCCAGGTTTTGAAAATTCTAAATTTCCAAATCATGTTTTCAAATTAAAAAAGGCATTATATGGATTGAAACAGGCACCTAGAGCTTGGTATGAGAGGTTAAGCACCTTCCTACTTGAAAGATCTTTTGAAAAAGGAAGTGTGGATACAACTCTCTTTTTTAAGAAAAATTGGAAAGGATATACTTATTGTTCAAATTTATGTGGATGACATCATCTTTGGATCTTCAAATAAACATCTTTGTGATGATTTTTCTAAAACAATGAGTAATGAATTCGAAATGAGTCTAATGGGAGATTTAAATTACTTTCTAGGATTTAGCATTAAGCAACTTGAGGAAGGTACTTTTCTTAGTCAAAACAAATATATTAAGGACATCCTCAAAAATATGAAATGGACAATGCTAAACCTGTTAGTACACCAATGAGTTCTTCAGTTCAGTTGGATAAAGACCTTAAGGGAAAATCTGTTGATCAAAAGAAATTTAGAGGGATAATTGGATCTTTACTTTACTTGACAGCTAGCCGACCAGATATTATGTTTAGTGTTTGCCTATGTGCTAGATTTCAATCAGATCCAAAAGAATCACATTTGACAGCAGTAAAAAGGATTTTAAGATATCTACTAGGAACTCAAAACTTAGGAATTTGGTATCCAAAGTTTAGCTCTTCATTTGAAATTATTGGTTACTCAGATTCTGACTTTGCAGGCTGTAGAGTGGATAGGAAAAGCACTTCTGGAACATGTCAATTCATTGGAAATTCATTAGTTTCATGGTCTAGTAGAAAACAAAATTCAGTGGCACTATCTACTGCAGAAGCAGAATACATTGCATTAGGACAAGGCTTGGTGTTATTGATTTGAATGCTTAACCAAAATGTCTTTGCAACATTGATACTTGTTGTGTTTAATTTTTGTGAAATGTAATCCTTTCATATAAATCAATGCATTTCGCACTTGTTTCAGTATTGATTTGTTATTGAAATGTGGTTAATTTTTATGAATTTCATTAGTATTATTTAATCTTCATCGTGCTTAAATTAGATCGTAATTTGAGATTATCTACATTAGAAAATCTAGTCTTTCTAAGTTTAAAAGTTGTTTATAACTTGTTGTAATTAGAATTTTTAAATTCATGTCTATTCATTTAGACTACATCAAAGTTAAAATTATTATTGCAATTTAGATGTTTACTTATTTTGTATTTCCTTGTTCAAATAATATTTATGTACTTAGAAATATTTGAAATTTTAGATTATTGATTTTGGAAAGAATTGGTCTAAATTACTCTTGAAAATTGTACAAAAAGTACAAAAATCAAAAGAAATGCGCAATGGTTCGCAAATATGAAAAAGAGGCACAAAAACAACTCAATATCAATAGATGCACAAAAATGTGCTCAAAAGTTTTTGAAAAAGATGCGCAAAGCGCCACATGTGGTAATTCTCTTCTTTCCAAATTCTTTCAATCTCTTAATTCAAATTGATCTTATGTTCATTTATATTCTTTTGAATTTTGAAATATAGAATTTTTTTTCTTCATCTCTCTTGTAATGATTTTCTATATTGAAATGTCTAAATTGAATCATGTCTTTGCTAAATTCTTCTTACTTACAATGTTATATCAGTTTTTAAATCTCCTGAATTTTTATGATTGACCTAATGTTTTTAGTTGAAAATTGCATACCTTATATCAATCACCATTTAGATTAAATATTCAAATGAATTTTCATACAATTACTTACATTTCTTGTCTATTTCTTCTTCACTTTTTGTTGCTGTCAAAAAGGGGGAGAAATTATTAGTTTGTGTATGTTTGTGTTTGTGGTATGTTTTGTTTGCAAGTTTTTTGTGTTGCAAGTTTGTGTTAAAATTTTTAAAAAAATAAAAAATTTTGTTCGTTAAATATTGTTCTTTAATGCCTCCTTATTTTAATGTACTCATAAATTCAGGGGGAGTTTAGGAGATAAAAGATGTGTGTTTTAACTTGAAACCATACTAATAATAATTGTTTTGCCATCATCAAAAAGGGGGGAGATTGTTTGAATAGTTGCTATTTGAATGAGTTATATTTATGCAACTTATGTAGTTTTGATGATTCCAAACATTATTGTTCAAATGTATAGTTATCTCCTAACAATTTCAGAAGATTTGCACTTGCTCTTGTGTGTACTAACATTTCAGGAAAATCAGACTCCAGACTACGAAAACTTCAATTCAAATTCAACATGAGATATTTTGTTTAATTGATGTTTTTTTTTTTTTTTTTTTTTTGAATTAATTTTGAAAGGGAGTGATTGTAATTGAGTGAATAAAATCTCACACACACACACACAAATAAGGAGATCTTGAAATTCTATACTGATCGTACAGGACGATATTTATCGTACTGGACGATCTGTCAGTTATCTCCTATAGAACACTTGGAACGAATAGGAACTTGCTTTGAAAAAATTTTCTAAGTCCTATTCGTCCAGGACGAAATTTATCATCGTCCCAGGCGATGGGTTCTCTGGATAATTTTCGTCCAGACGAATTTTGACCATCGTACGAGGCGATGGGTTTTCACTGGAAAAATTTCGTACAGACGAAAATAAATATCGTACAGGACGATCAGCTCTCTGGAAATTTTTTCGTCCGAACGAAAACAAATCATCGTCCCAGGCGATGGGTTCACTGGAAAAAGTTCGTCCAGACGAAATAAATATTCGTCCAGGACGATCAGCTCTCTGGAAAATTTTCGTCCAGACGATCACATTTTCGTTCAAACGATAAACCGACTTAGAACAGTTTTCAGCAGTTTCTAGAATCGACCTTGCAATAACCGTTCGTACTGGACGAACCAAGTTCGTACAGGACGATCAGCTGTACGAAGTCAGTTCGTACACATATACAAATTGGGTCGTTTCAGATCATTTAAGTAAAATCGTCCAGGACGATCCAGAATCGTACCGGACGATCCACTGCGTACATAATTGAATATTTGCAGTTTTTGGGCGGTTTCACTTGTCTTTTATATAAATAGTCCAAATTAGACTGCCACCCAATCTTTTTGTCATTTGATCTTCGTGCCTATTGAGAGAATAGCCAAGGAGAGAGTGGAAGAGAGCATTCAAAGGAGGATTCCTACCACTGGAGCGAGAAGGCTTCACTTGGATTGCTAAGGTAAGAGTCTCTACTTGTGAAATTGGATTTCTTCACTCTTTTTCTTTCTTCCTTCTAGATTCTTGTGAGAAGATCATTCAAGAAGATCCGGTTCTCTGCCGACACTTGGAGAGTATGAACAGCCGAAGGGTTCTCTGCCCACACTAGGAGAGTGTGAAAGGACGAAGGTTCTCTGCCTACACTTGGAGGGTGTGAAAGGACGACGGTTCTCTGCCAACACTGGGTTTTGTGTAAAAGGACGGACGGTTCCCTGCCGCACCGGGGAGTGGTGAAAAGAGTGTGTTGTAAGGGCTTCTCCGCCTTGCTGTGGGTGCAAAAGGAGAGTCACTATTTGTATTAGTGCAATACTCAGAGGGCGCCTCTGAGGAGTGGATGTAGGTCTGGTTATAGACCGAACCACTATAAATCTGGTGTCATTTACTTTACAGCTTTTACATTTCCGCACTTTAAATTTCAGTTTTAACAACTCTGTGGTTGAAAAACATTTTTCTACTAACCTTAAAAGAAAATTTTATTTCGGTTCAACTTTAACATTAAGAGGGTTTAAAATTTTTAAAACTACCAATTCACCCCCCCTCTTGGTAGCCTTGGGACATTTACTTAGGCTTAACAACCTAATTACTGGACTCAACAAAATACGCGTTTAATAAAATGCTAATTAACTCTATGTGTCCTAAGCTAGGTTTAGAGATTTACAGCGATTCAATGGACGGTTTGAACCGTTTTTGGATTCTCTGAACTTGTAGACTGTCCACGATTTAGTTCCAAGTTGAATCCAAGCTCCGACGCTCCACGAATCGCCTGGAATAAGCTTTGAACGGATTTGAGCTTGAGTTCGCCGGAATGTACTCGCCGGCGGGGTTTGATGGCCGGGTTTGAGTGGGGAGATGTTGAGGAGGTCCAGTAGAGCTCAAACGAACAGAGAGTTTGGCTGGAGGAGCTCTAGGTAGGTGAGAGAATGCTAGGTTTCGAATGAGAGGCATTAGGGCATTTCCTCCCTATTCAAACGTCTCCAGGTTGAATGGGTGGCTGAGATTGTTTGAGAGAGCTCCTGGATGATTGCCACCTGTCCAGGGAGTTGGTGGGAGCAGGAGGAATCAAGGACAAGGGTACATCCTATGTGTAAAGGGCTTTTTGTCTCACATGAACCCAAGGATTTGGTTCTAGCCACTTGATTATGATCTAACGGTTGGGAGTTACTCTAGGAAGCTTCTAGAGAATATTCTAATGGCTGGAGTTATTTAAAATTGAATGGATTAGCTTAAGAGGTCAAATTAGCCTCTTAAAAGACTCGTTTGACCATTTGTTGGAATGACCTTAAATAGCTGCTGGAGTGATTTGGGCTTAAGGTGGATTAATCTCAAAGAGTTAATTAAGCTCATTAAGGGTATTTTGACCACCCATTGACTGTTTGACCAGTCAATGGGCCCAAGAATGCTAAGGTGGCAGATGGAGGAGTGATTTGAAATGCTTTGGAAGGGTCCTAATGGTTTAAGATCGAATATTCAATGTTTGGGAAAATTTCAAAGTGATTTGACCTAGTCTTGATTGTTGACTTGGTCAATAAAACCATGAGTGGACTCAAAGCATATTCAATGGTATTTGGGATATTCATTCAAATGATATTAAGGTCATGGAGGCATTGGATTAGTGATATAACTTGATTTGATCCAAATATGTTGAATTAGGCTAGGTTTGAGTCATAGTTGACCAAGTCAACTAATAATTGGGTCAAAGGTCCAATCAAAAATTCAATCCTAAATCACTAAATGAGGCAATCATAAAAGCTTGGTAGGGTTCAAATAGGCTATTCAAATCAATTGGGCCTATTGGGCCCTTAATGGGCTTTAAATCCATTATATTTGGTTTGATCAATCAGGTGAGTCCAAGATCTGGAAATGGGCTCAATCAAATTTCAAATGATATTTCAAGTTCAATGGAAGTGATTCCATGGTTTAGATAGGTCATTTAGGTCAAAATACCTATTTGGGCCTTTAAAGGGTCATTTGGGTCAATTAGGTTGATTTGGTCAACCAAGTTGATCCAAGGCCTGGGAATGGGTTCAACGAATTCAAAATTATATTTAGAGTCTATTGGATGTGATCCCAAGTCCTAAGGAAGTCATTTGGTTCAAAACACCAGTTTGGACCCTTAAAGGGCCTCTTGGGTCAAAACTGTTGACTTGGTCAACTAGGTGGACCCAGGGGTTAGGAATGGGTCCAATAGGTTTGAAATGACATTTAAAACTTGCTGCAAGTGATTGCATTCAATTCGGAGTTCATTTGATTTAAAATCAAAGTTTGAGCCCCATAGGGGTATTTTGGTCATTTTGGGCTCATGGCCACTAGGGGCTGAGATGAGTCCAGAAAATTCCAGTTTATCACTCAACATATCAATATTAAGGGTCTGGAAGTGACTAGAGGATTTGGTGAAGGTTCTAAGGTCAAAAACTTCACAGTGATAGGTCCGGTGGCATGGGCTGTAAATATTTGAAGGTTTTACAGCCTTTGGATTTTAATTAAGTTTCTGGGGTTAGAGACCTCAGAATGGGCTCAAATTTTGAGGGTTACCTCTAGAGACATTACCCATCAGTGTGCAACTGACAGACTCTGAATCGGAGGTCATTTGACCAGGTTCAAAATGTTCAAAATTTCAATGAAAAAGACCTTTAGGATAAAACCTTTGGGCCTTGGATTTGGCTTGATTGACCTAAGATCTAGGTAGATCCTAAAGTCTAAGCTTTAGAAGAATCCTAGGGTAGATCCTAAGGTCTAGATTCTAAGAGGATCCTAGGATTCAAATTAATTAAATCGATCTAAGGTCAAGAGTAGTCCAAATGACCTCATACAAAAATGAGGTCAACAAATGGACCCCCAATATGTGTAATATAATGAAATTCTATTACACATATTGGCGTTGACCGAGCTCAAAGGTCAAGTGTTGAATTTTAATCTTAAGGGAATGAAAATTCATCCCTAGGGAATCAAGATTTAAATTGATTAGGGTAGTACCACGGAGGGCATGTTCTACCACTAATTATCAAGTCAAATGCTAGGGTGGTGCCCTGAAGGGTATACTCCACCACTAGCGAATCGAATTAGGATGGTGCCACAAAGGGTAAGATCCATCACTAATCACTCAAATCAAATACTAGGGTCATGCCACGAAGGACATGTTCCACCACTAGCGGATTGAATTAGGACGGTGCCACAAAGGGCATGATCCATCACTAATCTCTCAAATCAAATGCTAGGGTCATGCCACGAAGGACATGTTCCACCACTAGCGGATTGAATTAGGACGGTGCCACAGAGGGCATGATCCATCACTAATCACTCAAATCAAATGCTAGGGTCATGCCACGAAGGACATGTTCCACCACTAGCGGATTGAATTAGGACGGTGCCACAAAGGGCATGATCCATCACTAATCACTCAAATCAAATGCTAGGGTCATGCCACGAAGGACATGTTCCACCACTAGCGGATTGAATTAGGACGGTGCCACAAAGGGCATGATCCATCACTAATCACTCAAATCAAATGCTAGGGTTATGCCACGAAGGACATGTTCCACCACTAGCGAATTGAATTAGGACGGTGCCACAAAGGGCATGATCCATTACTAATCACTCAAATCAAATGCTAGGGTCATGCCACGAAGGACATGTTCCACCACTAGCGGATCTAATCCTAAGGAAAGAAGGCACGATGACTCACATCTGTCCTTAAGGGAGGTAAAATTAAGGATCTTATGGGAAGGAAGCATTGATTTCCACAAGAGAACAAATTTGGATGATTACATATAGAGGAAACTTTCTCTACATACAATCGAAATCAAGATTTTAAATCTTAGGGTGGTGCCACGAAGGGCATGTTCCACCACTAAGAAGGATTAAATTAGAAATAGAAGGAAACAAAAATCCATTTTTAACTTCAAGAAACGAAATACGATATGATAAAATTAAAAAAACGATTTGCAGCAAACTGAATCAGTTTAATCAGAAATTTGAAAATTTTATTAATTGAAAATTCGAGCTACATCAAGCATAGTATTTCTTAAGGAAACGCCCATTTACAGGAAGCATTGGGTGATTTCCCTTAGAATCCACTAGCTGATATGAGCCTCCTTCGTATACTATTTCAACTACGAAGGGTCCTTCCCAAGTTGGTTCAAACTTTCCACCGAGCTTTCGATGCGCTAAGATAGGCCTCCGAACCAAGACCAAGTCGCATACTTGGAAGGTTCTAGGTCGCACTAACTTATCGTGAGCTTGAATCATTCGGGCTTTATACAACTCCAAATTTTGTTGAGCTTGAAGACGACATCCTTCAAGGTTTTCAAGTTCTTCTAAACGGAGTTGTGCATTTTGTTGAGTTGTGATCTGGTTCTGAATTGCAATTTTGAGTGAAGGGATTTGAACTTCCAGAGGGAGTACGGCCTCGGATCCATACACTAGTGCAAACGGTGTGGATTGGGTCGGGGTTCGATAAGTGGTTCTGTAAGCCCACAAAGCTTCCACCAACCTCTCATCCCACTGACGTTTGTTATCATCAAGGGTCTTTTTAATGATTTGGACCAAAGTTTTATTGAAAGCCTCAGCCAATCCATTGGCCCGAGGGTAATAGATTGTTGAGTATCTCCAATCAATACCATGGCGACTTGCAAAATTATTGATTTTTGTAGACTTGAAAGCGGACCCATTATCGGATATGATTCTGCGCGGGACGCCAAATCTATATACGATATGGTCACGGAAGAATTTCATTACATGATGTGATGTTACATTTCTTAATGGGACTGCCTCCGCCCATTTTGAAAAGTAATCAGTCGCTGCTAAAATGAAGCGATGACCCTTTGAAGAAGGAGGGTCAATTGGCCCAATGATATCCGTGCCCCAACTTTCGAAGGGCCACGAGGCTACCGTGGGATGCAACACGTTAGGCGGCTGATGTAAAACCACACCATGTACTTGACACTGATGACAACACTTTGCAGTTTTCATGCAATCGTCAATCATCGTAGGCCAGTAGTATCCAAGTCTTTTGATCTTCATTTTCATTTTTGACCCGATTGATGAGCAGAGCACAGTCCAGCATGGACTTCGTTAACGATCTTCAGGGCCTCACATTTATCTAAACAATGGAGCCACATCTGACCAAACGATCGACGGTACAACGTATTGTTAACTAGTGCGTAGGATAGGTCACATTTCTTAATTTGATGGGCAAGTGATCTCTCATGAGGGAGCTTGCCTTCTTGAAGGTATTCAATGATCGATTGTCTCCAATCTCCTTCTTCATCGACTGCTGAAGAGGTAGAAAGGATCTGGAAGACTTGTTTTTTTATGTATTCCAAATCTACAGGGGACAAAACTTGACGACCTTGTACTTCTATAGGGACAGAGTCTTCTTCTGGACAGGCGAATTCCTTTGCAAGCTTCGCAAGGGCATCCGCCAAAGAATTGCTTCTACGGGGAATCCTATACATAGTTACAATTGGAATTTTCTCAAGCAAGTGATTGGTATACTGGTGGTATTTTAGGAGTTTAGGATTCAAAACCTTATAGGTTCCTGCAATCTGGTTGATCACCACTTGAGAATCACCAAAGATTTTAATCTCTTTAATCTCCATCAAAATTGTAAGTTCCAAGCCAGTTATCAAAGCTTCATACTCAGCCTCGTTGTTCGTACAAGGTTCTGATAAATGATAGGAAAAGTACATCATTCCCTTATCCGGTGTTTTGAATACCAGACCGACTCCGGCTTTCCTGGGAATAGTAGATCCGGGTGCTTTGCTCCGTTGGGAGGATGCAGCACCGTCAAAATACATTTCCCAGGTTTGAGTAGTGGTTTCCTCAAAACTCATGATTTGCTCATCAGATAAATCATCATTTAGAGGAGATTCCGCCGGCAACGGGTGTGCCGCAAGGAAGTCGGCGACGGCCTGCCCTTTCACAGCATGCAGAGGAATGAAAGTAATTTCAAATTGAAGCAATATCATAGACCAATGAGCCAAACATCCTGACAACGTAGGCCTGGTCATAAGATACTGCAACGGGTTAAAACTAGAAATCAAGTTAACTTGATGAGAAAGCATGTAATGTCTTAGTTTTTGGGCTGCAAAAACTAAAGCAAGACAATGTTTCTCAATCGCTGGATATCAAATTTCCGTTGGTAGAAGTCTCCGACTTAGGTAGTAGAGAGCATTCTCTTTCCCATCGTCATTGACTTGAGCAAGAAGGGCCCCAAGAGACTCGTCAAGGGCCGCAGTGTAAAGAATTAAAGGTCTCCCCGGAATAGGGGCTGCCAAGACTGGTGGATTTGTCAGGTATTATTTGATATTTTCAAAAGCAGATTGACATTTTTTATCCTAAATGAATTTGGCATCCTTTTTAACAAGTACCGAGAATGGTTGACATCTTCCGGAAAGATTAGAGATGAATCTTCTTATATACGCCAGTCTACCTTGAAGAGACCTTAGTTGAGTAAGGCTCTTAGGAGGCGGCATATTTAAGATAGCTTCGATTTTGGCAGGATCAATTTCAATTCCACGGTGCCTTACTACGAAGCCTAAGAATTTCCCTGATGCGACGCCAAAGGCACACTTTAGGGGATTCATTTTAAGGTCGTAGCGGCGCAACCGCTCGAAGATGATTCTTAAGTCATAAAGATGAGCCTCTTTAACTTTACTCTTGACAACTAAATCATCAATATAGCATTCCACTTGATTGTGAATTAAGTCGTCGAAGATTTGGGTCATAGCCCGCTGGTAGGTTGCACCGGCATTTTTAAGACCAAATGGCATCACTTTATAACAAAATATTCCTATAGGACTTCTGAATGCAGTGTTTCTCTCATCTTCTGGGGCCATATTAATTTGATTATAACCAGATGAGCCATCCATAAAGGAGAAAACAACATGCGAAGAGGCAATGTCCACCATAAGTTCTGGAATTGGTAAAGGAAATTCATCCTTGGGACATGCCTTATTCAGGTCTCTATAGTCAACACAGACCCGAATTTGACCATTTTTCTTTCGAACCGGTACAACGCTGGCTACCCAAGAAGGATATTGCTTCTCCCGGATAAATCCGGACTCGGCCAATTTCTTAACTTCAGAAATGACTTGTTGTTCGATCTCCAAACGCATACGCCGTGGAGCTTGTTTAACAGGAATGGCATCATGCCGAATTCCAAGTTTATGAACTGCTACATCGGCGGACAAGCCCGGCATCTCGTCGTATGTCCAAGCGAAACAGTCCTTAAACTCGGACAGAAGTTGAATTAGATCCCTAGACTCATCCTCACTCAACAAAGAACTTATGAAAGTAGGTCGAGGGTCTTCTTCCGTTCCAAGGTTGATTTCTTTAAGTTCATCAACTGTCGATTTAATTTCTTCTTCAAATTCAGGGGATGCATCCCGAATTTGAACTTCATCAGAATCGTCAAAGGTCTCCAAACAAAGTTCATTAAGAGAATCAATGACTTCAGTAGGGACCCTTTCAGATTCAGGATGGCTATTTATCATCAAACAATATTCATCATCGTCAAACGAACTAACGGTCCCAAAGCCGATACCACTCATCCAATTCTTATTGAATTTTGAATTCCAAATACTTTGGTGGTATCTAGCCTGACCCTTAGTCCATCGACTTGGAGCAAAACCTTTAGAAATAAGAGCTTTAACACCAAGAGGAAAGTAGCCGAAAGGTAATTCCATTAATTCATTGAAATCTGCCTCTTCAAGGATTACATCACCTTCATTCCTTGAAGAGGAGGTGCCAGGGAAAAACCTCTGGACTTTCCTTACTTCTCCATCTAAGTTAGGGGAATCCTTAGTTACTAACCCTCAGACCCTGTCAGCGGACAGTGGGGTTAAGGCTAAGGATTTAACTACCCTATTAAGCTTTTCATACATACTCAATTCAGGCTCATCACTTTGAGGTTTAAAATTGTTACCCTCTTGGTCACTATCCGAATCTAAAGTGAGATCAAACTTTGGAGGAAGATTAGATTTTTTGTAGTCAAAAGCAATTTTGTTACCCCTCCTTTTTGATTCTTCATCAGAACTTGTTTCAAGTTCGACGTACATTGGGGGATTTCTCTTTTTAACGGAAGGGCGACCTCGCCCGCATGCTCTTTGGGCCATCCTCCCACCTCTTTGAGGCAGATTGATTGGAGGCCTAAAAACCACACGCTCGACATCGTCTTCACTACTAGAATCGTCTCTTTTTTTATTCTTGACTTTTTCTTTTCTCAATTTTTGAATTGCTTTTGAACTTTGATTTTCTACTTTTTCTTCCTTAGCATTGATCTCTACCTTAGATTTAGTAGTGGACCCTTTGGGAACATAATATGCAGCATCCTCGTAGATCCCGATCTCGTGAATAGAGAATGGTTGCAAATCACCCTTGATTTCAAACTCAATGCCATCACGTTGGTACTTGATGCATTGATGTAGGGTGGAAGGAACCATCCTATACTCATGGATCCAGGGCCTACCTAGGAGTGCATTAAAGGATGTCGCCGAATCAATTATATGAAATTTCGCGTCTGTTTTCAACTCTCCTATCTCTAGAAGAAGTGTGATCGAACCTAAAGCCTTCTCGCCTTTTTCGTTGAACCCGCGAAGCACTAACTTATCAGTTGAGAGCTTGCTAGTATCAATTCTAAGATATGCTAGAGTCTTTATGTTCATCACGTTGACCGATGCACACGGATCAACAAGAACTCTTGATAACTTAAACTTTCCCACATTTACAGTGATGTAAAGTGGGCGATTGTGGTCGGCAGTTCCAAGGAGTAGATCTTCATCGGAGAAGGTAACTCCTGGGATTTCCTTGAAGTACAAAGCTTCATCCTTAGAAGTTGAAGCCAATTGAGCTAAGCAAATCTCTGGGTCGAGAAGTGCTTTAATTAAAGTCTCCCTCATCTCTTTTGAAAGGACAAGGGCATCGTAGATGCTCAACTTAGCAGGCAACTTCCTAAGATGAGCTAAGACATTATAATCAACATTTGGAACATTAATATCAGGACCAGGTAGACTCGTAGAAGAGTTTAATTGTTGAGTGGGGACTTGAATCGGATCAGTGGATTCAACTTGTTTTCCCTTTTCCTGAGGGGGAAGCCTAGGGGGTAAAACCTTGCCACCACGTAGTTGCACTTGCACGATTTCATCGGAAGGACAGTCTACGGGGAGGTCTACGCTCTCCTTAGGCGATCGATTGCCATTTTCTGAATGGGAATCCGAATCCGAAAAGTCTATCACAACGGGACTCCCTTGAAAGTTAATTTCAGGGGTATCGCCATCTGACAAGACATCGAGTTCATTTTCCTCTTGAAGGGTCAAATTAGAAGGGCTGAGTTTTTGAACTTCTTGATTATCCTCAGCTAGTTCAGAATTATTTTCAACAGAAGAGTCATTTAAAATCTCATTTTCAACACTAATCATCAAGATATTTGCAGAAGGATGTTTCTTTTTATTCAATTTTTGACCCTTTGCCTTTGATGGGGAAAAGTAAAAGTCAGATAACTTTAGTGGGGCTAGTGGTTTTGAGCCACCATCCACCACTTGTACACATCTCTCATCAACAAATTTCCTCTGTACAAGAAGTTCACTATTTTCATTTTTCTTTAATACAGTAGTTCCTATGACTACTGGAGAGGAAATCGTCCCAACATCCTCCTGCGATGCCTCCAGCTCAACCTCCAAGATCGGGCCCCGGGCTCTCGTCGGTAACTGTTGAGAAAGACGGAAAGATTGGTTAATCGACTTTTTAAATGTCCGGGATAGTGCTATATCCCAACCATCTTCAATGGACAAATAAAGATTAGAATTAATACCTGAGATGAACTTGACAGATCCTTGATCCGGATTGACCAAATATTCCTTTGGAATTACAATATTACCTTGACGGAAGTTCCAGTCGAGCCAACCCTTAAAGGGTATGCAGTCTTCGATTGTGTGGCCTAGCATGCGGTGGTAAGGGCAAAAGTTTGGATCATCCTTTTTATTTGCCTCTTCCGGCTTCTTGGCCTCTGGCAATAGAAAATCTGGTTTCTTTAGAAGGCTTTTAAAAATTTTCTTCACCGACTCCCTCTTGAATGGATACGTACGAGCCAATCTCTCTTCAAAAGTGGGTCGGTGATATTCTTTATCATGTTGAGATGTTACCTGAAATGGTTGAGATTTATGAATTTGTTGATCTCGAGGATGATTTGATTGAACATTAAGTGGTTTCTTTCCTTTGTCAACTGCTGAAACCGTTGTTGTTCTCTTTTCAAAAGACTTCAACGGTTTGCCAGCTCTCTTATCTTCACTAGAATCCTTCAAGAATGGCATTTTGGAAGCCTCTTCTTGTAGATTACTAGCTTTATTAAGGAGTTTCTCAAAGGTTTTTATTGTAAACCCCTTTAACAAGAAGGCAACAGGCCCGTAGATATTCTTCAAAAGAATCTCCACTGCATGTTGTTCTTGTAATTGGGGTTCACATTTCATCGAGAGGTTTCGCCACCTCAAGATATAGTCAACCAAAGACTCACCCGGTTTTTGCTTTTCGATGACCAAATCGCCAACGGTTACTCGTTGTTGAGCTCCTGAGAATCTCTTTAAAAAGAGACCCTCAAGCTCTGTGAAAGTTCTTACGGAATCATTTGGCAAATCTGCGTACCACTCAAAAGCAATCCCGGATAGACTACTTAAAAATTGGCGAAAAAGTAGAGCATCTGACCCTCCTGCATTGCAACAGCTTGCTCGGAAATGGGCCAAATGTTGTCTTGGGTTTTCTAAACCACTAAAAATTTTAAAAGAAGGTGGCACAAAACCTTTTGGATAAGGAATTAAATCATATTCTTCGGGGTAGAGTCTACCCTTTGGAACAGACACAGTTCCTTGTGAATGGGCTAAGGCCTCCCTTAACTGAGTCTCAATCATCTGACGGATGTCCTTTTCTGGCGGAGATACTGTAGAAGTAACTTCTGAGAGTTTAAGATTTGAATCAACTTTCCTGCTGTGCTCACCCACTGTGTGTACTGTAGGCTGCAACTGCTCGGATCTGGACTGTTGTGACTGCAAAAGTTGAATCTGCATCTGTTCAACTCTGGTCATCATCTCCTCAACTTTATTCTCAAGATTTTTGATATACTCATCCTTTTCTTTTAGTCTAACAGAACTGTCTGAATCTGAGTCGACTGCTGCTGACTCTTCCTCTTTTCCAGAACGGTGCTTTGAAGGCTCGACATCTTTGGTTGATGCCCGGATCTCAACCATATGAACATCGGCAGCTGGCTCTTCATCAACTAGCAGATCATCTTCATCGGGATTAAACTCATTAACTGATTTCTTCTTAAGAATGTCCCTGATCTCTTGCACTACCTCATCAACCGGTCTCCCATCTATTGCCTCGACATAAATTGGCAGGTAGCCATCATAATCCATGACCTGGTCATATTCTTTCACATCTAACTTGTCAAAAATATCATTGATCTTAGCATCCTCCTCAGTAATCTGCTCACTAACTAACTGGTCTAACATCTCCTCATCGGGATCTCGAACTATCTCCTCCCCTCCGACTGTCCAGGGGTCGGTAGTCGCGAGGGTGACCTCCTCAGTTGGGTGAGGGACATCTATCTTAATTGGTGATGGAGGTGCTTGGACAACGGGGGCTCCAACATCAATGCGAATAGAGTCCTCACATCCCTGCACTGGGAGTCTAGGGAGTTCAACTGGTATTTGGATCTGAGGTTCTCTAAATTGTATCCCAATGCATTTGCTGAACTTCTTCCTTGCATATGCCTCTACTGGTGACATGGGCCTCTTGCCCTTAACATCAACTGGCTTTGGCTCTTTAAAGACTTCTTAAGATTTTGCTGCTACTGGGCCAGCTTCGATAGTTTTAAAGAAGGGGTCGGTGGTCTACCCTTAAAAGAGCGACTCGATCCAGACCCGATTAATACTATCTCCTCCGTTTTTGCAGAAGGGAGGCGAGGCACCCGGTGGTATCCATCCACCAAAACTGACGTCATAGGTTGCTTCACAAATTTCTTATTCTTCCTCACTAGTTGAGGAGTCAAGTTCTTTGCTTCAGATTTCTCTTCTTTTAATACTTCCTTCTCAAGCTTATGAGAGATCACCCCTTTCAACTGCTTAACATACTTCTCCTTTGTATGCCCCACTTGGGCGGCACAGGTGTGGATGATATTTCTAAGCATCCTAGTTTTCAGAACTTGCCTCTCTTTCGGGGTTTTCTTCACAGAATAGTCGACAGGGCTAGGCGGAGTGCTAGCTATCCGACTGACTCTCTCCTCCCCTGCAGCAGCTGCAAGGGGGTGAAAACGACTCCCTTTAAGGAGTGGAGAAGAGACAGGGATTGGCAGCTCCTCAGCAGCCTCAAGTTCAACCTTAGTCAGGGCTTTCAGCTCAGCCACTTTTTTGTTCTTAGTGATCTTCTTCCTTACCCTCCTTAGGTAATTCTTTCTGGCATTCTTACTGCCATAGAGGGACTCAGTGTTAGAAGAACCCTTTTCAACCACAACCACAGTCTTGCTTTCAACAGTTGGTTCTTCTTTCTTTTTCTCTTCCTTTAAGGATTCCTTAGGTGCAGAAGCCAAATCTAACAATGAACAAAGATGAGGAGGGGCATCATTCCCAGCTCCTATGGCTAGTTGGACTAAAGGGGCTTTCTCTCCCTCTATAGCAAGATCCACTAGGGTATTTCCATCCATAACCAACTTAAGGGACTTGAACCCTATCCCAAACTGAATTGAATTCTCATATACCATTTTCTCAATCATCAAGTCACGGTCCATGGAGAATAGGAGTCTTCCGGCCATTGCAGGTAATTTGAATGTCTGAGATTTAGAGAAGAGAAATTTGAATCAAAATTTTGAATTAAATTTTTGAAAAGAAGTCTATATCTTATCATGTATATCGAATTATAAAATTTATAATTCGGTATACAATAATAAGATGTAGAAATTAACTTTGATTTAAAGAAGATCTGAATTTTTATTGTATATGTGTAACTACAAACAAATATTGTAGAAACACATAACAATAACGATTTGAATTTGATTTGAATGAAATTAGAGAAAATGTTTGAATTTGAAGATGATCGAGTTTTCATCGCACATGTTTTACCATTGGAGAGTGCTATGGTGCTACATGTAACAATGAGGATTGAATTAAATTTGAAGGATGAAGATTTGAAAATTCAAAAATCCGGCAGCATTTCCCCTTATTTTTGGAACTCAAGGTGTTGAATTTTCATTCAACAGAAAGGTTCTCAAATAAATATAGGGAAAGCTATTAAGAAAGCTTCACTCTTTCAACCCTAAGAATAATCAAAGGGTAAAATGTTAAAGACAGACTTTTACCGGATATAATTAACTCTATCAAAAGATTGGAGATTTTAGATTTTAAAATTAAGGAGAATTTCTATAAGTTATATAACTTAGCATGCTACTAACAATCCGAGCACGCAAGTTTCTAACATTTATAGAAATGTCTAGAGGGAGATAGGCTTAACTCTTTCGCTCTACCAACCAAGTTGGAGGCAAAATGTCCAAGCCCGATCTAGAGGGAAATTCCCTACACTCGCCTCTCATTTGACAACTCTTAATTGAATTGGCCACACTCTTTCAAGAGAGAAATGAAAGAGGGACCAATGGAGGGAAAGGTAGTTAAGACTACCGATTCAATAAAATTAATATCGCTATTAAAGATGGAGAGTGAGATAATCCCCAGCGGAGTCGCCATTTTTTGTTTTGATTAAAAAAATATATTTAAATATATATATAATTTTGAAAAATATTTAATTATTTTTTGGAGTATTAAATTCAAACTTTAATTTTGAAATCTAACACAACATTAGGAACAATATATCATCTCAAACGGAGAAGATATTGTTCACTAATTGGTCCAAATTTCAAAACATTAAAACTACCCAAATTATCGTAGTCAAACTCAAGATCATTTGACTATGCTAACTTGGATGGAAGATCATTAATTTCATAATCAAAATTACGATAATAATTGATATATTTCTCCAAAGAAAGAAGATATCAATTATTTTCGATAACTTGAGAATGACGATAATGATTGTTGTATTTTTCCTAAGAATAATTAATTAGAGATTTTTGAAAACTTTAATTTTAAAAATTAAATCTGGGTTTCTAAATCTCCTACGAGCGCAAGCCCTCGTAGTTAATTACATCGTAAGAAAATTAGAGATTTTCCTACGAAAACTCTCGATTAAAATAGCGATATAAATTTCATTTAAGATTTCAAAGTTGTATGTCAAAGGAGATAAAGAGTTAGAAGTTCAAATGGGATTGGGTCAAAATTGAAGACTTATTTTCGAATCCAAAGGGAGAAAAGTAGGAGGTGTTTTGAGATTCTGAATTACTTCAGAAACACCCCAGCCTATCCTAATTGTTAGGCTCGAATTTGATTGAAATAGATTCTTTAATTTGAATGGTCAATTTTATTAGAAAGCGAGATTCAAATCTCGAAGGTTGAGGTCTTATGGCCCGAGCCAGCCTCGGAACCTAAATCTAAATTGGGCCCTCGAAATTAGTACCCCGAACCTAGCTAGTGCAATGCTGATCTGGTCTTACCCGGCCTGGATTGGGGAGCCAGCTAAACCACCTAAACGATTTTAAAATATGAGTCAAGTCTTTTAATTTTGAGTGGTAGGGACGTTATTTAAGAAAGGTTTTGAGAAACGGGGCCAACATCTAGAGCAGATCCTAATTGGCCCCTTAGACTTATGTTGGGTTTTTGATGTCTAAATAAATGCAATTAAATATTAGACTCTTTTAAATTTGTTACTAATGCGATGCATGCTAATTGACTCAATTGAATGCAAAATCAATATGTAGCAGTTTAAAAATCTTTGGCTTAGAAAATAGGTTTTATCCTAGAGATTGCATAACATCCCCTTGACAGATCGGCACCCTCATAGGCCAGGTGGTCTGCCAGAACCCGCAGGCGGGGAGATGCCTAACAAGGAAGAGAAGGTATAATATGTATGCATGAAAAACCCTCGGCGAGTTCGAGCTTACTTCTTAGGACCGTTTAGAGTTGCTATCTTATCTTAAAAATTTTATTTAATTAAAGTAGAAGAATTTTTGACAGACCCCTAAGAGCCTAAATCGAATTCCAGGTCAAACCAAATACGACATGCAGATAAAAAGACTAGAAAAGCAGGAGTTCTAATGCGCAATCAAATTAAACAAATCAATCAAATTAAATTTATCAAATTGAATGTCCATATGGCAAGTGCCACTTATTATTACATCTCAAAAATTACAAGAAATTAAAGTGGCCGGGCACCACTGACTACAACCCGGATTTCTAATCCTAAATCAAATGGCTTTGAGATTTTGGATTCTTCTCGTTGTCCACTTCTTTGTCTTCTCACGAACATCTTGATTCGTCGGTTCCGGATATCCAAATGGAAAGAAACTCCCCCTTGATCGGGGTGTTACCTTTCCTCTTTGGATATTTGCAAAGTATCCTAATTTGACTCCCAAATGGAAGAAGACTCTCCCCTTTAGGGATGTCTTCACCTCTTTTGAATTCAAATTGGATATAATATCCCAAATTCAAGCCATTTTAAATAAATACAACCTTATTCAATTGAATTTACATTTGAATTAAAAATAAGAATCTAGACTCAATCCTGCAATGTTATCCTAATAATCAACAATTATATATTCCATCCCAAGCAGTTATAATATGAAAATTGAAATGCAAATAATTTTTTTTTTTAGCCACACTTGGCCATGCTCTTATTATTTAAAGGGGGTCTTAAGCGTCTTCTGAAGCACCTGTGCAAAGAGTTTATATATATTTTTTTATTAACTGCCCCCTTTAATTTTAGCTCCTTGTATGAGCATGGCCACCTGCATAAGATTACACAAGCATATTTCGTTCCTAGCCTATGGGTAAGTCTAACGCACAAGCAAAATCACAGAACAAAGTGCAATAAGCAAGTAAATAAACACAATATTATATACTAGCAAACAGCATGCAGTGAAAGCCCAAAAATCCGGCACACAGCAGAAAAAGGTAAAACACCGGCCTATCCTAAAACTAGAGTCGGTGATCCTAGCACAACATCTAAAGTGTGTGAGGTAGGTCGTGCGGTCTTGACGTATCCTAAATAGGATATTAAGTTAAAGTTATTTAAAGTTTGATTGGTTGAAGGCTTAAGGGATATTTAGTTAAAATTTAAATATTAATATTTTGAATCTTTTAAAATCAATTATTTAATTATTTGTTGGAAACCACCTTTGTTTCACACCGAGGCCGTGAAGTTTATTTCACCTTCTTTGGGGCTAAGTCAATAGCCTCGTAGGCCTGGGTTACCCAGTGGTACCTGGTATAATTAAATATATTAGGTTGATTAAGGGTTTAAGTATTAATAAATTTTATTAGAAGTGTTTGGTTGCTGATTTTTAAAGTTGATTAATCATTTTTGGAGTTTTAAGACAATTTTGAGTTTTATAAATTTTTATGAATATTTTAATCATTTAATTAAAGGGTCAAAAATTGACTTTTGGATTAAGGGTGTTTTCTGGAATGTTTGTATTTTATTAAAATACTAGACCTTACTACGATCAGTTAGACAGTAAGTGTGTTGAAATCGGATTTTTCTACATTTTATTACAAAGGTTTGAAGTTTTGAACTAGTTTTGACCTAGAGTTGACCGATTTGTTGAGTTTTTGAAATATTACAGATTTCTGGAGTTTAACATTTTTAACAAATATTAGGCCTTATTATGAGTTGAATGCAATTGAGTTTAGTCAATTTGGATTTTTCTTGAATTAGTTATGAATATTCAAAGTTTTGACTATTTAATGGATTTTAAAATTGTTTAATTAGAGGCCCCTTTTGGGATTTTATTCCAAATGAAGTCCCAACTCCTTGAAATCAACTCCAAAGGTCAGGAATGACCTAAGGAGAGATTCCCAAGTGTTTGGGAAATTTTTGGAATTTTTAATTATTATTAATCAATTAATTTAATTAAATATTCAATTTCACTTAAAATTTAATTAAGCCTAAGTTTGCTGTCAAATAATTTTTGTTTTATTTTTCATTTGTTAAGGATTTGATTCTGGTCAGTTAGAGTTCTTACTCATATTTTTTGGAGTTAAAATGGATTTATTACATTTTCTGGAAGGTTTTAATGCTTAATTAAGGGTTAAACTTAGGAAAATCGATTAAGGGACTTAATGACTTCTAAAATCAGTGAAACTTTTTCTAAGGGCTGAGAGTGTCACTAAGTTTAAGTGTTTCAAAGTTTCAACTCAAGAGAAAGTGAATCCTAATTATTGGATATATTCTAAGTTCTCTAAACACATGTCCTTAATTATTGTCCTTAGTGACACTAAGTTTAATAGGTTTGAATTGAAGTTTTGACTAACCCTTGACCAAATACATGTTACACATACATAAGCACAATCAATTCCTAAATCTAGGAGAGCCTTACACTATGTGGTGTGTGCACAACCTAAGCATGCAAAAATTGACGATAATTGAGGTAACGAAGTTTTGATTAGTGAATGATTATAAAATAATCACTCACTAATCATTCCCCAAACATTTCTATTCAATCAAACCCAATCTATATTTAAAATTTCAAAGGGATCTCTCAAGTGCTCTCAAAATTTAACATATATAGTTTTAAAATTAATTTTAATATATATAAAATAGATTAGTTTTAGAAAATTTAGAGTGATTTAAAATAGTTTTTTTTTTTAATAAGTATCAAAAATAGTTTTTAAAATAGTTTTTAAAATAGACCTATATACGTATATATATAAAGATAAACTTACATGTACATAAATATATATTTTAAAATAAGATAATTAAAAATATTATCAAAATTATTTTAAAATATCAATGAGAGATCCTCTGAATTTATTTAAAATATTTTGAAAATAAAATTTTGGAATATTTGGATTTATTTTAATTAAATAATAATTAAAATAACCAAATAATTAATATTTAAAATATATAGAATATTTTAAATCCATTTTATTTTTAAATTAAAGGGCTTGAAAAACTGAGCAGTTTGATATATAATACTTAAATTTCTGGAAAGTATTTAATTTTTAATATTTTTTTGAATTTTCTAGTAATTAAAATAGTTAAAAATACTAATTAAAATTAATTAACAGGTAATGGCGGCGCGGCTGACACGTGGCGACATCCTGTTCATTGATTCAGAAACAGCAGCGGCGCCGATGATTGAGCAATCATTTCGGGATGATTGTTGGCGGCAGGACCCACGCGCAAACCACTTAAACCAGTCAGCACCCGATCAAGACCGTCCGATCTCCGCCTTTTCAAATCAACGGTCCCGATCGAGCTGGACGAAGATTTGATCCGACGGAGGCCTGCACGCGGTCGTACCAGCGCGTGAAATGGTGAAATCTGGTCCGTTGATCATAATATCAACGGTCAGGATTTCACAAACCTGGCCCTAACGAGAGAAACCAAAACCCTAGACACAAAAATGGTTCGTTCTCTCGATTCGGTCGATGAAAATCGACGAAATTTTAAATATAGATTCAAGACACGAACAGAAATTATGGGGATATATTCAAAACATTAAATACACGTTTAATAAAATGCTAATTAACTCTATGTGTCCTAAGCTAGGTTTAGAGATTTACAACGATTCAATGGACGGTTTGAACCGTTTTTGGATTCTCTGAACTTGTAGACTGTCCACGATTTAGTTCCAAGTTGAATCCAAGCTCCGACGCTCCACGAATCGCCTGGAATAAGCTTTGAACGGATTTGAGCTTGAGTTCGCCGGAATGTACTTGTCGGCGGGGTTTGATGGCCGGGTTTGAGTGGGGAGATGTTGAGGAGGTCCAGTAGAGCTCAAACGAACAGAGAGTTTGGCTTGAGGAGCTCTAGGTAGGTGAGAGAATGCTAGGTTTCGAATGAGAGGCATTAGGGCATTTCCTCCCTATTCAAACGTCTCCAGGTTGAATGGGTGGCTGAGATTGTTTGAGAGAGCTTCTGGATGATTGCCACCTGTCCAGGGAGTTGGTGGGAGCAGGAGGAATCAAGGACAAGGGTACATCCTATGTGTAAAGGGCTTTTTGTCTCACATGAACCCAAGGATTTGGTTCTAGCCACTTGATTATGATCTAACGGTTGGGAGTTACTCTAGGAAGCTTCTAGAGAATATTCTAATGGCTGGAGTTATTTAAAATTGAATGGATTAGCTTAAGAGGTCAAATTAGCCTCTTAAAAGACTCGTTTGACCATTTGTTGGAATGACCTTAAATAGCTGCTGGAGTGATTTGGGCTTAAGGTGGATTAATCTCAAAGAGTTAATTAAGCTCATTAAGGGTATTTTGACCACCCATTGACTGTTTGACCAGTCAATGGGCCCAAGAATGCTGAGGTGGCAGATGGAGGAGTGATTTGAAATGCTTTGGAAGGGTCCTAATGGTTTAAGATCAAATATTCAATGTTTGGGAAAATTTCAAAGTGATTTGACCTAGTCTTGATTGTTGACTTGGTCAATAAAACCATGATTGGACTCAAAGCATATTCAATGGTATTTGGGATATTCATTCAAATGATATTAAAGTCATGGAGGCATTGGATTGGTTATATAACTTGATTTGATCCAAATATGTTGAATTAGGCTAGGTTTGAGTCATAGTTGACCAAGTCAACTAATAATTGGGTCAAAGGTCCAATAAAAAATTCAATCCTAAATCACTAAATGAGGCAATCATAAAAGCTTGGTAGGGTTCAAATAGGCTATTCAAATCAATTGGGCCTTTTGGGCCCTTAATGGGCTTTAAATCCATTATGTTTGGTTTGATCAATCAGGTGGGTCCATGGTCTGGAAATGGGCTCAATCAAATTTCAAATGATATTTCAAGTTCAATGGAAGTGATTCCATGGCTTAGATAGGTCATTTAGGTCAAAATACCTATTTGGGCCTTTAAAGGGTCATTTGGGTCAATTAGGTTGATTTGGTCAACCAAGTTGATCCAAGGCCTGGGAATGGGTTCAACGAATTCAAAATTACATTTAGAGTCTATTGGATGTGATCCCAAGTCCTAAGGAAGTCATTTGGTTCAAAACACCAGTTTGGACCCTTAAAGGGCCTCTTGGGTCAAAACTGTTGACTTGGTCAACTAGGTGGACCCAGGGGTTAGGAATGGGTCCAATAGGTTTGAAATGACATTTAAAACTTGCTGCAAGTGATTGCATTCAATTCGGAGTTCATTTGATTTAAAATCAAAGTTTGAGCCCCATAGGGGTATTTTGGTCATTTTGGGCTCATGGCCACTAGGGGCTGAGATGAGTCCAGAAAATTCCAGTTTATCACTCAACATATCAATATTAAGGGTCTGGAAGTGACTAGAGGATTTGGTGAAGGCTCTAAGGTCAAAAACTTCACAGTGATAGGTCCGGTGGCATGGGCTGTAAATATTTGAAGGTTTTACAGCCTTTGGATTTTAATTAAGTTTCTGGGGTTAGAGACCTTAGAATGGGCTCAAATTTTGAGGGTTACCTCTAGAGACATTACCCATCAGTGTGCAACTGACAGACTCTGAATCGGAGGTCATTTGACCAGGTTCAAAATGTTCAAAATTTCAATGAAAAAGGCCTTTAGGATAAAACCTTTGGGCCTTGGATTTGGCTTGATTGACCTAAGATCTAGGTAGATCCTAAAGTCTAAGCTTTAGAAGAATCCTAGGGTAGATCCTAAGGTCTAGATTCTAAGAGGATCCTAGGATTCGAATTAATTAAATCGATCTAAGGTCAAGAGTAGTCCAAATGAACTCATACAAAAATGATGTCAACAACCACCAAGTAAACCATCAGTTAATACCTATGGTCAGACAGCCGGTTAAATCGCAGGTAATTTTGGCAGTTATTTGACTGTCGGAATGACTGCCAGTAATCATTGATTTTCATGTAGTGATCCATTATAAAAAGTAATGAGATGTTCTTTTTCTTGATTAAATAAGATATTAGCAATTACAAAATCATAAGCTATAATAAAGTTTAATCCACCTTCATTAGTTGTTCCAAACTCATAATCAACATGAATGCTTTCACAATCATCTACCTCTCCACCAACATGCCCATTTAAATCTCCTCCATTAAAAATTCTTTATTAAAAAGGTTTCTTTTATAGTAATTATTATGAGCCATTCTAGAATTTTAATTTTAAATGCATATCTAAATCTACTTGAGAAGCATAAGCACTTATACTATTAATAATCTTATCATCAATAATAATCTTTAAAGCTATAATTCTATTTCTAATTCTATCAATTTTTATAATAGTATCCTTTAAACTCTTATCTATAATCACATCTATACCATTTCTAACACAACTTTTATTAAAACCACAAAGTTTGAATCCTAAACTATCAATCTCTTTAGTCTTCTCTCCAACCCATTTAGTTTCCTAAATGCATAAAGTGTTAATTTTTCTATGAATAATAATATCTATTAATTTTCATTAATTTGCATGTAAGGGAACCTACATTCCAAGTTTCTATCTTAATTCTAGTTTTATGGACTAGCTTCTTTTCCCACATCTGATGTCCATGATGTGCAAACCCTTGTCAATTTAACATTGCACTCGGGTGCTAATGCAGTGAACCTTACACACTTCTCGATGTATTCAGGCCATACAACGCATCACTTTCAGGGAATGATATAACACTAACACAATGTATTAAAGGACTCATGCCATGATTATTCAACAAGTTTTACACTTACTATAAACTACCTAATGCAACCCTCTACTTTTCTCATTTAGGTTTGGGACCTGGCTATGGTAGTGTTTAGAACTATTGTCCCTCTATCATGGCCCAAAATTTAATGGAAGGGTTAAATCCTAATTCTAATCATATCACTTACAAAAGAAACATTTATAACAATCCAAAATTTGTGAAACATCAAAATACATATATAGATGTTGGACTACCAAAAGAATGGCATTCAACAAACTAGTTCTTATGGACTCTAATCTTATCAACTACTCAATTGGAGCCTTCCCTTTCCTTGAAATGACACATATATTCATAAAATGAGCACCTATTTTCGCAGCAGGCTATCCCAAATCCTCTGTAAAAAATCAATATCCACATTTGTAGAGTTCATGAAATAGTCATTATATATATATAACATAAGATATCTTTATTATTAGGGTTTACTTATGTTTATTTGTTTAACTTTATTTGAAGGGTGACATGCACATTATACGAACTTGGGTATATATTAGAAACATGAACTTGAATAGAGCCTGAATATTCACTTGTACATTCTTGTTGATATCAAAACATTAGTTTAAACTATAACTTAACTTGAACTTGAGTATCAATATATATTACTTGATAAACTTGTTATGCAACTTACATATGATGATATGCATGCCTTGATGTCTGCTTATAATTCCGTAACCATTTATACCTTATATTATCAATTCACTTACATATGGATAATCGAGTAGACACATATCGAATTCCTTTTATAACTTCACTTCCACTTATGAATTTCTTGATCACCTCTCACCTGATAGATGGAAGAACAAAAACATAAACAAAATATAATATAATATAATATAATTGAGAGGGCCCCTTATAACATTACTTACAGTACACTTTAACATCTCTCATTAGAACTTCCACCATGACATGATATGCATATACATAACTTATGTATTAAATATGTAATTATTAAATTTAATATGAATATGAACATCCATGAATTGTTATATGTACAATAATTTAGATGTGAAACATGTAAAATTTACATACATACTCAAATTTCATCATTTTGAAAACCATTCATAGGGGAAATTTATAATATAATTTTGAAATATTTAATGAACTATAAATAATACTTAAAATGTCACAATATAAAAAATACTCAATATTTCATAAAGATAATACCTAATTACAGAATTGTATTTCTTATTACCAAAATACTTAGAATGAAATATTATACAATATACTAAAAATTGCTTGTTGGAAAGTTTCTTAAATAAATAAAATAATATTTTATTTCCTATATTTTTGTATAAATGTTGAAATTGAAATTAGAAATAAGGTAGTTTTAGATTATCTCAAGATAGACATTTTCCTAAACTGACATGATGAATGGACATGGCCTCTAAAATCCCTCTCCTTTTTCTCTTTCCTCTTCTTCTCCTCTTCCTTCTATTCTCCTTCTTTGTCAGCTAAGCAAAGTGAGTATATTTTTTTAAAATAGATTTTTGACGCAATATCACAAAACTTATCTTCCTAGTGCTGTAATGCTCCATAGAATATTTGAGATATTCCCAAATAGAAAGCTTAGGCCCATAGCACCCTCACTAGCATCATTGTTCTCTTTAAATTACCACTCCAATATGGAAACTTAAACACCACCATGCATAACATTCCTAAGAGAGATTTCCCCACTTAATTGCTAACTTCTCTATTTCAATCCTTAAACCTTTACTTACTAAATTAACTCATAGATATATAAATAAAATTCCTACTAAATTATATTGCATCAGGTTTTACACCCCCAACTATAATTACCTAACCATAATTATCTAACTACAACCCTTTGAGCACCTTTACCTGGCTATGGTATCTGAGTAATAGTGACCTGCATGCAATTCTATAACTAAATTCACTCGACTATGATCTTTTAATGACCATTGATTGACTATGTTCTCCTAACAACCATTATCCGACTACAATATCTCAATCAATATCACCCAACTTTGATCCTCAAATCATTATTACCCAATTATTTTCTCTTAACCACCATTAATTAACTTCATTCCTTTAACTTCTATAGCTGGGCTATAGTACTCTGACTACCTCTCTTGATTATGATTGTCAAAGAACCATTGTCTCATACTAGTCCTTTGACTATTAATATCTCACTACATTACTCCAACCACCACTATAGTCTTCTAGCTACCTTTGTCCAACTCTCATCCTCTAACCAATTTCACCTGACTATGATTCTCTGATATTATCACCTGATGACGGTCCTTTAATCACCACTGTCTAATTATGATCCTTTGATCATCGTCATTCGATTATGGACCTCTAACCATCATCATTAGATAGGAGTCCCTCAACCACCTTCACTTAATAATGGTATCCTAACCATTATTGTACGAGTATGATCTCCAAATCATTATAAACCCATTATAGTCTCATAACCATTGTTGCCTAAATACATCATTACCCTTTGACTTTATCACTCACTATAACCATTGGTTCTGACTCATATTATCATCTAACATGCATATTCATGCTATCAACACCAACTCTGACACCCAATATTAATGTCAAAATTTATACTAAATTGCTTGGTCATTAGCCTTGCCTCCAAATGAGAATGACCAAATTTATAATAAATATTCTCTTAAAGTAGCTCCTATGTCATAGAGCTCTTCTAACTTATACAATGAAATTTATTTTTGTATAGTTTATGTTTACTATATTATATCAACACCTTCCTCAATCATGAAGAATGATATTACTTATAATGGATGACAAATAATAGAGAACCATTTCAACTTTATTAGCCCCATAATTTTTTTGTTCTCTGGGTTTTTCATATAAAAGCTCTAATTTCACTTGCAATCCTTTCTTATCTTTTTGAGTATATATGTTGGATATTTATATAATATTAAGACATTAATCTCTCTCTCTCTCTCTCTCTCTCTCTCTCTCTCTACTACAATGCATCTTTTGGCACATAATAATTTTATTAACATAACCACTTGCGAAAGCACCTTGAGGTTAAAGATCAAATCATGATAATTATATCTTTAAGTATAAATTAAGAGAAGTTTAGACTAGATTTAACTTGTTCTTAAAGTGAGAAAGAGAATTCAAATCATATATTCATACATTTAACTCATTAAGGAATAACATTTAGATTTTTTATTAATGTAATTAGAAGATTTCTTACAAATAAAATAGCTTAATCTCAACCCTAATAATAACCACTGAGTTTCATATTATTAATGAAGGAACAATATGAGGGTCTTACTATGAAGATGATGAAGAAAAATAATCTAAGAGAAACTTGTAAGGGTTTTCTCCTCACCCTCATTTAAACTCTTCTTTTTCATTAGAATCCATGAAGCCATCACTTATTATTTTCAATTTCAAGGCTTATAGTCAATAGTCTAACTCCCAACTAATGTCCATGCCCTATGTCTCCTACTCGTTCCCCTTCAGTCACCCTAAGCTCTTGCTCAAGCTTGCTCTTCTCTTTACCACTTGCTCACTCATATCTCTCATAATGTCTGTAGTTCACATTTGGATTTAATAATGTTTGAGGCAAAGTGAAGGAAATTGGGTTGTGCTATTTGGTTGGACCAACTCAAATTCTAGAGGGGTGTTGATATACAAGGTATTATAGGTTGGACCTATGGTTGAAACTGCTTTGAACTTGTTTGGAACCTTCATTGAACTAATATTGAAATAGGTTCAAATAATAGTTGAAGCATGTTTAAGAAAATTTTGAACCAAAATTGACTCTTGTTATAGCAGTGATTGTTGAGAAGGATTCTAAACATATTTTAACAAGGTTTAGATCTTGTTAGAATAAGGTTCTATTAAGATTTAAATTTAGTTTGAATAAGATTTGAATATAATTAAAACAAGTTGACTCATTCTAATTTAGTAAACTATTTAAGACCCACCCTAATCCCATCCTATTTTCAAATTTCTATGCAAATGAACCAAGTTAAAATGTTTTATAGTAATAATGTTGAGTATGATCTCAATAGCTAAATTACTATAAAACTTACTATTGAGGATCACACCTATATCATTATGACACAACTTATAGCTATAAAGATCCTAAATTTGACCACATCTATATCACTATAAAATATACTCGTGAGGATCACATGGATTAATATTATTTTCATCTTGCATTATTAGTTAATTTTTTTAAAAAAACTTATGAATTTAAATTACAAGCTTTGCATTGATCTTCAACACCACATCCATTAAAAGTTGTACCAAATCCACATAAAATTGTGTGATGCCTCTCTACATGCATGATATTGTATTTTGCATCTCATACTGAACACAATGATGTCATTAGCCTTAAGTAACACAAATTATCTAATAATTTTCTTCATCACATCTTAGCTTTATATGTGATATAAGCATACATTGGCATGCATAAGCAAAAAAAATACTCAAATGAGTCAATCTCAAAAGTGAGCGCAAAATAAAATTCAAAATGTGCTTGAAGTTTTATCAAATATTTATTGAAACAAATCAACATTGCTATTGTTTGAAAAATGTTTCAGCTTTGATCAAATCTTTTTTGGACTACGATTGAACCACATTTGTATTAAGATTGAAGCTTCTTTCATTATTCAATTTTTTTTTTTCAAAATACAAACAAGTTTTAAATAAGCTTCATAGAATTTTTGATCATGTGTCGACTATATTTAGATCACGATCAAAAATAAGTTTTGAACATTTTTCAAAGCTGATAATCTTACATCTAACATCCTTTTAGGTTTAATGTTCGGATTATAAGCATATATTTATCGTTAAAGATGTAAACTTTGCCAAATGTTTAATATCAATAACTTTCAATGATAATTTCCAGCTAGCCAAAGATAGAGACATAAATACATTATATTAAAACCATCACTCACGAAATAAAATCACCAGAGAAGGAAAATGTTCTAGAAATAGGTTGGAGTCCGTCAATATTTTATTATAAAAAGAAATTTGGGACGTATTTCCTTGAGGTCTTTTTGTTCTAACAAAACTTTTGGTTTATTTTCTTAAAAAAAATAAAAAATCGAATATATTTCTTCAATATCAAATATTTTGGAGCATATAAAATCATACTTTCCTACATTTAAGAGTATTTTTTATCAAAATGATATTTCGTGGTATTTAAATGAGTAAAATATTTTAGTGATATTAGTTCATAAGAATGAGTTAAGAATAATTAAAAGGTCTCCTAATTCAAAATTTTCCCATATGGGATCAATTTGAACGAATTGCTCTATTATGTCATGCCAGACCATGCATAATAGGGTTATAAAAATGAGTTATTGAGTCAGATTTGGTTCAACCCAAAATTGACCTGCTTTGAAACTACCCGACTTAAGCCCGACCCATTTAGTGAGTCAAGACCCTGAATCTAAACCTGATCCACCCTAAAAAATAATCTATTGAGATCGAAAATAAATTTGCATTGCAATTTAAGACAATCAATAATCAAAAGAATTTAGGTGAAGTGGAATTACAATTATAACTTTAAAACCCATTTATTTGGATTTTTTTAACTATGTCATAATCAATATTCTATTATTCCAAATTTTAATTATTACGTAACATATCTATATACATATCAAAAATTTCCAGTCAAATTTGTTGGGTGAAAATTAGGTCATTTGTAATTAGCATGTACCTAAATCTGAATTGTTAATTAAACGGGATGAAAAATAAAACCTAAACTTATATTTTATGATATGAATTAAATCTGAATCGAATTATTGGTCCTTTCTTTTATGGGGGATTTACATACCTGATACCTAAAACTTTAATATTACATTTCTACCACTCATATAAAATTTTAATATCAAATATCTCATTCATATATTTTATTTTTACCACCCATATCACCATATAAATTTTAGGAAGATTTACATACATACCACTTTATTTCATGCTATTTACATATCTAAAACATCTAAAACTTTAATATTATATGCCTACCACTTATCAAATAAATATGAGTGCATAAAATGAAATATTAAACTTTATAAGGTGATATGAGTGATAAGAATGAAATATAGGAGTTATATATTTGATGTTCATGTTTTATATGAGTGGTAGTTATGGAATATTAAAGTTTTAAATGTTAAATATGTAAATAGCATGAAATAAAATAATGTATATATAAATTCCTATAATATTTTATTTCATGCGCCCATATTTGCTTTGATAGAGATATAATATTAAAATTTTAGTTATATATTTACAGTGGTATTGTCCCGCTCCTTTATTCGCACCACTCCTGCTTAACAAAATGTCTGATTTCACGAGTTTACCTTGCTTCTCGGCTAATTCTCCTTGAAGGTTCTGCTTTTGGCAGCAGACGCTTACGAAACTGCACCTTGAGGTCATTCCCTACATAGCGCCGTTCTTCCCGTTAGTCGTTTCAAAAACTGCAGTCTAGGGGAAAACTAAACGTGAGGAACCCTAGCCTCCTCATTCTGAAATCCAAAACCTAAGGTCCAATGACCTCCAAGCCCGGGCTCGCTGGTGGGATCCCGGAGCGAAGGGTGCGGCCGATATGGGACGCAGTTGATTCTCGTCAGTTCAAGACGGCTCTTAAGCTTTCAGCAGCGCTTCTAGCAAAGCACCCTAATTCTCCGTACGCTATCGTAAGTTTATTCTTGTTGTCGTGTTCAACACCTTAGTCTTGTCTGTTGTCATTTCTATTCCAGGATGGAATTCTTTACTTTGTAAGTGTACTCCCTCCCCTGTGAAATAGGAACTGAAATTTGGGTGGGGATTGTGTGAAGTAAAGAAAGTTTAATAAACATCGGGGCTTTTCAATTAGGGAGAAAATGCAGTACTCCCTATTGAGCCCTTAGCATGACCAGGGGTATGTTGGGATTTTGTTTGTGGAGATAGTCCTAAATATGCTACATGTATTATTTATATGTAGTTTATTATGTTTCATGTATTATTAAGCCCTTAATATGCCTTATGTTAGCACTATAACTATTTTATTCTTGAAATTAAAAATTCTTTTGCAGAATGTGTTTGTTTTTCTACATTGTGATAGCATAACACAAAGTCAAACAATACATATGAAGTTGCATGGTGCCAAATAAAAAATATTTGCTGAGAGAGGAGATATGTTTGCATTTTCAATTAGGGCCCAATGCTCTAAAATACGTTAATTTTAGTGTATGCATCTTTATGGTAGAAATCTATTTCTGCAATCTTCACCTATGAACCATTAATTTGAAGATGTGCTTGCTCCTCTTCATTATCATCATCTCATCCCAATAATCTGGGATTTGTCTGTATGAGAAGGCCAGAGATGAAACCAGAAATGCTCAAATTTTCCAATTTCACCCACTATTTGTTTGAGTAAATTATAAACAGGGTTAATTGTAAATTACCTCCTCATATTCTCCATATGTTATAAAAATGTTCTTGGTAGTTTAATTTATTAGATGCATAGCGACTAGATTCGATCATAAGGTTTGTATTACTATGTGCTATGCGCTGATGGGTTTATGCCTAGCGTTTTTGCAACATTCATTTAGACAGACCCATGAGGGGTTTTATGCCTAGCTTCTTAGTTTAATAGTAATTTCATACTTTTGCATATATGTGAATAATAATACCATGATAACCATGCATGCACACATCATAATAAATATAATAGAAGGATACACTATTTTTCTCCCACCATTGACAAGTAGCCATTGACGTCAAACCTTTAAAAAAAAATAAAATTCAGAGACATTTTAAAAATTCACTTCACCTACAAAAGCTGACTTATGCTTATATGAAACAAGGAAATAAGCAAACTTATTAGTTATTTAACTGAGAAGTTGTTAAGATGATCAAATTTATGATGGATTAGCTCCTCTTAAACATATTACAGACTATATGTCTACTAGTAAGGAAGGAAAAAAGAAGTAAAAATTTGCAATGCTCATAAAAAATTTTTGTATGCTTGAGTAGAGCTAGTGTTCAAATTCTCATAGGAGTTTCTAGGCAAGGAATTAAGGAAATGCCATACATAAGTTCTAGAGGTATCTAGGCCTAGTACCTCTTTAGATTTGGTTGAAATGAAGCATTATGTGACATATTGTCATATTTGTGGTTCGCCTGTTGATTCCATCTAGATTGAAAACTTGAATTATGCTTATGGAAGAAGAAAAGTAAGACTACCTTACCTAACATCAATAGACTTAAAAAGTCATATTTATTTTTAAATAAATTTATGTGGTCCATCTACTGGAACTTACCCCCCACTCCTAATGAAGAAACAATAGAAAAAAAATAACTGAAAAAATTAATTCTAAAAAATAAATAAAAATAAATTCTTGTACAAATTTTACTTTGGCATTATTTAGTTAAAGACTAGTCCGATTTCTATCTCCTTAATACTATTTAAAATTACGCAATACGATACACACCTTAGTTCAATTATGGGGAAAAATGCCCCGAGGTGCACACTTTGAGTAATTTTTTTGAGGCATACGCCTCAATTTGCCTTGCCTTTTTGGCTCAAGGCATATGCCTCAAAGATGATTTTAATTAAAAAATTATAAAATTAAAACCTAATCTAATTCAATTGTAAATGCATGCACCCGAGTTGAAGCCAAAGCAGTGTCTCAACTTCCTTCTGGATGGGAAATCCCTATTGCCAGGCTGCTTCCATCTTCATTGTCGACCACCTGGGAGCCTAAATGTGCCGTCACCTCCTTCTCCTTTTCATATTACACTATTTTTTTCTTCCCCAAGTTTTCTTCATCTGCTTTCAAAATTTTAGGGTTAATTTTGATCATTTCACCTTTGAATATTTTATTATTCTCAACTTTCTATTCTAGGGTTTTTGTTAGAGGCAAGGAAAAAAATCACGTCAAGGAACTGGTGTGGAAACATAGCATTTAGTTGATGTGGGAGGCGGTGATAAGACTTGTTTGCTTGAAATGTAATTATTGTGAGATTATGGTGAAGTGTGGTGTAACTAGGATGAATGAACATCTATCCAAATCCTATGAGAATGTGGCACCATGTATCAAAGTGTATGATATGAGGAAGGAAATGAAAGCATATATGAATAACTTGACAATGTCAAAGTATTTGACACAACATCAATTCTGTGAGAGAGTTGATGTTGTCTTATATTCAAGAGCGAGAATTTAATCTTTTAAGCCTTTTTAATTTAGAATATTACTCTTATCTTTATGTTAATGATAAATATTTTTGAAAGAAGAAGATCACTGAAATCAATGAAGAACCATTGGACTTCATAAGTGATGAGATAGGGGTGAAAGCAATTTGTTACGACATGAACTCAAGTAAATACCCCTTCAGTAATGACAACGTAGATAACTTTTGAGTTGTTATACTATTACTCTTTTATTTAGAAATTATTTGTGGATGAGCAAGGAACCAGGAAAGAAGGAACTTGGAGTTGAACTTGATATTGTATTATAATGATACTTTTATGCCATTTTTATATTTTATGTTGTTTTGTTATTGTGATATTTGCATTTAAATTCGGTTTCATGCAATTTATCACTTGTCACTTTATATATTATGCAATTTTTGATTTTGTATAAGAGTTTATAAATTGATTATTCATTGATAATGTGTGTTTTTAGAAAAATATTGAATTCTACTTAGGCTTATAATGATTAAAAAGAAAATTATTAGTCTTGCAAAGTGGGTAGTGAGTAAAAAAATGATATAATTTTGACAATTTGTATAATACAATCGGTGCTAAAGAAAGAGAACATTAATAATAATAATAACTAAGATAAGACATAACTGATCCAAATATATTTATTACAATTTTTTTTTTTCAAAAAAAAGAAATTTATAACTAGTCATTAGGAAGTTTATATGAACTAAGAATTCCCTAGAGTTGCCATCATAAAAGGAAAAGCAAGATACATTGGATCAAGATAACATAAATTATTTTGAGTACCGTTCATCCATTTGGAGGCAAACATGATAACAGTTGTATACTGGCTAAGTCCTGATGCCAAGATCATCAGGGGAGTTATTATGTTTACTTGGAATTTAGTTAATCTAGGAGAATCGAGAAAGAAATTTTTTGATTATTGCTTTGACCAGAAAACACTTGTTGAAACCTTTTTTTCATTAAACCTGATAATGTTCTGATAGAATCTTGAGACTAGATCAAGCTTCAATCATTAGCAACCTCCATTTCAACGAAATAAAATATAACATTAGGGAACATAAGTGTAATGCCACAAGGAGAAAAAATTACATGAGCAACTGTAGGACCCTTTGTAGGTTGACGGATACTCATGCATGATTCTAAATGAATTTTGACATCTAAAGCAGATGATATTAGAGATGGAGGAGGAGGGGTACTATCATCTAACGAACCATTGACAATAAGTGAAAGCCTAATTCAAAAGATGATTATAGCATAATATTTAGGGCATGAACATCCCCTAGAGAGACTAAGAAAGTGGGAGAATTAAGCTGCAAATGATGATTAGTGTTATCAACATAAAATTCCCACATGTGCATACTATGATCAAAATAGCCAATGATATCTTTTGGAACCATAAAGAATGATTTCTTAAATTCCGGATGGGTCTTGAAGCAATTAATATAGTAATTTAAAAAAATTTTACATGACTTGCATCAAGAGTGCAAACCTTTAAAATTTATTTATTTTTTCCAATAGCCACTTGAGGAAATAGTAATCCGATCTTCTTGATTCACAAGGGTGGAAATGCCAATCTCAACAAGAACACGAGGATAAATAATCAAGAGTTTCTATTGGTAGCAGCATGCACTTGTAATGGTTTGCCAAAATTGTACCAAAGATTATAGCATGTATTGATAATGTGGTGGATCTACTACCATATTTTGATAAGCATGTGATGTCTAATAGAAGGTTCACCTAACAAGTGAATATTTATCATGAAGGTGCAAATAATCTCTAAGCTTGATTGGCTAAAGGAAAATTTACCAAACAAATGGTAGAAGAATGGGCCAACTAGATCAGAAATCTTTACCTTCGAAAAAAATGAATGGGTTTACCATGATAGTAGCTGACTTGTGCCTCATAGAATTCGGCCATGCTGAAATTATAGAGGGAAACCTATTGATAAATTTGACTGCAAATAACACTTTCTTTGACAATGTTTGCAAAGAAAATAGAGAGAGGTAAAAGAGGGAGTTTTAGCATCAGTATCTAGAGAGATCCAATATGAAGGTGTAATAAGATCATCACTAGCCATAGGATCATAAACATCTGACAAGTGGAGACGAAAGGCAAAGATGAAGCATGAGATGGATCTTTAACTTTGATGCTTAGTAGCGCGACAAAGGAGACAAAGTAACCTCAGGAAGCAAAAAGAAAGATGGGCTCCACAACGAAAGGTGGTGGCCGAACATTGTTGAACTAATCATATGCACATGAGTACATAAGGGATAGTGGGAGCAAAGGTAGCGATGTAGTAGTGCGAGCAACAACAAATAAGAGCTTTTGCTTGATGAGGGGCGGGCACAACGATTTCGAAAGGAGCGACTAGGAATGTTGTGAGAGACAAGAAAGGCATGTGAGTGCAAAAGCGATGTGTAGATGCAGTGAGCCAAAATCACAGCACACGAGTGTGGTGAAAGGTTGCTCCTCGTAGGAAGGTTCATAAGAGCAGCAAGCACCTATGAGTATGGTCGAGCAATGGAAAGGTTGAAGCGTAGCATAGTTACTGCTCAAAGTCACTCAAACTTTGAAAAGTTATTTTTTTATCAAATTTCACATTAAAAGTGAAGGAAAAACTGAATTTTGGTTAAAGATAAAGATGCCAGGCAATACAAAGAAAATTCTTAAATGAGAGGTTGAAAGAAGAAATTATTTTTTGAAGATTATAGTGAATAATATAATGAAGTGTATTATAGATTGATCCAAAAAAATTAAGTAGTGTTAGCTTGAAAAGTGATGCATAAAGATTAAGCTTTAGATCATATGTTATATATACTGTGATTTGGAGAGTTTTGGGATATTGCATTTAAGGTTAACAAATCTTATCAATAAAATTTTGAAGGCTAAAAGGCGCCAAGTTATAGAAGAAGCATTTTGATACTAATATTTAAGAACAAGGTGATATTCAATATCGTGCTAATGATAGTTGAATCAAACTTATGAGGCATACAATGAATCTATTAGGAAGAATAATGGAGCATATGCTGAAAAAATACACAAAGCTTAGGGAATAAGTTTGCTTTAATGCCAGAAATATCTATTGTTGAAGTGTTTTTTGTGTCAAGATAATTAATGGAGCAATAATAAAAGTTAAAAAAAAATCATTTTCATAACATTTTTATTGAGCCTGGGAAGAGATGATCAAGTATCTTGGAAATTGATTTAGTGTGCTTTATGCTAGAGTTGTGCTTCAAAGATGTATTCACATCATTAAAGATATTTATAATAGAACATTGATTAATGTTAGAAGTATTTATGGAGTGATCCAAGAAATTTCAATTATGCTGAGCTTACATTAAGGATCAACATTGATTCCCTATATTTTTATATTGTTTATGGAAATTACTATAAGGAATATTTAAAATGAAGTGTCTTGGTGTATATTTTTTATAAATTTATTAGTTCTAATTAGTAAAATATCTATTGAAGTGAAATCAGAACATTGGGGAAAATATTTAGAGGATCGATATCTTAGAATCAATAAAGCAAAGCTTTCTTATATAATATTTAATTTTGGTGGGGTATGATATTGATAATTATCATTTAAAATTATTGATTGAGAAGGTGATAACTAGGCTTGATAGGTTTAAATTTTTTGATCTATTATATAAAAGAATGAATGTATAGATGAGAATATAATTTTTATAGTGAAGAATGGATGGCTATAATGGAAAATTGCCTCATGAATTTTGTATAATAAGAGGATATTATTAAGAATTAAAGCTAAATTTTATGAAATCGCAATTAGGTCGATGATGTTATATGCATATGAATATTGGGCTTTATTGTAGCCATTGATATTTAAGTGGAACAAAAATTGGAATTTTAATATGGAAATGTGATAAAATCCAGAAGAATAAATTAATGAATGATTTTATTAGAGAAAATACTAGAGTGATCTTTACTAATGATATTGAAAATTAACTTAGGTTGTTTGGACATTAAACAATGAATGGTAGAAAATACACTAATTAAATGAGTTGATAACAAGGTTTAAAAATGCTAAATTGGGAATCAAGGCATTTTGTTTTAGCGAGGCGAGGCATAAGCCTCAAAACTTGAAAATAAAATGCTAAAAAAATTATAAATAACTCATAAAAAAAATGAAATAATTTATCAACATGATGACTTGTTTGAAAGTAAATGTTATTAGAGGATAATAAATTGGAATTAGATTCAAATTAAATGCTTACTTAAAATTTAAATACGCCCCGACGATCAAGACCCAAGGTAGTCTTATCGTCACTTTGACTTTCTTTAGAAGAATCTGTGTAGTATGTGTTAAAGTCATCTTTAAAATTTTCTTCACATATAATATTTTTTTCTTGTCCTCTATACCAATTAATATTATACTAGATATAATCTAAAATAAAATAACAAATTAATAAAAAAATCCCTTATATTTAAGATTACCTTTAGATTTTTTTTTAAGCTCTTATCCTATTTTATTTCTTCCTTTTATATACCTGTGAAATAAAACCGCTTCTAATTCAATAGACCTTTCAATGTCAATATTGATTACTTCTTTTTTCTCATAATTATAAGTCTGTCGTTCAGGTTCAACTTTAAAATTATCAGCACTTCTAGGTTAACCCATTCATCATCAAATTATAAATTATCAATAATTAAATGATCTAATTCATCATCACCAATTTTTTTCTTTTGTAATCTGATGTGCCTATTCTTAAGGTTTTTTTTTTAAACATTACATAAACAAGCTTGTTCATATGTCATGCAGCTAATCAATTCCTTTTCCTTGTATGAACTTAATTGAAGGTGTTCTAATTACGCTTACATACAAAAGTTGAATATGTTAGGCTAAGAATTTTAATTGAAAATATTTTAAGTTCAAGAACATCATCTCTAAATTAAGCTCACCAACGTTCTATATGAAATATAAAGTATATTATTAACATATATTAAAGTAGGAAGTTTTAAAAATTCAAATTTAAAATTATAAAAAATTGCAAAGGTACCAAAAGAGTATATTTTACTATGATGCACAAATACGGACACAACGACACAGATACAACAAGGACATGTCATTATTGAAAATAAAGGACACAGACACGGGTTGGACATGATATTATAATTTATATATTTTAAAAATAGTGTATAAAAATTGAATAAGTATAATATTAAAAATAATAAGTTATTTAACTAAAATTTGTGCATAAAATAATTTATCAACTTAATGACTTATTTAAATAAATAAAAATTTTAAATACGAGAGATTATATTTAAAAAAATTCATAAAATATGTAATACATGTGTGTCTAATTTGTATTTAATATTGTTTTAACCGGATACGTTTTTGGTGTGTCTGACATGTGTTGGATGCGTGCTAGATGCATGTCGTGTCGGATGCGTGTTAGATGAATGTTGTGTCGGATGCTGTAGGCTTCTTTGAGGAGAAGTGCCAGTTATCATAGATATTTTGTAAAATGCTTGAGCTGCTCTAAATCTAAACATTCTATTAAATAAAATTCTCAAGTTGTGCATTTGCTTTGAGGTAGTCACTTTCAAGAACAAGCCTGTCCATACGTGCATTCAAATTAGTTTTTACATCTTTTTCTACACGAAAATCTTTGTCGTAATGAAATTTGGGGTTTAAATAATATGAAGTAGTAGGTCGATGTTGGTGTAAATGGCGATCTACTTTTCATCTGTAATTTTTTGAAATTTCTTTATAGGCACCTTCTTGATCCCCTATATCTTTTGCGATGTTCGTTTTTAGTTTTATTCATAGCGTCATAAGTAAATTCTATTATAGGGGCCTTTTCATCATCAACCATTCTTAATACCTTAACTGAAAGGCTTATTGTCTTCAAAACATAATTTATACTACGCTAGAAAGATGTATATTTCATAAAAATCTTTTTCACTTGTTTCCGTTCTTATTTTTTGGCCCATGAACTTTTATCTCATTCTTTAGAAGCAAATATAACTTCTAAGGGCTGCCTTAACTCCTTGAATCTTTAAAGTCAAATATGCAGTTGTAAATTTAGTGACGCTAGGCTGAATAATTTTTTTATCAATATACTTTCTTATTAACTGAGCATCTAGAAGTAATTAAAAATAAATTTACTGACAAATTTTGCCTTCAACAAGACAAATTTATGTTTTTACTTTTGTCTTAATTTCTTATGTATTAAATTAATGCAGTATGCAACATATGGAGTTCAATGGAGATACTTCTTCCACGTTAATAATCTCCCTATAATTTTATATGCACTTGAATTATATGTTACAACTTGAACCACAATATCTCTCATACTTTCTCAACAATCTTATTCAACATTTGAAACAATAGTTGTACATCCTTCACAAAAGTTGAAGCATCAACAAATTTTTCATAAATAAAGTTCCATAAGGATTGCTAACAAAGAAGTTGATGATGCTCCTTTTTTAAATATATGAACAACCATATGATATTATGGTTACTCCTATCTCAACCCATGTCTTGTTCACTTCATCCACCATCATTTTTGTTATTTGACTTCCTCATCTAACATCTTGGTCCTCAACTCATATATGTTAGGAAGCATAGCTCCCAACATATCAACGCTTGTCGATCCATGTTGGACTGTTAGCAACATTGAATGGAATGCCATTTTCATAAAAACACCTTGCATTTCCAAATAGACTATTGCTGAGTTTCTTCGTTGCAGTTGGAGGGGAAATAGTTTGAGAGTTCATATTCTTCTATTCATCAACATTCAATACAAATTATCCATTGATCCTTGAGTGCGTCTATTAGAAGAAACTAAATGGCTTCCACTACTTGATCCTTCATGTTGGAAGCTAAAATACAAGCTATTCCTAATCATCTCTTTCATAGTTCTTTGTAAATGGAGTGGTTATCTATGCCTATTAATTAAACATACATTTTCAAGAATTGCATTTAGAAAATAAGTAAAAAAAAAAATGGAGTGGGGATTTTTTTATCTAATAAAATTGAATGCTTCCAACAATAGGAATGAACTTAAAAAGTAGAAGCTTAATCTTCAAAGCAAAAAAAAGAAGAAGATTGAAAGCATTTCAGAAATTCTTCAGTTTTAAGCACTTAAAACAAAGCTCCAAAGCATGTTCTTTATAAGTATTGCTTGAATATTATTTCTTTAAAACCTAATAATACTGAGGGATATAATCATCTTCATTGTTATCACTAAACTTACCTAATTATTTTGGATTGGCTTTATGAATTCTCATTTTCTATTTATCTTTGTTGAGTGCTACACAAGTAGTTAAACCTATTCAGAAAATCTTTTTTGCACAACCTGTATTCAAGTTTCCTTAAATTACTCTTTTTTTATCTAATCCTTTGACATAAATTTTATCTACTTCTCTCATTTGCACATCTACTAACATTTGTAGTATGTTCTCAAACTGGCTATGTCTATTTTTACTATTTCATCTTTTATAAATGATATTCCCACCATTTATCTATATAAATTATTTCTTGTTATCTTTTTTAGTTTTATCACATATTCATCCTAAAATTCTTATTGTTTTTCTCAATTATATTTATTCAATGACTTACTGCTCAACACTCATATACAAGCAACATAATTAACTTAATTTTAAACAACAATTTAACATAATTAACATAACTATATTTATAAAGTTTAGTTTGTTAGTTTATATGATATTCTATCATTCTATAGTACTTAGAATGCTTTCCCATTTCAACCACCTAGCCTCAGATCTAAAACAGCATTCCACAATGCTGAGAGATAGTAGATATTATATTTTTTGTGTGTAACATCTCTTTTGTCGGCATGCCTATGACTGGCATCAACAGCTTGCACTTTTCTTTGTTCATTCTCCACCAGCAATCACATGCTTTCAACTTATTATCAATTTGGTGACGTAGGATCGGGCATCGTTTTTCTAATGGCTATCACCATGACTTTTTTTATATGGTATTATGAGATCTGGTTATATCTTTGTGTCAGGCACTCAAGGCTCTCATTTTGGAAAGGACAGGGAGGCTTGACGAAGCACTAAGTGTTTGCTTAGAGGCCAAGGAGCTTTTACATTCGAGCAATTTGAATATGGTTCAAATGGATGATCTCACCCTCAGTACTTTACAGATTGTGTTTCAAAGGCTTGATCGCTGTCTGTATTATGATGCTTTTTTTACTTTCATTAATATTCCTTTAAATCTCAAAAGGGTTTGTATACTGAATCTGATTTGATTTTCTTCTCTCCAGTGGATCTAGCCACTCAATGCTATGAGCATGCTTGTAGAAAATTCCCTAATAACTTGGAATTACTGATGGGACTTTTTAACTGTTATGTGCGTGAATATTCGTTTGTGAAGCAACAGCAGGTATTTTTTTTGTGTATGATGAGACAGTGCTTCTTGAATTTTACTTCTCTGTTAGTGATCATTTATGCTATTGTACTGTCATTTTTCGCAGACTGCCATAAAGTTGTACAAGATTGTTGCTGAAGAAAGGTTTTTGCTTTGGGCAATATGCAGCATTCAATTGCAGGTTGCCATATGGGCTATGCATTGTTTTTCTTTTAAATCTTTTATGGTTCTTTTGTCTGTTTACTAGCAATACAAGCATTAGCTTACTCTTTGCGCTTTGCATGCTGTAACTTATGACTATTGTTGATTTTATGGATGAATAGCCTTGCATTTTCTCTTTACTCCGTGGAAGCAATATAAAGTAACCTAACTGAAAACAATAATTTTTGTATAATGTTTGGCTTGTATTGATGATTCTTTATGTTGCTGTTTTTTTTGTTCGCTGCACATCAAACCTTTTTCGCCCCGTATGGGGTTTAGCTTTTATAGAAGCTAATATATGAAGATGCCCTTTTTAGGTTACAAGGTAATATATTCCTCCTTCGTCATTCTTAATCTTAGAAAAAAAAAAACCCCTTCAATTTTATGTTATGCAATTTGAAATTTGATATGCCAATGTTAGTTTTTGTTTTACGAGTGTTATTAACCTTTAACATGAAGAAGTGTGATAGGAAATACTTGAAATCAAGTAACTTTTACAGCAAATCTCCAAGAAAAACTGCTGTCCGGAGCAGGAAAACAGTGAAAACAGCGGAAAAACTGAAGGAAAACTAAGAGAAATTCGTAGGAAAACTTGTATTTTACTAGTAGATGCAAGGAAATTAGCAAAGATACAAGGATCCTCTATCCGAGAGGAGGATCGCACTCTCTCAATCTCTAGAATTCGATCTAGAGCCCTAGCTACCAAAGAAGAACAAGAAAACTTTTCATAAAAACATGACATAACCCTAACCCCCCCTCTTTTCCCTACTTAATGCATACAATTCAAATTAGATACAAAAGGACCTAATTATCCATGCTACCCTTCCTTTTGGCTCCAAGAAAACATTTGAATTTCAAGTGGACCCCACTCCTTCCCTCTCCTTTGAGTCCGCCTGCTTCCTCTTGCAGGAATACATCCGGACCGGCCCAAGTGGCTGGGCCGGCTGGACTGGTCCTCCTTGGACTGGTCTAACATTACCTCCCTCCCAAAGAACCACCTTGTCCTCAAGGTGGAAGTCAGGAAACTGTCGCTTCATCTGCTCGTATGGCTCCCACGTGGCCTCGTAGTCTGGGAGGTTCTTCCATTTGATCAGGACTTCCGTAGCTCCATTTGTTTTCCGTCGAACCTCCATGAGCTCCAAAGGTTCTAGTATCATCTCCATCTCTTCAGTTAATGTCCCTGGTAACTCCGTACTGGTAGCATAATCCCCAATGGCTCTCCTCAGCTGGGATACATGGAAAACGGGATGGATCGTCGCCATAGGTGGTAGCTGCAAACGATATGCCACGGCTCCAATTTTCGCCAACACTTCATAAGGCCCAAAATACCGTGTAGCAAGTTTCTCATTCCTCCGGTTGGCGATCGTTTTCTGTCGATATGGACGGAGTTTCAAATAAACCTTCTCGCCCACTTCAAACTGAATATCCTTCCGATGCCCATCAGCTTGTTTCTTCATAATCTGTTGAGCCCTTAACATGTGTCTTTTTAACTCCTCCAGTGTCTTATCCCTCTCCTCCAAATACTCCTCCACGGAAGACACGGGCGTGCTGCTACTCCCAAAATACACCAAGTGGGGCGGGTCCCTTCCTTACAACACCTTAAATGGAGTCATCTGAGATGCTGAATGAAAAGAGGTGTTGTACCAGTACTCGGCCCATGATAGCCATTTAGCCCATAGCTTGGGTGTTTCTAATGCGAAGCATCTCAGATAAGTTTCCAAGCTCCTGTTGACTACTTCTGTTTGGCCATCCGTCTGTGGGTGGTACGCCGTACTCCTCTTTAGCACCGTCCCCTGCAGTCTGAACAATTCTTTCCAGAAATGGCTGAGGAATACTTTATCTCTGTCTGATACTATCGCCTCTGGCACTCCGTGTAGTCTGACTATCTCCCTGATGAAGACTGACGCTACTGTCACTGCGGTGTATGGATGGCGTAGAGGAATAAAGTGAGCATATTTGCTCAATCTATCCACTACCACCAAAATCACTGTGAATCCCTCAGAGCGGGGTAACCCATCAATGAAGTCCATAGATATCTCCTTCCAGACTTGTCCTGGTAATGCCAAGGGCTGTAGTAACCCCCCTGGTGACATAGCTAGAAACTTATTTCTTTGGCAGATCTCGCACCTGGATACCATCTCTTCCATATCTCTATGCATACCTTTCCAGTACAGCTCTGCCGCTAGTCTCTTATAGGTCTTTAGCACTCCTGAATGACCTCCCACTGCAGTTCCATGAAACTCCTAGAGCAATTGTGGGATGTGTACTGATGTTCTGGGCAACACAATCTCTCCCCTTCCAATGAGTACCCTGGATGGCCTCCCTCTTCCTTCACTAAATCAGCTCTGATCTTACTTAATTCCTCATCTCTAGCACTCTCCATAAAGGTGGTCCCCCTTTATGGCTTCCCAATCTAGCATCATTGGGACTGACACAGCCACTGTTTGCAGCTCATCCATGCACCTGGACAAGGCATCTGCTGTCTTATTTTCTACCCAGGGCCTGTACTGAATCTTAAAATCATACCCGAGCAGTTTGGATAGCCACCTCTGATGCTTCTCTGTCACCAAGCGCTGCTCCAGCAAATATTTCTGGCTTCGTTGGTCGGTCCGGACGATGAAATGCCTTCCAAGTAAGTAGGGACGCCACTTTTGGATGGCCAAAACAATTGCCATCAACTCCCTCTCATAGACAGATTTCATACGGGCTCTAAGAGTCAACACCTGGTTGAAATAAGCAATGGGCTTGTGACTCTGCATCAACACTGCTCCTAGCCCGTATCCTGATGCATCTGTCTCCACTATAAAGGCATGAGTAAAATCCGGCAAAGCTAAGACCGAAACTGTGGTCATAGCTTTCTTCAACTGCTCAAATGCTGTCGTAGCTGCCTTCCCCCATAAGAATCCATCTTTCTTCAACTGCTCAGTGAGTTGCCAAGCTATAGTGCTGTATCCCTTCACAAATCTTCTGTAGTACAATGGCCACTTAAGCATGGCTTCAATCTTGGACTGATCTGCTGCTACCCCTTCCTTGGATGCCACATGACCCAAGTACTCCACACTAGCTTGTGCGAAACAGCACTTCTTCAAGTTAGCCCTCAGCTGGTGCTCCTGGAGAACCTCTAACACCTTCTTCAAGTGCCCCCAGTGCTCTTCCTCTGTTCAGCTATACACTAAGATGTCATCGAAGAATACCAAAACAAATCGTCTCAGATACTGTTTGAAAATCGTATTCATGAGTGCCTGGAAAGTGGCTGGAGCATTGGTGAGGCCAAAGGGCATCACCAGGAACTCATAGTGGCCCTCATGAGTTCTAAAAGCGGTCTTGGGAACATCTTCTTTATCATTCGAATCTGATGGTATTCAGATTTCAGGTCGATCTTGCTGAAAATCACCGTTCCACTCAATTCATCCAACAATTTGTCAATCACTGGTATGGAAAACTTATCAGGTACCGTTTCCTTGTTGAGCGCGCGGTAGTCTACACAAAACCGCCAACTGCCATCCTTCTTCTTTACCAATAGAACAGGACTAGAGAACGGGCTGGTGCTGGGCCTGATGATCCCTGCTTCTAGCATTTCTCTGATCAACTTTTCTATTTCATCCTTCTGAAACTGAGGGTAACGATAAGGTCGCACGCTGACCGGCGACACTCCCTCTCTTAATATGATGGCGTGCTCCTGCTCCCTTGGTGGTGGCAACCCTAGAGGGGGTTGAAAAACCTCCTCGAACTCCTGGATCAAAGGCTGCACAGAGAGGGGTATGTCTCCCCCTTCCTCTCCACTCACTCCCTCTAAGCTGTGTAATTCCACCAAGTAGCCTTCCCTTTCCTCCTGAATTGTCTTGATTAGGGATTTCAGAGAAACCTCTGCCTTGGTCAGCCCTGCATCCCCTTGAATCACCATTTTCCTTCCACCCTTCACCTGCCCCAATTGATTTTGGTTTCTCCCAAAGTCTGCAACCACTTCATCCCTAGGATGACATCCGTACTCCCCAATTCCAAGGGAAGGAAGTCTTCCTTCACTTGTATGCCTTGGATTTTCAGCACCACTCCTTTGTTGACTCCTCTTCTCATCTCTACCTTCCCAGTGCCCATCATCACCCCATAGCCTACATTATCCACTAACTTCATCCCCAGCAGCTCCACAATCTGGGTGGAAATGAAATTGTGGGTTGCCCCACTATCAATCAACACCACGACTCCACGGTTAGCTATCTCTCCCTTCACCTTCATAGTGTGACTCGGAGTGAATCCCACTACAGAGTTGAGAGAGACTTCTGCCACCTCCAGATGCATCTTTTCCTCCACCTCTGAATCGCTTCCCCCACCCTCTTCGTCTTCCTCGTCTTCACAAACAAGGAGAACTTGAAGAGTTCGATCCTTGCACTTATGCCCTGTCATGTATTTTTCATCACATCGGAAACACAACCTTTTCGTTCTCTTCTCTTGCATTTCTTTGTTAGTGAGCCTTTTGAACTGTCCCCCATTTCCTCCTCTTGTTGATTTTTCCTTTGGAACTTCTTTCATCCCTCCCGGGGAAGCTCCCTTGGTGGTTAGGTGGGTAGTCGTCCACCTGTAAGTGCCTCATGAGCTACTACTACTCCTCGCTCCCTTCTCCAGGTTCTTTTGATTTTCGACCAACTGTGCAAGCTTCATGGCCTCCCCTAGGTCCCTGAGCATCAGGACCTTCACCGCTGCTCGCACCTCGGCCTTTAACCCCTTCATAAAATTTCCCTCCAACACCGTCTCGGACAAGCGCTCCACCCTGCTGGCCAGATGCTCAAACCTCTCTCGATAGTCTGCCATAGACCCCTCCTATACTAGGGCAAAGAACTGCTCATAGAAATCTCCTCCTCGATCGGTTTGGAAACGCTCTAATAAACTGTCCTTGAATTCTCCCCAGCTCCGGATAGGTCTCCTCTGATCTCTCCACTGGTACCAAGAGAGTGCCTTCCCTTCCAGACGCAAACCTGCTGCCGATAACTTTTCCTCATCCGTCAATCCTTTGACAGCAAAGTACCTCTCCACTTTGTAGATCCACCCATAGGCATCCTCCCCTTCAAAAATGGGCATTTTCAATTTCATTACCTTCCGATCCCCGCCATTCCCCCTTCCTTAAACCTCCATAGTTTCCCCTCTCTCATGTGTCTGGACCCCCCCATGTCTCCCGATCTTCCCTTGCTCTACCTTGCCCCAAACCCCCTTCAAAATCCCCTCTATGATCTTCAAACACAGTTTCCCGGTGCCCATGATAACCCTCCCGATGCTCCCAACCAGCACCTCTTGGTTCCACGCCTCCGTAGCCTTGCCTTTCCCCATATCTTCCTCCTCTCTCCTCTCTCTGGAAAGGCTCCAAATGAGGTCTTCCCCTACTTCCTTCCATGATTTCCACCTCCTCTTCCTCCCGATGGATTTCAGAGTTGGTGTTCTTCGCCGCTGGCCCTTTTGCATCGGATGCCGCCGATTGGGTTTGAAACTCCAACATCTTCATCATCATTTCCCGTAGATCGGCCACTTGCCCCTCCACGGAAGACATTCGTTCCTCCACGGTCTCCTTGATTTGATTTATTTCCCCTTCAATTCGCTCCTCCAAAGCGTCTACCTTCTTAGCCGCCATCTCTTACGGCTTGAAAATTTTGTGACGATCTCTAGATCTGAAAAAAAATTTCAGCAATTTCCTCTTCGCTGGCACAAATTTCAGCCACTGAAATTTGTCAAAAACAGCCCACGATTGGTCCCATGACGTGCTCTGATACCAATTTGATAGGAAATACTTGAAATCTCCAAGTAAAACTGCTGTTCGGAGCAGGAAAACAGCGGAAAAACTAAAGGAAAAATGAGAGAAATTCGTAGGAAAACTTGTATTTTACTAGTAGATGCAAGGAAATTAGCAAAGATACAAGGATCCTCTATCCGAGAGGAGGATTGCACTCTCCCAATCTCTAGAATTCGATCTAGAGCCCTAGCTACCAAAGAAGAACAAGAAAACTTTTCATAAAAACATGACATAACCCTAATCCCCCCTCTTTTCCCTACTTAATTCATACAATTCAAATTAAATACAAAAGGACCTAATTATCCATGCTACCCTTCCTTTTGGCTCCAAGAAAACATTTGAATTTCAAGTGGACCCCACTCCTTCCCTCTCCTTTGAGTCCGCCTGCTTCCTCTTGCGGGAATACATCCGGACCGGCCCAAGTGGCTGGGCCGGCTGGACCGGTCCTCCTTGGACCGGTCTAACAAAGTGGTGGTTACTCTGATGTCCTTTTACTAATCATGTTGATCATTTTATCCTAATGTATTTTTTTAAGCCACATATAGAATGCATAGTTAGTTCGTTATTCTACTTTATATATGCTATGTTTAGTCAATCTCATTCTTGCGGTTTCTTTTGCATTGAGATTGCTATTCATATCTCTTTAGAGAGTCATGCCTGCATATTGCATTTTTGCATGCTCGTGGTTGCTTTAATGTGTACCATTTACTGTTTCTTTTACGATCATCATGGCCAAATTGGTTAGCATATGTCTATGCTTGTTGCTTGTGCAGGTTCTTTGCAGTTCTGGGGGTGAGAAATTGTTGTCCCTTGCTGAAGCTTTACTTAAGAAGCATATAGCTTCACATAGTCTGCATGAACCTGAAGGTCTGGTTCGTCAATTCTGCTATTCTTGATCCATAAGTGTGTCACACCTATTTCATTTTTCATGTTCCCATCTGAATATAAAACTCTATCCGGCAGCTTCTTTTGCTGTAACAATGTTAGAAACTTCTGATTAACTTTTCAATATTAACTGCAGCTGTTGTCATGTACATTTCAATTCTGGAACAACAGGCCAAATATGAGGATGCTTTGGATATTCTTTCTGGAAATCTTGGTTCCCTTATAGGAATCGAAGTTGACAGGTTACGTCTGCAGGTAGTTCTTGCTTTCACAGCTTCCTTTTTATGATGATTTCCCTTTTTCGATTGTTGTTTTGGTTCCTTTACCATTTATGCATCCTCTTCTCCTACGGCTAGTAGAACTAGAAAACTCAAGTTTGACCACCTTCTATTGGCACACAAATTGTCTTTCTTTTTATTTAAATTCCGGGAATATATTCTGATTATTGTTGTTGACAAATGTATTGCATTTAATTTGCTTAGCATTTGATTGACTAATAACTAGCAAAATTGCCAAAATCTACCAAATTAATGATAAATAATGCTACTTTGTTTGTTTATTCCTTGCTCCTCAGTATGCTGTAAACCAGTTGTGAATATATTGCATTCCGCGCCGAATAAAGTTTATTGAGGGAAATTGAAACACATTTTTGTATATTGAAATATTGTATAGCTGAAACATGCAATTAGAGCGGTAATACTCTTCAGCAGGAATGCCTTAATGCTGTATTTTTCTTCCTCTAGCCATTATCTAGGGATCAGATGCATATTGGGCAGTGGTAGGATAGCTGAAAGATCATAGTGAGAGCAAGTGGAAAAGTTCTTCCCCCTCAACTATAAGCATTGTTGGTCCAACCTTGCAGCCATGACCACAATAGGGAAGATTGGCCCAAAACTGATGGAGGAGTTGAAAGCTCAATGACCTGAAGAGCATGTGAGAGGGTATTTGCAATATTGGAGACTGAATAATTTGCCATCATCTAAGACTATATGAGGAAAAGACTAAAATGGTCCTTTGACTTTTTATGAAAGATTAAAATAGTCCTCAACTATGTTAAAAGATCATTTTGATCCCTCAACTCTTTAAAGAAGAACCAAAATAGTCCCACCATTGGACTATTTTGATTTTTAGATTTGTGATACCAAAGTGGTCCTTAATATAGGTGGAGAACATTTTGGTCCTTCATAAAGAGTCAAGAGACTATTTTGTTCTTTTATAAAGAGTCAAAGGACCATTTTGATCTTTTTCTCAAGATTATTATACATATTGAAGTGAGGGATGAAGTTCAAAGAGAAATTTCTCAATAAGAACCTTCTATTTCTATTTCTGGCAGATTTTTCGCATCAATAGTAGAATCTGTATTGTAGATGTTCATCCTACTTACCTTATATTAAGTATTGATTTAATATTTAAATTTAAAATTTTGGCTCATACACATGGATAATGATTGATTATCAATGTCACATATTGTAGACAGATTTAGGATATAGTATTTTATTTATAAATAAGGTTCTTATTAGTAACCAAAAAATTCATAGATTTTATGAGAAAATCCTTCTCTCTTTCTTTGGCTACCATCTTAGAAGCTTAATGATTTGTTGGGTGGGTCTAACAATCCACTGACCAAAAAAAAAAAAAAAAAGGGAAGATTCCCATTCGTGGAATAATAAGTTTTGTAAGTGTGAATCAATGATCTTTACGGATTCAAGTATTTTATGTTTCTACATTGTTTAGTAATTTGCTATCAATGGTATTAGAGCCTACAGGGCCTTGCAATCCATTTTTTCTATCTGTTTTACCTATGCCATACCCATTTCTCTCCGCTAGCAATTGTACCACAATCTAGTATGGTTGTGAAATTGTGGTGCATCAGTTCATCCAGTGAGAGTAGCAAAAATATAGTGCACCAATGACTGTGGTGACATAACATCCGACAATTTCCAACGCGAAGCCGATAACGAAAGCGTATGCGTGCGGTAGTCATCAGAGAGAAAATCAAGCAATAACAACGAGATAACCATCTATATTACTATTCTTGGATGGTATAAGCATGTTGTTCGGGTGAAAAAATAATCAAAGAAGGGGTACAAATGTGAGTGTTTTTACTCTTAAGAATAGGTGGAACAAGGAAAGTCACACATTTTCTTGGCAATGTCTTGATACTTGAAATTGAGGCAATGGAAGATTCAAGGTTTTGAATAACCAGGTAAGAATGACTTTGACAGGTGTTTGCCATTTTGAAAACTCAATCATGCCATCTCAATTCGAAGGGGATGAATCAAGGTGATGGAGTTTGCTGTGATATTCAATAAAGAAGAAAAAAAATGTTAACCATAATAGATAGTTGTTACCATCAAATTTAATTGCAATATTGATGCTGGAGGAGGGTTTTTTAGTTATTAAGAGGAGATTGACGGGCCATATTATTGTTGAGTGAGAAAAAAAATTGAGAATTAGAGAGTTAACTCAAATTATTGGGAATGAGTAATGCAGGAAGGGTCATTTAATGGATAATGAATGAGTAAGTGTAGTGGCTATTGTAGAAGTGTGTAATGGGCATACGTGGCCCTAGACAAGGATAGAATGAGCATTCATGATGTTGTAGACTAGTTTAACGAAGTATTTGTGTGTTTATGCTAATGTTGGTGAGATTGAGAAAATAGGGGGTGTCTGCATGGGTAGGTGGTATAGTTGGTGGGATTGAGAGCAAGTATACGGGTGGGTGCATGGGCAAGAGGTGTAATTGGTCAGTTTATGAGTGAGTATGCCTGCTATATTGTAATCTCGGTGGGGTTGAATTGGAGCAGCGGTGACTAGAGTAAGGCCAACCTTTCTTTTGTTCCATTTTCAGGTGAAAGAAATTTTATATCTTTTATTGATGTAGACGGGGGGGGGGGGGGGGGGGGGGTTAAATCAAACCCAAAAAAATTGATTTTTGACTTCTCCAGCTCATTAATGTCAAGTGGAAGGTTAGCTCATTATGAACTGGTTTTTAGTTTATTTATGGAGCTAAAAATTAGCTAATTATTTCTTTGATCTTGTCTATTCTCCTTCCCCCCTTTTTGTCTATTCGTTTCCCGTGGTTGGCTCTTGGATTTTCGTGCCTTGACTCCTTGGTTTCCACGGCTGTCTCCTTGGTATCTGCGGGTGGCTCTTCGGTTCCTAGGCTGGGCTATTTTCCGTGACTAATGCGGGGCTTTTCCTGTGGCTTTTGGTGCTCTGTTTCCTGTGCAAATTAAGGACTGCTGTATGGTGGCTGTTGGCCTTTCATTTCCCTCATTTAATGAAGTATTTGAAGAGTTTTTGGGGCTGTTTTTGGACAGAATTTGGGCAGCTTTTTGGGGACTGGTTTGGTGGTTGTTTGGGAGGATTTCCATGAGCATTTCTACTGTTTTCTATGCAATCCTCCTACAGAATTCCTGCAGTCTTTTGGTCTTCTTATTAGTGACTTATGACCTTCTATTTCCCTATTTTAATGGCTTTAAATATTGCTTTTAGGTGGCTGTTTGTATTCCTTCTTTTGTGCCTATAAATAGGAGTTGTTTGTGGCTGTTTTAGATATGTTATGTGAATGATTTTTGGAAATGTAAACCTGTGGGTTTCATTGGAAAAGCTTGCGAGCTTTGTCCACTTCTTCTTCTCATCTCCTCTGGAAATCTTGCGAGCTCTTTCCACCCTTCTTCTCGGCTTCTAATCTCTTTCGTCTCTCCGCAAGTGACCACCTCACCTGTATCCTTCTTCTCAAAGTAAGCAAGTTTAGGGTGTCTTGGTTGAGTCAAGTTTGTAAGTCTTTCATTTTATAATATTAAAGTTTGTTTTGTTTAAGTTGTCCTCTTTTAGTTCATTTTGGGTGTTCTTGTGTCTTTCTTTTATTTAGAAAAAGTTTGTTTTTTGTGATAAAAAATTTGGGTCCCTCTCCCAAATTTTTGATTGCATCATTTATGCAATAGAGACCACCTTATTTATAATGGAATAATTAACACAATGCACCTTGACATAACAAAATCAACATACTTCACTAACTATATATGGTAGTTTCCTAAACAAGATTTTTTATGCTCACAAATCTTTATTATATACTATAAATAGTAATTATTATTTTGAATTATAAACAATTTGAAGTATTTTAAAATTATGAAAAACATTTTCTTAATATTATGTGTGTTCTAAATGATGAGCATTTTGCATCTATAATGATAAGTCTCATTTTAATGAGTAATTTAAATTATGATGTAACTTATTATATCATATACTTTATCATGAACTGCTTTAAGTGGATTAAATCCCATTATATTTACAAGAAATTTATTATAAGAAATATAATATAAATGTTGGCATTTTAGTATTCCTTGTATATTTATGGAAATATATTCTTTTATTTATAACTAAAGAGAGCAACTGTTGCCTTGATGGTTACCATTACTTTTTCGAGAATTTCATATCCAGTAATTCCAAGATCAGATCCTAAACATATGTTCTGAATCAATTGTAGCCATTGTTAAAACTATGATCCAAACACCTTTTCAAAGGTCCTCTATAAGAATATTATGAAAATGTCTCAGTAAGGATAACTTGGTAACCAACTAAGCTTCTATTTTGGTTTGTTAGAAAATATTGCCAAGTTGAACCTCATAATTCTCCCAATTGATTGAAAATATACTAGCCCAAGTCTTTGTCTTTATATGCTTGCAAGGACATCAAATGATTTTAAATACTTTGCAATACATGTAAAGGCATCAAAGGATACATAATGCACCGATAAAGGTTTGATGCATTGGTCTGACCCTAAGGGAGGATTAACTTTTATCCCAAGGGTTATAAACATATCATCACATCAAAAATATACTAAAGCATTTGTGACATGCAACTTGGAATTCCTTCGCTTGTTAGTTCAGTTAGGTAGGGCCCACGCTTGTTATTTTGCTTTATTTCAAAACTAGCTACTCCTACTTAAATTGAGCCTATGCTACCACTACCACTTTCTACCTAGCCATCATAGGTTTTCTCAAGCAAAAAGGCACCTCAATTTATACAAATCCAATCAATCATTGTCCTAAGTCTTCTAAGGCAACCATCAAGCCTACAGATAAAAGTACAAACTTTCATTAATTATTCATTGCACTTATTTTTATCATAATTTTTTTTTCTCATAATCATCAATCATTTATTGCTAGTTCACATATTGTATATTTTCTTAAAATCATTTATGGAGCTTTGAATATAGAAATTGGAATAATCAATGAGGAAATACACGGAAGCTCTTTAGAATAGCAAATCATTGGAATTGATATATTAACAAAATGAAAGAAATTAGTGGGATGTTGATCTTTATTGTAAAATATTAATATGTTGGTTCACTAGAAAGGTATGCTCCAGCTTATGCTTGTTGTTGATGATATTCTTCTTGTTGATGATACTAGAAAGGGAGTTGAAGGAAAACATGAATTATGGAGGTTAATCTTAGAGTCTAAAGGCTTTCATTTGAATAGGTCTAAAATTGAATACATGGAGTGTAATTTTAGTAGTAATAGATCTACTGGAGGATTGAGACTTTGGGTGATCAAGTCATTAGAAAGGGTACACATTTTACATATCTTAGATCTATTGTTCAAAACAATGATGAAATAGATGGGGATATTATTAGTAAAGTTGAAGTTGAATGGTTGAAGTGGAGGAATGCTTCGAGTCTATTATGTGATTTAAATGAGAATGTGACTCTTAATAAAACATGATGGAGAAAACAGATTCATGTAGCCGACCTCATATAGTGGGATACAGACTTGATGTTGTTGTTGTTGTTGGTTCACTAGAAAGGTATAATGCCATACTGGTTGCCAATGGCTACACTGAAACATATGAGATTGTTTATCTTGAGAGCTTTAGTTGCTAAAATGATTATAATTGGATTTTTTTTTCTTATCATTATAAGCTTACAGGAATGGGAAGATGGAATGATTTGAATGAAGAATGCCTTCTTGCATGGTGACCCTGAGGAGTAAGTTTATATAAAGATTCAACATTTGGTTCAAATATAGAATATAGGGTATATAAGGTAAAAAATGCATCATATAGTTTGAAACCATCTCCAGGTCATGGTTTGATACAAAGTCAAGACGATCCATGCTAAATGAACGGCTTCAGGGAGGCTATAAGCACCAGTTTATGTTGTTGACATCATCATGACAAGTAGTGATCTTGAAGAAATAAGAAATTTAAAGAAAATGATGCTCCAAGAATTTTATGTTGAAGAATTAGGTAATTTAAAGTACTTTCTTGGCATTCCAGCTGCCTACTCTCATTGTAGAATCTTTATATCACAACCAAAATATTTAATAGATATGATGAAAGAGATAGGTAAGTTGGGACGTAACCCTCTTAAGAGCCCTATGAAATGTAGTTATAAACTTAAAGATACTCTAGAAGGCCCAAAATTATGAAAGACCTTCCATTTGAGATTGGTAATAAGACTTTTCCACTTATTACATATTATATCTGTCATTGCCTATGCGGTTAGTGTGGTAATTCAATGCATGCATAATTCTAAAAAATCACTTCTAATGGTAGTTTATAAATTCTATAATATTTAAAAGGAACCCTTGATAAATGAATTATTTTAAAAAGACAAAGATATAACTCTTGAAGCCTACACTTACGCAGATTATGCTGGTTCTATGGTTGACATTAGGTCAAATTTAGGATATTACACATTTTTAAGAGGCAGCTTCATAATTGTAGAAGTGGAAAATAAAATGTTGTAGCAAAATCTAATGTAGAAGCTGACTGAAGATCTATGGGATTGAGAATTCACGAATTGTTTTGGCTAAAGATTAGTTTGGAAGATTAAAACTTGTTTTGAAAGGTCCTATGATATATTGTTATGATAACAAATTAGCCATTAATTTTGTACATAATTTTGAGCAACATAACAATAAAAAAATATTGAAGTTGTCATACATTTTATTGAGGAGAAGCTTAACTTTGGTATAATCTGGATGCCATTCATAATCACAGGTAAATAACTAATGGATATATTCACCCAAGGATCATCAGGAACAACGCTTAAAAGATCATCAAACAATGCTTTGAATGGATGATATCCATTTATTTGTTTGAGAGGGAGTGTGAAATACTCCCTGGAAGTCTTCTGCCTACCAATCTTAGCTTGTCCACGCTTGCTAGTACTCCACCCCTATACCTTCCTTAGGTCCATCTCCATTCCGTTGTCCCAGCTAACTCTATGGATTCTGCTTTCCACTTTGCTCTATTTCCTTTTCATTGCCACCTCATGGATTTGTTGGGTCCTTGATGTTGTCTTGATGTAGACAAAGGGGGGGTCACCTTATGTCCAAAATAATATGAATTTTGGCTTCCCTTGAGTCTACTAGCTCAATCAAAATTGAGCTGGAATTTTAACTCATTTATGAGCTGGATTTTAGTTCATTAAATAGAACTAAAAGATAGTTCATTATTAGCTAAGTTTTAGCTCATATTTATCTTTTATTATAATTTTTAATTTCTTCTTTTATGATGTCTCTTGGGTTCCAAAAAGGACTTTTGGAATCCCAAGTTATTTGTTTAGTCTTCCTATGTATGACTCCTTGGTTTCCACCAAGGTTTTTAATTTGTCTAGGTGCTTTTTCCCCCTTGGATTCCGGCCGGCTGCTGGTTTCCCGTGCCTGGGCTCTTTCCCGTGGCCGTGCCCCTTGGATCCGCGTGGCCTCCTTGGTTCCCGCGGGTGCCTCTTCGGTTCCTTGGCTTGGGCTGTTTTTTCGTGCAAAGCATTAGGGTTTAGTGCTTTGTTTCTTGTGTTAGAATTAATGTAATGTGTCTCTTGGTATTCCTCTTTCATACCTATAAATAAGGGAGGATTTGTAATGTTTGAAGTTAGTGAAAGTGAATGAAATGTTAATTTTGGAAAAGCTATAACCTGCGGGTTTGCTTTGGAAATCCTGCGGACTCTTTCCAACCTTTCTTCTCGGGCTTCTAACCTCTTTCGTCTCTCCGCAAGTGCCACTCCACCTGTATCCTTCTTTTCTAAGTGAAGCAAATTTAGGGTGTCGTCAAGTGATTGAGTCAAGTTTGTAAGTCGGTTAAATTTTGCAAGAGTCATTGTTGTAAGTCTTTTGGTTTCTAGTTTTTACATTTTATTTGAAATGTAAGAGTTTGTTCTTCCTTTTCTCGTCTTTAGTCATTTTCGTCGGTAAAAAGTCCGGTCATCTTAGTTGTTTTTTTCTTGTGGGCGAAGGGTATAGGCACCCCTATATTTTTTGCCCGCATCATTTGGTATCAGAGCAAGTTAGGAAGTCCTAGGGTTTGGTTGTCATATTGAGTTGTTAAGTCTGAGTCTGTCAAGTTTTGTTTTAGTTTGTCAAGTCAAGTCTTGTAGAGTTTGTTTCTCTTACTTGTCTTTTAGCGGGTCGTCGTCGTCGTAGTATCATTTTCTTTTTTGTGATAAAAAAATATAGGGTCCCCTTTATTTTTTGATCGCATCATTTGGTATCAGAGCAAGTTAGGGAGTCCTAGGATTTGGTCGTCAAATTTTGGTTTGTCAATTTTGTTTTGTCAAGTCAAGTTCAAGTGTGAGTTTAGTCAAGTCGTTAGTCTTGTCTTAAGTTTTTAGATTGAGTCTTGTAATTTTTTATTGAGTAAAAAAAAATGAAAAATACCAAAAATATGGCTACATTCCAGGAAGAAAGCATTCAACATAATCCTGATGTCCCACTTCCATTGGACAGATGGTTACCTACAGAAGGAGATTCTACTGACCCACTTCAAGATCGTCTATACAAACTTCAGTATCACATGTTCCTATGTGATCAAAAATTCGAGAAGTACAAAAGGTATCTACAACAGCAATTCGAAAAGGAGCAGGAAGAAATTTTGAAGAGATTTGGTGAGAAACTCAAAGAGCTGGATGCGCAGTATTTACCTCCTCAAGGGAATTAACAACCAACTCATCAGGAGCTGAGTTCTTCAAGAAGGGGAGAATCTGATGTAGACAAAGGGGGCCTCATGTCCAAAATAATATGAATTTTGGCTTCCCTTGAGTGTACTAGCTCAATCAAAATTGAGCTGGAATTTTAGCTCATTTATGAGCTGGATTTTAGTTCATTAAATGGAACTAAAAGATAGCTCATTATTAGCTAAGTTTTAGCTCATATTTATCTTTTATTATAGTTTTTAATGTCTTCTTTTATGATGTCTTATGGGTTCCAAAAAGGGCTTTTGAAATCCCAAGTTATTTGTTTAGTCTTCCTATGTATGACTCCTTGGTTTCCACCAAGGTTTTTAATTTTTCTAGGTGCTTTTGCCTCCTTGGATTTCGGCCGCCTGCTGGTTTCCCGTGCCTGGGCTCTTTCCCGTGGCCATGCCCCTTGGATCCGCGCGGCCTCCTTGGTTACCGCGGGTGCCTCTTCGGTTCCTTGGCTTGGGCTGTTTTTTCGTGCAAAGCATTAGGGTTTAGTGCTTTGTTTTCTTGTGTTAGAATTAATGTAATGTGTCTCTTGGTATTCCTCTTTCATACCTATAAATATGGGAGGATTTGTAATGTTTGAAGTTAATGAAAGTGAATGAAATGTTATTTTTGGAAAAGCTATAACCTGCGGGTTTGCTTTGGAAATCCTGTGGGCTCTTTCCACCCTTCTTTCTCATCCCCTCCAGAAATCCTACGGGCTCTTTCCAACCTTTCTTCTCGGGCTTCTAACCTCTTTCGTCTCTCCGCAAGTGCCACTCCACCTGTATCCTTCTTCTCTAAGTGAAGCAACTTTAGGGTGTCGTCAAGTGATTGAGTCAAGTTTGTAAGTCGGCTAAATTTTGCAAGAGTCATTGTTGTAAGTCTTTTGGTTTCTAGTTTTTACATTTTATTTGAAATGTAAGAGTTTGTTCTTCCTTTTCTCATCTTTAGTCATTTTCATCGGTAAAAGTCTGGTCATCTTAGTTGTTTTTTTCTTGTGGGCGAAAGGTATAGGCACCATTATATCTTTTGCCCGCATCACGTCTCATCAATCTATGGGATTGTTGTTATTATTCCGTTATTATTATTCCTTGTTTTTGAATGTTTCATGTTAGTGATTCTTTTCGGATTATATTAATATTATACAATGTTGGAATAAAAAAAAAATTGGAATGAAATATTCTTCAAATTTCCTTACATGAATCACATGGGACTGTTTAAAGCATACAATTTATTAATATCCATTATTGATGTGGAACATTATTATATTAAGATGCTTGATGCATGAAAATCGTATAATGGATAAATGGTGTGAAAAATGCTAGGATGCAATCTAAAAACCAAAATATTCTGAAAGAATTGGGAATTTTCGTAATACTTTGAGATGGATAAAATGTTGAAATTAAGTTTGTAATGTCCCTATATGTTATATTTTCTTGTTACAAAAATAATTATTGAGCTATCTAGATGATGCAAATAAAGGCTCTTTGACACTAGTTTTGTCAGATCTAGCTGCTTCCATTATGAAATTTCTAGGCATCATAGTAAAATAATAAAATTTTTTGATCAATAAAATAAATAAACAATTTTCTCAAGTTCTGGAAGGCAGGTAATGGACATTTCTGATTCTTGATATTGTGCGACAAAAGCTACTGCCATTCTTTTCCATGAGATCATTGGAGCAAAATCAAAGATCAAGGCTAAAATCAAGTGCCAAAATCATCTAGATTATCTCCACATTGAAAATCCATAATTAACTTGTAGGTGGAGAATAAGGAGAGAAGCTGGCTTTTACAAAGTTAGCACGTGCTTTGAAAAAAATTATGGAATACGATATTTAATCTGTAATATCGTCCAGTGAATTGAAGGATGACATCAAACAATCTGTTGTCTTCAATGATGGGAGGCTGTCATGAATTTCTTAGCTAAAATGCAAACTTGCTCTTTTTAGCAATGGAATAACTATCGAAGCCCTATTTGAGAAAAAACACCAAAGAAAAGAATGTATCCAATGCATATTGAAAATCCATATTTAACCTGTAGGTGGAGAATAAGCACAGGAGAATGCTATTACGAAGTTAATTTATGATTTGGATGAAAGGACAAATACTAGATTGAATCTGTTACCTCATCAGGAAAATCTGAAAGCAACATCAAATAAGTTGTATTTAGCGATGGGTGGTTGATGCAAGCAAAAATTTGGAAAAGCCCCAATTTTTTGCAAGCAAAAGAAAACCGTTCCTAGGACAATAAGAAAATACAACAAATTACGACAAAATACAACTTTTATAAGATAAAGACGAGTCTTACAAACTTATAACATTAAAAAAAACACCTTACAACTCTTGACAAACATAAAACACCTAAAATTGCATTTTTCATCTGTCGCTTTGAGAAGAAGGTTACAAGTGACGTCGAACTTGCGGAGAGAAGAAAGAGGTTAGAAGTCCAAGACGAAAAGAGAGGACAAGCTCGCAAGCCTTCCAAGAGGGATAGAAAGAGAAGTGGAACAAGCTCGCAAGCCTTTCCAAGAAGGAAAACCCTAAGGTTTTTGGTTCCAAAAATTGCATCATATCATCCTTTTTTTCATTACAAAATATCTAATATTTATAGGAGAAAACAGGGCAGCCAAACAGACCATAAAACACCTCCAAATAAACCAATCAGGTAAGGGGAAAAGGAAGGCCAGTAGGCAAAACAGAGCAGCATCCGTAAAGGCAACACAGGAACCGGGTAAAACAACCATAGGAAAGCAGCCAGGGAAGAAACCGAAAAGGTAGCACAGGGGACCGGAACTAGCACCCAGCAAAGGGAGGAGAACCAGCCACGAGAAACAGCACCAGGAAGAAATCGAGGGGGTACAAAGAAGGTGAAGAGAAAAGTTCCAACTCCACTTAATGAGCTTAATAAGTAGAATACCTTTTCAAATTAATGAGCTAACACTTTTAGCTCAAGCATTTATGAGCGGGAACCAAGAAGCTCCCAAAGAATACAGCCCAAACCCGAGCATCCAAGGCTCCACCCGAGAGGCAACAGCAGCCAAAAAGACCAAAGAACCCAAGAAACTAGCAAACCCAAAGCTTGCCAAGCCCAAGCTCAACCCAAGATGTTTTGACGCCCCCTTGCCTACATCAATTCTTCTCCGGTTGAAAGAACCCATCTCCCGATGAGGTTGCTTCAGATTTTTTCCGAGGAGACGAAGGAAGCGCATCTAGCTCTTGAATTTTGGTCTCGTACTTTTTTCGGGATTTCTTCTCGTTCTTGTTTGAATTGTTCTTGTAGGAGTCGCTTCTTTTTCATGTACTGCTTCGTGTACAAGTGTATTTTCATCTATAGTCTGTATAATTCGTTTTGTAGAGGATCTGTTGAATCTCCTTATGATGGAATCCATCGGTCCATTGGAATTGGCACTTCAATATTTTCTGGCTTGCATTCTTCCACTAGATCATTGTTTTTATCTTTTTCATTTTTTTAAACAAAGAAAAGAAGACTCAACAAAACTTAAACTTACTTGATACCAAGACTCAAATGACAACACGACTCATAAACCTAGGATTTGCTAACCCGCTCTGATACCAAATTGATGTAGTCAAACTAGAAAGAAAAGTCAAGATAGGAGAACACTTGGACAATAGAAACCAAACTCGATTCAATCTAGATTGCGGACATCCAAACAAACACCAAAACAAACGAAAAGTCGGACAAACGAAATAAAATTATAAAATAAAAGCACTATCCTCAGAACAAGCGGCAAGCGGTTTCCTCACAATCTCACATGCAATGAAAAGTAGGTAAAATATGACAAGTGCTTAGGGCTTGCAAACCAAGGGTCCATCACAATAACAATGTCCAATGTCCAACCAAACTCCTCCAGCAAATGTCACCAAATTCTGCCAACAAACACCTCCAATAGCTCAGGAAGAAGGATACAAGTGGAGTTAAACTTGCATAGAGAAGAAGAGATTAGAAACCAAGACGAAATAGAGAGGAGGAAGAGAGAATTGGAACAAGCTCTCAAGCTTTTCCAAGAAAGGAGATGAAACCCTCAGTTTTTTAGAGATTTTTCTCAATATAATCAACAACCTCCTCATAAAAATACATATCTAATTTATAAGAGAGAAAGGGGGCAGCCAAATAGCCCATAAAACACCTCCAAATAAACCAATCAGGTAAGGGGAAGAGGAAAGCCAGCAGGCAAAACAGAACAGCACCCGAAAAAGGTAACACATGAACTGAGTAAAGCCAGCACGAGAAAGCAGCCAGGGAAGAAACCGAAAAGGCAGCACAGGGGACCGGAACCAACACCCAGCAAAGGGAGAACCAGCCACTGGAAACAGCACCAGGAAGAAACCGAGGGGGTAGAAAGAAGGGAAAGAGAAAAATTCCAACTCCACTTAAAGAGCTTAACAAGTAGAATATCTTTTCAAATTAATGAGCTAACACTTTTAGCTCAAGCATTTATGAGCTGGAACCAATAAGCTCCCAAAGAACACAGCCCAAACCTGAGAGGCAACAGCAGCCCAAAAGACCAAAGAACCCAAGAAACTAGCACACCCAAAGCTTGCCAAGCCCAAGCTCAACCCAAGATGTTTTCACCCCCCCTTGCCTACATCAGTGGTAGTCTGTCCATATGTGAAAGAAAATATCAAAGACAGAAACAATATCTAATGCATCCTCCTACCAATCTAGGGTTGCGAAGGATCGATGTACGCAACTTGTGGATATGGAGTTTATCTGAATAATTCTTTTGTTGACCTAGGTCAAACTGGTGCCACCTAACACTTGCTACAAATATACTTTTAATGAAAAGTCCCTGAATATCCTTATTGAAATGTGGAGTTCGTCAAAGTTTAGCCAATCTAGACACTTGCGCTGGCAAAATTGTCTGTATTGTGTGAACCATCCGATTGGATTTATATTTAGACAAAGACACTGTATAACTACAATAAATGTGAAATAACACAAAAAATGTGCATCTTAACGCATGACCATGCAAAATGGATTGCATGGACTTAACAATACAATTCAAAACCAAATTTAATATTTTTTATGCCTGTCTCAACTCCAAGATCACTTAATTTGAAGGGAATGGCGTTTTCCAATAAAATTCAAAACAAAATTTAATATGATTTATTCCCGTCTCAACCACAAGAGTACTTAATTTGAAGCAAAAGACTTTTGACTAGGGTATGATGCTGCTTCATTAACTGCCTGACCTTACACTTCCTTGGGCCATATAATCTGAGCTCCCCATTAGCTTAGTTTTGAAGGAATGTTAGAAACAATCTTGAACAAGTATTTTTAAAAAAAATGCTTTGTTAATGAGAGAAAAAAAAAAAAACGTGGTTGTGTATCTAATATAGAAATGTTTTGACTTTTTTTAACACTGGAACAGAGTATTTCTACATCTGAAAACATAGCGTCCATTCCTAGTTTCCCCTTGGATATCTTTAATACAATTTGAATCTCTTATAGCTGTTTTTGACTTCAAGTTGACAGGGTAGGCTTCTTGCTCGTGCATGCAACTATACTGCAGCTGCTGAGATTTACCAAAAGGTCCTACAAGCACGGTATGCATGTGGTGTATATTATGTCAATAACTACTGCTAATAAAAAAATATCATTTGATCTTTGAGAAATTTCATTTATTTCTGGGGTTTGTAAAGACTTCTCAATATTAGTACATATGCTCTGCTATTACAATGATTCTTATTTATTTTACCATATGAGAACTGTAGAAGTTTATGAGGGCCTTTTGTAGCTTTTGGCCTTGACCTACATTTATCCTGAAACCTTATCCACTCTAGCATGTTCTTCTTTGATGTTCATTGCTGATTTTGGTACCGTTATACTGAGGCTTTTGACCCCACTTCCCACCCTTTTCTAATAGTCTGTATATTTTCACATTGCAAGTTCATAATATCTCTAATGACAAGTTCTTTGATTACAAGCTTTTGTTTAGACTGATGATATCGTCTGTACTGCAAGCTTCCGATTCCTGCTCTAGATGCAATATAGCTTTAGCAGCACTTACAAATTTCATTATCAAATGTTGTGACGTTACTATTAGGCTAATCAATTTCTGCATCATCATATATGTTTATTAATTGGGTGGAAGATTTCTTGACATCAGTTAATTTGTGAAGTGCAGAGTTTGGGTGTAAATAGTATTACGGTAATTATGATCATTGGCCGGTGAAATTATTTTGAAGCTAGAAGAAAGGCATACAACACGTTACGAGTGCATATGCAAAATGTGGAAAAGCGGTGGGGTGACTACATGAAGCTTCATTTGAGTCCTATCATTTCCTACACTTTATTTGGTTCGGATAATGTATGTTGTATTGTTTTTTAAGTTGTTGAAACGGTAATTATTCAGCCTACGATTGTCTTGAATAACTTGCTTTGGTCATTATGGTGAATAGCCTATGTGAAGGTAGAATTGGTTGGAGGGATAGGATGGAGGGTAGGGTGCAAATAGTTTTGTTTGACTTTGTTCAAACTAAGTATTCAAACTAAAATTAACTCATGCTTAATAGGAAAGAACAATGAAGGAGGATTTCTTAAGCTGACCTGAATAGTTTGGGTTTCGGTTGATGCAGCTACTGGTTTTGTTACCAATGGATAATAAATTTGAAATTGCAGTTCTAATTAACCAATTTTTACTTCTCTTATCAAATAAGTATCTACATGTATGTTATTTGAATATTTATATTATTTCACATGTTTTTCCATATATTCTTGTGTGCTTTCTGTTGTAAATTAATGAGCTTTGCTTATCATCAATCTCTATTCGGTATCAACATTTCTCTGGATGTGATGGTTTTTAAATGGACAGTCCTGATGATTGGGGATCATTCCTCAATTACTTGGGCTGTTTGTTAGGGACTGATTTCAGTTGGTCAACAAGCGGTTCTAGTCAACTATGTTCATCAGATAATGTTGTTTTTCAAGGCTGTAAATCAACCAATCTTCCCCTGGAAGTGGTAACTTTCTCATTCGTTATTTGGCCTTTTTGTGACTAAGTAATGCTAAACCCTTTTTATTAGTATTAATGATGATTGCTGTCTTAAAATGAAACTTTATTCTTATATAAAATAATTATGCAGTTTGATTCACGCATAGAAAGCGCCTTGTCTTTTGTACAAAAGTTGCAAATGGAAGTCCATGATGGTCTTGCGAGATGTCCTTACTTGGCATCCATTGAAATAGAAAGGCAATGCCGCCTTAGGGGAAAAACTGATGCCAAGCTATTGGAAGCCTTATTAAATTACTTTCAGAGGTTTGTTTTCTCATATAAGATCCTCTTTCTTAGATTGGATATGTTCCTTAGCAGCATAATTACATAGTACCCTACCATTTTCGTGCCATTTCTTAGCATTTGCTTTACTTGTAACTCGTCTGGTTTTGAAATAAAGGACACAACTCTTTACTTGATGGGATCATGTTTTATTTTCTGGTAAACTTTTTTAATGAGCATTAGAGAGTAATTGCAACGACTTAAGTTTCTTGAGCTGCATAGAAACTGTCCTAAAAAAAATTTAATACAAAAAAACATCAGAATGTGAAATTAGTTTGCATTAAATTAAATTTTGTGGCTTGCAATTAAAATTTTTTTTTTAACCTTATTTATTTGGCAACAATAAATTTTAGATAGCTTGTAGGTGCATTATGCGCCATATAACTGCTGGGTGCGGCATATGAAGTGATTTTCAGTTTAAGAATATTATTAGGACATTTTTTGAAGATAAATACTACTTAATTCACCTTTTTGGATTTCTGTTTGTACTATTTATCGGCTTTTGTTGTTGTTGTTGTTATTCAGTCATGAAGAATTGGAATGCTTTTTTCGGCTCTTTCTAAACAATTTTGCTTGTTGTCATTACTAACCTTCTATCAACTATTTGAGATTGGCTTTATGAATCTTATTTCATTCTTCATTTCTTGTTGTGAGTACTACATGTGATTTTAACTCAAGTTTATTGAACCTTTTCACACTTTTATCAATGATATCTTCGGTCTCCACCTCATTTTTTTGCTTATTATTCACATAGATTCCATCTTTGTACCTACTTGGCATGTCTTTTGCTGTAGGTGTACGTGTCTAAACGTCCTCAGTTTGTTCTAGTTGGTTTTCTACATTTTTATATCCCATAAATTCTTCTGTTGAACAAGCAAAATGCTAGCTTGCTAGCTAGAGAATTCCGGGCAAATTTAATGATAGAATTGAGCTGGTCAGATGTAGGAGACTTTGCTAAATCATTATAGCTTGCTTGATCTGCCCCATTCAAATTTTCTTCAACTTTGGTGCATAATTAGAAACTAGTTGACTCCTTTAGTTTGGACAGAGAAATCTAACCCTCGACAAAAATACCCTTTGGTAGTTGATATCAAGAAGCAAAGGTCTTATGGTAAGTAAAAATTCGCCATTGATATTTATCGAAAGAACATGCGACTCACAAGTTAATCAATCTTGATATGGATTTTTGAGCACACTTATTAATGAGCACACTTATTAACGAATTTAATTGTTGGATCGGTCCTCTTATAACCTTTAGATTGCAATTTGTGTGTCTCGCCTTCCTCTTCTAGCCGCCAGCCCCTTTTGGAGATTTTTCTTTTCATTTTTTTATTAGTTTTGATTTATTTTTATCATAAGCCTTTTGGAAAAGTCTATATATACTTACAGACTTTATACAAAATCAAGCAATAAAACTCAAAATAGTTTTACCATTTTTCCACTTTTTTCATGATATCATAGCCATGTTAAGGCTTCATTCTTCTAATAGTTGTTTTCTTTTTCTTCGTTTTATGTGTGGGATTCTTCCTTATCTTCATATGTTTGATTTATTTGACTTTCTATCCAAATAGTCAACCATCAGAAATGATTAAAATCAAATTAAGGGAGAACTCTAGGGGCAATAAGCCCCATATTGCTTGAATGGAAGAAACAATCTTAAATGATATCATATTGTGATGATTTTTCTAAAAGAAAAGGGCAAGATCCATCACCTCATCGATCCTCCATTGTTAAACGACCTGATATTTGTGCTTTGGGATGAAGCGGATTCCATGATCATGACATGGTTATGAAATATTATTATGCATGAAATCAGTGGGCTGTTTATGTTCCTATCTACCTCAAAAGAAGCTTGGGATGCCGTCGAACAAATATTCCATTAAATGATGTATACTGCCTTCATGTACGAGATCAAAATTATGATCTCGACAACAAAACAAGGTAATCATGTTCTTAAATACTTGAATGCGATGAAGTTTTTTTTTTTTTTTTTTCGACATGAACTGGAATATTTCTATGGTCTCAAGATGATATGCTACGGTGATTCAATAATTCTCAAGAAATTTGTAGAATGAGAAAATGTGTTTTGAGTTCATTGCAGGATTCAATTATGAATTTGATTAAGTTTATGTCCAAATTTTATGAATAGCAAATCTACCATCACTAAATTAGGTATTCTCTTTCATACGAGCCTAAAAAGAAAGAAGGATGGTAATGCTTGAAATCTGCAATGACAATCATCGAGCTCCAAGGTAAGGGACATTATGGACTATTTTCCCAAATAAGGACAAAAAACTTCTTCCAAAGGTAATTTATGTTGCAACTACTGTGAGAAGAAATGACACATTAGAGAAAAATGCTAAAAACTTCATGGAATCCTTTAGGTTATAGAGAAAATAGAGAAGGTCACCAAAAGTGATAGATCTATCTTGTAGAATCAGAATGACTCAACTCAAAAGAAGTTAGCAAACTTAGAAATTTCCTTAACTTTGTAAAATTATATGGATCTTGCTTTCTAGCTCAAAATGATAAGACTTTTAAGTCTTGTATTTTTAGTGCCTTTAATAATTTTCCTCAGTCCCGGATCTTAGGTTCAGAAGCCACTGTCTACATGGCCAATCTTACAAATTTTTTTCAATATTAGAAACCCAGCCATAATAATAGAGAATTAAAGTGGTCGATGGTTCTTTAGTAATTGCTACATGTTGATGTAGGCAAAAGAGGGGTCAAAATATTTTGTGTTTTAATTTTTGGTAAGCTACTAAAATTCAGCCCAGTATTTTAAAATTAAATAGGTTCATTCCCCCCCCCCCCCCCTATTGGCCCTTTGGTTTCCTCCCCTTGGCTGCCTTCCCGTGATTGGTTCCCCCCCCCCTCCCCTTGGTTGCCTATTCCGGTTCCCCATGTGACCCCTCGGTTTTCCCTGCCTGGCAGTCTGTTTCGATTCATTTGGGTGCCTGTTCCGATCCCCTTGTGCTGCCCCTTCGGTTCCTCCCCTGGCTTCTTGTCCAGTGGCTATTTTTTTCGGTTTTTTGTGTGGTTTTTTTCGGGTGCTGTTCTGGAATGAATTCTGGCCTTCCACCTTCGCTGTTTTGATTGGACTGTTTGGATATGGTTTTGGCTGTCCCATTTTCTTCTATAAATTGGAGGTGTTTTGTAATAAAAAAAGAGAATGATGTTATAATCAGATTTTTGAAATAGAAAACCTGAGGGTTTTTTGTTGGAAAAGCTTGCGAGCTTGTTCCGTTCTTCCTCTCTTCTTCTAGGAAAGCTTGCGAGCTGGTCCTCTTATTTATCTCGGCTTCTTACCTCTTTCTTCTCGGCGCAAGTGACCACCCCACATGTATCTTTCTTCTCGACGAAGGAATGCAACTTTAAGAGTTTTTATTTTATGTGTGTAAGCATCGTTTGTAATCATCATTTTTATAATATATAGTTGTATTTTATTTTCTTTCATGTAATTTTCTATTTCATAGGAAGTGTTTCTATTTGCTTGCAAAAATTAAGTTCTTCCTAATTTTTGCTTGCATCAATTTGGTATCAGAGCGGGTTTGTTGAGTGAGTCTTGGTGAGTCATAATAGTTGTCGAGTGAGTTTAAGTTTTGTTGAGTCTTCTTTTAGAAAAAATGGAAAAAGATAAAAATAGTGAACTAATTATGTAAAAAATTCAGCCATAAGATATTGAGATCCAAATCCATTTGGACAGATGGATTCCACCACAAGGAGATTCTATGGATCCGATTCAGAGGGAATTATATAAGCTTCAAATGAAAATGCACTTGTGTACGGAGCAATATATGAAGAAGAAGCTACTTTTACAAGATCAATTTAAACAAGAACAAGAAGAAATCCTAAAAAAATACGCGGCCAAAATTCGAGAGCTAGATGCAATGCCTTTAGAGCAAACTCAAACATTGTTATGAGATGAGCTCTTTCATCCAGGGAAGAATTAATGTAGGCAAGGGGGGGGGGTCAAAATATTTTGGGTTTTATTTTTTGGTGATCTACTAAAATTCAACTCATTAATGTTAAGCTTCTACTCTATTCAGCTAATTATTTTAAAATTAAATAGGAACTAGTCACGGGAAGGCAGCCAAGGGGAGGAAACCAAAGGGCCAATAGAAGGGGGGGGGAATGAACCTATTTAATTTTAAAATAATGAGCTGAATAGAGTAGAAGCTCAACATTAATGAGCTAAATTTTAGTAGCTCATCAAATTTTAAAACCCAAAATATTTTGACCCCCCTTTGTCTACTTCAGCTTTAAGTGTGATGAGAGATTTACACTGGGACATAGGTGCATTAATCGATCCCTTTAGGTCTTAATGGTCTGTGTGGGGAAGAGGAGAGTGGGGACGAGCTGGAGGATGTCATGGAGGAAATAGAGCAGTTACATCTTGATTTAAGAGAAGCATCCCTAAACTCTGTGGTGTTACATCTTGATTTGGCAGAAGAATCCTTGAACTCTATTATGGGATTGACTCTAAATCACACCATGAAAGTGTGGGGATAAATGGGTGAGCAACCCAGTAATCGTTTTGGTAGATAGTGGGGTTGTATATAACTTCATATCAAATCGGGTTGTGAACCCATTGACGTTGAAGATGGTTAGGACCGATGTATGTGTGGTGATGATGGGGGCGGGTAAGATAGAGAGGAGTCGGGGGATATGAAAAGGTGGTGATGACCTTGTAAGATATTTAGGTGGTTGAAGACTTCTTTTCTCTAGACTTGGGAAGTACGGATGTGATTCTATGGATAAAGTGGCTACAAACCTTAGGGGATATGAATGTGAATTGGAAGGCTTTGACCATGGAGATTCATATAGAGGGGAGGAAGGTAGTGCTTCGAGGGGATGCTACTTTATGCAAAACTATGGTCACTTAAAAACTATGCTCAGGAAGATCCATGGTGCGGGCCTGGGATAGTTGGTGGAGTTATATAGTATAGAAGGGGTCCATGAGTAGGAGGTAGGACAAATTCCAATGGGGGTCCAACAAATTCTACAATAGTACTAGGATATGTTTCGACAACCTATCGGGTTACCACCACCGTGAGAGCATGAGCACACCATCAATCTAAAGAGGGGACCTCTTCTATAAGTGTCAGACCATACCATTATCGACAATTTCAGAAAGATGAGATAGAGAGACTGATGAAGGAGATGATGGAAGCAGGGATCATTAAGCCTAGTGTGGGCTCTTTCTCTAGTCTAGTTCTCTTGGTGAAGAAGAATGGCGTTAGTTGGAGATTCTGTGTGCATTACAAGGCTCTAAACAAGGAAAGAGTGCTAGATAAAATTTCCATCATAGTGATTGATGGACACTTGGATGAGATATTTGAAGCAGGGATCTTCTCTAAGATTGATTTGAAGTCAGTATATCATTAAATCAGAATGAAGGTAGCTGATGTGCATAAGATGAACTTTAGAACACATGAGGGGCACTACGAGTTCTTGGTGATGTTTTTCGGTCTCAACAATTGTCTTGCCACCTTACAGTCTCTCATGAATGATTAATTATTATGTGCAGACACCGAACGCCATTTGGAGATCAATCAGAATGTGCCACATCACCCCTTCGCTCGGTACTGTAGCTTGGTACCGTTGACATGACGTATTCTGGTTGGTCTCCGGACGACATTCTGCATCCGGTCTCCGCACAGAATAATTTCTTCTCATGAACTTGAAGGAGTACTGAATACCTTGATAGAACATCAGGTTCTTGCCAACTGGAATGATGTAAACAAATTTGAGCAAAGCACAAAGAGAGATCAACAAAGAGAATCAAATCTTATTTTTTAAAATTAAGACATAACTTAGAGAACAAAATAAGTTAGAGAAAACAACTAACTTCAGAAAAAAGGAAAGATGCAACTTCCAACGACTAAAACAAAAGAAGACCAACAAAGAAACAATATTTTTAACAAAAAAAACTATCCTCAGAACATCCTTCAAGAGGACTCCTCACATGTACCGATTGTAGGAATATAATTTTAAATAAGGTTTAGATATGCAAACAGCTAGGGGTATCCAATGTCCTTTCAACTTCTCCAGCAAATGCCACTAAAACCGTCCAAAACTTCACCAAACAGCCAACAACCTTGCTAAAACAGCCAACAAAAACAGCACACAGCTTCCCTAAAACAGCCAACCAAAAACAGCCAACAATTTCACCAACGGAACTAGAAGAAAGATACAGATGGAGTGGAACTTGCGTAGAGAAGAAAGGGGTTAGAAGCCGAGACGAAAGAGGAGAAGCTCGCAAGCTTTCCTAGGAGAGAAGGAGAATGGAAAAAGCTCTCAAGCTCTTCCAAAGAAGAAAACCCTCAGGTTTTTTTTAAGCACTTAGCTCTCAAATATTCACTACCATTCCTTCTTAAATTACCTCATATATATAGGCCAAAGAGGGGGAACATAACAGCCAAAAGTTCCCAAGTTTCCAAGTAGAAATGAAAAGCCAAGAGTCATTCTCGCTGAAATCCCAAGAGCCACTTTAAAATTTCCAATGAACAAAGCCACGGAATCAGCCAGGACAACACAAGCCTTAGTTTCAGCACAGGAAACCAGGCTGCAATTCAATTCTCGGTCAACAAAGGGATGCCAAAGCAGTAAAGAAAACAGCACCCGAAGAGGCACATCACACCCGAAGCAGCAGCTGCCCGTGAGAGACATTTCCAGAGAAGAAAAAGGCTGCAGCAACTCAATTTCAAGAAGAATGTGAAAGATCAAGTTCCACCCACCAAATCTTGCTCCCAACCATAATTTTATAGCAAGACATCAGCTCATAATGAGCTACTTCTCCACTAGATATTAATGAGCTGGCACAACTAAAGTTTTAACTACTTAAGCTCAAACCGAAACAGCCAATGCCTTCATGAAACCAACAAACATCCAAAGGACAAATGGACCCCCCAAGCCGGCAAACCCAAGGAAGCAAAATCCAAACCTCATCCTACCATGATCATTGGATTTACCACCATCATTGGATAGCATAAAAAAAAAAAATAGAAAATATAACTAATATTGTTCATAACAAAAAATTAAGCAAAAATCTAAATGCATCAATTCCCCCCAGGTGGGGAATTCTCATCTCCTGATGAGAAAACTTTAGTAACTCTTTTGTAGAGCTCTAAATTTCGCTTTTGAAGTTCAGCAGCATCAATCCACGTGCAATCAATTAATGGTCGATTACTCCATTTGACCAAAAATTTCTGGTGTTCTCTATGCCTTGTCTTTGTTGTTTTTATATCAACAATTTCTTCAATCAGATCATCTTGGTTCAACGAACGAGTGGATAGTGGCAATGTTTCAAGATCCACAGAATCACCTGTATTTCCTTCATACAAAGAAAGATCAGAAACATTAAATATATGAGAAGTTCCAACTGTGTTAGGTAGATCTAAAAGATATGCATTTGTGCCCAATTTCCGGAGAATGCGAAAAGGTTCGAATTTTTTTCTGCTCAGCTTCCCAAAAGTACCAACGGGAAAGCGCTGGCGACAAAAGTAAGCCATCACCATACCCCCTTCTTTTAAAACAACCTCTCTCCGATGCTTATCTGCAGCAGTTTTGTATTTAACATTTGCTATACGGAGTTTTTCAAGAACTTGTTGTTGGACCGATTTGATATGATCAAATGTTTCTAATGCTTCAGCACTTATTTTGCTAGGTAAAGATAAATCATTTCGATCCAAAATGTGAGGAATAGATTGACCATATAAAATTTCAAAAGGAGTTTTTCCAGTAGTTCTATTAACAGAATTGTTATAAGCAAATTCAGCTTGTGGTAAAATCAAATCCCATAGAAAAGGTTTCTCACCAGCAAAGCATCTTAAAAGATTTCCCAAACTTCGATTGACAACTTCAGTTTGTCCATCGGTTTGAGGATGATAAGCACTGCTAAACTGAAGAGAAGTTCCTAACTTAGCCCAAAGTGTTCTCCAAAAGTGACTCAAAAACCTAATATCTCTATCAGAAGTAAATGTACGAGGAATACCATGAAGTCGAACAATTTCTTTAAAAAATAAATCAGCCACATGAGATGCATCAGAAGTTTTTTTGCAAGGAATGAAATGAGCCATTTTACTAAAGCGATCAACAACAACAAAAACAGAATCATGTTTTCTTACAGTAAACCGGCAAGCCCAGAATAAAATCCATAGAAATATCTTCCCAAGGTTTTATTTGGAATTGGAAGAGGAGTGTATAAACCAGAATTTTGTGAAGTCCCTTTAAAAGCTTGACAGATTTTGCATTGTTTCACAAACTTAGCAATTTGTTTTCTCATATGAGGCCAAAAATATTTTTTCTTCCACCATTGCAATAGTTTTCCCTTGACCAAAATGACCACTTAACCCACCACCATGAAGTTCTTGCACTAACTGTTCTCTTAAAGAATTATTTGAAATGCAAAGTCTAGAACCCTTAAACAAAAAGCCTTGGTGAATAACAAATTGACCAGATGGATCAGTTCCCAAATTAAGACAAGCCTCCCAAATATCTTTAAAATCAGAATCAGAAGCATAAGTATCTTTCAAAAACTCAAAAGAAGTAATGGTAGGATAAACAGTAATCAATAAATGTGACCTTCGACTTAAAGCATCGGCAACCTTATTCAACACACCAGTTTTATGTTTGATATGAAAGGAATACTCTTGCAAAAAAGAAACCCATTTAGCATGTCTCTTGTTGAGATTTTTTTGTGAACCCAAAAAATCTTAAAGCCTCGTGATCAGTGTTTAAAACAAATTCTCGCTGAATCAAATAACACCTCCAAAATTTTAAAGCTTGAACAATAGCATAAAACTCCAAATCATAAGTAGAATATCGAGATCGAACATCATTCAACTTTTCACTAAAATATGCAACAGGTTTTACTTCTTGGCTTAAAACAGCACCGATTCCCACATGTGAAGCATCACAATCAACTTCAAAAATTTTTTCAAAATCAGGCAGACTAAGAATTGGAGCTTGACTCATTTTCATTTTGATAATTTGAAAAGTTTTTTCAGCCTCTGGAGTCCATCTAAAGATTCCCTTTTTCAAACAGTCAGTGATAGGAGCAATTACAGAACTAAAGTTTTTAATGAATCGACGATAGAAAGATGCCAAACCATGAAAACCCCTTACTTACCTCACTGATATTTTTTTAGGAACAGGCCAGCTTTTGATTGCCTCGATTTTTACCGGATCAACTTTGATTCCCTCAGCAGACACAATATAACCCAAGAAAGTCAAACTTGAAGTCATAAAAGTACACTTCTTAAGATTGATATACAATTTTTGTTCCCTCAAAGTTTGCAAATTTTTTTTTAACATGAGAAAGATGTTCAGAAGGGTGAATACTGTAAATCAGAATATCATCAAAAATATACCACCACAAACTTTCCGATAAAAGGTCTCAAAACATGATTCATTGTTCTCATAAAAGTACTTGGAGCATTAGATAAACCAAAGGGCATAACAAGCCATTCATACAAACCTTCTTTGGTTTTAAAAGAAGTTTTCCATTCATCCCCAGGCCTTATTCTTATTTGATGATACCCACTTCTCAAATCAATTTTAGAAAAAATTTTGGCACTACTTAACATGTCAAGCAAATCATCTAGCCTAGGCATGGGAAATCTGTATTTAATGGTTATCTTATTGATAGCACGACTATCCACACACATACGCCAAGTTCCATCTTTTTTAGTAGTAAGCAAAGCAGGCACAGCACAAGGACTTAGACTTTCCTTTATTAAACCCTTTTCTAAAAGTTCAGTCACTTGCTTAGAAAGCTCTTTATGTTCATTTGGACTCATCCTGTAATGTGAAAGATTAGGCAATGTTGCTCCAGGAATTAAATCAATGTGATGTTGAATGTCTCTCATAGGAGGTAAGCCAGTTGGTAACTCGTCAAGTGTTAAATCAGAAAATTCATTAAGCAACGGTTGCATTTCCTTAGGAATTTCAAGAGCCAAATCAGATTCTTTTCCAAGTACCAAATAAGCCACTTCAAATTGTTTCAAATCATTTGTGTTCAAAAGTAATTCAGGAGTGGATGAATTTTCAGATTTTTCATTTTTTGTTGGAGGATCAGAAATGTTTCTTTGAGGAAAGAGAGTGAATTTCTTATTGTTTTTGAATCAATGTATAAGTGTTCCTCTCGCCATTATGAATTGTTTTATTATCATATTGCCAAGGACGCCCCAAAAGTATATGACAAACTTCTAAAGGTACAACATCGCAAACAATTTGATCCTTGTACGCTCCTCCAATTGTCAAATTAATGGTGCATTGCTTCGTTATTGGAACCTCACCTCCTTCCTTAAACCACGATATTTTGTATGATTTGACAAGAGGTTTTGTTTTCAATTTGAGCTTTTCAACCATGTGTTGTGACACAAAATTTCCTGAACTCCCACTATCAATCATTAAAGTGCAAATTTTCCCTTCAACCGTGCAAGTTGTTCTAAAAATGTTTCTTCTTAGCCACTTATCACCCTTTTCTTTTTGAGCAGTTAAAACTTGTCGAATTACTAACAAAGGTTCTCCTTCGTCACCTTCCAAATCAAAATTTTCCATTTCAGCTTCATTATCAGATTCTGGTTCATTTTCTTCTTCTTCACTTTTATTTTCATTTTCTATCAAATTATTTCGAGGAGGATTATTTTTTCTGCAAGTAGCCGACAAATGACCATAAAGACCACATTTGAAACAAGGTCCAATTAGTTTAGGTTGTTCAGTAGGTTTAGAACCCATTAGCCCTTTACCCTTATCCGGATTTTGACTTTCATAAGTTTTGACCTTTGTTCCCGACGTCCCAACAGAAGTTTGAGTTTGGATTTTCACCCCACCAGTTTGTCGTCGCTTATATGTTTCAATGACTTTGCTACTTCCCCTTTGATGTTGTTTCTCAATTTTTTAAAGCCATGCGATAAGCCTCATCTAGTTTAATGACATGATGCAAGTTTAATTGATCCTGAATTGTCCACTTAAGTCCATTAAGATATCTTGTTACCGTTTTTTCTTCAGATTCATCTAAATCATTCCTAGCTTGCAACTTAAAAAAGTTTTCAGTGTATTCTTCCACAGTTTGAGTTCCTTGACGCAGATTATTAAATTCTTGAAAAATAGTTCTTGAATGATCAGAAGGCAGAAATTTCCCTTTCATTTTTTCTTTCATTCTTTCCCAGTTTTGAATTTTTTCTTTACCTCGCCTTACTCTATTATTCTGCAAATTTTTCCACCATGTTAAAGCATGTCCCGTTAATTTTAAGCTTGCAAATTTGACTTTTCGATTTTCTGGTATTTCTTTCCACTCAAAAAATTGATCCATTTTCTCAACCCATTCGAGGAATTGTTCAGGTTGTAACTTCCCTTCAAAATTATGGACATCGATTTTAATCCCATGATCCCAGTTTCTTTGACGCTTATTTTGATTTCTAGGACCCTCATCCTCGCTTTCAGTAGATATGACATTAGGATTAACATTAGCTTGATTGACATTCAGATTAGCGATTGCTTCAGCCATTGTATTGATTTGTTGTTGCAAATTATTTAATTGTTGTAAGAGTTGTTGCAAATCCCCTTGATTATTAGCCATTGATCGAAAAGCAAAGACTCACAAAAAGACTGAGAACTTAGATAAAAGAACAAAGACTACCCAAGCAAAGAACTTGCTCTGATACCAAAATTGATGTAAACAAATTTGAGCAAAGCACAAAGAGAGATCAACAAAGAGAATCAAATCTTACATTTTAAAATTAAGACATAACTTAGAGAACAAAATAAGTTAGAGAAAACAACTAACTTCAGAAAAAAGGAAAGAGGCAACTTCCAACGACTAAAACAAAAGAAGACCAACAAAGAAACAATATTTTTAACAAAAAAAACTATCCTCAGAACATCCTTCAAGAGGACTCCTCACATGTACCGATTGTAGGAATATAATTTTAAATAAGGTTTAGATATGCAAACCAAGGGTCCACCACAGCTAGGGGTATCCAATGTCCTTTCAACTTCTCCAGCAAATGCCACTAAAATCGTCCACAACTTCACCAAACAGCCAACAAAAACAGCCCACAGCTTCCCTAAAACAGCCAACCAAAAACAGCCAACAATTTCACCAATGGAACTAGAAGAAAGATACAGGTGGAGTGGAACTTGCGTAGAGAAGAAAGGGGTTAGAAGCCGAGACGAAAGAGGAGAAGCTCGCAAGCTTTCCTAGGAGAGAAGGAGAATGGAAAAAGCTCTCAAGCTCTTCCAAAGAAGAAAACCCTCAGGTTTTTTTTAAGCACTTAGCTCTCAAATATTCACTACCATTCTTTCTCAAAATACCTCATATATATAGGCCAAAGAGGGGGAACATAACAGCCAAAAGTTCCCAAGTTTTCAAGTAGAAATGAAAAGCCAAGAGTCATTCCCGCTGAAATCCCAAGAGCCACTTTAAAATTTCCAATGAACAAAGCCACGGAACCAGCCAGGACAACACAAGCCGCAGTTTCAGCACAGGAAACCAGGCGGCAATTCAATTCTCGGTCAACAAAGGGATGCCAAAGCAGTAAAGAAAACAGCACCTGAAGAGGCACATCACACCCGAAGCAGCAGCTGCCCGTGAGAGACATTTCCAGAGAAGAAAAAGGATGCAGCAACTCAATTTCAAGAAGAATGTGAAAGATCAAGTTCCACCCACCAAATCTTGCTCCCAACCTTAATTTTATAGCAAGACATCAGCTCATAATGAGCTACTTCTCCACTAGATATTAATGAGCTGGCACAACTAAAGTTTTAACTACTTAAGCTCAAACTGAAATAGCCAATGCCTTCATGAAACCAACAAACATCCAAAGGACAAATGGACCCCCCAAGCCGGCAAACCCAAGGAAGCAAAATCCAAACCTCATCCTACCATGATCATTGGATTTACCACCATCATTGGATAGCATAAAAACAAAAAAAATAGAAAATATAACTAATATTGTTCATAACAAAAAATTAAGCAAAAATCTAAATGCATCATGGAACTAGTGCTCGTTCGGATAGCCACGGGTGGAGTATTTAGGACATGTGTCTAGGGAGGGAGTGACAACGGGCTAGTCCAATGTTCAGGCTATGGTGGACTAGCCTCTTCCCAAAAACTTGAAGGAGTTGCATGAATTCTTAGTGCTCATCGGTTACTATCAAAAATTTGTTAAAGGACATGGGGCCATTGTGGGGCCTTTAACAGAGCAATTGAAGAAGGATAACTTCAAGTGGGGGGAGAAAGCAGCACAAGCTTTCCAGGAGTTGAAGAAAGCCATGATCAGTGTATCAGTATTAACGCTCCCAGATTTTAGGAAACTATTTGTAGTTGAGATAGATGCATCTAGTTATGGGCTAGGAGCAGTACTCATGCAAGACCAGAGACCAGTTGCATATTTCAGCCAGGTGCTTACAGCCAGGGAAAGACTTAAGTTTGTGTACGTGCAGGAGCTAATGGCGATTATCTTGAAGTATCAACCCTATTTGTTGGGGAGATATTTTATAGTTAGAACATATCAAAGGAGTCTGAAGTATTTATTGGAGCATCGAATGGTCACTTAGGGACATCAGAGATGGCTATTCAAGTTGCTTGAGTATGATTTTGAGATCCAATACCGACTAGACTTAGAAAACAAAGCACAAGATGGCTTGTCCAACAGGGTGGAGGAGCCCCATTTAGCAGCCTTTTTAGTACCCATAATATTAAAATGGGAAACATTGAGACAAGAAAGTGAGTAGGATGAAGGATTGAGGAATATCAGAGAATAATTATGGAAGGACCCGGACAGTCACCCAAGCTTTATTGTGAAAGAGGGACAGTTACTATACCGGGGGAGGTTTATGTTAACTCGAACCACAGGTTACATTCCCAAGCTATTACAAGAGTTCCATGTTAGTGTGATAGGGGGACTTCTGGAGTACAGAAGATGTACATATGACTATTAGTTGAGTTATATTGGACGGGGATGTATCTGGATGTAGAAGATATGGTAGCAATGTGTAATGGGTGCCAACGACACGATCACTTGACGATGGAATGGGGGGGGGAGTTGTTGTAACCATTAATTTTACTTAAGAGGATATGGGAGAAAGTGACAATGGACTTCATTAAGGGTTTGCCATGCTCGAAGGGATATTTAGGGATAATGGTGGTGGTAGACTGACTGAACAAGTATACTCATTTCATTCCAATGAAGCATTGCTACACCGCTATATCAGTCACCACAATTTTTATTTGAGAGGTAGTGTGCTTACATGGCATTTCAGAATCGATAGAATCAGATAGAGACAAGATTTTCCTCTATCATTTTTAGAGGGTTATTCAAGATGTAGGGGACAGTCTTTAAAAGGTGCACAATATATCACCCATAGATGGACGACAAGACAGAAATAGTCAACCAGAACGTGGAGACTTGTTTGACACGCCGAAACTATGGCCAAATGGCTAGCATAACAAAGTATTGGTATAACATATCTTTCTAAAGTAACATGAACAAAACCCTTTTAAGATTCTTTATAGGTGGGATCCACCTCATCTAGTATATTACAGATAGAGTACTACAGCAATATCCAACATAGATAAGTACATAGAGGAGAGAGACATGATATTAGTAGAACTCAAGGGGCATCTACTGAAGGCTCAACAACTTATGAAGATAAATGCAAATGAAAATAGACGGGAAGTGCAATTCAGGCCTGGGGATAACATTTATTTGAAATTGAGACCATACTGTTAGAATTCACTAGCCAAGAGGAAGAATGAAAAACTATTACCACATTACTTCGGGCCTTATGAAGTGATGGAGCGCATTGGAGCAGTAGCCCATCGTTTGAGGTTACCAACATCATCATTAATGCACCTAGTATTCCATGTATCACAACTGAGGTACACTATCGATGATCACATACCCTCACCCTCTTCCTCATTACCGACGACTTTAATGGAGGACATGGAAGTGATTCTGGAACCTATGGTGATTGTTGGAGCATGCCAAGGGATGACAGGAGCAAAGGAGGTCCTAATTCGTTGGAAGGGCCTTCCTGATTATGGAGCAACTTGAGAGCCATACGAGACAATCATGAGACAATTTTTATCCTTACTCATTGAAGACATGGTGCATTTTGGGGAGCAGAGTATTGATACAACGACTGATTCAGTAGGAGGCCGAATGGTCCAGCTGGAGATGAACCAAAGCTAGGACCGGGCGGGTCCTAGAGCAGAAAGTTTGGCCCCCCCTTTTGGGGCCCAACAACATTAAGATTCATTATGAAAGGAGAGGAATAGGGAGGGAATTAGGGAAAAAAAGAATTAGAATTTGAAATTCAATTAGGAGAGGAAAATTAATTATGGAAAAGAGGGCTATTTTTTTTGGGGTGGGGGGGGTGGGGGGTGAATTGGGCAAGCTTAATTAGGATTACCTAGGTTGTTTTTGGATTATGTGTGATTTGTTTTGGTTTAGTTTAGGTGGTTTGGGAGAGCCGATATATATCTCTAATTGTAGATACCTTGTATCTTGTTTTCGTATTGAAGTGTTAATTAAATATCAGCCACTATTCCTCAAATTCCTGCAGTTTTCTACCATTTCCTTGTTGTATTTTACTTCCAAGGCTTATGAAATTCTCCTTGTTCTCTCTAGGCTACTCCATCATACTTCTCAAGAAATATATAATTTTCATTGTAGACCTACTTGGTATGAATCCAAATTGATTTCAAAAACATTAGTATTATGCCATAACAGTTGTAAGGTCTAACACATCAACTAAATTCATCTATAATTTGTCACTCTTGTGCTTCACCTTTATTCTTAAAAATTGGAATCGACACGCTTTTTCTCCACTCATCTGGCAATACTCAGAAATCATCTGCGCTTTCATCACAAAGAGGGTATTTATTTGAGTCGCAGTCATAATAAATTGGTCTCTCTCCTGCCTCATCCGTGGAGTCCAATATCTCTCAATTTGCTTCTTCATTTATTTCAATTATCTTTATTTTTCATAAATATTTTTCATCAACATAAAGATGAAAATAATACTCCATGATTTTTAGAGGAGGTGATGTGCAGCTTTTAAGTGATCCTTGACGACAGTTATAACGGTGGTGGCTGTAACGAAGGCGGCGGGTTGGATGTCGAGGTAGTTGAGAGGAAGTTGTTGAGGCTCGAGGGTGCACGAATGCGTGATTTGTTTGTCTTTAGCTTAGGATTTAGGTAAATTGTAATAAAAAATATAAAAATAGGGTGAGGCATAAGCCTCACGTCAGCGAGGCGAGTTGCGCTTCATTGGGTGACTTAGCCAAGCTCAATCATAATCCTTATAAAAAAAGCTCGAGACGTAAGCCTCGAGGCATTTTCATTGGAATTGAGTTGTGGTCGGCCTCAAGACGAGCCTCATATTGCACAATGTTAAACAATCCTCTAAATACATATTTTATAATATTTTTATTATCACTAGCTATTTTTTTTCGCATCACATAATATTAGGTTTCTCATGCACAGTCAAAATTTAAGATCTTGAATTTTATTACCAAAAATATTTTTATTAGTATTGTTTATTTGCCTATATTTAATCATTCAGTAATAATTTATTTTATTTTTTATATTATGTCCCTTCATCTTTAAGTTCAAAATTAATAAGTGATGCTATGCATATAAACTTTCATTCGGAATAACTTTATAATATTTGCTATCTAAACGATCTATTTTTCTTATAAGAAAATAATCAATTTGAGTTTTAATATATTCATTCTTATAAGAGATGAGATTGTTAAATCCCAGCCATTTTTTGTCCCTTGATCCCACAACCAACATGAAGATTCGTAGGAGGCTCACTTGGATCACACTAATCTCCTTGTTAAATCCCAACCATCTTGGCTCTTGATCTCATGTCCAACATGGGGATCTATGGGATACTCACTTAGATCACACCTATCTCCTTCTATATTTTAGTGGTTAATTTAGGAAGGATTATATTTGAGTAATTATGCATGATTATATAGTTATTTGTTTCTTTATTAAGATATCTTGCATAGTTCTATAAATAAGAATATTTTTGTTCAATAAAATTAAGCCATTTCCCTCTCCAATTCTCTGAATTTAACATGGCATCAGAGCCTAAGGATATATAATCCATCAGCCTTCATTACCGTTGCCAGAATTTTGAGGGCTTTGCATTTCTTGCTCCTTGTGTGCGGCTCTTCTTCGATTTCCAAGATAGAAAACGAGAGCATTCTCTCGTACGTGCCTACTTGGGGGACGAACTAGTGAAGAAGAAGAACAGAGGGAGCAGAGCCGATCGAGTGGTTTCTCTTGCGTGCGTGCGACTGAGACCGAGTATGGAAGCGGATCGAGTGAAGGAGTCAAGTGTAGGACCTTTTCCAGCGTGTGTTTGGAAAGAATCGGGAGTTGTCTCTCGTATGAGTGTTTGGGCCGAATCGAGCAAGAAAGAGGCAAGCGGCTGAAGTTTATAGCCTCTTGTGTATCCTTGAAGCTTGCCGCAACCCTAAAATAGATTTTTGTTGTATTGCCATGCCTTCATTGCTGGCCTTTCCTTATTGTTTCTACTACTCTTAAAACAAACACAACCTTCATTGTTGCTCCGCTCCTTGTTGGCTTAATTAATATAGCCTTTATCGCTACTCTTTGTCGTTGTAATGTTTGAAGCTAATTCCTCTCAAAGCTTTGACCAAATGGAGGACTCCATGGCACACCAAGGAAGAGAAGACATCCAAAATATGCAACCTTTCTATCGCTTAAATGAGAGAAATTACTTAAAGTTGTCTCAGTTTGTGAAGACCTACTTGAAAGGGAAGGAAAAATAAATTACCTCCTTGGGGTAGGACTAAAAGAGGGAGATCATAGTTTTTGGGTATGAGATAAAGTGTGCTCCATGATTATGTCATAGTTGACTTCAGAAATTAGTGATACTTTCATGTTCCTATCTATTGCAAATAACATATGGGATGATATTAGGCAATCTTTCTCAAAAGCTCAGGATGTTGCTCTCATAATCAAAATTAAGGTCAATCTGGGAAGGACAAAATAAGAAAACAATACTATGACTGAATATGCCACTCTCCTTTAAGTCTTGTGGCGAAAACTTGGTTACTACCGATGCATAGAGACCAAGTGTCCAGAAGATGCCGCCTAATAAATTTTATTGAGAAAGGTAGAGTGTATGACTTTTATGTAGGATTAAATGTGAAGTTTGATCAAGTTAGAGTTCATATCCTTGGCCAAGAGGAACACTTTTACTAAATGAGACCATTTCTTTCATTCGTGCTGTGGAAATTCAATAAGGCGTAATGATGGAACCAAAGACTATTGAAGATTCAACAATGGTGACAACCAAAGATGTACTATGGAAGGAAAGAGGTAAGGCGTCCTCAAAAAAAGGGTAAGGATTCCTCAAAACCTAAAGATAATAAAGACTCCTTTTGGTGCAGCTATTGCAAGAAATCAAGACACACAAAGGACATTTGCTGGAAGTTATATGAAAGGCCCTCAAGGGTGGAATCAAAGAAGTGGATAAAATAGAACATCACAAGCTAACACTACAACAAGTCAACCAAATCTAGAAATACATTCCCGCTTCAGAGAGCTTAATAAATAAGATATTGAGAAGTTAAAACAGCTTTTGATATCCCTGGAAAAATCACCTACATCTTCTTCTTTTACACTTTCAGGTAAGTTTTCTATATCCATTGGATTAAATGTTATATAGAAATCTTTTGAAAGGTTTATGAATCATTTACTTAGGAGCCACAGTTCATATCACACACTCCATTACGCACTTCATCAACTACACTTCGTGCCCAAGTAATAAGAAAATCATCACTGGTGATGGTTCTCTTACAATAGTAGCCGACCAAGGAGACTTACCCTTATCTCCTTTCACTCTTAAAAATGCAGTCCATGTATCTCAATTATTCACAAATCTAATCTTCATACAACAACTTACCAGTTGTCATAATTGTTAAGTTTTATTTAACCATACTTATTGCTTATTTCAGAACTAGAGATCAGTGAAGAAGATTTAACTTGTTAAGGAGAAAGATTTTACTATTTGGAAGAGCTGAATACATCAATTATTATCAATAATAGGCATTCTATATTATCCCTATCTAATAAAAAATCTATTATTTGGCTTCATCAATTTAGATTAGGATATCCATCTTTTGATGCATTAAAAAATATTTTTCTATAACTTTTTGATGAGTTAAAAAATTAATCATTTCATTGTGAAACCTGTGAGTTATCATAGCATAACGTGTTTCTTTTTCAAATAAAAATGAGAGATGCTACACTCTCTTCTACCTTATTCATAGTGATATTCGGGGGCCCTAAAAAATTCCTAACATTTAGAGGCTTGATGGTTTGTATCCTTCATTGACGACTGTACTCGAGTCTTTTGGACCTTTCTCCTAATAAATAAATATATTGTTAGCACTATCCTCTCAATTTTCAAACCATGATCCCTAACTAATTCGAGGTAAAAAAAAGAAAACTTTGGTCTGACAATACCAAAGATTACTTTATTCAAATCCTATCCTTCTACTTTCAAAAGGAAGGTATCATTCATGATTATTTCTACATTCATACCCCACAACAAATCGGTGTTATAAAAAAATGGTTACCTTCTTGCTTCCACCCGTGCATTTCTATTCCACCACAATGTACCCAAATCCTACAGAAGGAAGCCATTATGACTGCCACATATCTCATAAATATACTACTTTCAAAAATCTTGGGACTAAAAACTCCAATGAATATTATGTCTTCTTTTTACCCTAAAGTCCGAACCCATAACAACCCTCACTCGATATTTTTGGGTGCATTGCCAATGTTCACATACTCATCCAAAGTAGAGAAAAATTAGATCCAAGAGCATTCAACTGTAGCTTTGTTAGATATTCATTCACCCAGATAGGTTATAAGTATTATCACCCCCCCCCCCCCCCCCCCCCCCCCCCCCCCCCCCCCACCAAGAAAATACTTGTATTTGTTGATGTCACTTTTGACGAACAAAAACCCTATTTCACCTGATGTTATATTCAGGGGAGATTCAAACCGAGGAAATATAAGGAAAGTGAGCTTGCCCCCCTTGTCCTTCCAGCTCCACCTCAAACTGATCCTCCTAAGCCTGAAACCAAAGCCAGAGAAATTAAGGACAAAGCTATTATGGGTAACATGAGTTTTGGAAAGGTATTTTCCAGTAGTATAAATCCAAATTATGCTCCAGAGGAGATCCAAGAATTTGAATTGTCTTCTGAAATTGAGGTAAACACAAGTTCACCTAAAAAATCTCTCGTGTACCCCATAGCTAACTTTGTATCATTCCATAATTTCTCACCTTCACGCAAAAATTTTCTTGCTACACTAAATGATATTTATATTCTTAATAATATTTCTGAGGTTTTATTTGATGAGAATTGAAAAAGTGCGATGAAATATGAAATGCAAGCCCTAGAGAAGAATAATACTTTGGAGATTATTGACCTATAAGGCGGAAAAAGATCAGTCGGCTGTAAATGGGTGTTATTTGTGAAATACAAAGCTGATGGTATACTGGAAAGGTACAATACAAGACTTGTAGTGAAAGGGTACACTCAAACGTACGACATTGGGTACTAGAAAACTTTTGCACCTATGACTAAGATGAACACCGTGAGGTTCCTGCTCTTATCAACAACTAATTATAATTTGCATTTGGAACAATTGGATGTCAAAATACATTCCTATACAAGGACTTGGAGGAAGAAATATTTATAATGATTCCATTAAGATTCAAGGAGAATTCTGGGGCTGACAAAGCGTGTAGGTTAAAAAAGGCTCTATATGGGCTAAAGTCATCACCTAGAGCTTTCCAACATAGCGACCTGGATGAATAAATATTTAGAGAGATTCCATTAGGATTCAAGAAGAATTCTAGGGGTACAAAGTGTGTAGGTTTAAAAAGGCTCCATATGGGCTAAAACAGTCACATAGAGCTTGATTTGGAAGATTCTTAAATGTAATACTACTAATTAGATATCGACAAAGCCAAGGGGACCACAAACTATTCTTCATTCAGTAAAACTCAAGGGGAGCACAATTTTGTTAGTCTCTGTGGATGATATCATCTTCATTGGGAATGATGAAAAAGAAGGAAATGTCTTGCTAAAGAATTTGAGATCTAGAAACTTGGTAGGTTGAAATATTTCCTTGTAATTGAAGTGCTCCACTCTAGCAGAGGAATCTTCATTTCACAATAGAAATACGTTATTGATCTTCTTAAAAAAATATGTAAAGTAGCTTGTAAGCCGACACCAATTCTATTGGAACTAAATCTCAAGTTGGGGGAAGCTAAAGAGGATCCAAACATAGATAAGGGTGCTTACCAGAGACTTGTGGGGAAAATTAATCTACCTTTTTCACATCAAACTAGATTTAGCCTTTACTGTAAGCATGATCAACCTATTTATGCAAAATCCAAAGTAGGCTCACATGCAAGCGGTAGAAAAAATACTGTACTGCCTTAAGGGGAATTAAAAAAAAAGAGATTCTCTTCAGAAAAGAATGTGGAATTACCTCAGAAGCGTATACCGATGCAGATTATGCAGGATCACCAACAGATAAACAATTTACCTCAGGATATTGCACATGCCTTGTAGGAAACTTTATTACATTGAGGAGCTGGCAATGTTTAGTGCAAAAGCAGATTTCAAAGTTATGATCTTAGGTATATGTGAGCTACTATGAATCAAGATGATTCTAGAAGACCTTAGGATTATGTGGGAAGGACCCATGAAGCTACACCATGATAATAAATTAACCATCGCATAGCTCACAATCTAGTTCAGCATGACATGACTAAGTACATAGAATTTGATAGACAATTCATGAAGAATAAATTAGGTAGCAGTCTTATGTTTTTATACAATGTCTAATCAAAAGATATGTTTGAAGATTTTCTTATTAAGAAACTTGATAACTTTACATTTTTGGTACTAGTTTCCAACATGAGAATTACAGATCTATATTCCCCAGCTTGAGGAGTGTTAAATCTTAGTCGTCCTTTGGCCCTTGATCCCACGACCAGTATGTAGATCTGTGAGAGTCTAGATCACTCCAATCTCCTCGTTAAATCTCAGTCATCCCTTGACCCTTGTTCCTATAGCTAGTGTGGGAATTCGTGGGAGGCTTACTTAGATCATGCCGATCTCCTTTCATATTTGGGTGACTGATTTAGGAAGGATTATATTAGGGCAATTATGCCTGATTATGTAGTTATTTGTTTCTTCATTAAGATATATTGTATAGATATTTAAATTGAGATAATTTTGTGTAATAAAATTAAACATTTTTCCTTCTCCAATTCTCTGAATTTAACAAAGATGTTGTTCTTTTTTCTTAAACAAGGTATTAACAATTATAAAATTATAAGTTAGTGCAAAATCTAATATGATCTTACCAACTTCATTAGTCGCTCTAAATTCATAGCCACCATGAATGCTTTAAAACTCTTCTATCACTGTCAACATACACATTTAAATCTCCTTCAATAAATTTTTTTCTTCAAAAAGTATCTTTTATATTAATTCTTTTAGTCATGTCAAAATTTTAATTTTGAGCACATCTCCGTACATTCTTTCAGAGTATAAACACTTATAATATTAATAATTTTAGCATCAATACAATCTTCAAAACTATAATTCTCTCCAATTTTGTTAATTATTTAAAATATTATCCTTCAAACTTTTATCTATTATCACACTTATAACATTTTTAATTCGACTTTTACTTGAATATCGTAGTTTAAATACTAAACTATTAATCATTTTAGTCTTTTCTCCAACCCATTTAGTTTCCTGAATGTATAGAATATTTATCTTTCTATGAATCATAATATTTATTAATGTTAATAATTTGTTTGTAAGTGAACCTATATTCATGGATAAGCTTCTTTGCTCACATCCATCCATAATGTGGCAATCTTTGATTATTTAACACTGCACCCGAGCGCCGGTGCAACAACCCTTATATGCTTTTTGCTATATTCAGGCCATCTTGTGCGTCTATTCTTGGGAAACTTCATAGCATTAACACACAATATTAAATGATTCATGTTACGATAATTCGTCAAGTTTTATGCTGGCTGTCGGCAACCTAACACAACCCTCCATTTTTTTTAACTAGGGCTTTGTACATGACAATGACAGTGTTAAATAAGCAAACTCATTTTATAATAAAATTTTATTGTTTTTTTAGATTTGTTCATTGAATTTGAGTCATCACCCATCTCATGTCATATTGACATTAAGCTAGCTTTACTTGAATACTACTTATGATGGGTTGGGCTAGAATTTTATTGTCTCCTTCAACCAAGTTAGATCATTTTTAGGTTTTACAAATCATAATTTTCTACTTAACTTGACGCCTAAATGTTGCTCTTTATATTTTTTATTATCATGTTAACACAAAAATCAAATCCAGAACAAGTTGATTTTTTTTTTCTAACATTGACTTTATATTTCAATTCTTGGGGTGACTTTTGTTGGTTGAGAGTTCAAGCTTGATCAAACTTTTAGCTGATTTGAAATCACTTTGCGTCATTTTGAATTGAGTCACAAGTTATATTCTTGACTTAATATATATTTGAGCTGATTTCATGCCTATGGTGACTTGCTCGAATTGTGATTTGAATCAATTTGAAATATCATAAAGTACATATATAGACAAATTTAATATTATGGTACTATTTGTTCATATTTATTTTCTGTTAAGAATAAATGTTATGCAAAAAATTAGAAGGAATCCTATTTTATATTTGCTAATTAATTTTATATGATTTTGAGTTGGCTTAGATCATATTGTGAATAATAAAAATTGAATTACTTGAAATTTTGAGTCAACTTGAATTGTTTTTTGAATTTGCTTTGAATCGGTTCATTTTGAGTTGTGCTGGCTCGAATCCAATCACATTAGTTTGAATTTATTTTTTATTAGGCTGACATGACAAATCTGCCTTCTAAGGATGCAAAAAAATGCCTCCTAAAAGGTACCATACAAGGGCTTATAAATGATATGACACTTTATGTAACGTATTAACAATCATCCCTATAACGTATCAGGTTGCTTCTACATTCTTAAAAAAAGTTATTTACTTTGACACTTATGTTTGCCAAGATATTACCGTTTAAAAAGAAAATTAAGATTTTTAGTATAGCCTTGTAGTCCTAGTCGGTAAAACTATGGCACAGAAAATATATTTTTGGGGATACAAATATACTAAGTGCTAAATGACGCTAACCATTTTAACTAAGTTTAATCTTGAAAGATAGGGCCTATTACATCCCATTAGATCCCATTGAACTTGGTATCCAACTGATAAGAGTTTTATTACAGTCCTTGAACTTGGTAACCAACAAACATAAAAGCTTTATCATAGTTTTTGCGTTCTTGCTCTATTTATAGGCAATATATGACTTTGGACCAAAGTTTCATGTGGCAACAGAGCTTGAAATTGATGATCGGACCACTGTTAGCAAGGAATTGTTAGTGGGGCTTACTATTTGGATGCTTTTATGCTTGGGGTTTGTGGTTAGGGGGTTTTTTTAGTCGGGGTACTGCAAGGATAAGCCAGCTTCTGGTTATTTACAAGGATATGAAGCCTAGTTTCAACTCTGACAATGTTCCGGGGAGGATATTTTTGATAGAGAAGAAGAAAATAGGATTAGCATAATAGGTGAATTGCCTTTAGATTTTGTAAATTTTTTTAATTTTTTTGGGAGAAGATGATATTCATATTCTTGTTGATTGAGGTTAGATTTAACTTCAGGTTAGAGGTGTAGGAGTACGATGACCTTTCATAGTATGTAGTGAGGTCAAGCTTGTATCCGTGACTGTGGAGGAATGGGAAAATAAGAAAGGGAATCATCGAGAGGCATGAGCTGATTTTGGGTTTTTTTAATTTCATGAGTGTGCAAATGAATTTATTTTAACCATAAAAAATTCTTAGACTTTTTTATTTATACGGACAATTATTATAAACTATCTCTAAATAAAGTTATAAAGATGCTTTTCTTTAAATGTCTTTTTAATTGTCTTAGTAAGCGTTTTTTTTTTGTTGCAGTGCGAAAATGTTGGAGTAGCTCCAGTGGAAGATAAGATTAGAGAGAGTTGCCTTAGATGGTTTGGCCACATAAAATGGCGGCCTTTCGATGACCTGGTTAGGAAAGTAGATATATTAGATTTGGCTTATGTTAAGAAGGGTAGAGGTAGACCTAAAAAGACTTGGTTAGAAAATATTAGAAATTTTCTTTCTTTATTAAATTTTAATGAGAATTTGACTCTTAAGAAGACAGTGGAAAAATGATTCATGTAATTAGTGGGATAAAAACTTGATGTTGTTGTTTTAGTAGTGTGAAACTAGAAAATTCTGAATTTGATGTAAGCTTGATTCCTTTGAATTAGTCTCACTGCCACACATATCAAAGCATATATTCCATCGTCCTTCATGGTATGGTTCATAAGTTTTGAATCTCTTCTAGTTTCCCCAGTAGCTAACTTCTTTGTTATTGAAAATTGATATTAAAATACATATGAAGTCATTTTGTATTATCTTAGACTTTAGGATTTCTTTAAAAAAAAAAGTTTTGACAAAACCATTATATTATTTTTCATAACTTCAAATCTCAATAAATATTTCATTTTACAGAAAGCTTTATCATTTTGCATCTTCAAAGCCAAAGCAACTTTTTATATATGGATCAATGTATTGTAAATTTTGTGATTCTTTTTTCTTTGCTCATCTAAAGATACATTTCGTTTAAAGTTCTCTTTAATACAAAAATAAAATGCTTATTGTTCATTGATATTTTCATTTTTAATTAAGATTTTTTTTTATCTTCATTCTTATTGCTTCAAATTCGATTAAAATCTTCATATTTCTTTTTTATTTATTTTTGTCATTATGTGTTTATTTATTTATAACTTATAAATGTATCTATTTGCTCTTTTTTGATACCTAGCTTATTGTATGATCTGTTAGAAGCTATAGACTTGACTTTGCCAAACACCATCTTTACAAAACATCTAGCTTTATTGTACTTATTCTATGTCTCAATCTTATTTAACTTAACATTTTTTGAAAGCGCATCTTTTTATTTTAATGATTTCTCAACCGGGTTGTTACAATATCTCTTCATTCTTGATCCTTTTCTAGATTCTCCTAGAAATTCTATTGCAAACTGTTAATTCAACTAAACATTTAACGTATATCAAATATGACTTAACTTCAAAATTCTATTTTACTTTTTTTGAAAATTTATCTAAGAAAATTGATACCTTCTCATTACAATCGGGTTAGTCACATGTTATATGTTTAATATTTTAGTCCACCATTTCCTTGTCACTACAATCAGGTTAATTTGTAGAGCCTTGTTCTAAGGAATACCCTAGCTTTAACGAAAAATGTCTTGAAATTCATTTGATGGATTATTTGCAAGGTTTTATTTATTGTTCGTATAACATCAACCCTCATTCTTACCCATTTTATAATTTGGCTTTTGTCATTATCACATTGTATTAATTAAGTAATTTTCCATTTTATCATTCAATTTTCGTTGTACAAGTTATTTCCTTTATCTATCTCTTTTTTGGGGAGTAAATCTAAATTACCTAAATATATAAGCTCTTGTTTTCACTTGATTCTCCAAGAGTTAATTATTAAGTTCTTATTCACTTAATTTGCATATCATGAAATTAGTTATGGCGGATTAATATTAATCTCTTACCTCCTATATTTTTTCCATGTACTTTAGAAGAATTCTCACCCATTTGCAGAATGGTATTTGCATAAAGCATAAACCAAGATTATGTAATTTTGAATATCTTTTTAACCATCTTTATAACATATTGACAACCTTTTTAGGGGTCTCAAACCTTTGACTTAACCTTTTTAAGTACCTTGTTTGAGCTATGTGCTCACAACCAACATAAAACTTTAGCTATTGTGAAAATTTTTAAAAATTAATTTTATTAATTTTACTGTAATTGAAAAGTTCGTGGTCACCTCTCAGCTACTTCTACTACTTGTTATTGCTACATTATACATACATTTAATAAATTCTATGTTCGTCTAACACACCTTTTCTTCTTAATGCTTTTCATATTATTTATTGCAGTATTGAATAATAAGCATTTCCAAAATAAAAAATAGGATGTTCTAAAATCTCTTAAATACTTTCTAAATTTTTATTTATCTTAGCATAAAATTGGACTTCGTAGTATACTGTGAAAGTGGGAGATGCGTCAAGAGGGGGGTGAATTTGAAATTTTCATAGTAAAATAACAATCATAAACAGAAGTTCAAATTTTTTTTTTGTTTTTAAATTTTAAATAAAAATTTAACTTGATGCGGAAGCGAATGATTAAAACATGATTGCACGTAAGCAGTGAAATTTCAATCACATAACAAAAGATCTTGAGTAGACTTTTTCACTAAGCAATTATAACAAATGTAAATTGCAGAACATAAGTAAAGTGCAGTAAACGGAAAAATAACACCAGAAAATTTATAGTGGTTCGGTCACTTGACCTACGTCCACTCCTCGGAGTCCTCCACTCCGAGAATTTCACTGCTCAAAAGTAATTCTCTTTTTGCCCCCACAACTTGACAGAGAAGCCTTTATAAATCCTCACTTTCACCTTCCCCGGTGTGGCAGAGTACCAAGCGCTATGTCACCCTCCCGGTGATGGCAGTGAACCTTTCTTGTTTTTCTCCCTTCTAAAGAAGGCAGAGTACCTTAGAGAACACAGACCTTGAAGGATCTCCCCGTTAGAAAGCTTCCCACAAGATCTTCTCGTGCCGCAAGAGGAGCAAGAGTGCAACAGGCTAGGAGCAACCGTGTGATCTCCCTCACACTCCTCCCTTACAAACTCACCTTCTCATTTCTCTTACAAACCCAAACTCTTTTCAAGTAGCTCTCTCAAGGAACCCTCTTCTTGTCACGTTCTTTTCTCTTCTCATATTTCAAAAGACAGAAGTTTCATATATAAATCAGGCTCCAATAAATGCTAAATTTTCAATATAACTGTTTCTGTTCGTACAGTATGATCCAAGATTGTACATTACGATCAGTTCAAAACAGCCTTCATCCTGGTACGGACTACAAACAGACAATTTTTTTAAACAACATCATATAGTTCAATACAACATCGTCCAATACGATATGTTATTTTCTTATGTTGATCAATTTTACATACACTTTGTGGCCAGACTCAAGAAAAACAAAAACAAAATAATAGATGAAAATTACAGCGTTACAGACTTCACATTCTACTCTACTCAGTCTTGAGTAATATGCGATCTCCCTGAAATGTTAGTACTCATAGACAAGAACAAAATTCAAAATATTCAATGAATAATGAAGTAATTTAATTCGACATTATTTGTCATCATCAAAATCTCAGGATCGGGGTCATGGACTGCAACAATCTCTCCCTTTTTTATGATGTCAAATAATGTTTTCGACAAGCAAGTTAGCATAATTTTTTGTTTTTTTTTTTGGAAACATAAGAGCATAATAAAAGCACGAACATTCCCACCATTTTGCCCAGTTATCACCATATACAGTTGAAAATATTTTTTGAGATCAACTAAAAAGGCATCTGCATTGTAATCCCCTGGATCTTACAATGGTCAATTTTGCTATATTGAACATTTTTTTAGTTCAAAGTTGTCGTCCCCTGAACTAGGGCGGGCTTGCCAAAACTGTGAGGGTTGTGGTGCAAGACTTTGCTAAAGACAGTTTTTGATAGAATGGTGCATATCTGAGCTTAAATAGCAAAGCATTGGCCGTTAGTTGAACCTGTTGGAGATGGGAAAACCAGTTCGGGAAAAACTAATTGGCATTTGCTTACATAAAACCATTGGATGCTTCTTATTTCTAGTAAAGTCTGCAGGATGCGTTTGGCAAGAATATTTTTCATATTACATTTTTTATGTGAGTTTGGTAGCCGGCCTTGTCTAACTGAAACATAAAATCGTTCACATCCTCGTGGCTTCTCTTCCTTTCATTTTAAATTATATCTTGTTTTGACATTTGAGCTTACCTGTTTCATTGGCATACATGGTTACAATTGTGATAATATTTCCTGTTGTGTTGTGTTGTAACGGTTTATTCTAAACGCGGGAAATTTTTGTCATTGTTATATTTATTCTGCTGCCTATTAATCTGTGAACTTGATCAGGAGTGGCATGGGAGTTTTTTCATGTATTATTGTTGTTTATATTTGTTCTGATCGTTTTATCAATTTTTGTACTCTCGTTAATCCTATGCCTAATCTTCGATATATAATTACCGTAGTTAATTGCCTGGATAGTTAAGCCGACTTTCTGATTATGCATCATTGATATTAATAACCAAAAGTGCTGTTTCCTTTTTCTTTTTTCCCCCCTACCCGAGCAGGTTTGGTCACTTGTCTTGCTTTGCTTCTGACCTGGAGTGCTTTTCTTCAACGTTGACCCAAATTGAGAGAGCTGAGATATTGGGGAGATTCATTGAAATTTCTGAATCTTCTAAACTTTCGCCATTAAAAAAGTTGGGCCAGGCTATTACAATTTTTAAACTTGATGAGGTTTTTGGCTTCTTGACAGTGCTCCCTGTTGAAGGTATTTCGTTGTACTGTATGGTCATTCATATTGGAATGCCATCTTCTTTTATTTAAATAAGTATTTTCCGACGTAGCTGTTAGCCATACTTCTCTTAGTTAAAACTATTTATCCAATCTTCTTTACTCTTCTTCCTTTTTGATGTAAGCAACTTGAAACAAAAACACAGAGAGAACAAAGAAATTCAAGACTAGCTCTTTAGAAATTTAAGACACCACTTAGGAGAACAAAATAGGCTAAATAAACAACTAAATTTCAGAATAGAAAAGAAGCGATCATCCAACAAAACCAAAGCAAAAGAAAGATAACAAAAGAAACAAACTAAAACAAACAAAAACTATCCTCAGAACATCCTACTAGAGGACTCCTCACATGCACCGATTGTGGGAATATATATTTCAGATAATGTTTAGATATGCAAATCAAAGGGTCCACCACTGCAAAGGGGTCCAACGTCCTACCAAACTCCTCAAGCAAATGCCACCAAAAACAGCCAACAAACTTTACCAACGGAACTAGAAGAAAGATACAGGTGGAGTGGAACTTGCGGAGAGGCGAAGAGATTAGAAGCCCGAGAAGAAAGGTTGGAAAGAGCCCGCAGGATTTCCGGAGGGGATGAGAAAGAAGACGGACAAAGCTCGCAAGCTTTTCCAATAACCCGCAGGTCAATAGCAATTTTGCTCACAATAATTCACCACCCAATTCATCTCCAAGCATCTCATATATATAGGCAATAGGGGAGATACTTAACAGCCCAAAAACCCCTCAAATCCCATATAAAAATAATAGAAATGAAAGGCCAAAAGTCACCTTGCATGATATCTCAAGAGTCACTGCCATTTCCAAGCAGAACAAGGCCACTGAACCAGCAAAATACAGAGCCAATGCCACGGTTTCAGCACAGGTAACCAGGAGTTTTTTGTTATAGAAATCCAAAACGGCACAACAATTCTCAAGGAGGAGGCTACGGTTTCAACAGCCAAGCACAGGAATCCAACAGGTAAGTCACGATTTTCAGCAACCAAACCGCCACCACTTTTAATGAGAGAAAGGGGACTACAGGACAGAGAAATCGAAGCAATTCATGGGAGGAAAACCAGCAGAAAACCACAGCAGCTCAAGAGGCAACAGGAAGAGGAAAAAGCAAGTTCCACTCACCCAAAAGCTTGCACACTTCAACTTTAATTTCAGAGCTAAACATCAGCTCATAATGAGCTACACCACTACTTGATAATATTGAGCTGGCACCACTAGAATTTCAACAATTTAAGCTCAAACCGAAAACAGTCAAGGCCCACCCGAAATCAGAAAATAGCCCCAAAGGACAAGTTGGACCCCAAAACCGGCAAACCCAAGGCAAGCCTAAACCAGACCTTTTCCTACCATGATCATTGGATTTACCACCATCATTGAATAGCATAAAAATAAAACAAAAATAGAAAATATAACTAATATTGTTCAAAACAAAAATAATGCAAAAATCTAAATGCATCACTTTTTCTGAATCCCACTGCAGGTTTATCTAGTTTAGATATACTTTGACTTTGTTTGCTAAAGTGTTTTTTTTTTAATTTCTGAATATATACACTATTATGCACTGACACATCTCCTCAAAGAGACATGCAATGTCCGACACGTATCCGACATTACATGCATCCGACACTCTTCCTACACATGGTCGACACGCCGAAAATTTGTCCAATTTAAAAAATATTAAATGCAAATTCGATATGCGTGTCTTAAATATTTTATTATTATTATTTTTTAATTTCTTGTATTTAAAATATAAAAACCAAATTTCTTATTTCCTATCCACAAAACTAAATCAATCACTCGCACTCAATGCCTCATTTATCGAATATTCTCATTTTCATTTCTTTTTTACTGTTTGCAACTTTGGTTTCACAATAATGTTCGATGTCATCTCAACATCGACATCTGATGCGTTACAACATCAACATTTCAAAACTATCTTCACATCAAAGTTTGACACTGTCTTGATATTGATGCTCGACGCTAGCAAATTCTACTCCCACAACTTGACAGCTCATCTTTGTGCGATGTTGTCCTAACATCGACGACCAATACCCTCTCAACATCGACAGCAAAAGCCTTTTTGACATTGAATACTTACTTCATTACATCAATGCCTAACTTTCAACATCATTATTGTCTCCTCTTTCGATGCCTGATACACGACATCGATGTCTGACTCTTGACATTCTAATATTTATCATTTTAGTATAAATTATAGTTAAATGACTTGTTATTCTTAAATTATTTTTAATTTTATACATATTCAATTTTTATACACTTTTTAATATATAAAAATTATAATATCGTATCCAACCTGTATCCGTGTCTTATAATTTCAATATTTAACGTGTCCGGTGCCCATGTCGTTTCGTATTTGTATCACCGTGTCCGTGTCTGTGCATCATAGATATACATACATACATACTGTTAAAAAATCAGCAAAATTAGGCTATGATCCCACCACGTGGGCCAACTACATTAATTTTTTTCCTTGATTTTTTCTAATTAGGAATCAAAATGTCATTTAAATATAATAAAAAAGTTCATTTCTAATATTTTCTTATCAAATCTTTTTAGGTCTAATTAGTTTGTAAGAGTCGTTTTTATTTTATAAAAGTTGTAATTTGTCTAGTTTGTCATATATTTGGAAATTTTGTGTATTTTCTATTACCTAGGAAGCGTGTGTTTTACTTGCAAAAATTTGAGGTTTTTTCCCAAATTTTTGCTTGCATCAATTAGCAAGGCAGCCACACATATGCATCTTCCAAAGTATCAACCGATTCTTGATTCTTTTGTACATCTTAATTGATGAAGTAGTAATCAATGAGGCAGCTTGTTCATTTGAATGTGCTTCATGATCCTAAACATTTAATTTTCGTGGATTTACATGAGCCGTGAAGCAATTTGAGTAAATGTGGCTAAAAATACTATAGATAGTGGAGGATGCCTTCAAATTCAAAGTTTTATAGCAACCAGAAGACAATATCTTATTCTACACCTCATTATTAAGAGGAGAGGTAACATCCATTATATCCAAGTGCTTGGCCACTGATGGCCTAAAAAACGGGCAGTTGACAAAAAATAGATATCAAAGAGTATAAAATCGATTTTTGGTAGAAATATAAATGTAACCTAGGAAAAGCCGTTCTTTCAAATATATAGATGGTTCCTCGAAATAATCAAAATGGAATGAACACTTAAGCATTCTCAGCAAAAAGTCATTGATGCAGTGTTTACGATGAGAAAAAAAGCTTGGCTTACTCCTGTGAATGTCTGTTAATAATATGGTGGTGACTTAGAATTCATCTGTCAATTTCAAATCTGATATGAACTTGTTATTTATATACATGTTGGAAGAAATCTAATAAAAGTTTCCAACAACTGTGGAAGAGAATGATTGAGCAAGTTAAGAGATCACAACATTCATAATAATAAGCATAGATTTGTCTTGTGTTTATCTAAATGAGAATATGAGGTTTAAATGAAAAAAAAAAAATTTTGGTTTGCATGGATGAAGGTGAGCATGTCAACGCACCAACCACATTAGCAAAAGAGCGAGAAGTGCAAGCATAATGTGGGCTCCGAAAATTCGGCCCCGGCCTCCCCGCCGCTGTTCTTTTTTATTCGGCGAGGGAGTTTTAACTGAATAAGTTCCATGGTAAATTTTGGAAGGCAGATGGGTTTGTAGATAAGACACTACCCAGAGATTTCGCCCTCATTTTGTGAGGACTTTATGATCTGAGTTCTGGTTTCCTATAGGCGCAAGCCCCTATAGTTAATTACCCCTCTCGATCATGAGAGAGAACTTTCGATTAAGGCTAGTCGTCAATCAGATACGTAGAGATACATGTTATCTGGCATATAGTAGCAGCAATGGGTTTAAGATTTTGGAATTCTGAAAATTTGGATGTTTGAGAATTTGAAGGTTCATATGTTTGGATTTGGAATTTGGGAAGTTTGAATATTTGGATATAGTTGATATTTAAAACAGAAATGGCACCATCTTGCACTTAAAGCGTATGGTGGGGGAATGGATGATGGACCCGATCAAGATCCCATGGTTCCGTCGTCCCGGGCCATCGTGGTCTCTGGTCTACTTAGTCAGAGGAGGTAGTCGACCCAACCTGACAGAAGGATCCTTGTCGGCAGTCATGGGTTGCTTCGTCCAAGGGAACCTTGTAGACCGGGGTTTAATATTTGTCTAAGGGGACAAATTTGAATCCACCTTAGCTAACATATGGCTTTGTGCCCTATCGATAATATCATATTGATTCATATCTCAAGGATTTAACGCCACTAAGGAACGTATTGGCTCTGGCCATAACCGCTATCTGTGGTGCCATTTGGCGACAAAACCACTCGGTTCAGAGGGCCCCGGGTCATAATCGTTTACCTGCAGTATCATTTGGCTGCGAAACTGCCGATTAGAGGACACGTACCACGTTCTTACTTGCAAGAGATTGTTTGATAATGGATCCTAGTGATATTTTCGACTAGGCATTTGGCTCTTTGTGAGCTAGAGTTTATTTGAATTTGTCCACCTCGACAAACAGTTGCGGAGGGTGAATGGATTTTGCTTTAAGTGTTGATGGATTTATTTCAATTTTAAATATCTGAGATTTTTGGGAATTTTAGAGTTTAGATTTTGTGTGTACTTTTGGGAGTCATTTGGAAATGCCTGAAATTAACACCTCTGGTTGAGATCTTCAATCAACGCGGCCATCATCGGGGTGTTTGGGGTCATTTCCATATGTTAAACCTTATCGACCCCATCAACTTGCTGATAGGGGATCGGGTTTCATAGGCTTTGTGCCCTAATTTAGTGAATTCTACAGGCCTTGAAGGCCTGATATGAGTGTATTAAAACAAATACATCAGTCGCCATAATCGTGTATTTGTTTGAAGGTTCGAACCCTGTCGACTCCTATTGATCCGTATAGAAGGATCGGGTTCGAACTTGAATTCACTTGTCGACCCGCGCAGCATTCCTATACGTCACGTGTGTATCCAATAGCACGCTCGCCGGGGCCCATGCGGGTTCTTTGATTGCTCTTACCACCTTTTAGTGTACCTATGTGTATACAAACTATGGTGCACGTGCAGGGGTATTTTGAAATATTTGTTGACGCCTTCTGTCTGCTTGTACGGAGGTTGCAGATCCGGTGGTGTAGCGTTGTAGATTGTAGACGCCTTATGTCTGCTAGCAGGAGTGTTGCAGATTCGGTGGCGTGCTAGTCTTGATATTGACTCCCCCCTTTCTCAATCACCGGGGAAAGTTCTTCTAGACTTTGAAATCAATGATTGCTGCCTTGAAAAGAGCTCTTTTCAGGATCTTCAGTGTGTAGTGGACTTATTAATTCTGATGTTTGTTGATATCAGGGATGTTTTCTTCTTAAGTATAGACTAAGAAGATGTTTTGGAACTCAAGGAAGTTTAGTTCTAATTTGTTCAAATCCCTCTTTCTTTCTGCCAGAAGGTATTCTTCTTCGTACTTATACCCGACGTACTTGTAGATTTTAATCACCATTGTCGTAGGTGACATCAGTTGTGTATGAGCCTTAGTGTTCTATTCATGGGCACACTACTACATCATTGCAATCATGTTATTTCCCCCCTCGATGTTTGCAAACATGCTGCATTTATCGTGTATAACAACAAATAGCAAATCATTTTGCCCACTATATTTCTTGAAGGCTTATGACATGAATAACAACATTATCATTATTTTCACTTAAAATCAACGTCTGGGTTGGTATAATCATTGTGGACAGATCGTATTATTCTTTGGGGGATTCTTTCGTTGAAAACTATCCAACTTCTTTGAATGAACTTGTGGATCCACTGGCAAGGACATTAAACCACACATTGAACATCCCTTCAAGACTAGTTCATGATCTACATGATAATTTGTTCATTGATAGTTGCTTGTGATCGTTTGAAAGCTTCAATTTGATTGAAATCCATTCATATACACTGAATATTTATCACCCTTGAGTTTCATATGGTCTTTTGATTGAAGTCAAGTTCAAATCAACTTTGATTTGAGTCTTTTGATCATTTGAATTTTGAATTCAATCATGTTCACTATAACTCATTATGATTTATTGCCTTGTGTTTTAGACAAATATATCACAAGCATCCCATATATATCAAGTTAGCATGTTTATTATACATTGGTCCTTGCTCGCATGACTAATGATATTGATTGGCAAAATTATAATTCTTATCACATTTCATGCTATTCATTCGATGTTCGATGTCTTGTTCAAGTTCAAATACAAGTTCAAATCCTTGGCCACCGTGCTTGACTCAAATCAAGCCCAAGATGAGTCCACATTTGAATCTGCCTCCGAGTCTGTTGTCATTTTGGTTTAAGTTCATGTTTAATTTCATTTGCAAATTCAAAAGTCCACTTGATGTGCATTTAGTTCATTTGATTTGAGTTCTGAGCGTAGTTCCAAGTTCTTGGTTGTTCAAATGTGTCCAAATATTTGTTCTCTTTGAGTTAGAACAGGTCTGAGTTCAGTCATACATTCACCCGAAATTTCGGCAGCCTCCCTACGTCTCTCCCGTTTAGGGGAAAATCCAGGAGACTGGGCCATCCCACCACGCTACTTGAGCATGTATGGTAGGTGTCGGGGACACCGGGCCGTACATTTTTTTATCCCACCACGCTACTCGAGCATGTATGAGGTCTTCAACAGTATCTGTAGGCGAGCACAGGTAGATCTCCCCACCACACTACAAGAGCGTGTATAGGGCATTCCCACCTCGTTGTATGCGTCGCACCGGGCTCCCTCCTACCGTGCTACGAGAGCGCGTATAGGTGGTTCGCCGGTTCGCAGCAAACACCGAAATGGGAATATAAGTTTTAGGTGATTACCCACCTCGTTGTAGGCGTCGCACCGGGTTTCCTCCTACCGTGTTACGAGAACGCGTACAGGTGGTTCGCCGGTTCACCGCAAACGACGAGAACGAGAATCTGAGTCTTAGAGATTATACCTTCGGGGTCGGCGACGGAGGTGGAGGCACGGAGAGGCAAGCATTTTTTTATTTTATTTTATTTTAATTATAATTAATATTAATTAATTAAAATTAATTAACATATTATTTTAATTAATTAGTCATAACTAATTATAACTAATTAATCAAATTTTATTAAAATTAATTAAAATCATTAATTATAATTAATATGTAATTAATTATAATTAATTAATATTAATTAATTTTAATAAATTTTAATTAATTAATCATAATTAATAATAATTAATTTTATAAATTATAATTAATTAAATCAATTTAGTTAAAATTAATTATAATTAATTAGATTAATTATAATAATTTTAATTAAAATTAAATATAATTAATTATAATAATTAATTAAAAATAAATAAATAAATAATTAATTAAAATTAATTAAAACAATTATAATAAAATATTTAAAAACATTTTTTTTTTAATTTCTTTCGGTCCGGCGGATTAACAGGATTTGACCGGATTTAGGCTAAATCCGGCCAAACGGTTTCAGTGCACGCGTTAAATCCCGGCGATGGTCAAATCCCGGATTAAGGATTCGCGTCTTAATCCCGTATTTACTGAATCCCTCAGTTCGGTGGATTTCGGGGATTCGGCCGAAGAAGAACGCGAAAGGTAGAAAGTTACCTTCTCCACAAGCTAGCTCCCGTCCCTTCTTGCGATAGGACACGAAGGGAAAGTTGTCGAACGAGCAAAGTCGACCGGCCACGATGGGACCGAAGCAGCGATCGGAGGTAGGGCTTGGTTTCTTCCTCTCTCCCTCCCTCTCTCTCTCTATCTCTCTCACGGGATCCGGCCTGAAGGGGGTGCGGGAAGGGAGAAAGTTAACTTCACAGCGAGCTCCTGTCCCTGCTTCATATCTAAACGTCGTAACTTCCGATCCCACTGGAAGCGTCGTCGAAGAAGCGAAGTCGCACAGCTACGCAGGAGTCGGAGGAGTACGGGACAGAGGGAGTTCGGTGTTGGGAGGCGAGTTCGGCACAACAAGGTAAGAGCTCGGTTCCCTCTTTCCTCTCTCTCTCTCTGATCGGAAGGGAATGGGAGGCAGCGACGGGAGTTTTGCTGGGGAATTCGCGTGTGAAGAGCGGCCAAACGAGAGGGATTCCGTCTCATTTTAAAGACGCGATCGAGATGAGCGGGAGATCGTGAGGACTGTTCGATGTTGTTTGCAGAGCAAAGGATTGGGGGACGGGACTGTAGCGGCCAGAGCAGCGATTTGGGTGAGATTTTGCCACAGGTAATGATTTTGAGCCCTTTTTTTTATTTCATTTTGTCTGTTTCCTTTGGCTCTAGCTCACAGGTCAACACATAAGTTGGAGGAACCATTGTGATTACTGGACGGTCAGAGCAGGGGCTGCGAAGGTGGATTGAAGGAAATCACCTAAATCCTAGGATCTGCCAAGGATTGAGATGACTGAGGAGATGTAGGGAGCAAAGAGATGGATGGTTGGGATGAGCAGCCCATAATAGTTGAGGAGATGAGTAGAAGAGATCTTGAATGAGGAAAAGAGAGCGCAATCTTGAGGGGATAGTGGAGGTCAGATATGAAAATTAAAGTCGGGCCATAGTTCAAGGTATATCATAGCTATAGGTGCAAGGCATAGGCCCTGGAAGCCCTGCAAGATGCAGATGACCCTTGCACACGAGCAAAAATTGGCTCTGTTTGTCTAATAATTACTATAAAGGTATCTAAATTTTCACCTTGCTCAAATGATCTTTTGAACAAAACGAGACCATTGAAAAAAGTTCTTAACATTTATTTTGTAAGAAGTAATTTAAAACGGTGAGTGCGCCATGTTGGCTAATTAATTTGTGGTGAGGTTTGGTTAGGAGGGGGAGGATCCAACCTTCTCTCTATCTTTTGCTTAACCCAATCAAAGCCTTCTTGTGACTGTCGGCTACTTCCTTCAGTCGGGAATCAACTCTGATACCAGGTTTAAATATAATAGGAAATAAATAGATGGAAGTGTAGAAATAATTATTTTTCTGTTAAACTATCTAGAAGAAAGGCATAGGATTTTAATACAACCTGAGTGCAAGGATCTCTTAGAAAAAATACAGCAATGAATCTTAATTCTAGAAGAGAGATAATTTCAAAATCATCTAGATTTTTTACCGCAAGAATGAATTAAAATGCTACCAAAACAAGCTACATAAATAAGGAAGCTAGAATACACAAAATCATGAATGCAACTGGGAGATATCCATGGTTTTATGTACAATTAATTCTCTTTCATTCATGGCCAGCAGACATCAGAGATGCAGGAAATGGAAATACCATTGCCATCAATTTTCAAGCCACCTAAGTTTAATTTCAATAACCGTATCTTCAAAGATGTAATTCGAACTTTTTCTCTCACACAAGCATTCCTAATTTTGCCATACATCAATCTTAACCTTTTTATTTTTGCTTCACTCAATCTAAACATCAATGAATTTCTTGTTGTTAGCACTCAGATCAATAAAACTTTGACAGCTTAATTACTATTTTTTTGAGTCTTTTGAGCAGCATGCATCTTCTTTCATGACTTCTGTAATTATATTTGTCATTGTTGTTTAATGCAGGTAACTAGGAAGTACTTTTTTCATCTTTGCACTGACTATGCATATGAATTGCATTGAAACTAATGACATGAAGTGAAGTTTTTTTCAACCATGTGCATGAAAAAGCTATTAAAAGATGTAATTTAGTGAAAAACTGTCTCTTTACTTCTCTAACTCTAGCTAATGGAAGAATATGTTATATTTTTGACCATATATAACTTAAATGAGTTTTTTAACCATCATATAAGTTCTATGGCTAGCATTTACAATCATATAATTATTTCATGTGGAGTTTCTTCTTGATGGAAGTATTAGTTTTCTCCGTGATATTACCTTGTTTCAGAAATTGCTTTCAGTAGATTTTATAATTAGCATTCTTTGAGGCAAACTTCGTACTTCCTTCATATCTTTATAGCTTTTTAAGTCTGTACTTCTAATTTGTGTTTTGTTAACTGTTTTTTAAGCATTTCATTTGGTATTATTTCTGATTTTTCTTGTCTTGCTGGATATTCCTCCAGAACTTGTGGAAACATCTACAAAGATGGTGGATGTGTATTGTAAAAACCTTGTACTTTCAAGTGATCTGGATCCTCAGGAGAATATGCACGGTGAAGAACTGTTACAAATGGCTAGCAGCGCTCTTGTTATGGTCTGTAACCCTGCCTTTCAATATAGTCATTTCCACAGTGCTGTTAGTATTCTACTAAAAGGAATTTGTTGAAATTGCTAAAAGCTCACCAGTTGTTAAATTACGAGAACTATCAGTCATCCTATGATATGTGAAAGATACTGCTGTATTTGATATTCCGTTTAGTTTTTCATATCTGTTGATAGTGTAAAAGTGGATAAGTCATTGATTGTAGTCAAGCTCGGAGAAACAAGGTTGTCATTATACTCAAAGATTGTGTGTATAAAAGGTGGGCAGAAGGCTGAATATTTAATTGGATTTTTACTTTTCCACCACCATAAATTTGATGAATTGTTTAATGTACTTAAATGTTTCCTGTTTTCCACACAAAAGTACTTTGCCTTATGAGTATACTCATATATTGGCTTCATGCTGTCCTACACTCGGTTACAGATACTGCCACTTGTTTCTTACCCAATATTTTGGTGGATCCTTAAGTTGTTCATGGTTTTATAGCGTTACTGAGACGTTGGGTGGAAAGCAGCATTGATTAGTGTAGTTTTCAAGAACATCAGGATTCTGTGTAATGCTTAAGGCATGGTGGGCTTTTGGCTAACAAACAATGGATATATTTTTATTGCAATGAAAAGAGAAGGTGTTTTTGAACAAGGCTGGGTGGGAATTCTCTCTATAGAACAGTAGACAGTTAAAAGAGATTCAGGGGTCAGTGGCAGGTTGTTGTATCTTCCTAAGAGTTAATCTTTAGTACATCACAAGGCATGCAATTGAAAATTTTGAAGAATATCTTATATGTAAACAATTTAGATTTCCTCAATGAACTTTCCTGCTACACCAGCCATGCACAATCAAAGCGAATGCTTATGTGGAAGGTTTAGTTTCAGTCCTAGCTTAGCAATATGCAAAATGGAGCTTCTCCTCGTGCACTTTGTGAAGAAAGTTTTTGAACTATGCAAGGTTTTAATTGCTAGATTTATGGTGTTTATTTTGATGTAAGGTTTCATTTGATGTAAATATTCTGGTGTCTACTACAATTAGGAAAACTTGTGCCATGCAGTATCTTTGGGCTGTTTACCCCTACTTTCAATGTCCAAACTATTTCAAAAGTATAGCTGGTCTTCTGAAACATTGTTTTTGGGTGGGTGGGGGTTCAAAAACTAAGGTTAAGGCTCTGAAGTGTGGACTCATGTACCCAAAAATTAATGGTGATTATTTTATGATCATATATGGAATTTGAAATAGCACAAGTAAACATATATTTTTGTTAGTTTTTTTGTTCTTATTAAGATCTTGCTTAATCAACTTTCATTATCACACTTTAATCGTCAGATGAGTTAACAAACCATTGACCTAGATTTCAATATGAACTGAGGACCCAATCAACTTGATTTGATCGTACTTATGGGCTGGGTTTATTCGCAAAGCATTCTTCTTGATTTACACTACTTAGGTTGTAGAAAAGATGTTTTTTATATTTAAGATGAATCATGGGCTATTTCGTTGAAGTTAGCACCAAGTAATGGAATTTTTATGGGAATTAATACAATGGGGTTCCATACCAGAAGTTATTGAAAATTGGGTGGTTTGGTAATAAATCCATATTGTTAATTGGTATAATAATAAAGGTTCCATTTTAAATATATATTTTTTTTGCAAAGAAGACATGAAAAACGCACCACCCAAATTTCAGAAATATTAGAAATTGTATTCTCATGTTCTTCTGGAGAACTATAAAAATTTGTTTCACTCTTATGATATCTTCCTTAAGTATCTCAAAATCTATGGTTGCATAAAAGATCAAATGTGTATATAACTAATTAAGTTTGGATAAATTGGACTTTGATTTGCATTCCTTTCAATGAAAGTTGTGAGAATATGATTGACTTTAGCTACTTTAGCACCTAAATGAAAATAAATATTTTTATTTTTATCATAGTACTAACAAAATGGAAATTGTAGGGGTTAAAAAAATGAAGTGTGGAAAAGCAGTAGAAGTTGATGCTATTTAATAGAAGGGTAGAAATGCTTAGGAGATTAAGGAATTTCTTAGTTTATTAAACTCTTTAATATTATTTTGAAGACTCAAGATGCCGGATGAGTAAAGAAAAGTGTGTTGATTCCTATTTTTAAGAATAAATGTGATGTACAAGAGTGTGAGGGTTATAAAGGAATTGAGTTAATGTGTCATACATTAAAAATGAGAGAGAGTAGTTGAGCATAGGTTATGATGTGATACTAATATTTCTCAAGTTTAAATCTACTCGAATACACTTAAATGTAAAAAATTACACTTTTTATTGAAAAAATATTGCCATTTATTATGCCATGTCTTGAGAATGAGTTTGGGTTACTATTTTATGTATTTTGGTTTTTATTATCTCTAATTTAGTCGGTACAGTTTTCGTATTCATACCATAACATCTTTTTTTTTTTTTTGCCATCCTCTGTGTACAGGGCTTCTGAGTTGCTTGGCTATATTTTATTTCAATCTTGTGATGCTTTTTTAGATATAACCATGTTAATATAGTTCTTTGCTTAAATTTCTTGGTTGTTATATTTCATTTCAATCTTGTAATGCTGTTTTAGCAGTAACAATGTTAAAATAGTTCTTTTGGTTTAATTTACCTTGCTTGTATCCTACATAAACATCAGTTTGTCCGCCAACTTTTAATTAGGATAATCTAGTACTCTTACTCATGTTTTAATGCATGTGTTTAAACCTTGTCCTTTTTTATACTGAATTACTAAATTAGAAAATGAGTTGAACATGTATCTATCAATCTCGGCACAATACCAATCTTGTATTATTCGTTGCCTTCTGCTCCAATAGCACCATACAAATTTAAGTGATTTCCTGGAAGTAATTTCTGTTATATCCTGAGGCAGAAGCAAACCTATACCTTTCATTATTGGGATATTTATTTCAAATATCATAGATTATATTACTAATTTAAAAATATTAACTGCACAACATGATCTGCATGCGTAAAAAAACCTATGGGCTTTTTGGAGTATTCCTTTAAATGTCTTCTGAGTGATCTTAATCCTATATCATTATTTTTTCTCCATTGCGTTATTATTGCAAGTAATTGCTTGCATTGTGACACTATCAAGTCTTATTCCCATCTAGTGGCATGATGTTATTATGTGATTTAATTCTTTTTAGACCTTAAAATCTTTAACCTAAGATGTTTTATGCAGCTTTATTGGCGTACAAGGTGCTATGGGTACTTACTAGAGGCACTTCTAGTTTTGGAGTTTGGTTTGAACATTAGAAAGTAAGTTTCATGAGCCTTGAATGTCTTTTTTGAACATTTGTGCTGATTTGTTGACTATCTTCATCTTAATGAAAATTCCATATCTTTACTCCAAAAGGAAAGGATGTTTTTTATTGAAATGTTTTTAGGATAATTTATAACATGGAGAAGTTATACTATTTTATTAAGCAAGTTTTAAGTTTAATTAGAAAGTTATATTATAAAAAATACATGACATCTAGTGCTTGACTAAGCTAAGTGTTGCGCTAGAAAACAACTAGTTGTTTTATTCAATAAACTTATTTCAATAATGATGAATAATTTTGAAGACAACTGGTTGTTTTATCCAATAAACTTATTTCAGTTAAGGTAGAATAATTTTGAAGAGTTTAAATGATAATCATCACTTGACATAATTTTGAGCTCTTTAGTAAAAGGCCTTTTCAATTGAGTTCCAAGTAGGTTGACTAAAAGAATACTAAAAAAAAAAAATTGGATAAATGTTCGTTTCAAAGACCAAAGAGAACAAACACAATGCTTGCCAAAACATCATGTCATTTATGAAACTGAAAAAAAAAAACTTATGCTCATTTTGGTCTTACTTTCGTTTTGTTTTGTCTGTCTCTCGCTTGCAAACTGAACTCCGTCCTTCAGCCCCAATCCACCACAACACCATCTCGTGCGCTTGTGCCTTCCTTCTTTCATGTGATTGATCCCACCTCTCACACCAATCCCAAAGCCCGTGGTATCTCTATCCGATCCCATTGTCCCTATTCGCACGCAATCAACTTGCGCCGATCAACCCTTCCGATGCCCCAACATGCTCCATGTCACTTCTATTGTCCGATCAAACTCCTTATCTTACTTGACACCTTCATCCGGTCACACCAACAAGCACAAACAGGCTCGCGATCACAACCTACCCCCACAAGTGACACACTCACGTGACCCTTATCACACAAGCCGATTGCACTTTGTTCATGCGGATTCGTTCGGTCTACACATGCCTAGCCCTCGCCTGCCTGATTTCTTCATGCTCTAAACGTACACGCCTACTTGTGAATTCTCCCACTACAATTATCCGATTCATGAATATTTTGTCAGTTACAACAATTCAAATTGCTCCTCCTGTATCAAGCACACATGACGACTCCAATCGAATTATATGGATTCATATAATTAAACATAAATTGTCGTATTATCAAAGAAAAGTCTTTTATTCTCTAAAATAAGTAGATATGTATTTCAATCTGAATACTTGCACCATTGATCTTTGATTTGGGCTGGATGAATTTTCAATTTCAAGACCTTGCACCATTGATTTTTGATGTGAGCATGACGAATTTTCAATTTCAAGGCCCTACGCCGTTGATCTTTGATCCGAGCAGGTAGAAACCACGATAAACGCCGTCTCGACCTCCCCTAGCTCGGAAGGGATGCCAGTAGGTTGCATAAATCATCTTGGGAGGTTGTCATATTCTCTTTTGGGGATTGAATGCTAGGTTCTTCTGATCCGGTGCAGTATAATGGAATTGATCTCTTACACCTTTAGATTACAATTTACCCTTTTAATGTTCATGCAAAGCGCGCAAGAGCCATCAATTATTTTGCTTTATGTTTGTTTGCTGTATTGCACTTGGTTTACAAAATGAATGGCCTCAACTGTGATCAAATGGACGAATTCAACTTACACCAAAAAGTAAAGATAACTGGCTTTTTGTTGGCCTTGTTGTGGTGTGAATACAATAATTCGGAGGTAGAAACCGAAGACTCTCTTCATGTATAAAGAATAGTTATCGGTGTTAAATTATATTTGGGATGCTTTTTTCTTTCATTGTTTGAAGAAGAGAGATTTGTTGAGGGTTCATAAGAGGGGACAAGAGGAGACTTGCCCAAAGGAGGAAGGAGTCGGGCCCAGATAGAGTAAGGTTAGTAATTTTGCTTGAATCTCTCATGATAATCTCTCATATTTTAATTGACTTGAAATTAAAATAGATATACACAGATTGATTTAGCTGGCCTATTAAAAATGACTTGCATTCAACTAAAAATTAACTTGATATATAATAGATTTATATATTTGTGATTGTTTATTATTGAGAGTTCCACACACATACATGTACATATTTATATATATCTATGCATATGCATATACATACACACAAACACACACTTACTCACATATATATGCATAATATTTAATTATTCATGGTTATAAATACTTTTTTAATAGTAACTAATAGACTTTAATGGATTCAACTTTAAACTTGATTCAAAATCGATCTGTTTTAGCTTGACTAAAACTTCACTCGAGTCGAAATTAATATATTTGATTTCCAATTTTGTGTGGCATGCTTTATTGAGCTAGAATCACCTGTGTAACGCCTTGTTTTAATGCTTTCTCAATGAACGATGAGGTGTAGCAAAGATGGATAATTTTGGAAGACGCATTTTTCACCAACACCTATACTGATTTTACTAATCCATATCGAATGAGTCAAAAATAGTTTGGCTAGATCATTACAAAGTAATATCTCTGTTAGACCGGTCCTCCCTGGACCGGTCCAGCCGGCCCAATCCAGTGGGCCGGTTCGTTTTTACCGAAGGAGGGGGCGGGCAGAACAGGAGGCGGAAGCCGCATGAGGGCTAGAGGTGGGGTCCACTTGAAATTCAAGTTGTTTCTTGGAGCCAAAATGAGGGGAAGTGAGGGCAATTAGGTCCTTTTGTATCTATTTTGAATTGTATGCATTAAGTAGGGAGTAAAGGGGAGGTTTAGGGTTATGTTGAATTTGCTTGAAGTTTTTCTTGTTCTTCGTTGGAGGCTAGGCTCTAGATCGAATTCTAGAGATTGGGAGAGTGCGGTCCTCCTCTCGAATAGAGGATCCTTGTATCTTTGCTATTTTCCTTGCATCTACTAGTAAAATACAAGTCTTTTCTCCTATTTTCTCTCAGTTTTTCCCTGTTTTTCCACTGTTTTGGGCTGTTTTTCTTCTGCGGACAGCAGTTTGCGCGGAGAGTTGTTGTGAAAGTGAATAGGAAATACTTGAAATCAAGTATTTCCTATCAATCTCATCCTTTAATAGATTCATCATACTTATTGATATGAAAGTGTGCATAATTTAAATCATTAAAATAAACTATTGAGTTTCACTTTCATAGAAAATTTATACATATTAGAATTCTTTAATTCTCATAATGTACATTATTTTCTATGTTATATCCTAAAATTGAACATTCCTCCATAACATTAGCGTATTAGATAAGTTGGGTCATCTCTCTATGATCCCATTTTCTCTTTTCTCTTTTTTGAAAAATAATAATATAATATTTGTTGTGTTAAATGCTCAGTGAGATAAATATTTTTGATATAAGATTCAAACATAAAAGAAAAAAAGCTAAAATATGTATGTTGATCCTTTGAACTAATATGAGTATTTGATTATGGATATAACTAATTTAGTACAATAATAAACATTAAAGAAAAAAATTTCTGGCATTTAAATAAATAAAAGACTTAATATTAAGCAATAGCATGAGTATATGTAAGAATATGAAATGCATTTATCAATTTTTAAATTATGGAGTGTACATTACTTATTAATGATTTGCTCATCTTTATTTTCATCTTGGGTCATTAATTCTTTAAAAATATTATATAATGCCTAGTCTTTTGGCACATTTATATTATTAGTCTTCATTGACGTCGGCTTTTGAAGACCACTAATAAAGTTTGGACATTCCAGCGTGGCAATTATGAATGACCCCTTGATACCGATCTAACCACTCCAACTTTCTAATATCAAGTGTTTGTAATTCTTCGTAGTATCAATGGCCCCTCGATCAAGGTTTAACTTTATAGTATCAACTTCCTATGATCGAGATTTGGGAACTTTACTTTTTTTGTTCTTATGAAGACTCGTTTCGCCAAAACTTTTGCCTCTTCGTGCAAGTTATCATAGTCTACTATTCTTGTGCAAGTTTTCATAGTCTGCTAACATATGCCATATGATATAACCTTTCATTAAATGCCTACAATTTAATCTCATTGTCATCAATATTTTAAATTTGTTTAGCATGAATATTCACCTATTATTAATTAATCTATTATTTATTTAACGTCCATCATGGTTAGGACTTAGGCTTAGGCATGATATGTGAAAGTCAAAATTTATGTGTTAAATAAAAATTAAACATTCTTGATTAAAAATATCTCGAGTTTTTTAAAATAGGTGATCCTACAAAAATTTATTAGACTTGTTAAATTTTTATGTCATACTCCATCTGAAGTGACATCTACTTGCATATAGCAATACAATAAAATTATAGAATTTAACAAATTTTAAGTCCCAAGCATGGTATGCTCCCTATATTGGAGATTGAGTATATAACCTAAATTATAAAATCTTCTTTGGGAAAGTTTCATAATCTAATTTATCAATTATGTAATTAACTATCCTATAAGCTATTCCTATCATCAATTTGTTGATTTATCATTTTATGGCATGGAATTTTGGAAGATTCTATTTTTTGCTTAAACAACATTACATTTTGGAAGATTCTTTTCTTGTATAAATTTCCAAGTTAGCTTGAATTAAATTCCAGAGCAAAATCATGATATGAAGCTGGTGTAATATTGCCTTTTCAGTAAAGTTTTTGCAGTCAGTAAAGTTCTGGTGCATTCGAGGTTGTAATATTGCCACTTTTTGTTATTCTACTGCTCATTTTTTTGTTTTTAACTTTAGTACCTTAAATTTATAAATGAGCCTGGAATATTTATCGTTCAACTTTTGCCTCAACATACAGCATTTTCTCCCATCGGTCATGTCTTTTTTTATTCAATACTGTTGAGTTATTGTGCAGTCTTGGTCATCTATGTTTGTAATAGAACTAGGACCACATTTTAGTTTCTGCAATCACTCTCTTTCGTTCTACCTAATAATCAGCATATATGGCTTTGTTTGTTGTGCAGATATGTTTGGCAATACAAATTGTCTTTGGTGCATTTATATTCATACGTTAATGCACTTCCGTTGGCATACGAATGGTAAAAGTTTTCAAAATATCAAACAGCAACTCAGCTGATTTATCTTTTGTTAATAGTTTCTAGAATGTTGTATAGCTGTGAGCCTATGACATGTCCTTGAAATGCTGCAATCTTATTTTTGTTTTCTTGTTCAGGTATGGTACTCTGGATACAAAAAACATATTATTGGAGACTGTATCCCATCATATTATGCCCCAGTTGTTTGTATCACCCCTTTGGTCAGAAACCTCTGCTCTTCTGAAAGATTATCTCAAGTTTATGGATGATTATTTAAGAGAAGCTGCTGATCTTACTTTTTTGGCATATCGCCATCGTAATTATTCCAAAGTAAGATGCTTTTTTCCATCTATTTTGTGATACTTAGTTATTACTTACCCAAATAGATCATGATTGCTATGTCAAAGTTGTTTTTCTGTTTGAAACTGAATGATAACCAAATTTGTTTTGTTAATGCTGTGCCTGATCCTTTACATCAACATTGTCTTATTTTTTTTTTCCAGCAAGCAAGAATCAAACTGAAACCTTTGATTTGTTGCTCATTTCCAACCTCATATGGCTTTGTATTATGATAAACTGATTACATTGACATAATTTAGATGGCGTTTGCTAATGATTGATGGAGTTACCTTTGAAACTGCATTCCCTGTAAACTCTGCTTTGCTGAATTTATTTCATTCAGAAATTGAAAGAATCATAGTTGTTGAATTCTATGTCCCTTATTTTCCCTCTTCCATTAGTGTGATTCAGCTATATAACTGGATCTTGTGTTGGATAAGTTTCTTGTAATCATGTTAACATAATTTTCTTGGAAGAACGAAAAGAAATATGTGATTTATATTACTATGCTTGAGGTAGAAATATTTGTTGATTTTTGCTCTACAAATGAGTGATCTTGTGCATATTTGATTCACTCAATTTGGGTTGGGTGAATGTGGGAATTTCCTACAACTTTTGAGTTGAATAAAGAGGGATTTCTCCACATTTTTGGTTTGTAGAAAAGAGAGGAGAGAATCCAACTTATGGGTTGCAAACCCATGAATGTCCTTGAACTTTTGATGTTCAAAGAAAACCATTCATTTGTCATATTCGGTGCTATGCAAATGAAGGAGGATTTGGTGGTTTTCCTGCAATCCTAATTTATAGAAAATAAGGAAGACGATGCAACTTGGAGGAAGTTCTTTGAATATTTGATGTTCAAAGAAGAGTTATTATCTACCCAATTTGTTTTGGGCAAGTACAAGAAAGTGGCATGTAGATTTGGATTACGAGCTGCCTGAATTTCTTTGAACCTTTTTGGTGTTCAAAGAGAGGAATTCACCTTTCCAATTTGGATTGGATGGATGGAGTTGAGATAAAACTTTGATTCCTATGCTTAGGTAGAATTTTTTGTTGATTTTGGCTCAACAAATAAATAATTTGGGTGTATGTTTGATTCACTTGACATAGGTCAAGTGAATGTAGGAATTTCCTACAACTTTTGAGTTGTTGGAGATAGGAGGAATTTTCTATAATTTTGGTTTGTAGAAAAGTGGGAGAGGAACATGCAACTTAAAAGTTGCAAATTCATGAATATTTTTTTGAACGTGTGGTGCAAAAAGAGGTGCACACTCTCCTAATTTGAGTGAGGAAAATAAGAGAATTTTTAACAACTTGAGTTGTAGAGAGAGATGCGATATGCAACTTGGAGGTTGCAAATTGGAGGATGAATCATTGAATTTTATCTTCAATGAAGCAAAATTATTTACCCAATTGAGTGTTGGGTAAATATGGAAAACAATGTGCAACCTATAGGTTGCAACTTGGAGGAATTTCTTTGAGTATTTGGTGTTCAAAGAAAGAGACATGCACTCACTCAATTTAGGCTAAGTGAATGGTGGAGAAGACTAGGATTTGGATCCTATGTCTAGGAGGTTATTTGTTGGTTTCGTGTCCCAACAAATGAGATGGGAGGACTTGGAATTTGTCTCCAAGCTTAAGAATTTGTGGCATGATGGATGTAGGATTTTAGAGAAATCCAAAACATCATGCAAGCAAGGTTGATGATGACTCCTAAGATATGCTAAGGATTCGTGTGATAAAACATTTGGAGTATTCTATTAAGAATACTCCAAGCATCATGCATGAAGGAGATGGGTGATGATTATTTGTTGATTTGGTATCAACAAATAAGATGAATACTCGAGACTTTGAAACCTCTATACAAGTTTCGTGGCAACAAGGGAGGAGATCATTCGTTGGTTTCTTGCTCCAACAAATGGGATGAGGGAAACTTAGAGTTTGGCTCTAAGGTGTGATGGCTCACGTGGTGCTGGCCCAATCCTAGACACTCTAAGATCCTTTTTCAAACTTTCTCCTCCCATTTTGAGTAAAGAGATAGATAAATAAATACATCCCGTTGCATTGATCGGGGAGTGCTCGTACTAACTGAGGGGGTCAAAAACCAAGAAGTGAGTTATTTATACCAAGCAAAATGCTTGGAGCCTTGAGGAAGCTCCAAAATCTCACACATGAGGGGAAAGAGCATCAAAAGATAACCCCTGATGTATGCTAGAACTCATGCAACAAAATACTTGGAATCTTGAGGAAGCCCCAAGCGTCATGCATGAAAGAAATGTGTACATGAGAGAGGGTTCCCGACCTATTGCTTGTATGAATGTTTTGGATTCATTTTAAAGTAGGGAAGGTTTACTTCTACAACTTCTATGGGTTTTTAAGATCAATTTTGACATGATCTATAAATCCTAGAAATGTATGCATGTGATTCATCATTTCTGGGGGATTTACCATATACTCGAGTTACACGTCATTGCATTTGACCTTTCCATTTGCAAATTATACTTATCATACTTAGGTAATTTTGATATGTGGTGGAGTATGATCCATAGACCTTTAAAAGTCATGGAATGCACCACCTCCGCTTCACAAGTGTTTAGAAATTAAATGAGCATGCTTATAAATTAATAAAATCAGGTAAACGACTAATTAGCAAAAGACTCAACATTATGTCAAAATGCTTGCACAATTCTAATACAAGATAGAACATAGCCTAGGAATCTTGAAAATTCATAAGATATATCACATTAGTTCAAATAGTATTTAAAATTGCACAGGCATACCTATTTGTTTTGTAAATTTTAGATGAATTACAAACCCAATGAATGCAAGTTGCCGCATTAGATCAATTTTGTCAAGACATTAGCATGGGGGGGAGCACGACCTACAATGCAAGGAAACCTACACTTAGAATGCAAGCAGATAGAGTCGTACGGCTCCATCCGTCTCACTTTCTCTGGCTAGGTTTGACACACGCGAGTATGAGGAAGAAGACCTCAGTTCCTCAGTCGCACTAGCATGTAGGCGGAAGACTCCTCTTCTTCTGTTGGGCTGGGAGGACTGCACAGAAGCATGACGTCCCGAATCCCTTCGTCTCCCGCTCGATTTTGGCTTACGAAACATGCATGATTTGAATGACCCCCTCCTTCTGGCTCTTGCTCTCTCTATATGCAAAATCAGATACTTCTTTGTCCAATGCAATCCTTTGCCATAATATCCTGACCTTCCATCGCAGAAATCATGGGGAAAAGATGCTGTAGCGGCGACCTTTGAATCTCAGCCCTTAGATTAGATTTCCGGATTTAGCGAAATGATGAGAAATGGCTAGGAAGTTAAAAGACCTTATTTGGAATGAAATTTGAACCTGGATTGGGCTCGGTCCTAACCAATTTGGGTCGATTTAGGTTAGACCGGGTACGATTGAGCCAATTTTGTGAAATTGGACTCGAATCGGCGTCAATTAATGTCAAATTTCGTTCGATTAGGCTTGATTGGGTTCGATTTGGCCCGATTTGGGTCGGTCTCAGTCGATTTGCGAAAATATACGTCAACATGCTAAATCAAACATTTCCTGCCTTTACGATCTTACCTAAAGTAGTAATAAAGATCTTTGGTTGCTTTTTCTTTGTTTACAACTAGAATAAAAGTATAAAAATAAAAAAAAAAACAGATCCTATGGCATGACAATGCTTTTTTTTTTTTTTTTGAGTTAAACAGCAGCAAAGAGGGGGCATAAATGTTTTTAGCTTATTTCAAACAGATTATTTATTAAATGTATCTTTCTTTGAAATGTAACTTTTCCAACCTCATCTTCAAGGGGAGCAACATCAAGAACATTTATTTTTCTAATTTTTTTTTTTGAATTTTTGCAACAAAAAATTTCGTTTTCTCTAATTTTCAAAGTGATTTCATTCAAATCAGACTCATTCATACAAAAAGAATTGATATTTTAAATACTACAAGCTCAGCAAGGCCATAGGTAAATTTCTTAGAGGATCATGAGTCTGTCAAAGAAAAGAGGAGGTGCAAACATGGAAAGATTTTTTTGGATTATTTTACTTATGACGACAAACAAATAAAGAAAAGAAGTTTGAAGGTTCTTTGCTAGGTCATGGATTAGATTAGTCTATAGAAAAACCAAATAACACTATGTATTTTTAATACCCTATTACTAGAACTACTAAAATTCATCCAATGTCAAAATGTATCCTACAAAAAAAATTTCGCCTTCATTTTTCATCTTTATCTCTCACTTTTCCATTGTAGTGATTCCAAAAATAATATAGGAGTTTTTCTTGGTTATAGAGTGGAAGGATAATGTTTTTGAGGAGATGAGAGCACTTCGAAAATAAGGCTTTGGTGTTGGTGGATCCACCAAGTGGAAAGAAACCGGTGGCATATGATTGGGTCTTCATCGTAAAGTTCAAATATGATGGAACAATAGTGGCATACAAGGCCCGAGTAGTTGCTGAATTGTTTACTCAGATGTATGGTATTGATTACATATTTGCACCAATGGAAAACACTAAACAACTTTAGAATCTTAGTTTCGATTATAGCTAATATGGTATTGATTACATATTTGCACCAATGGAAAACACTAAGCAACGTTAGAATCTTACTTTCGATTATAGCTAATCTTGTCTGGCCGTTACAGCTACTTGCTTTCTTTCTCGTTAGAGATATAGAAGTTTATGTGTGATCCTCTTCAGGGTAATGGAGAAAATTTTTGCTTGAAAGTGTGTCAGTTGAACAAAATCTCCTTATGATTTAAAATGATCACTGAGGGCATGATTTGAGGAATTCTCTTGAGCTGTAAAAAAATGGGGCTACAACTAGGCTCAAACTTACCATACTATGTTTATGAAGTAATCAAAACTATGTAAAATAACTATTTTGATGGTTTATGCGGATGAAATTATCTTAATAGGTGACGATTTCATTAAGATAAATTGATTGATGGAAAGTTTGGCCTTTGAAATTGAGATCATATGCATAGGGGATCTTAATTTTTTTTCATGGAATATTGATTACAAGATCAAATAAGAGATTGTGGCAACTGGCAAGTCAAAGAAAATGCATCTTAGATCTTTCCAATGAGATGGTTTGAGCGAGTGGAGATCTATGGATACATCGATAAATTCAAATGTAGAATTCAGGAAAGACAAAGGGAGAAACTATTGACGCCACTTGATATCAAAAATAGGAAAGCTGATATACTTATTTCACACATGACCTCATACAGCCATTGTCATGAGTTTTGTGAGTCAATTCATGCACTCTCTTAAAGAAGTAATATCTTGAGGTTACCAATTGAATTTTGTGATTCCAAAAAAAAAAAATCTCATATAAAGTCTTATTCTTCCAAAAAAAAATGCAAAGAGGAGTTGAAGTGTATACACCAAGATGATTAGGTAGGTTCTACTGCAAATAGGACTTCAACAAACGAATGCACCTATTTAATGGGCTATTCATGTTACTTGGTGAAATAAGAAGTAGAATATGGTTGCTTGTGGCAGTGTAGAAGCAAAATATAGAGCCATAGCTAATGGGGTTCATGAGTTCTTGTAGCTAAAATAGGTTCCAAATAAATTGAAGAAGCCAGTAAGCTTGCCAATGAAATTATATTGGCATAACAAGGAATAAGCGCAGCTCAGAACCCTGCACAACGTGGAAAAGACAAACATATTGAATTTAGCGACGCTTCATAAAAGGAAAACTTTAGATCAGACTCATTTTTATGTCATTTGTTCCAACATCACTCTGGACAAAAACATTTTTAAAGGATTATTTAAATCCAATTTTACATTACTAATCATGTTGGGATTGATTGAGATCAACTCGCCAACTGAGGTGGATTGTTGGAAACTATGACAGGAAAAGAAGGCAAAATGCTGATTCAAAAAGTAAAATAAAAGAAGCAATTGCAAACTATGAAAGGTCAGTGCTGTCTTAGTAGAAAATGAGGAAGAAAATGAATGCCTTGATTTTTTCCAAGGAGCAAATCTGAAAAAAAATAAAGGATTGGTCTGTCTAGGAACCACGACATGTAGAAAATGAAAACATGGAAGTATTAGAGCTGACATTCAGCTATACTATTTAGATTCTGTAATTTTGTGTAGTAGGAAAGATAGTTAGGGGGTGTAATAGGTTTCTAACATTGTGCATTAATCTTTTTTATGTAGATTTCATGTACAGCCATGCAATTAGATAATAAATAAATAATATGGTCTCAAATTTCAACAGACAATCCGTTTTTAGAGCAGATGTATATTGGGAACTTTATCCCAAGTGTTTATTTGAGGTTGACTTTCTGCTTGCCGTTATTTCTAATATCAGGATTGGTTAATCATTTCTTTGGTTCTGTGCTTTATCATGCAACTCCCTTACTCCAATTAGTAAGTCTCCCATTTCAATAAAATTCATGGAATCTTTCTTTCATCAACTAGCAGACTTGTCCCAACTTTCTAGGATTGGCTATTCATGAAGCTCCGGATGCATGGCAGCTATTTTTAGGTTAATTTTTTATTGTTGTGCAGGCTTGTCCCAACCATTTGTGGTCAGCTTTGCATTATCATCATCATCTGAAAAGAGCAATCTCAACTTTGTCCCAACTATTTGGTTTTGACTGCTGGTTACAAGCTAAATTCAATTACTTAAGAATGATTTATGCTATTCAATTTCTACCGTGATTACAATGCTCAGCAGTTTGCATATGTGCAAGCGTTTTTGGCTTGTTGTATAATCTTTCCATTGTACATGGTCAGGTGATTGAATTTGTTCAATTTAAAGAGCGCTTAGAACACTCAAATCAATATTTGGCTGCAAGAATTGAATATTGGATTTTACAACTGAAACAGGAAACAAATACCCTTGAAGAAGCCGAGGTAATGTACTTATTTCTTTCAAGAGTTTAAGCTATCTTGACTTTGTTGTGGGGGTCCTGTGCGCCATATTTTTCTTCAATGAGAACTGAAGTTGAAGTTCTTTTTTAGCTTTTTTTTTTTTCTCATAATCGTAGCAGTTACCGTGACACAAAGGAAAAAGGTTGTTTTGTTTGGTGTGTGTGTGTGTTTTTCCTGGCTTGGTGGCATTGGGGCGGTTTTTGTGTTTGGGGTTGGGGGCATGCAGGGGAATGGTTTACAACATTTCCTCTGAAAAATCTCAGAGGAGCTCTTAAAACAATTGCTGTCAAGAGTGAATTCTTATTGCCATTAGTGGCCTTAAGCAACTGTTTTGTGTTTGTATGTTATGTATAAATGGCTTCATAATTTTTTGTCTTCAAAATTACTATAAATATCTTAATTATTTTTGGATTGGCAATAAATTAATCAATCACACGACTTAGGTGATTAAGGTCACCTATCACAATATAAAGTCATTCTTGACCACTTTTGCATTTGGAGCTATTCCATAAAATTTTTCGTTGCTTAGCCCGGTTTTTTCCTTTACATAATCGTCATACCACTATCATATAAGCATAATGTTAAAAGTTCTCTTTCTTATGTTTGCAGTGTATTCTTGAAAAATTGTACCGTGGAATGCAATTGCTAGAGCTGTCAAGTGATGAGAAACTAAATTCCTTGACATTTAATGAAGATCTTCAGCTGCGACCTTGGTGGTCCCCAAGTTCTCATGTAAATTACCTTTCAGGTAGTTAAGCACCTTTGAAATAGTCAATCCTTTTTTTTTTACTCCAATTAACCAACGTTTTGGTTATAGATTCTTATCATGCTTCTTAATGGAAGCTTTAGACCTATTTGGTATATTTATTTTGATTGTATGTAAAATTGGGCTTTTGAACAGTTTTGTCTCTGAGGTGTTTTGATTTGCTTCTCCTTTCTTTACCTTGACAGAACCTTTTGATGGAGTATCAGCATGCTCTCGAGAGAACTTGGTATGTAATAGGATACATTGTGAGCCACAATTTTTAGTATACGCAAAAACTTTTGGCAAAAATTTTGATGAAACTTGTTTATTTTGTTCTGTATTTTGTATACCTTGTATGAAGTGTCAATGATCAATAACTTTATGAAAGATTTTCTTTCCCACTCTTGAATTTCGTGAGAAATTACACAGCAGGTTGAATTACGGTGCTATTTTTATTGCTAAACTATTTATTCCAAATTGTGTGGCTGTAATAGAAGTTTAATAGGAGCTTTTTTTTTAAGTTTGAAGGAAAATTAATGGAATTAATAGATATTATGATTCATAGGAAATTAAATATTTTGTGCATTCAAGAAACTAAATGGGTTCGAGAGAATGCTAACGAAATTAATAGTTTCTGATTTAAACTTTGGTATTTGGGTAGGAGTCATACTAGAAATGGTGTATGTGTTATTATAGATAAGAGTTTGAAGGATAATGTTATAAAAATTAATAGGATTGGAGATAGAATTATAGCTTTAAAGAATATTGTTGATGCTAAGATTGTTAATATTATAAGTGGTTATGCTCCTCAAGTAAGTTTGTATATGAGTTCTAAATTAAATTTTTAGAATGACTTGAATTAATACAAAAGATATCTCTTGAAGAAAGAGTTTTTATTAGGGGAGATTTAAATAGACATGTTGGTAGAGATGTAGATGATTTTAAAAACATTCATGGTGGCTATAAGTTTGGAACGACAAATGAATATGACAAGATCATATTAGATTTTTGTTTAGCTTATGATTTTTTAATTGCTAATATCTTATTTAAGAAAATGAATGAGCATCTTATCACTTATAAAAATAGATAAAGTACATCTTAGATTAACTATTTTCTTATAATAAAATTAGATCATTTAGATTGCCAAAATTTTAAAGTTATCCCAAGTGAATATTTATGTACCCAACATCGATCATTAGTTTTAGACTTTAAGATAAAGGGACATAAAATAAAAAATAAAGTAAAACTATATTCTAGGATTAGATGGGGGCATTTAAAGAATATTGATAAAAATATTTTTGAAAGTAGGATTTTAGATCTTAAGATTTTGTATGTGCATGAGGATGTTAATATTATGTGAAAAAAAGTGACTAGTGATATTAAGAATATTGCAAAAGATGTGCTTGAAGTATCGAAGAGAAAAGCTCATAAAATAAAAATAGTTGGTGGTGGAATCCAAATATGTAAGAAAAGATTAAAAATAAGAAAATCTGTTATAAAAATTGGTTTAATTTTTAAATTATGATAATTGAGAAAGATATAAAGAGACTCGTAAGGAATCTAAGAAAGTAATATATGATGCAAAAACCTTAGCTTTTAGTAATTTATATAATAAATTAGATATCAAGGAGGGAAAAAGATATATGTATAAGTTAGCCAAACAAAGAGATATGCGCCCAATTAATTGTGCAATTAATCCCCCCCTCTTATTTTGAAATTCAAATCTTAAGCTCAAATAAATCCCTCCAATTTCACTTAAAACTGAAATTAATTCAGTTTTATTTCTAAACTTAATTTCAAGTTCATTAAAATTCAAATCTTAAGCTCAAATAAATCCCTCCAATTTTGATTTAGATTCTCAAGTTCATTAAAATATTGATCAGAGAATTTTATTCGTTCTTTTTCTAAGAACATGTTTCTGTACCAGATTCTGAATGGTTTAAATTTTTCTAACATATAGTGACAGATAAACGTCTCTCTAAGGGCTGTATTAAGTCCGTAAATCATTGAAATTGCATTTCGGAGGGAGTCGGGGATCTAAAATTTTGATTGTCCCTTACTGGATGAAATATTCTATTTTGACTGAGGGTTAATCCTGGACTAGAAGCTATATCAGTTTCGTCTGAATTAGATGTTTTAATTTCATCTCCTGACGTTGAAGGAATAGTGATTTTAGGAAGATTTATAGATCTTCTTGGATTAAATCTTACTTCTACATCTCCATCAGATGTTTGGATTATTTGATCTATATCTTGATTGATAATAGGTTTAGGTGTAATTACTTGAGGCAAAATCCATTGATCTGGGAATGTTACTTCATTCCATTTAATTACTCTTTTAGTAGCGATGTTTGAGGCTAATAGATTTGTTTTTATTAGAGTAGTTCTATTATTGGGTTGAACTATTTTTTTAACTCTTGGACTTAAGGTATTCATTACCTTAAAATGGATTCTATAAATCAATGCTATTGTTTCAGATCCAGGAAGAAAGTTGTATCCATGGAGTTGAAGATGTAATTTAATTGCTTCAAATAAATGTACATCAGTTAATGTTAAACTGAGATTTGGAAACGTATTAAAATAAACCGGTCCATGACAAAGACTGGTTTCCATCACTCCCATAAGGGATTGCGCCCAATTAAGGCATCTGCCATCTCTTAGACAAGCTAAGATAGATGCATTAAGTCCTCTTAAAGTTAGAGGTTTGAAGGCGATTTGGATTAAACCAATATGCAAGTTTTTGTAATCTTGCATGTATGATTTAAGATCGTCATAAGATAACAGAGAAATAGTCTTCTCTGTTGAATCGATTGTAATAGATTGTTCTACCATTTTAATGGTAGTTTTTCCTTTGAAATCAAAGGTTCCGATTTGATAAATTAAGGTTTTATCTACCTTAGGTAGAGACCATTTATTAAGGTCTTCCTCATTTAGAGGATATTCTATCAATTCAGCTTTTTTAATATCACAAAAAGAGGGTATTTTACCCTTATTTAGGATAGATGAAGAAGATGAAGATGCCATTTGTATAAGACTCGATTGGTAAGCTTATGTTTCTACGTATTAATAGAGGAGGCATATTTGAAATGGTTTAGTAAGGAAAGAAACGTACACTATTCATCAGATTGAACAAAAACATGAACTATCCAGGACTGACTACCCATACCAAGGGATACTGCCAAAGTTCAATACTATTATTCAAAGTAAGAAGTGCAGTGTCAGTGACTTTCAATACATAAACTCATCATGTCCTGCCGCCCCGATTAAAGAGTGGAAAAATAAACTTACCAACCTCAGTAACACACTACTCACACATGGCTCTGATACGAACTTGCAGAAATTGAAAAGAGAATAAAAATACTATAAAGTAAGAAAGGCAAATTGTTAAGCAAACTTACAAATTTTATTTCTTCAAGCAAAAGACTTCAATACAAACGATGCCTTACAACCATGGCATACAAACTTATTTATAGAACTAGAAACTTAGAGGGGAAGAAAACTTACAATTATTAAAGTTAAGCAAGTACACTTATTAAAGCATAAAGTAAAATAAAGGTACATATAATATTCTCCACTATGCTGGTTGATTACAGCTGGTAGGAGACCATTGTCCTGCTAAGATAATGGAGAATATAAAGAGAATATAACATGTCAAAAGGCAGTACGATTCTGCCTGTAAAGCTCCTTTATTAAAAGTCTTCACCCAACATCGATCATTAGTTTTAGACTTTAAGATAAAGGGACATAAAATAAAAAAATAAAGTAAAACTATATTCTAGGATTAGATGGGGGCATTTAAAGAATATTGACAAAAATATTTTTGAAAGTAGGATTTTAGATCTTGAGATTTTGTATGTGCATGAGGATGTTAATATTATGTGAAAAAAAGTGACTAGTGATATTAAGAATATTGCAAAAGATGTGCTTGAAGTATCGAAGAGAAAAGCTCATAAAATAAAAATAGTTGGTGGTGGAATCCAAATATGTAAGAAAAGATTAAAAATAAGAAAATTTGTTATAAAAATTGGTTTAATTTTTAAAATTATGATAATTGAGAAAGATATAAAGAGACTCGTAAGGAATCTAAGAAAGTAATATATGATGCAAAAACCTTAGCTTTTAGTAATTTATATAATAAATTAGATACCAAGGAGGAAAAAATATATATGTATAAGTTAGCCAAACAAAGAGATATGAGTAGTAAGTATTTAGTTCAAGTGAAATGTGTTAAGGATGAAGATCAAAAAATACTTTTCTTAGAAAATGATATTCAACAAAGGTGGATGAGATATTTTGCTGAACTTTTTAATGAAGATTGTGAAAATAAGATTAAATGTAGTGACCTTAGCACCCTAAATGAAAATAAAGATTTCTGTTTTTATCGGCATATTAGTAAAACTGAAGTTAGAGAGGATTTAAAGAAAATGAAGGGTGGAAAAGTTGTTGAACCTGATGATATTCCAATAGAGGTGTGGAAATGCTTAGGAGATGAAGAAATTTATTGGATTACTAAACTTTTTAATACTATTTTGAAGACTAAAAAGATGCCAAATGAGTGGAGAACGAGTGTGTTAATTCATATTTTTAAGAGTAAAGGTGATGCACAAGATTGTGCAAATTATAGAGAAATTAAGTTAGTGTGTCATACTTTAGAACTATGGGAGTGAGTTATGGAGCATAGGTTGCGGCGCGATACTAATGTTTCTCAAAATCAATTTGGATTCATGCCGGGTAGGTCGACTATAGAAGCCATACATTTATTAAGAGGTTTGATGGAGAAATATAGAGAAAATAAGGAGGATCTACATATGATATTTATTGATTTAGAAAAAGCATATGATAAATTTCGAAGAGAAGTGCTATGGAGAGTTCTTGAAAAGAAAGGAGTTAATAACATTTATATTCAAATCGTTAAAGATATGTATGTAGGTGCTATTACTTGTGTTCAAACACAAGGTTGTTTGACCAAGTATTTCCTTATTTCGGTTGGGTTACATCAAGGATCAGCCTTAAGCCCATATCTTTTTGCTTTAGTCATGGATGTTCTCGCTAGACATTTGCAAGAGGATGTACCTTGGTGTATGCTTTTTGCTGATGATATTCTTGTTATAAATAAGACTAGAAAATGGAGTTGAAGGTAAACTTGAATTATGGAGGTCAATCTTAGAGTCTAAAGGTTTTTGTTTGAGTAGATCTAAAACGGAATATATGGAGTGTAATTTTAGTAGTAATAGACCTAGTGAGGGGATTGTGACTTTGGGTGACCAAGTTATTAATAAGAGTACACGTTTTAGATATTTTGGATCTATTGTTCAGAGTGATGGTGAAATAGATGGGGATTTTATCTGCAGAATTCAAGTTGGATGGTTGAAGTGGAGGAATGCATCGGGCTTGTTGTGTGATAGAAAAGTACCCCTCAAACTCATGGGAAAATTCTATAAGATGGTGGTGAGGCCTGCAATCCTTTATGGTGCCAAATGTTGGCCATTAAAAGAGAAGCATAACACTAAGTTGAGTGTGGCAGAGATGAGGATGCTCGAGTGGATGAGTAGCTTTACCCTTAGAGATAGAATACGAAATGAGCATATACGTGAAAAGGTTGGAGTAGCTCCAGTAGATGATAAGATTAGAGAGAGTCGCCTTAGATGGTTTGGTCACATAAAACATGGGCCTTCAGATGACCCGAACTCATGGGAAAATTCTATAAGATGGTGGTGAGGCCTGCAATCCTTTATGGTGCCGAATGTTGGCCATTAAAAGAGAAGCATAACACTAAGTTGAGTGTGGCAGAGATGAGGATGCTCGGGTGGATGAGTAGCTTTACCCTTAGAGATAGAATACGAAATGAGCATATACGTGAAAAGGTTGGAGTAGCTCCAGTAGAAGATAAGATTAGAGAGAGTCGCCTTAGATGGTTTGGTCACATAAAACATGGGCCTTCAGATGACCCGGTTAGGAGAGTAGATGTATTAGATTTGACTTATGTTAAGAAAGGTAGAGGCAGACCAAAAAAGACTTGGTTAGAAAATATTAGGAATGATCTTTCTTTATTAGATTTAAACGAGAATTTAACTTTTAATAGGACACAATGGAGAAAAAGGATTCATGTAGCCGACCCCACGTAGTGGGATAAAGGCTTGATGTTGTTGTTGTTGTTGAAGAAAAAATTATTTCATGGACTTATTATCAATCAAGTATAGGAGTAAAATATTTATGGGATATTTGGTATTCTTAGATATTTAATTTCTATGATAACTTTTCCAATAAAATAAGAATCAAATTTAAATTTCAAATAAAAGGGAATTTTCAATTTTGTTAGTCATTCATTCATTTATTCTACAGAAACTATTCTCATGCGGTGAATACTTCACTTTTCCTCCTAATTCAGCAACATCCTTGTGGATCCCATTTATCTGTATTTTGTATGTAGCTTTTAGATGTTTCTTTTTGTGGTGAGTACATATTTTGTCTTACTAGGCTTACAAAAAATGTTATATATCAAAATTAAAAAAAAAAATGAAATAAAGGCTATATTGAGTTTATGCGGAATAAATAAATAATGTTTTCAGTAGTTTTTGTTACGAGTGACATTAATAAGTTCTATAACATTATCTTCTCTAAGTTTGAATGATTTGCTCTGGTTTGTCGGTTTTCTGAGGATGAAACATAGTGTTGAAGTCTAACCTCATAAGTCATACCCAAAGCCTATTGCACATTCTTTCATAGTTCAGAAGTAAGTCATCTATCCTAATCAGATATAATGATGGTTGGTATGCTATATACTCAAATAATGTTGTCCATGTAAATCTTCGCCAACTCTTCATCGATTAATTTTGTTTTATTGGTTAAAAGTGAGCCAACTAGTATTTAGATTGCAGCATGACCTTATTTAGATCTAGGTAGCCATGTATGAAATCATTGATATCTATTTTCACTTTCTTTCGAAAGTAGGAAGAGGCTACAGCAAGCCACTTGGTCCTTTATTATTCAGTCTTAACAATTTGACAAGTCAAATGCTAAGCTATAACATTTTCAATATCATTATTCATACCTGACAACTAGAAAAATTCTTTTAGATTTTGATACATTTAATTACTCCCTAGGTGAACATAATACGAAGTGGTATGCACTTTTGGTAGTATCTTTTGTCAAAATCCAATTTGATTTGGGATGTAGTTTATCTTTAAATTTTAATATAACAATTTAGTAAATAGTTTACATAGATTTTAATCCATTTTGGACTTTCTTTCTAAGTGGAATCAATTCAACATCGTCCATCTATTGTTGGTTCAATGATCATGTGATATAATGATGAAATGGCATCCTAGAGGTATTATTGTAAGTTAACATTGCTCCATTACAAGTACTAGTTGTCACTCTTGAGTGATCATCTAAGCTGCATAATTGATGATTCTCTACCTAAACGTCTATAGCCACATACAACAACATTAGTTTTATCTTGGTGGAATTGAATCTTTAAACCATAATCTTTCATCAACATAAGCTATTAACTTTTTCTCAAGTTAAACTCCAAGGTCAAAAAGTACTTTAAGCTCTTTTGGGTTGTGTAAATCTCTTAATGAACATCATAGAGAGAATGTTTCTAAATCTTCAATGCAAATGTAATTGCAATAAGCTCCAGGTCATTAGTGGGTAGTTCTTGTTCATCTTGAGTTGCTTATGGCAAAAGTTATTACTTTATCATGTTGCATCAAAACATAACCTATGTTCTAATGTGAAACTTAACAATTAATCTCAATTCCATTCATTCTTGAAGGAATGCTGAAAATAGTATTGACCTCAATATCAATCCACTATTGATTTCATCGAACATAATTAAAATTATGGACAATGGATGCAGTGTCATGCAAGCTATTTCGAAATGTTTCACTTGCATTGAACTTACTCAAATGTTGCCTATTTTACAAAATGGTCGGAGCTTATGTGCATTTGGACTTTTGAAAATATTTAGAGAACAATACCCATATAGCCCGGATTGCTGAATGAGAAAAAATTATAATATTTACCCATGCATAGATAAGGGAGAAACTTCTACATGCTCCAATGTGTCAATAAACCCTTTTTTTTAAAGGAATTTTGATATATCTATCAAATCCCTAAATCTCGCAAATGTCCTATCTGCTTATTTCCTGTGCTATGCAGCGGTATCGAACCTCTTCCCATCCTATATTTATGTCCATCGTTTTATGGAGAAAAAAAAACTTAAAATAAAAATCCTTTTTCTTTTCTCTTGTTTTCTTTGAATGCTTGTCCATGCACTCTCTCCTCTCCTATAGCCATGCGCTACAGCTTCCCTATTTCATTCCTGAGCTCGCCAATCTCCTCCCAGTTTGCCTATCTAAAGCTTGCCTACTTGTGTCATCTTGCCGCTTCAATCGCACGACCGCTACTCTACTTCACCTTCCTTGGCATTGTTAGAGATAGAATGGTCACATCTATTAACATATAAATTCAGAATGCCCTTTCGCTTATTTTCATAGGAGGGGTATTTTAGTAATTTGGTGCATGATAGTTAGTTGTTGTTTGCCGTTATATACCCTCTTGTCATATTAGGAAGTAGAGTTTTAGGTTATCCTAAGAACTTTGGATGGATTCCCTTGTTTTCGAGGGGAGAGGAGATGAGGAAACCACTGGAATTTAAGTTCTTGTCAAAATTGATTTGCCAAAATCCCGTTGCTTTCTTTGTGGGCTGCCGAGTTTCTAACCTGCTGTTCCAGGTTCCAATAGCGGGTGACATTGGACTTCCTAGGTTCCAGGCATCAGGGCTAGGTTTCCAGACATCGAATTGCTGACATTCCATTGAAGACCTGCAGCCATTTAATCTAAGAATGCCAACTAATCAGTTTTTTTAATTTTCATCCTCAGTCTTTCCCTTAAATCAGCTATTCTTCAGTACGGCCACTGTCGGTTATTCTTAACTGACAACTACAGATTGTGGATGGAATCTCTAGCCAAATATCCTGCCAGAAACAGAGGTTCAACCAGTATTTTGGACAGCTTGTTTCAAGTCCGGTTAGGAACCAGAGGGAGGCAGGAACAGCTTGTTGGAGAAGTTAATTGCAATGGCTTATTTGGAGTAGGCTTTTGTCCGAAAGACCAACCACAATATTCCTTTGTAAATCTCTGCATGTTCATGCGGATAATATCGTCGTTTGCTAATTTTCAATGTGAAAAACAACCATTCTCTTTCCTTCTACAAACCCATTACCTTCAGGGTTTTCTATTTTTGAGAAATTTGGGATTCTTGCTATTTCATGTGTAATTCTAATCATTTTGCATGCCTCAATGATTTCCTTGCTGATTGTGCTAGGGCTTTGCTATCTAATGACCATTTTGGGTGCTTGATGTGCTCAGGTTATCCTCAATACACTTGTCTATAGTAGTGGTCTTAAATGCAACTCGTGGGTAACCGATCATTTCTAGTACAAAAATGCATATTCTCTCTTTCATTTCAATGTCCCTAGGTTTAGCTGAGAAAACTATATTTGAAATATGGGTTATGCTATTAAGTATGATATTTTGCTTGAAAAATCTATATTGTAGCAGCAATAACAACAACAACATCAAGCCTTTATCTCACAATTGGGGTCGGCTATATGAATCAATGTTCTTCATTGCTTCCTATTAAGAGTCAAATTCTGATTTAAATCTAATAAAGAAAAGTCATTTCTAATATTTCCTAACCAAGTGTCTATGACAGATCTCTCTCTAATCTTTTCTTCCACTGGAGCTACTCCAACCTTTTCACGTATATGCTTATTTTGTATTCTATCTCTTAGAGTAAAGCTACTCATCCATATGAGCTTCTTCATCTCTGCAAAACTTAACTTAATATTATGTTTCTCTTTTAATATACAACATTCTGCACCATAAAGCATTGCAGGTCTCACCATAATTTTATAGAATTTTCCCTTAAGTTTGAGGAGGACTTTTCTATCACACTAGCCCGTTGCTTTCCTCCACTTCAACCATCCAACTTGAATTCTGCTAATAATATCTCAATCCATTTCACCATCACTATGAACAATAGACTCAAGATATCTAAAATGTATAATCTTTTTAATTGCTTGATTGCCTAAAGTCACAATACCTCCACTAGATCTATTATTATTAAAATTGCACTCTATATATTCAGTTTTAGATCTACTCAAACGAAAGCCTTTAGACTCTAAGGTTGACCTCCATAATTCAATTTTACCTTCAACTCCCTCTCTAGTCTTATCAACAAAAAGAACATCAGAACATCAGCAAAAAAGCATACACTAGGGTACAACCTCTTGCAAATGTTTAGTGAGAACATCCATGACTAAAGCAAAAAGATGTGGGCTTTAAGGCTGATTCTTGTTGTAATCCAACTGAAATAGGAAAATACTTGGTCAAACCACCTTGTGTTTGAACACAAGTAGCAACTCCTACATACATGTCCTTAATGCCTTGAATATAAGCAGAACCTCTTTCTTTTCTAGAACTCTCCATAGCAGTTCTCTTGGAACTTTATCATATCCTTTCTCTAAAACAATAAATATCAATTGTTGATCCTCTTTATTCTCTCTATACTTCTCCATCAAACCTCTCAATAAATGAATAGCTTCCATAGTAAACCTACTGGCATGAATTCAAATTGATTTTGAGAAACATTAGTTCATGCCACAACCTATGCTCCATAACTCTATCACATAGTTTTAAAGTATGACACATTAACGTAATTCCTCTGTAATTTGCACAATCTTGTGCATAACCTTTATTCTTAAAAATAAGAATCAACACACTCAATCTACTCTCATCTGACATCTTTTTAGTCTTCAAAATAATATTAAAAAGTTTAGTAAGCCAAGATATTCCTTCATCTCCTAAGCATTTTCATACCTCTATTGGAATATCATCAGGTCCAACAGCTTTTCCACACTTCATTTTCTTTAAAGCCTCTCTAACTTCGGTTTTACTAATACGCCGATAAAAACAAAAATCTTTAATTTCATTTAGGGTGCTAAGGTCACTAAAGTCAATCGCATTCTCACAATCTTCATTAAAAAGTTTAGCAAAACTTTAGGAAAATCTATATTGCAGGCTTAACAAATTCATTTAGGGTGCTAAAGGTCACTAAAGTCAATCGCATTCTCACAATCTTCATTGAAAAATTTACCAAAACTTTAGGAAAATCTATATTGCAGGCTTAAAAATTAAAAATTCTTTCGTTGTATATGATATTGCGCAAGGAAGGATGCCTTAACCAAATCACCAATGTAATTAGCTTAACCGGTTCGCATTATTTTTTTCATAGAAGTTTTTCTACCATAGAAGCTACTCCACTTATGTAAAGTGTCCAAATACATCTCTCGCATCAGTTATATGTTATTTTGTTTTGGGGGAAAATGATGAGATCTTTGTTAGCTCAACCGAAGAGTGAATTTGATTGCCCTTGTGCCTTCAGTGAATTGTTTGAGATCGATGTTGCCTATCTTATCTTACTTCGATGGTGCCTAAATTTTTTTTTTTCTCTAAGCCTATTCTTTTTTGTTTTTGGGGAATTTCTAATGTTGTTGTTATATATTAAATTAGTTGGTCTTTTTTGGGATTTAGAAGTTCATGTTTTTACTCTATTTTGTTTGCACTATACAAGCCTTATGTAATTTTGGTAATGATAATCTTTCTTGATGAACGAAAAAACCTGGGCGTTTCCCCTGTGAAAAAACAAACCCTTTCATGGAATGTCTCGTGTCAGCTTTCATGCATGCATTGCTCTTACGAGTGGTAGGTTTTCAGTCACATTTTCTGGATAAAGATGTGCATAGTTTTTTTAATCATCTCATATTATCTATTATTTAATGCTCTTTGATCTTATATTGGTCTCCAGTATAAGCATCAAGCTTGTGAGAATGGCAACATAGTGAGGAATGTCCTTGCACGAAAATCCCTTGTTCCTCGCTTGATCTATCTCTCGATTCAGTCAGCTACTACTTCACTGAAGGAAACTGTTGAACCTAACGCTTCTGAAAAAGATGCTAATAGCAATGGAGAGCTTAGGTTTCTACTGGAAAAATATGCAAGGAGCATTGGTCTGTCATTTGATGATGCAGTGAAGCTGATCTTTGAGATTTCGAAGGGGCAAAGATCTTTCAAGGTATGTTTTTTCCAAGTTTTTTACCTTGTTTTGTTCTTAGAAGTATTGTCTACCTGGACGGATGGAAACTTAAGTGAATAAAATGTCCGCAAGATCTTTAGAAATAGTTTGCTAGCATCTTTTCATTTACTCTTGATGCACGTTAAAAATAAATGGTATTATTGGATGGTTATAATATATATGCCTAGTTTGATTGGAACTCAAAATGCAATAATGTATGAAAATTTGAAGGAATGTTGAAAATGCAATATTGTAAATAATTTATGATCTTCTTAGATATGGGAGGACTATGATGAGAATATTTAGAGAATTTTAAACATTGCGTGACCTTTTATTTGATTACAAATTTTTTCCTAAAAAATTTAAAAATTCATGCAATGAATTAGCCGTAAAGATTGAAAAGTGCATTAAGTTTTATGTTAAAACCAAGGTAGATGTTATAAATATCAAGCTTTTAAAAATAGGACCGGACCAACTAGTTCGACCAATATAGTCATGAACCGATCTCATGGTCTGTCTAATCCATTATAAAATCTATTTTCACATTGAATATGTTAGAACAGTCATTTCAATCGGCAAACCGATGAACTAGTCCCAATTCTTTTGAACTAGCTGGCTCAATGAATTATTTAAATAATTAAATAAATTTATTTAATATATTTAGCATAAAATATTAACTTTAACAAATTAATTTAAAAGTTATTTTATTTATTTTTTAATAAGCATCAACTTCCTGAAATAATTATTTGTGAAATAAATTATAATTAAGCATTTCGTATGGCTTTACCATTCTATATGAGTTTTTATTACATTCAGGCTAAAAAGATAATATAAATAATACTAAGAGTCTAAGAGGAAGCTCTTGAGTGATATAGGATTAAATAAGTTGAAGTTCTTAACTTTACAACATACACTACATATTTTTAAATAGATTTTTAATTAATTTTTTATTGTATGAATAACATTTATTTTTTTGTTAATAATATCTAATTTATTTATTTATTTATACACTATAAAAATATTTATTTATTTATTTATTAATAATAAAAATGATCTAACATAAATAATTTATAATGTGGATTTAATATATAATCTATAGGTGTAAATTACATCCACACATATAACATTAATTACTAATAATTTATATTAAATTTATAAGTTTATATGTGAACTAAAGTAATGTTAAATATAAATTAAATTTAAAGGTTGATGGTGTTTAAAGTTTAAATTACAGAAAATATTATTAATGTATAAATTTAGTTTATTTTTTAGTTAAAATTTATATTATTGCATGATTATTGTATTATTATTATATTTTTTAATTTTATTTAAACATTTTTCATATTTTTTACATTACTTGGTTCTACCATAGTTGAATCATTGTACCTTGAACCTCTTCTTTTGATTCTATATCCGATCTAATTTTCGTAACCTTGATAAATATTATTAGGTTCTTCTTAGTAGTCTTGAACTCTCGCCTTAGCTATGTCTAGAAAGTTCTTAATAGAGAATAATAAGAAAGTTATTTAGCATTTTGTGTTCCCTTAATTTGAGTATCATAAATTATAGAGTGATCCTCTTGCAAATGATGCTTAAATTAATCATTTTTTGTCACGACCCAACCCAGAAACTTGAATTTATGAAGCGGGAGCAGATGGTCGAACTATTGATTAAATTTTATCTACTAATTATTTCTAGTATACTGAAAGAGCCACAAAAATTCTAAAATATAACTTAATTAATAAATTTATAATTATTTTGACAAATACTTTTCTCATGGAGCATTATGCCTATAATACACATGTCATCTCCTCTTTCACTCATTTAAATTATTTGAATAATACCTATAAATATTTTTCAAATATAAAATGAGTCATAACTTAGTATGTCATGCTTCTAAATTATAATAATATACGATTTTCGAATAATATGCATGCTTATTTTAAAACATACAGTAATTATGTTTACAATTTATTTTGAATATGATAATTAATGTTATGCATATTTGTACATATCACATAAGTCATAAAGGATTGTTGATAAGACTAGATAGGGATATATGTCATATCTATATGTTTGACACTCTCTTTCACTCATTTAAATTATTTTAAACAACTACAAAATCCTACGATTTTGTGGTAATTTAAACTCCATATGTACATATCACATATGTCAATTAAGGGACTGACATTGTCGGTGTCCCTTAATTTTAGTATCATTTGCAAGATGATGTACCTTAGTGTATATTTTTTGCTGATAATATTCTTCTTGTTGATAAGACTAGAGGAGTTGAAGGTAAATTTGAATTATGGAAGTCAACAACAACAACAAGCCTTTATCCTACTATTTGGGGTTGGCTACATGAATCTTTTTTTCTATTGTGTCCTACGAAGAGTCAATTCTCATCTAAATCTAATAAAGACAGGTCATTTTTTAAAAAAAGAAAGGTCATTTATAATATTTTTAACCAAGTTTTTTTTATTTATCTCTTCCTTTCTTAACATTAATCAAATCTAATATATTTACTTTCCTACTTGGGTCATCAGAAGGCCACAGTTTTATGCAACCAAACCATCCAAGGCAACTCTCTCTAATCTTATCTTTCATTGGAGCTACTCTAACATTTTCACGTATATACTCATTTCATATCCTACCTCTAAGAGTAAAGTCACTCATCAACCTAAGCATCCTCACCTCTGCAACACTTAACTTAATATTATGCTTCTCTTTTGATGGCCAACACTCTGCACCATAAAACTTTGCAATTTTCACTTCCATCTTATAGAATTTTTCCTTAAGTTTGAGAGAGACTTTTCTATCACACAACAAGCCCGATGCATTAATGGAAAATTCTATTAGATGGTGGTAAGACTTGCAATGTTTTATGGCCCAGAATGTTGGCATATGTTAAGAAATGTAGAGGTAGACTTAAAAAGACTTGGTTAGAAAATATTAGAAATGACCTTTTTTCTAGATTTAAATGAAAATTTTACTATTAATGGGATACAATAGAGAAAAATGATTCATATAGTCAACCCCACGTAGTAGGATAAAGGCTTGATATTGTTATTGTTGTTAAAGGGAACTTGAAATTGAAAATGAAGTCATGAAAAAAAGAAAAGAACTAATAGGAAATCGCAATACCATGAAGATGGCTTCGGAAATCTTTTCTGGGGGTTGATATTGTAAATTATGAAAAACTATTAATTGTTTGAATTACCGAAGATAGTTTATATAAAATTTAAAAAATATTCTATCAAATTCAGAGGATTAGAGAGGAAAAGCTTAAAATTTATTATACAATATAATCCATTTTTATAGATCTATACAAGATGCCTTAATAAAGAAATAAATAACTACAAAATAATGAGTAATACAATCCTTCCTAAATCAGCTGCCTAGTTATGGATGGTTTTCAACGTGATTTAGTTGGGCTTCCCACGAATCTCTATTCATAGTCGTGGGATCAATGTGGGAACAAGAGACTAGGATTTAGCACTCCCCCTCAAGCTGGGGAATTTAGATCTGTCCTTCCCAGTTTGACAATCATTCTGAGAAAGGCAGAGTTGTCCAATTCTTTGGTAAGGATATTTGCAAGTTGATCTTTCGATGATACATGGATCACTGGCTATTTTTTCTTTAATAAAATGTCTGTCCACTTCTATGTGTTTGGTTATATCATACTGGACTGGATTGTGGGCTATGCTAATAGTTGTTTTGTTGTCACAATATAGCTTCATTGGATCGTCCCACTTGATCTTTAGATCTTCTAGAATCATCTTGATCCATAATAACCCACATATTCCCAAGGCCATAACGCTATATTCAACTTCTACACTAGATCTTGCCACCACATTTTATTTCTTGCTTCTCCATGTAACTAGGTTCCCTCCAAAAAATGTGCAGTATCCTGAGGTAGATCTTTCTACGGGTGATCATGCATAATCAATATCAATGTATGCTTCTAGGGTTATTCCGTGATCTCTTCTAAAGAGAATCCCTTTCCTTGGATTTCCCTTAAGGTAATGTAGTATTCTGTCTATTGCTTGCATATGTGTCTGTTTTGAATTTTGCATGAACTAACTGATCATATTTATAGCAAATGCTATATCTGGTCTGGTGTGGGAAAAGATAGATCAATTTTTCCACAAGCCTTTGGTAAGCATACTTGTCTACATCTAGATCTTCTTTAGCTTCCCCCAGTTTAAGATTTAGTTCTACTGGTGTTGGTGCTAGTTTACAAGCTAGTTAACATGTTTCCTTCATAAGATCTTTAATGTATTTCTGCTGTGAAATGAAGATTCCTTTGCTTGAATTCCGAAAAAGTATTTTAGTCTATCAAGTTCTTTGATATCAAATTCTTTGATAAGATTTTTTTTATATACTAACTTTCTCCTCTTTATTATTCCCATTCAGGATAGTATCATTCACATACACATAATATTGTAACTCTCTCTGAGTATGAGTGTTTAAAGAATAGTGTATGGTCCTCTTGACTTTGTCGATACCCATTAAAAAGCATGAATTTTGAGAATCTTCCAAACCAGGCCTTAGGTGATTATTTTAGCCCATATAGGGCTTTTCTCAACCTGCACGCCTTGTCACCTTCACATTTTCCCTTAAATCCTGTTGGTATCTCCATAAATATATTTTCCTCCAAGTCCCCATGTAGGAATGCATTTTTTACATCTAGTTGTTTCAAATGCCAGTTGTATTTAGATGATAGTGAGAGTAGCATTATGACAGTGTTCACTACAGGAAAATTGTCAATTCCCGACGGCTTTTTCTGGCTGTTAGTATAAAGTTTATGACGGTTTTAAAAACAATCGATGGTTTGTTTACCGCTGTTATAAACTGCGTAGAAAACAAATTACGGCGATTAATTTCCGGTGAGTAAATTTTCCGGCAGCCAACACAGACGGTAATTTACGGCGGCCATAGCGCCGGCGACCGGCAGTTAATTACCGGCGGCGTACCAGCCATCTCAAATACTAGTTTTGCTGGCGGCCCAACCGCCGGAAGTTACCGACGTCTATATTAAAATTCCGGAGGTTAAAATAAGTCGTCCGATATCAATGTTTCTGGCGGTCAAATCGCCTAATAGCCACCGGAAACTTGTAGTATTTAAAAAAAATTGACAGCCTCCTCTTTATTTACACCAATCTCAATAATACCTGCACAGAATTCAAAATATATATAACACATGAAGGAAACACGCCACTATAATCAACTCACATAAATGGAGTCTAAAATCAACATAATATTCAATAGCAAAACACAATCAACAAATCATATTTACACAATCCAAAATTCACAATAAGTAGAAACAAATGTTTAAACAAAGAGAAATGCATATGTTATACAATAAACATAACATATGAAATCCACAGTAATGTTTAGTATACACCAAAAAGTTCATCAAACAAATAACAACACTAATCATACTCTGTCCTCGCTGTCTTGTAATTCATGTGTCGGCTCTTGCTCTTTCTTCTTTTGATTTTCATCTCTATAGGATCACAACTCCGTATGAATCCTCTGACTAATAGTTTTATCAGCTCCACTAGCATCTTAAAATGCTTATGTAGATGAACTAACCTCATAAGCATAGCCCTGCGAACCTAAGTCATAAACCCTCCCCCTTTACCTTTCTCCAACAACATCTGACCACGTCTGATACTCAGAATACTGGGTCGATACTGAAGATGATCCCTCACCAGTAGACTGATGACTTTCCCGAACTCGTATAAAATCATCCTGCGATAATAAATCCATAAAATAAATTTATATTAGAAAATTTATTTTATTATATTTTGTTACTCCAAAAATTATACATACATGAGCTTTTTTCGCCTTCTCATCAACCCGCTGATGGTCAGCTTGATGTTGGTGAGTCCTCGTATGCAACTCCAGTGGTGTCGGCTCCCGGCCAAGAAACTCTTTCTGCAAATAGAAGCTATTGTGGTAAGAGAATTATTAGCAGTGATGATTTTCTTGTTATTTGGGCAAAGAGTATAATGATGATGTGGGTAGGTGAGTGTGTCATATGATCTGTGGCTCTTGAGCTAATAATCCATAATCCTTTTAAATAGTTTCTAGAGGCACTTAAACTAATGTAAATAGAAAACTTACCTAAAAGTGCAAGAGAGGATAATGCATTTGGTTTTTCAAGGGATACCAAGAGTTATTTTAATTTATCAATATCTTCTTTATTGAGTTTTCTGAAGCTAGACTATGTTTCTGGGTTAGACAGACTTGTTATATTGTTGGCATGTGGTGTGCTTCTTATTTCACTTCTTTGATTCTACTCCTTACTAGGGGGGGTTTCCATATATTTTATAGCACGTTTCCTTTGTGTCTTTATTTCTTGCAATAACTACATCAAAGCGAGTCTCTATGTTTAAATTTTGAGGAGTTTTAACCTTTTTCCTTCCATGGTGCTTCTCTATTCATCACCATTGCTGAACTTTCAACCACCTTTGGCTACAACATCACTCCTCATCAGTTTTCTTCAGCACGAATGAGAGAAATGGTTTCATTTAATGATGATGTCTCCTCTTGGCCAAGGATCTGGACTTTTACTTGATCAAATTCTGCATTTAGTTCTGCAATAAAATCATAAATTCTATCTTTTTCAATATAGTTATTTAGGATAATAGTATATTTTGGACATCTGATCTCTCTACATCTGTAGTGGCATACTTTGTCCCGGTCAACCTTGTTTTGTGCTTCCTAATTTGATCTTAATTTCAAATATTTGAGCAGCATCCCAAGATTTTGAAAAGATTTGTTTGGCAGCATCCTGGCGGCATCCCATAAGTCTTTTGCAGTGGAAAGGAACATAAAGTTATCGCTAATTTTTAGAGTAATGGAATTTCACAATCATGTCATAATCATGAAGTCTGCTTCATCTCATGCCCCAAAATTTAGGATCTCCTCTTGATTTTCCTTCGAGGAAGTGGTATATTTTTCATTTCCCTTTCAAGTAGGTCTTCACAAATTGAGACCACTAAAAATATATTTTTTTTTCCATTTAGGTGATAGGAAGGTTGCATGCTTTAGAGATCACCTCGTTCTTGGTGTACCATAGAATCTTTAAATTGATCACAACTCTGGGATGAGTTTTCTTCATACATCATGATGTTACTGATAGATAGTAATAAAGACTATATTTATCAACGATTAAGGCTTATTTTATGTAATTATATCATCAATGAAGGCTAATATTTATTAGGGATTTAATTAGATTGCAAGTTTAATTAAATTAGGTCGCAAGCCTAATAGGTCTCATGGGTTCAAAAAAAAATCGCTTGAATAAGAAGGGGCCTTCATCTTCTGGTTGCATCAGCAAGGCTCCGGCTTTCGACCACAAGGCTCCAACTTCGGGCTCTTATTCTTTCGCACGTGTGAGCAAACTCGTAAGGGCCCGTCTTTGTCGCGCAAGGTCCCATCCCGCGAGGCTTCATCTTCCGGTTCCGTATGCAAGGCTCCGGCTTTTGGCTCCTTGCTCGACTTCGTCCTGCTAGGTTCCGTCGGCTCCAGCTTCTAGCTCCGTTCGTAAGTCTCCGTCCCACTTGTTTAAGGCTTTCGGCTCCGTCTTTCTTGTTAACTTCTTCATGTCTCTGATACCATGTCAAATTCAAAGGATTACATAATTCTTATTTATAGATCTATACAAGATGCCTTAATAGATAAACAAATAGCTATAGAATAATGAGTAATACAATCCTTCCTAAATCAGTTGCCTAGCTATGGAAAGTTTTCAACTTATTTTAGGTGGGCTTCCCACGGATCTCTATTCTATTCTAGCCGTGGGATCAATGTGAGAATGAGAGACTAGGATTTAACTGATTCATATCTCAATTTTTATGAGGATTTTGAAACAGAATTAATTTGTAATTGGGAGTCATTTTTAGGAGAGTTTACTCTTAAATTTAGGTTAATGGCAAGGGGAAAATGAAAATAAAATCAGTCCTTTCATTATATATATATATATATATATATATAAGAACTAGAGATACGTGCTCACTCCAATAAAAAGGAACATAATGAAATAGAAATCATATGCATACCCACCACTTGGATGAATGCGCGATCTGAGGAAGGGTTATTGTATGTTGCTTTGGCTCTATATTCACAGAGGGGTTTGTATGACTTAAATTAAGAATATCCATTACTTAAACCCTAAATTCTAATTCTAAACCTAAAACCTAAAACCCTACACTCGGAAAATCCCTGATAACCCTAAATCCTATATGCTAAACCGTAAAAATTCAAACCTTAGCTTCAAAACTTTAAATCTAAACCCTAAATCCCTGAACATGAACCCATGAACCTAAACCTCAAGTCCTACAGCCTTAACCTGAGGAGCCCCACTTTTTATAGAAACAACTACCTTTCCAGGCCAGCCTTCTAAAAAAAGGAATCATACGTCTATTAATTAAATTTGTGCCACATGTTAATTTAGTTTTGTTACTTGTCAATTTGCTTTGGCCAAGTATCTTTCTCAGAAAATTTCTTTTAGCTTGATAATAAAACAATTTCAGAAAAATCTCACTCGTCATGTGTTGCTTGATAGGAAATTACATGGTGGTTAAAAACATGACAGGCAATATGAAAATTTGATCATGTTAGGTATTACATAATATACTACAAATTTAATGTAATGATGTTGTTAAAGGTTATATTTTGAAAAATTCAAATGATCACTATTTTCCTCTAGCTTTATGTAATACATATTGGTTACCATTTATCACATTAAATGAAGCTTGAGGATAAATCTTGTTTGTTGCATATACAGAAGAAACATGTCCATCTTTTTTTTTTCACAGGATATACTTTAATTTCCTTGAGAATTATTTTCCTAGAATTATCAAATTTTTTAAATTGAATATTCACTTATTTCTGTTATATCCGAAGAAATGAAATACATTTTCCATGCTAACTCTTGACATTTGCAGGATTTTGGTACAGATATGGTGGTTGATTGTATGAATTTTGCAGTTTTTCTAAATGCATGGAATTTATGCTCTAATCATCCATTGCTCCTGCATCAAGATGGAGTGAATCTTATTTCTTGGAACGTGGTAGAAAACTTGGTTAATACATGTATTGCAGAGCAGTTGATTTGTGCGCGGCGAGTTCTGGATGGCCCTGGAAGTAACCTTCCAATTTTGGTTCAGTTGATAACAGAACCATTTACTTGGCATGCTTTGGTCATCAAATCCTGCTTGAGATCTATGCTTCCCTTAGGTAAGAAGAAAAAGAAAAGTGGCCTTTCTGATCATTTAAACTTGCGGCATCTATCGCTAGTAAGCAATTCCATAGACTGCTTAAGTAATGGGATTCAGAAAGTTCATAAATGGTTAGAGGATCAAATGAATGGGTCAGAAGATTCAAGATTGGACATTTTGTTATCTGAAGTGAAGGTAATGCAATCTGTAACAGGACCGGGCTCTGTTCTCCGCATTCTCGAAGAATGTGCATCTTCTAGCCATGAAGAATTAGGAGAAAGAATATATGGAGCTCTACAATTGTGGAGCTCTACTGATGTAATAAGAAAACTTGTCAATTCTCAGGCGTCATTACTTCTCAAGTTTCAAGATATATGTGGTGCCAAATTGAAGATGTTGGAGGTAATGAAACGGTCATTTTAGGGTTACCAAATCCTGGTAGCTAGGTTCTTTTTTAGGGTTTGCCGAAGTGGCCATGGTTTCCCCTACATTTTCTGCATTTTTTTCACAGGGATAGTTGAAGTTTTTTTTTTTTTTCTAATTATTTTTTTCGGGTTATTCTCTACCAGAGCCTCGCTTCATTGTTGCCTCATGGAAAATAAGGTACCAAAAACATTTTTTCATTTCTTAACATAGTTTTATTGTGATCAATGCAAGCATTTATGTTTGTCTTTGTTTTGGCCTGGACCATTGTCCTTTAATGCAGATAGCTAAAGACTTTATCTTGTTCAAGCACTTGATATATGTTCATCTATTTTTTAGTCGATGACATAAGCATTATTTGGGATAGTTTTTTTGCTGCTTCTTAGAGCAGCTTTTTAATAAAAAAAGAAAAAAATTTGTACTAAAAAGTTATTTTGCGAAGCAATAAAAAAAGTCGTCCCAAACGAAACCATAGTGAAATATTTCTAGCATTTATCTACAGCTGATGAAGATGCATAGGTGACATCTTTACACCTTAAGAAGTCATGAACTTAGCTCTTCCCTTTGCTTCTTCTCTTAGGCCACCTTACCAAATATGGAAGCTTTGTTTTTTTAGTAGATTTACTTTGCTCTATCGCACAGAAATCAGAATCAAACCTCAAAAAATGGTTTTATTTATGTGGAAAGTCTGTGATAAGCATCACGTCTTAAGCCAGGAAGAGTATTTCTCATCACAATTTATGGTCCTTACTAAGTTTTATTAATTATGGCATGGTGTGAGATTAAGGCTTCGTTTGGGATGGCTTTCTTCTTGCTTTCTAAAACAGCTTTCATGTATAAAATTTTCTTGAATTTGAAATTTTTGTACTAGAAAGTCGTTTTAAAAAGCGGTATGAATGCTGTCCCAAACGAAGCCTAAGTGGTTTCTGGGGATTTTATTTGGTTCATGGTTGGAATGGATAGCAATAACAAGATTCAGTTCCAAGGTCTGAGTGATGTGATTGGGTCATGGATCCATGCATTGAATTAAAATAAAATAATGTTTAGAGCATTGAAATTGAGATTAGGAAGGTAAAGAGTGAGCAAATATAGTTTGTGAATGAACATGTGACTGTGCCAAGCCACAAAATAGTTCAGCCTGAATGATTCTGAATCAGCCTGATTTTGCTTTAATGATACTTGGCAAATTGTTGGCCTTTATTCCATTTAGGCTATTGAAACTATTAGTATTTTTGCTTCGTCAAAGATACCTTACCATATCATGCACTCTACTATCACTTTAATTTCAAAAAATATTATAGCAAGATTCTTGATTACTTCATGCCTATAACTATGTGTAATACTGCATATATAGTCATTATTAAGCGGCTTGCTGATAGAATCAAACTTCTCTTCCCAAATATTATTCATCCTATTCATTTTTACCTTCATGCATGTGTGACATATTTATGACATTGTTATTCTTGCAAATGAATTGGTTGATGATGGTTTCAACTCTATTGACAATTCTTAATAGTTCAACACCAACATAAACTTTAAGAAGGTTTTTGAAAATGTCAGTAAAAAATTTCTTTATGAAAGCTTGATGGATTTGGGCATTTTTGAAACATTTACCAACTAAATTAGAAGTTTGCAATGAGTAATTTCTTTTTTCGATTGTGATTAATGGGGAACTTAGATGTTATTATCCCTCTATTTCTATTTCTCCTTATAGTTATCATGGATGGCTTCTTCTAACCAATTACCTCGTTGTCATAATGGCTTCATTCTCTCCAACTGACAAAAATAATGCTGCCATCTCACATCAATGATCTTTTCATTGTTTGCCGCATCAATCGTAAAATAATCAATTGTCTAAACAAAATATTAGATACCTTTCATTAATCAAATTATCTTGATGCTAACACAAACAAATCTACTAAGTTTTTAAATCTCTTGATTAGAGCACTATACAAAAAATTTATATGAGATTGGGTTTTCCTTGCAAACCATTTTCATGGGATAATCATAACATCACTCCTCTTCAAAAGTTAGGGTTTTAGACTTCACCAAAATTATGTGTAGATTGCATAATCGACTTAGTGGTTGGAAACTAAATTGTTCTCCTTTTTCCAATTACTCAAATCTATTATTTGGAACTACCTTCATTACATCAAGAGTGAGAAAAAAAAAATTTCTTCTCTTATGGATGATAATAGTGCTATATGTATTATGCATATACTCAATACTCCAATTTGCGATTCTGCTAACTATTGCTACTGGATAAATATATGATTAGATTTTATGATTATAAATATACTATCATGGCATGAAAATTCTTGAGCCATCTTAAAACTAAAGATGCTCTTCAATCTAAAAATATTTTAGTTGATCACTTATGTGCATATTGTGATAGTCTTAATGGGATCATATCTCGGCTTTTCTTTGAAAGCTTATTCTCTTTCAAAATCCTAAAAAATGCATGTTGGAGAAAATCTTCTTTCATGGGTGAAGCAAGCTCTCTTAAATTTTGGTTAATGTTGATAGTATTTTTTGCAAGTTCTCCAAGAACATTTTTCTACTTGCCAATCACATCTTTTCACATTATATATGGGTTGAAAGAAATGATCGGATCTTCAAAGGAGAAACACCAATGCTGACATTTTAGCATTTTATCAAGAAAGCAAAAAATGGAAATTGCAAATGTGAGACGCATCCTTTTATTGTCAATCTTTTAGATTGGCAATTAAAGGATGCAATCTTTCATATGAGGCTTAAATAGGATGCTTCTTACCTATCAAGAATATTATTTTTACAAGATATATCAAGATGTCTTAATCTTGGGATTCTTTTGAATCCTACGTAGTATATGGATTTTTTTGCGACTTCTGAATTCTTGATCAATCTTTGAAAGAGAACATATCAACTATTCACCCTGTTTGAAAATTTTGAGAATTTTATTATATGCTTTCATTTTCTTAGATATTGTTTGCTTATATTTCATTTTTCATCACTTGTTTTTATCTAAATTTGGCATTTGCCATATTGTTTTGTATAATATTGTGAATATCATTGTTTTTATAATCGCTTGAACTTGATTTCCTAATGGTGATATTGGCTAAGTGTGGCTCTTATATTTCTATATAGAAAACTCGATTAAGATACGATGATTACATCATCTTATGTCCGCCTATTTGGAGTCTAGGATTTGAGTAGTGTTAGTTTAGTATAATTAGATGATGGTTGGATCGATAGCTCAAGCTCAAGTTGAAAATTTTTTACAAATTTTTATTTCCATTATAAATATCAACTTTTACCTGCATTTGCCAAATAGTAACGGGGTTTCCATCATGCATCTAGAAGGAGACCATAAACAATTTGAAACACTTAGGCTTCGGTTGGGGCAGCCTTTTTACTGCTTTCTAAAGCATCTTTATTGTACAAAATGTTTTTGAACTAATTTTTTTTTATATTAGAAAGTTGATTTAGAAAGAAGTAAGAAAGATATCACAAACAAAGTCTTAATGTTGAATCGATAACACATATTATTGAAATATAAATTAGAGATTACTTTTGAATGTCTCCGAAAATCTTTTTTTTTTGTTTGGGCTTTGATGAGGAACGATTTTAGCTTATAAATACAACAAAAATAAATCATAAAAGTCACTTAGAAAACCTCAACCCTAAAATCTTTCAAAATCCTTATATTGCAAAATACTCTTCTCAAATTCCTAAGTGTTTAAATTGATTTCTAAGTCCTTCAATTCAGTTGCAAGCTTGAAAATTAAATTGAAATCTATAATAAATATGTGATGGTACATCATTCCTTAAATTTTGTCTTATTCATGTTTTTGTGATTGTTGCTTTATGGCGTAGAATGTTGCATAAGATTAACTTAATTGTTGTAGAGATGAGGATGCTTAGGTTATTAGTGGCTTTACTCTTAGAGATAGAAAATGAAATGAACATATACATAAAAAGGTTGGAGTATCTACAGTGACATATACGATTAGAGAGAGACGTCTTAGATGGTTTGGTCATATAAAAAGTTGGCTTTCCAATGACCCAATTAGAAGAGTAGATGTATTCGATTTGGCTTATGTTAAGAAAGATAGAGGTAGAACTAAAAAGAATTACTAAGAAAATATTAGAAATGAACTTTCTTTATTAGATATAAATAAGAATTTTACCCTAAATAGGACACAATGGAGAAAAAAATATTCATGTGGCCAACCTCATATAGTGGGATAAAGGCTTAATGATAATGATGATGTTGTTGTTGTCTTGTTTTTTCGCGAATGCATTAGTACTAGTTCTTATAATTAAGTCTAAGAGGACTTCGAATCCAAATTCTTTTGGTTGCTAACCAAAGTTCTCAACCAATAGATCAAGATGAGCTATGTCAAAACTACTGTATTTGCTTTTCGCTACAACACCTTTTCACAGCTGCTTTGCAATTACCATGGAAGATACTTCTGTAGCAGTTTAAATTGCTTCAAATACCAATGGTTTACCACTACAATTCTATATTCATATGGAAATTTGAACTACTACAAAAGTGGAACAATACCACTGCTATTGTAGCAGTTTTAAGTATCTTTCTATTTGCTAATGTTGGACCAGTGGTTGGACAAATCTCTACCATTTAGCAACCAAAGAATAAAATCTTATAAAAATTCAGAAAATAAAATGAGAGAATAAAAGCCTTTAATTGTGCATTATTGGAATCTACACTAGCTGTGGATCATTAATTGAACTCTTACATACATAATATTGGAAAATTTTGAACTCTTAAAATGAATTTTCTAGTTGGAATATCAATTTTATGATTATTTTAGAAACTCGAAAAAAATTAAAAAATATATGAAAAATTAGAAAATAAAACATAAAAAAGTCAAGAAAAATGATTAAAACCAATTTTTATAACATTCACCTTCCATTGAATTGTATTTTCTTTAAAATGCAAGTTCAAAAAGAAAAGTTAATTATTTAAATATTTTTTAAGAAAATCAAAGGAAATTAAAAAAAAATTTATAAAATCATAAACACTATGGTAAATTTTCAAAAATTTGAAAATCATTGTTAGACTACAAAATTTAATTTTCAAATTATTTAGAAAATTTTGAAAAATATGGAAATTGTAGAAATTATGTACTACTTAAAATGCTTTTCAAAACATTAAAAAAAAATTTTAATCATTAAAAGATTAACATTGATCATATAAATACAAAAAAATTTGAAAAAAATAAAAATAAAAAATGGTTCAAAACTTGTTGAGAAATGTTTGGCACCATAACTACCTTTTCGTGAATTATGCATGCGATAGAGAGCTATAAAAAAAAACTAGTTTTTAATTATCCAAAAAGAATTAAAACAATCTGTTAGAATAAATTAAAATTGCAAGAACTCCAAAGACATCATAAAATAATATTTATTAATATGCTTCATATGACGTTATGCCAACTACCTTATTGACAAATCGTGAATCATAATTATGAGTCCCCTAAATATTACAAAAATGTCAAATATCTTATATTGTCATGAAAACATCATACAAATGTGAAAATGTCAATTTAACCATGGATTTAAATTACAAAATTATAAAGTAATATTATAATAAAATTACTAAAAATATGGAAATTATAATTAAATCTTAATTTAATCTTATGATAAATCTTTTATTTAATTTTCCTCTAAATACACTTAAATCACCAAAAAAGAGATGAAAATGCATCATGAATGATCTGACATGCTTTGAATATCTATGTTTGGTATTAATGTTTTTATTGTCATGCATGAATGATTCATGTTTTATTATGGTCACATATTTGATTTTATTATTCATGCTATTAACATGCTCATACTTATTATATATTTATATAAATGTGGATGTGATTAGACATTATATGAATCCTACTCATTTGAACATGGCATAGCATAACATTACATGACATTTCAAAATATGTATGTTTATGACAAAATGACTTGTTAATGCTTAGTTCCTTATCATGACTATATATTGTGATGACTATGTGATTGATAATATGTTATGTTATGTAAACTATTTTATCTAATAATATATGTGATTTAATTATGTGTTAAATTATTGATATTTCACAAGGATTTTTTCTTAATTATTTGAATTGCTTATGTTGTTTTAGGGCAAGCATAATGATGTAGTGGAGGATTAAAATAAGTAGTCTAAGGCTTTGTTTGGGATGACTTTATTACTATTTTTTTAAAAGTAGCTTCCTAGTACAAAAATTGTTAGTTCAAAAAAAAAAAAGTACTAAAAAGCTGTTTTAAAAAGCAATAAGAAAGCTGTCTCAAACGAAGCCTAATTTGATGTCTTTAGAAAAGAAGAAAAATGTATAAGTGTAAAAATTAATGGGCAAAAAATGAGATGTAATTGATTGGCGATAGTTATATTATTGTGCAATAATATGAAATAGTAAGACTTTATAGACTAAATATGTTTTAGTATGTTAAAATTTTGATCTCAATGGATGCTTGATGCATGCAATATGAAAACTCATATTTTATAGGTCCTAAGTTTTGAATATATATATATATATATATATATATATATATATATATATATATATATATATATATATATATATATATATATATATATATATATATATATATATATATAATATAATGTTTTGAATAATAAATATGCATGTGAATAAGATCATAACCATGGTAATTAAAACTGAAAAGAAAAAAAATGCGATGGTGATTATTCTAGAGAATTAATATTTTACTCTTTTTAGCTTCACTTTTAGTGTGGGAATGCATCAGGATAAGGTGTAAAAATGATGGCCCACCATCCTTAGGATGGTACATTCATGCCAATTAATCCATCTTAAGTTAGGGCAATTGGCTTAATTCAATTGGTTTAGGCTCCATCTAACTCTGGTTTAAATTTTTTAGAATTAATGGATGCATGTTTGAAGATTGGCATTTTTTCAGGGTTTGAACACATAACTACTAGTTAGCAAGGGCATTCATTTAACCTAACCACACAAAATTAAGCTATAAGTCAATGCTTTTAATATGCATCAAAATTCCTATAATGCATTAAAAGATATTATTTTCAAAAAGATGAATACACACACTTACATGCACACCCCATCAAACATTCATTTGATCAAGTATAACTATAAATTTAATTTTTAAAGTATAAACTTTTAAAATTAAATTTAGGATAATCAAAACCTTAATTTCAGCAAAATTATACTTCAAATTAATATTTTGATGAGATATGCCCAACAATAAAAAAATATTTCAATCTAAGTTCAAATGAACATAAATCAAGTATTAAAATATAATTAGCAAATTGTGAAATAAATTAATGGATCAAATGATCTTTGTAACTTGTATGCTTCTACTGAGAAACTCAATGTTAGGAATCCAATATGCCTAGAAGCACTAAATTCTAAGGTTGATAAGGCACTTATAGTTGAATGAATGGTTTATCTTTAATTAAAATTAGCACTAGCTATTCGATTGACCGCTTTAGGATTTTGACTAGAATTATTAAAATGTCACTCCTAAAAAACTAGAAATAGATCCCTCATTCTTCACACGAAAGGGATCTTGTGTTGAATTTGAAAAGATAATTAAATATCTAAAGCTCTCTAGCGCCCTAGCTTATGATGGAACTCGTGCCTAGGCCTTCTCATCATTATACTAACTTTTCTTCTCCACTAAAATTTGCAGGAAACTTCTAAACACTTTTAATTCAACCCATCCTTCTTATGTTGCTCATCCAATCCATCATCCCTCAGCAACATCGATGGACTTGACCCATTCTTATCTTATTGATGACCTTCATGATATTACAAGAAATGAATTTCTATGTCTCATTCAAGAAGAATTTTTTTGAGCGATAAAAATTAGATTACTAATTAGTATACTTTTTAAGTGTATTCACTTCTAGCCAATGTTATTATCCAGATTCCCATTCTAATGTATTTCATGAAAATTACTATTGATTCGCCTAACAACTCTTTTAATCATTATGAGCATTTTAATCACTACATGATTATTATGCATAATTAATAGATCTCCAATACACTCCTTTGAAAACTTTTTCCTACCTTAAGGCTTAGGCATGCATTTGATTTTATTCTCTCCCTAGTAAGACTATCCATGCCTTTGTTGGCCTCACAAAGCATTTCATCAAAATAGTTTATTATAAATTGAAAGATAATCAAGGACTTATCTCATCATTTTAATATTTTTAAATAAGAGGGTAAACTCTTGATGGCTCATGAAAATCTAATAGTGGATCATGAGTTACTACAAGGTGTTTTCCATACATATCTCCAACTTGAATTTTTTTGCTCTTCACTAATGTGAGAGAAATTTTTTTTCATCCTATGATATTACTTATCAAGTAACAATATAAATAATTACTAACAAAGCTCTCAATGCCCATAAGAAATAGCTTGAATAATTCTCAAGTAAATATAAAAGTTCCTGATTAAAATGGACTCATCCCCCTAACAAAAAAGTACAAGTCATCAAAAAAGATGAGAGGTATATATTATTCTTAGCATAGTAAATATTCTTGACAAAGGATAAATCATCTCATCATAACTCGTTAAACATGTCTTGGATAAATATTATAATGGAGATTCAAAATATTAAACATCTCAATTTGCTAAAGCCACTACAAAATTTGAATGGTGGAGGCTAGTCCTAATATTATTATTTTAATCTTTCAATGGGACATTTAACATAAAGATGTATAAATATGAAGGAATAGATTAAATAATTGAATTGTCAATAAAAGTATGGGTATTTATTTATAAGAGCAATCTTCTAATCTTTAGCCTCTTAATAAAGGACATTATAATCATCATATAAAAAAATCATTAAAATTATTGATAATATTATAAGACTGCAACAACAAATAATCTTAAAATGATAAAGAAGCCGGAGAATTGGTTAAGGCTGAGGGGAAAAATGTTGAATCATTTGAAGGTTTGGATGGTGTAAATTATGGAGTGGTTAAATTTAAACTCCAAAAAGAACTTAGATCAATTGGCAAAGTTAATTTTCTTTCTCGTAGTAGAAAATATGAGTTGTTGAAGAAATATATTAGTGTGAGTAATCCCACTTTCAATCTTAAATGACTTCCATAACTTTTTTTGGAATTGTAGGAGGGCTAGGAAAAGTGAAGCCTCTCGGTATTTTTGATATGTTCTTTTGTTGGGACTTTTTTTAAACTAAAATTTCATCTATTTATAGGTTTGAGTTCAATAGATTTATTGGTGGTAATTGGGTTTTCTTCCTTTTTAATGTGGATGGGTTATCTGGTGGTATCATGGTTTGCTGGAGGATATATATTGCTTCTTTTTCAATTATAGAAGCATCTTCTCAAGTTAGTGTAGGCAAGCTTAGTATTGTTAACAAAGGTGTGTGAATGGTAGCCACGGTTTATGGTACTAGGGAAATTTACAAGTCTATGTCTATGGAGTAGTTTGGAAGTGCTTTCGGGTAGACAGCTTCCTTCTATTATTGGAGGTGATTTCAATTGTATTTTGACTCAAGATGAAAAAAGAGGAGAGAGGAAGTTTTTCCTCTTTCAAGGGTCTCAAGATATGTATATGTTTATGAGAAAGTTGGGGGTGATTGGTCCCAAATTCACTTGGTGTAAAAATAAAAGTGGTGAAGCTCGTATTTTGGAGAGTTTGGATCGGTGCATTCTTAATTATGTTGCATTAGATTCTATCTAGTTGGTGGCTGCCTGACATCTTACTAGAGTAGCTTCAGACCATTGTCCCATTTTGCTTAACATTTTTTCTTCTGGTTTTTGAAAAAGCATAATTGTGAAGTTTGAAGACATATAAGCATCTTATACAGCTTCTTCTACAATTGTATTTCATTCGTGGAAGAAGAGTGTTCAAGGAGATGTTGTTGGTATCCTTAAAAAGAAATTCAGAAGAGCTTTGAAGGCTTTATTCTTTTGAGTAAAGCTAAACATCAAAACCTTTATGATTTGAAAGATTGTCTTAAAAAGAAATTTTGCAATTATAAGAAGAGCAATCTGAATGCAGATGACTCTCTAAAGATAAGCTTTTTTTTTTTTTTTTTTTTTCATTGAATTCTAAAGTAAATGAGCTCAACTCTACTCTTGACCTGCTTAGTACATGGTGGAAACAAAGGGTGAAAGTATAGTGGATTGAAGAAGGTGATTCCAACTCAAAGTTCTTTCATGCTTATGCAACGGCTAGAAGAAATTGAAATTGGATCAATCAAGTAAAGGATAATAATGGTTTATTAATCGAAGATCAAAATCGTGTGGAAGAAATTTTCTATGAATTTTTTTAAAGACAAATGGAAGGAATGAAGGTGTGCTTTATATGGTTGGCCTTATACTTTGACAGGGCTTGAAGATTGTGATAGAATGTTTTTGGAAACTTATTTCTCTAAAGATGATCTAGAGTAAGTGGTTAAATAGCTTGAGGAAAATAAATCATCAGGTAAAGATGGGGTTACTTACTCTTTTCTTAAAGCTTATTGGTCTATTATTAAAGAATATGTTTAGATGGCCATTAATTCTTTTTTTTTTAATTTTGATAAAATGTGTTTTGATTGGAAGGAAACTATTGTGGTGTTGATCCCAAAGGTGAAAAGGCCTTTGACACCTTCCAATTATCGTCCTATAAGCCTTTGCATGTCTATTTATAAAATTGTGGCAAGGATGTTGTTAAATAGGTTGAGTCATTATATTCTGAAAATTATTTCAGAAGATCAATCTGCTTTTGTTAAAGTTCAATCTTTGTTTAATCATATTTTACTCACCCTAGAGTTGTTTAATAAATTTAGATATTAAAAATCAAAGAAAGGGCTGATGGCAATCAAAATATATATGGAACATGCTTATGATAACATGGGATGGTCTACTCTAAGGTAAGTATTAGAATATTTTTGTTTTCCTTTAAAGTTTTCAAATCTTTTACTTAAGTACGTGGTGGATCTAAAATTTTCTGTTATGGTTAATGGTAACAACTCTAAGTGGATTGAGGCAAGAAGTGGGTTTAGACAAGGTTGTCCCTTATCTCCATATCTTTTTATAATATGCTCACAATTGTTATCTTGTGCTTTTGCACGAAGAGGGAGGAGTGTTGGTATTTAGGTGGCTCCAATTGTACAAAAAATCTCTCATTTACTTTATGCAGATGATATTATCATTTTTTTAGAAGCCAATTACAGGAGTGTGAAGAAAGTGAATAATATTCTTAGTGATTACTGTAGATGGTCTGGACAAAAGGTTAACATTTTGAAATCTTCTATTCTTTTTGGGAAGTTAGTAAAGTAAAGAAAAGTTAAGGTTTTTCAAGATTATTGGGGTTCAAGGTTGTAAGTGAAATGGACATCTGGGTGTTAAAATTACTTTAAGAAGATTAGTATTTTTCAAAATTTCAAAGTCTATTGGAGAAAGGATTCATGTAGCCAACCACACGTAGTGGTGCAAAGGCTTGAAGTTGTTGTTGTTGTATTGGAAAAAGCTTCAAATAGATTAAATGTTTGGGGAAATAGGTTAATTTCTCTTACATGAAAGTTCCTTCTTATTAACTCAGCATTTCTTTCCCTTTCTATTATTTTATCAGCACATTCATTAGTTCCTATGGGAGTTTTGAATGATTTTCATAAAATGTGTAGGAATTTTTTATGGCATAAGCATAACGACAATAAAGGTCTCCATTATGTTGCATGGGATGTCTTATGTAAATCAAAGAGGAGAGGTAGAAGTGGTTTGCAATCTGCTGCAGGAAAATTTGTTCCTTTTAGGGCTAAATTTTCTTGGAATTTTATTTCAAAGCCTAATTCTCTTCTCAATAGGACCTCGGTGTCTAAATATGTAATTGATATTTGGAATTCTAAAAATAAGAACTATTTTTCATCTACATGGAAAATTATTCTTGAATGGAGCAAAGTTTCTTCATCTGATTGTTTGATGGAAGATTTCTACAGGTTCTGATATTAGTACCACAATAGATACATGGATTTTATATTAGAGTATTGAGAATTGGCCTATATACGTTGCAAATATGAATGAAGGTACTGAATATCTTGTTTGTTTAATCATGGATGAGAATTGGAATGAGTCCCGGCTAAGCACTTTTTTGGACAGCATTTGGTTGATTTAATTATGTCTATCCTTATATAATTAGATTTACAAAAAGATCAATTAGATCTTTTATTCAAGTTTTTGGGAAAGTTTACTTCTGCTCTAGCATTGGAGAAATCATAAGAAGATTTTGGGGAGTAGAAGCATTGGAGCTGGATAAATAAACTTAAGTTAAGGAGTTGTATTAAGTTATTTAAGTGGCGATTGAACATTAATGTTATCCCCTCAAATTATTTTCTAATGTACAAGAGGTTAATATTGGAGTTTAATGGATATCCAAGAGGTTATAAAGCTGCTGAAAATTCTAAACATATTGCAGTTGTGTATGAAGCTTTCTCAAGTGTTTTTTTTTTTTCTCATAAATGAGGCTTTTGTCTTCCGATTTTCTATTCTCTTGAAGAGTGTAATAATGTCTTGGAACAACTTGTAACTTTTGATACTTTTACTAGGAATCTATAATGTTTAGTGGTCTTCTTTTTTAGAAAAAGCAAGAACAAGATCAATCATGGTGGCTCAAATGATATCTCGGCATTCATAACGGCTAATTCTATCAGGTTTTTTTTTTTTTTTTTTTTGTTCTTTTCGATCTAATATGATTTGGGAGAATCGGGGTGTGAATTAGCAATGTCAGTTCTCTTGTTCTTCTTAGCGCTCTCCTCCTCCTGAATGGAGTAAGGTAAATGTTGATGCTTCCTTGTTGAGTACAAACAAAGAAGGCATAGGTGGCGTGTTTAGAGATTGTAAAGGAAGGTTCTTGTGTGCTTTTGGGTTAAGCTATCTTCATTGGGATAGTTCGCAATATGAACTATTATCTATTCTATCTTTGAGGGATTTTCTACAATAATGGATGTTTGAGGCTAAAGGTATCATTATAAAAGGTGATAATTATAATGTTATCAAATTTTTTCAGAGTATTATGAATAAGGAAGAAGTCAAGGAGAAATCTTAAAGCCAAATGATGTAGTTTTTCTTAGTGATTTTTATCAAGTGTTATTTCTTTTCTCTGATAGGAATTGGTATAAGTTAGCTGATTTTTATGCTAACTATGCTCTTTTTTCATTTTTTTTTTTGGATGATATTTCTTGTAATAATATTCCTCCTTCCTTTATTTCATGTTTAAATGAGGAATGTGATTGGGGTCCAATCATGGATTAGGTTGTAATTTGTTATTTTTAATAAAATTGCTAAGTGCATTTCTTCAAAAAAACAACAACAACAACAACGACGACGACGACCAATCTATTCTCATGTGTTAGAAGATGAGACCAAGAAAAATAAAACTAATTTTGCTAACTTTGATTTTAAGGTAATATGTTATCCACATTATGATTCTCTAATTATCAATATTATAAAGATTTTATTTGATATAAGTAGTTTCATAAATATTTTATCCCTATCTTCATGAATAAAGGTTAACCCACGTTGAGCTCTAACCTTAACATCATTATATTCATACTTTTGGAAGATAAACTATAAATATTTTTTAGCATGATCAATACTCCAATCACCTTATGTGAATTCCCTTTTCAAATAACGTTTTTATATTTTTTATGCAAATATATGCTAGTTTAATTGAAGATACAATATTTGGTCAAATATGACTATCTAGTTTCATGGCTATTGCATATATTTCCCACTTGATTATCAAGTTTGCTATATTAAGTAGTCATTAGAGAAATAAGGAAAAACTAATTGTAAGTTCTCTTTTGTTAACTATAATAATTCCAAGATAAGGATCCATCACTGAACCAACTCGAAGAATATGAGCTTTCCTCTCATTAGAATACTAGAAGAGTTTGTATCTTACCATGATATAGTCATTATCACTATGAGATAACAAGTGGTCTATTACTTTTAAATAGTTTATATATGTTATTGTAATAAATGTTTTCTTATAAATAATATTAAATCTTATATTTTCATTTAAAAGATCCTTTGAGTGTAAGTAGTAGCCATAGTCCCTATTTAAAATTCCTAGAAGGCACACCTATAAGGAAGCCTTGATTGAAAACTAGTACTGAATAGGATCCTCATTAGAAAGATTCTATAAGATTTAGTAGTTGACAAACTCTACACTAATCTAGAAAAGTCAAAAGGCATTAGCCTCAAAAGATACGAGTTCATTCTCATCTAAAAGCTGCATATTTTATACATTCAAAATATTAGAAGGCATAAACCTTAGAATATATATAATTCTTATCGCTTAAAAATCTAAGTAAGCATAAACCTGAGAAGGTTCATATTTTTTCTTATTCAAAACCCTCATAAGGAAAAACCCTAAGGTATATATTTCTCTGCTTGTTTAAAAATCTTATAAGGTATAAGCCTTAGAATGTATAAGATTCATTACTTACTTATAAATCTTAAAAGGCATAAGTCTCAGAAAGTATTAGTTTTTTATTTATTAAAAAATTATAGAAATTCAAAGCCTAAGAAAGTATAGGTTCTCTATTCACCCAAAAATTTTAAAGGGTGTAAGCCTCATAGGATATCATGGATATAAGCTGATACAGAAATCTAAAGAGCTCATAATGTATTAAACAATTCATGTTAGCTAAAGGATCAATATCACAATAATTCTTTTTCTAAATGCATCAAGAATAATTAAAAATGAACTTTTTTTTTTTTTTTTGTGTTTCAAAAAGATATTTTCAATGATAATGATGCAATGTATAAGTTATTGACCAATAATCACTCAAAAAATTTTCTAGAAAAAACTAATTAGAGAAAAATTTTAAAAGTTTTGGTGAATAATTTATCAGTAGGAACATCTACAAAAAATTTCATCTAATTTTGGCAAGTATGTAAGTAACAAGAAATTCTTAAACTTTTCCATTAGTAAAATGACAATTTAGATGAAGTTGATATTCATAAATTCTTAACCCTCCTAAATGGTCATTTTCTTATTTAAAAATAAATTCATAAGGGAGCAATAGAAGTTATCTATATTTAAAAAAAAAAAATCACTACTTTTTGCAGAAACTCATCAAAGAAAAAAATATCATAAATTTAGCATTGAGATATCCAAAAATAAAAAAAATTCTCAAAAATTTAAATAAAAGAATTTCATAATAAAAATTTATAGGACTAACATACATGATATATGGTGATTTAATGATCAAATAAGATTAAGCTTATGAGAAAATTTTATAAACAAGAAAAACATAACTTAAAAATAGAAGAATCATAGTACCATATAAACAATTGATATTTTTTGGAGGCTTCCTTCATCATCATCTTCGCATCAATATGCTAAAAACAAGATATAATTGCTCTCATTTGCATTAGATTTATGAACTACAATAATCTATATTGAAATCCTTGCATTCATGAAAATCTGAGTGGAAGAGAGGAATGGTGTGGGCCTCCCTATGTGGAAGGTCCAGGATAAGCAGGCACAACGACACTAGAGAGCTATTTTATGCCACTGTCTCCTCTACTCTACAATGATTTGGGGGAGAAATTCAGTGTTGGGGTCTCAAATGCTGTAGCATTATTAGAAAAATTATTGTTATAAATATATTAAACCATTCAACCATTTAAGTACACTCAAGACATCCCCTCCCCCATTCTTTCAATTACTTAGTTGGGAAGAAGAGAGGAGATAGGGGGAGAGAGGAGTGAGTGAGAATAGATAAGTTCATCTCTAGGGAAATTACGTTTGTTCTTCAAGTTAACAAAGTTGTTATCATCGTTGTAAGTACCCTGAATCCTTATTTTACAACTTTTGATGATTTTGATTACTGAGATTTTCTCCCTCTTAAATTTTGTTAAAATGCATTATTTAATGATTTAGTAAGTTTCACTGTGTAACTTTTGATATGTCAAAGATAACATCATTTTGAGCATTTTGATTTGATCATATTGAAATTTTATTAGGTAATTTTACATATGTAATAATTTAACTAAACTGATAAGACTAAAGGAACTCGTGTAATAAATTAAGACAATTGCCTCTATTCTATAAAGTTTGACAAGGCATGGATATGGTACAATTTACATGGCATTCATGCATCCCTTAGGTTTTTCAAGTACCCTTCTTTTATGATTTAAATTTTATTATGATTTTAAACTAAAATATGTGCTTAAACATTAACACTCAAATTTTAAACTTGAGTGGTTAATTTTAAAATGATATATTGAATTTTGCTTCCATCCATTTCAAAAGTAAATGCATTTATCCTCCTGCGGGTCTTGTCAATTTGATCTTGACTAGGTGACTTTAATGACATAATGCAATAATAAAGGCTATAAAATTAATATGTAATGTTTTCTTTTTTTTTTTTTTTTTTTTAAATGCATGCAAATAGTTTAAAAAACATATTTTTAAACCTTGACAAACTTATAAATTACAATCACGAGCTAACTTATACATATAATTAAATTAGAAATACGATAAAACCCTAAATTTTTTAATATATGTTTTCCTTAGTTAATGGAATTAAGGTGAGATTTTATATGATTTAGTAGATTAATCTGCCACTAATTTAAATGCTTTAGATCAATTAGGGTTTATTGAGTTTAATATTAATGGTTAATATATGTGGAGGCAACTAATTGACATTCATGCACTTGTTAATAGTTTTGCATCAAACGTGTAATATGCCATAAGAACTGTCTATGAAAAATAAATTATCATTAAAAATATTTACACGTCCAAATTTTAGAGATGACCACTTTTTAGAAGTAAAATCCATATACTTTGTCATTGCCTCTTCGAGCTTCTCACTCATCTTAGTGTTGCATCCATTGTTGTCCACCTATTAACCTTGCTATGATACTAAAAATTTGGTGTACATATTGGAGAGGCCACTTAGTGAGGCTTAAATTATATTATAACCATTCACAAGATTCATTAGTTGGTGAGAGTTATTCTTGTAGACTTAATTTTGGATTGTATATTTCGAGTGTAATAAGAGTCGATTTAGGGTTTGGGCCAAAAAATTTATGCAACACTAGGCTGACTTTAGTTAATAATTTATTCCTAAATATTGATCCAAAAACCTTCAAATAACTTGCAAAAGTATGATGGAAGGGTGTTTAGTTATGATCTAGACATTGATATATGTGTGTGTGTGTGTGTGTGTGTGTGTGTGTGTGTGTGTGTGTGTGTGTGTGGAGGAACAACATATGATATTTATTGATTTAGAGAAAGCTTATGATAAAGATCTAGGAGAAGTTCCCTAGAGAGTTTTAGAAAAGAAAGAGGTTAATAATGCTTACAAGTCATTAAGGATATGTATGCAGGAGTTGTTACTTGTGTTCAAACACAAGGTGGTTTGACCAAGTATTTTCCTATTTCAATTGGATTACATCAAGCATCAGCTTTAAGCCCATGTCTTTTTTCTTTAGTCATGGATGTTCTTACCAGACATTTGCAATAGAATGTAGCCTGATGTATGCTTTTTTTAATGATATTCTTCTTGTTGAAAATACTAGAGAGGGAGTATAAAGTAAACTTGAATTATGGAGGTCAACCTTAGAGTCTAATTTTTTTCATTTAAGTGGGTCTAAAATCAAATATATGAAGTGTAGTTAGTAGTAATAAATCTAGTGGGGGTATTGTGACTTTAGGAGATCAAGATTTGAAATTGATATTTTGGTGGCCTAAATTAAAATGATAAGTGCAATTGTTTATTTTTTAATGTGAGCAGATGTGAGACATATCAAATGGTGAAAGCCTAGTATCATAGACCCAAGTGGATTATTGCAATGGTTGCTTTATCCTAAGTAAAAATGAGAATAAATTATTATGGATTTTGGATTTACATAGGTATAGTCAAGGCCATGATGTGGTGTGGGTGATTGTGGATAGATTGACTTAGTCTACTTATTTTTTGCTAATGAGGTAAACATATTCTATTGATAAGCTGGCTCAACTATATATGAGTGAGATTATCTGATTACATAAAATTCCTTAGGTTATTATCTTAGTTCGTGATGGAAAGTTTACCTCAAAACTATGGAGAGGTATTCATGAATGTCTGAGGATGAAGTTGAATTTCAGTATATCTTTCATACCTCATATTGATTGGCAGTGTGAGAGAGTTATTCAAATCTTAGAAGATCTATTGAGATTCATGTTCTATATTATAGAGGAAGATGGGAGGACCATATACCCATAATTGAGTTTTCTTAAAAAATAGCTTCCACAAAAACATAAGCATGGCTTCATATGAAGCCTTGTATGGAAGGAGATGTAGAACTCTGTTGTCATATACTAAAGCATGAGAAAGGAAATTGATAGGGATTGAGTTACTAGAGCTCTTGATAAGTGTAAATTATGCATTATTTTAGTCATGTTAAATTTAGTAAAAATATGTTAGTTTAGTTGTGTTTGAATAAGAATTATTCATAAGTGATGCCTTATAATAACGCTAGAGAGAGAAGCTAGAGAGAGAAGCTTTGAAGAAGTTAAGCATTTCAACGGTATTTTTCAAATTTCGTTTTTCCACGGTTTTCACGGAAAATGAATGGAGGCGGATGTTCGCCGGATACCTCCGGCCGGAGTTAAAAATGATGATCGACGTCCTTCCGCTAAGTCTTTGGCTAGAGCTTTCACGTCATCTCCCACGGCTTTTGGTGACAGGAATTCAAATTTGAATAACAAAAGCAAAGGTAGAGGTACAAGCTTGGTCATTAATGAAGGAGGTTATCTGGAGAAGAAGGAACCGGTAATATTTGGTAAAGGTAAGAATGTGATTTCATCATTCGAAGTCAAGAAGAGTAAATCTCCATCTAATTTTATGTTTGGTAACGGGTATGAGGCTTCTCCTTCCAAATTACTTCCTATTGAAAAGATAATTCCTGGTAATGGAAATTCAATCTGGAATGAAGTGGACAGGGCGTTTCCTATGGGAAAAGATGGTTTAGTATGCAATGAAGCGAATGAAACTGCAAATCAGATAGACGGAGTGGATAATGTGACTGGAGTCCTGGCTCCAGAGAATGGAAGCAAAGTTCTTTACTGCGATCTACTGAAAGTACGAGAAGTGGATTCAGCATATTCGAAAAAAGATATGCAAGGCGCTCATTTTATTGAACGGAATACTGATGCAAGACAAAACAATGCTTGGAAGAGAAGAGAAAATATATCAGTTGAAGATCTTCAACTCGGCGACTATTTGTCTGAAGATGGGATGACTATGAAATTGCATGAGAAGAATGAGGAGGAAAATACCAAAAGACTTTCAAACTCTTTGGTTATCAAAATCTTTGGTGGAGAAGCTCCTATTTCTATTATTAGTAATGAACTGAGAAGGCAGTGGAATCAATATGGTAAATTTCATCTAACCATGCTCAGCAAGGGCTGGTTTTTGTGTTCATTTCAGGAAAAACAGAGCATGGAGTTGGTTCTCGCAAATGGGCCTTGGTTTGTGAATGGAAAAATTGTTGGAATGGACAAGTGGACTCAAAACTTTGATCCAAATTCTCTTAAAGGCTTGTCTTCACCAATTTGGATTAGGCTGCCTAGCCTACCCTTGCAATGTTGGGACAACTTGAACATTTGCAGGATTGCTTCTATGGTTGGGAAACCAATTCTCCTTGATGGAAACATGTTCCAATGGGGTCGCAGAGAATTCGGAAAGGTGTGTGTCCGAATTAAGCTTGATAAGAAGCTTCCTGTATGAGTTTGGGTTGAGGGAGCTAATGGAAAATTCTATCAAAAGATAGAATATGAACGTATCCCAAATTTCTGCTTTAGTTGTGGATTCATTGGGCACACGAAGGAACACTGCGGTGAAGGAGAGGGCAATGCAGATTTCAGTATTAAGGAAATTGCTAATTATGTTCCAGATGAAGTAAGGGAAGCAACTAAAGTTGCTGTTGGGAAGGAGAAAACAAATTCAGATGGCTATGGGCCATGGATGGTAGTCAACCGAGGAAGGAAGGTGATACAGAAGCTATCTAGAGGTTCTACTCGCACTCCAGTGAAGAAAACTATATGGAAGAAAATGGCAGATAATAAGAAGGAAGAAGCAAAGGGTAATCACATAGAGGAATCAACATTGAACAATGATAAAGTTCAGTAGGAAGGCAAGCAATTGAATCCTGAAGACGGTTATGATGTAAACAATGAAGAGCGGCAGAATTTCACAAGGAATAATTCTAATATTCCTGTTATTGATAATAAATTTGATCTTTTGAATGATCTATTAGAAGAAGGAGAGATCTCTAACGAAATTGAGACTGGAAAGGTATCAATTGGGAATCAAAATGAGAAAAAAGAAGAGCCTATACAAACTGAAGATGTTAGCTTATACTCTAAGGAGAAAGGAGAAGATTCCAGCCGTATGAAGAAAAAGAAATCCAAGAAGTTGAAAGATCTTGGCCCAATCAGCAATATCACAAGGAGTAGAAGGTTGGAGTTGGATGTGAAAGGGAAGGTGGGAGCATATCCCACTGTTCTTCTTCCATGAATTCCTTAGTTTTTTGGAATTGTAGAGGAGCAAAGAAGAGTAGTGCTTCTCTATATATGAAAGAAATTGTTAAGCTACATAATGTTGTTTTTATGGGTTTACTTGAAACCAAAATCTCTGATTTTAACATTAGAGATGTGAAGAAGATTATGGGAAATGGGTGGGAATATGCCATGGTCCCATCCAATGGTTTATCTGGAGGAATTATTGTTCTTTGGAACTCTAACATTGTTGACTATTCCTTAGTTGGTTCTTCATCGCAATGTCTTATTGGAGACTTGACCATAAACAGTAAATGCAAGTGGAGAATAGCTTCAGTTTATGGGAGCAAAGACATAAACAAAAGAAGAGAGCTTTGGGAGTTAATTGAGTTTTATTTGGTGGAAGACCATCCTATGGTAGTAGGAGGAGACTTCAACTGCATCACTTCTAAAGAAGACAAAAGAGGAGGTAAGAAATTCCTCTTTACTCAAGGAGCTAAAGAAATGGAAGCTTTCATAACCAATAATGATTTGCACGAGATTGGTTTTATCGGCCCAAGGTTTACATGGTGTAACAATAAATCTGGAGGTGCAAGGATTTTAGAAAGGCTCGACAGGTGCTTCCTTAATTCTTTTGCTTTGAATCATTTCTCTCAATTAACTGTTAGACATCTCGCTAGAATTGCATCAAATCATAGCCCTTTAGTTCTCAATTTCTGTAATTCTAGTTCTTTTAAGAAGAGGAGTATTATTTTTTAGGATGTTTGGGCATCCTACCCGGCTTCTTTTGCTATGGTAAAGAGGGAATGGAGCAAAAATTGCAAAGGTGATTATCCCCAAATATTAAATGAAAAATGTAAAAGAACTCTAAAGTCGCTGTTCTTTTGGAGTAAGGCTAAACTGAAGAACCTCAATGATCATAAAAATAGATTAATGGAGGAAATCATTAAGTTACAAACTGCAGAAGCTGAAGCTGGTTGTCTTTCTGAGGAAGAATGTTGGTATATGAAATCAAAGGTTATTGAACTTAACACTACTATGGCTCGGTTGTGTAGTTGGTGGAAACAAAGAGCTAAAGTAAAGTGGATGGAGGAGGGAGATTGTAATTCAAGTTACTATCATCTTTTTGCCAATGCTAGGAGAATTGGCAACCGAAATTTGAAAATAAAGAGTGAAGATGGGCTGGTTGTTGAGGATCAAAGCATCATTGAAGACATCTTCATGCAGTTTTTTTAATTCAAAGTGGAAACATAGGAATTGTCTCTTGGAAGATTTGCCTAAACAGAAGAAAATTCTGAAACAAGAGGAGATAAATTCTTTATCCAGAAGATTCACAGTTGAGGAAATTGAGTTGGTTATACAAAATCTGGGCAAAAATATAGCTCCGGGTAGCGATGGAGTTACATTCTCATTCATCAAATTCTATTGGAAGATTATCAAGGAAGACTTTGTGAAGGCTTTAAATCATTTCTTCAATCAAGGGAGCATGGATTGTAATTGGAAAGACACTCTTGTGGTTCTTATTCCGAAGGTTTCTAATCCTTTGTTGCCATCCAATTTCAGGCCCATAAGTCTTTGTAACTCAGTTTATAAAGTTGCTACAAAGGTAATTTTGAATAGGCTTATACCAGTAATCCCAATGCTTATCACGGATGAGCAGGCTGCATTTATTAGAGGGAGGTCCATTTCGGACCACATTCTTATAGCACAAGAGATGTTTCATAAGTTCAGGTACTCCAAGGCAACTAAAGGGATGGTAGCGTACAAAGTAGACATGGAGCAAGCATATGATTCTATGAGTTGGAAAACTCTAAGACAGGTGTTGAAGTACTTTAATTTTCCAGATATGTTCTCAAATTTAATTCTGGAATGTGTTTTAAATCCCAGGTTTTCTATTATCTTAAATGGAAAGCTATCAAGATGGATTAAGGCTGAAAGTGGATTTCGTCAGGGATGTCCCTTGTCCCCCATGTTATTCATCCTCTGCTCCCAACTTCTCACAAATGCTTTCTCAAATACTACTGTTGGAATTGGCTTAAGCTCTAATGGTCCACGTATTTCCCATTTACTGTTTGCTGATGATGTTATGGTATTCTCAGAAGCATCAAGGAAAGCAGTTTTTGAAGTTAAATCCATTCTATCCAATTTTAGCTTGTAGACAGGATAGAAGATCAACACAGTAAAATCGTGTATTCTATTTGGAAGCAATGTTAGTATAAGGAAGAAGAAACAACTGTCCAGGATTATGGGGTTCAAACAAGTTAAGGAATTTTTTTACCTTGGAATTAAAATGGCGTTGAGAAGGATGAAGGCTACTGATTTTTATTTCCTTATTGAGAAAGTTTTCAGATTTCTTAACACTTGGGGATCAAAATCTTTATCCTTAGCAGGGAAATTAATTCTGATCAAAACTGTAATCCTTACCATCCCAAACTATTTCAGCTCCCATTCCTTGGTACCGGTACAAGTTCTAAAAGAGATAGACAAAATGTGTAGAAGTTTCCTTTGGAAGAAATCTGGTGGAAATCCTGGATTACACTATATCAGTTGGGAGAATTTGTGTAAGCCAATGAAAAAAGGAGGTTGGGGATTATTTTCGTCAACGACAAGGGTAGCTCCTCTTAGAGCTAGATTATCATGGAGATTTTTGAATAACAAGGACTCCTTACTACATAAAACTTTGGCTCCAAAGTATGGTGTAAAGTTTGAAATTTCTGGTAATAAGAGAACTTCTTCATCTTGGAAGATACTTTGCAATGGAGGTAAGGTGATGGATCCATTTTTAAGATGGACAATAGCTAATGGGAATTCAATCAATGTATTCAAAGATAAGTGGATACTTGACAGAAGAATTAATGAATGGCCGACTTTTGTTGTTCCTCAAGAAGAAGGAGATAATATGTTGAACAGATACATCGAAGAAGGAAGCTGGAATGTGGAAATATTGAAGCAGAATTTCGGTAATGATTTGGTTGATCTTATTCTTAAGATAAAAATCAATCATGACCAGAATGAAGATGTAAGAGAACTGATTTTTCAAGGACCAGGGAAAATGATTCCAGGGATGATCTCTGTATTGCAGCAACAAGAAGAGGATTGGGAACCTTTTTATTGGATAAAAAAGGCTAAAATCAATCCAAGAGTTCAAACTTTCATATGGAGATTATTTAAAGGTGCTTTACCAACGAACTAATTTCTTAATCACAGGGGGATGATAGAGAACTACAATTGCCCGAGATGCTCTCTTAGTATTGAAGATTTAGAGCATATTCTTTGCGGGTGTATCAAAATCAAGGAGGTGGTCAATTTATTAAACAAATGGGGCTTTGGTTTACCCATCTTCAGCAATCTTCAAGAAATCTGCAGGTGGTTTCAAAAGATTAAAAAAGAATATGTTATGATTCTTAATCTCTACTTCAATGTGATATTCTTTTCTTGGAAAGCTAGAAACATATTGATTCATGAGAGAATAAATGGAAGTGCCAATTCAATTGCTATTCAAGCAATCTGTCAATCTACTTATTCCAACTTGATTTTTAACCAATTACCGGAACTATGGGGTGTTAATCAGTCTTGTAGACTGTTGAATGTTTGGCATCCCCCGCCACCCGGTTGGTTAAAAATAAATGTAGATGCTTCTCTTTGTTCTTCTTATAGAGCGGGAGTTGGAGGTATTATTAGAGATCATAAAGGAAGATTCTTATTGGCTTTTGGGGACTCTTCTATCCATTGGGACATTTACCAATTGGAGTTTCTAGCTATCAAAACATTGAAGAGCATTTTAAAAGATTGGATGTTCAAGTACAAGGGAGCAATTATTGAGAGTGACAACTACAACATCATTAAGGTGATTCAAAATGATAAGGATCTTGGCTTCAAGAATTCAGATGAGTTAAACTTTTTCAATAAATTTAATTATGTTGTTTTTAAATGCATTAGTAGAGAAGAAAATAAACTAGCGGACTTCTGTGCTAGTTATGGACTTCTTAGTAGTTTTATTTGGGAAAATATTACCTTGGATAAGATTCCTCCTTCATTTGTTAAAATGATGAAGGAAGAATCAACTTTGTATTTTTTTTTTGTCTCTTTTACTTAATGCATTTATGCTTCTTTCAAAAAAAAAAAATAATAAGAATCATTCAAGAAAAGGAAAATTTATAAATGTTCGACATCACTGCAACGCTAATAAAGATTATATCGCAACGTTGTATCAATTAATGTCGAAGAACAAATTTCAACACAATGATGTTGACCTTCTCTATTTATAAGCACCATGGTGTCATAGAAATCAGTGTCGTGGTGTATCATAGCAACTTTGTGCTCAAAATCAGCACAATAGCATTAAGTGTCTCAAGAAAATTCACGCAAGAGCATCTACCTTTCTAATGCTGTGATTCTGGAATTTCATTCCAAGTACCGCAATGCTCATATTTTATAGTGCCAATGTGGAGCAATTACAACCACTTGAAATGGGTTGACACAAATTTTTAGCTATGTATTTCCCACCTTCAAAAATAACTAAACTTATAAACAATATCACTTCTTTTATTGAGTTTGAAGGAGTATCAATTTATGAAAGTTGGGGGAGATTTAAGAAGATACTTAGGAAATGCTCTCATCATGCTTTACCTGATTAGTTGGTTATTCGGACATTTTAAAATGGATTAGTAGGATCTCTAGGTTAATTATATATGTTGTAGCAAAAGAATCTTTAATGCCTAAGCCATTTAAGGATGCTTATAAATTAATAAAAGAAATTAATATTAATAATTTATAATGGCATGTTGATAAAGTGAATTCTAAGAGGGTGGTTAGAGTTTATGAATATGATGCTTTATCAATTCTTGCTACTCAAGTAGTTGTTATTTCAAAAAAATTAGATACCATTAGAGTTAACTCAAGATCTGGTTCATATATATAAGTGGAAGAGACTCATTTGAATTCTATTAAGGATATTAGTGCTTTAGGGATTGAAAATATGAATTTAGTTGGAGGATAAAATAAACTTTATTCTAATATAAATAACCTAGGTTAGAGGAACAACCATAATTTATGTTGGTCAAATAATATTGGTGGAATTAATTAGTGGAAATTAGGTTAACCTAATCAAGGAGGAAATTGGAATAATCCTCAGCAACCTGTAGTAAATCCTAGACCTTCTTACCCTCTAGTATTTAATCAAAATAACTAGTATGGGAATAAAAAGTCTAATTTGGAAGACATAGTGATTCAATTGAGAACCCAATTGCAAAATTTACTACAAGGATAAAGGAAAAGAAGCTAGTGGAAATCGCTTTGAGGAGTAGCAGTGATATGCCCCAGCCAAATTGATAAATCTAGGTAATTTTGACTGAAGATTATAAACTTGCTGCTACTTGGAGCTAACCCTCTTATATTTGTTATTTTTAATTGATGTTAGTATCCTATATTTATTCTATATTATTTTATATCTTATTTATATTTAAATTATTGCATAGTATTCTCTAAAGTCATTACACTTGATTTTCTATTTAACCAAAATTTTATTATTATTAAAAATTATATGAAATTAGGAAAATCATAAAACCCTAGATTATAGTTTAAATGAATATTGTATAATAATTTTTACTTTGAAAATTTTTAAAACTTAACTAATCTAGATCATTTAAGCTATTGACGTAATTTTAAATTTATAAATTATACACTAACTTATATTGACAACTGAATTAAAAATGAATAAGTAAATTTAAAGATTGGATATAAGTAGCTTAAATTAGAGAAATCGTATTTAAACTTGAAACTGTAACTAGTGAGTTCATAAAATTCTTACATTAATTCAAAATAATTACAAGAGAAAAAAAATTAAAAATTGATATTCAAAATCATTAATTATGTACTTCACAAAATTTTAAAAAAAATAATAAAGGAAAATATAAGAAAAAAGTAAAATAAAAATGATTCAAAATGAAAATTATCAATATATTTAAAAATTGATATCAGTTGTAGCTTGATTTCAATTGCATCAAACTATTTAACTAAAAGAATAAAAATAAGTAATCTAGTACATTTGATTATGCACTCAAGAAATTCCTATTTAAACTATGAGCAATTAATCCCAAGACTACATTATTTATTCTATATTCATAAGTTAATTTTAAATTTTCATAGATAGTGAATAACTTTAAAATAAACAATAATAAGGATGACTAATTAGAATAAATATTATATTATTTTGAATTTGAATTATAACTTATTCATTCCAAATTACTCCTAGACAATGTTTTGTTATCCTATATTTTAGTAGTTTTAAGTTATTAATTTTTACTTTGGTTATTAAGGTGATTAAGGAGTGAATTTATGTGTTTTTTTTGTGTTGCAAATTAGAAATCAATATTGAAATTGTGATTTTTTATGATAACAAAATATTATTGTTATGATTTTATTATTTCTTCTAGCATATATTAGAAATTTCTATTTGTTTCAGGGTATACTAATATTTCAGGGAAATTATATACTACTCCAGATTGTTAAAGACTTCAAGATAAGGTAGAATAATATTTTATGTAATAGAGTCTACATTTTTCTATTTTTATCACTACAGGAAAAACAGTGAAAACCGGCGGTTTTTTCCGGCGGTTAGTGTAAAATTACCGGCGGTTTGACAAATTACCGGCGGTCTAACGGCGGTTCAGTGACCGCCGGTAAAAACGGCGTAGGAAACAAATTTCGACGGCCTTTTACCGGCGGTTTATTTTTGCGGCGGTTTTTTCTGGCGGCCCATACCGCCGGTGATCACCGGAATTTCAACCGTCGGTCTTTCGGCGGTTTGGCCGCCGGTAATGTAACCGCCGGAAAACCGCCGGTCAGAGTACCGGCGGTGTTCCAGCGGTTAAACCTGGCGTCGTCTGGTTCATTAGACCGCCAGACGGCGCCGTTAGACCGCCGGTAACTTACCGGCGGTTGACGGAGGTTATAGCCGTCGGTATTACCGACGGTTTAAACCGTCGTGCGTCCATCGTAGAACCGCCGGTGACCAAACCGGCGGCTATATCTTACCCGTCCGGTATCGTAGTTTCCGGCGGCCAAACCGCCGGTTAGCCGCCGGAAACCTGTAGCACCTGAAAAAAAAAATTGACAGCATCCCCTCTATTTGAGGGAGGTTCACCCTAAAGTCTAAACCTGCAGAAAAAGCATATATATGTTGGGCAACACGCCGCTATATTCATCACAACCAGAAAATACAAAATTCATCACAACATTACAATCACAAGTTCATACAAGAATGGTTCTTAATAATGCTACAATCACCAGTTCAGAAGTTTACAAGTTCTAATTAATACATTCATCAAACATAATAAACATCTAATCATCATCGGTATCCTCACTGTCTGCAGATGGCTGCTCCTGTTGGTCCTTCTTCCTTTGTTTTCCAGCTCTGTAGGATTGCAACTCTGCTTGCATTTCATTCTGAACCCTTTTCATCTCTTCAATCTCTCTAGTAAGTGCTGCAACCCTCTCACTTACAGATTCTTCAGCTCCACTTGGATCATGGAATGCAGAGGTGTATGAACTGGCCTCAATAGCAAAAGCTTGTGAACCCATGCCATATACCCTCCCCCTCTGTCTTCCACCAACAACTTCTGACCATGTCTGATACTCAGAAGTATGGGCCGATCCAGAAGATGATCCCTCGCCAGTGGACTGCCTACTTTCTCTAACTCGTAAGAAATCATCCTGCAAGTTACAAATAGTTTTATTAAAATAAATATTTATTCTAAAAATCCAAAAAATTTTACTCACATGAGCCTTCTTAGATTTCTCATCAACCCACTTCTGGTCAGCTTGATGTTGATGAGTTCTTGTATGCAGCTCCAATGGTGTTGGCTCCCGACCCAGGTGCGCTTTCTGAAAATTTGATGCTTAGTTATACTAACATAAATATATGTAATAAACTAATTCAAAACACTTACCAGTCGCCGCCTATGTTCTGTATGAGGTACAGATCCACCAGTATGAAGAGAGCTTCCTAAACCGCCGCAGTCAGAGGCTCTGTTCTGTTTATTCTGCTCTCTCATTTTTATAAACTCTGGGGTAGCCCAAGCACTACTCAAATCTGCCCAAACGCCCTCTCCAATCCAATTAGGCCTCTGCCCGGACTTTCTAATGTCCGTGAACATGTCTCTGAGACGGGTCGCTCCTCTCCTCTCAAAATTAGATCTGATCCTCATGCTGTACTCAGGCAACCACCTAAATTCTTTCTGTACAAATTTAGGCAATATCAAAAAGATTTGTACAAATTAAATCATATATTTGAAATCATACAAAAAAAAATATACCTGAAATTCTCCAAACCACATATCTCTAACAGGCTTTGGGATCTTCTTCCAGGATAAGTAAGGAGCATCATACTTATTCTTTATTATATCCCGGATCATATGTATAGGTGGCCTTGAAGGATTGAAGCTGCAAGTGACTTTGTTTATCAATAACATGTAATATATCAAAATAAAAACAACTGAATAACTTAAATTGAACTTACTTATCGCCATCAGGCTCGATGTATTGACGCTTATCTGTTGCTGTTGCAGGATCGGTAGCGCCAACCTCTGGTGGTCGTGATGGTCCACCCTGTTCCATGCTGCACCGGATAGGGGTAGTAATATGGGTAAGGGTAAGGAGGGTGAGGACCAGTGGATGGACCAGCAGCCTGTGATGATGGTGGGGGGTAATATGGATAGAATGGAGAAGCATGTGTCTGATCTGGAGAGGGGAAGCGAGGACTCGTCGAGCTGGGAGGGAAGTGGCCAGGGAAGTATGGAGGTGCAACAAGAGGTGGATCTAACTGTCCCTGACCCTGCTCTGGTGAAGGCTGCTGGCTCCTGGCAGGTGGTGGCGGTGGTGGTGTAGGTAGATCTGGTGCAACTGAAGGCCCCTCACCTACCTCAGTCTGTGTGGGTACTCTGCTAGTCGTAATCTTCTTCCGGCGGAACTTTGAGGCAAATGATTTACGAGGAGGATCGTCGCCTGAAGCCATCTGCAATATTAAAACAAAAATAATTAAGAAACAGTTAATAAAACAGTTAATAAAGTAGTTAATAAAGCAGTTAATAAAGCAGTTAATGAAGCAGTTAATGAAGCAGGTAATGAATTACGAGAAGCAGTTAATAAAGCAGTTAATGAAGCAGTTAATAAAAGACAATGTGGCAAAATACAATATCATTTCTAAGCAGTAATAAAAATTACATAACATTTAAATTCTACAATTCTAAATTACAGAAACTAATCAGAATCATCAAAACTATTTTCATCACTCTCAAGAGTATCTTCACTTTCATCCTGGTTCTCTTCTTCTTCTGAACTAGTTGAACTATTGACATCTTCTAACTCCATTTCAATAGTAGAGGTTGTAGTTGGCATATCCTCAATTTCAACAGGCATATAACTTGACATCTCATCCTCTTGATGTGCAGTTGCTACAATGTATTGTTGATCAATTATTCCCCGTGCTTTTGTTTTTATGACAGCTAGCCATTCTTGTTTGTCTCTGCGACCACTGGGATATTTGCTGAAATAAACTTGAATAGCTTGGCTTGCTAACACAAATGGATCAAACTTTCCGTATCTTCTACTATGTTTAACATCTACTAAACCATACATAGGATGAACCCTTGTGCCTCTATTTTGTACTGGATCATACCACTGACAGTTAAATAAGCATACAAAGTTCTCATCTTCCCCTGGGTACTCCAAGTCAAGGACCTCATTCAAAATACCATAATAATCACACTCATCTTCTTCATGAGTGTTTCCTCTAACACATACTCCACAATTTTCAGTTTTTCTTCCTTCACTCCACGATTTGGTATGAAATCTGAAACCATTCACTATATATATTGGCCAAGTTTTTACTTTTCGCATTGGACCCCATGCTAATGCTTGCAAACCTTTATCGAAACATTTGTTATCAGGATTTTGTACCTAAAAATATTTTCAAATTTTAGTAATTTTGATAATAAATAAGATTTAAATTTATAAAAAAAAATGTACTCACATATGATCTGAACCAAGTTGGAAATTCATTTGCAACAGCTTGCTCAATTTCCCTTGAATCTGTCAAGGGCAAATTGCTTACGAAATACCTGTTGACAAATAATACATAAGTATTTTAAATAAACATTACTAATTTATTATTAACATTATGTAAGAACTTACTCTAAGATTGGCTCAACTTCTTCACAGTTCAGTAGTACATACAAATTCGCTGTATTTTATTTCTAAATCGTTGAGATATCTTTCAACACATTTGCCACTAGGCTTTCCTTGCCTTCTAAATACTGTTAGTGTAGCATGTGATTGTTCTTCTACATCGAAGTCCATGTTACGACCCATTTTTGTTCTTGTACTCCTTACATGTGGCTCGAAATAGTAGGAGCAAAAGTGTGTTGTTTCTTGAGATAAATATGCTTCACATATCGATCCTTCTGGTCGTGCTTTATTCTTAACATATTTCTTCAACTTGTTCAGATATCTATTAATCAAATAAAAATATGTTATCTTAACTGATTCAAAAAAATTGAGTAATTAATAAAAATCTTAACACATTTACCTTTCTAAAGGATACATCCAACGATATTGTACAGGTCCACCAACTCTAGCTTCGTAAGGTAGATGGACTGGAAGATGTTCCATAGAATCAAAAAAAACCCGGGGGAAATATCTTCTCTAACTTGCATAGGATGATTGGTATGTTATCCTCGTACCTCCGTAAAGCATTTTCACTTAGTTTAGATGAACATAAATCTTTGAAGAAAATGCTAAGCTCAATCAACGGATTTGATATGTAATCGGGTAACATACTGACTATGATCGGAAGAAGAACCTCCATAATTATGTGACAATCATGACTTTTGAGTCCAAATAACCTTGCAGATTTCAAGTCAACACATCGGCTTATATTTGATCCATAACCATCCGGCATTTTTAAACCTTTAAACCACTGACATATCATTCTTTTTTGCTCTAACGTGAACGAGTAAGGAGCTTTGGGCTTCATTACTTTACCGTCAGTTGTTGTTACTAACTCCAAATTTTTTCGCCGACAAAACTCTTTAATGTCCATCCTTGCTTTGGCATTATCTTTACTCTTGCCTTTAACATCCATAATTGTATTAAAAATATTATCCAGAAAGTTCTTCTCAATGTGCATAACATCCAAGTTATGTCTTATCAAATTAGTTCTCCAATAAGGTAATGTCCAGAAAATACTTTTTTTAATCCAATTATGTTAAACACCATAACCCGGAAATTTAGATTCTGATAGCATTGGGTACTCAATAATTGTTGGAATGTTGGAAAGTCTCTGGAGTATCTCATCACCACTTAATCTGGGTGGAGGAGGTGATCGCTCAATTCTGTTTTTAACAAATGCTTCTTTATTTCTTCGAAACTGATGATTAGCATGTAGAAACATACGATGACAATCAAACCAAGTATTTTTCCCTCCATGTTTTAATGTGAAAGCTTTACTGTTCTCCATGCAGTAAGGACATGCTAATTTCCCTGCTGTGCTCCAACCAGACAACATACCATAAGCTGGAAAATCACCGATAGTCCACAGCAAAGCAGCTCAAAGGAGAAAATTTTGTTTTATTGATATGTCATATGTGAGCACTCCTTCTTCCCATAATAATTTGAGGTCATCAATTAATGGCTGCAAATAGATATCAATCTTTGCCTTCGGATTATGTGGTCCAGGTATAATCAGAGTTAAGAACATGAACGGAGTAGTCATACACATCTCTGGTGGCAGGTTGTATGGTGTTAATATAACTGGCCAACAAGAATACGGTGTAGCTGTTTGACTATAAGGAGTAAAACCATCAGTACATAATCCCAATCTTATGTTGCGGGGTTCAGCAGCAAATGAAGGATGCACTCGATCAAAATGTTTCCACGCTTCAGCATCTGATGGAAGAGAAAGAACATCACTTTTTGCTATTTTCTCCTTATGCCATCTCATATGGCCTGCTGAACTCATTGATGCATAGAGCCGCTGAAGTCTTGGAAAGATTGGTAAATAAAACAAACAGGAATATGGCACATCTTTCTTTGGACGACGTTGTTTTCCCGAGTTCTGCTTAAAACGAGGAGCATTGCAGATGTGACAAGTAACTTCTGCTGCATCATCCTTATAGTATAACATACATCCATTGATACAACAATCAATCTTTGTAGCAGTGAGACCCAGCTTGGATACTAATTTCTTTGTTCGATACAAGTCTGAGGGAATTATATTGTCAGCCGGATTAGTTTCCTTCATAAGACCAATAACGTCATTAAAACATTCACAGGGAATATTATACTCAGTTTTAATACTTAACATCCTCACTGCAATGGATAATTCTGAATGCGTACTGCAACCTTCCCAAATTGGCTTTTGGGCTGAATGTAATAACTCAAAGAATTTTTGTGTCTCTGCATTTGGTGGCTCTTCCACATTAGACCTTAAATTATGACCTGCTACATCAAAAATAAGGTCTTCATAGGGTCTACTCATTTGATTTTCATGAAATGTTTCATAAGCTGTAGATGAACCAGCATGAGCATCTCTATGTGGCTCGTACTCGCCATGTGATGTCCAAATCCAATAGTTTGGAAGAAATCCCCTACGATATATAAATCAAGCTTCACATCATCGGGCTTTAGGAATGCTAGATTTTTATGCTTCGAACACGGACATCTAAACATTTTATCAAGCTGAAAGGAAGGCAGTTGAGATGCAACTTGAATGAAAGTTTCAACTCCCTGTATAAATTCAACTGTCAATCCTTTTCGACCCGGCAACAATCTATTATACATCCAATATCTTTCTTCTTGGATAGTCATTTGCACGTTGAAGTAAACGTACCCTACATGTTGGAGGCATAAACAATCTGTTATATATCGAAATAGATTTTTATGCTTTAAAAGTCACCTCTAATAAACCAATGTTCCTTATAAGAATTCTCAAGGTCAACAAGCCATTGCCAAAGAGGCAATCTACCAAGTCTTGTGCAACTAAATAAACTATATACCAATATCATAAATATTAAAAATAGAGAAGTTGCAATGAATAATTTGATCAAAATCATCAATACTAGTTAAATTAATATCACTTTTACAAAAAACCCAAATTTTACTGGAACAATTAGCGAAGGAAAAAATCAAACTCTAGGTGTCTTTAAAAAGTGATGATTTTAGGAAGAATCAACCATGGGCTCTAAAAGGACTAAAAAAGAAATATTAAGATTTCAGTATAAATTGTGGATATGCATACAAGTTTCACGATAACCAACACATGTAATATTCGCAACCATATAACTAATCATTAAGATCATTTTTTGAAAGAAGTGTTGTATCTTGTGATTCTAGAATCAGCAGAAGATCCAAGTAATTACTTTTTTTTTTAGTTTTTCTTATAACTTTTTCAGAAATCATCTTTAGTAACATTAACTAAACTTATGTCTTTAAGTTTATCAACAAACTTGTGGTAATAATCCTCATTGGCAGAATTTATCTCGCCCTCCTCTCAATTGCGAGGAGAAGGACAAATACCTTATGATTCCTCACTAGATTGCTCAGTAAAAACCTCCTTTCCTTTCGAAAACATGTAGCATAAAAAAGTAAGCTAGTTTTTTTCTCTCCTAGTTGGGCCAAAACTCTTCATCTAAAATCACTCAAGCATAGTTAAAAGTTAAACTCAACTGTCTAGATTTGGAGCTTAATAACTCAAGCATTAATCCAAATTGATTTTGACAAACAATATAAGCATTAATCCAAGCAAACCTAAACCTATATATGCACCATAACTCTCTCCCACATTTTTAAAGTATAAAACATTAACTAACAAGATAATATCAACAAATAATCAAAGAAAAACCATTAAAATTAACCTTAAAAGAGAAATCGGTTTGTTTGGGGTCGGAAACGGTCGGCGGTCGGGCGTCGGAGTAAAGGGGTCGGCAGCGGTCGGACTGGGGACGGCGGCGGTCGGACAGGGGTCGGCGGCGGTCGGAATGGGGTCGGAGGCCGGAGTTCCTTCGTCGGGGGCTGATCGGACGAGCGGAGGAGCGATATGAGCGAGCGGTCGAGAGAGAGAAGGAAACAGGGAAAATGAAATGAGCGGAGCGAGGGGGCTCATATTAGGGCTTTTACCGGCGGTTTTCCGGCGGTTTAGACCGCCGGTAAAAAATCACTTATCACCGTCGATTAAAACCGCCGGAAAACCGACGGTTCACGTCTATATCCGGCGGTTTACCGGCGGTTTAGACACCGTCGGTATTACCGACGGTGTATCGTAGCTAAGCCGTCGATTAAGCCGTCGTTATCGTCCGACGGCGTAACTGCCGGCGTAGCCGTCGGTAATACAGACGGCCTCTAAACCGCCGGTTCAAACCGCCGGTTCAAACCGCCGGTTTTCACTGTTTTTCCTGTAGTGTATTCTTGAGTTTAAGCGAGGGTGATTGTAATTAGGTAATCATACACACATAGACACATAGGTGGGAGAGATAATTTAAAAAAAAATTGATCGTACTGTACAATCTCTAATCATATTGTACGATTTGACATAATTTTCCTCCAAATTTTAGTTACTCAAACACGATTTGATTTTTTTGAACTATTCATATTGTATGATGTCCAATTATTTAGATGTCTAATAGAGTACATAATTTCTTTCATACCAGATCGTATCAAATGAACTCGTTCATTTTGAACTATTCATACTATATAATCTCAGGCTATATAGACTACTAATAGAATATGAAATTTCTTTCATACCAGATCATACTATACGAATATATTCTTTGTTTAACTTCATATAGTATAATGTAAGGTTGTATAGATGACTGACAGTGTACGAAACTATGCTCATACAATATCATACCATACGAATACATTTCTTTTTATATTGTTCGTATGGTTTAATATGAATTCATATAGATGACTAATAGTGTAAAAAAACAAGTTCATCCCAGTTCGTATCAAAAAAAGCCCTGGTTTTTTGAATTGTTCATATCATACGATCTACGATCATAAGTCGGTTCACTTGAATTACTTAGTTTTTGGATGATTTTTATGTGTTTTTTATATAAAGAATCATAAAAACTATCACACGATCTTTTTGCTGCAATTTTTTTTTAGTGAGACCATAAAGAATGAGTTTGGGAGAGATTTTTAAAGAGTAAAGAGAGATCTAGTGAAGGAAAATTTTGAGGGATTCATAAGATTTTCCAAAGTGAGGATCTCTTTGTCTTCTTCAAGTTTCTGCCCATCTTCTTTAGAGGCTCTCAAGAGAAGATTCTCAATATTGGATCAAAGTACTCTGTCTTCACTAGGAGGGTGAAAAAGGACATCAAGGTACTCTATCCTCAATAGGAGGGTGAAAAAGGATGAGAAGGTATGCTGCCATCACTCAGAGTGTGTAAGAGGTGATGGTTCTCTGTCACATTGAGTTGGTGAAAGAGAGTTCATACAGGCTTCTCTGCCTTACTATAAGGTTAAAAGGAGAGTCACTTGTGTTTAGTGTAATACTTGGAGAATGAGTCTCGAGGGAGTAAATATGGGTCTAGTTAGATCGAACTTCTATAAAATTTGATGTTCTTTTATTAACTTTTTTCCATCAATTTTTATTTTATTGCTTTTAAATTTTACGGTTTAAAAATTATCTCTGAAAATTATTTTTATAGATAACTACATATTTCAGATTTAGTGATTTTATTTTTCATAAAGTTCAAAAAGGTTTTACAAAATCCAAATTTTTTTTAAAAATATCCAATTTACCCTCCCACCCCCCACCCCCCCTCTTGGTTAGCCTTGGGATAGTTATGTTAAATTTAACAACCTATATGAACTTACAAGTTGTATTTGAGACGTTTTTAAAAGTTAAAGTTTTAACTACTTTTTGAAAACAATTATGTCTAATTTTGGAAACTGGAAAGCTCCTGAAAGATATTAAATTACTAGATCACCCTTATTTGATAACATTCCCTTTGATTTTTGAAAGACTTGTATGTTTATATTTTTGCAACTACTTGACTATCACATGTGGATATTAGTATAGGAAGGTTGCACCAAACCTACTAGACTTATTGATGGCATTAGGATTGAAACATCATTCACTAATTAGAAATTAGAAGAAAAGAATTAGCACAGTTAAATGCCAAATATTTAAGAAGTTTTTTCTGTGCTTTGAAATCTAAGGATTATATGTGTGTTTTTACTTGCAAAACTAGAAAAAAAAATCTAGGATAGACTTTGCAACATAACTTATGAAGGGATAAACGAGGTAAACCAATCAAGGTGAATATTTTATTACATGACTATAAATTATTTTGCATGAAACCAAATGAATCAATCTCTAATATGTATACAAGGTTTACTCAAATTGTTACCTCGTTATATGCTTTAGGTAGAGAACTTACAGATTCATAGAAAGTTTAGAAAATCTTATATTATTTACTTATTGCTTATGATGCAAAGATAACTGCCATAAATGAGTCTGAAGATCTAAATATATATTTTATTGATAATCTACTTAGATCACTAATTGCTTACGAGCAAGGAGTGAATTAAAGACAGATTAATATAGGTGACAAGCGAAAAGAAAAGAATATAACTTGAAAGTTGATGATTTAAAAACTAATCAATCAATTTCTGAGGATGAAGAAGATATTACACTTATGACTAGGCAATTCAAAAGTTTTCTTAAGAGAAAGCAACGAAGATGTCAGCATTGGAATAAAAGTAAATTCAATAAGAATGCTAAAGTTTTTAATGAGATCATTTATTATGAATGCAGGAAGATTATGACAGTTCATCGGGGATGTTAAGCCCTTATGAACTAGTCCCGAGGCTAACCAAGAGGGAGGGTGAATTAGTATTTTAAAAATCTTTCAACGATCAAAACACAAACTCAAACCAAACCAAAATTCACCACAAAGAAAATTAAAGTGTGGAAATTAAATGTGGAAATAATAAAGGAAAGAACACACCAGATTTATGATGATTCGATCAAACCTTGACCTATGTCCACTTCTCGGAGGCACCCTCCTAGTATTGCACTAAACTTAGTGTCTCTCATTTAGCCCCCATAGCTAGGCGGAGAAGCCCTTACAAAATTACTTTCACATTCCCTGATGCGGCAGAGTAGCTGTGTTCTTTGACACCAAAGAGATCTTCTTCTTCCCAAAAATTCTCTCAAGATGAGCCTTAAATTCGATGGTACTAAGGTGCAAGCTCGTTGGAGCAACCGTGAGGAACCCCCTCCATACTCCCTTAAAACTCCCTCCAAGGATCTTCTCCCTCTCTCAAACTCCACCCTTTCCCCTCTCCCTTTCAATCTCTCTCTTCAAGTTTCCTCCATAAGAACGAAGCTTCAATGATTGTCTAAGACACATACTAAATGCCTTGTAAAAGTTTAAATAGAAGAGCTCTAAACAAGCTCATTAATTGCAACTTGCCTACTATATCATCCAGGACGATATGAATATCATCATATACTATCAGTACAAATTAAGCTCAATCAGCTAGGATGATTTGGGATGATCATAAGGTTTTTATTCATATCATCCAAGCTGATAGCTTATTATCCTATACAATTAGTTCAAATCAGCACATATTGTCCATAGCATCGCCCTAAATAGAAGTTGTTCGATATGTGATCATCCAGGAACAACTAAGGTTTTTTGAACTGATCATCCTGGATGATTCTACAATCATCCAGGATGATGTGATCATATCAATTAAGCCTTAATTGCTTTCCTTAATTATCAAATTAATTTAGGCATAATTATGTTGCATCATCCAGAATGATGTCCTGGACGATATCTAAAAATAAATAATACCTAAATAGATCTAGCGGATGATTCTTTTTGGCTTGAGCCTATTATCCCGACCGATACAAGCATCATCCATGGAGATGAGCTTAAAGATGATTGTCTTAACCAGGATTCCCTAATTAGGGTTTTTATTTTTAGTGGATCGTCCAGGCCAGTTTTTGGATCGTCCCGGATGATGAGAGAAAAAATAAAGAACTCTAAAATAGAAATTAGTGAGCAAGGCTACAAGTAAGCAAACACCCTTATAAACCAAAAAAATACATTAATAAAAATTACAAATAGAACATGTTATGCCAAAACTTGAGCCTCGTAAGGTGCACTATAATCCAGAAATGTTAGTAAACACAGAAAGAAAAATATATTGCATATACAGGTAGATAATAGAAAGTGAGCTACAATATTTGTTATTATCAAAAGCATAAACTCATAGGCTCGAGTTGCAACAATCCCCCCCCCTTTTTATGATGACAAATATTACACGTTGGATTTGTAAAAAAGAAAAAAAATAGTTTCTCCTTACTATAATAAAATTTTTAAAAATTGGGGAAATCAACATTTTTGTAGTTTTTATTTTTTTGAAAAAAAAAATGTTACAAATACAATAGTAAGTTCTCCCCCTTTGACATTGTCAAAAAAAGAAGGGGCGCAAACAAACAAAATGAACCCTGATCAAATAGTCTTTAAAATGAGAAAGTTACCTATTGATTTTATTCAAAAATATAGTAAGGAATGGATTGACAACGCACAATCCAGAAAAAGGTTAGAAATTTTTTTTTTAATCCAAGCTCAAGTTTTTTTTAAAAGCTCAAAAACTTTTTAATCCAATATCTAAATCAAGGAACAAATTAGAAAAGAAGCACTATTTTTTTCTAAACTCCTTTCATAAAATATATCTAATAGAAGATTAATGCAAAAATTAGTGAATCAGGAATCATGATTTTCAAGCTTAAGTTTCAAAAATATCAAGGGTTTTCTTAAGCTTTTAGTAGTACAAGAAAAGTAAACATACTTTTTGTGGGCTCATTTTATATCTCTTGTCAATTGTTTGGCATAATTTTCGCATCTTTTATTATTTGATACTTTGTGTATCTTTTTTAATTGGCGTCATTGTGCATCCTTTGATTTGGCATCATTGGCAACTTTTTTATTATTTTCAACCAAAATATGCTTCCTTTCTTATATTTTAAAAATTAAAGCAAATCCATACTATTGACAAAAAGAACTACCTTTGATTAAGAAAATTAAGAGGTGGATTCAACAACTTTTAAAAGGTTTCTATGCGATAGATAAAATATAGAGAGATAAAAAACATCAGTTTCAAAATCCAATTTAAAATATGATGAAGATTTTGAATCAAAAGTAGAATAACGTCTTTTAGGAAACAGAGATTGAGAGTCAAAATCATGAGTTTCCTTCCTTTGACTGTTTTAGAGAAGTCAACCACAATTTACATAAGAATTCAAAAAAAAAATATGAGGTAGATTTTTCATTTTCATTTTTTTAAAATGGTGATGTGTGTGTGTTGATCAGAGAAAATACTACAAAAAAATAAAGACAAAATTACAAATTTTAATGAAAAATAAAAGAAAGAAAAAAGAATGAAAAAGAATAAAGCCAAAGAAAAAACACATAAAATACAAAAAAAATTAATAAAACATGTATACACAAAAAAATAAACACACGAACAGTGGTTTAAACATCATCTTGCTCCTGGTCTGATGATTCAGAAGCTAGGTCTACCCAAGAGATTTTTTTGCTTTTCATTATTTGTCATTTTTACAATTTGCTTAGCTTTACCCTTTTCTTTTGCAGAAAGAGTTCTCAAATTAGGGCACTGATTTTTTATATGTCCAAATTTCCTACATCCAAAATAAATAACGTCAGAAGTAATCTTAACATTCTTACCATTTTTATCTTTATTCCACTTTTGTTGATGCTTATGTTTTAGTGAGCTTTTCAATTTGCTTGATAAGTTATCAGTTTCGTCACCAACCACTACAGGAAAACTCGGTATTACCGATAGACAAAATCCACTGGTAATACATAAAATACGATGAAAATCATCAGTTTCCAGTGCATTTTTGTCAGAATTTCATACGCCAGTTTGGCGTGCATCAGAAAAAGTCTTCCGACGTATATTAGATGCCGGAACTCATTCCGATGCACTTTCCGACACGTTACCGACAAAAATTGTTTTAACAAAACGGCATTTATTTCTGGATTATTCCAGCGTTATATATGCCAAAATTTACAACGTATGTATCTACCGAAAACACCGGCGAATAAAACACCGTAATGTGCACCTTAACTAAAGCTAAAGCTTGTTACCGGTGTGATATCTGTCGGTAATGCCGGCAGATAAAAAATGCTGAAATGATACATAAATTCTTTGTATCGTCATTTCCAGTGAATTACCGAAGCCAAATCAACCTGAAACCTGTAGCAATGATAAAAAAAAAATTGTCTTCCTAGGCAACAATCAGATTTTCACAACTATAAACATATACAAATACATACAATGATAGTTCCACAACACAGATCTACATATCACAGATCTCAAGAACTTCAACAAATACTTAAAAATATAAATGTCCATTAACACATATTATTCAATAGCTTCAACCAACTAATATTAAAAACATCACAGATTTTTTAATAACACGGATTCAAAAAATTAAACAGGTTCATATGACATTGAAAAAAAAAAACTACTCTGAATCTGTGGACTCATCCTCAGCTGGAGCTACCTCTTTTCCACTCAACTGCTCCCTCATTTTGCACATTTCATCCAACAACTAATTGTGATGCTCCTGCATCTGCAATATCTGTGTTTGCAACTAAACTTGTCAATCAGCTTGTGATTTCCTTACTTGTTCTAGCTCCGCTTGAAGGGCACTAATTTGTTGACTATGTAAGGACTCATGTGAACTGGCTGCAAAGCTGGATCCATTAGAGATCATCCCCTTGTATGCCTGAGCTTGCAAACCTAAACCATAAACCCTGTCATGTTGTGTTCCTCCAACGGCTTACGACCAGATGCGGTACTCAGAATACTCCACCGAGCCGCCAGAATAACCCTCACTTACTGCGGGCTGACTCTCTCGAAGTTTTGTATACTCCTCCTGTGAAAGTATTATATATATATAATTGAGACTAAAAATAGAAATTATTAAACACATATACTTACATAGGCTTTTCTTGCTCGCTCATCAATCCATTGTTGATCCTCCTGTTGCTTATGAGTGTGACAATGTAATTCCACAGGAGTTGATTCTCTACCCAGCATCTCTTTCTGTAAGAGAATTCTATTAATATTTCTATTAAAGAAAAATTTTAAAAAACTTTTAAAATTCATTACGAAATGTTGCCTATGCTCAATATATGGAACGGAACCGCCAATATGAAGGGAACTACCCAAGCCCCCAACATCAAAAGCTCTATTCTATCAATTTTGATCCCTCCCCCTGCTATACTCTTTAAGTCTTTATTTCATTACACACTATAACTAAGCCACTTTTCTCCAATTCTTCTATGTTTAGTACTATCATTTCATATGTATCCAAAAGTCTTTGACCCAAACTTTGCTCATAGGCAATGAGTAAGCCAATCAAATTATCAATAGAATATTCATTCACATTTTTTTATTCACAAATAGAAACAACTTTGGCATCAAAATTGTCAAGTAAACAATATAGAATTTTATTGACTTTTTCAAAGTTTGAAAATTCCTTTCCTAAAGCATGTAATGATGTTACAATTTGAATAAACCTTGTATACATGTATAAGCTTGTATCATAAGGTTTCATGCAAAATAGTTCATAATCATGCATTAAAATATTTAATCTGGATTGCTTGATTTCACTAGTGCCTTCGTATATAGTGTGTAATTTATTCCAAATTTCATTGCTAGTAGAGTACGTGGATACAAATATAAAATCATCATAATTTAAAGCACATAAAAAAATAGTTTAGTGATTTAGCATTCAATTGAGCATTGATTTGTTCTTTCATACTCCATTGATTAAAAGGAATATCAGTTTTAATTCAATCTATAACATGTGATGGTATAGAATAACCAGTTAAAATCATTTGCCACATTAGGAAATCAGTTGATTGAAAGAAAATAGACATGCAAATTTTTTCAGAATCAAAAGTAATATTTTAAAATAAAGGTGGTCGGGTGATTGAATAATCTTTTGCAAAATTATGATTACAAAGATTAGCCAAGGATCAAAATTTAAAAGTTTTCAAAAACTCATTTTTATGAATCCCGCTCTGATGCCACTTAAAAGTTCATCAGAAATATTAAGCCCTTATGAACTAGTCCCGAGGCTAACCAAGAGGGAGGGTGAATTGGTATTTTAAAAATCTTTCAACGATCAAAACACAAACTCAAACCAAACAAAATTCACCAAAAAGAAAATCAAAGTGCGAAAATTAAATGCGAAAATAATAAAGGAAAGAACACACTAGATTTATAGTGGTTCAGTCAAACCTTGACCTACGTCCACTCCTCGGAGGCACCCTCTGAGTATTGAACTAAACTTAGTATCTCTCCTTTAGCCCCCAAAACTAGGCAGAGAAGCCCTTACAAAATCACTATCACCTTCCCCGATGCGGTGGAGTAGTCGGGTCCTTTGACACCAAAGAGATCTTCTTCTTCCCAAAACTTCCCTCAAGATGAGCCTTGAATTCAATAGTACTAAGGTGCAAGCTCGCCGGAGCAACCGTGTGGAACCCCCTCCACACTCCCTTGAAACCCCATCCAAATATCTTCTCCCTCTCTCAAACTCCACCCTTTCCTCTCTCCCTTTCAAGCTCTCTCTTCAAGTTTCCTCCAGAAGAATGAAGCTTCATTGGCTGCCAAAGAAACATACTAAGTGCCTTATCAAAGTTTAAATAGAAGAGCTCTAAACTAGCTCATTAATTGTAACTTTCCAACTATATCATCCAAGACGATATGAATATCGTCCTTTACGATCAGTGCAAATTAAGCTCAATCAGTCAGGATGATTTGGGACAATCAGAAGGTTTTTGTTCATATCATCTAGGCTGATAGTATTTCATCTTATATGATTAGTTCAAATTAGCACATATCATCCAGAGCATCGCCCTGAATAGAAGCTGTCTGATATGTGATTGTCAAGGAACAACTAAGGTTTTCTGAACTAATCATCCTGGCTGATCCTGCGATTGTCTAGGACGATGTGATCATATCATTCAAGCCTTAATTACTTTCCTTAATTATTAGATTATTTTAGGCATAATTATGTTGCATCATCCAGGACGATATCCTGGATGATGTCCAAAAATAAATAATACCTAAATAGATCTGAGAGCTGATTCTTTCTGATTTGAGCCTACCATCCCGGCCGATACAAGTATCATCCAGGACGATGAGCTTAAAAATGGTTTCCTTAACCACGATGCCCTAATTAGGATTTCTTTTTTCAGTGTATCATCCAGGCCAATTTTTGGATCATCCTGGACAATGTGAGCAAAAACATAGAACTTTAAAATAGAAATTAGTGAGCAAGGTTACAAGAAAGCAAACACCCTTACAGACCAAAAAATACATTAATGAAAATTACAAATAGAACATGTTCTGCCAAAACTTGAGCCTTGTAAGGTGCATTGTAATCCTGAAATGTTAGTAAACACAGAAAGAAAAATATATTGTAAATACAGGTAGACAACAGAAAGTGAGCCATAATATTTGTTATTATCAAAAGCATAAACTCGTAGGCTCGAGTTGCAATATATTGGACATATAAAGATTGATTACTCAAATCTTAAATCTAATCCTAACAAAGATAAAACTAAGGAGAAAATAAACATTAGGAATAAAAGGAAAAGAATGCAAACAGCTTTCTAGGCTGCCTCAGCTTCATATTCTTTAGAAATAGAGCTAAAGAGGAGGTTACATTTTATGTTTAATGGCAGATAAACTTGATCATTCAGATCAAGAAGAGGTATGTGACTTATCTTATGATTAATTATTTAGAGGTTTTGAGAAAATTCATAATTCATATAGGAAACTCAAAAAATTTTATGCTAACCTTAATATCGAGTATCTAAATCTATAAAAGAAAATGAAAATATGAGGAATAATCATGCACACAAAAATAGCAATCACATAGCTTTGTTAGATGAATTTGATGATTTGAATAAGGAGCATGATTTATTAAAAACATCTAATAATGAACTTGAAAATGATTTTAAGGTATTTTATTAGATCAAAGAGAACATGAATTGAAGGTAAAAAATTCAATTTTGAAAAGTGCAAATTCATATCTTCAAGAAGAATTGAAAGCTTTTGAGAAAAATAAGATACAACTCACAATTGAACAATTTTGTAATCCTAATCAAAAGTTTAAAACTTCAAAACCTAGGAAAAATATTATAACTCATATGGACTAGTAAAACCTTTTCTAGGTGTTAAATGTTATTAATATGGCATGTTGGGTCACATTTTCCACACATGCATTATTCATAGTAGAACATATTTAGTGTGGAGACCTAAGATGCATCAATCATATCATATCAAACATGCATCTAGATTATATGTATCAAGAGGAAAACCCAAATTTATTTGGGTTCCCAGATCTAACATTTGAAAATTTTGTAAAAACACTCTCATACAAGCCCTCATGAGAGCATTTTGTACCTAGATAGTAGATATTCAAAACATATGACCTAAGATGCAAATCAATTTTTATCATTAGAGGCCAGGATAAGAGGCAAAGTGAAACTTGGAGATAACACCACTAGGAGAGTGGTAGGTGTAAGTATGACTAATATCACGAAAAAAATTTTGATCGAAATGTTTTATTGGTTGAAGGCTTAAAATATAATTTGTTGAATATAAGTCAGCTTTGTGATAAGGGTTATAATATAAAAGTTTTGCCTACAAGCTATATTATAAGCCAAAATAGAGTTGATGTGTTGTATGGAGGCCGTGTAAAAAATATTTACATGCTTGAATTAAATTATGTTAAATCTTCTAATGCTTTTTGTCTAAAAATTATTACTGATGAATCTTAGTTATGGCATAGAACACTTTAACGTGTAAGTATGAAAAATCTTAAGAAGATTATCCAAAAGGAATTTCTTAGAGGAATACCTAAACTAGACTTTACTAAGGATCGCATGTATGATGCGTATCAATTATGGAAATAAGTAAAGTACTTCTTTCATTCAATTAAAGATCTTAGAACTAACAAACCATTAGAAGTCCTTCGCATGGATCTTTTTGGACCTATTAGTATTGTAAGTCTAGGAGGGAAAGTTTTTGGGTAAGTAATTATTGGTGATTATTAAAGATTCACTTAGATTAGATTCTTATCGCATAAGAGTGAATCTTTTGATGAGTTTAGAATTTTTTTACTTAGATTCAGGGGAAGATAGATTGTGAAATCCTTGCAATTCTAATGACGATAGAGGAAAATTTAAAAATAAAAAATTTAAAGTTTTCTACAAAGAACAAGGGATATATCATAATTTTTCAGCTCCTAGAACCCCTCAACAAAATGGGAATGTTAAAAGAAATAACAAAACATTGGTAGAAGCTGCTAAAGCTATATTGGTTGAATATTCACTTCCTAAATATTTTTGGACTGAAGTAATTAATATAGTTTATTATATTTTGAATATGGTGAACATTAGATCTAAGTTGAATAAGACACTTTATGAGCTTCTTAAAGGTAGGACCCCCAACCTCTTACATCAATATGTCTTTCAATGTAAAATATTTATTCATAAAAATAGGAAAACTTTTTAAGAAAATTTAATCCTGAATCTGATGAGAGAATTTTTCTAGGATATTCAAGCATTGGAAAATCCTATAGAGTTTTTAATAAAAGAACTTTGGTAGTAGAGGAGACCACTCATATAATATTATATGAATTTGATATTACTAGAGGGTCTAAGTTGGAAGAAGAAGATATTGAAGAAAATATCCAAGGAATTGAAAATGTAAATCTTAAAGAAAATGATGGAACACAAAATCAATTGCCTAGATAATGGAAATATCCTAAAATTAATCCTAAAAATTTAAATTTTAGGAGACTCGAGTGAAGGTGTTAGGGCTAGGCATGGACTTAACAAATAAGTGAACAATTCAGAATTTACTTCAATAATTAAACCCGCTAATTTAAATCAAGCACTTTCTGATGAATTTTTAATATTAGTTATGCAAGAAGAGTTGAATCAATTTATTATAAATAATATTTAAGAGTTGGTAGAAAGGCCTAAAAATTAAAGTATTGTTGGAACTAAGTGGGTATTCAAAAATAAGATGAATGATTCAAGTGTAGTGGTTAAAAATAAGGCAAGATTTGTGGCCAAGGGGAACAATCAAATAGAATGAATTAATTTTGAGGAGACTTTTTCCCCTATAGCTAGACTTGAAGTAATAAGGGTGCTTCTAGCTTTTGCCTATTTTAAAGGGTTTAAATTATTTCAAATAGATGTTAAAAGTGTCTTTCTTAATGGGTTGATTAAGAAAGATGTTTATGTTGAGCAACTTCCAAGTTTTGAAAATTCATAATTTTCTAATCATGTGTTTAAATTAAAAAAATATATTATATGGATTAAAATAGGTACCTAAGGCATGTTGTGAGAGACTAAGCTTTTTTCTACTAGAAAGATCTTTTATAAAATAGAGTCTAGACACCACTCTCTTCATAAAAAGAGTAGATGATGGCATTCTTATTATTTAGATTTATGTTGATAATATCTTGTTTGGATTCATTAATAAAAATATTTGTGATGACATTTCAAATATAATGAGTAAGGAATTTGAAATGAGTTTAATGGGAGACTTGAGTTTTTTTCTTAGTTTTAGTATAAAGTAGAAAGAGGATGACATCTTTCTTAGTCAATCCAAATATATTAAGGACATCCTTAAGAAACATTAAATGGATAAAGCTAAACTAATAAGTACTCCTATGAGTACCTCAGGTTAGTTAGATAAGGACTCTAAAGAAAAATATGTTTATCAAAAGAAATTTAGAGGGATGATTAGATCATTACTTTATTTAACTACTAGCTAACCTGATATCATGTTTAGTATTTTTCTTTGTGCTAGATTTTAAGTTAATCCAAAAGAATCCATTTGATTTTTGTTAAAAAAAAAAATTTGAGATATCTTTTAGGAACTCAAAACTTAGAGATTTGGTATCCAAGGCATAACACCTCTTTTGAAATCATTAGATATTTTGATTCAGATTTTGTAGGATGTAGGGTTGATAGAAAGAGTACTTCTAGAATTTGTCGATTCATTAAAAATTCTTTAGTTTCTTGATCTAGTAGAAAATAGAATTCTGTAGCTCTTTCTACTGCTGAAGCAGAATATATAGCCTTAGGAAGTTGTGTGACATTGGTTCTATGATACTATTCTAATTTTTTGTGATAAAATAAGTGTCATTTGCATTTCAAAGAATTCAATGTAACACTCTTAGACTAAGCATATATACATAAGGTAACACTTCATTAGAGACCATGTCACTAAAGGAGAAAAAGAGCTATACCATGTAGCAACTAAAATCCACTTGCATATATTTTCACAAAACCACTAATTTTTGAAACTTTCAGAACCTTAAGAACTGGATTGGGTGTTATTTTTATTCATGCTTGATAATTGTAATTCTATAAATTACATTTGTAGTGTATTTTTTTATGTTTATGATTATATTTTTGTTCTTTTTTTGTGATTTTTTTTTTTACTTTTCTCTATTTTATGATTTTTGTTATTATTATTTTTGTTTTTGTGTTTTATGGATCTTGTTTGAATTATTTTTTTAAAAGTATCTTGATCATTATGTGAAAACCTAAGATTTCTTTTTCCATTCGAACTGTACGATCCACTTTCTTATTGTATGAATTCTTTAGTTTTTACATGATTTTTTCTGGGTTGGACAGATAAAAATTTGATTTGTTATTATAATCGTACAAAATGAACACATCATCATTTGTACGAACCATCAATCATTTGTCTGTACGATCATGGCGGGCATTCCTAGGATAGTTATTTTTTAAACATCATCTGTATGAACATCTATTTGTATATACGATCCAGTTGTCGATCTGCATGCGGACGACTTCAACTGGTATGTACGATCATTATTAACCGATCATATCAGACAAACACTTGTTCGTCCATACAATTAGGTTGGTCAAAGGTCATACAAAATGGACAAGCCTTTGATAGATTTTTTCTAGCTAAATCACTTCTTCTCATCTTCTTATTCAAGAAGACAAACTTCTCAATCATGCACATATTTGACTCTACTCGATTTTCCTTATTTTCACCTTGATTTATTCATTTCACTCTAACAGCTTCTACTATTTTCTTGAAAATTTGAGAATGAGAGAAAATCATACAATAATATCCTCTTATGTTTTACTGAATTAGTTGAAATCACTAAGGAAGATTTGGGAACATTCTATATCTTAGAATTGAAGGCGTTAGGGCACACTCGATGATTTCTAGAAGTGATTTTGATTGGTCTGAAGTCAATTGAACTCTCAGGGATATAACTTCAACCTCACATTTACCTCTTGTTTAAACTTTGAATCAAAATGCCAGGATCATCAAGCATGTCTTAAGAACCTCTATTATTCCTAAAGCTGGTAATCAAATCAATATCACTCATATGATTTCCATTGTTACATATTTTATAATGTCAAACACTCCTATTGATGAAGCCCATTTTATTTTTGACTACATTAATAATCTTATTGACATTAAACTTCCTACTACTAGAAGGAAGAAGAATTTGGATTTAGGACACCTGATTGCATACATTCTGGAAAAGAAGTAAAATCTTATTTATCCTGATCCCCCATATAATCTTCCTGTTATTTTACTAATGCTTTTTGTGTATTCTTTCTCATTGGTATCAAGGGGATGAGGGAGGTGAATTTGATGAAGAAAGAGGAAATTCTCCAACACCGGCACCTACTCCTACTCCTACACCTAACCAAAATTTCTATCAAGAAATGATCCAGAGATTTGATCATCTTCAGTCTCACTTTAATTATATTGAGACTCGCTTGGGCCAGTAAGATTTTAGGTACAATAAAGATATGAGTTGGGTGAGAGGACAGGATGATATAATTAATACTCAAGTAGCTACCATCAATAGCTACTTTATCTAATTATGTCTTCCACAGCCTCCTCTAGATTAAGATCCCCCGGGCTATTAGATTGGTTGTTATATTTTTCTTTTAGATGTTTTAGTTTGATTGTAGTTCTTGTGATGTCAGCTTTTAGATATTTTTATATTTGAGATTTTTGTATTTCCTTTGTATTTGAGTCCAAGTTTTTTTTTTAAGGGTTTGGTAATTACTATGTTTTTCTCTTCCCTCTTAAATTGACTAAGTTATTATTGAGTAATCTAAAATGTTGATTTTAAGGATTAAAATTTTAAATTATTTGCATTACAAAATTATTTCCTAACTAAAAAAAAAAACTCAACTTAAATCAAATTACAATTAGATTGAGATAAGGAGATTATTTTCATGTTTTAATAGACATTAATATTATAGTTATAATTATTGCAATAATTGTTGTTTATTTTCTTTTATTTTCTTGCTCGTTGTGTTGATTTTAATGTTATATATTAGGTTTTATTTTTGTTATTTATTCTTCCTTATACGATAAAGTATTTTCTTGTGTTTGGAAAATAATCACATATGCTAAGGTTGATTATTTACTCTGTTGAAAGAACAAAATATCAAAAGATGCATAGTGTGCTAAAATTTGAAAATAGGTGCAAAATAAGCCCAATCTGAAAAGATGTGCGATGTTTATCAAATACACGTCAAATTTAAAAGATATGCAATTATATGGTATCAAAAATTTAATGTTGATAAAAGAGGCATAAAATCAGCCTACACTACATTTAGTTATTTCCTCTATATATCTAATAATTAGAAAAATCCATACATTTAACTATCACTTCAACTATTGAATGTGAAAATATTTGATTATTATTCAAATCTTTTTACGATAATTACTTTATTTGATATTTATGCTTTCTGAAATGAACTGTGAATATGGTAATCTATTCTTATCTTATTTGTTCTTTGATTTAAAATACGAGTTTTTGTATCTAGATGTTAATGTTTTCCATGCAATTTGTTTTTCTTTATTATTATTTTTTTTTTGTCTATAATAACTTTCATTTTCAAAGGATATTTTGTTTACTTTCCTCTTTTTATTGGTGTCAAAAGGGAGAGTTAGTTTGTGTTTGTTTGAAGTATTTATTTAAAGTCTCCTACGTATGTTTGTGTTTTGGTGTTTGTGCTTTGTTATCTTGTGTATTTTTTTATGGTGTTTGTGTTTTGATATCTTATGTATTTCTTTCAAGTTTTGAGTTTGTTTTATATTAAAAAAAAAAAAAAGAGAAGGACAAAATTCATTTTCCTGATGTTTTTTTTAATTTTCATTCATTAAGGGGGAGATTAAGAGAAAAGCATTTTAATTTGTTATTCAAATAATAATTATATTTATCATCATCAAAAAGTGGGATATTATTATAAATTAGGAATCAAGATTGAGATTGTGATTTTTTATGATAACAAAATATTATTGTTATAATTTTATTATTTCTTCTAGCATATATTAGAAATTTATGTTTGTTTCAGAGCATGCTAACATTTCGAGGAAATCATATACTACTCCAGATTACTAAAGATTTCAAAACAAGGTAAAATAAGATTTCATGTAATATAGTTTATATTTTTTATTTTTATTCTTGAGTATGAGCGAGTATGATTGTAATTGAATAACCATGCACACGCACAGGGGGAGAGATAATTTTTTTATAAAAAAAAATAATCGTAATGTACAATCTCTAATCATATTATACAATTTGACAAAATTTTCCTACATAATTTAGTTACTCAAATGCGATTTTTTTTTTGTAATCGTTCATACTATACGATGTCCAATCATACAAATGGCTAACAGAGTACAAAATTCCTTTTGTACCAAATTGTATCAAAATAACTCATTAATTTTAAACTATTTGTAATGTATGTTGTCAGGTCGTATAGACAACTAATAGAGTACGAAATTTCTTTCATACTACAATGTAATATATGAATATATTCCTTTTAAACTATTCATATAGTACGCTGAAAGGTCGTATAGATGACAGATAGTATACAAAATTAGATTTGTATAAGATCATACCATATGAATATAGTACGATCTGAATTCATAGAGGCGACTAACAGTGTACGAAACCAAGTTCATCCCAGTTCATATCAGATGAAGCCCTAATTTTTTGAACTGTTCATATCATACGATCTACGATCATAAAGTATGATTGTAAGTCGATTCACTTGAATTATTTTGTTTTGGATGGTTTTTTATATTTTCTATATAAATAATACTAAAAACTATCACATAATCTTTTTACTGTGAATTTATTTTGAGTGAGACCATAGAGAGTGAATTTGGGAGAGATTTTTTAGAGTAAAGAGTGAGAGATCTAGTGAAGGAAAATTATGAGGGATTCACAAGATTTCCCAAAGTTAGGATCTCTTTGTCTTCTTCAAGTTTCTATCCATTTACTTTGGAGGCTCTCAAGAGAATATTCTTAACATTGGATTAAGGTACTTTCCTTCACCAGGAGGGTGAACAAGGATGTCAAGGTACTCTTCCTTCACCAAGAGGGTGAAAAGACGAAGAGAAGGTATATTGCCATCACTTTGAGAGTGTAAAAGGCGATGGTTCTCTACCGTACCAGGTTGGTGGAAGATAGTTTGTAAAGGCTTCTCCACCTTGTTGTGGGGGCAAAAGGAGAGTCACATGAGTTTAGTGCAATACCTTGAGAAGGAGTCTTCAGGGAGTAGATGTAGGTCTAGTTAGACTAAACATTATAAAATTTGGTGTTCTTCTATTAACTTTATTTTTCCTGCAATTTTTATAAAACTATTTTAAAATTTTATGGTTGAAAAATTATCAGTGAAAATCATATATATAGACAACTACATATTTTAGATTTAGTGATTTTGTTTTTTCATAAAGTTTAAAAAGATTTTTCAAAATCCAAGAAAATTTTTAAAATAACCAATTCACCCCCTCCCCCCTCCCCATCATCTCGGTTAAACTTTGGACAGTTCTATTAGGTTTAATAACCTATACGAACTTTCATCTTAAGCACAAGCAAAAGTTTAAGCTACAAAAAATTTAATAAGTGTAAATTATATATTATTTTAGTTATATTAAATTTAGTAAAAATATATTATTTTAGTTATATTTGTGTAAGAATTATGGAGGAAAAGAAAAAATTATAAGTGTTAGACAATGATGTAGCACTGACAAAGATTATGCCATAATATTATATCAATCATCACTGAAGCATAGATTTCAATGTGGTGGCATCAACCTTCTCTGTTTGAAAGAATCATGACATATCATAGTGACACTGTGCCCAAAATTAGCATGTCAACATTGGGTGTGTAGAGAAAATTCATGCAGGAGCGCCAACCTTTATAACGTCATAACATTAGAATGTCATTTAAAGCATCACAGCACCATATTTTATTGTGCCTCAGCAGAGCAATTATAAGAGTTGCATGAACATAAAGAAGAGATGTAACAATTCTATTCATAATAATATCAAATCACCTAGCGCAGTAGCGAAGCCGACACTATATTGCTGAGGTGCTAGTTTAACTTTCAGCGTTGCAATGCCAACCTATCTAGTGTTGAGATGCTCAAATCAAATCTTATATATACTATAAATAGATGTCAGTTCTATTATTTATAAAGTTTAGTTCACTTAGTAAAATTTAGTATTTTTAGTGTATATTTTTAGTGCCCACTTAGGGTAAAGTAACAAGGAGTGTAGAGAAGATACTTTAATCCATCCTAGTGATAAATTTCTTACTATTTCTCTTAGACTTTGTTCTTCTATAAATAAAATAAATACGAGTTTACTTGTTATTTCTTTTATGCCTGGTTAGATCTCTTATTTTAGGCTGGTGATGTAAAGTGTATAGTAAGTACTAATGTAGGCTCTTAGTCTTTAACAAAAATAATAATGTTTTCAATATTTCACATTCTTCATTTAAAGCATACAAAGGTCATGTGTGTAGTTATAATATAATATAATGTATTCCCTCAACAGAGGAATACAAGAATAAATTAGAATATTGAAGTGGAATATTGGTATGCCTATAAATAGGATGTTTGAATATTCATGGTTCTATATAGATCATAAAATTGTAGAAAGGCTATTAATCTTTCTTTTCGCCCCTTAAAGCTCGACAGAGATGTAGGGATGCATATGCTCTAATACATATCTAAAATTAAGAGTTTCATTAAAAAAAAATATGTTATTTACATGCATCGATCCAAAATATTTTATAAAAATTGTATCAATTATATTATTTATTTTCATTCTATGGTCGAAACTAAAAATTTTTATTTTTCATTACAGTAGGATAAATTCATGTAATTGAAGTAAGCAGTAGTAGTTTATTGTTGTATAGAAGAACACTTTCTCATGGTTCGACACTCAGCTTTATCACTTTATTACTTTGTTCGGCACATATATTTATGCATATTAGTGGGATATTATAAATTTTATATTAAAGAAAACCTAAGAATATTTCAAATTTAGCGAGTTTTACATTAGTTCAACATTAACTTATCACATCGTATGGCCCACGTCAGTGCTACAAAGAAAATCAAACTAATTAGGAAAATATTTGAAGTAGCTCAGGACAAATAGGAAGAAATATTTTGACCTTAAATACAAGTTTATGGAATTTCAAGTTAGAGATTTATGTGTTTAAAGGTCTGTCCTATAAAAGAGGCAAGTAGATTTTGTAAGAATAGAAAGCTATGTCCAAGGCATATAGAACCATTGGAAGTAATTGAAAGGCTAGAAAAATATGCTTATAAATTATTAGTGTTAGATATATGTCTTACATATTTCATATATCAATGTTGAGAAAATGGGTAACCGATGTAGATCAAAGAGTTCTTAAAGCTTGAGTGGAAGTGCTACCTAATCTAACCTCCAAAGAGGAACATAAATGTATTTTGGCCTTTAATGTAAAGTAGTTGAGAACAAAGTAGATTTTGATGTTTAAGGTTTAGTGGAAGTAAAAGTCAAAGTGAAAATCAATCAGGGGTGTCAAAATGGGTCGACGAGTCGAGTTTGTGTCTAACCTATATTGACCCAGATTTAAATATGTTGACACTAACCTAACCCAATTTTGCAAATGTGATAGGATTATCAAACCAGACTTGACCCATGCAGGTTACCGGGTTGACTTGACCTGACCCATGAGGGTAACACACGCTCATCGAGCAATAATGGGAAGTCAGGAACATAGGCGGGAAGGCGGCGGGTTAGTAGTGGCAGGGGGATAGCGTCAGACCAACAGCAACAGCATGGGTGGGACTGAGGTAATGGTAATTAGGGAGCAACTGTGTAGGAAGTATTACAAGTGGCATCACTGGGGGGGCGTGGCGGCAGCGGCAGTGCAGACATGAAGATAGCAGGCCGGTAGCAACAGCTCGAACTCGAGTGATGCAAGTAATGTGAGTGACATGAACCCAATGAGGTGATGTAGGAGATTCAATGTATTGAAGTGATGAGTGATGTGATGCTATGATGCATTGACACAGTGATCGAGTGACAAGACAACCTACAGCGGGATGTTACAAATGGGTCAATCTGGGTTGGTTTTGAGTTTCTGAGTCAACTTGAACCTGACTCAATTTTACAAACAGGTCAAAATTATAAATGCAAAACCCCGTATGAGAAATGGGTTTAACCCAAACCCAATTTTTTTAGGGTCAAATTCGAGTCGTGTTTCATGTCGTGTTAGATTTTGACGCCCCTAGAAGCAATAAGGGGTAAAGAGACTGAGATGAGATAGTTGTATCCAAATTTATTCAGTGTTACTATATAGTGAGAATGTTGAGGATTATGTTTCCATAATAAGTGGAGGATGTGATATATGTGGTCAGAAATCTAGGTATATTCCATTAGTATTTATCAATTTCATTCTACTTAGCATTATAAGTCTTAGAATATTTAATAGGACTTTAAAGTAGCCAAGGATTGGGTTGGAAAAGTGAAAAATCCAATATGTTGTGGTGTCAATTTTAGCAACACCACAACTTTGAGCTCTAAAAATAGAGAAAATGAGTGTGCAAAGTGGCATTGGGAAGCACTATTATGGCACTAAGTCTTAGGTGACGTGATTCTTGGAGAATATAAAAGATTCTTTGGGAGCATAACAACACTGGGAATCAAAGGGCTGTGATTCTAAGTCAAGCAGTGACTATCAAATATTAAAATATCTAAATCCATTTGTCTCATATAATTCCATTCCCAATTTTCTAGAGAAGGAGAGAAGAAAGGGAAGGAGAAGTGGAGAGATAAAAAAGAGGAGGTGTTTTTAAGGCCAAAATTCTAAAATCAGCTAATTGAAGAAATTTTCGGGCTCGAGGTAGGAAGCACTTACTCTATTTTTTATTTCAACTATGGAATGCTTATAAAAATCTATGTTTATAAAAGTATTTTTCTTGAGAAGGAAAAAGTTTCATCGCATAAATTTTATTATATCATTTGTTGACCTGTGTACCAAAAGCAAAATGAATAAAAAAAATCATAGAAATACTACGTACCTGTCTGACATTGAACTCAGCATGTTGAGTCGTCGCTTCCCCACGACCTCACCACGATCTCCTCCCATATCACACGACATCACATCATTAAATACCCAAGAGATGAAGGAGTTCGGCTCTCTACTTATGAACTAACTTCGCTCCTTCTCCACCTCTATTCCTATTGGTCGGCTCCACCCTTCGATGACTTCCTTTCCTATCAGATAGGAGGTTACAACATTTGATCGTAAGTAGCAAGGGAGCTCGCTCATAGTGAAGGAAACTTTTTCCCCGTCGTGTACTCCTTTGACTCCTTCATTACTGTTAGACTTTACTCCTTTGACGACTTCCCTTCATGACGATCAAAAGTTATGACATTTTGATTGGAAGAAATACAGGAGTCAGCTTGCATTGAAAGTAACACTCAATGACATTTTCTTCTTGTCTGATAGAAAGCAATGACTAGGGCTGTCAACAACTGACCCGACCCAAAAAATTCTGGTGCGAGTCAACCCGTTAAAGAAATGGGTCAGGTTCGGGTTTTAATTTTGGACCCGTATAGCAATCGGGTTAGGTTCGGGTCAACCCGTTAACCCAATTTCGACCTAAAACCAACCTGCGTCAACTGTCTGAGAAGTTTTAATAACTTAACCGACTCGAGCGGTTAAGCACTCGAGCTGTCAAGCGGATCAGCTGAGCTGCTGAGGGCTGTCATTTTAGGGATTTCTCATTTCTGAGTTAGGGTTTCTCTATATCCGTTCTCCGATTCTCTCACTTCTTGCCTTCCTCCAGGCCGTTCAGAGTTCGCACCTTTGGAATTTGGATATCCTCCAAGTCATCCTTACTTGGTCTGTAAGACTGTAATCACTAGTCAGTGAACTCATTACTCATGAATAACTTTGGTTTCATTTTTTTTAGAAGTATTTTGGCATTTTGCAGAGTTTTGTGATCGACTGATCTACTATTCTACTCTTCCTTTATTTCAAACTTTATCAATCTGGATTGTTGGATTTAAAAGTGAAGTTAAGGTTTGCTATTTTTATAAATTAGGGTTTGCTTTCCTTGACTTTTGGTGTCTTCTATCAAGCACCATTAGTCTTGATGTTTATCATATTCTTGAGTTTGACTTTTGAGTCTTTTGACATCTCATATGTTGGCATGCCGTCTACGGGTCGGGACTCAGGAAATTTGGTTTTCATTTATCTTTTTGCCATTACAGTGAAGCAATGATTACACAATACACAAATAGAAATTGTTGTTGTGAATTTGTGATTTATTAAGTTGTTAAGTTGGATTGTTGCCTTGTTGGACACTAGGAGTCTTGGACTTGGACTGTTGGTGTTAAAATAGTGGATATGGAATTGTTTAATTATTCTGGAATACAAATCATGAATCTATGAACAATGATCGACCTGTGATAGTAATCCAGTTAGGCTTTGAGCCTTTAAGCCTATGATTCTGTTTCCCTGTTGTTTCTTGTATTCTGAAATAGCGAATAGTCTAATACTATTGTGTATTTGTGCTAGTAGCCTAGTACTATTTAAATTCTATACTACAATGTTTTTTTATGCACCATATTTTCATATTACATTATTAGTTTTTTTTTCTTTAATATTTCATAAGTATGTGTATTTTTTTATGTTTAGATGGAGGGTTCTAATACAATTGTTGACAGTAATCCTCTCGAGCAAAATGAGCAAGAGCCTATTGATAATGATGTAGAATGTGATAGTGATGAGTATAACAATGTGGATGTGGGTGAGGTTGGTGATAATGCAGTTCAAAATGAACAAAAAAAAAAAGAGGAGGTTGACCTCTACTGTTTGGGGACATTATGAAATGTTGCCAGTTGGTAATGTTGGAAAACAACGTTGTAAATGTAAGAAATGCGGGGCAACTTACTTGTCTGATAGTAAAAATGGGACAGGTAATCTGAGACGTCACATTCAGAACTGTAAGAAGCGGGACTCCCATGATATTGGTCAACTTATTCTTCAAAGTAACACAAGCACTTCTATTTCTATGGTTGAAATAAGTTTGATTATCATGAATTTCATAGCTTGTTTACTGCATGCATAGTTAAGCATGACCTACCTTTTCAGTGTGTGGAATGGTCTTGTGTTAGAGCATTACTTCGATATTTACATCCTGATTTACAAATTTTATCCAAAAATACAGCTCGAAATGACTGTAAGAAAATGTTCATTAAGGAGAAAGCACAGATACAAGCCCTTCTATGTAGTTGTAATAGTAGAGTTTCTTTAAATTCTGATTTTGTGGACTTCCATTAACACTGATGGTTTTATTTACTTAACTGCACATTTCATTGACAATAATTGGTGGTTATAAGTTTTGATTATATGCCACCCCCCCCCCCCCCCCCCCCCCCCCATGATGGTTTAGCATTATTTGAGAAACTTCAACAGCATTTGATTGATTGGAAACTTGATAGTAAGCTTTTCAGTATTACTCTAGATAATGCTTCAGCGAATACTATCTCAGTTGACTTTTTAAGAAATCATTTGAATTTGCAAAATGCATTTATATGCAATGGTGAATTCTTCCATATGTGATGTTGCGCACATATAGTAAATCTTATTATGCATGAAGGTTTGAAGGATATAGATTCCTCCGTTATGAAGGTTCGTGAGAGCATTAATTATATAAAAGGCTCTCAATCTAGAAAACAATAGTTTACGGAATGTGTACGACAAAGTTTGCTTGAAACTAGTAGAGGTTTGAGATAAGACGTACCAACTAGATGGAATTCTAGTTTCATTATGCTAGATAGTGCAATATACTTCAGGCGTGCTTTTAGGCATTTGGAGTTGAGTGATTCCAACTACAAGTCTTGCCCTTCAAATAGTGAATGGGAGAAAATGGTTAGAATATGCAAGTTTTTAGCTCCTTTTTAAGAAATTACTTGTGCTTTCTCCGGTACAAAGTATCTAACTGCAAATTTGTATTTTCCATGTGTATCAACTGCATATGCCACATTAAAACATGAATTATCTTATGGGGAGGAGTATATTAGGAGAATGATTGTTGGAATGCTTGCTAAGTTTGAAAAGTATTGGTCGGACTTCAGTGTTATTCTAGCAGTTGCAGTGATTCTAGATCCAAGGTACAAGTTTAACTTTGTTAAGTGGCGCTACAAGAGACTTTACTCTGGTCATTATGATTCCGAAATTGCAAAAGTTAAGGATAAGTTGAGCACACTTTATTCATCCTATTCAATCGTACAAGACCAACCATCAACAATAATTGTATCTCAATCATCTCAATCTTCACGACATACTCCATCTAGTAGTCAGTCAACTACAATAATTAAATCACAATTTTTGTAGGTACAATCATTAAATCACATTCCATTATATTATGCTATGTCAAGTTATCAAACATAATTATTAAAAAAATACAGGATTATGATTCTTTCGAGGTGGAGGTAAATATGCCAAGAAAATCAGAGCTTGAAATGTATTTGGATGAACCAAAGATGGATAGGAATAGTGAGTTAGTAATTTTGCAATATTGGAAAGTAAATCAATTCAGATTTCCTCATGTCTCTAGAATGGCTCGTGATGTGTTATGCATTCCAATCTCTGCTATTGCATCAGAAAGTGCTTTTAGCAATGGGGGTGTCTTCTAGACCAATATAGAAGTGCATTGAAACATGATATAGTAGAAGCATTGGTTTGCACAAAGGATTGGTTGTACAGTGACCAAGGTAATTTAGTTGTCACGGAGTACACTGATGGCTCAATTTTTGTTAAAATTTATATTTCAACTAAATTGTTGTTTTGTTAATAGATATAAAAGACACGGAGCTTGATGCTGTGAAAGGAAACATTATATTGGAGGGAAATCAAATGGGAAATGTGAATGAGTCAAGAAATTAAGTAGTTTAGAAACTATTGTTAGTTCATATTTGTATTTATAATGACTGTAATTGACAGCTGCTGTGCAGTAGCTATTTTTGGCTGTGGTGTTTTATTTCCTATCTTCTTACAAGTATATTTCTGGACTTCTAATGGATGGTTTGATTGGTTGTTCATTGTTGCTGGCTGGCTGGGTGTTGTGCATTGTGCAGCACAGCAGCAGCTGCTTCTAGAACTCTGATTGTGGCTTTTGTTTCCTATCTTGTCACATCAAATTTTTTTGGTTGTGCTGGACGGTTTTTTTTTTTAACATTATCTTTATGATTATGTCAAAATTTTTGTGGTTATGTTAGGGCCTTTATTAGTTTGATGACTGAATCCTGATGGTTATGTTCGATTGTTGGGGCCGTTGATGTTTACTGTTTAGTGTTTAATGTTTTATTCAGGTATAATGTCTTCTTATATGTTCTAATATTCATATGATAAGAGAAAAGGTCTATGGTTATGTTGGCCTGTTGGGGCCTTTGAATTATTTATGCATGAATCCTGATGGTTATGTTGGATTGTTGCCTTGTTGTCCTGTTGGGGCCTTTGATGCCTGAATCCTGATGGTTAATTTCTTATGTTGAACTGTTGGCCAGTTGAGGCCTTTGATGCCTAAATCCAACTAGCTGATGATTATTTACTTATGCTGGATTGTTGGCCTGTTGCCTGTTGGGGCCATTGTAGTCGGCAGCAGTGCAGCTTGCAGCATGCATATTTGTCTACAAGCTTGCAGCAGTGCAGCTTGCATAAATGCATTTTTTGGTTGCTCACTTGGTTTTATCTTCTGAAATTCTGTTGATGTTAGTTTATTATTATAATATGGCAATGATGAAGAACCTTGTGAATTTATAGAACATTGGTAATACATAAATAAAAATGTTTTGCAAGCAGTTTATAAATTGAGGAATGAGATTTTTTTATTTGAACATATACTATTTCACTAAATAGATACTAAAATTATAAAATCTACATGCTCAATTTGTAATCTTGGAGGGAAAAATTTTAAAAAAATTCAGTCTTTTAAATGATGCTTCAATTTTCAGTAGGTTCATTCTGAGCCGAAGGCCCTAAAGCCTAAGACGGTAGTTTTATAACGCATTCAGGAGATAGGACCTGAGGACCTTGACTAGTTGACTCCTTGACCTTCAGCTTATGGCTTTTACTTAATTTTGTTGCAGCCTTACAAGTTCATTGATAATTGATTATCCTGACTGAGTGACTGCTGAGATGTTCATTGTTCAGATGACAGATATCAAAATTCAGAATCCAGATTAGATGAATTACTGAATGACAAAGAAGCTAACTGCTTGAGGCTTGAGCAATAGCAACTGTATTAGTGATTTAGTGTATTTGTAAATTGTAAATTTATAATTTGTAATGTATCTTGTATTATAGAAATTAGATTTTTTGTTTATTAATCATAATTTTTTTGTATTCAATTATTATTTCATTATTTTTTTGTTTATTAATCATATTATTTCATAAAGATCTATATTTTACTTTTTTTTCAAAAAAAATTCGGGTTGGCGGGTCGGGTTGACCCGACCCGTGATTAACCAGGATCGGGTCTGGGTTCAGCAATTGGACATGTATAACTAAAAGGGTCAGGTTTAGGTCGACCCGTTTAGCTTCGGGTTAGTTCGGGTTCGACCCGAACCTGACTCGATAACCTGAATTGACAGCCCTAGCAACGACACGGAGCTCACTTGTGTGAAGGTAACTTCCTCCCTTTAGCGTGCTTCTTCATCGAATCCTTTAGAGCTATCAAACTCTAGAAGAGACGAGGAAATATAGGGTTTAACTCTATGTATGATTTAATAATCCATAAATCCTATTAATAATAATTTTGTAAAAATACTGCTACATAAATCCTTTTCAAATTCTGTATAATAATTAACTATAATTAATTGAATTTAATTACAAATAATTATTCTAATTATTATTAATTAATTTCTCATAATTAATTATAAACAATTATATTTAACCCCAAGACCATCTCCCTTGAATTCAGTGGGTAAAACCAATTCTGTTGAGCCCAGACTTAGGAGCTGGGTCAACCTGGTTGACTAGGTCAACTCAGGTTGACCCAAATTGACCCCTACCCTTCCATTTGATTTAAAATTAAATACAGGGCTTCTCAAGGTCAATTCTCACCTCCCCTGGACTCAGTGGGTCAAACCCAACATATTGGGCCCAAACCCCTACCCTAGGTCAACCTGGTTGGCCAGGTCAACCCAGGTTGACCTTATTCGAGCACTTTGAGCCCAAATCAATTCAAACCTATACTAGATTCAATCCACTCATCCCTTAGCTCTATTTGACTAGATTGACCAACTTATCCCTTGACTTGGTCAACCATGGTCTTCCTATGGTCAATTTGACCTAATTAAGTTAAAATAACGCCCTTTAATGTAATTAAATCTTTCCCTTTTGCTCACTAATGCAAATCCCAGCCTTATCAGCCTTATTCCACTCCTAATCAACCCTATATTAGATCTTGATCGTCCATGATAGGTCTCGGCCTTTAAATAGATGTTTTAGGGTTCTTAGAAAGGACTTTTGCAATCTCTCTCTCTCTCTCTCCTAGCATCCTCAACCCTTGAAATTTTATGAGAGAGCTCCCACAACCCCCTTTTACTTTCCCCAAGCCAAAGACCACCGATCAAATTCGCCGGCAACGAGTTTTTTGACGGCAACTCGAGGCTTAAAAGCTTCCTAGTCGAAATCCATTTGATACAAAGCAAATCCGAGCTTGAGTTCAACTAGGAACTTGTACGAGGACCATCTACAAGCTCAACCGTATCAAGTTATCGAAGATCCAACGGTGAAATTTCTCTAAAACCCTTACCCTATGTCACTACACATATAGTTATATAGCATTTCAATAAGCGCATTTTAGACTGCACCAAGCATCCCCCATGAATGCTCTTTATGTATAGAGCCTAAGTTTCATATTTCAATCAATTTGGTGCACTCGATCGAGAGAATGAGTCAAAACATCATTCTAGGGTTCCGGTTATGCTCTCATTCACTGGGGAGATATCCTATCCATTGATCCCGCGATCAACGTCAAACATATCATCGTTCCATAGTTCAGATAACTAGCGAATCTTGATCTCGTGGTTTTGCAAACTGTTCGGTGAGATCAGGGTCGCTCGTTTCAAACCATGGAGCATCAGACGACCCCACGTCCGTGCTGACTATAATTATTGCCAATGATTGAATGGCAGTGTAATCATTGGCAATGATTACCAAACCACGTCCGCGGTTTGAACCCTCAAATGGGAGATTGCCAAAAGTGTGCCATCGCCATTTCTTTCTTTATTGAAATAATTATAATAATTATTTTAAAAATTTTTTTATTAGTTTTATTTTAATAATTAATTTAAAATTAATATTAAATAAAAATATATATTTTTTAATTATTTTATTATTATTATTATTATTATTTTAAATTATTATTATTATTATTATTATTATTTAAATTATTTAAATTATTCTTTTAATTTATTTTTAGCATATTATTATTATTATTTAAAAACTATTTTAAATACTTTATTTTTAAATTATCATATTATTATTATTTTTAAATTATTATTATTTATTATTTATTTTTATTATTTTTTTTTCTTTTAAATCATTTTAAAATTATTTTTAATATTATCTTTTTTTATTATTATATTTATAAATATGTTTATTTATTTTAAAATAAAAAAACTTATTTATTTTTTTTATTTAATTTTACATTGAATTTAATAATTAAAATATGTTATTATTTTAATTAATTTGTAATTATTTAAATAACTAAATACTTATATATTTAATTACCAATTATTTAAAAAATAAATTTTATAATAATTATCTAATCATTAACTTTAAAATTATTTTAAATTAGAAAAATAATTTTTTTTATTTAATTTAAGTTAATGATTCGTTTCCTATTTTAAAATTATTTTTAATTAACTAATTTCCTAAATGGTTTAATTAATAAATAATTAAAATATTATTACTTTCCAAAATTATAAAAATTATTTTTAATAAATTACTCTAAATTCAAAAACTTTAATATTTATTTTAATCTAATTTAATAATTATTTCTAAAATGTAGTTAATTTAAATTATTTTAAAATTACTCTTAATTACTTTAAACTTGAAAAATTCATAGTAATTTCATTATAAATCAGATTTTGATGCATACTACCTCTAAATTTTTAAAAAAATATGTATTTTCATTTAAAAATAATTATAGATATTTAAAATTATATTTTTGACCTATTTCTATATTATTTAGTTATTTTCACTATTTAACTATTATTTGAATAATTAACATGTTAATTATTTTTTAATTAATTTTTTTTTTCAAATTTTTTTGAAATCTTCTTTGGTGGCTAGTAGATTTCTCCTATATTTATGTATGTATAGTCATGTATATTATCACCCATCGGGGGGGAACCTCATGACATTAATTAAGTCGTGTATATTATCATCCATCGGGGTGCACTGGCAAGAGCCACTATTCTTAATGGTTGATCATATGTAGGATCTAATCTGCCCTCATATTGGCTTGCTTGCAAAGAGCATGGAGGTCTATAATCATTTTTATCCCTCGAAGTGGTGCGATCGTGTACCCTCTATCCCCTATAACCGAGCTGTGTCCTTTCGAAGGTCCACAGACCTATCACAACAAATAGATACAACGACCACCTAAGATTGGTGAAAGGTGGATATGATGTAGGAACAATGACTCTTCTACGAATACTCCTAAGAGATCGTATTGAATATGATCAAACCCTGTAAATAAACACAATCCATTTGTGTATAACAATAGTGGATGCATTATGGAAGACCCAGACACAAAAATATATAAGAGTATATGAAAAATACGAGCATCGGCTAACTTTTTGAAGAAAACCCTTCCATAAGAAGGACACTTCCTGGCATAATGGAAGATACGTTTGAGCAAATTAGAACCAAACTTCTTGGAGTTCCAAAGTTTCTTCTTTTCCTTTTATCTGAGAGAAAACATCTCTGACATCTATAAGCCATGGAAGTGCAAATAATCTTTGAAGTTTGACATTGCAACACAGTATACCATGCAAATTGATAGTGTTATGGCACCGCCTCTGTCGATGTTGTTCAACCAAGGAATACAAGTACCTACTCAAACAAAATCCTCCCATGAGAAGGACACCTCTTGGAAGAATGGAAGAGATGTTTGAGCAAGTTCAAACTAAACTTTCTAGTGTTCCAAAATTTCTTCAATAAAATGTAGAGGAATGCTAACAAATATAAATGCCTACAGGCAATGCCTAAAGATTTCCTTGCAAAGCAACAAGAAAAAGTAAGAGATTCGTTAGTGCACTACCATCCATCTGCATGAAACAACAGGTAGTGTACGACAGTCTACCTATAAGCAAGGGGCAAGTGACCAAAATATAATGCCATGACACCAGATCCGCAATACTCGTATTAGCAGATATAAGGCATATATAAGTTCTCAAATTAAATGTTATGGGCATTCAAATGGAAGTTACATACACAACTAAAATATCTCAAAATGTCCTTGTAAGTGCACTATATTATGTGTGAATATAGGTACATAAAAGGGGCGAGGGAAATCATAAAACTTGTATGGGCCCCAATGAGCGTGTTGTAAGAACACACATGACATCTAGCGATGTTACGCTGGTTAGTAAATTTGAACATGATCCTCCTAAACAGATAAATAGGAGTCAACAATATTCAATAAATAATTATAAAATACCCTAAAGCACCCATATGGATTCAACGAGCGTGTCATAGGAAAAAGCATAATGTATAGGGATGCTTCATGGGTAAATAAAAGAATACAGTGCGAACTCAATTCTTCGATGTTGGGTAGATAGGAGTCAATACGACTCAAATTATCAAATAGATATACGATCAATGTGTTGATCAAAATATCTATTTTATACGTTCATATAAGGCCTTCAAGGCCAATGAATAAAGAAATTCATGAATAAAGGTATAAAGCCCACAAAATCTGATCTTCTATCGGTAAGTAGACAGAGCCGACAAGGTTTAATTTATAAATAGAAATAATCTCAAACACCCATATGGGCCTCAACGAATATGGCTTCCATACATATGTGATGTCTAGGGATGTTGCACTGGTCAATCAATGAATATAGTTTGAGCCCGATCCTTCCATATGAATAGATAGGAGTCGACATAACTTGAATTATTATACAGATATATAGTTAGGGTGTTGATCGAAATATCTATTTTATATATTCATATAAGGCCTCTAATAATGAAAACTCATCAATAAAGGCATAAAGCCTATAAAACCTGATCCTCTATCGATAGCTAGACAAAGTCGACAAGGTTTAATCCATAAATAGAAATGACCCCACAGCCCAATGATGGCCATGTTGAATGCAGATCTCAACCGAAGGAATAAATTTTAAATATTTCAAAATACCACATAAATACCACAAAGTCCAGAATACCAATCATCCAAGTCTAAAATATTTAAAGTTGAAATGATTCATTAAATCACTTAAAGTAAAATCCATCCACTCTCCATAATAGTTTGTTAGGATGGATGAATTAAAATTTACTTCAGCTCACATGGAGCTAATGCCTAGTCAAAAATATCACTATGATCCATTCTCAATATGTCTCTTACAAGTAAGGATGTGGCATGTGTCCTCTAACTGAAAGTTTCTCTGTCATATTGCACCACACCTATGGTTTTGCCTTGAAATGGCACTATAGGTAAACAGTTATGATCGGGACCCTCTAAATCGGGTGGTTCACCATTAAATTATGGTCATAGTCATCGCCTGTATGCTCCCTAATGGTGTCAAATCATTGAGTACTAAATTAATAGGATATAATCAATTGGGCACAAAGCCCTCTATTAGTTAAGGTGGATTCAAATTTTTTCTCTTAGACAAATACCCGCCCCAGATCTATAAAGCCCCCTTGGATTAAGTAACCCATGGCTACCGACAAGGATCATTCTATCAGGTTGGGTCGACTACCTCCTCTGACTAAGTAGATCAGGGACCACCATGGGATCTTGATCGGGTCCATCATCCCCCCCCCCAACTCACTTTAAGTGAAAGGTAATGAAATTTTAAATATCCAATCTTCAAACACCCTTAAAATACCCAAACCCGTGTTGCTACTATATGTCGGATACCACGTATCTATGAGTACGACATATTCATTGATGATTAACCTTAATCAAAAGTTCTCTCTCGTTATCAGGAGGGGTAATAAACTATAGGGGCTTGTGCCTATAGGAAATCATAACTCGGATCATAAAGTCCTCACAAAATGAGGGAAAATTTTTTGGGTAGTGTCTTATCTACAAACTCATCTGTCTTCAAAAATTAACCCCAGAAGTTAATCTTTTAAAACTACCTCGAACCTAAATAAAAAATAGTAGTCGGAGGCCAGCGCTAAATTTTTGGAGCCCACATCATTACATATTCTATTCCTTATGATTTGATAATTGGAATACCAAATTTTACCAATTAATTTGCTTTGTGTGAATTTTTAAAGTTTATGTATAATTATCTTACTTTTGAAACTCAAGAGAGCTAACATAACAAGTTAAATTGATATTCTATATACCTTCTCTAAAACTGATAAATTTCTAGGAAATTTGAATAGGCACCAAAATTTGGGCTTTATAGAAAATCTGGTATTTCATATGTACATGGTTTAATTCATTAGTTGTATTTTTTTTTTCATCTTCATGCATTTCATGGTATTCTAAAGCTCTGTTATGAAAAAAGTGCACTTGGGATTCAGTACTAGCCCAATGCATATATATATATATATATATAAGGATTGAAACATATTTCGTCCTGCTATGGTTCTACTCTACATTGTCCCAAGCAAGTGGGAGGGGTAATTGAGAGTTATAAGTGGGCATTTGATATATGTGCATTTTTGCATTCATATCAATATGTGATTTAGTTGCTAAAACTATATAGTAAAATATAAATTCCTTACTATTTTGTTTATTCATAACTGTTAATTGAACTCTTATATGGGGGAAAGGATTCACTGAAAGAGTTTTATATTCATATTTTTATTTAAAGTATTTCAGGCAAAGGTAAAGGTTCCACATAGAAATTGGGTCTGGTAAGGAGTAGGAAATTTGATTTTTGTAAGGTACTTATGATTTTATAGTTTAGAATTTATTTAAGTATTTTGATGCAATTATTGAATTATGAACTATGATTATGAATATTTGGAAGATTTATTTTTTATGAGTATTATGGATGTATGTTGTATGTTGTATCTTGTCTTAGATTATTAGATGGCTCTAGTAAAATAAAAGTTGAATTGGGGATTAATAAATGAGTGGAAAAAGTAGGTTAAGTTCCTCCTTTAGGTATTAGGTGGTTACATTTTATCATATTATCTTTTTTATACTCCTGTTCTATACTAATAAGAGCTTACCCAATGAAGCTTGATTGAAAATGTAAATATTTCGAGTGAGTTCAACCATCAAATTCGCCTCAGTAAGCCTTCACTCAAAGAAGCACTCACCGGTGGGCTCCAAAAATTTGGCCCCGGCCCTTGCCCACACTGCTTTTCCTTTCGAGGGAGTTTTAACGGAATAAGTTCTGGGGTAAATTTTTGGAAGGAAGATGGGTTTGTAGATAAGACACTACCAAGAGATTTCGCTCTCATTTTTGTGAGGACTTTATGATATGAGTTCTGGTTTCCTATAGGCGCAAGCCCTTATAGTTAATTACCCCTCTCGATTATAAGAGAGAACTTTCGATTAAGGCTAGTCGTTGATGAATACTTCATATCCGTAGAAACTTGGTATCCATCATATAGTAGCAGCATAGGCTTAGGTATTTGGAAATTGAAGGGTTTGGATGTTGAAGGTTCAAGGTTTGATATTTAAAATAAAAATTTTTACCATCTTGCACTTAAAATGGATGGTGGGGGAATGGATGATGGACCCAATCAAGATCCCATGGTTTCGACATCTCGGTACATCGTGGTCCCTGGTCTACTTAGTTAGAGGAGGTAGTCGACCCAACTTGACAGAAGGATCTTTGTCGGCAGTCATGGGTTGCTTCATCTAAGGGTACCTTATAGACTTGGGGTAAGTATTTGTATAAGGGGATAAATTTGAATGCACTATAGCTAACAAAGGGCTTTGTGCCTTATCGATCATATCCTATTGATTCATATCTCAAAAATTTGACACCACTAAGGAATGTATTGGCTCTAGCCATAACCTGCATTTTGTGGTGCCATTTGGTGGCAAAACAACTCAGTTCAGAGGGCCCTGGGCCATAACTGTTTATCATACGGTACCATTTCGTAGTAAAACAACAGGTTAGATGACATGTACCACATCCTTATTAGCATGATATTATTTGAGAATGGTTCCTAGTGATATTTTTGACGAGGCTATGTGAGCTAATAAATTTTAATTTGTCCACCCCAACAAATTATTGTGGAGGGTGCATGGATTTTGTTTTAAGTGATTCGATGGATTATTTCAATTTTAAATATCTTTGGATTTAAGGATTCTGAATTTTTTTATTTTTGAATTTTTGTGGATATTTGGGTGGAGCTTGGAAGGCATTTGAAAGTGTTTATAAACCCCTATGATTGAGATAAGCATTTAACACGGCCATCATTGAGGTGACTTTAAGGTTACTTAAAGGTATTTGAATTTTGTGAAAGTTTGATGGCATTTTGAAATATCTGAAATTAACCCCTCCAATTGAAATATGCATTCAACACGACCATCATCAGAATGTTTTGGGATATTTTCATTTGTTGATTGAACCCTATCAACTCTATCGAGCTGTTGACAGAGGATCGGGATTTCATTAGCTTTATGCCTTTGTTAGTGAATTTTCATTGTTATAAGCTTTGAAGACCTAATATGAATATATTAAAATAAATATACTATTCCCCATAACCGTATACTTGTTCGATGATTCAAACTCTATTGACTCCTATTGACCCGCATAAAAGGATCAGTTTTGAACTTGAATTTATTTGTTGACCCGCACAGCATTCCTAGGAATCACGTGTGTACTTATAACACATTCATCAGGGCCCATGTTGGAGTTTGGGGCATTTTATAATTATTTTAAACCTTGTCGACTCCTATTTATCTTTTTAGGAGGATCGGGTTCAAATTTATTAATCCGCGCAGTATCCCTATATGTAACTTATGTTCTTACAATACACTCGTCGGGGACCATACGGGTTTTGTGATTGCATTTATTCATTTTGTACCTATGTGTATACAAATTATGGTGTATGTGCGGGGTATTTTGTAATATTTATAAATGTCTTATGTCCGCTTATATGAATGTTACTGATCTGGTTGCATTACATAGCAATTTCTGTATTGAGTTGTTTGTTATTTTGTACAGGTAGACTATCGTGTCTTACTTATTGCTTTCTACAAATGGATTATAATGCACTAACGAATCTCCTACTTTTGCAGAAGCTCGTATGAACCTACATTCGCTGCATTTTTATATATTTTATTGTGGTTTTGGTCCTTACAATATATCCACTACTGCTACAGGTAGATGTATTCATTCGCATACTGAGGTTGACTACAGGATACTGCATTTACTGAAGTATTTCTGTATCTACCCATAAGTGATATGTTGCACATACATCTGTATTCATAAAGAGATTGTATGTATTACAGACCTTCTTCTTTGCTTGCATATGACACTTTGCATGCATATCCATATGCATTGAATACTCATCTTATGACATATCAGTCATTATTAATTGTAATGGCCATTGTATTTTTCATAATTTTCATTGGTCACTGCCTACAAGATTTGATACACTTGGTTGTATGCTGACATTGATTATAGGCTTTTGTAATATTCACTACTTCACTGCTATATAGTTTGTATATTCTTTCATTTGTTACAATTTCTTCTACATTTTATTTGTGATTTTTTATTCTTGCTTCTGAATAATGTGTTATACGCCTGCATCCATAGAGGTCCTATTTGCATGTTGGCTTGCTTGTTGCATGCAGATAAGTTCATCGTATACATTTTTAGTCTTCTATGAATAAGTTGCCTAGGGCGCAGATCTTCTAGCGTTGTCTACAAATATTTGTATTAACTAAAGATCTTCTATATCTATCAGTAGAATGCATGCCATGTGTATGAAAAGTCTCCTTCATAACTCATAGGCATTTACATTCATCATTCAATGTCTGCTTGTAGATAATGCATTGTATAGACAACAAGGTTCTTGTAACAACCACAATCTTCCATTCCATGCTCACAGAAGATTCATCACACCATGCTCTTACATGATATGCAATGTGCATTGCAGCTCGTTACCTACTCTTCATGCTCCATTTATGGATACTCCCTTTATTTATTAAAACTCGTCTATTGCTTAATTTATTTGCTTGCAATAGTTTAAACATTGCAAGTTTAATTATTTCCTTTGTCATTAATAGTTATCCATAAATATTCATAAGCTTTTTGTAGTTGCTTGCAAGTGAACTATTGCATGTGTAGTATACCCATGTTCATACTTGTGGGTGCATTATTTTGTCCATTATGCTTCTTTGTTTTCTTATGTTTACCCACTTGAATGATCAAGATTTGTTCATTGAACTTCTGTATTTGGATTGCTCACTCATTAAACCAATAATCTGGTTTCATGTCCTACATTCAAACACAAGTCTTCTAGAATTCACTTGAGTTCTTTGAGTCGTCATCACTCATTTTCATTGAGAGCTTATTCTCTACTTATTTGCTTGCATGACTTTTGAATTGCTCAGATACTTCTTAATCTTTCAAATTGAAGCGTCAATCCCTTGCCATTTTATTTGGAAACTTGATGTCATATTTTTAAATCAAGTACTTCACTGATTATTCATTTTATTCAAGTTCAACTTAGGTTCAATATCATTTAGAGTCCAAGATCATGCTCTAACTCAAGTCCAATATGAGTTCAAGCTCAAGTGTAGTCCTTTATAGTTTATTTAAGTTTGAGTTCTCTTGCATTTAGTTCATTTGAACTTGAGTTCCATTGCATATGATTCAATCAAGTTCAAATTTTGTTCAAAGGTTCACAAGTTCGAGTTCAAGTTCAAGTACGAGTCTCCTGTCAAACGTCATTTGATTAAGTTTGATTTAAATTTTATATTCAAATCATTCTTAGGTCAAATTTGAGTTCTAGTCCAATCTGCAAGTTCAATTTAAGTTCAAATTATATTCAGTCCAAGGCTTGTTCATTCGATGTTCGAATCAAGTCCAAAAGTGTGATCTTATGTTCATCCAAAATTTCGTCAGCCTCCCGACGTCTCCTCCGTTTAGGGGAAACCACGAAAAACTTAGCCTCCCGCCATGCTAGAGAAAAAGCTGAATTTCCATAACTAATTGAGTCAAGCTAAATAAGCCATGAAAAGCGTGAATAACAACCTCAGATAATTAGTTTTGATATGCGAATTTCAATTCAAAAGCTTCTCCGAAAGAGGAAGAGAGAGAGAGTGAGAGAGATGGCCGGCAGCCAATCAATGCATTGCTAACGGTTACCTTGCGAACCGCACCTCCGAAACCAGAGAATAGTACGGCCATGTCCAAATTTCATGAGATTCCACACAACTCCCACCTCTCTCTCTTCTCATTAGAAAGTGGCAATACCTCCACTACTATTTCCAGACTTACTAGGACGAGTTCCAATGCCTCGCAGGCCGAGAGAATTCTCCATCGAGACCGACACCATGGACTTCATTGACTCCGTCCTTGAAGGCCTCGATGGCTTCAACGATTTCCCTGATCCTACCGTTGAGCCCAAGTTCAAATCAAAGAACCTTGATGCCGAAAGGAGGAGGAGAACTAAGCTTAACCAGCAGCTCTTCTCTCTTCGTGCTTTGGTTCCCAACATCACAAAGGCAGTCAATCGCCTTTCCTTCCTCTTATTAATTCAATCTCAATGCTTAAAATTCAATTTTTTTTTCTATAATTCCTTAGATGAGCAAAGAGTCTACCCTCACTGACGCCATCGACTACATCAAACATCTTCAGAAGCAGATAGTTGATTTGCAGATTGAGCTCTCCACTGTTGGGACAGAGGGGGGAGAGAAACAGGGAAGTTCGTCAAGCACTGCGACTAAGGCTTCGCAAGATACAGTGAGGTTCCAGGTATAATTCTGCTTTAAAACAAAATTAAAAGATTTGGTTTTGGTTGCAAAAGTATAATTAAAATAAGGAACTTTTTTATATTGGAAGGGAATGTTGGAGCTGAGTCCTATGGGGCAGAACAAATTTTATTTGAAGGTTACTTCGGAGAAGAGGAACAATGGATTCACAAAGCTCCTCGAAGCCATTAGCCAGCTTGGACTAGAGGTTAATGAAGTGAGCTCAGTATCTTTTTCTGGGATTTCACATGGAGTTTTATGCCTAGAGGTTAGTAGATGTGCTTTGGTAAGAGTTGAGAAGTCCTCAAAGCCATTGATGGTATTGGATGGAGAGAGAAAATGGCATTACCGCCCACTTCTTCCTTTTTTTTTTTTTTTCAGTTTTGATTTTTTGGCTGCAGAGCAAGGATGAAAAGGAGATACATATTGCCGATGTGAAGAAGATTTTGTCAACTGCGATTGGTGCTCCATAGTGCAGGTTTGAGCTCTCACAAGGTGGTTTCGAACAAGGAAGAAAAGAATATTCAGATTGTTGCAAGGAGAATTTTATCTTGTGCTATTGGCGCTTTCATAGGATCGATTTGATTTCATTTATGATTAAAAAAATTCTGTTTTATTTGCTCACACGAATTCATGTGGCATTTTATATACAATATGCACTAGAGATGATATCCAAAAATATGTTAATGTTAGTGAATAAAAATAATATTTCTCTTTTTTTTTTATCTAGTAAATTTCGTAATGGATATTGGCAGGTTAGAGATGATTTTCTCCTACAGGATATATATATAGCATCATCATATAGCACTTCATTAATGGATCAACTAATGTATATCATCCACTGGCGGATTCACATTGAAGCCAGGGTGGGCATTGCCCACCCTCAAAAAATAAAAAAATATATTAGAGCGAATATTTTTTATATTTTGAAAATATTTTGATATTTTGCCCCCCTCCAAAAATCTTTTTTTCCCTAAATTTATCAATCTTAAAGGTGTTTGCCCATCCGACCAGTTCTCACTTCACAGCCCGCTTTGGCAATTCTTTCTTCCCAGTCGCATTCCACGTTCAAGAGGACCTTCTCCGTTGTCTTTCCATCACCTCCCTTCTCTGTTGTCTTTCCAAGGATTAGGCCCTTCGTTGGAGTTTGTGGAATACCACAGCCAGACCTTTGGTTTTGAACCTCAATTTGAGATAAATCTGATTTCTGCATCTTTGAGGAATTTCCACAAGCACCTGGAGTGCTGAAACCTGTAGGTGGAGGCTTGGTAGAGGCTGCAGTTGGAATTTCTAAACACCTGCAAGATGGCACATTGGCCCTATGCACTTCATGCTCAAGTGCACTCTTAATTCCATGACAACTGTCACCATCAGAACACGGAATTGTGGGATGAGCCGCACACACCTGGGAAGGTGGAGACGAGTCGTCAACTTCGACATCAGCCATCGAGCTTCCTGAACGTCCGTCCTGGGCTCAGACGGAGCCTTACCGAGCGAGTGAGAACGTAAGGCGTCATTCCTTTGATTCATTTCACCCAGAACGTCCGCCTTGTTACAGCAAAGCATCCAGAAGATTCTGCCACTATCAAACCGTTACAATGCACCTGAAGAATATTCCCTTCACATGTGCAGTGCCACATAGGACTATCCTTTTTTTTTGGGAAGCCAATAGGCAAACTCCCTTCACATGTGCAGCCTGCCACAATAGGCCAAGGAGAGGACTATCCTTTACTAACAATATTTTGTTATTAGTCATCTATATATTTGAGAGTATTATTCACTATATGCTGTAGCAAAAAGGAATACAAAAATCTTCTCTCAGTTTCCCTGTTATGTTCTATATATTTCTCTTCTTTTATGCTTTGCTTACAGATAGTTAACATGGTATCAGAGCAGGCCATCTTGTGATCTCCTCTTTTTTGTGATTCAAGATGAATCAGTCAGCTGATTCTCAAACTGTTCAGTCATGAACATATGGCAATTCTGGATTGTCATTGGATCAAACTCTGATTCCGTCTCAACTCAAGTTTTTAATGGAAAACTTTAAGAATGTCATTGCAACTCCACTCACTGTTGGAAATCATCCTACCTGGCGATCTTAAGTCCTTAAACTTTTTCGTGCAAATGGGTTTGAAGGCTTTCTTGATGGATCCTGCTTATGTCCAGCAAAATATATTACCAAAATTGATGGCAGTTCATCTATTAATACTTCCTATAATACTTGGATTTTGATTGATCAAAATCTAGTTGCCGCTTTGTATTCAATAATTTCACCGGAGTTATTGCCATATGTTTTGCCCCTTGATCATTGTGCAGATATCTGGATAACGATAGGCAGACGTCTTCAGTCTTCTACTCATTCTCACATAAGTCAGCTTAAGAATGAGCTATTTCATTGCTCAATAAAGGATCAAACTATGGCACAGTACCTTCTCAGTATCAAATCCAAAGCTGATTTACTTGCTGCAGTAGGATCTCCGGTTGATCCATAAGATATTATTCATTATACTCTCAACGGACTCCCAGCATCGTATCAGACATTCTAAACAGCTATTAGGATTAATCTTCAACCACTATCTTTAGATGATTTATACACTTTATTGTGTAGTGAAGAACTTAATTTGGCACATGAAGTAACTCGTGAACTTAGTTCTTTTCAGCTCATGGGCAACTCAGTTGAGCTTGCTGCACCTCATGGACGTGGACGAGGTCGTTCTACTTCATTTCGTGGATGAACCGCCTCTATTTCAAAAGGCCTGCCTTCTTTTGCTCCACCAAACCGTGGTGGTAAATTTCCTCGATCACCTGTTACCTGTCAAATATGTGGTAAACAGGGTCATTCGGCGATAAAGTGTTGGTATCATCATGATCCTCAGTATAATCAAGAACCGTTAGCTGCTCTGTTCACCCCAGCTACTTCACCATCTTCGGCCGACTGTTATCTGGACAGTGGGGCTTCCTCGCATTTAACATCGGATCCAAGCTACATTCACTCTTCTCAGCCATATACTGGCTCTAATCAGGTGATTTTAGGAAATAGCCAATCTATTCCCATTCAAAACACTGGTAAAGGTCTTCTTCCAACTCTGGCTGGTAATTTACAACTTCATAAGCTTCATCATGTTCCGAATCTTTTCTTTAATCTCCTCTCTGTTCATCGTCTAACCACTGACAATTCTTGCGATGTTTCTTTTTCTTCTTCTGGTTATATTATTAAGGATCGGAAGACTTAGCGGCTTCTTCTTCAGGGTCCATGTATTAACGGACTCTACCCGCTTCGTGTTCAAGCCGCTTCCTCATTATCCTCATCTGTTTAGCTCTTGTTTCAGTACAAGCAGTTCCTGACCTTCGGCATCAAAGATTGGGGCATCCATCATCTACAATGTTATCTATCTAGCTAAAAGTAACTATGAAATTTGTACTACAGTAACTTCCTCTTTATGTAATACCTGTCGGTTGGCCAAGAGTCACTGACTTCCCTTTACTAGTTCTTCGTCTCAATGTACTACACCCTTTACTATAATCCATTCTAATGTTTGGGGTCCAGCTCCAGTCGATTCCAATACTGGTTATCGTTATTATATTTCCTTTATAGATTATTTCACCAAATTTACCTGGGTGTATACTATACTTAAGAAATTTGATGCCTTGTCTAAGTTTATTGAATTTAAAAAGCTGATTGAATGTCAATTTGCCGCATATATACATATATTACACACTGATGGTGGAGGGGAGTATGTCAATACATCCTTTTCTACTCTTTTAAAACATTGTGGCATTATTCCAGTTCACATGCCCGTATACTCCTTCTCAAAATGGAGTTGCCGAGAGAAAGCATCGCTATATTATTGAACTTCTTCGGTCTCTTCTCAGTGGAGCACATTTACCTCCTCAGTTTTGGGTTGATGCTCTTCTAACTACTGTGTATCTCATCAATCGTCTTCCATCTCACAACACTCAAAATACTTCACCTTATGCACTACTCTATGGTCATTCTCCTAAATATGGTCATCTACGCATTTTTTGGTCTCTTTGTTATCCATGGTTACGACTATATAGTCCTCACAAATTATCTCCTCTTTCTGGTCCATGTGTTTTCATCGGATATGCTTCGACTCAAAAAGGGAATCGCTGTTTGGATCCATCCACCAATAAAGTCTATACGTCCAGACATGTAATTTTCAATGAATCCGTCTACCCTTTTCTTCAGCTCTCGTATACACCACCTGTTACTTCAATACCAACTTCTTTTCCACCACTTATTCTAGTTCCTGCTTCCAGCTTACCGTCCTATATCTCCTCTTGTTCATCACAGGCTTCATTACAAACCCCATTATCCACACAAATAACTTCACCACAACAGTCTATACCAATTTCACCAATTGCTCCATCTTTATATGTTGCTCTAGTGGTCTCTCCACAGCCTCCATAATTTGTTTCCTCGGTCCAACTTATGATCACCCAATTATAGAGTGGAATTACAAAGACAAAAATTATTTTTAATCTAGCTCATGTACTTAATTCAGCTGATCTGATTTCATATAACCAAGCCTCTAAAATTGATCATTAGCGTAAGGCCATGTCACAGGAATTTCAGGCTTTATAATCTCAGGGTACCTGGGATTTGGTTCCACCATCTCCTGACCAAAACCTTCTTGGTTACAAGTGGATATACCGCACTAAGTTCAAATATGATGGTTCTGCTGCTAAGGCCCGCCTAATAGCTCAAGGTTTCAATCAGGAAGTGTTGGTGGAATTTTGGAAAACAGGTTTTGAAAATTATTAGTTTTCTTTGGGGAGTTTAGGATTAAGGTTAAGTTCCAATTCTAAGGTCGAACCAACTCGTTAGAAAGAGTATATCACCCCGAAGGATTAAAATAAACTTTCATAACGGTGTTCAGACTTAGAATTATGTAAACTCATCTTGAATACTATGATCGGGTTCTAAGAAGAACTTTATATGGCCCCAAGGGGACAAAGTATAGTTCAACTGAGTACCCAATTACAATATTCAAGAAGCATGATCATCGCACTCACATCCAGAGCCTTATCGAAGAAGGGTGTATCTCCCCAAAGGGAAATAAGACCATTCAACGATAATCCTTCTAATGCAACCATGATGATCATTATTTAACTTTTCCCAAAAGAAATCTAATGAAGTTTTTAGAAATTGAGTTTTCTTTGAAATCAGGTGTGTGTGGGGTTCCAAATCTCCTACGAGCGCAAGCCCTCGTAGTTAATTACATCGTAGGGAGATAAAATTTCCTACGAAAACTCTCGATTAAAATAATGGCAGAATTTTGTTTAGAGTTTCTAGGAGTGATATCAAAGTATGAATAGAATTATTGGAAAATCAAAAGGGAATGGATCAAAATTGAGCAGTTATTAACAGAGTTAAAGAATGAGAGGTAGGAGACACTTTGAGATTCCAGAACCATCCGGAAGTGTCTCAACTTAATCTAAGTGTTGGGCTTTATGTTTTGGATTTGAAATGATATTTAATTAGAGTTGAGCATTTTTATTAGAAATTTGGGATTAGATTCCCGAAGTTTGGGGTCTTATGATCAAAGATCTGCCCCGGATCCTAAATCTAATTTGGACACTGGACCACAGTCGTCCGAACCTAACTAATGTAGTGCAATGCCTGGACTTACCCCGGCCTGGATTGGGGAGCCAGCTAACCACCTAATCGAATTAAAAGAGATGAGTCCGGTCTTTTATGAAAGAGTGGTAGGGACGTTGTAATTAAAGTTTTGGAGAATTGGGGCCGACATCTAGAGATTTTCCTAATTGGCCCCTTTAACTTATGTTGGGTGCTAAAATGCTAAGGACTATGCAATTAAAATTTTGACTCTTTAAGTTTGTATCTAATGCAATGCATGCTAGTTAACGACTTCCAATCAAGTATGCTTGAAATTTTAAAAACAGGCTTAGAAAATAATTTTTTAGAAGACTGGACTTCCCCAGGTCCGACACCTCGTCCTCATAGGTCAGACTATCCGGACTCTACCCGCAAGCGGGGAAGGGTCTAAAACAAGGAAAGAGTAATGCAAAAATATGCATGCGACCCCGGGGTCGATCCCCGGCTAATTCCCTAGATTCGTTATATTTCTATGTTATTTAGACTCACTAAAATTTTAGACTTTTAAAATTATGAGTAGAAAAATTTCACACCCTCACGAGCCTCACGTATCCAGGCGAAAACAAAGAATGGCATGCAATCGCCAAAAAACTAGTAAAAACAAGTAATCCTAAAGGCAATCAAATCATTACATCAAATATAAATTAATTAATAAATGTCCATAGGCAGAGTTGCCTTGCTTATTACAAACCAGAATGTTACAGAAAGTAAAGTGGCCGGGCACCACTGACAACAACCCGGATTCTAAGCCTAGTAATGACGCAAGTTATTTTGAGTGGGATACTCTCAATCTTCAAATCTTCAAATCTTCAATTTCATTCTTCTTTGGACTCTTTTTCTTCAATCTTCTTGGAATCTTCGTAGTGGATTACCCAAATGGACAAGAGGGCACTTCCCTCTAAGGGGAAGGCCACTCTTTCCTCTTTGGGTAAGGAAGAGGTATGATCCAAATTTGGATTTCCAAATGGAAAAGGAGTGCTCCCCATAGGGGTATCCTTTCCTCTTTGGAATCCAAACTTTGGATCTATGTATCCCAACTCAAAATAAACTTTCACAACACTTGACACTTGCACAAATTACATTAATATCAAAATAAAAATCTAGACTCACCTGCAGGGTTATCCTAAGCAATTAATATATAAAAAGCAGTTATTCCCAAGCAGTTGTATATAAGCAGAAAAGAAAGTAAACACACTGGCCACGCTCTTTTTATGATTTGGGGGCTTTAGCAGCTGAAGCACCTGTGCAAAGAGTTTATAATATTTATGCATTTTTTTGATTTGCCCCCTTTATATATTGCCCTGCATGAGCGTGGCCACCTGCAGAAAACTGTGTCAATATCCAGATCGTGCCTAATCTAAGGGTAATCTAGTCGCCAAACACATCAATCCATCCACAGAGTGCAGAAAAAGTAAGCAGACACAGCAAAGCAATCTCATCCACAACATGCAGTGAAAACTACAAAAAATCCGGCACACAGCAATAAAGTAAACACCGGCCTAACCTAAATCTAGAGTTGGTTGTCCTAGCACATCATCTAAAGTGTGTGTAAAAGGTTGTGTGGCTGAGGTAGGTCCTAAAGTGGGTAATTAGTTGAAGTTGTCAAAAAGTCTGGGTTTGTTAAGGCTTAAAAGGGGATTTAGATTAAAATTTAAGTATTAATAAATTAAGAATTTTAATCAAAAACATATTTTTAAAAGTTAATTGATTACTACCTTTGTTTCACACCGAGGCCGTGAAGTTTATTTCATATTCCTTGGGGCTAAGCTAATAGCCTCGTAGGCCTAGGTTACCTAGTAGCAATCGGGGTTGATTAAGTTGATTTAAATTGGTTGGAATTAAAGGAGTGAATTAATATTAAAGGGAGTTGGTTACTGATTTTAATGGGTTGGTTTAGAATTTTATTATCCTATTAAGAAAATTCTGAAATTTAGGAGAGTTAATGGATTTTTGAAGTTATCCGGATATGCTAACTAAGGGGTCAAAACTTGACTTTAAAGTTAGGGTTAATCTTATAGATTTCAGATTTTTAATAAATACTAGACCTAATTATGAGTTGTTAGACAGGTAGCACACTCAATTTGGAGTTTTCTATCAAAAGTTATGATTTTTAGAAGTTTTGACCCGTTTTGACCTGAGGTTGACCAAAAATGTTGACTTTTTGACTTTGACCAGATTTTGGGGGTTTGACCTTTTTAGAAAATACTAGATTTTAATTAGAGTCATTAGCCACTGAGTTTGATTGATTTAGAATTTTCTATAATTAGTTATGAATTTTGGAATTTTGGGTATTTATTGGAATTATTAAATTATTTCAATTAAGGGCCCTTTTAATGATTTGAACCCAAATGAGTCTTAAACTTCTTGAAATCAACTCCAAAGATCCGAAATGATCTAAGGAGAGATCAGCAAGTGTTTAAAGATTTTTTGGGATTTTTAATAATTTTTAATTAATTAAAATTGATTAAACATTAATTTTAATTAAAATTAAATTAAAATGGATTTTAATGTCAAATTAAAGTAATTTTAATTTTCAACGATTAAGAACTGAAATATGGTTGATTATAGGTATTATGGGTAATTTTTGAAATTAATATAAATTTATGATGATTTATTGAATTTTCTAAGTCCTTAAAAAGGCTGAAATTTGACATGCTTAATTTTCTAACATAATGACGTCCAAATTGAGTCAAATTTAAACCTAAGGTATCTGATGTCACTAAGTTTACTATGTTCAAGTTTCACCCCTATTGGGTGTGTGTAGAATCTCCTATGAATTTTCTAAGTTTTCTAGACATTTCCTTAATTATTTTTTCTAGGTGTCTCTACTATTCAAATAGGCATGAAACTTGGTGTGTCTAACCCTGATATAAATACAATCATACCACAGAAATATCACAGCAAAATATTAAAACCCTAAGGAGTTATGAATTTTTAAAGTTTAGGGTCCAAAATAGACCCTTTACATTAAACCTTCATATCACAGAAACCTGTTGAGCATTTGAACCTAAAAAAATTATCAAATATGCCTAAGATACTCAATAATTATCCACCAAAATTTGGGATTCATTTGATCTCTGGATTGTGAGAAAATTGCAATAAATGAAATTCAAATAAACTCAAATATCTCACAATACAGAAATCAAATCAATATAATTTTAATTTTAATAAATACTACATTCGATTATCTTTCCAACGAGCCCAAGAACACCCAATTTGGTGGATAACTCGATTTTCTGTGAATTTTGAAAGATTTAGAGCATTTAAAGTATTTTTTATTCAGATTTGGATCAAATCAGCTGGCGATGACGTGGCGGCGTGGCATGATGCCACGTGTCATATGCCGGATGGACCCGTGTTTCACCCAGAGGAGGGCCGCGCGGTTTGGGGCGACGTGGCCAATTCTGGGACGTCCGATCGCATTACGGCTCGATCGGACGGCTCTGGTTGAACCAGAGTTAAAAAATTTCAAATGCCTATATCTTTTAAAATACTTGACGAAATTGCACGAAATTTGAACTGTAGCTAGAGGGCAATATGATCTTACAATGCCTGGAGTTTGGAGGCTCCATTCATTGCAAAATTGCTACAGTTTCAAATTAAAATTTAAACTTAAAAATGAGTATAACTTAAATCCAACCGTCGGATTTTTGAAATTTTTGGCTTGTTGGAAAGCTGCAGCAATCCTCTACAACGTTACTGAAGACTCCAAAAGCTGGATCTTTCTGGATCGAAAGTTATATTTGAAAGTCCTCTTTCTCTCTCTAGAATGCTCTCTCCTCACTAAAATAGTGATTTGAGGCTTGGAAATGGTTGGGAAAAGCTTGGGAAGGACTTGAAATGTGCTGGAGTGTGTAGGAGGAGCTCTTAGAAGGTTGGGGGCTGCTGGAGTTTGGAGCTTTTGATCATATCAAAGGGAATGATGAAGAAGCCCCCTTTAGGTCAAGTTTTCCCCCACTTTAACTTTGGCTTTTGGATTGGATGGTTGAGATTTGATTTGGAGTAGTTTTGGATGAGTGCCAAGTGTCCCCTATGCTGCCCAAAGCTATGGAATAGGGTTGGTGGTTGAGAGTGACATCTCTTGGTCCATGTGAAGAGGGACCACACCTTTTGCCCCATTTGGATGAATCAATGCTTGGCTTGGTTAATAGAGCTTGTTTAATGATCAATTAGGGAGGGAAAAAGCATATTCCCATCATCCAAAAGGAGATTTTGGCTTGGAGAAAGGGTTTGCTTTATGGGATGATGAGGTGGCCAAGCTATGGTCTCATTTCAAGGGTTGTTTTTGACCCATTGACTTGTTGACTAGTCAATGGTGACTAGAATGTGCATGAGGGAGGTCAAGAGTGCTACAAGACATCATGCCAAGAAATTTAAAGTCAAGGGTGTATAATTGACCAATCTTGATGGGTTGGATTGATTCAAAATCACTTGAATTGTTAAAATTGGTAAGTGTTGGGTTAAAGGGTTGATTTGGTCAACCATGGTTGACTTAGTCAACCAGGTCAAACCAAAGAGTAAGTTTGGGTTCAATGTGTTCTTAAAGTCATTTAGGATCCATTGGAATGATATTTGAAGAAGATTTCAAAGGTTGATAAGTCAAATCAAGTTGAGTTTAGGCCAAAAGTCCAAAAATCCCCATTTAAGGGCATTTTGGTCATTTTGGACTCAAGTCAATTCTGGGTCAAATTGAATTTAAAAAAATGTAGATCATTGCTTAACAAGTTAATATCAAGGTATTAAGAGGGATCAAAAGATTTGGAGGGGGATCCAAAGTCTAAGTTGAAGTTTGGATTGTCAAATTGACTGGATCAAAGTTTGGGTATGTTTGAAATTTGAATTAATTTGGATTTGAATTGAATGAAGTTCAGATTGATTTGAGGTTTGAATTGATCAAGGGTAGGGATTAACTTGAAGTTGGAGTTGATTAAAGGTAGGAATTGATTTGAGGTTGGAGTGGTCCTAAGATCTAGAGGAGTTCTAAGATCTAGGATCTAAGGAAATCCTAGGCTCTAGAGTAGGCCATAAGGTCTGGCTCTAGGAAAGGATCCTAAGGTCTAGAGTGGATCCTAGGATCTAAGGGAATCCTAGGCTCTAGAGTAGGCCCTAAGGTTTGGCTCTAAGAAGGGATCCTAAGGTCTAGAGTGGATCCTAGGATCTAGAATTAATCTGGAGTTTGGAAGGGTCTTAGTGACCTCATACCAAAAATGAGGTCAACAAATGGACCCCCAATGTGTGTGGTAGAAGGAACTTCTGCTGCACACATTGGCGTTGACCGAATAGGAGTAGGATCTTAAAGAGTTGAAGGAAGGGCATTACCCAATTTTAAGTCCATTGGAAACTAGTGAAAAGCTTATACCTATTTTGAAGAGAGAACTAGAGAAACCAAGGTAGGGAATACCTAGCCTTGGGTCTAAGGAAGGGCATCACCCAACCTTAGGCCTATAGGATGCTGATAGAAGACTTACTCCTAATAGGCAGATTAACTGGAAACCAAAGTAGGGAATACCTAGCTTTGGGTCTAAGGAAAGGCATCACCCAACCTTAGGTCTACAGGATGCTGATAGAAGACTTACTCCTAGTAGACGGATCAACTGGAAACCAAGGTAGGGAATACCTAGCCTTGGGTCTAAGGAAGGGCATCACCCAACCTTAGGCCTATAGGATGCTGATAGAAGACTTACTCCAAATAGGCAGATTAACTGAAAACCAAAGTAGGGAATACCTAACTTTGGGTCTAAGGAAGGGCATCACCCAACCTTAGGTCTACAGGATGCTGATAGAAGACTTACTCCTAGTAGACGGATCAACTGGAAACCAAGGTAGGGAATACCTAGCCTTGGGTCTAAGGAAGGGCATCACCCAACCTTAGGTCTATAGGATGCTGATAGAAGACTTACTCCTAATAGGCAGATCAACTGGCAAACTAGGATGGTGCCACGAAGGGCGTACTCCACCACTAGCGAATGGTCATGTGGGGAGGAAACTTGCTCCACACAGAGGACCGAAACTGGCAAACTAGGATGGTGCCACGAAGGGCGTACCCACCACTAGCGAATGGTCATGTGGGGAGGAAACTTGCTCCACACAGAGGACCGAAACTGGCAAACTAGGATGGTGCCACGAAGGGGCGTACTCCACCACTAGCTAGCGAATGGTCATGTGGGGAGGAAACTTGCTCCACACAGAGGACCGAAACTGGCAAACTAGGATGGTGCCACGATGGGCGTACTCCACCACTAGCGAGTGGTCATGTGGGGAGGAAACTTGCTCCACACAGAGGACCGAAACTGGGAAACTAGGGTGGTGCCACGAAGGGCGTACTCCACCACTAGCGAATGGTCATGTGGGGAGGAAACTTGCTCCACACAGAGGACCTCAACTGGCAAACTAGGATGGTGCCACGAAGGGCGTACTCCACCACTAGCGAATGGTCATGTGGGGAGGAAACTTGCTCCACACAGAGGACCTCAACTGGCAAACTAGGATGGTGCCACGAAGGGCATACTCCACCACTAGCGAATGGTCATGTGGGGAGGAAACTTGCTCCACACAGAGGACCTCAACTGGCAAACTAGGATGGTGCCACGAGGGGCGTACTCCACCACTAGCGAATGGTCATGTGGGGAGGAAACTTGCTCCACACAGAGGACCGAATTTGGCAAACTAGGATGGTGCCACGAAGGGCGTACTCCACCACTAGCGAATGGTCATGTGGGGAGGAAACTTGCTCCACACAGAGGACCGAAACTGGCAAACTAGGATGGTGCCACGAAGGGCGTACTCCACCACTAGCGAGTGGTCATGTGGGGAGGAAACTTGCTCCACACAGAGGACCGAAACTGGGAAACTAGGGTGGTGCCACGAAGGGCGTACTCCACCACTAGCGAATGGTCATGTGGGGAGGAAACTTGCTCCACACAGAGGACCTCAACTGGCAAACTAGGATGGTGCCACGAAGGGCGTACTCCACCACTAGCGAATGGTCATGTGGGGAGGAAACTTGCTCCACACAGAGGACCTCAACTGGCAAACTAGGATGGTGCCACGAAGGGCGTACTCCACCACTAGCGAATGGTCATGTGGGTAGGAAACTTGCTCCACACAGAGGACATCAACTGGCAAACTAGGATGGTGCCACGAGGGGCGTACTCCACCACTAGCGAGTGGTCATGTGGGGAGGAAACTTGCTCCACACAGAGGATCGAAACTGGCAAACTAGGGTGGTGCCACGAGGGGCGTACTCCACCACTAGCGAGTGTGAATTAGGATGGTGCCACGAAGGGCGTACTCCACCACTAATCCCCAAGTCAAATGCCAGGGTGGTGCCACGGAGGGCGTACTCCACCACTAGCAGGTGTGAATCAGGATGGTGCCACGAAGGGCGTACTCCACCACTGATCCCCAAGTCAAATGCCAGGGTGGTGCCACGGAGGGCGTACTCCACCACTAGTAGGTGTGAATCAGGATGGTGCCACGAAGGGCGTACTCCACCACTGATCCCCAAGTCAAATGCCAGGGTGGTGCCACGGAGGGCGTACTCCACCACTAGCAGGTGTGTGAATCAGGATGGTGGTGCCACGAAGGGCGTACTCCACCACTGATCCCCAAGTCAAATGCCAGGGCGGTGCCACGGAGGGCGTACTCCACCACTAGCGAGTGTGAATCAGGATGGTGCCACGAAGGGCGTACTCCACCACTGATCCCCAAGTCAAATGCCAGGGTGGTGCCACGGAGGGCGTACTCCACCACTAGCGGGTCTAATCCTAAGGGAAGGAAGGACCTAACCTTAAGGAAAAGAGAACTGAAAACGATTGATTGATGATTTTGAATTTGATTTGATTTCTATGAATTTGAAGGGGTGAATTTGATGTTTAATTTGATCCTCATTATGTATGATACTTCTTAAAGAACCACCCAAATGAAAGGAAGAAGCATCTGGTGGTATCTTCAAAATTAATCAATTGTCATGAACCTCCCTATAGATCATCTCTAAGGTGGACGATCCAGTCAACATTGATTCAAAGCTTACATTGATCTTATGGTGGACTAAAATTGGTCTCCAAAGGACTATAGCCAAATCTCCTACTTGGAAAGTCCTAAGGTAACACAATTTTATCACGAGCTTGAAACATACGTGACTTATGTAATTTCAAATTTTGTTGAGTTCAAAATCAACTTTCTTCGAGGCCTCGAGCTCCCCCAACAATTGGAGTTGGGCACTCTACTCATTTGTGACTCAATTTTGAAAAGCAATTTTGTGCGATGTAAAACACACCTCTATTTGAGAACAACCTTGGACCCAGCATAGAGTGTTATTTTACATAGTGGATCTTAAAAGAAACGATGCCAATGTTTAAAGATTCACATATATCTCTTAAGAATGGGATTTGAATTCTTATCGAGAATAGAAGATTCGTTCTTTTTATATCAAAAAATCTCCTCTTAATCATTTGGACCCTGTCAGAACGACAACAGTGGGAACAAATTCAAAAGTATAGTGAGAAGTAGAGTGACTCCAATTGACCCAAAAAGTGCCAAGGGTTTGGATTTTGTTGACTCAGATCAAGTTTCATAGAAACTGAACTAGGTTCTCCCTTGTAGAAAATTTGAATTAAAATTAATTTCAAAAAAGTTTAAGTTGGATAGAGAAATTTAATCTTTTCAATTCTTTTGCATAGAATTTTCTATCTGATAAACTGTCTTTGCAGGACAATAAATCTAGATTCAAGATTTTTCAAAGTCAAGCTATTAAATATGATCGGGCTCTTTGAAATTTAAGGATTTAAAAAGAAGGAAGCCTCTTTCACTTTTTTTTTTGTGACGTGCTTTGAACACCTTTTTATTTCTTTGGCGCACTTTGCGCTTCTTTTTTTTTTGAATTTTTTTTAATGCACTTTTGCATCCTTTGAATTTTTTTTTTTTAACAAGAGGCTTCACTTTCTTTAAAACCTTAACATGATTGCTCTTTTTTTTTTTTAATCCAGTATTATATCGCAAGTATAAGAGAAGAAAATTCATTCTCTTATCCAAGGAAGAATAATCCTCAAATTGGACCCAATCTTTTGATAAGAAAATATTAACTTGACTTAGAAAATTATTGAATAGATTTAGAACGTGCAAGAAAAGCCTATAAGATAGAAAACCGCGAGAAGACTGAGAAGATTTTCATTTCAAAAACCAACTTAAGTTTGATACAAATTTCAATTCAAAAATCAAATTAACCCGCATAAGCGGTGGGAGGGAGGGGCCTTTAAGGATCCAGTGGGGTCAACTATAACTCTCTCCTATTTTTGACTTAAAGTAGAGGTCAATTTTCATTAAAAAGATGGATCAACTATCCTGAAAATTCTGATCCGATACACTTTGAGAATTAATATGATTTCCTTCAAAATAGCAAGTCTAGGTGGCAAGACCCTATCAATATAAATTATATTTCCATAATCTCTCAAGAAAAAGAGATTGTTATGGGGTCTGCCCTACCCATAACTAGTGCTGCATCATCTCAATTTAAGGATCTATCGCGATAGGACCCATCTAGAAGTTAAATTCAAATGGTGTCACTATCTGATAAGATCTCATATCCATTATTATTTCCCTCCCTAATTACTAGTAACCTAGAAATTATGAGAGTGGCACCCCGGGTGGTTTCTGCACCTCCTCCTCTACAGATGATATAGTGGGGCACATGTAGTAACGTGACCTAACATCATCCAGTAGAGTGGATGGGTCATATAACTCAAATTGGGGGCCTATAGTCTATTATTGTTGATTGCCCACTTTAGATTTTGGTAGATCTTTTATGTGCAATAGTCAAAAGGGCAAAGTGGATATCACGCTATCATTCTCACAACCTCCCTTCCTTGAGTAAGAGGAAGTGGGTGGAAGTGGCTTCCACCAAAGAGGGGGTATGTGAGAGGAGCAATGAACCCTTCATTATTCTCAAATTTGACTTACTCTTAAGGCTTCTGATTCAGCAATCTTTCTAGCCTTTTGAGTACATTTGATTTCCTTGAATTAAGGAAAGGTGATTTAAATCAATTGATTTTGAAATAGAATTGGAATCTTGAAATCAATTGATTTTCTTCAAATTTTGGAACTCAAAATATTAAGTTTTCACTCAACATGAAGGTTCACAAAATTGATAAGCAAATCTCAAGAGTTTGTGCTTGACTCTCTCATTCCACCAACTAACTAGGGGGGTGAAATGTCAAAGCTTAGATTTTGTTGAGAAAATTTGAACTTAATGTTGAAATTAAAATGGATCTTCTTCAAATTTCGAAACTCAACATGTAAGATTTTTTTTTTTAACATGCAGCAGGTCTACGAAATTGATATGAAGAATCCCTAGGATTGGGCTTGACTCTTTCATTCCACCAATCGACTTGGGGTGAAATGTCAAATCCTACATTTGATTGAGAAAAAATTTGAATTTTATGATTGAAAATAACAGATCTTCTTCAAATTATGAAACTCAACATATTGAATTTTATTCGAATATACAGGGTTTACAAAATTGACATGAAGACCTTAAGGTATGGCTTGACCCTTTCGCTCCACCAATTAACTTAGGGGCAAAAAAATGTCAAAGCCTGGAGTTGTTAGAGGGAGAATTGAATTTTGATTTGGAGACTGAAGGGCTTCCGTAGAATGTGAAACTTAGCATACTCGAGATTTTAATCGGATATGCAAGCTTGCAACATTAAGGAAGATCTTAAAGAATTTGACTTGACCCTATTGCTCTACCCAATTAACTTGGAGGCAAAATGTCAAAGCCCGACTTGAACAAAAGTTTCCTCGCTCACCTCTCTATTTGTCATGTCTTCTTTTTTATGTTGGCTACACTCACCCAAGAAAGAAATGGTAGTAGAGGTACCAACGGAAGAAGGGTAGTCAAAACTACCGATACAATAAAAATTTATGCCGTTATTAAAAATGGGAGAGAGAAATTTAGTCCCGCCGGGCGTGCCATTTTTTTGTTGGTGGAATTTTGGAAAACAGGTTTTTGAAAAATTATTAGTTTTCTTTTGGGATTTTAGGATTAAGGTTAAGTTCCAATTCTAATTCGAACCAACTCGTTAGAAAGAGTATATCACCCCGAAGGATTAAAATAAACTTTCATAACGTGTTCAGACTTTAGAATTATGTAAACTCATCTTGAATACTATGATCGGGTTCTAAAGAGAACTTTATATGGCCCCAAGGGTCAAAATATAGTTCAACTGAATATCCAGCTACAATATTCAAGAAGTGTGATCGTTAGGTTCACATCCAAAGCCTTATCAAAGAAAGATGTATCTCCCCAAAGGGAGAAAATATCATTCGATGATAATTCTTTGAATATGATAACAATGATCACTAATATTTTAAGTTTTTCCCAAAGAAATCCAATTGAGTTTTGAAAATCAATTTTTAAAATCAGGTGTGTGTGTGTGGTTCTAAAATCTCCTACGAGCGCAAGCCCTCGTAGTTAATTACATCGTAAGAAAACAAGGTCTCCTACGAAAACTCTCGATTAAAATAACGGCAGAAAATTTTGTTTTTTTTCTAGGAGTGATATCAAAAAGAGAAGTGAATTTTGGAAATTCAACAGGGAATGGATCAAAATTGAGCAGTTATTAACGGAGTTAAAGGAGGAGAGGTAGGGGACACTTTGAGATTCCAGAACCATCCGGAAGTGTCCCAACTTAATCTAAGTGTTGGGCTTTATGTTTTGGATTGAAATGATATTTAATTAGAGTTGAGCATTTTATTAGAAATTTGGGATTAGATTCCCGAAGTTTGGGGTCTTATAATCAAAGATCTGCCCCGGAACCTAAATCTAATTTGGACACTGGACCACAGTCGTCCGAACCTAACTAATGTAGTGCAATGCCTGGACTTACCCCGGCCTGGATTGGGGAGCCAGCTAACCACCTAATCGATTTAAAAGAAATGAGTCCGGTCTTTTATGAAAGAGTGGTAGGGACGTTGTAATTAAAGTTTTGGTGAGGCGGGGCCGACATCTAGAGATTTTCCTAATTGGCCCCTTTGACTTATGTTGGGTGCTAAGATGCTAAGGACTATGCAATTAAAATTTTGACTCTTTTGGTTTGTATCTAATGCAATGCATGCTAGTTAACAACTTCCAATCAAGTATGCTTGAAATTTTTAAAAACAGGCTTATAAAATAATTTTTTAGAAGACTGGACTTCCCCAGGTCCGGCACCTCGTCCTCATAGGTCAGACTATCCGGACTCTACCCGCAGGCGGGGAAGGGTCTAAAGCAAGGAAAGAGTAATGCAAAAATATGCATGCGACCCCGGGGTCGATCCCCGGCTAATTCCCTAGATTCGTTATCTTTCTATGTTATTTAGACTCACTAAAATTTTAGACTTTAAAAATTATGAGTAGAAAAATTTTCACACCCTCACGAGCCTCACGTATCCAGGCAAAAAACAAAAATGGCATACAATCGCCAAAAAACTAGTAAAAACAAGTAATCCTAAAGGCAATCAAATCATTACATCAAATATAAATTAATTAATAAATGTCCATAGGCAGAGTTGCCTTGCTTATTACAAACCAGAATTTTACAGAAAGTAAAGTGGCCGGGCACCACTGACAACAACCCGGATTCTAAACCTAGTAATGACGCAAGTTATTTTGAGTGGGATACTCTCAATCTTCAAATCTTCAAGTCTTCAATTTCATTCTTCTTTGGACTCCTTTTCTTCAATCTTCTTGGAATCTTCGTAGTGGATTACCCAAATGGATAAAGAGGGCACTTCCTTTAAGGGGAAGGCCACTCTTTCCTCTTTGGGTAAGGAAGAGGTATGATCCAAATTTGGATTTCCAAATGGAAAAGGAGTGTTCCCTATAGGGGTATCCTTTCCTCTTTGGAATCCAAGCTTTGGATCTATGTATCCCAACTCAAAATCAACTTTCACAACACTTGACACTTACACAAATTACATTAATATCAAAATAAAAATCTAGACTCACCTGCAGGGTTATCCTAAGCAATTAATATATAAAAAGTAGTTATTCCCAAGCAGTTGTATATGAGCAGAAAAAAAGTAAACACACTGGCCACGCTCTTTTTATGATTTGGGGGCTTTAGCAGCTGAAGCACCTGTGCAAAGAGTTTATAAGCAATTTATGCATATTTTTTTTTTTTATTTGCCCCCTTTTTATATTGCCCTGCATGAGCGTGGCCACCTGCAGAAAACTGTGTCAACATCCAGATCGTACCTAACCTAAGGGTAATCTAGTCGCCAAACACATCAATCCATCCACAGAGTACAGAAAAAGTAAGCAGACACAGCAAAGCAATTTCATCCACAACATGCAGTGAAAACTACGAAAAATCCGGCACACAGCAGTAAAGTAAACACCGGCCTAACCTAGATCTAGAGTTGGTTGTCCTAGCACATCATCTAAAGTGTGTGAGAAAGGTTGTGTGGCTGGGGTAGACCCTAAAGTGGGTTATTAATTGAAGTTGTCTAAAAGTCTGGGTTTGTTAAGGTTCAAAAGGGATTTAGATTAAGATTTAAGTATTAGTAGATTAAGAATTTTAATTAAATATATTTTAAAAGTTAATTGATTGCTACCTTTGTTTCACACCGAGGCCGTGAAAGTTTATTTCACCTTCCTTGGGGCTAAGCTAATAGCCTCGTAGGCCTGGGTTACCCAGTAGCAATCGGGGTTGATTAAGTTATTTAAATTGGTTGGAATTAAAGGAGTGGATTAATATTAAAGGGAGTTGGTTACTGATTTTAATGGGTTGGTTGAGAATTTTATTATCCTATTAAGAAAATTCTGAAATTTGAAATGGTTAATGGGTTTTTTGAGAGTTATCCGGATATACTAACTAAGGGGTCAAAACTTGACTTTCAAAATTAGAGTTAATCTTATAGGTTTCAGATTTTTAATAAATACTAGACCTAATTATGAGTTGTTAGACAGGTAGCACACTCAATTTGGAGTTTTCTATCAAAAGTTATGATTTTTAGAAGTTTTAACCCGGTTTTTTTGACCTAAGGTTGACCAAAATGTTGACTTTTTGACTTTGACCAGATTTTGGGGGTTTGACATTTTTAGAAAATACTAGATTTTAATTAGAGTCATTAGCCACTGAGTTTGATTGATTTAGAATTTTCTATAATTAGTTATGAATTTTGAAAGTTTGGGTATTTATTGGAATTATTTAATTATTTCAATTAAGGGCCCTTTTAATGATTTGAACCCAAATGAGTCTTAAACTTCTTGAAATCAACTCCAAAGATCAGAAATGATCTAAGGAGAGATCAGCAAGTGTTTAAAGATTTTTTTTGGGATTTTTTAATATTTTTTAATTAATTAAAATTGATTAAACATTAATTTTGATTAAAATTAAATTAAAATGGATTTTAATGTCAAATTAAAGTAATTTCAATTTTCAATGATTAAGAGTTGAAATATGGTTGATTAGAGGTATTATAGGTATTTTTTGGAATTAATATAAATTTATGATGATTTATTGAATTTTCTAAGTCCTTAAAAGGGCTGAAATTTGACATGCTTAATTTTCTAACATAATGACCTCCAAATTGAGTCAAATTTAAACCTAAGGTATCTGATGTCACTAAGTTTACTATGTTTCAAGTTTCACCCCTATTGGGTGTGTGTAGAATCCCCTATGAATTTTCTAAGTTTTCTAGACATTTCCTTAATTATTTTTTTTCTAGGTGTCTCTACTATTCAAATAGGCATGAAACTTGGTGTGTCTAACCCTGATATAAATACAATCATACCACAGAAATATCACAGCAAAATATTAAAACCCTAAGGAGTTATGAATTTTCAAAGTTTAGGGTCAAAAATAGACCCTTTACCTTAAACCTTCATATCACAGAAATCTGTTGAGCATTTGAACCTAAAAAAATTATCAAATATGCCTAAGATACTCAATAATTATCCACCAAAATTTGGGATTCATTTGATCACTGGATTGTGAGAAAATTGCAATAAATGAAATTCAAATAAACTCAAATATCTCACAATACAGAAATCAAATCAATATAATTTTAATTTTATATAAATACTACATTCGATTATCTTTCCAACGAGCCCAAGAACACCCAATTTGGTGGACAACTCGATTTTCTGTGAATTTTGAAAGATTTAGAGCATTTAAAGTATTTTTTATTCAGATTTGGGTCAAATCAGCTGGCGATGACGTGGCGGCGTGGCATGATGCCACGTGTCATATGCCGGATGGACCCGTGTTTCACCCAGAGGAGGGCCGCGCGGTTTGGGGCGACGTGGCCAATTCTGGGACGTCCGATCGCGTTACGGCTCGATCGGACGGCTCTGGTTGAACCAGAGTTAAAAAATTTCAAATGCCTATATCTTTTAAAATACTTGACGAAATTGCACGAAATTTGAACTGTAGCTAGAGGGCAATATGATCTTACAATGCCTGGAGTTTGGAGGCTCCATTCATTGTAAAATTGCTACAGTTTCAAATTAAAATTTAAACTTAAAATGAGTATAACTTACAATTCAACTGTCGGATTTTTGAAATTTTTGGCTTGTTGGAAAGCTGCAGCAATCCTCTACAACGTTACTGAAGACTCCAAAAGCTGGATCTTTTTCGGATCGAAAGTTATATTTGAAAGTCCTCTTTCTCTCTCTAGAATGCTCTCTCTCCTCACTAAAATAGTGATTTGAGGCTTGGAAATGGTTGGGAAAAAGCTTGGGAAGGACTTGAAATGTGCTGGAGTGTGTAGGAGGAGCTCTTAGAAGGTTGGGGGCTGCTGGAGTTTGGAGCTTTTGATCATATCAAAGGGAATGATGAAGAAGCCCCCTTTAGGTCAAGTTTTCCCCCACTTTAACTTTGGCTTTTGGATTGGATGGTTGAGATTTGATTTGGAGTAGTTTTGGATGAGTGCCAAGTGTCCCCTATGCTGCCCAAAGCTATGGAATAGGGTTGGTGGTTGAGAGTGACTTCTCTTGGTCCATGTGAAGAGGGACCACACCTTTTTGCCCCATTTGGATGAATCAATGCTTGGCTTGGTTAATAGAGCTTGTTTAATGATCAATTAGGGAGGGAAAAAGCATATTCCCATCATCCAAAAGGAGATTTTGGCTTGGAGAAAGGGTTTGCTTTATGGGATGATGAGGTGGCCAAGCTATGGTCTCATTTCAAGGGTTTGTTTTTGACCCATTGACTTGTTGACTAGTCAATGGTGACTAGAATGTGCATGAGGGAGGTCAAGAGTGCTACAAGACATCATGCCAAGAAATTTAAAGTCAAGGGTGTATAATTGACCAATCTTGATGGGTTGGATTGATTCAAAATCACTTGAATTGTTAAAATTGGTAAGTGTTGGGTTAAAGGGTTGATTTGGTCAACCATGGTTGACTTAGTCAACCAGGTCAAACCAAAGAGTAAGTTTGGGTTCAATGTGTTCTTAAAGTCATTTAGGATCCATTGGAATGATATTTGAAGAAGATTTCAAAGGTTGATAAGTCAAATCAAGTTGAGTTTAGGCCAAAAGTCAAAAAATCCCCATTTAAGGGCATTTTGGTCATTTTGGACTCAAGTCAATTCTGGGTCAAATTGAATCTAAAAAAATGTAGATCATTGCTTAACAAGTTAATATCAAGGTATTAAGAGGGATCAAAAGATTTGGAGGGGGATCCAAAGTCTAAGTTGAAGTTTGGATTGTCAAATTGACTGGATCAAAGTTTGGGTATGTTTGAAATTTGAATTAATTTGGATTTGAATTGAATGAAGTTCAGATTGATTTGAGGTTTGAATTGATCAAGGGTAGGGATTAACTTGAAGTTGGAGTTGATTAAAGGTAGGAATTGATTTGAGGTTGGAGTGGTCCTAAGATCTAGAGGAGTTCTAAGATCTAGGATCTAAGGGAATCCTAGGCTCTAGAGTAGGCCATAAGGTCTGGCTCTAGGAAAGGATCCTAAGGTCTAGAGTGGATCCTAGGATCTAAGGGAATCCTAGGCTCTAGAGTAGGCCCTAAGGTTTGGCTCTAAGAAGGGATCCTAAGGTCTAGAGTGGATCCTAGGATCTATGTGAAAAGATTTTTGAAGAGAGAACTAGAGAAACCAAGGTAGGGAATACCTAGCCTTGGGTCTAAGGAAGGGCATCACCCAACCTTAGGCCTATAGGATGCTGATAGAAGACTTACTCCTAATAGGCAGATTAATTTGAAACCAAAGTAGGGAATACCTAGCTTTGGGTCTAAGGAAGGGCATCACCCAACCTTAGGTCTACAGGATGCTGATAGAAGACTTACTCCTAGTAGACGGATCAACTGGAAACCAAGGTAGGGAATACCTAGCCTTGGGTCTAAGGAAGGGCATCACCCAACCTTAGGCCTATAGGATGCTGATAGAAGACTTACTCCAAATAGGCAGATTAACTGAAAACCAAAGTAGGGAATACCTAACTTTGGGTCTAAGGAAGGGCATTACCCAACCTTAGGTCTACAGGATGCTGATAGAAGACTTACTCCTAGTAGACGGATCAACTGGAAACCAAGGTAGGGAATACCTAGCCTTGGGTCTAAGGAAGGGCATCACCCAACCTTAGGTCTATAGGATGCTGATAGAAGACTTACTCCTAATAGGCAGATCAACTGGCAAACTAGGATGGTGCCACGAAGGGCGTACTCCACCACTAGCGAATGGTCATGTGGGGAGGAAACTTGCTCCACACAGAGGACCGAAACTGGCAAACTAGGATGGTGCCACGAAGGGCGTACCCACCACTAGCGAATGGTCATGTGGGGAGGAAACTTGCTCCACACAGAGGACCGAAACTGGCAAACTAGGATGGTGCCACGAAGGGCGTACTCCACCACTAGCGAATGGTCATGTGGGGAGGAAACTTGCTCCACACAGAGGACCGAAACTGGCAAACTAGGATGGTGCCACGATGGGCGTACTCCACCACTAGCGAGTGGTCATGTGGGGAGGAAACTTGCTCCACACAGAGGACCGAAACTGGGAAACTAGGGTGGTGCCACGAAGGGCGTACTCCACCACTAGCGAATGGTCATGTGGGGAGGAAACTTGCTCCACACAGAGGACCTCAACTGGCAAACTAGGATGGTGCCACGAAGGGCGTACTCCACCACTAGCGAATGGTCATGTGGGGAGGAAACTTGCTCCACACAGAGGACCTCAACTGGCAAACTAGGATGGTGCCACGAAGGGCGTACTCCACCACTAGCGAATGGTCATGTGGGGAGGAAACTTGCTCCACACAGAGGACCTCAACTGGCAAACTAGGATGGTGCCACGAGGGGCGTACTCCACCACTAGCGAATGGTCATGTGGGGAGGAAACTTGCTCCACACAGAGGACCGAATTTGGCAAACTAGGATGGTGCCACGAAGGGCGTACTCCACCACTAGCGAATGGTCATGTGGGGAGGAAACTTGCTCCACACAGAGGACCGAAACTGGCAAACTAGGATGGTGCCACGAAGGGCGTACTCCACCACTAGCGAGTGGTCATGTGGGGAGGAAACTTGCTCCACACAGAGGACCGAAACTGGGAAACTAGGGTGGTGCCACGAAGGGCGTACTCCACCACTAGCGAATGGTCATGTGGGGAGGAAACTTGCTCCACACAGAGGACCTCAACTGGCAAACTAGGATGGTGCCACGAAGGGCGTACTCCACCACTAGCGAATGGTCATGTGGGGAGGAAACTTGCTCCACACAGAGGACCTCAACTGGCAAACTAGGATGGTGCCACGAAGGGCGTACTCCACCACTAGCGAATGGTCATGTGGGGAGGAAACTTGCTCCACACAGAGGACATCAACTGGCAAACTAGGATGGTGCCACGAGGGGCGTACTCCACCACTAGCGAGTGGTCATGTGGGGAGGAAACTTGCTCCACACAGAGGATCGAAACTGGCAAACTAGGGTGGTGCCACGAGGGGCGTACTCCACCACTAGCGAGTGTGAATTAGGATGGTGCCACGAAGGGCGTACTCCACCACTAATCCCCAAGTCAAATGCCAGGGTGGTGCCACGGAGGGCGTACTCCACCACTAGCAGGTGTGAATCAGGATGGTGCCACGAAGGGCGTACTCCACCACTGATCCCCAAGTCAAATGCCAGGGTGGTGCCACGGAGGGCGTACTCCACCACTAGTAGGTGTGAATCAGGATGGTGCCACGAAGGGCGTACTCCACCACTGATCCCCAAGTCAAATGCCAGGGTGGTGCCACGGAGGGCGTACTCCACCACTAGCAGGTGTGAATCAGGATGGTGCCACGAAGGGCGTACTCCACCACTGATCCCCAAGTCAAATGCCAGGGTGGTGCCACGGAGGGCGTACTCCACCACTAGCGAGTGTGAATCAGGATGGTGCCACGAAGGGCGTACTCCACCACTGATCCCCAAGTCAAATGCCAGGGTGGTGCCACGGAGGGCGTACTCCACCACTAGCGGGTCTAATCCTAAGGGAAGGAAGGACCTAACCTTAAGGAAAAGAGAACTGAAAACGATTGATTGATGATTTTGAATTTGATTTGATTTCTATGAATTTGAAGGGGTGAATTTGATGTTTAATTTGATCCTCATTATGTATGATACTTCTTAAAGAACCACCCAAATGAAAGGAAGCATCTGGTGGTATCTTCAAAATTAATCAATTGTCATGAACCTCCCTATAGATCATCTCTAAGGTGGACGATCCAGTCAACATTGATTCAAAGCTTACATTGATCTTATGGTGGACTAAAATTGGTCTCCAAAGGACTATAGCCAAATCTCCTACTTGGAAAGTCCTAAGGTAACACAATTTTATCACGAGCTTGAAACATACGTGACTTATGTAATTTCAAATTTTGTTGAGTTCAAAATCAACTTTCTTCGAGGCCTCGAGCTCCCCCAACAATTGGAGTTGGGCACTCTACTCATTTGTGACTCAATTTTGAAAAGCAATTTTGTGCGATGTAAAACACACCTCTATTTGAGAACAACCTTGGACCCAGCATAGAGTGTTATTTTACATAGTGGATCTTAAAAGAAACGATGCCTATGTTTAAAGATTCACATATATCTCTTAAGAATGGGATTTGAATTCTTATCGAGAATAGAAGATTCGTTCTTTTTATCAAAAATTTCCTCTTAATCATTTGGACCCTGTCAGAACGACAAGTGGGAACAAATTCAAAAGTATAGTGAGAAGTAGAGTGACTCCAATTGACCCAAAAAGTGCCAAGGGTTTGGATTTTGTTGACTCAGATCAAGTTTCATAGAAACTGAACTAGGTTCTCCCTTGTAGAAAATTTGAATTAAAATTAATTTCAAAAAAGTTTAAGTTGGATAGAGAAATTTAATCTTTTCAATTCTTTTGCATAGAATTTTCTATCTGATAAACTGTCTTTGCAGGACAATAAATCTAGATTCAAGATTTTTCAAAGTCAAGCTATTAAATATGATCGGGCTCTTTGAAATTTAAGGATTTAAAAAGAAGGAAGCCTCTTTCACTTTTTTTTTTGTGACGTGCTTTGCACACCTTTTTATTTCTTTGGCGCACTTTGCGCTTCTTTTTTTTTGAATTTTTTTTTAATGCACTTTTGCATCCTTTGAATTTTTTTTTTTTTAACAAGAGGCTTCACTTTCTTTAAAACCTTAACATGATTGCTCTTTTTTTTTTAATCCAGTATTATATCGCAAGTATAAGAGAAGAAAATTCATTCTCTTATCCAAGGAAGAATAATCCTCAAATTGGACCCAATCTTTTGATAAGAAAATATTAACTTGACTTAGAAAATTATTGAATAGATTTAGAACGTGCAAGAAAAGCCTATAAGATAGAAAACCGCGAGAAGACTGAGAAGATTTTCATTTCAAAAACCAACTTAAGTTTGATACAAATTTCAATTCAAAAATCAAATTAACCCGCATAAGCGGTGGGAGGGAGGGGCCTTTAAGGATCCAGTGGGGTCAACTATAACTCTCTCCTATTTTTGACTTAAAGTAGAGGTCAATTTTCATTAAAAAAGATGGATCAACTATCCTGAAAATTCTGATCCGATACACTTTGAGAATTAATATGATTTCCTTCAAAATAGCAAGTCTAGGTGGCAAGACCCTATCAATATAAATTATATTTCCATAATCTCTCAAGAAAAAGAGATTGTTATGGGGTCTGCCCTACCCATAACTAGTGCTGCATCATCTCAATTTAAGGATCTATCGCGATAGGACCCATCTAGAAGTTAAATTCAAATGGTGTCACTATCTGATAAGATCTCATATCCATTATTATTTTTCCCTCCCTAATTACTAGTAACCTAGAAATTATGAGAGTGGCACCCCGGGTGGTTTCTGCACCTCCTCCTCTACAGATGATATAGTGGGGCACATGTAGTAACGTGACCTAACATCATCCAGTAGAGTGGATGGGTCATAACACTCAATTGGGGGCCTATAGTCTATTATTGTTGATTGCCCACTTTAGATTTTGGTAGATCTTTTATGTGCAATAGTCAAAAGGGCAAAGTGGATATCACGCTATCATTCTCACAACCTCCCTTCCTTGAGTAAGAGGAAGTGGGTGGAAGTGGCTTCCACCAAAGAGGGGGTATGTGAGAGGAGCAATGAACCCTTCATTATTCTCAAATTTGACTTACTCTTAAGGCTTCTGATTCAGCAATCTTTCTAGCCTTTTGAGTACATTTGATTTCCTTGAATTAAGGAAAGGTGATTTAAATCAATTGATTTTGAAATAGAATTGGAATCTTGAAATCAATTGATTTTCTTCAAATTTTGGAACTCAAAATATTAAGTTTTCACTCAACATGAAGGTTCACAAAATTGATAAGCAAATCTCAAGAGTTGTGCTTGACTCTCTCATTCCACCAACTAACTAGGGGTGAAATGTCAAAGCTTAGATTTTGTTGAGAAAATTTGAACTTAATGTTGAAATTAAAATGGATCTTCTTCAAATTTCGAAACTCAACATGTAAGATTTTTTTTTAACATGCAGGTCTACGAAATTGATATGAAGAATCCCTAGGATTGGGCTTGACTCTTTCATTCCACCAATCGACTTGGGGTGAAATGTCAAATCCTACATTTGATTGAGAAAAATTTGAATTTTATGATTGAAAATAACAGATCTTCTTCAAATTATGAAACTCAACATATTGAATTTTATTCGAATATACAGGTTTACAAAATTGACATGAAGACCTTAAGGTATGGCTTGACCCTTTCGCTCCACCAATTAACTTAGGGGCAAAAATGTCAAAGCCTGGAGTTGTTAGAGGGAGAATTGAATTTTGATTTGGAGACTGAAGGGCTTCCGTAGAATGTGAAACTTAGCATACTCGAGATTTAATCGGATATGCAAGCTTGCAACATTAAGGAAGATCTTAAAGAATTTGACTTGACCCTATTGCTCTACCAATTAACTTGGAGGCAAAATGTCAAAGCCCGACTTGAACAAAAGTTTCCTCGCTCACCTCTCTATTTGTCATGTCTTTTTTATGTTGGCTACACTCACCCAAGAAAGAAATGGGTAGAGGTACCAACGGAAGAAGGGTAGTCAAAACTACCGATACAATAAAATTTATGCCGTTATTAAAAATGGAGAGAGAAATTTAGTCCCGCCGGGCGTGCCATTTTTTTGTTGGTGGAATTTTGGAAAACAGGTTTTGAAAATTATTAGTTTTCTTTGGGGATTTTAGGATTAAGGTTAAGTTCCAATTCTAAGGTCGAACCAACTCGTTAGAAAGAGTATATCACCCCGAAGGATTAAAATAAACTTTCATAACGGTGTTCAGACTTAGAATTATGTAAACTCATCTTGAATACTATGATCGGGTTCTAATAAGAACTTTATATGGCCCCAAGGGGACAAAGTATAGTTCAACTGAGTACCCAATTATAATATTCAAGAAGCATGATCATCGCACTCACATCCAGAGCCTTATCGAAGAAGGGTGTATCTCCCCAAAGGGAAATAAGACCATTCAACGATAATCCTTCTAATGCAACCATGATGATTATTATTTAACTTTTCCCAAAGAAATCTAATGAAGTTTTAGAAATTGAGTTTTCTTTGAAATCAGGTGTGTGTGGGGTTCCAAATCTCCTACGAGCGCAAGCCCTCGTAGTTAATTACATCGTAGGGAGATAAAATTTCCTACGAAAACTCTTGATTAAAATAATGGCAGAATTTTGTTTAGAGTTTCTAGGAGTGATATCAAAGTATGAATAGAATTATTGGAAAATCAAAAGGGAATGGATCAAAATTGAGCAGTTATTAACAGAGTTAAAGAATGAGAGGTAGGAGACACTTTGAGATTCCAGAACCATCCAGAAGTGTCTCAACTTAATCTAAGTGTTGGGCTTTATGTTTTGGATTTGAAATGATATTTAATTAGAGTTGAGCATTTTATTAGAAATTTGGGATTAGATTCCCGAAGTTTGGGGTCTTATGATCAAAGATCTGCCCCGGATCCTAAATCTAATTTGGACACTGGACCACAGTCGTCCGAACCTAACTAATGTAGTGCAATGCCTGGACTTACCCGGCCTGGATTGGGGAGCCAGCTAACCACCTAATCGAATTAAAAGAGATGAGTCCGGTCTTTTATGAAAGAGTGGTAGGGACGTTGTAATTAAAATTTTGGAGAATTGGGGCCGACATCTAGAGATTTTCCTAATTGGCCCCTTTAACTTATGTTGGGTGCTAAAATGCTAAGGACTATGCAATTAAAATTTTGACTCTTTAAGTTTGTATCTAATGCAATGCATGCTAGTTAACGACTTCCAATCAAGTATGCTTGAAATTTTAAAAACAGGCTTAGAAAATAATTTTTTATAAGACTGGACTTCCCCAGGTCCGACACCTCGTCCTCATAGGTCAGACTATCCGGACTCTACCCGCAGGCGGGGAAGGGTCTAAAACAAGGAAAGAGTAATGCAAAAATATGCATGCGACCCCGGGGTCGATCCCCGGCTAATTCCCTAGATTCGTTATCTTTCTATGTTATTTAGACTCACTAAAATTTTAGACTTTTAAAATTATGAGTAGAAAAATTTCACACCCTCACGAGCCTCACGTATCCAGGCAAAAACAAAGAATGGCATGCAATCGCCAAAAAACTAGTAAAAACAAGTAATCCTAAAGGCAATCAAATCATTACATCAAATACAAATTAATTAATAAATGTCCATAGGCAGAGTTGCCTTGCTTATTACAAACCAGAATATTACAGAAAGTAAAGTGGCCGGGCACCACTGACAACAACCCGGATTCTAAGCCTAGTAATGACGCAAGTTATTTTGAGTTGGATACTCTCAATCTTCAAATCTTCAAATCTTCAATTTCATTCTTCTTTGGACTCCTTTTCTTCAATCTTCTTGGAATCTTCGTAGTGGATTACCCAAATGGACAAGAGGGCACTTCCCTCTAAGGGGAAGGCCACTCTTTCCTCTTTGGGTAAGGAAGAGGTATGATCCAAAATTTGGATTTTTCAAAATGGAAAAGGAGTGCTCCCCATAGGGGTATCCTTTCCTCTTTGGAATCCAAGCTTTGGATCTATGTATCCCAACTCAAAATAAACTTTCACAACACTTGACACTTGCACAAATTACATTAATATCAAAATAAAAATCTAGACTCACCTGCAGGGTTATCCTAAGCAATTAATATATAAAAAGCAGTTATTCCCAAGCAGTTGTATATAAGCAGAAAAGAAAGTAAACACACTGGCCACGCTCTTTTTATGATTTGGGGGCTTTAGCAGCTGAAGCACCTGTGCAAAGAGTTTATAATATTTATGCATTTTTTTGATTTGCCCCCTTTATATATTGCCCTGCATGAGCGTGGCCACCTGCAGAAAACTGTGTCAACATCCAGATCGTGCCTAACCTAAGGGTAATCTAGTCGCCAAACACATCAATCCATCCACAGAGTGCAGAAAAAGTAAGCAGACACAGCAAAGCAATCTCATCCACAACATGCAGTGAAAACTACGAAAAATCCGGCACACAGCAATAAAGTAAACACCGGCCTAACCTAAATCTAGAGTTGGTTGTCCTAGCACATCATCTAAAGTGTGTGTAAAAGGTTGTGTGGCTGAGGTAGGTCCTAAAGTGGGGTAATTAGTTGAAGTTGTCTAAAAGTCTGGGTTTGTTAAGGCTTAAAAGGGGATTTAGATTAAAATTTAAGTATTAATAAATTAAGAATTTTAATCAAACATATTTTAAAAGTTAATTGATTACTACCTTTGTTTCACACCGAGGCCGTGAAGTTTATTTCATATTCCTTGGGGCTAAGCTAATAGCCTCGTAGGCCTAGGTTACCCAGTAGCAATCGGGGTTGATTAAGTTGATTTAAATTGGTTGGAATTAAAGGAGTGAATTAATATTAAAGGGAGTTGGTTACTGATTTTAATGGGTTGGTTGAGAATTTTATTATCCTATTAAGAAAATTCTGAAATTTAGGAGAGTTAATGGATTTTTGAAGTTATCCGGATATGCTAACTAAGGGGTCAAAACTTGACTTTTAAAGTTAGGGTTAATCTTATAGATTTCAGATTTTTAATAAATACTAGACCTAATTATGAGTTGTTAGACAGGTAGCACACTCAATTTGGAGTTTTCTATCAAAAGTTATGATTTTTAGAAGTTTTGACCCGTTTCTATCTGAGGTTGACCAAAAATGTTGACTTTTTGACTTTGACCAGATTTTGGGGGTTTGACATTTTTAGAAAATACTAGATTTTAATTAGAGTCATTAGCCACTGAGTTTGATTGATTTAGAATTTTCTATAATTAGTTATGAATTTTGGAATTTTGGGTATTTATTGGAATTATTAAATTATTTCAATTAAGGGCCCTTTTAATGATTTGAACCCAAATGAGTCTTAAACTTCTTGAAATCAACTCCAAAGATCAGAAATGATCTAAGGAGAGATCAGCAAGTGTTTAAAGATTTTTTGGGATTTTTAATAATTTTTAATTAATTAAAATTGATTAAACATTAATTTTGATTAAAATTAAATTAAAATGGATTTTAATGTCAAATTAAAGTAATTTCAATTTTCAATGATTAAGAACTGAAATATGGTTGATTAGAGGTATTATGGGTAATTTTTGGAATTAATATAAATTTATGATGATTTATTGAATTTTCTAAGTCCTTAAAAAGGCTGAAATTTGACATGCTTAATTTTCTAACATAATGACCTCCAAATTGAGTCAAATTTAAACCTAAGGTATCAGATGTCACTAAGTTTACTATGTTCAAGTTTCACCCCTATTGGGTGTGTGTAGAATCCCCTATGAATTTTCTAAGTTTTCTAGACATTTCCTTAATTATTTTTTCTAGGTGTCTCTACTATTCAAATAGGCATGAAACTTGGTGTGTCTAACCCTGATATAAATACAATCATACCACAGAAATATCACAGCAAAATATTAAAACCCTAAGGAGTTATGAATTTTTAAAGTTTAGGGTCCAAAATAGACCCTTTACCTTAAACCTTCATATCACAGAAACCTGTTGAGCATTTGAACCTAAAAAAATTATCAAATATGCCTAAGATACTCAATAATTATCCACCAAAATTTGGGATTCATTTGATCACTGGATTGTGAGAAAATTGCAATAAATGAAATTCAAATAAACTCAAATATCTCACAATACAGAAATCAAATCAATATAATTTTAATTTTAATAAATACTACATTCGATTATCTTTCCAACGAGCCCAAGAACACCCAATTTGGTGGATAACTCGATTTTCTGTGAATTTTGAAAGATTTAGAGCATTTAAAGTATTTTTTATTCAGATTTGGATCAAATCAGCTGGCGATGACGTGGCGGCGTGGCATGATGCCACGTGTCATATGCCGGATGGACCCGTGTTTCACCCAGAGGAGGGCCGCGCGGTTTGGGGCGACGTGGCCAATTCTGGGACGTCCGATCGCATTACGGCTCGATCGGACGGCTCTGGTTGAACCAGAGTTAAAAAATTTCAAATGCCTATATCTTTTAAAATACTTGACGAAATTGCACGAAATTTGAACTGTAGCTAGAGGGCAATATGATCTTACAATGCCTGGAGTTTGGAGGCTCCATTCATTGCAAAATTGCTACAGTTTCAAATTAAAATTTAAACTTAAAATGAGTATAACTTACAATCCAACCGTCGGATTTTTGAAATTTTTGGCTTGTTGGAAAGCTGCAGCAATCCTCTACAACGTTACTGAAGACTCCAAAAGCTGGATCTTTCTGGATCGAAAGTTATATTTGAAAGTCCTCTTTCTCTCTCTAGAATGCTCTCTCCTCACTAAAATAGTGATTTGAGGCTTGGAAATGGTTGGGAAAAGCTTGGGAAGGACTTGAAATGTGCTGGAGTGTGTAGGAGGAGCTCTTAGAAGGTTGGGGGCTGCTGGAGTTTGGAGCTTTTGATCATATCAAAGGGAATGATGAAGAAGCCCCCTTTAGGTCAAGTTTTCCCCCACTTTAACTTTGGCTTTTGGATTGGATGGTTGAGATTTGATTTGGAGTAGTTTTGGATGAGTGCCAAGTGTCCCCTATGCTGCCCAAAGCTATGGAATAGGGTTGGTGGTTGAGAGTGACATCTCTTGGTCCATGTGAAGAGGGACCACACCTTTTGCCCCATTTGGATGAATCAATGCTTGGCTTGGTTAATAGAGCTTGTTTAATGATCAATTAGGGAGGGAAAAAGCATATTCCCATCATCCCAAAAGGAGATTTTGGCTTGGAGAAAGGGTTTGCTTTATGGGATGATGAGGTGGCCAAGCTATGGTCTCATTTCAAGGGTTGTTTTTGACCCATTGACTTGTTGACTAGTCAATGGTGACTAGAATGTGCATGAGGGAGGTCAAGAGTGCTACAAGACATCATGCCAAGAAATTTAAAGTCAAGGGTGTATAATTGACCAATCTTGATGGGTTGGATTGATTCAAAATCACTTGAATTGTGTTAAAATTGGTAAGTGTTGGGTTAAAGGGTTGATTTGGTCAACCATGGTTGACTTAGTCAACCAGGTCAAACCAAAGAGTAAGTTTGGGTTCAATGTGTTCTTAAAGTCATTTAGGATCCATTGGAATGATATTTGAAGAAGATTTCAAAGGTTGATAAGTCAAATCAAGTTGAGTTTAGGCCAAAAGTCCAAAAATCCCCATTTAAGGGCATTTTGGTCATTTTGGACTCAAGTCAATTCTGGGTCAAATTGAATCTAAAAAAATGTAGATCATTGCTTAACAAGTTAATATCAAGGTATTAAGAGGGATCAAAAGATTTGGAGGGGGATCCAAAGTCTAAGTTGAAGTTTGGATTGTCAAATTGACTGGATCAAAGTTTGGGTATGTTTGAAATTTGAATTAATTTGGATTTGAATTGAATGAAGTTCAGATTGATTTGAGGTTTGAATTGATCAAGGGTAGGGATTAACTTGAAGTTGGAGTTGATTAAAGGTAGGAATTGATTTGAGGTTGGAGTGGTCCTAAGATCTAGAGGAGTTCTAAGATCTAGGATCTAAGGGAATCCTAGGCTCTAGAGTAGGCCATAAGGTCTGGCTCTAGGAAAGGATCCTAAGGTCTAGAGTGGATCCTAGGATCTAAGGGAATCCTAGGCTCTAGAGTAGGCCCTAAGGTTTGGCTCTAAGAAGGGATCCTAAGGTCTAGAGTGGATCCTAGGATCTAGAATTAATCTGGAGTTTGGAAGGGTCTTAGTGACCTCATAACAAAAATGAGGTCAACAGGAAGAAGGTTTTGATTATACTGAAACCTTTAGTCCTGTGGCCAAAATGCTGATAATTTAACTTTTTATTCACGTTGCACTGCATCCCAAATGGCCCATCATCCAATTGGATGTCTCAAATGCATTCCTGCATGGACAGCTTACGGACACTATTTTTATGCATCAACCGTCTGGTTTCTATGATGTTCTTCATCCAACTCATGTCTGTTGTCTCTGAAAAGCTATCTATGGGCTAAAGCACTCTCCACGCCAGTGGTATGAAACACTATCGCATCACCTTCAACAATTTGGATTTCAGTTCAGTCAGACTAATCCTTCGCTCCTCAGCTATCATGTAGGTTCTGTTTTTCTCTACATTCTTATATATATAGATGATATTTTACTAACGTGAAATGACCATACCACCATAAATCGGCTACTCTTTGATTTACAACACTGGTTTTCTATGCGCAACCTGGGTTCTCTGTCTCAGTTTCTTGGTATTCAAGTTGTGTCTACCTCATATGGAGTTCATTTAACTCAGACTCAGTATGCGGAAAACATACTTTTTCGAGCTGGCATGAACAACTCAAAACCGGTGTCTACTCCTAGCTCTACGAAGAAGTCCATGAAGCCTGTCACTACTGCTGATTTGTCGAACCCTTCTCTATATCGTCAATTGGCAGGTGCATTATAGTATTTTACTCTTACTCGTCCCGACATTGCATTTTTTGTTCAGCAGGTGTGCCAGTACATGCATAAGCCACAGTTGTGTCACTTTGACTCTCTCAATTGGCTTTTACGTTATATTCAAGGCACCCTGTCACAATGCATTCCTCTCTATCGGGACAATCTTGATTTGCGTAGTTATGTTGATTCGGAGTGGGCAGGAGATGTAACTGATCTCAAATCCATTTCTCGCAATTGTCATTTTCTTGGCAAATCACTCATATCTTGGCAAGTTAAGAAGCAACAAACTATTGCTCGTTCTTCTATTGAGGCTGAATATCGCTCCTTAGCGATGGAAGCATCTGAGATTACTTGGTTGCACCGCTTATTATCAGATTTTCATCTACCAACTACAGCTCCTACTACATTGTTCTGTGATAATATGTCCGCCATTTCTTTAGTACACAATCCTATGTTTCATGCCCAGACTAAACACATAGAAGTTGATTGTCATTTCATCCGAAATTGTATTTAGAACCGGCAAATTATCGTTCATCACATCGCTACCCAGGATCAGGTTGTAGACTTGTTCACTAAAGCTTTACCAATAGCTCGGTTCAAAACTCTTTCAGCCAAACTGATCACTATTGAAACAACTTCAATTTGAGGGTGTATGTTACAGCAAAGCATCCATAAGATTCTGCCACTATCAAACACGTTACAATGCACCTGAAGAATATTCCCTTCACATGTGTCGTGCCACATAGGACTGTCCTTTACTAACAATATTTTGTTATTAGTCATCTATATATTTGAGAGTATTATTTACTATGTGATGTAGCAAAAAGGAATACATAAATCTTCTCTCAGTTTCCCTATTATGTTCTATATATTTCTCTTCTTTTAGGCTTTGAATAGTTAACACGTCTCAGGCTCAGACGGAGCCTTGCCGAGCGAGTGAGACCGGGCTTCCAATTTTCTTCTAGGCTTAGGTATTGTTAGATTTTGTTGGATTAGGAGCATTAAGTTTGACTCATTTTTTTATATTATTCTTTTAAGTAAGAGTCTAATGTCAACATAACTTATATGATTATACTCTAATTTATATTATTAAAATCAGTATTATATTGAAAGATAAATGATAAAAAATTTCTCTTATAATTTTGATGGCATTATATTGGTTTAATGTTTTTTTAATGTTTTATTATTACTATTTGTTGTTCTTGTTGTTATTATTATTATTATTATTCATCATTATTATTATTGTCATTGTTTAATATTTTAATTAATTAAAATTTTGCCCAACCTGAAAAAAAAAAAGCTGGATCTGCCCTTGATATCATTGGATGATCACCAGCACAAGGAGAAAAGAGACGGATTGCACTAGCCCACCCCTCACCTTTTTCAATCAAATTCTTCTTGCCTTTGCCTTCGCATCTCCCCATAGACTTGCACTATTAATGCAGAGGAAAGCGAATATAGAGGTGCATGCAAGGCAATGATGGCGTTGGTTCGTCAGTGAATGATTTGACTGATCTAGCATAGGCAATGGCTAGAGGTGCAAATAGGGTAGAGGCAAGATAAGTGTAGAGGATCGTGATTGTGAGCGGCAAAAGGGGATGAGAACTATTACAAAGGGTGATGTGATTACTAGTGGGGGTGTCAAAATGGGTCTTCGAATTGGGTTCAGATCCAACCCAAAACTGACCTGCCTTCAGCAAATTTGACTTGAGCGTGACCCAATTAGACAAATGGGTCATAAATTAAGATTGAACCCAACCTACCCCTTATCCCCCAGCTAACCCAATCTATCCTGGTACCAGAAAGTGTGAGCAGGAGAGCATCATGCATGACTATGCTAGTGCTGGTGTTTGCAAGGGTGTGACCGCGAGCGAGCGAGGGCGAGGCTGTCAGCACGAGCTAGCTCCAAAAATTTCATGCCCTGTCCTCTCCGCTTCGCCTCTTTTTCATGACAGAGAGTTTTAAAGAGCTTAAATTTTGAGTGAATTTTTAGAAGGTAGATTAGGTTTTAAATAAGACACTAACAAGATATTTCACCCTCATTTTGCGAGGACTTTATAATTTGAATTCTAGTTTCTTATATGCGCATACCCTATAGTTAAATACCCATCTCGATAATGAGAGAAAACTTTTGATTAATGATAGTCGTGGGATATGTACTAAGTACCAAGCATAATATAACAACAACAGCTTCAGAGATTTAGATTTGATATTAGAATTTAGATTTTATTATTTGAGATTTATCACTGTATACTTAAAACTAGTTATGGAAGAATAAAAATGAGCCTGATCAAGATCCCATGGTTTTTTCATCCTAGACTATAATAATCCCTAGTATATTGAGTCAGAGGAAGTAGTAAATGCAATCTAACAAAATATACCTTATCGACAGCCATGGATTGCTTCATCTAAGAATACCTTGCAGACCTGAGGTGGTGTTGACTAAAGGGATAATTTTGAGTCTACTTTAGCTAACATAAGGTTTTATGTCTATCGAATGCACCCTATTATTCATTACTCAAGGGTTTAACTTCATTATGAAACATAATATAATTGTGTTATTTTGCAGCAAAACCACTAGATCAAAGGGCATGTGCCACGTCCCTTCTAACAAGAGACTATTTGATGATGAATATTCGTGATACACCCGACAAGACATTCGTTTTCTAAGCTGAGGTTAATTTCAAATTTATCACCCCTGACCAATGATTGCGGGAGGTGGATGTATTTTAGTTTTAAATTTTTATTGATTTTTGAGATTTGACTCCTCTATTTGAAATTATCTATCAACACGTCTATCATCAGGGTGATGTCAAGGTCACTTATATTTTCATAGGAATTTAGAAGGCATTTTAAATATTTGAGATCCCCTCCGATTGAGATTTTCATTCAACACGATCATCATCGTGGTGGCATGATTGATATTTGATAAATGCATATATTTTGCAGAAATTTAGGAGGCATATTATAATTCAAGTCGGGTCAACTCCAATAAAAAAAAAGTCGGGTCAACTCCAATCTTTTCAAGGAGGAGGATGAAACTTAAATATTTGTCATGCACAATATTCTCGTAGTGTTGGATTTAGGAATTATATGTGATGATAGGAGAAACATGCAGGATCTGTTTTAGCATATAGATTAGAATCATTATAAGAATATTGCCTTTTTCCCCCTTATATAAATGTTGCAAATCCAGTGGCATTGTTTAGCAACACACTAGGTCTCATTTCATCTTCTGGTAGCTTTTATTTTCTTCAATATCTAGTCTACATGAGTATACTTCTTTCTGTAAATACATTATATGATGCATCAAGAACCTTACCAGTGATCTACATTTTACATCATAAATTCCTTGCATCTACTTCTAGGTGTCTCGTAGCACTGCTCTATGGGTCGCTTGTTGGTTCCTGCAGGTGAGCTGTCGATCACTGACAAAACCTCATGTAGTTGCTTGTAGATGCTTGCATTCATCATAGGCTTATGTGTTTGTTTGTATATAGCATGTTATGCATATAACGAATCTTCTACAATAACTTGTAGCTTCTTGCATTTGTCACAAATCGATCGCCTTTGCTTGACATTGAATGGTTGTTGTTTGTAAGGGTTTTATAGAATCCACTACCTATTATTGGATACTACTCATAGGTATACCACTTGCATATGGCAAATCTTATGTTGTTGTCAGTAGGTGCTCGTATTCATTGTATGTTGCACTATGTATGTTTTCAAGAGGCGTTGTTGTTTGTAAGCAAGTTGATATGTTCACTGCACATTGATCTTATGTTCGTTAGAGACTAGTATATTCATTTTTATGTTGACTAGGGAAATGCTGCTACACTAGCTAGCACAATCTTCATACTTCACTCATGAACATGTTGCTTATATTCATTGCAACTATCATGCTCTTTTCCACAAGCATGAGTGTTGCATATCTACTAACATCATTTATAGGTAATTCACAATACTTATTGAGAGTTGTATATTTTTGCTTGCATGTCTTTTAGTGCTTGTGGGGACTATTTCATGTATCTACAAGATAGTTGACATTGGTCGAAGGGAGATCGTCACACTCATAGCTTAAATGTGGTTGCCGCTCACAAGTAGACTAGTACACTTATTTTCTAGTTAATTGCTATTGACAGTAAGAAGGTTACTCCCAAGATAGCCTCCTTCCTTTTCTTATAGATGTGTTGTGTTTCTTGTATTTGACTATTGGTGGATTATTATGTTCATCACTTGTCTATTGTTGCCATGATTTGTCGTGTATACTTCAAGTTCTTTGTTATCTTTGAAGGTGTTCTGCATCATGCATAATGAATATGTCAATGTTGCATTCTAATATTTCCATTCCATTCATCATGATAACGCTTAATATTTATTGGAGATTTTATGTTATTGCTAATAGGTAGAGTTCTTTCCTATCTTTCTTTACAAGAAAGTTATAGTTGGAGTTTTGTCCACCACACACCTCTCATTTGTTCATTTGCATTTAAGGATTTGGTTATTTTACACATTACAACTTTGTTTTAGATATTAGGTCTAGTTCCCTGTTCGTGATCTAGTTCTGTGCATAATCAATTCAAATTTCAACAGCTCTCGACGTCCCCTCCCAAAAAGGGGAGGTTAGGGAAGGACTTGCCCTTTTTGGTTTGCTAAACCAGATCAAATTGATGGAAAGGGCTTCGGGAGAGAGAATTAAACCAAAAATTAGTCTTGAGTCTTCTGATGCAATGCTCGTGGTATTTTGGAATTTTCCTGACATTTCTACAGCCTTCAAGCGCCCCCTCCCCACGAGGGGAGGTTGGGAATGGCACTTACCCTTTTAATCCTCTTGACCGGATTGAATCAAAGGCCAAGAGATTCAAGAGAGCAAATCGACCCTAGAATTGATATTCAAGTCTTTCATTGCACACGGCCTATTAATTAAGTGATTTGATATAATATTAAAAGATATTTTTTATTTCTTCTAAAAATTCAACAACATTTCAGCGCCCCCTCCCAGTGAGGGGAGGTTAGGGATGGCATTTTCCCTTTAGGTCTGCTCAACTGGATCAAATTAACGGTTGAGGGCTTTCGGAGAGTGAATCGGCCCTAATATATTTTTTATATTCTCCTGTTATGGCACCTATTTTATAATAATAATAATAAATCATTATTATTATTATTATTGTTATTATTATTATATAACAGAGAGAGGGAGAAAGATGGACAAGGGAGGACAGAGGGTTCGGCCATGGGCTATCGGGAGTAGAGGTGTCGGGTGTGAGATAGAAGTACATTGAGAGAGAGGATCGAAGGCTACTGCTTTGTTTGGGGAGCTTAGTGGGAGGTCAATTTTTGCGGCAGCTAGCTTGGTCTTCGAGCTCATCTTGGAGGTTGTGAGGGAAGTGGATCATAGGCTAAGGAGGATTGGTGTTTCTTACGATGCAAGAAGGAGACGAGAGCTAGGTAATTCCAGAATTCCTTCGTGCATGAGTTCCTGTGTGCCCGCATGAGGAAGAGAATGGGCTAAGTGAGAGTTTTGTGTCATGAGAGATCGTGGGGAGTGGTTTGAGATAAACGAGGGTTAGTGGGGTAGTGGGAGCCAGATTGTGGTTTATGGTCAGCACGAGTGTGGGTACGAGGTTGCGAGCGTGAGGCTTAATGGTTGCGAGCACAAGCGTAGGTTTTGGGGCCAAGATATGTGAGGGTGATGGACCTGCAAGTTGCTTTCGCGATGCGGTGTGGTGCAGGAGGGCGGACATGAATCAAACTCGACTTCATTTTGGGTTAGCAGGTTGACCCAAATACAAACTGATTTTTTTAAATGAATTGAGAATTAGGACTCAACCCCCAAATCGTTTGTTAAATGGGTTATCCCAATTGTTGATTTTCTGGGTTGAATTCAAGTCAAGTTTTTTTGTCGTGGCATTAATTGATTCACCGAGTTGCTAGTGAATGATGATGGGAGTGAGATTATACAAATAATATATTTTAGGTGTTAAATGTATAAATCCTATTATTTTTTTAATGCTGCGTATTTCTACAAACATATATATATATATATATATATATATATATATATATATATATATATATATATATATATATATATATATATATATATATATATATATATATATATATATATATATATATATATATATTCTCAATATTTTAGCACTTTGATGAAATTCATATAACCTTAAAATTCGTAGTTTCTTACATTTAGGTCATGTATGCAATTTTTTAATGAAGTTTTTCACTTTAATATAGATGTTTTTCCTTACATTTTGGTCAAGCATATGATTTTTTTCAATGACATTGTTTACTTTAAATCCATGTTCGCCTTGAAATTATAGATTTAAAATTATGCCAAACTTCATAATTTAACAAAGCAAAAAATTTAAATTATAGTGCTCTTCAAAAAATCTATATTACTTTTATAAAAGTTGTTTGAATTTTGTCCCACATAAAATTATAGCCTTTCATTTTAATTATTTAAACAGTATCCGGACTTTTAATTTTATTATATTATTATGAGTAATTATTAGTTTTAATCCTAATTATTATATATTAGTAAATGCATGAAGAATTTGTAGAGCCAAATAACAGGTTTGAATGCTTCTAAAAAAGATTTTAATTTTATTATATTATTATGATTAATTGATAAAGATGTTTGTATTTATTTTCAAATGAAATCTTAATGGTTCGTATAATATTTGATAACTCGTTTTTTTTTTGCATGAAATTATAAAATTAAATTACATTTACCATGAAATATTATCATGTCTAAAAGAGGTCTTTCAATATTATGGACAGGCTTTACTATAATAGCAAGCATGCATTGATCTATTACTTCTAAACAATCAATTATTGTTGTATCAATCTTATAGGAATTAGATTATGATTGAGTTGTAACTTTGGTTGTAATCTCAAATAAGGCTATGGTCAAGTACCCTCTAATATTTTGTGTTCAAAAATAATTTTTTTGGCAACCATCTTTCATAAAGCTTCTAACAAATACAATAAGGTTTCAAGTGAATCCTAAACTTTATATTATTTAGACTTCTACTCCTTGGATAATGGCATAGTCTCAACCTCAAAAAGATAGTAACAGACCAACGTTAACCTTTGATTTGGAATATATATGACATTTTTCCCCTCCCAATCATGGTATAATCAATCACAGGGGGATTCAGTTCAACATTTTTTATATAGGTTAGCATTATCGAGTAACACTAACAAACAATCTCGAATAGGTCAAATATCCTTAATGGATTCCCTCGACCTCTTCCATATAAGTTAATACTATCAAGCAATATTTTGACAATAACCTCAAATAGGTCAAATATCCTTTTTTAATATATGTTGGTCCAATTAACACCCTGACTTTAGGAAATGATAAAATTATTATCAAAAGCAATATACTTGGTTAATAACCAAAGAGGACATGAAATGAGCACATAGGTGAAAAGGTTGGAGTAGCACTAGTGGAAGATAAGATAAGAGAGAATTGACTTAGATGGTTTGGCACATAAAACGGCATCATTCTGGTAAACCAATTAGGAAAGTAGATGTATTAGATTTTACTTATGTTAATAATGGTAGAGGTCGACCTAAAATGACTTGGTCAGAAAATATTAGAAATGATCTTTTTTTATTAGATTTAAATGAGAATTTAACTTTAATTGGGAACAATGGAGATAAATGATTCATTTAGTCGACCCCACATAGTGGGAAAATGGCTAGTTGTTATTGCACTAGCTAGAGAGGAGTTTCACATTAGCGTTCAGGGAGAAGTCGCACCTCCTAATTTTCTTGAAATTATAAATTTACCTCACAAACAATTTGAAAAGCTTAGACACATGTTTTTTAGACTCTATAGGCTTCAACATCTAAAAATAAGGGGGAAACTAATGTGCCACCAAAAAAGTGCTTTGATCAGGTATGAATCTCAAAGCATGTCTAAGCCCAAATCAATAAATCAAAGCATATTTGGAAGCTTCAAAATATTAATGGGATGATCAAATGATATTCAAATATGGTATGCTTGCTTTTAGTCAAATCGACTGGCATAATGAAATGAATCTAATGAACCCAATACCACTTAATTCTGAAATTACTAAGTCACTTAAATGTTTGATAAACACTCCATAATTAAGGGAATCAATACAAATCATCTGATGGAGCACTCCAAATTTATCCTAAGTCTTTTCCATATTTATTGTAACAGCTCAAACTATTTACTATCTAGATATTATCCGCTTTGGCCTAAGAGTCTCATTGTTTTACCCTGTTGGTCTAACTTCCCAGTATGTCACTCATCCAAGAATTTCTCTAAGATGAGCATGCTTAACTACAGAGTTTCTTACGAAAATTCTAACCATTACACCAAAAGGCACCTCGATGTTTAGATTTTAGCTTTCTTTTATTTAAGGGTTTCATAATCTTTCTCACTTAAGTAATTGACATCCTCGTCAATATCTGTATCCCGGAATTATCCACCAGGTAGATAGGACTCTAGAGGTGGCCCCTATAAGTTCAAGTGGTGACTCCCGTCACGTAGCACTTTATTCCATATATGGTTCAAGAGGTGGCTCCCATGGCGTAACACTTTGTCTTGTATGGCACTTGGTTCCCATCTTCCGGCTGGTGTATTGCTCTGATACCATTTGTAATAACCCAAACTCTTAACTATCGAGATATTGTCTGCTTTGGCCTATGAGCCTCACGGTTTTGCCCTGTTGTTATAACTTCCCAGTAGGTCACCCATCCCAAAATTGCTCTAATATTAGTACGTTTAACTACAGAGTTTCTTATGAAAATTCTAACCATTACACTAAAAGGCATCTCGATGTTTAGAGTTTAGCTTTCTTTTACTTAAGGGATTTCATATTTATGGAGCATGCTATTCTCAAAATCTATAAATAGACCCCTCTCACTACATGAGGGGCACTTTGGAGGAGACATAGACCCTAAGCTAGAGACTCAAGCATTCAAGAATCCCAGAGCTCCACAAATGCACCACCGCCAACACCCTCACCACCCCACCGTCGCTACTACACTTTTGCCAAACCATCGCCATCGACCTCCATTTAGTTACCACCACCAAAATTTCATTATCAACTGACTATAGTCCTTTCGACCCATTCGCTAAACTTTTGTTCCTTTAATCATAGTCATCCACTGACTACCAGTATCTCATACAACAGTTGCCCCCAAACTGTATTCCCTCTAACCACTATCATATGATAATGGTCCCTCCGACCTTCGTCGCCTACTTACTATGGTCCCTACAACATATTTTACTTGATAATAACCGCCAACTATGGTCGGTCAAACCTCTATCACTCAATAATGGTCCATCCAAACTCAATCACTCGGCTATAACCCCTCTTACCTCTATTGCCTATCGATTATAGTCCCTCCGACCTTTGCAGCTCAATAATGGCACCTTTGATTTTAATCACCTAATTCTAATTCCTCCTACTTTCGTTGCACAACTTTAGTCCCTCCAACCATAATCACTCACCAACCACGATCCCTATTACCATCATCGTGCAAAAATGATCCCTCCAACTTACATCGCCCACTAACTAAGATCCCTACAACCTCTATTTCTTGACAACGGCCTCTATACCTCTATCACTGAATTACGGTCCCTTCGACCTTCATCGCCCGACTACGATCCCTCTGACCACAATCATTCATCGATTATGATTCATCCAACCATAGTCACCCGCTAACTACTATTAATCTAACCTCATCACAAGCCAACTATGGTCCCTCCTACCACTATCATCAACCGATTATGGTCCCTCTGGCCATCATCCCCGACTACAATCCCTTTGACCTTTGTTATCTAACCATTATTCTTTTGATCTCAGTCGCTCACCGATTACAATCCCTTTGACCTCCATTGTCTGACTACGTCCCTAAAACTACCGTAACCAAACTATAATCTCACCAACCTATATCGCCCGACCATGATCCTTCTAACCTCTGCCACTCCATGACTATGGTCCCTTTGACCTTCACCGCTCGGCTACAGCTCTTTCAACCTTCATCACCCACCAACTATGCTTTGACCACTATCACCTAACTATGGTCCCTTTGACCTCTTTCACTTAACTACGATCCTACCGACCAAACTAGCAAGCCAACATCCTCTTGAGAACAACTCTCATATCATTAGATTCTTCCAACTCTAATCATGTAGTATATTCTATACGATGTATATTTATACAATGTGTCAATGCATGTCCTCGAGGAAGGGCATCATTAGTAATCAACAATAAATAATAGTGGAATCATTTTAATTTGGTCAGGCCCTATAGTTTTCCCTTTCTTTGATTTTTCACATAAAAATTTTTGCATCGATTATAATTACTGCACATCTCTTTCTCACATATATATGTGTCACACTTTAGGATCTATATTGGAAGATTATATATCTTTCTTTTTAACCATTTAACTATAGCTTACTAATAAACAACGAAATGAAATATGATTGCATTTCACCTAGAACTATAAGTAGTGAAATTATGCATGTTGTCCAGAATATCATATCATAATATCGTGACCATTTCTTAAAAATATGTAAAATCGCATAATGAGCACATAGCCATCAAGTAATTAAAATAGTATAATTGATACTAAAGCAAGATAAAAATAATGATATGATATAAATCATATAAAGAAATATATGCATCAATATACATACTATTATTTGTATCAATTCATCATTTTATATTTCATTTCATCTTAATCCATTATATTATCAGTCATAGTATCAATAACAGTAAACAATACTAATGCATTAACAATATTAGTATCGTGATCAATAACGTTAAATAGTGTTAATAATATTATATATAGTTTTAATGTCAGTTATAATATCAATACAGTGTTTGTAGTAGTGTCGGTATCAGTATTCAGATATTCAATGAGTGTTTCTTAAAGATATCTTACTCCTGCACTTATAATTCTCAATCATTCGTCCCTTATAACTCCTTATCAATGTACTCCTTATAACTCTCCTTAAATCATGTGAATCAGTCACCCCAACTCCTTATAATTCACAATCAATCTTCAGCTCATTATAACTCTCAATTAGTAAATCACATGGATCAGTAAGGTGTCACATAGAATTATCATATCATATATCTAATATCATTCAGTGTTTCATTCAAAATGCAATAAAATCATATCAAATATTCATAATGATTAAATTCATAACATATCTAGCTTACTCGATAAAACTTATGACATTATGAGATAATGCAATATTTGTATATTTATAATAGATAAAATTTATATAAATCAAAATTATTTTTAGATTAGTCACTTACAATGAATATAATAGAATATGTAACATGAATGGCTACTAAATATGATCTAAAACCCTTTCTCTCTCCTCTCTTCTTCCCCTCTTTCTTTTTTTCTTAAGCCTAGCAATCAAGTGGAGTCAATGCATTGAGACAAGGATATAATATATATATACTATTCATGATCTAACACCCTATCACTCACCGGATCAATACTAAAATCCTCTATTTTAAAATTTTCATATTTTCAAATAAATTTATTTTACATGTTTGAGTTATTATAATATGTTTATTGAAGCTTCATTCAAAGCTAAGACATTAAGCTATTTATCTGTCTACCACTATGAATGTTCTAGCAAGCAACGATAATAACTACATCAATAAAAGATATTTTTTATCTTTTATTATAAATGAGCTATCTCATTAGCTGACTTATATTCTCAAAACTAAGCTCAACCTTGAGCTCAAACTCAATCAAATAATCAAACTTAAGCTTAAGACGATGATGATTTGAGCTCAACCCAACTTTTGTACAAACCTACAAGAGGCTGAATGATATTAACATACCACTCAATCTCTTTAATCACTTACGATAATTTCACAAACTTCAAAAAATGATATAATGCACAAACTTAGGGCATTATACATATAAGATAAATTTGATAAAATAGAAATATAAACAAGCACAGTGATTCTGTAGCATAGTATGATGCTTTTAGCTGCTTCAATAACATTTGTATTATAGAGTCCAGTGAAATCTGTGGCAGCATATAGATCTAATACTATCATTGTTCTTCCAATCACCTTCATGTTCATAGGTGCCATCTCAGCTGTACAAGTGATTAAGAAAATCCTACAGGTCCACAAGTTCTAAATTGCAACTGATTTCCAGCTTGTCTTAGACTTGGATGAAAAATCTGCAACAAAATGATCATAGAATGATTATAGATAAATTAATCTCATAATAACCATCATACGTCCTTCAATATAAAAATTAAGAACATGCACATTAGAAATAGATATTTATATTAAGAACTGGAACTAGATTGTAGCATTAACAAACCCCAAGGTGGCTAGCACAATGAAAGTAAGGGGCTTCCTCAATTAAGAAAAGAACAAGAAGATTCAGGCTTCATTTGGAACGGTTTTTTACTGCTTCATAAAACAGTTTTCAAGTACACAAATTTTGATTTCTATATCAGGTGAAAATCTACTTTAAGAAGCAATAAAAAAGCCGTCCCAAACGAAACCTTACTTCTCACCTTTCAAATACTAAAGAAGTATTTACCAAATCCTTAAGCTAGAATAAGTGCTATCTCCTCCAATAATCATAAGTATATTTAACAAATCCTTAAGCTAGAATAAGTGCTAGCTCCTCTAATAATCATAAGCAAATCCTGAAACATCCGTCGTAGCTGCTCCCCACATCGGATGATTACAAAATCCATAGCAGAGCAACAATCATATTAACAACATTATGAATAGGAAAAATAACCTATTGTTGCTGCAATTAATAGAGAAACATTCAATTCCGTTTAAAAAACTCAAATCAATAGCTGCAGATTTATAATCAACCAAAATTTTCTTGACATTTCATTTCATTTCCTTCACTTTCGATCAATCCAAGCAAAATCTAAAGGTTGCAGTATGACCATTAATATTTTAGCTCATAAACAATTCATCCAACACATTAATTCTTATAATATATATATATATATATATATGATTATTGTTATCAAAGCCTGTCAATTAAAATGTCTTCTTTACAGTATAATTCATTTTAAATTCAATATTATTTCACATCATAATTTAGATATGATACAATTTACATATGAAATTTCCACCAAAAAATGCTATGAGAAGATTCTGCAATTTCTTTACATACCAAACTTTAGGTTTTACTTCCTTGCTAAGGAATCATTTAAATTACCAAAATTTATACATAACATGATAAAAAACAAGACTGACAGGTAAAACATCAATTTTTTATCTATTTTATGGCCACGAAACATGACAACTATTAAAGCTTCTATGTATATATAGCTAATCAATTTTCAAATCCATATTATTTACCATACGCACAGCAAGAAGTGCAAGTCTTCTAAAATCAACAAGGTTTTTAGAATTCATTCAGTTTGAACATTAAAGACAATCACTAAACCAACACTCTGTCATTTATAATTCTCCACTTAATCTTCCTATGCTAACTAATTATTTAGTGTGATAGCAACTTTTTTCGTTTTGGTTTGTCAATAAAAGAATTCCTAGGAAAAATGAGGTTTCTTTACTTAATTCATTTACCTTTTATCAAATTATTGAATCGCCCATCAAAACAAGACAGGAGAATGATTTGCTGCAAGAAATAATGATGAAAAAATTATGGGCTGTCCAATACATCTTCTGTTAGACCGGTCCACTGGACAGGTCCAACCGTTCCATACAGGACCGGCTCACAGGTAACAAAGGTGGAGAATTTCTACCTCTTGCTCGTGCCGCACAAGCCGCAGAAACCAAAAGACTTTATTAGGAAGAATTTAGGAGTTAATGAGGGGAATTTAAAAAAAAAAAGTTTAGGAGGAAAATTTGAAAGTAGGGGTTATTTAGATATTTACTTTTGGATTGTATGATTTTTTTGGAGTGTATGCATTAAATAGGTTGTTTTCCTAAGATTATGGCATCTTGAATTTGGCTGAAATTTGATATCTCTATTAGGTTTTGGGCTCTAGCGGCATCTAGAAAATTGTGAGAGATAGATCCTCTTCTCGAATAGAGGATCAATTTTATATTGGTATTTTCCGTTTCCATTTCATCAAATAATACAAATTATATATTGTTTTCCTAATTTTGTGTTGATTTTTGTGGAGATATCTCGTTGTTTTTCAAAGATTGATAGGAATTACTTGAGATCTACAAGTATTTCCTATCAAATTGATATCATAGCGGTTTCCAGGCTGTTTTTAGATAATTCTAGCAGCAATTTTTTCTACTTTGGATCAAGTTTTTTGCAATTTTTAGGGGGGAAATCCGGATTTTTGAGCCTACAAAGAACCATGGACATATGGCGGGAAGAACAGTAGAAGTATTGGAAGGGGAGATCGGACAAACGAAATATGAAATTTCAAATCTCCAAACTCAAATTTTATATTTAACGAAAGATATTTCAGTCACACATGATAAGATCGATTCGAATTTTTCCTTCATGGAGGAGATGTTAAAGAAAGTGCTCGAGGGCCAAACTAAAAAAAAGTCGTAGGAGGTGAGGGAAGTCACTAACAGCCAGGGAAGTGGGGAAAACCCTAAGCCAATTAGACGAAGGGAAAATCGGGTTGAAATTTCGGAAGGAACATAGGCCTATTTCTAGGGAGGAGTCGGGTATAGGGTATGTGGAGAGGCGTGAGGGGGTTGGGCATGAGTGGAGTGTTGAATTTGAAAGAAGGGCTGAATTAGAAAGGTGAGGACTTGATTATGATTGAAGGGATGTCGAATTTGAAAGGAGAGGGGGTTGAATATGATCGAAGGGGAGCTGAATTTGAAGAGAATGTGGGCTTGAGATGAAAGGTTTGGATGCGAATGGAAGGATTATTGGCACAATTGGGGGAAACCACCCCCATGGGGAATGGGAAATATTGGAGGAAGTAGGGTTGACGGAGGAGACATGAGAGTGAGAAAACTGAAAATGCCTATTTTTTAGGGAGAGGATGAACATGGGTGGATCTACAAGGTGTAAATATACTTTATTATCAATAGGTTGACAGAGAAGGAGAGACTAACAGCTGCTAACCTATGTTTGGAAGAGAAGGCTTTGGCTTGGTACCAATTGAGGGAAATGCAACGACTCATACGGAGGTGGAGGAGACTTCTACGAGCAATTCTTTGCCTTGACACCAGATGATTCAGTGATAGAGTACTAGGAAGTTCGAGTACCTTACTAGCTGATTGGACCGTCTTTCTGATACCGTGGTAAAGGGGAACTTCATGAAGGGACTGAAACTAGATATCCGGGAGGCAATTAGAGTGACGAGGTCTCGTGACTTGGGAGAAGCTATGGAGCTAGCTCAATTGGTGGAGGATCAAAGGTACCTGGAAAAGGGATGGAAGGAAGCAGCTCAGGAGACACGTACAAAATGACCACCACCTTTTTAGCATCAAAGGAGCCAACACCTGGAAGAGAGATAAGGGGCTCTGTTTCAAATGTGAGGAGAGGTATACACCATGGCAAAGATGTAAGGACCAAAGTCCTCAGGTTCTCATCGTTTGTGATGATGAGGGAATTGAGGGTGTTGTCGTCCCACCTTGCGAACAAGGTGGGTCTTTAGGAAGGGAGTATTGTTAGACGGGCCCATTGACCGGTCCATACGGAACCAGCTCGCGGGTAACAGAAGCGGAGAATTTCTACCTACTTTGCCGCTCAAGCCGCAAAATCCAAAAAACCTGATTAGGAAGGATTTAGGAGGGAAATTTTAAAGTAGGGGTTGTTTAAAGATTTTCTTTTGGATTGTATGAATTTAATATACTTCGTTTTTCTAAGATTAGAGCATCTTGAATTTGGCTAAAATTTGATATCTCTCTTAGGTTTTGGGCTCTAACGACGTCTAGAGAATTGGGAGAGATAGATCCTTCTCTCAAATAGAGGATCAATTGTATCTTGGTATTTTCCGTTTTCATTTCATCAAATAATACAAATTATCTACTATTTTCCTAGTTTTGTGTGGATTTTTTTGAAGAATTATCTCTATTTTTCAAATATTGATAGGAATTACTTGAGATATACAAGTGTTTCCTATCATCTTCATTAAAATGACAAAAGCACTTTTATGAGGAATTTCAAACCTTGAGCTTTCCATAAACTGTTTCACTGATTTCATTCAGCAACAGTAAAATAGTTTCAGGGAAGAAATCCATACTTCCGTGTAACAAAACTACTATTACATAACTTTAAAAAATTTAATAACATGATAATAGGTTTAAGACTTTCTAGGGGAAAATGGATTACACACATTACAGAGCTAAAGAGAACAACCGTTCAACCTGCTATCAATTATTTTGAAAAAATAATTCTGATAACAGAGAAACTTACAAGCTAATGTTAGAGGTTTGAACACAGACAAGAAATATGTATCCTCTAAGTATCATGGACACTATAACCATTTAGTTAGTTCCACTATCACTAAAATTAGTATTAGATATCAGATTCTACAAAGCATGCATCAAACAATTGAACAATTGAAGATCCAACCCATGTAACTGATACGCCCTAGGGTTCCACAATTTCGGTTTTGCCCTAATTTCCCCCAAAAATGAGGAATTTCTCCACCAAAAGCAAAGAGAAACAATCACAAGAGGGTTGAGATGAAAAGCAAGAACCTTTGCATTAGAAAGCCAAGAGAAAACAAGATAAGTTTGTCCACTTCGAGAAGGACAAGATCTCCCACAAGAAAACCCTAGAAAAGAACAAAAAGGAAACTAGAAGAAGAAAACTAGAAAGAGAATACACTTTTCATAATGCCTCCAACTAAACCCTAATGGCCCCCTTCATACAATCCAAAAGTCCCTCACATCCCCAAATTACCCCCACTTAAGTGGGTGGGCCATGCCTCCAACTAAACCCTAATGGCCCCCCTTCATACAATCCAAAAGTCCCTCACATCCCCAAATTACCCCCACTTAAGTGGGTGGGCCCCTTTTTGTCCAGCCGGTCCGCCCGCCTCCCATAGACCCACACGGGTCTAGGATGGACCGGGTGAACCGGTCCATCAATACCGCCCTCTAGAAGATCAACCTTGTCCTCAAGGTTGAAATCTGGAAATTGCGCCTGCATGGCTTCGTATATCTCCCAAGTAGCCTCGTGTGTCGGTAAGTCCTTCCACTCAATGAGAACCTCCCTTTTGCCTTGATCATTCTTCCTCACTTCCTTCACCTGTAGTGGCTCTAGTAAGAGTTGCATATCCTCGGTGAGGCCTCGGGGTATAGTAGGAGTGGTCACGGTATGATCCCCTATGCTCTTCTTCAATAGTGATGCATGGAATACAGGATGGATGGAGGAATGAGAAGGCAACTTGAGACGGTAGGCCACCATCCCAACTTTCCTTTCAATCTCGAAAGGCCCGTAGTATCGGGGAGAGAGCTTTTCACTTCTTCTGCTAGCTAAAGTCTTCTGTCGGTAAGGCCGTAGCTTCAGGTATACCATCTCTCCCACCTCAAATGTCACATCCTTGCGGTGAGCATCCGCCTTGGTCTTCATGATCTGTTGAGCTCTCAATAGGTGTTCCCTCAATTCTCCCAACACCTTATCCCTCTCCTCCAAGTATTGATCCACTAGATATACAGGGGTCGTCCCCTTCTGATAATTCACCAACGGTGGTGGATCCCTTCCATAAAGAATCCTGAAAGGTGTGAACTGAGTTGCGGTATGGTAACAAGTGTTGTACCAGTATTCTGCCCATGGTAGCCATTTGACCCACTGCTTAGGCCTCTCCCCAACGAAGCATCTCAAGTACGTCTCCACGCTCCGGTTCACCACCTCTGACTGTCCGTCTGTCTGTGGGTGGTATGCTGTACTGCGCTTCAAGAATGTACCCTGCATTTTAAAGATCTCCTTCCAAAAAGAGCTCAAGAATACCTTGTCCCTATCTGAGACAATAGAAGTGGGAACCCCATGCAATCTAACCACCTCTCTGATGAAAGTAGATGCTACAGTAGGAGCTGAAAAAGGGTGCCGTAGTGGAATGAAATGGCCATACTTGCTCAACCGGTCAACTACCACCATTATGACCGTATACCCATCAGACTTGGGTAATCCCTCAATGAAATCCATGGTAACTTCCTCCCAAATCTTGTTTGGAAGCACCAAGGGCTGCAGCAACCCACTAGGGGCACAAGCTTGATACTTGTTCCGTTGGCAAATGTCACATTTGCTTACCATGTCTTCGACATCACCTCTTAACCCTTTCCAAAAACATTCGGCTTTCACCCGCCGATAAGTCTTCTCCACCCCTGAATGTCCACCAACACGGCTATCGTGGTACTCCCGTAGAAGAATGGGAACAAATGCTGAGTCACGGTGTAGTACCAATCTCCCCTTGTATAATAAAAGAGAGTTCTTCAGGTGATACCCTTTGAACCCTCCTTCTCCCTTCTGGATAGCCGCCCGAATTCTCTCTAGCTCCTCTACATGTTGATTTTCCTTCACCAATTCACCCCAGTCTACCAATTGTGGTACAGATAGTGCCATCAGCTGTGAGCACTCCACGCGGGAAAGAGCATCCGTCGCCTTGTTTTGAACCCCTGGCTTATACTGAATCTCAAACTCATACCCCAAGAGTTTGGCTAACCACCTCTAATGTTCTTCTGCCACTAATCTCTGCTCCAGTAAGTACTTCAGACTCCGCTGATCAGTACGAACTACAAATCGTTGTCCCAATAGATAAGGCCGCCATTTTTGAATAGCCAACACAATGGCCATCAGTTCCCGCTCATAAACTGATTTTAGCCTTGCTCTATTTGATAAGATCCGGCTGAAGAAAGCAATCGGCCTATGATTCTGCATGAGTACCGCTCCCAAACCCACTCCTGAAGCGTCAGTCTCAACCACAAACTGTTGGGTGAAATCTGGAAGTGCCAAAACCGGGGCACTAGTCATGGCTTTCTTCAGGGTCTTCATGGCCTCCTCCGCCTTTTCTCCCCACTGAAAATTGTCCTTTTTTAACTGATCAGTCAAAAAGGACCTGCTATGGAACCATAGCCCTTGATGAAACCTCCTGTAGTAGCCCGTAAGTCCCAAAAATCCCCTTAGTCCTTTAAGGGATTTTGGTGTAGGCCAATTCACCATGGCCTCTATCTTGGTGGTGTCAGCTGCCACCCCACTCTCTGAAATGATGTGTCCCAGATACTCCACCTCCTTCTGAGCGAAAGAACACTTCTTCTGGTTGGCATATAGCTGATGCTCCAATAAGGTCGTGAGTACCACCCCAAGATGGGTGATATGGTCCTGCAGAGATTTGCTATACACCAATATATCATCAAAAAAGACTAAAACAAACCTCCTCAAGTAGGGCTGGAAGACTTGATTCATCAGGGCTTGGAAAGTGGAGGGAGCGTTAGTGAGCCCGAACGGCATCACCAGAAACTCATAATGACCCTCATGTGTTCGGAAGGCCGTCTTCTGAATGTCTTCAGTCCTCATCCTAATCTGGTGATAACCAGACTTCAAGTCCACCTTAGAGAAGATGGTGGCTCCTCCAAGTTCATCCAAAAGTTCATCTACCACAGGAATAGGGAACTTGTCCAACACAGTCTCCTTGTTGAGGGCCTGGTAGTCTACACAGAATCGCCAACTACCGTCTTTCTTCTTCACTAAGAGTGCAGGACTGGAAAATGGGCTCACACTAGGCTGGATCACCTGAGCCTCCAACATCTCTGCTACCAACCTCTCAATCTCCTCCTTCTGAGCATGAGGATATCTGTAGGGTCTCACGCTGACGGGTGCTACCCCGGTCTTCAACACAATAGCATGCTCCCTGGATCTGACAGGTGATAACCCCTGGGGCATCTGAAACACGGAGGAGTGCTGCTGTAGAAGGTCCTGGATCACCTCAGGTATGACTTCTGGCTCTCTTTCTTCCTCCCTGCCCACTTGCTATAGTTCTATCAAATAGCCCTCTCCCTCATCTCTCAAAGTCTTGAAGATGGACTTCAAGGCCACTCTGGCTCTGCATAAACTGGGGTCTCCCTGTAGTGTCACTTTCCTGCTCCCCTTTCCATACTCCATGTATAACTTCTTCCAATTCACCTTCATCTCACCCAAGGACTGGAGCCACTGCATCCCGAGTATCACGTCAGTGCTTCCCAAGTCCAACAATAGAAAGTCTTGCACTGTCTCCTCCCCTTGCAATGTGAGGGTCACTCCCTTACACTGCCCGCTACAGCGCTCCTTCTTCCCCGTGCCCAAAATAACTCCTACCCCTCTCCCTTGGGTCACCGGTAGTCCCACCCTCTCCACCAATCTGCAAGCTATGAAGTTGTGGGTGGCCCCACTATCAATCAAAACCATCACCTTGTACCCTGCAATCTCCTCTTCTAGCTTCATGGTGGAATGCGATGTCAGTCCGGCTATGGAGTTGAGTGAGACATCCACCATAGCCAAATGATGGTGCTCTTCCTCCTCTCCATCCTCCTCATTTGCCCCTGTGTCTCCTTCCTCCTCCTCTGAATCCCCCACTATGATCACATGTAGTGTCTTCTCCTTACACCTATGTCCTGGTGTAAACTTCTCATCACATCGGTAGCAAAGGCCCTTGGCCCTTTTTTCCTTCAGCTCAGAATCAGTCAATCTTTTGAACCCCCCTTGGTTCACTGCCATAGTGGTTTTCTCCTTGGCTACCTCCCTAGGAGGAAGGATGGTAGCTGCCTTTGGGCCTCCTGTCATGAGTGGTGGTCGGTAAGTGGGGTAAGATACCCCTGGTCTCCTCGGTGGCTCCACCTTCAGCTTGTCCTCTACCAGCTGTGCAGTCTCCATTATCTTCACTAACCCATGTGGATCAACTACTCTGATGGCTGCTCTGATGTGGGGCTTCAACCCCTTCATGAAATTCCCCTCCAAAAGGTCATCTGGAATCCCTCTTAATCGGCCTGAGAGTAGCTCAAAGTGCTCCCTGTACTCTGCCACTGTGCCCTCCTGCACTAAAGCCAGAAACTGCTCATAGTATGTACCCTCGCTAGACACCCGGAATCTATGAAGTAGGAGGTCTTTGAACTCCTCCCAACTCCTAACATGTTGTCTCCCTTCAAGCCATTGAAACCAGGCCAATGATTTTCCCTCCAAACATATCGGAACCGCCATCAACTTTTCCTCTTCTGTGACGCCATTCACTGCAAAGTAGCGCTCCACCCTGTAGATCCACCCATAAGCATCCTCTCCTTCAAAAATAGGAAGCTTTAATTTTCTCATGCGGTTGTCGGCTCGGTTGAAGGGTCTTCCATCTCCCCATGTCCCCTGAGTGAATCCCTCCCCCGGTGGTCTTCCCCTCCTCTCCCCCGGGTAAGGATTTTGGATCCCCCGCCATGGTGGTTCTCTTGGCTCACCATAACCCATGCCGTAGTCATCCCTTCTTCCTCCCTGCTCCCACGTGGCACGGTTCCCTTCCGGAAATCCCCCCATCTGATTCGGCCACCCTTCACGTGTGCTGTGGAGGCCCACCGAGCCCATGTGTGGCCGGCCCTTGACCACCACCGGTCATTCCCCAAAGGCCGCCCACTCCAGACCCTTCTCCCCCTTCCCTTGGCCATTGCCCTTGCATGCCATTTTCACTCTGATTTACTCCTTCTTCCCTAATTGGGAAATTAGGGTTAGGGTTAGGGTTAGGGTTTGTCACCGGAGATTTCCCTTTTTCCTTAGGATTTGATGGAACAACTTGGGCTTCTAACAATTTTCAGATCATCTCTTCCATTCCCCCAAATCTCTCCTCTAGAGTTGAAAATTTTCCCTCCAACGAAGAAAGTTTCTCACCCACTTCCTCTTTCAATTGGCCCATTTCCCCCTCCAAAACTTCTACCTTCTTTGATGCCATGCCGTCTAGGATCGAGAGCTCTGATACCAAATTGATACGCCCTAGGGTTCCACAATTTCGGTTTTGCCCTAATTTCCCCCAAAAACGAGGAATTTCTCCACCAAAAGCAAAGAGAAACAATCACAAGAGGGTTGAGATGAAAAGCAAGAACCTTTGCATTGGAAAGCCAAGAGAAAACAAGATAAGTTTGTCCACTTCGAGAAGGACAAGATCTCCCACAAGAAAACCCTAGAAAAGAACAAGAAGGAAACTAGAAGAAGAAAACTAGAAAGAGAATACACTTTTCATAATGCCTCCAACTAAACCCTAATGGCCCCCTTCATACAATCCAAAAGTCCCTCACATCCCCAAATTACCCCCACTTAAGTGGGTGGGCCATGCCTCCAACTAAACCCTAATGGCCCCCCTTCATACAATCCAAAAGTCCCTCACATCCCCAAATTACCCCCACTTAAGTGGGTGGGCCCCTTTTTGTCCAGCCGGTCCGCCCGCCTCCCATAGACCCACACGGGTCTAGGATGGACCGGGTGAACCGGTCCATCAGTAACCTAGCAGAGCATATTAATAAATTGATCAATGTTAACACAGATAGCCATCTAATACCAGACACCTACACTAAAAGCTATAGCTCTTTTTTATCAAGATTTTCATATATTTAAACTTAGCCATTCTATTGCAAATAAACCAATTACCTCCAGATTAATGTATCTCAAAACACAACATCCTATTAGTAATAAACATAATCCGCCCCTTGGATGTTTCAAAACTGCAAGGCATATTGAAGAAGGTTTACTGGTGCGGCAATAATAGGGGTGCGAGAGGAAGAAACCATAAGGTTCTCCTTTACCTAGAGTGATGGTTCGACATTAGGCATTCGATTGGGAGGATGAAAAAAACACAAGGGTGCTAGTTTTCACTTTACCTAGCTCTCCAAAGGAAAGATGCACGATCCAAATAAGGCTTAATAGATATTTAGCGCCGGGAAAGAAAAGCACAATATTATTTAGTGCCAAATAAGTTTTTTGACGTAATAGATATTAATAAGACGTCTATAATTGATAGAGTTTTAATAAATAGTAAAAATTTACTTTTTATAAAAAATTATTTTTTAATGCATATCCATTCATGTAAATATTAAAAACATGTATCAAAGTCATAGCAACCATGACGTAATGTTCCAGCCGAAGCATGGTGATGTGTCATCACCTAACAGATGAATATGTCAAGCTCATGTAAGGACCCATCCGCCCGTGCTCCATGGGAAATCATTATCATACACACATACCAGTTGTGCAATTGATTGCCAATTTTATATAAAAAAGTTCATGCCTTTCAGGTTCATCTATGTCTATGTTATAGTTATTGGCATAAGAATTAATTCAAAGAATCTTGGTATAAATATGTTGTGAATTGAGTACTACTAAATATGGAACACATAAAAACACCAAATATCAAAGAAAAATGAATATGAAATAAGAATAATTTGCATATTCCATCTTCATTGAGAGCACAAGTACCTATCCTTGAATAGTCATGAGGTAAATTGATATGCCTTGCAATATAATGTGCTCAATATTTTTTGAAAACAAATAAACATTCACTGAAGCATCACCGTCCCAAAAAAGTTATAAGGCTCATCACCTAGCCAACTCTATGATCTTATTAGTCACTTATAATGATGCCAAATACACTTTGTAATATGCATAAATTAGAAACCAAGTCGAACATTCTTTGAGAAAATGACGATCTATGATAACGACTAATTAAAACAATTTATTATCATTAAATCAGATCTCTTAAATCATTATGAATTGCGCATCCAAATAAAAAAAAATCTTTATTATAAAGTATCTAATATGAAATTATACAAATAGGTTAGAAAAAAAAAATAGATGCAAATATCTATAATAGTACATGAAAATGAAATATCTAAAGTAGGTAAAAGTAATGACCCCAATTGCTCAAAGGGGTCAATAAACTACCAATAAAAATTATAAGAGTAAATGAAGATGGGACAAGAGATCAGTTATGAAAGCTTATCCTATAAATCAGACTCAATAATTTGATAAATCAAACTGATGAGGACATACGCTTTAAAAAATTTTATTAACTATGATAAACATATGTTAAAAAGCAAGCCCACAACATAATTGAACAAATTTCAACTTTTGATAAGTAATAATCCAAATCAGAGAGTTTAATGGTGGAAAAGAAAATAGTTAAAGATCTGATGTTAGTTAAAATTTGCCTCAAAAGCCTCTTGAAGAAAGTAAGAAGTTTTTGTTTTCTTTGGGATCTTAGAAATAAGAATGTCAAAGCCCTATCCCCCGTCTCTCAGAATCTAACATCAAAACATAAAAAACATTCATGATTAATGGTCATTAATCATCATCATTTATCAGTTATCACAGTACAATGTAGAATGAAATAGACATTATCTAATAAATGATTTGTTGTCATCAAATCATTTTATTTACCGGTTTTGTATTACCATGCAGGAATTCATAAGAAAATATGTATCAAATATTAAGGAAAAATGATTTATATTTAAATGATATATTATATGAACAGAACCTAATGAAAATGATTTATTAATAAATTATAATAAATTATAGTAGAATTGAAAAAAAATGAAGTTTTAACCCTGAAAAATATTTTGCAAAAGAAGAAGAAAACAGGATTATTTTTGTAAAGTTTCTCATTTAAATGCCAAAAATGAATGAGATAAAGTTGAATAATATAAGATTGAACAATTTCTTACTGTTATATTCACAAAAAAAAAAAAACCTTGAAAGCATCTTCATCAGTTCAATCATCACGGATATAAATAGGGAACACATCTTTGCAGTTGGCATATCCTACATAGAAAAATCATTAAACTTTTAACCACAAACCGCCAATATACCTAAAACAACACTCTGCTTAACATAAATGAAGATTAAGAAACAAAAATGAGAAAATGACTTGATGTAATTAGGAATGTCAAAAATTGACATGACCTGAAAACCCGACCCGAATTTTTTGGGTTAGGGTCAACCAGTTTTAGGTACAGGTCGGGTTCGGATCCCAATTTTTTACTAGTTTTAAATTCCGGGGTCGGGATCAGGTCAACCTAGTTTTGACCCGATTTTGACTTGGTTATGACCCGATTTTGACCCTGAAACATGGGTTCAACATGTTAGGAAGCCTTGCTCGAAGATGAGTGTGTAGAAGGCCGGACAATCGTGTGTAGTCGAGCAATGTTGAGGTCGGACAGGCATAGGCATAATGAATGAGTTCATACGCACAGGTGTGGAACTAGCTGATCGCATGATGCTGGTCTTCCACGGGTTGATCACACGGTGTAGATAGATCGGAACTCATAAGTCACTACTGCTCGGCTATGTAATGTGGAGTCAGAGGTCACAACTGCTCAATGACATTCTTTTTGTTGGATCGAAAGTAACGACAACAACAGGACTTTGGAGGACGGGAGCTGCCTCGCTCGTTGCAATTTGCAAAGGCAACCAACGCCTCCTTCGAGGACATTCCTTCCGATCGGGTCAGCGGCAGCTCGCAATTTTTTGTTGGATTAGAAGTAAAGATGACGACGAGTTGGAGGGTTGTGTCAGGTTGACCCAAGTCAGAAGCAAGTCAGGATCGAGTCCAAGAAAGTGACTTGTTTTAAAAATTGGTCGGATTCAGGTCGATAACTAATGACAGGTCAATTTTCGGTTGGACCCGAACCTAACCCATGACCCGATTTTGACAGCCCTAGAAGTAATGTGTCTTTAAGGTAAAACTACCGCATACCAAGAGACTCCAACAAGAACTCTAGGGCCTTTCCTTTGTCCCATTTGATGATGGGGGTGAGTCTTTATTACCAGAAGGAAAAAAGTAGATATATCAAGTAAAATTCATGTTACAAAACAAGATAAATTAAAGAATTTTAAGTACAAAAAAGTAACCAAATGTTCTAACTTATAAAATTCACACATTTCTTTCTAGAACAAGCTTAAGCTTTGGGTGGTACTCCAACAGTAACTTGTTCAGCTAAAGCACTCCATCACTGGACATAGAAAAAACTTATATATAAATAGGCAGAGAGCTAAGAAAATGACAGATGAAATTCAATATGACTTTTTTTTTCTTTTTTGGGATGTAATACAACATAATTCATTAATTTCTTGTTCACACTTCTAAACTGTATTGACAAAAAAAAAATTATGTTCTCCACCTTAGCTCTAGGCGTTCATTTGGTTGTCTCCAGTAAAATTTTATAAACCTTAAAAAAAAAAAACCCAATACATAGCTCAATGGTAGTTGCATTGCATTTGAGGGATAAAAGTGCAAGAGGTAAAACCTACCTTTATCAATCATGGGAAGGTATTTGCTTCCTATGTAAAATGCAAAGCACATATAAGCTATCAGTAATTGCAAACAACAAAACAAACCAAAATAATATCATCCGAAACAAGAAAGAAAAACACAAGGAGAAAAAAATCATTACCTTAGAGGTGAGTTCTCGTGGTGACTTCCAATCTGAAAGGAAGAACATCATAAAAGAAGGTGAAGAATCATCTTTAGCAATAATTTCAAAACTCTTCTTGATGTGAGCACCCGATGAGCTCCCATTATGAATTCCAATCTAACAAGAAGAACATTATGGAAGAAGGCGAAGAAGCTCTTTAGCAATTATTTCAAAACTATTCTTTAGAATAGCCGAAGAAGTGTGCAAGGAAAAAAAGAGAGAAAGATCAGTACCTTCGCAGCAAACTACCATCATGACTTCCGATCCGACAGAAACAACGTCGTGACTTCACTGTGAATTCCCTAAACCCTAGAATAACACGTAAAGCTTCTTTGGATACTCTTTCAAAACTCTTCTTCACTGAGAGTTCCATTTGTGACTACGATCCAACAAGAATACCTTGCTATGAAACTTCAACTCTTTCAAAACTCTTTTGCACGCAAAGTCGAATAAGAATTTGCAGGCTTAATAGCTAAGCACAGGAATGGGATATGAAAAGGCACAAATCAAATAGTGACGATTTTTTTAATTAAAAAAGAAGATCGATCGGGAATTTATAAGAAGAATCATAAGCCACACTTATATAATAGTATATATTTGGCATCATTTAGTTTAACGTTTTTAAACACAAACATTAAATTCAAAATTTATAAAGATTTCCTAAAAAATGATTTTATTTTTATATTATTATTTCTAAAACATGGCTCTATTTATAAGCAACCACGTGTTTATGGTAAAACCTAAAATCTTATAGAAAAAAAAAAAAGAAGAGACATCATAAGACGAAACTTGCTTGGTACAGATATTTTAGGTCCATTATATCCCTAATCAAATGATACAATAGTTGGAGGTTTAAATTGGTTTGTCAATTGCAGCATAACTTGCAGCATGAATGATGCAATATTATATATCATGATAAATAATTGATTAAAATAAAAAGTTAAAAACTAATCATATATTATATGTCCTAACTTCACAAAATGATGTCCAAGTCACAAGAGATTGGCAATGAGATGGTGCAATTTTTTCAACAATTCTCCTTCCAATCAGCAGCTCAAGAAGAACTACTCTGAATGCATAGACATAACTTTTCTTAATAAGCTTGCCTAAAATAAATATAATTTCAAATATAATTGCTCAGCGTCGAGTAATTGATGAACAAGAAATTTCAATTCATGTGAGGAGTAATGAAGTGACAAACCATCTAAAATATATTTTGGTACAGTGTTGTATAGCTTCCTAGAAAGTTCAGTAGCACCCTTATTTAGGCCACCTCTAACTGCAAGGCCAAAACCTGAAATCTAGTTTCAGAATAGTGACTTAGTTGAAGAATATTTTTCATATTACAATTTGATGTAAACATAGTAAGATGCCACTGTAAAAGAATTAGGCACCTTAGCATTAAAATCCAAATCAAGAAGAGTATTTGATGCCTTCAAATCTCAATGAATCACAGGAGGGTAGCAGTGCTCATTAAGATCTTCAAGTCCTCTATTCGGCATTAAATTGGGAAATAGAAAATGTGATTCATTACTATAATGTAAATGGCAAATCCGAAAGAATCTTATGCCAAGTTAAAGCTGGTCCATGAGAATATTCTTGAATAGAAATACAAAACATTAAATTTGCTTCAAGATAAAAAATTCTACTGTTTATATTTTTATTACAAGACAACAAAGAGAAAGTTCCATGCAATTTTGTTTCCAAAGAACCATTATGCAGCAACTTGTAGACAAGAAATGTTGTTTCCCCATGTATACAATAACCCAAAAGTGAAACAATATTTCGGTTTTCGATTCTTACTAAAAAATCCAATTCATTCTACAAATGCAAGTTAAATTAGTAGTTCAAAAGTAAAATAGTCAACTGATATAGATAGTTAAAAAAATGGAGATCGAATTTACATCAAACATTCTGTCATAGTCCTGCCCACAGCCATCTAAGATCATTACAGCTGCAAGAACTCCAAAGCAAGATTGATAAATATGGCCAACTCTCCCTTCTTCCAAAATATTATTCTCAATAAATTTTTTTGTGGCCAACTCCAAAGATGAGTACTCGATGTTTGCAAAAAATGCTTTCTTATTCATCATCTGTGACGAATTAAACTTGCTAAAAATTGGACCCAAGGGAAGTCTTTTAGTAGCATAATCTATACCAAATGTAATATACATGTAGCATATTGTTAAAAACTGTTTCTACAAATTCAAGCTCAGAAAAGGTTTAGATTTACCAATTACCATGGTTTTGGATGTCTTTGAAGCCTTGAACCAGCTGAATCTTTGGCCAGATGATCCAGAAGAAAATGATGGGTAGAACTATGCATGAAATGGCAATAGATGAGAGAGTGATTTCCATGATCAGTCCTTTGTTCAAATGGTGGTGTTGAACAACAACAATTACCTTCGTCACTGCAACCAAAAACATAAGAAGATTTATGAAAGTAAAAAACTTTATAATTTGCTAAGAAAAAGTTATTAGATTTAGAGAAACCAGCAACATGGAAGCTCCAAAAGTTAAAATAGAAGAAAATGCTTTTAAGTTACAAAGTCGGTGAGAGAAGCTAAAAGCTTAAAAGAAGTTACTGAAACTCACTAATAAGAAAAATTTCTAGCATGTAATGAAGTAGAAATATGAAAGAAGATTTTAAAAAAAAAAAAAACATATATAGAAATGGTGAAAAAAGTGGATAACTACCTCTAGGAGAAGGCACCAGATGAACGGGTGGCCCGGAAACATGCTTAACTAGAGGAGAGAGGGGTGGAGCATGGGAAGGCAAAGAAGCTTTTTAGTGACTCTTTCAAAACTATTCTTCAAAATAGTCAAAGAAGTGTTCAAGGAGAAAAAAGAGAAAGATCGTTACCTTCGCAGCGAACTCCAGTCATGACTTCCGATTCCAATAGAAACAACATCGTGAATTCGCGGCAAACTCCCTAAACCCTAGAATAATACGTAAAGCTTTTTTAGAAAAAACTCTTTCAAAACTCCTCTTCATGGGAAGCACGTGGAGAGCTCCCGTTGTGACTACGATCCGACAAGAACAACTTGCTAAGAAACTTCAACTCTTTCAAAACTATTCTCAACATGAAGCCGAATAAGAATTAGCAAACTTAATAGCTAAGCATAAGAACATGATTTGAAAAGGTAAAAGAATGATTAAGATTCTCAATGCATAAGTCACACTTTTAAGTAGTATAGATATAGCAAAAATATGAACAACTTCCACATTGCAAGGCCAATAGAAATATAAAACATTAAATGATTTAGTAGTTCCTAGCATCCACAAAGAGGATTACAACTTAGTGTAAAATTTGTGAGACCAGAAAAACTAACCAATAGAGTAATCCTAGAATCAAAATGACACTTAGTATGAAAACAAGCAAAATCAACAAAACTAGAAGATATACATAGAATTTCATTCATGAATCATCAAAACAGTAAATGGCAACATGATAAAATCCATTGAAAAGAATTCACCACATAACACCTTTTGCCACTAGACTATTTCTAGAAAGTAAGAGAACTTTAAATAAATTCACTTCTGCCTTTTGTTTCTTTTCAATTCCTATGTATCAAGAAGCAAATCTCACAAAAAGTATGAAAACTTTAGTAAATAAGTTGTGTCAGGTCTTATGAATGATGACATTGGAGCAGTGCTTAGATTGTCTTTCTAGAAGTCATAGTTGGAGCATGAAAAAAGCCTCACAATATACCATCTGCAAACACAAAAATAAAATTGACTAAATTAATAAGTGAAAAAGCTTTAATAAATTTGTAAGAACTTACTTTGTAGAAATATGAAAATGAGGAATGTCAACAATCTTGTGCCGGTCAAAACTTGAAATCATTTGATAACACTTCTGCAATTATGGACGACAATTGTAGATGATCATATTTTCCACGGAGTGGGAGAGGTCTGGATTAAGAGTAATCGCTAGATAGATAGTTAAAAGCTCGTAGGATCTCCATTGGCAGCAAAGAGTCATCGGTGGCATTTTAAATTCTAACTCCACTGAAATATATTAAATGAAAATCTTAAATAGTAATTTTTGAAGTATAAAATTAGATCAGAATTCTCGGATCTTTTGAACCATATAGATTCTTAAATTTTTAGAGAGGAAAAAGACTAGGAAGATTAGAAGGCAATCAATACAGGTTTGCAAGGTGAGCTAAATTTAGTTAACGCAAAAGAGGTACGGTAGGTAATGTTCAGATCCGAGGAACAAAATTAATGTGATGTTCAAAAAAAGAAGAAAGGCTAGAAAGGCAAGAAGGCGGGCAATCCAGGCTACCAAGAGATTCTAGATGCAAAAAACACAGAGGAAGGGAGGTCTGAAAATTCTCGAATCTTTGGAACCATATTGATTCTTAGTTTTTTTTAGAGAAAAAATACTAGGAAGAATAGAAGGCAGGCAATGCAGGTTTGCAAGGTGACCAAAATTTAGTTCACACAAAAGAGGTAGAGTAGGCAATGCTCGTATCGGAGGAACAAAACTAATGTGAAGTTCATGAAAAGAGGAAAGGCTATAACGGCAAGTAGGTGGGCAATCCAAGCTACCAAGAGATTCTAGATGCAAAAGGAAGGTATGGTAATACTTGCAGCTGAGGAACTTCACAAATGAAAAGTTTTTGAGGTGATGAATAGGAGAAAGATAGGCAAGAAGGTTGGATCTATAATAATTTGAGTTGGATAAGTACTAATCGTTCCAAAGAGGTAGGGATGTTTGGCAACTTTTGGAATTCAGCAACATATTATACGTGTAAAACCTTAAGTGAAGAAAGACATTCCAATAAGGGAGAGATTGTAGGGATTTTATCCTTCTAAAGTTTAACTCACAAATAGATGAGCTAACTAGCAAAAACCACTGCTCCACCTCAATTGGAAACTAAACCAGCTCATTTTTATCCTCAATTGTTAACTTTCAGATGGAGTTCTTAATGGTGTCATTAGCAAAACAGATGGATCATTAATAATATCAAGTTCACTTATAATGAGCTGGCGCTTCTTGTAGTCCTTCGGGAGAGATCAAAATTGGGGTAATCTCTAATTTCCAATCATCTGAGTGCAGGAATTTCATCAGCTAGGGGAAGAGATGTGATGTTTGAATAGCAAATGACTTTTAAAACTTCAAGGGGAACAGACTCTGAGATGCTATAACAGTTCAAAGCTTTCCATCCAATGTTATTTGCATTTAATGTCTTGAGCATAGGAGGCCCAGCGGGCAACTCTTGCAAATTTGAGCAGTTTTATAGGCATAGTTCTCTCAAGCATGGAAATTGTTAGGTCGGTTCACCCTGAACCGGCCCAGCCTGTTCAGGTTTATAGGAGTCGGAACATGTCCGCCACCCTGGCTCTTGCCCGCCAACATGGTGAGCCCCAACTAGCCTAATGGATTTCAAATTCAAAAGGAGGGGGCGGCTAGGTCTTGGGAGGGAGATTAGATTAGGAAAGTGTTTTTATTAAGAAATGAGATGTTTAAGGAAGGATTATGTTTTGATTTGTGCTCAATTAGGGTTCCTTGGCGACATGGACTCTAGACTCTCTTGTCTAGAGATTTGGGTGAGACGATCCTCCTCTCCAATTGAGGATCTCTTGTATCAAGTTTTCCTTATTGTTTGGCTTTGATTTTCCTACCGCATTATATTATTTTGGGCTGTTTTTACCCAGATTTCGCATTATTCTCGCTGTTTTTCACCAATTGGTGATATGTTTGCTTACAAACTCAAGTATTTCCTATCAAAAACATCCAATAATATTCCCCTATAGCCGCATCAAACCAATTCTCCAGTGCATTCAAATTTTCGACACACAGCATCTCTAGAGATTGAAAGACAAAATCTCTATCATTCCCATACAATTTACTACAAAGTTGTTTTACTTTTGGCATACGAACAAGAGTAAGAAACTTGAGAAAGAGAAGTACAAAAAAGGAGGTAAAGTGTGCCACTCCAAGCAACTGATCTATAAAATTGAAATAATTCTATAGATGTTTTGGCAAAATCAATTTGGAGCATAGGTTGCAACGTGATACTAATGTTTCTCAAAATCAATTTGGATTCATGCCGGGTAGGTCGACTATGGAAGCCATACATTTATTAAGAGGTTTGATGGAGAAATATAAAGAAAATAAGGAGGATCTACATATTATATTTATTGATTTAGAAAAAGCATATGATAAAGTTCCAAGAGAAGTGCTATGGAGAGTTCTTGAAAAGAAAGGAGTCAATAATGCTTATATTCAAATCATTAAAGATATGTATGCATGAGCTATTACTTGTGTTCATACACAAGGATGGACCAAGAATTTCCCTATTTCGGTTGGGTTACATCAAGGATCAGCCTTAAGCCCATATCTTTTTGCTTTAGTCATGGATGTTCTAACTAGACATTTGCAAGAGGATGTACCTTGGTGTATGCTTTTTGCTGATGATATTCTTCTTGTTGATAAGACTAGAGAGGGAGTTGAAGGTAAACTTGAATTATGGAGGTCAACCTTAGAGTCTAAAGGTTTTCGCTTGAGTAGATCTAAAACGGAATATATGGAGTGTAATTTTAGTAGTAAAAGACCTAGTGAGGGGATTGTGACTTTGGACAATCAAGTCATTAATAAGAGTACACGTTTTAGATATCTTGGATCTATTATTCAGAGTGATGGTGAAATAGATGGGGATATTATCAGTAGAATTCAAGTTGGATGGTTGAAGTGGAGGAATGCATCGGGCTTGTTATGTGATAGAAATATACCCCTCAAACTTAAGGGAAAATTCTATAAGATGGTAGTGAGGCATGCAATGCTTTATGGTGCCGAATGTTGGCCATTAAAAGAGAAGCATAATACTAAGTTAAGTGTAGCAGAGATGAGGATGCTCAGGTGGATGAGTGGCTTTACCCTTAGAGATAAGATATGAAATGAGCATATACGTGAAAAGGTTGGAGTAGCTCCAGTAGAAGATAAGATTAGAGAGAGTCACCTTAGATGGTTTGGTCACATAAAACGGCGGTCTTCCGATGACCCGATTAGGAGAGTAGAGGTATTAGATTTGACTTATGTTAAGAAAGGTAGGGGTAGACCTAAAAAGACTTGGTTAGAAAATATTAGGAATGACCTTTCTTTATTAAATTTAAACGAGAATTTGACTTTTAATAGGACACAATGGAGAAAAAGGATTCATGTAGCCGACCCCACGTAGTTAGATAAAGGCTTGATGTATATCTTAATCTTCAGATATGTATGATAAAATTATGATCCAATTTTATAATTTCAAAATTATTGTTTAAGACTTTCATCCAATATATTTCAGTAAAACTAAAATTCAAAACACCGCCGCTGGCCATTGCTACCAACAGAGATTCTTAGAACTCGTTAACTATCTGTCCAGTGATGACTCTTATTTTCTTATTATCATCAAGATTCCCCATATTAACAAATGTATGATAGTTGAGGAGTTGCAAACACCCACTTCCTCCAAGCCTCATAATCTCAATATTTCCATTTTCTTTTTAATTACCTTTGATATCATCAGTCTATTTGACTTGTTATCAAAATTTTACTTCCCAAACTTCCATAGGCCAGAGCTGTCAACACATTCTCCCATTTGATTTTATCCTACTCCCAAATGTCAATCCAGAATGAGTAAAATTTTTTTGAACATCACCTTGATCTTAAAACTCTCTTGAAGTGTATTGACTCCAAATCCGACATCTTCACTTCATAGGATGCCAACGTATCTTTAATGACTTTTTATCATCAAAACTGTTGGAAACACAAACCCAGATTTTAAGATCTAATTCCTTCGTCATTTCATCTTCATAGACATGTTGCAACAGATTAGTCTTTCCCATACCTCCATGACCGACCATAGATAGAAGAGAAATGTTTCTATACAACGTTGTGGCTGTAATATGAGTTGGTTGTTCATTTGATGGCTTCCTTAAACACAGCATAACAAACTCCTTATCCTTAGCTCGACCAATCAGATCATTTTAGGCAAGGAACTTGATTTACGTGTTTTTTCCAACTCAAGTTGGTGCTCCTACTTCTCTAGCATTGTATTTTCTGTAAGGTAAAAAAATTTACCATCATCTACAGAAACTTCATCAAGTTTCTTCACTACCACCTCCAGTTTCATCAATATAGAGAGAACGTTTCCAAATTTTATAAGTCTTTCCTTTATGTTCAGCTGATTCTGAAGTTGCTTGTACTCAAACTCATCGAGCACATCATCTGCCTCATCAATGACATCTCGTAGAAGACAGCCATTTGTTGAGAGATGGGTTTTGATCTTTGATATGTGCTTCATTGGAAGCAAACACGACAGATTGGATCGGGGGGTGGGGGGGGGGGGGGGGGTTGAGTTTTTGCAGCCTTTCCAGCTCCTCATTCATGCTTTTGCTCCAAATGAATTGAATTTGCAGGTACATAAAGCCAATGTGTATGAGCCTCTCCATGATTCAACCACCAAACCATTCTAGCACCACATCCATCAAGATAGAGTAGAACAATTAAACAGGAGAAGACTCTGTAATAGATAAATAGCAAAAAGTCAATAAACCAGAGGAGAAAGAGTGGAGATGAAAGAAAAAAAGAAATAACAAAAGTATGATTTTGAGCTCAAAAAGTAAACTATAAAAGAATTAAAATATTTGTATCAATATTTTATTAGAGTAAAAATAAAAATTTAATATTTGACACATAAAAAGTTAATATTTAATAGACACAAGTGTAGAAATATATTATTAAGAGATGAACACATTATGCATTGAATTTTAAAAAGAATAAAATACATTGTAAGGAAAGATTCTTATGATTAATCGCTTAAAGCATAATTTACTTACCAAACCAGTTTCACTCATTCGTGTGAATCTTGACTTGACAAAGGAGTTAAAGAAAGCTTACCCCTCCTCCTTTAGCATTACATTTCATGTGCGCACACAATATAGATAGGTTTAACATATAACATATTTATCTCATCATAAGAAGAAATTTACAACGACAAATTTTATGTATGTCATCACACATAAATTTGCATCCCTTCTGCATTTTTACATCTAATGCACCTAGTTATATGTCTTGAATGGACTGCGATGATGAAAAACAAGTGTAAAAACAAGTGTTAATCTAATTTCTTTCTACCGATGCAAAATTTGAGATTTATGTTTGCAAAAGTTTTTTTTTCCTCAAGAAAATTGTTGTATAAAAGCCTATCTTCATAAAGTTATATAAAAAAAGCATGTTCCCCTTTCATCTTGTTAGTTAAGAGTATTTTCATTAAGAATCATATTTTATTTTGAAAAGAAAATTGAATATTTCAAAATATTTAAAAAGCGCAACTATAGTTTGCTTTGAAGTGCTATGTGATGGAACTTACCTTGCTTGTCTATCTAGATGAATAGAATTTGAGGATTGTAGTTCACAAACATGCAATTAAAATTAATCGATCTTTTAAATCAAGAAAAAATACATGATAGCATATGGGTTTATCATATTAAACATAAACATGCTACCTATTAGCCTTGGACATGCTGATGCATAATTCATATCTTGACCTTATGAGTCTATTTGTAGTTGTCGAAAACTCTCATAATGATCGATAAAAAATAATATATCATATACATGCCCTTTCTATAGCTAGCCTTCTCTAAGGTGTATTTGTTTAACTAAACAACCTTCTCTTTCACTTGGAACCAAGAGGGTCAGTGGCATTCGTCACCAAGAATGATGTAAATCTGATGTTTTAAGCCTGATGTAATTGGTGTAATAATGTCATAAGTCCTAGTCCTTAAGTTTCTTCAACAATCTAGAAAATGCATAATTCTTAGGTTTTAAGGCATCATTAGCCTATTCTTCTATCCTCCAATGGTTGTGGTGTATAAGTTCCATCTACCAACATAGTATTAGGTTTCCTTGCATCTTCTGGTCTATAAGATCCTTTTGGATTATGTAATTCATGGTGTTGAGAACAATCTTTATTGTCACGGAAGTTTGATCATCTTTCCTAGCTAAGTAGGCTAAAGAACCAAGACAATCCAAAATGATGGATAATTATGTGATTTGTATTAATTTCATCCTCCTATACACTAAGGAATATTGTCTCCCCTTTTTATTTGATACTTTACTGCCTCTTAGGTTCATTATTCTTCTATTTGGATAAGTGATTTCTTCTCTTACAATTAAATATAATTTTTTGGGATATAAATCTCCATTCTCTAGGCCAGTCAATTTACTATCTAGTTTGAATCTCTTTCATAGGATAATGCTTTTACTCTGTAGGATTCATCTTTCTCCCTATGTCATATATATCTTCTTTTTAGGATAGACATCCTTTCTCAGTAGGAACATACATTACCTTCAATAAGACTAATTTCCTTTTTTCTATGTATCTCTTTCCTTCCTGGGATTAATCTTCTCAATTTTCATACCATATTTTTCTCTTCTCAAGGATTGACTAATTATTATATGATAGTTTTCCTTCTTTATGTTGTTTTCTCCCAGGATCATCAATCAATCTCCTTTTTTTGTAACCTTATGGTTTATACATCATCCATTCTCAAACAACTTTCATGAGTTATAGTTATGTCTATTTTTTATCATTAAGAGATGTCTAATGTCTAATGTTCCAGAATATAAGTTTCATCATTTTTGAAGTTACTATCATTACTTTTATTCTTTTGAGTGCCCTTATGTCAAGATTATGTTTCTTGAAAATAATGAAAAGAGATTCTTACAAGAAGATGAAATTGTCATATTTAACACTTCTTCATTTGAAAATATCTTCAAAACTCACTTATATTCTTCTCCATGCTATAAATCCAAATCCACTACACTAATGAGCCCTAACACACTTTAAAGTATTGCTTATTTGCTTGTATTTCAGTACTCATTGACTCAAGTCTCATCTCTTAATTCATTTGACATTTTTTTATTGAAGAAGATCAATCATCATTGAATAATACAAATAAAATAGAAGCAAGTTTTATTAATTTAATTTGTGGTATCCGCTAAGATGTAAAACACCTTAAAAATAAAGCTATATTGAGAAGCTTCAGTAGATACAAAATATAATTCAAATGATGGGAAAATTTATGAGGATTCAAACACCAAAATTGCCTAGCATTAGTTTCGTGACTTTTTAGAGTGCAATGGTTTAAGATCTTTCCTTTATAAGAATTCATTGATATCATCTCAAACCAAGAAGCTCTCAATTCCTTATACATTTCTTTGTTTACAAATAAAACAACTACAAAGATCATTATAATGTATATCCAAATCTTTTATTTAACTAAAATTTAATCAAATTAGATTGTTTTATTTGTAGTTGTTTTCTAGCACATTACATCTTAATCAAGCACAAACCAAAATCTAATCAAATTTAGATTGTTTTATTTGTAGTTGTTTTCTAGCACATTACATCCTAATCAAGCACAACCCAGCTTACAAGTAGGCTTGACTAATATACACACCTACTCCTATCAACCATATTTGTTTTATTAGGATCTCCCTACCATCATTATTAAACTACCATGAGCTAACAATAATCTCTTAACCATTGTTGCCCAAATACAATATCATATTCAATGATAATTCAATTGCAAAAAAAAAAAAATTCAATTGCACTCTACCATCCACAATCATCTAATTACAATCTAAACTACAATCACCAAAATTTACATAAAAAATTAACTATGACCTCCTAAACACTACCATTCAATTAGAGTCTACCAACCATTATCAATCAATTATAATATCTAAATATTATAATTTGAATAAAACTTTGCAAACACTATCAACACCAACAATAACATCCATTAACTTCATCTGCTAAAACTAATGTGAATCATCAAATTAATTTTGAATTCAACCCGAAATAGAATGATAAAAGTCAATGTAAATAATCTCCTAAAAAACTTCAAAGGCTTCAAATTCTATTGATCAGATTACAAATACTATAGTTCAATAATGAGTGATTTATTGCTCAAAAAGGCTTAAGATTAAACTATATACTACAATAATAGACAGCAAACTTGTGATTGAAGTTTCAATTTTTTTTGCAATTTTTGCATTAGGCAAGATTAAAAAAAGTAAAATAAATCACAACAAAGCCTCAGAGATCTTGGTGGTTATGTTCATCAGATGGTTGGCACCATCAAGAGTAGCAAATATAATGATCACATCACTGGCTCATTAGGGTCCGACATAATCCCAAACAAAGAACTAAAAAAAACAAAGAAAGATAAACAATGGAGGCATAATGTGTCAGAAGTAGCTGGTTAAGATATCATTTTGTAGAAATCAATGGGAATCCGTCTGATTTGTTTCATCATCCAGCACCATGCCAAAACCAGTGGAAAATAAGTCATCATAATGTCTAATAAACGAAGAAGTAAATTTATTTGCAGGATATACCTGCCTTGTCACCGAAAAATCCTACTAAGCACAGAGGATAATCAGAGCTAAAGGCAGGAAATCCTTATTGCCTAACGATAGATTGCTTGCTGCAGTCCATATAGAAGCAGCACGCAATTGCAATATTAGGCCGTTTCACAACGTACATAGAAGAAGCCTTAGATCTCAACAATTTGCTGGAAAAAAATACATAATTTATAAAGGAAAAGCCCGATCGCAGAATGCAAATGAAGTCGGTTTTAAAAGGCATCGAACACATGAGGTTTTCTTTAAATAACACATAGCATGACATAACTCATATGTAAACATGATCTTCTACAAATTTCTATATATATATATAGCTAATGATTTCAACAACATAGGCTCCATTATGGAACACATCCATACTTCGCAAAATCATTCATCTCACTCGTCCCAAATGAAATACTTATAGCATGGTGAGTTTTTTTTTTTTTTATCACAAAGCACTTTGCTACAACTCTCAAAGTCCACCAACCATCATTCGATATAAAATAGCTCTTAAAACTTGCCAACAAGTTTCCAACCTTTCTCATTGCATGCCAACTTAAGAAATGATAAAACTTCATAAGCATAAAGAAACACCGACAATGCCAAAATTCATGGGGAACGAAGCGCAAAATAGCTCATAATCTTTTCATCGTCAAAACCACACCCAAAGAGAAAAAGAAAAGGGACAAAACAAGTACTATCGAAAGCCCGCACAAATATGCATCTCTCTTCTCATATTTCTTAGAAGAAGCATGTCTCTCGAACTTGAATTTTCATGCCGCCACTTGGTCTATTCACTAGGCAAAGAGGTGGGGAATATGACCATAGTTTAACACTCCAAATAAATTTCAACACAATATGCATAAACAAAAAAAGAAAACCTTCAAAGCCTTAGAAATCAACAAGCGGCGACAAAGTGATAACAAACTTGTCACAATTAGATGTTTCTAATCCATCGTATTGTAGAATATCTAACAAAAAGAACAAATGAGCGAGCGACTAAATGGGAATGAGCTTTCATAGTAGCAACAATATTAATGAAGATGGCAACATAAAGGCACCCAACCATATATCACAATCTTTCCTAAACAACATTTCACCAAACACTTGGTGTGCAATAGTTGTAAGATCACACAAAACAAGTCATCATAAAAGCCATGATTTATACACCTATTCGATCATAGCTCTCTAAACAATTCACAAAGGAATTTTTCATAATCCATGTAATAACCACTTTGGCAAGACAACAAATATGCATCAACATAGAAGAACAACCCCTTAGGGCGAAACAGAAGAATAAGAATGTGGAATGGTGGGAATACGAAGGGTTGCGATGGGAATGCGACGTGATTAAGCTATGTGTACCGTTGATTTCGCTAAGGGCATAGGTTTTATATATTAGTATAGATTTATACTGTAAAAACAATTTTCTTAATTATTCTTTTTATAACACTTACACACATTTTATTTAATTAATGAAACTAGTTGAAGGCAACTCTCATACTTACTCAAAAATATATATATATATATATATATATATATATATATATATATATATATATATATATATATATATATATATATATATATATATATTTTTATAGTTTTGATAAATATTCCCCATCTGGTAAATTCAAAATTTGATCTGTTTGCACTACATGAACATGTTGGTTCTGGACAAAATTTAATATCATTTAAAATATTTATCTATTTTAAGATTTAAAATCAATGAGTTAACTTGGAATATATTTCATATCATACAATTCATATCGTATAGGCTAAATAAATAGGGATCTTGTTCGGATGATCTTCATTTTGAGAATATGATTAAATGTTCTGAATAAAAAATTTGTACTAATCATATTATATAGGTCTTTATTATTATTATTCCCATGAATTTCTTATAAATATTAAAGGAACAAAACAATCCATATCATATAGTTTTTTTTTTCTTTTTTCTTATAAATTAATCAGTAATTTTATCCAAATCATATAGTTCAATCAAGCATAGAGCAATTTTAGGGTTTCAGACTGATTGAATTAATTGTATTGTATGATTGTATTGTATGATCTTTTGGATCATACAATATGATCAGGCCAATAATTTTATAAAATAGCCTTTTTAGGGTTTCTTTTGAAACCCTTATATAAATATCAATATCCAAGAGTATGGAAGAGTTTTTTTACCATAAATTTTTTTTTTCCAAGAGATAGGGAGATTGTGTGAGCTTTTGAAGATAAACTTTCAAGAGGATTTTAGGAGAGAGATTGGAGAGACATTGAGAGATCTTTTGAGATGGGCCAAAAGAGTAGGTGATGGATTCATTAAAGATTGTCTAGTCCAATCTACTTTCTTATTACTCTAGATTATTGTAAAGGCACTTAGATAAGAGCTCTAGTGAGTCTTAGTGGGAAGACTTGGATATAACTAAGGAGGCTAGAGAGAAGTTACTTTTTGAAGAAAAGGTGTTGTAGGTAGAGATAGAGGCTTATCTGTGAAGGAGAGGCTTCTCTGCCTAGTTGGAGGTAGAAGGAGAGAGGTTTCTCAACCTTTTTGAAAGTAAGCCGAGAGAGTCAGTGGAATTTTGTAGGAAATGACTCAAGGAGTGGAAGCAGATCAAGTTGATCGAACAACTATAAATAAGATAGTATTTTTTTTTCTGCACTTACTTTATTTCAAACTTATTTCCTGTTTATAATAGTTTGATGATTTATGATGAAATTGTTGATATAGCAAGCTCGTACTTTTAATATTAATTTTGCTTGATAAAATAATTCTATGAAAAATAAAATAAATCTTTAGAAATATTTTTTATTGTATTAGGATTTATTTTTTAGCAAGTTTAAAAATAGATTTTTAATTATATTGGTAATTGTTCTTACTCTAATGTCTTTAATTTATTTATTTATTTTTTCTTACTCTAATGTCTTTTAAAATGTTTTTTTTTGTTTTTATTTAAAAGATTTTAATAAACACCAATTCCTCCCCCCCCCCCCAATCCGTTGTATGATTTGTGATAACATCAAATCATTTTTAATTGGTATGGGGACTAATTCTTATTTGGTAGGCTTAAAAATATTAAGAAGATCTGAATAGGGCCTGCAGCAAGTGGAACACATGGGAGGGGTACTCAATTACTTGTCTATCTCTTTTCGATAATATTTATTTTTATTTCAAGAAAATTTTGATGGCTACATATATTTAATATATAAACTTAAGAATGTGGAACTTACCTCTGGTATGCTGAGCATTGCCCCATAGGATAGAAAATGACATTAAGGTTTAATTTCCATTTAGTGATTGAAGTTTTCATGATAGGGCGCTTTCACAATTAAATGTGAAATATTTCAACAATTTTTGCAATGCTTTGAAGTCAGAAAACTATGTGTATTTCTACTTGCACCACTTGCAAAATAATTTGGGATAGGCTTTGCATTACTTATGAAGGAACTAATGAGGTGAGGCAATCATGTATAAATATTTTATTACATAATTATAAACTCTTTCAGATGCAAGCACAAGAATCTTTTTTTGACATGTTTTATAAAATTTATTACTTCACTACATACCTTAGTAAGAGAATTTACTACTTTCAAAAGTTCAAACAAAATTTCAAGGTTTTTGCCCAAATCCTGCGATGCCAAGGTAAGGAAATATTGGAATCAAAATATTTAAATGTATATTCTATTGATAATTTGCTTGGTTCATTAATAACATAAGAGCAAAAAGTTAGCCGAGACATGTAGATATCAATGAAAAAAATTGAAAAAGTGATTGAATTAAAACCTGGTGATTCTAATTGCAACAATTTTGAAGAAGGTGGAGTATAAAACATTGCTTTCATGACTAGATAATTAAAAAAAAATTTAGGGGCAAGGAGAAAAAGCACAGTCACAAAAGACGAGGTAAATATGAGAAAGTCAATAAGATTTCTACTAGCATTGTTCATTTTAAATATAAAGAATGATGTTGCATAAAGTAGGATTATACAAACCTAAAAAAATATTTACCAAAAGAGAAATTTGAGCATAAAGCTTAAAAAAAAGTTTAGGAGAAAGCTGAATCAATAAAGGGCAAAAGAATATCTCAAAGAGATTTTTGGGCCAATTTAAATTTTGATTCGCCAAAGATTAAAGTTGAAGAAGAGATTACTATTCGATGCTTAATGCTAAAAGACAGCATAGGAGATACCGATGAGGTTCAAGTATGTGATTATGCTTATGATGAATAACTTTCTTTTACTAAGCATTTACATGGTAGGAAAAAAATTTTGCATGCTTTAAAAAGGAGCATAGTGCTTTGCAAGATTAGCATTGTAAGCTGATTGAAAATTTTGATGATTTAAGAAATAATTTAAATGAACAAAATCACATACATATTGAATTAGGCATTATATACAAAATATTAGAAGATGAAGCATTGCTTTTGTAAGAGAGGTTGCATGAATCCCAAGTTAAGGTAGGAGTATATAAATGAATAAATGATTGTATTAGAAAATATTTTGTACACTTTTCATCTTGCTCATTACACACTCACAAACAAACAAGTCTATTAGGGCACATTAAGCATCATTCTCCTCAAGAAAGGAAGGGTTTTTCATTGCATAAATTTTCTCATTCATTTCCTAAAGTGATGTGTTATTCTTGTGATATGGAAGGACACATAGCTCGTGTTTGCCCCATAAGATCTAGCATAGTCCATAGTTTGTTTGGAGGCCTAAGGACTTCGGTGCACACTATGGCTTGCATACATCTTTACTACACTAGTGTGGGATAGGTGTGGACAAATTAAATGTTGTTGTTTCACTAATTTGGTTTTAGTATTTCTTTAGATAAATTTGCATAATTAATATTAGTTATCTCGAGAGATAAACTAACACTACATTATCGATTTGAGAAAAGAAATGATTTATTTTGGTATCCAAACTCGATGTAGGAAATGTAAAAATTATCTGAAATTGTAAAATTCACATTCCTATCGTTTTAAATACAAAATTAACCTAGGATAGGCTTTAGTTGACGTCGAGATATTTTCCCTCTCTCTTAGTAAACTAAGCATATTTATTTTATACTAGGATCATCGGGTTCTATAGTGGCAATCCCCTACAGTCAATTACATGTCTTAAGAGAAAAGTTTCGACTAAAATGGAAATTAGACTCATTTTGACTTTAAATATAAGAAAGTTACCATATATATATATATATATATAATCAATTAGTTTTAGCAATAAAAATGTGGTTACATTGATCATATAACATATGTGACATCACCTGACTACACTATAAATATATAAATAAAAAATTTGTATTACATGACTCCACTAAAGAAGTGCTTCAATGGTTGGCATTAATATTAAACAACATATATAGAAAAATAGCAGTTATATATAACCACATAACATATTAGAATTGTTGTGAAAATGTTAAAAATTATGATGGAAATGCTATACATAAATGAAAATATATTAGAAACAACTGAAATAGAACCATACACTTATAAAATTTACACTTTATGAATATTTATGAATTTAAATTATTAGCAAGAATGTAAATAAAAAAATAGTGATATAACAAACCTCTTATTTCTTTGGGCTACCAAACTTGTGAGAACTTTGATTGAGAGAGCATAAATGGGATCATCTCCATGGAAAAAGTATTCGAGCCCAAACAGTTAAGATGGTTGCTCCTGCACGCTTTTTTTTTTTTCTTACTGAAACTTATCAAGTAAATTTATATTATTAAATAATTATTTTAGATACTACATGCATAAATTTCTTTTGTTTCTTTTTCACAACTCATTTCAGATTTTAAATACCGTAACAATAAATTATAAAAGCAACTTATCCTTAAGTCTTACTTGTAAGTTAAATTATTTAATTTAAATACTAAATCAGCTAAATTTGAATTAGATTAAATTCTCATATTAGCTATTCAAAAAAGGGCTCAAATTATATTAATATGGTTGCAAATGACACCTTCCACTATTGTGGAAATGAACTATATACAATACAAGCTCCAACCAATTTCATAGCAAAAGGACACAAAGAACAATTGGACTCTGATTCATTGAGTTAATTACAAACAGTGCATGTCCTATTATGACAAACATCTCTCATATAGAATATCCATTTTTTAAGCCACCAATATGAATTTTTAAAAAGGAGGCAAATTTGATCGAATTTCCTCTAGAAAAAAAAATTCCGAGCAAGCATTATCAAAATGATTATATAGTTAATTCTACTCTTTTATATGAAAAATGGTCATACTTAATCCGACAGTAGTTATTTAGATGTTGATCATTGGAAGTTATTCACACAAAATACAAAGAATTAGCCACAAAGTTAGAACAACTGGGTAAAAAACTAAATAGAAGCAGGTTCTTGTAGTAGCACAAACAATGGTAAAAGAAACAGTTAAATGGGATGTGTTTAATAGCACTAAAGTAGGTTGCTAGAGGAGCTTCACACCATCCTTGATGCCTCATTGCTAGAGTAGAGGAGGAATTAACCATGGCCAAATTGTTAATTGTTAGCAATAATTGCCACTACCTCTTCTTCAAAAAAATTCATCATCTAGTAACAAAAGAAACATAGCAAAGCTAAGCAGTAAGAATCAATTATGAATATATTGTTACAGTGACAATACCAAAAGCTAAAGGGGAAGAGATTATTATGAAACTTGGCACAACAACTAAAAGAGTTATGCTTCAAAAGTAATGAGCAAGAATAGGAATTATAAGAAGTAGTTGGAGAAATGGGCTAAAACAAGAAGGCTACATTCTTCATCATCATCATCATAAAAAAAAGCAAAAAAAAAAAAGGGTCATATGGAAATGAATCCATAACATTGGACAAGTAGAAAAACTTTGCTAGGCACGAACCCATGTTAGTTATAGCTCTTTTGTATCTAGATTTTCATATATTTAAACTTAGCCATTCTATTGCAAATAAACCAATTACCTCCAGATTAATGTATCTCAAAACACAGCATCCTATTAGTAATAAACATAATCCGCCCCTTGGATGCTTCGAAACTGTGAGGCATATTGAAGAAGGTTTACTGGTGCGGCAATAGGGGTGCGAGAGGAAGAAACCATAAGGTTCTTCTTTACCTAGAGATATGGTTCGACATTAGGCATTCGATTGGGAGGATGACAAAACACGAGGGTGCTAGTTTTCGTTTTACCTAGCTCTCCAAAGGAAAGATGCACGATCCAAATAAGGCTTAATAGATATTTATAAGACGACTAAATTATAGAGTTTTAATAAATAGTAAAAAAAAAATTTCAATGTGTATGCATTCATGTAAATATTAAAAACATGTATCAAAATCATAGCTACCATGACATAATGTTCCAGCCAAAGCATGGTGATGTGTCATCACCTAACAGTTAAATATGTAAAGCTCATGTAAGACCCATCAGCCCGTGCTCCATGGGAAATCATTATCATACACACATACCAGTTGTGCAATTGATTGCCAATTTTAGATAAAAAAGTTCATACCTTTCATCTTCATCTATGTCTATGTTATAGTTATTGGCATAAGAATTAAGTCAAAGAATCTTGGTATAAATATGTAGTGAATTGATTACTACACTAAATATGAAACACATCAAAACACCAAATATCAAAGAAAAATGAATATGAAATAAGAATAATTTGCATATTCCATCTTCATTGAGAACACAAGTACCCATCCTTGAATAGTCATGAGGTAAATTGATATGCCTTGCAATATAATATGCTCAATATTTTTTGAAAACAAATTAACAGAGTTCACTGAAGCATCACCGCCCTAAAAAAGTTACAAGGCTCATAACCTAGCCAACTCTATGATCTTATTAGTCACTTATAATGATGTCCAATACACTTTGTAATATGCATCAACAAGAAACAAAGTCGAACATTCTTTGAGGAAATGATGATCTATGATAACTACTAATTAAAAAAATTTATTATCATTAAATTAGATCTCTTAAATCACTATGAATAGCACATCCAAATAAAAAAAAAATTCTTTATTATAAAGTATCTAATATGAAATCACACAAATATGTAAGAAAAAAAAAAGATGCAAATATCTAAAATAGTACATGAAAATGAAATATCTAAAGTAGGTAAAAGTAATGACCCCAATTGTTCAAAGGGGTCAATAAACTACCAATAAAAACTATAAGAGTAAATGAAGATGTGAGAAGAGATCAGTTATGAAAGATTATCCAATAAATCTAACTCAATAATTTGATAAATTAAACTGATAAGGATATACACTTAAAACTAAATTATTAACTATGATAAACACATGCTAAAAAGCAAGCTCACAACACAATTGTCCAAATTAATGCCCTACATTTAATTAATATAACAATGAAAAGCTCTTATTAAAATTTGATGTAGGATAACTAACAGTTAGAATTTTCTAAAACAAATAATACAATTTGTATTATGCTTTCATGTTAAAAAAAAAAAGGATTCACATGTGACAATATACTAATAAATCCAATAATTCAATTTCTATAAATGAAAATAGACAATAGTAATGTTGTAGGTCAATTGATAATGAAATGTTCTTAAATATCCAAGGGATAGAAATAGAACAAATTAACAAGCAAAAAAAATTAATTTTCCTAATATCAGATTTTTGATGTATTACTTTTTGACCAAAATCAAGAGTAACAAATTATATAATAAAAAATTATGTAGAAGAAATAGATAAAAGATAACATTATCAAAGTAATGAAAAATCAAGCTTCACATCAATAGTCAGGAGATGACTTGCCATTGAATAAAGTAGTCATACTTGGACCTTCACTTCTGTAGTTTTGTACTTTTGATTAAGGTGCTAGCCCCTTTGAACTTCCACTCCCCTCTCAGCCCTTCCATCCTTCAAAATTTAAATGTAATTGATATAATTTACATCTCTAATACCATTATAAGATTCAACTTTCTATCAATCAGCTACATTTATTATATTTAAAGAGAAAGAAATGCTAACGAATTAAGGCAATCTTGTAGATCCATCTAACCTTTGGCTCTTTAAAATCAAATAAGCTTTGAGAAAAAAACTTAGGCCTCAATGCCTCGTTTGATTTGACTTATTTTCTCAATTTTCATGTTGAATAAGTTGAGATTAATAATTTTTATTTGTTTGGATGCACAACTTAAACATAATTTATTTTGTTAATACATCGTATCATGATATAATAAAGAAAAACTAATTATTAAGGAAATCAAGCTTGCAAGTATATATCTATTAATTCAATTATAGGCTAGCATCCACACAGTTTGCCCATTGAGCTTGGAAGATTTCATTAGTAATCTTAGAAGACAATGTTAGTTGATAAATTTAGATTAAACTCAATAGGTATAAACTTCTCCACAATGAAAAATATTTACCATAAATATGATTAGCACATATAAAATTCATGATATCAAAGTAATTTTCAATTAATTGATTTTGAAATATAAATATTATGTTAATAAACATTAGCCATGCAAAAAACATCAAACCAAATAATTTCTTAGATATAAAAACTACACTGTGCAGTTAAAGTTGGACTTCTCCAACTGTTAAGACAACTTTGGAACACTTGACAGCTTGCTTGGTTACCAACCTACTTAAAACTTTATAGTTTCTAACATAAATAACCTCTCTCCTCTCAAAACAAGATAACTAATCCCACATATTACATCTAATGGTTTATTAGGCTCTCATTAAGTAAATATTACAAAAGTAAATGTTTCAAAGTGCTAGATGATTCTTCTCGGATACTGCTAAAGCACATCCTGATCCAATAACAAGCAGAAATGATATTAATTGCTGGAAAATATAATAATAGTCATTAGTAGCATTAATTCTGTTAAATAAATTCTGAAAACTGACGGAAACCCTAGCTTAAATGAAACGGACGGAAACACCCCTAATATTGTTCAAAACTCATTTTAGATATAAATGATAAGACTTTATTTGAGATAGCTTTCATACTGCTTTCTAAGATGACTTTTTAGTATAAAATTTTTAATTTTTTAAAATTTTTAATTTTTTAAATTTTTGTACTAAAAAATTCTGTTAAAATGTAACAAAAAATTGTCCCCAAAGAAGCTTTAAAATTCATAGAGATGGAAGTTGTAGGTTGCTATTGATTCTTAGGTTTAGTTTCTTCTGAATTTCAAAAGCTGACTGTTGGCTACAAAGTCAAAATTAAAGAAGAAAGAAATTTTTGCTAACTATTAAATTATTCAATGAAAACTTATATTGTGGCAGGAATTGTAATAAAAGCTTATTGAATAATAGGTACACCACCTTAAGAGAAAACAACTCGGGTTGCTTTCTTCATCATAAATACCCCATTGATACTATATTTGAAAAGCTTGAACCATGCTACACATGCAACAAACAATCATAAAAGAAAATTTACCTCTAAATTGTAGTGAACAAGTTTCTACAAATTGATAAACTAGAACATATGGAACAAGTAAATTAACTTAAACATGAATAAAAATAAATCTTCAACTCTAAACTGAATGTAACAGTTGTGCTACAGTAAAAAAAGATTTTCTTACTTTTTTTGTTTTTAATAATAATAATAGGTCTGCTATTAATAAGATGGTGATGCAAATCTAAGTAGGAATGAACAAGTGCAACATTAGAGTAACAAGAATTGAAAAGTGATAGACTGATTAGTAATTTTTAGAACTAACATCAACTTGCACAAAATAACTTTTAAATCCCTATCAATGATGTTAAAAAACTTTTGATCAGACTGTACCATATTATAAAAGTATATGCAAATTATAATTCTATATGTAAATGTATGTGCCTGAAAAAAGTGAAAAAAATGACGATGTGTCGAGTATAATTCCCAGGAGAATTTTACTAAAATTTAGTTTAGAAAAAAATTACTGATCCTGTGAACCATTCTAGGTTATCTTCACAAATGAAAGTGAAATAGCAAAAGTAAGATATATCCTAAAAGTTCTTTTTGGGATTTTCTCTTTTAAAATTATTTAAAATATCTAAATTAATAATTTTCTTAATTTATGAAAATAAAAAATACGTAATACAATAAGTTAATTTGAATCATCTAAATAGTAATCCTTCACCTCTATCGAGTTCGTGCAGATTCGAAATCAAAGTAAAGTTGCACATTTATATATCTCCGTAAGATACCAAATATAAATTTATCCTATGTCGAGATCTAATTAATACTTGTTCAAAATTTATTGTTGAATCCATGACTTTTCCGTCGAGGTCATATATCACATTTGATTTTAAAGAGTTATTGGCCAACTACACAATTAAAATAAGCATATGAAAATATGAAACAAAATATAACATTTCTCTCCACAAGTAATCTATTCTTTGAACATGCATAACAATCAACACACAATTTGTTTATAAAAGCATATTTAATTATAGAACATGGTTTAAATAACAAGTACAAAATATACATGAAAATAAGAAATAAGAGTAGAAGTTAGAGGGTAGAACCAGTATGATTCAGGGAAGCTACTAGAAATAAAAAAAAATTTAGTCTTATATACTCGTATCTAAATACTCAATATTACTCCTCTCTGGCACGCACTTATAACACACAATAATAAAAAAAAAGATGCACTCTATCCACACTCCCCCATAACATGCCCCTTTTGCATGAGAAATGAGCTACATATTCATAGATTTTGAAAATAACTGCAATGGTGCAACAACAGTAACTTATGTTGTGTTATGATGCTTTTTGGTTTTTCACTATGGCACTATATTGAATCAACATGTCAGTTCACATATCATTACATCGGTTCATTAATTCAACCTCATCAACTATCACTGTCGTAGCATTAGGAGTATTTAGCATTGCAATGGTAATATAGCACTGTGATGCTTCCATCTCATCAGTTCAATCATCACAGACATAAATAGGGAACGCATCTTTGCAGTTGGCAATTCCTACATAGAAAAATTATTAAACTTTTAACAACTAACAACTAATACACCTAAAACAATACTCTGCTTAACATAAATTAAGATTAAGAAATAAAAATGAGAAAATGGCTTGATGTAATTAGGGATGTCAAAAATTGACACAACCTAAAAACGCGACTCAAACCTGACCCAAATTTTTCGGGTTAAGGTCAATCCATTTTTAAGAACGGATCGGGTTTGGGTCCCAATTTTCAATATGTTTCAAATTCCAGGTCGGATTTGGGTTGGGTCAACCCGGAAACCCGGATTTGACCAGGTTTTGACCCGAAAACCCAGGTTCGACGGATTAGGAAGCCTTGCTCAATGACGAGTACGTAGAAGGCCGCACAATCGTGTGTAGTCGGGCGACGTTGAGGTCAGACAGGCATAGGTGGAGTCCGGACCTCACGTCGAATGACGGAGGCAAAATAAATCAAGTAGGCGGGGGTTCAAGAGGCATAAGTACGCACATGTGCGGAACTAGCTGATCGCATGACATTGGTCTTCCATAGGCTAACCGCACGGTGCAGATAGGTCAGAACTCGAAAGTCATGGCTGCTCGATGACGTTCTTTTTGTTGGACCGAAAGTAATGGCGACGACGGGACTTAGGAGGGAGGGAGCTGCCTCGATCGTTGAAATTTGCGAAGGCAACCAACACCTCCTTCGATGACGTTCCATCCGGTCGAGTCGACGACAGCTCGCCATTTTTTGCTAGATTGAAAGTAAAGAAGACGACATTTTGGCGAGTCATGTCAGGTTGACCCGAGTCCGAAGCAAGTCGGGTTCAGGTCCGAGAAAGTGATCCGTTTTAAAGAAAAGGTTCGATTTAGGTCGAGTCAGTTCCAGGTTAGACCCGTAACCCGATTTTGACAACCCTAGATGTAATGTATCTTTAAGGAAAAACTACTGCATACCAAGAAACTCCAACAAGAACTCTAGGGCCTTTCCTTTGTCCCATTTGATGATGGGGTGAGTCTTTAGTACCACAAGGAAAAAAGTTGCAGATATCAAGTAAAATTCAAGTTACAAAAGAAGATAAATTAAAGAATTTTAAGTACAAAAAAAGTAAACAAATGATTTAAGTTAAAAAATTCACACATTTCTTTCCATAGTAAGCTTAAGCTTTGGGTACTTTAACGCTAACTTGTTCAGCTAAATCACTCAATCACTGTGTACAGAAAAAACTTATATATAAATAAGCGAAGAGCTAAGAAAAAGACAGATGAAATTCAATATGATTTTTTTTTCTATTTTTTTGATGTACTACAATATGATTCATTAATTTCTAGTTCAAACATATAAGTGTACTGACAAACAAAATTTTATGTTCTCCACCTTAGCTCTAAGTGTTCCTTTGGTTGTCTCCAGTAAAATCTTATAAACCTTAAAATAAAAGCCCTTAAGTTCCCAATACATAGCTCAATGGTAGTTGCATTGCATTTGAGGGATAAAACTGCAAGAGGTAAAACCTACCTTTATCAAACATGGGAGGGAACTTTCTTCCTAGGTAAAACGCAAGGCACATATAAGCTATCAGTAATTGCATACAACAAAACAAATCAAAATGATATCAAACGAAACAAGAAAGAAAAAAACAAGGAGAAAAAGCTCATTACCATAGAGGTGAGCTCTTGTGATGACTTCCGATCTGAAAGGAACTACATCATAGAATAAGGCGAAGAATCATATGTAACAACTATTTTAAAATTATTCGTGATGTGAAGAACCCAGATGAGCTCCCATCATGACTTCCAATCTAACAAGAAGAATATTATAGAAGAAGGCGAAGAAGCTCTTTAGCGACTCTTTCAAAACTATTCTTTAGAATAGCCGACGAAGTGTGCAAGGAGAAAAAGAAGAGAAAGATCATTACCTTCGCAGCAAACTGCCATCATGAATTTCGATCCATCAAAAGCAGTGTTGTGACTTCACTGTGAATTCCCTAAATCTAGAATAACACGTCAAGGTTTAAAATTGCATAAATAAGCCTCGAGGCGGTTTTCGTCCGTGAGGCGAGGCGTAAGCCTTGAGGCGGTCTGAGGCGTAAGCCTCACAGTCGCAGAATTGCGTAAATGAGAATTTAAGGGTTTTAGCAGGTAAATAATAGTAAGATTCTATCATACAATAAAAACATCTAAATGACAAGTGGAATTAGTGAAAATTAAGAAAATATATGCAATAAAAGCATGTTCCAAAGTACAAAACCATAAAATTAGAGTCTATCAGAACTCCCAAAGTACAATTAAGAAGGAACATATAAAATCCAATTATCTCCCATCACTAAATGGGTCTTCAAGTGAATCTTCTTCTCCAATTGTATCTATGAATGTCATGTCTTCATCATCTTCAATATGACTCACTTTTCTCTTCCCTGTTCAATAAGAATGATCATTAATTCATTATCACGTTAATTGCTCACTTGATATAAATATAATATAATAACATATAATAAATTGTAAAATACCTTTACTTGATTGTTGTGTTGTAGAGCTAGTGGATGTGTGTGGTGTGATACTAGTGGATGTGCCCACTTGATCTGCTTCGCTCCTCAAGACATCCACATTTAGATCCTCTAGCTGTAAGTCTGATAATGACAAATCTGTCTCATCATCTATGAACCACTCATTATCAGATGACACATCATCACACACCAACGGGTCCTCTAGCTTTATGTATAATGGAGGAAGAGCCCTTTCCACTCTCGTTCCCGAAGTAAGCACCATGTTCGACCCTTTCATCAAATTGCTCATGTTGTAAGTGTTTTGCCGTGGTTCTTTTCTTCATGTAAGCAATAGTTTCATCATTCATTTTGTATGGCACTTTTGCACTCAGTGCTACGTTCTTATGAGAGTATGATAAGTGTTCCTTCATGCGGTTTACTCCGCCCTTCACCACTTTCTCATAAAAATTGCATTTTAAATATACATACGTCTTCTCGCCGCCTCTAACATCAACTTGTACATTGTATTTCCAAGAAGGGTCACACCGCAATGATGTATTTGTCTTTTCCTTTCCCCTAACCATGTTTCCTAATGCACAAATACGAAAATATACAAAAAATCTCAAAAAATAGAAAAACCTAGATTTTTATAACTTGAAAAAACTTTTCTTGAACTTAAAAAAAATACCTAAAACCTATAATGGAGTGCTTGTAGAGGGCGGCCGGACCTTTCTTGCTCATCGGCGTGAGGTGGCGCCGGCGGGAGAGGTGGCAGACAGCAAACCGAGCGGAGCCCGCGCGGAACTTCTGCAAATGGAGCACCTGCTTTGCGGGAGGATTTTTTTCGATTCACTAGAGCCGAATGGTATAACAGGAGAAACAAGTCATTTTTAAGTAGGTGGGACCCGGTTTAAAGAGGCGTATGCCTCACATGATATTTCGCAATAGCGCCTTAGAGGCTCCAAAATTGCATGGGCTTTAAGGGGCTTGAGGGCTAAATTACGCAAAGGCGCGCCTCTAATTGTGACTGCAGTTCCTGTTGTGACTATGAAACAACAAGAATAACATCCTAAGAAACTTTAACTCGTTTAAAACTCTTATGTACGAAAAGTTGAATAAGAATTGACAGACTGAATAGCTAATCACGGGAATGGTATCTGAAATGGCACTAAAATAAATGGTGATGATTTTTAAAAAAAAAATTAAAATAAGGATCAATCATGCTTCTTTATGAGAAAAATCATAAGCCACACTTATATAATATTATAGATTTAACATCATTTAGTTTAATGTTTTTAAACGCAAAAAAAAATTCAAACTTCATAAAATTTATAGATTTCTTAAAAATTGATTTTTTTTTTATTATTATTTCTAAAACCTGGATCTATTTATAAGCAACCATATGTTTACGGTAAAACCTAAAATCTTATAGGAAAACCAAAAAATAAGAAGAGAGCATAAGAGGAAAATTGCTTGGTATAGATAGTTTAGGTCCATTATATCCCTAATCATAGGATCTACAACAGTTGGAAGTTCCAATGTCTTCAATTGCGGTAAAACATGAATGATGCTAAAATGATTATGATATATAAAAAACCATAAAAAATAAAAATGAGTCCAAGTCACATTGGTAGTGAGATGGTGCAATCTTTTCAACAGTTCTCCTTCCAATCAGCAGCTCAAGAAGAACTACTCTGAATGCATAGACATATTTTTTCTTAATAACCTTGCCTAAAATAAATGTAATTTCAAATATGAGTAATTGATGAAGAAGAAATTTCAGTTCATGTGAGTAATGAAGTGACAAACCATCTAAAATATATTTTGGTACAGTGTTGTCTAGCACCCTTATTTAGGCCAAAACCTAAAATCTAGTTTCAGAATAGTGATTTATTTGAAGAATATTTTTCATATTACAATTTGATGTAAACATAGTAAGATGCCACTGTAAAAAAATTAGGTACCTTAGCATTAAAATCCAAATCAAGAAGAGTAATTGATACCTTCAAATCTCAATGAATCACATGAATCACAGGAGGGTAGCAGTGCTCATTAAGATCTTCAAGTCCTCTACTCGGCATTAAATTGGGAAGTAGCAAATGTGATTCATTACTGTAATGTATATGGCAAATCCGAAAAAAATCTTAATGAATTTCAAAAGCCTAACCTTGTTGTCTCGAGTGTAATTTTCATTCGCAAATGCCAAGTTAAAGCTGGTCCATGAGAATTTGCTTCAAGCTAAAAAATCTACTATTTTTATTTTTATTCCAAGACAACAAAAAGAAAGTTCCTGCAATTTTTTTCCAAAGAACCATTATGCAGCAACTTATAGACAAGGAATGTGGTTTCCCCATGCATGCAATAACCCAAAAGTGAGACAATATTTGGGTTTTCGATTCTTACTAAAAAATCCAATTCATTCTACAAATGCAAGTTGAATTAGTAGTTCAAACGTAAACTAGTCAACTGATATAGATAGTTAAGAAAATCGAGAGATAGAATTTATATCAAAAATTCTCTCATAGTCCTGACCACAGCCATCTAACTTCATTACTGCTGCAAGAACTCCATCAAAGCAAGATTGATAAATATGGCCAAGCCTCCCTTCTTCCAAAATATTATTCTTACTAAAATTTTTGGTGGCCAATTCCAAAGATGAGTACTCGATCTTTGCAAAAAATGTTTTCTTGTTCATCATCTGTATTGAATTAAACTAGCTAAAAATTGGACCCAAGGGAAGTCCTTTAGTAGCATAATCTACACCAAATGTAATATACATGTAGCATACTGTTAAAAACTGTTTCTACAAATTCAAGCTCAGACAAGGTTTGGATGTCTTTGAAGCATTGAACCAGGTGATTCTTTGGCCAGATGATCCAGAAGAAAATGATAGATAGATCTACGCATGAAATGGCAATAGATGAGAGAGTAATTTCCATGATCAGTCCTTTGTTCAAATGGTGGTGCTGAACTACAACAATTACCTTCGTCACTGCAACCAAAAACATTAGAAGATTTATGTAAAAACGTTATAATTTGTTAAGAAAAAGATATTAGATATCTAGATAAACCAGCAACATCGAAGCTCCAAAAGTCAAAAAAAAAAAAAAAAATGCTTTTAAGTTACAAAGTTGGTGAGAGAATTGAAAAGCTTAAAAGAAGTTACTAAAACTTACTAATAAACAAAATTTCCAACATGTAATGAAGTAGAAATATGAAAGAAGGAAAAAAAAAAAGATATATAGAAATGATGAAGAAAGTGGATAAGCAACTATCTCTAGGACAAGGCACCAGAAGAACGGGTGGCCCATAAACTTGCTTAAATAGAGGGGAGAGGGGTCGAGCATGGGAAGGCAAAGAAGAATTTTAGCAACTCTTTCAAAACTATTCTTCAAAATAGTCGAAAAGTGTGCAAGGAGAAAAAAAGAGAGATTGTTACCTTCGCAGCGAACTCCGTCATGACTTCCGATCCGATAGAAACAACATCGTGAATTCGCAGCAAACTCCCTAAACCATAGAATATCGCGTAAAGCTTTTTTAGCAACTCTTTCAAAACTCCTCTTCACGGTAGCACATGGAGGGGCTCCCGACAAGAACAACTTGCTAAGAAACTTCTACTCTTTCAAAACTATTCTTAACATGAAGCCGAATAAGAATTAGCAAACTTAATAGCTAAGCATAAGAATAGGATTTGAAAAGGCGCTAATCAAACGGTGAAGATCTTTTTTAAATAAAAAGAATGATTAGAAAAAAAGAAGAATCACAAGTCACACTTTTAAGTAAAATATGAACAACTTCTACTAATGCATAGTTCTGCATCGTATGGCCTAAAGCAATATAAAACATTAAATGATTTAGTGGTTCCTAGCATCCACAAAGAGGATTACAACTTAGTGTAAATTTGTGAAACAAGAAAAAAAATCCAAAATAATGATTCAAATCAATAAACCATTATGAGAGATAGGGAAAAATAAATGATATTTCAAAAGTCTAACCAAAGTTACAATTAATGGAGTATGAATGAGACTTCAAGAAAATAATGATCGAAGACTAAAAGCATGTACTCTATTAAACCCTTATAATATACAAAAGATAAAAGAACCTAGAGTTCAATCCAAACCATTAAAGTTGTGAACATATAAATAAACTCAAAAATAATTACAATAAGAAATAGTAATAATCCTAAAAATCAAGAAAATGATAAGATAAATGACCATTAATCAACAATTTCCATAAGATGATAAAAAATGTTAATCACAATAGGCCAGATCGGATGATAAGCAAAAGTATCCCATACTCGAGCGATACTCCAAAAAAATAGGGACAATAATTGAATCCAACAATGCATCGCAACAAACAGTACTTTCAAGAAGTCTAGAACATCATATTCTAAAAAAAGAAGCTAAGAAAATAAATCCAACGCATGTGATAATTAGAATAAGATTCAAATGTCATTTAATGTATTAATGATATAATCTCTACCAACTCCCAATCATAATATTCATTCAACCCAGTGACATGTTCTAAAAAAATTATCGCAACACAAAGATTTTCATTGAAGGATCTTTAAGAAATCTCAGCAAACAAATCACGATAAATTTAAGGAAAATGTTGAATGCAAACTTTGAAATAGTTAACTAAGCAATAGAGTAGTCCTAGAATCAAAATGACACCTAGTATGAAAACAAGCAAAATCAACAAAACTAGACGTAAATAGAATTTCATCAATGAATCATAAAAAACAGTAAATGGCAACATGATAAACTCCATTGAAAAGACTTCACCACATAACACCTTTTTCTACTAGACTATTTCTAGAAAGCAAGAGAACCAAAGAAGAGAACTATAAATAATTTCACTTCGGCCTTTTGTTTCTTTCCAATTCCCATGTGTCAACAAGCAAATCTCACAAAAAGTATGAAAACTTCAGTAAAGAAGTTGTTTCAGGTCTTATGCACGATGAAATTGGAGCAGTGCTTAGATTGTCTTTCTAGAAGTCATAGTTGGAGCATGAAAAATGCCTCACAATATACCATCTGCAAATACAAAAATAAAATTGAGTAAATTAATTAGTGAAAATGCTTTAATAAATTTGTTTGAATTTGCAAGGACTTACATTGTAGAAATATGAAAATGAGGAATGTCAACAATCTTGTGCCTGTCAAAACTTGAAATCATTTGATAACATTTCTGCAATTATGGACGACAATTGTTGATGATCATATTTTCCAAGGAGTGGGAGAGGTCTGGATTAAGAGTAATCGCTAGATAGATAATTAAAAGCTCTTAGGATCTCCATTGGCAGCAAAGAGTCATCGGTGGCATTTTAAATTCTAACTTCACTGAAATATATTAGATAAAATTTTTAAATAGTAATTTTTGAAGCATAAAATTAGATCAGAATGCTATTATGCACATCTTAAGACTAAGCTATATATTTTTGCCAAGGCATCTACAAAATGGTTTCACTTTTTGTTTCATATTCCCACAAGATCACAACTTCCAACAAGAAACGTTAATTATTATGTGGATCACATTGGGAATTATTTAGTCATCTCATAATCCAAGAGAAACAATGAAGGATATTTGAGAAAAGTATTTTAATGTTCTGATTAAGAAATCTTTCTTTTAAAAGATTGATACTAAGATTATACCATATTACAAAATGCATGATTTATTATATGAATTGGAATGATCTATTTCTACATTTGAATACTTTAGAGTTATTGATAATGAAGATTTGCCCTCAAATATTTCTGAAATAATTCGACACTTGTATATTAATACCAGCAATCTAAAACTACTCGGGAAGATGAATAAATTTAAATATTTGTGTTCTCTTCATTTATATTTTGGACAAAACAATCATGATTTTGATAAGGTGCTTTCTAAAATTTTTAAAGAATTAAGAAGCATACTTTTGTCATGCATAGATGCTCCATTTTTTAAAACAATACCTAAGATAATTAAATTCTGATACATTCTCCATATTTAGAATTGAAGACCACTATTACTATGCAGATCTTTATATAGTCTCCATTACTTACAGTTCTTAATATATTATAAATATTGCTCACCTCATAATTACTTTCCAACGGAAATGAGAAATCAATCTGATCTGCGTATGCTGATGTTGTCTACACATATGTATCGTTGGATTAGTGGAGTTAAAAATCTAATCTCTTCAATAGCTGGAATTAGTTTGCTTTAAAAATAAGACTGATTATAGAATTGGAGATCTAGAGCAGATGAATAATCATTCAACTATTACATATCAAATTTCTTGAGAGCATAAATGATACCAAAGAAGCTTGCACTGCAAAATTAAGTGACAAGAAGAATTTAAAGTTGTTAACTTTAGATTGGAGTGACTTTGGTGTTCGGGGTACTAAAAGAAACAAAATTCTTGGAGGGAACAAAGGCTAGGAAGGCAAGAAAGCAAGCAATCTAGGCTATGAAGATTTTCTAGTAAAGAAAACACAAAGAGGGAGGGAGATTTGACAATTCTCGGATCTTTGGAACCATATTGATTTTTAGTTTTTTTTTTTTAGAGAAAAAAGACCAGGAAGATTAGAAGGCAAGCACTGCAGGTTTGAAGGGTGACTAAATTTAGATCACACAAAGGAGGTAGGGTAGGTAATGTTCGGATCCGAGGGCAAAATTAATGTGAAGTTCATGGAAAGAAGAAAAGGCTAGAAAGGCAAGAAGGCGGGTAATCCAGGCTACCAAGAGATTCTAGATGCAAAAAACACAGAGGAAGGGAGGTCTGACAATTCTCGAATATTTGGAACCATATTGATTCTTAGTTTTTTTTATATGAAAAAATACTTGGAAGATTAGAAGGCAGGCAATGCACGTTTGCAAGGAGACCTAAATTTAGTTCACGCAAAAGTAGCTAGGGTAGGTAATGTTCAGATCCGAAGAACAAAGTTAATGTGAAGTTCATGAAAAGAAGAAAGGCTAGAAAGGCAAGGTGGGCAATCCAAGCTACCAAGAGATTCTAGATGGATAAACTTCAGAAATGAAAAGTTTTTGAAGCGACGAATAGGAGAAAGATAGGCAAGAAGGTTGGATCTATAATAATTTGAGTTGGATAAGTACTAATCATTCCAAAGAGGTAGGGATGTTCGGCAACTTTTGGAGTTCAGCAACTTATTGTAAATGTAAAACCTTAAGTAAAGAAAGACATTCCAATAAGGGAGAGATTGTAAGGATTTGATCCTTCTAAAGTTAACTCATAAATAGACGAGCTAACTTGCAAAAACCACTGCTGCCTAAATTGGAAACTAAGCCAGCTCATTTTTTATCCTCAATTGTTAACTTTTGGATGGAGTTCTTAATGGTGTCATTAGCAAAACAGATGGATCATTAATACTGAGCTGGCGAGTCTCAGTAGTCTCCACTTCTTGTAGTTCTTCGGGTGAGATCAAATTGGGGTAATCTCTAATTTCCAATCATTTGAGTGCAGGAATTTCATCAGCTAGGGGAAGAGATGTGATGTTTGAACAACAAAAGACTTTTAAAACTTCAAGGGGAACAGACTCTGAGATGCTATAACAGTTTAAAGCTTTCCATCCAATGTTATTTGCATTTAATGTCTTGAGCATAGGAGGCCAAGCGGGCAACTCTTGCAAATTTGATCAGTTTTCTAGGCATAGTTCTCTCAAGCATGGAAACTGTTAGGCCGGTTCACCCTAAACCGGTCCAGCAGACTCAAGTTTATAGGAGGCAGAACATGTCTGCCTCCCTAGGTCTTGCCCGACCACATGGTGGGCCCCAACTAGCCCAATGGATTTCAAATTGAAAAGGAGGGAGTGGCTAGGTCTTGGGAGGGAGATTAGAATAAGAAAGTGTTTGTATTAAGAGCATGAGATGTTTAGAGAATGATTATTTTTTGATTTGTGCTCAATTAGGGTTTCTTGGCGACTTGGCTCTAGACTCTCTTGTATATAGATTTGGGAGAGACAATCCTCCTCTAGAATTGAGGATCTCTTGTATCTTGTTTTCCTTATTATTTGGCTTTGATTTTCCTACTACAATATATTGTTTTGGGCTGTTTTCACCCATATTTTGCATAATCATCGCTACTTTTAACCAATTGGTGATAGGTTTGCTAGCAAACTCAAGTATTTCCTATCAGAAACAATCAATAATATTCCCCTATAGCCGCATCAAACCAATTCTCCCGTGCATTCAAATTTTTGATACACAACATCTCTAGAGTTTGAAAGACAAAATCTCTATCATTCCCATACAATTTAATACAAAGTTGTTTTACTTTTGGCATACGAACAAGAGTAAGAAACTTGAGAAAGAGAAATACAAAAAAGGAAGTAAAGTGTGCCACTTCAAGCAATTGATCTATAAAAGTTGAATAATTCTATAGATGTTTTGGTAAAAATGTATATCTTAATCTTAAGATATGTATGATAAAATTATGATCCAATTTTATAATTTCAAAATTATTGTTTAAGACTTTCATCCAATATCATTCAGTAAAACTAAAATTTAAAACACCGCGGATGACCATTGCTACCAACAGAGATTCTTAGAACTCTTTAACTATCTGTCCAGCGATGACTCTTATTTTCTTATTATCATCAAGATTCCCCATATTAACAAATGTATGATAGTTGAGGAGTTGCAAACACTCACTTCATCCAAGCCTCATAATCTTAATATTTCCAATTTCTTTTTAATTACCTTTGATATCATCATTGCAATAGAGCCTATTCGACTTGTTATCAAACTTTTGCTTCCCAAACCTCCATAGGCCAGAGGTGCCAACACATTCTCCCATTTGACTTTATCCTACTCCTCCCAAATGTAATCCAGAATGACTAAAATTTTTTGGACATCACCTTGACCTTAAAACTCTCTTGAATGTCATTAAGTGACTGACTACATCTTTTTTCATGGGATGACATCATCTTTTGACTCTTTTTATCCCAGATTTTAAGATCAAATTTCTTGTCATTTCATCTTCATAGTATTAAGTGACTTTCCAACCTCCATGACCGACCATAGATAGAAGAGAAATGTTTCTATACAACTTTGTGGTTGTAATATGAGTTGGTTTTCATTTGATGGCTTCCTTAAACACAGCATAACAAACTCCTTATTCTTTAGCTCGGCCAATGAGATCATTTTAGGAAAGGAACTTGTTTCACATGTTTTTTCCAACTCAACTTGGCTCTCCTACATCTCTAGCATTGTGTTTTCTGTAAGGTAAAAAAATTTACCAACATCAACTGAAACTTCATCAAGTTTATTCACTACCACCTTCAGTTTCTTCAATGTGGAATCAATATAGATAGCACATTTACCAAATTTTATAAGTCATTCCTTTATGTTCAACTGCTTCTGAAGTTGCTTGTGCTCAAACACATCGAGCAAATCATCTGCCTCATCAATGACATCTCGTAGAAGCCATAACCATTTGTTGAGAGATGCGTTTTGATCTCTGATATGTATTTCTTTGGAAGCAAACATGACAGACTGGATCAAAAGGGGGGGTGGGGGTGGGGGATTTTGCCGCCTTTCCAGCTCCTTATTTATGCTTTTGCTCCAAATGTATTGATTTTGCAGGTACATAAAGTCGATGTGAATGAGCCTCTCCATGATTCAACCACCAAACCATTCTAGCACCACATTCATCAAGATAGAGTAGAACAATTAAAGAAGACTCTGTAATAGATAAAAAGCAAAAGGTCAATAAACCAGAGGAAGAGTGGAGATGAATGAAAAAATGAACTAACAAAAGTCTGATTTTTAGCTCAAAAAGTAAACTATAAAAGAATTAAAATATTTGTATCAATATTTTATTAGACTAAACATACTAAACATAAAATTTTAATATTTGACACTTAAAATGTTAATATTTAATAGACAAAAGTGTAGAAATATATTTCTAAGAGATGAACACATTATGCATTGTATTTTAAAAATAATACAATACATTACAAGGAAAGATTCATATGATTAATCGCTGAAAGCATAATTTACGTACCAAACCAATTTTACTCATTCGTGTGAATCTTGAATTGACAAAGGAGTTAAAGAAAGCTTAACCCTTCTCCTTTAGCATTATATTTAATGCGCGCACACAAAATAGATAGGTTTAACATATAACATATTTATCTCATCTTAAGAAGAAATTTACAAAGACAAATTTTATGTATGTAATCACACATCAGTTTGCACCCCTTTTGCATTTTAACATCTAATGCACCTAGTTATGTCTTGAATGGACTGGGATGAAGAAAAACAAGTGTTAATCTAGTTTCTTTCTACCGATGCAAAATTTGAGATTTATGTTTGCAAAAGTTTTTTTTTCCTCAAGAAAATTGTTGTATAAAAGCCTATCTTTATAAATTTAAAAAAAAAAAAAACATGTTCCCCTTTTCATCTTGTTAGTTAAGAGTATTTTCAATAAAAATCATATTTTATTTTGAAAAGAAAATTTAATATTTCAAAATATTTAAGGATTGTAGTTCTTTAGTTTGCTTTGTAGTGCTATGTGATGGAAGTTACCTTGCTTATCTATGTAGATAAATAGAATTTGAGGATTGTAGTTCACTTCTAAAACATGCAATTAAAATTAATGGATCCTTTAAATCAAGAAAAAATACATGATAGCATTGGGTCATTATATTAAACATAAACATGCTACCTATTAGCCTTGGACATGCTGATGCATAATTCATATCTTGACCTAATGAGTCTATTTGTAGTCAAAAACTCACCTAATGATCGATAAAAAATAATATATCATATACATGCCCTTTCTTTAGCTAGCATGCTCTAAGGTGTGTATGTTTAACTAACCAACCTTCTCTTTCACTTTTTTAGGTTTTTTTTAACTAACCAACCTTCTCTTTAACTGACCTTGCAATCTAGAATATGCATAATTCTAAGGTTTAAGGCCTCATTAGCCTATTCTACCACCCTCAAAGAAACTTTCACAATTCATCATTTACCTTTCAATTTTCAGGCTACATATGCCTGATGAAATCTTTCATGTATTGCAAGGTCAGCAGGTGAATCAGTTGAAGGTGGTTGGCTGGTCACGCATGTAGGTGCTGGTTGGAGAGGCTGACGACAGTAGAGCGCACGAGGGGAGAACGACGTGCAAACTGAAAAAAGATCACTGCTTCGATTGCGATGTTTGAGGCTATGAAATAAAATCACCGAGGCTAAGAAACTTCTTTAGCAGAGAATAGTCGTAGAAGCGCAGGGAGAAAAAGATCGCTACCTTAGCAACAACCTCGCTTCGTGACTTCCAACCGAACATGAACAACGTCGTAGAAGAAGGCGAAGAAGCTTCTTTAGCGGAGAACAGTCGAAGAAGCGCAAGGAGAAAAAGATCGTTACTTCACGGCTAGCTCTCTGCAAGCAACTAATTCAAAACTCTCCTTCACGCGAAACACGCGAAGTCGATGCGAGTTCCCGTCGTGACTTCCGATTCACAGGAGAAGGAGAACAAACATCAAACAAAATGTTGCAATAGAAGAAGAAGACGATGGCGGGAGAATGCGAAGCTCGCAATTTAGCTAAGAGAAGGTTGCGATGGCGGCTGCGTTAAGAAGGAAACCCCTTAGGGCGAAACAGAAGAATAAGAATGTGGAATGGTGGGAATACGAAGGGTTGCGATGGGAATGCGACGTGATTAAGCTATGTGTGCCGTTGATTTGGCTAAGCGCATAGGTTTTATATATTAGTATAGATTTATACTGTAAAAATAATTTTCTTAATTATTCTTTTTATAACACTTACACTCATTTTATTTGATTAATGAAACTAGTTGAGGGCGACTCTCATACTTACTCAAAGAAAAAAAAAATTATCAATATTCCCCATCTAGTAAATTCAAAATTTGATCCATTTGCAGTACATGAACATGTTAATTCTGGACAAAATTTAATATCATTTAAAATATTTATTTATTTTAGGATTTGAAATCAATGAGTTAACTTGGAATATATTTCATATTATACAATTCATATCGTATAGACTAAATAAATAGAAATCTTGTTCGGATGATCTTCATTTTGAGAATATAATTAAATGTTCTAAATAAAAAATTTGTACAAATCATATTGTATGAATCATATTATATAGATTTTTTTTTGTATTATTCCTATGAATTTCTTATAATTCTTAAAGGAACAAAACAATCCATCTCATATAGTTTTTTTTTCTTTTTTCTTATAAATTAAACAGTATATATATATATATATATATATATATATATATATATATATATATATATATATAAATATATATATATATATATATATTGATATATATAGATAATATAACTTTATAGTAATATCCAAAATTTTAATTGAAGGACCTCAAACTCTCTAATGCTCAAAAGAGCTACAAGCATAAAAAGAAAAATAAAACCTAAGTGCTGAGTTCCCCACTACAGACCAATACAAAATAACTTAGGTACATTCTACGGTTCTCAAGAGAAAGCACCCAAAAAAAGAGGAGCAGACCAACAAACAGCAAAATGCTCCAATCTACCAGCCTCAGATCCAATCCTACAAGCATCAACACCAGATAGATCCTGCAAAAAGGTCTAATAGGAAAAAATGACATAAAAATAATATAAACCAAAAGTAATGTAAAGATAGTCCAACTAATGAATCACATAAGCATAATAGCAATAAAGAAAATTGACATTAGAAGCCAAGTTAATCCCACAATATAACTCAACCAAGACCACAGTAAGACGGTAGCCACCACTGTCCACAACCAGCAACCAATCAAACCAAAGAACCAGAGACAACTTATAGCTGGACCACTCGAAATAGGCAGGGGCAGAACCGGCCTTGATTCTTAGTGGGGGGGGGGGACAAATTTATAAATAACACATCTATACATTGTGTTTAATTTTGCTATGGGACAACCACGTAAAGATAATAGTATTTTAATTTTTTTAGGATGGGCAATTGTCTAAAAACTCTTATAATAAAAAGTAAAAAAAGGATGAAGGGGAATAAATTACCTAAATATTCATATAATAAATAATGTTTTTTATTTTTTTAGGGGCGGCAATTGCCCCCCCCCCCCCCTGGGGGCTAGGTGGTTCCGCCCCTGGGAACAGGCACCATAGTAATCAGTCAGAGAAATAGAAAGCCCAAGACCACCAGGAAATGTTGCAACCCATGACCACGAGTTTGAGATTTTGATGATGCCAAATAATGAGTGTTTTGGAACAACTTTTCATTGAATATTATTTTATTTGCTATTGTCCTTGAGTACTAACATTTCAGGAAGATCACAAGTGACTCAGGATGAAAGGAAGACTCAAGAACGGGTAGATTAGGAGTATGAGTCAGATATTGTATTTTTCTATTTATTGTATTTTTATTTTCTTGAGTCTGGCCACAAAATGCATAAGAGTAAGAGCAACCATGCACATACACAGGGGGAGAGTTTGTTTTTTAAATGCAAAATGTATTAGAATTTCTTCTCTGGAGATCGTACTGTACAATTTTAATTCGTACCGTACGATCCGAGCTATGTGGACGATTCTGTGAATAGATCGTACTGTACGAATACATTCGTACTGTACGATATGTTCAGATCCAAAACCCTAGCCTTAGTTTAGTTTAAATAAGTTATTTTGCGCCGTTCGTACTGTACGATCTATTTTAAATACTTACTTAAATTAACCCGTGATTAGTGCATGAAATCCAGGCTTAATTAAATTTTGAACATCGTACTGTACGAACCGGATCGTACCATACGATGAACAGAGACGAAGTTTGATCGTCCTGGATATCTTCCTGGATGATCTCTTGATTTTTGTCTCATCGTACTGTACGATAGTGACGTACCATACGATGAACAGAAACGACATCTTGTCGTCCAAACCATCGTCCTGTACGAATAGTATTTTGTGGATCGTACCGTACGATATTATATCGTACAGTACGAATTATTTTTTAACTGTTCGTACATCTTCGTACCAGGACGAAGTCTGTTTATGAAGAGCGTACTATACGATGTTGAATCGTACTGTACGAACAGTAACGGCTACTTTTAAAATCAGAGGTTTTTCGAGCCCGTTTTAGATGTCAATCAAGTCCTTTTTCAGTAAGAATCACAAAGGGGGTGAACGTGGTTAGAGAGGGATTCCAAGGGAGAGAGCTCTAGAGAAGTTCTTTAGGGTTGAGAGAGGAAGGAGAAGGTGAGCGTTGTGAGGGAGAAGAGGTGTGAGGGAGATCACACGGTTGCTCCGTACTTGCTGCATCTTGCTTCTCCTGTGGCCCTAGAAGAATTTGAGGGAGGATCTCCAAGGGAAAGGCTCGTCTACATCCGTGACCTCGAGGTTCTCTGCCTTCTCCAGGAGGGAGAAAAACGAGAAGGTTCTCTGCCATCGCCAGGAGGGCGAAAACAGAGTTTGGCACTCCGCCACGCCGGGTTGGTGAAAGGGAGGTTTGTAAAGGCTTCTCCGCCTTGCCGAGGGGGGCAAAAGGAGAACTATTTTTGGTAGTGAAAATCCCGGAGCGGAGGACTCCGGGGAGTGGACGTAGGTCATATTTTGACCGAACCACTATAAAAATTCTTGGTGTATTTTTTCCTTATCGTCATTTATTTTTACATGCATTTAATTTTCATAATTATTGCGTGGTGAAATTCGTGGAAGAAAATTTGTTTAAGTTTTGTTATAAAATTTCAAAAATAACAAAAAAATTAGAACTCCTGCTTAGGGTTACTTTTTATTGAAAAAGAAAATCACAATTCACCCCCCCTCTTGTCATTTAGTAATTTCAGGAAACCCAAACCAACCCAGGCCATAATAAAGAACAATAAGAGAAGTAGTATAGTAACCAACCCAGGCCATAATAAAGAATAATAAGAGAAGTAGTATAGTAACCAGCAATGACACGCCCACCATAATGCCAGTAGAACTCCATGAGATCAAGGCCAACGAAAAAATAATAAAACTAGTCCAGCACCGGCCCTACCAGGCAGCAAGGCCAAATACTCAAAGCACCCATCCAGAAAAATAGGCAACCAAGAACCACTAGGTAAGTAATGCCAACCCATGCAATAATTTAAAATAGAAAAAGAAGAAGTAGAGTAATCAGCATAAACACACCCACCAAATAGTCAAACCAAGTAAGGAACAATAATTATATTATAAGTAAAGAGAATTTTTTAGGGTTTCAGACTGATTGAATTAATTGTATTGTGGATCATACAATACGGTCAGGCTAATAATTTTACAAAATAGCTTTTTTAGGGTTTTTTTAACCCTTATATAAATATCAATATCCAAGAGTTTGAGAGAGCTTTTTTACTATAATTTTTTCTAAGAGATAGAGAGATTGTGTGAGCTTTTGAAGATAAACTTTCAAGAAGATTTTGGGAGAGAGATTTGTTGAGGCAATGAGAGATCTATTGGGATGGATCAAATGAGTGGGTGATGGATTCACTAAAGGTTGTCTAGTCCAATCTAGTTTCTTATTTCTCTAGATTATTGTAAAAGCTCTTATGAGAAAAGCTCTAATGAGTCTTAGTGGGAAGCTTGGATATAGATAAGGAGGCTAGAGAGAAGTTACTTTTTGAAAAAAAAAAGTGTCGCAAGTAGAGAGAGAGGCTTATCCATGAAGGAGAGGCTTCTCCTCTTTGTTGGAGATAAAATGAGAGGTTTCTCAATCTTATTGAAAGTAAACCGAGAGAGCCAATGGAATTTTATAGGAAAGGACTCAAGGAGTGGAAGCAGATCAAGTTGATCGAACAATTATAAATGAGATTGTATTTTTTTTTCTGCACTTACTTTATTGCAAATTTATTTCCTGTTTATGATAGTTTGATGATTTATGATGAAATTATTGATATTTCAAGCTCGTACTCATAATATTAATTTTGCTTGATAAAATAATTCTATGAAAAATAAAATAAAGTTTTTGAAAATATTTTTTATTGTATTATGATTTATTTTTTAGCAAGTTTCAAAAATAGTTTTTTTAATGATACTGGTTATTATTCTTAATCTAATGTATTTTAAAATATTTTTTTGTGCTTTTATTTAATAATTTTTAATACACACTAATTCCCATCCTCCTAGAATAAATTATTCTGTGCGGACACTAGAAAGAGAGAATCGTCCGAATTTGCTGCCCATTTGCGAAATGACAGTAAAATGACAACAAATATTCAATTATGAATGTGTTTTTACTATCTTCTTGCTATCCTTTTTCAAAAGCTTAGTAAATATTCATATATTTAGTAAATATTAAATATTTGTTGTCCTTTTATAAAAGTGCAGCAAATTAGGACGGTTCACTCCGTCCGATTTCTGCACAAAATAATTAGTCCTTCTCCCCCCTGGTTGTGCTGTATGATTTGTGTTAACATCAAACCATTTTTAATCGGTATGGGGGCTAGTTCTTTTTGTTAGGCTTTAAAATATTAAGAAGATCTAAATATTGTCTGTAGCAAGTGGAACACATCAGAGGGGTACTCAATTACTTGTCTATCTCTTTTTGATAATATTTCTTTTTATTTCAAAAATTTTTTTGATGGCTACATGTATTTAATATATAAAGTTTAGAATAGCTCTGGTATGCTATGCATTGCCCCATACGATATTAAGATAGAAAATGACATTAAAGTTGAATTTCCATTTTGCAGTTGTCATGATAGGGAGTTTTCACAACTAAATTTAAAATATTTAAACAGTTTTTGCAATTCTTTGAAGTCAAAAGACTATATGTGTATTTCTACTTGCACCATTTGCAAAATAATTTGGGATAAGCTTTGCATTACTTATGAATGAACTAATGAGGTGTGTTGATCCTGAATTTGTCAAACCCTGGGTCCAAGGAGTTGACTTGGTCAAATTGACTAAGCCAGGTCTCAAGGCTCTTCCCAACCAATTCAGTGGGTCAAACCAAATCTGTGGAGCCCAGTCCCAGGCCTTGGGTCAACCTGGTTGACCAGGTCAACCTTGGTTGACCCATGTTAACATAATTTTCTCCCATTTGATTCTAATTCAAATTCAGAGCCCCATGTACTCAATTATCACATCCACTGGACTTAGTGGGTCAGACCCAACCCATTGGGCCATCAGTCGGATCGTCATACAGTTGAGACAGAAGAGTTTCGCCTTTGTTTCGCACGGGACAGTTCTGTAGGACTGGATGGAAGGGTCTAACATTTACCTCTATACCAATATATCCATTTAAATCTTTAATATTTTTTTTCTTCAAGAAGTATCTTTTATATTAATTTTTTAAAGTCATTTCAAAATTTTAATTTTGAACTTATATCCAAACCTACGTGAGGAGCATAAACACTTATAATATTAATAATCTTAACATCAACAATAATCTGTAAAGCTATACTTATATCTACAATCTATTAATTTTTACAGCATTATGTTTTAAACTTTTATATATAATCACACATACATTATTTATAGTATGACTCTTACCAGAATATCAAAGTTTAAATACTAAACTATCAATATCTATAATCTTCTCTCTAACCCATTTTGTTTCTTGAATGCATAGAATATTTATTTTCCTATGATTCATAATATATATTAATTCCATTAATTTTCCTATAAGAATACCAATATTCCAAGTTCTTATCTTAATTTTAATTTCATGGATTAGCTTCTTTGCCCACATACGTCCATGATGTGAGAACACTTGCCTATTTAACACTGCACACAGACGCCGGTGCAGTGTCCCATACACACTTGTCACTATATTCAGATCGTATAGTGCGTCGCTTTCAGGGAATGCCCTAGCATTAATACAATATATTAAAAGATTCATGTTATGATTATTCAACAAATTTTATGTTGGCTATCGACTACCTAATGTAATCATCCACTTTTCTCATCTAAGACTTCAAACCTAAAATATTAATTCTTATAAAAAAAATGTGTATAATTATTAGCTCATTCTAATTTTTTATTATTTCGCATCATAATTTAGATATGATAAACTTCTACATATTAAATTTCCACCCAAAAATGATATCAGAAGATTCTGCAATTTCTTTAGGTAATACTTATTTGCTAAGGAATTATTTAAATTACCAAATTTTCTACATAACATGATAAAAATTAAGACTGACAGGTAAAACATCAACTTTATATCTCTTTTATAGCCACGAAACATGACATCTATTAAAGCTTCTTTATATATAGCTAATCAAAATTCAAATCTATATTATTTACCATATGAACAACAAGAAGTGCAAGTCTTCTAAAATCAACACGATTTTTAGAATTCATTATGTGTGAACATTAAAGACAATCACTAAACCAACACTCTGTTATTTATAATTCTCCACTTAATCTTCCTATGCTAAATAGTTATTTATTGGAGAGATTATTAGGTGTGGAGTGCAGATGGGTAGAACCGTCCGCACAAGCACTATACCCAGCTAGGTACCGACACTCAGTACCGCTGGCCGATCCATGGATGGCGTATCGAATGCGACCCCAGGATGGGCGAGGCCACCCGCCGAGTTTAAGCATATCAATAAGCGGAGGAGAAGAAACTTTCGAGGATTCCCCTAGTAACGGAGAGCGAACCGGGATAGGCCCAACATTGGAATCGGGCTGCCATGCAGCAGCTCGAATTGTAGTCTGGAGAAGCGTCCTCAGCGACGGACCGGGCCCAAGTACCCTGTAAAGGGGTGCGAGGGAGGGTGAGAGCCCCGTTTGGCCCGAACCCTGTCACAACACGAGGCGTTGTCGGGTTGTTTGGGAAGGTATCAAGTACTTGTGCAGACAGCGCACACTCCGCACCTAATAATTTTTCTATTTATTGTGATAGCAACATTTTTTCGTTTTGGTTTGTCAATAAAAGAATTCCAAGGAAAAATTGAGTTTTCTTTACTTGATTCATTTACCTTTTATCAAATTAGTGAATCGCCCATCAAAACAAGACGGGAGAATGATTTTGCTGCAAGAAACAAAGATGGAAAAATTAAGGACTGTCCATGACATCTTCTATTAGACCGGTCCAATCGGTCTACACAGGACCGGCTTATGGGTAACAAAGGCGGAGAATTTCTGCCTCTCATGCCTGCTCAAGTACCAGAATCCAAAAGACCTGATTAGGAAGGACTTAGGAGTTTAGGAGGGAATTTTGAAAGAAGGGGTTGTTTAGAGATTTCCTTTTTGATTGTATACATTAAATGGTTTTTTTTTCTAAGATTAGAGCATCTTGAATTTGGCTAAAATTTGAGATCTTTCTTAGGTTTTGGGCTCTAACAATGTCTAGAGAATTGGGAGAGATAGATCCTTCTCTCGAATAGAGGATCAATTGTATCTTGGTATTTTCGGTTTTCATTTCATCAAATAATACAAATTATCTACTATTTTCCTAGTATTTTTTGAAGAATTATCTCTATTTTTCAAAGATTGATAGGAATTACTTGAGATATACAAGTGTTCCCTATCATCTTCATTAAAATAACAAAAGCACTTTTATGAGAAATTTCAAACCTGTTTCATAAACCTTTCCATAAACTGTTTCACTGATTTCCTTCAGCAACAGTAAAATAGTTTCATAGAAGAAATGCATACTCCGTGTAAAAAAACTATTATTACATAACTTTAAAAAATTTACTAGGGAAAGAAAATGGATTACACACATTACAGAGCTAAAGAGAACAACCATTCAACCTGCTATCAATTATTTTGGAAAAATAAATCTGATAACAGAGAAACTTACAAGCTAATGTTAGAGGTTTGAACACACACAAGAAATATGTATCCTCTAAGTATCATGGACACTATAACCATTTAGTTAGTTCCACTATTGCTAAAATTAGTATTAGATATCAGATTCTACAAAAATGAATGCGATAAAGTTGAATAATATAAGATTGAGCAATTTCTTATCTTTATATTCACAAAAAAAAAAAACAAACAAACCTTGAAAGCATCTTCATTAGTTCAATCATCACAGATATAAATAGGGAACACATCTTTGAGGTTGGCAATTCCTACATAAAAAATTTATTAAACTTTCAACCACTAACAACTAATATACCTAAAACAACACTCTGTTTGACATAAATGAAGATTAAGAAACAAAAATGAGAAAATGGCTTGATGTAATTAGTTATGTCAAAAATTGACACGACCTGAAAACCCGACACAAATTTTTTGAGTTAGGACCAACTCGTTTTATAAATGAATCAAGTTTGGATCCGAATTTTTGATATGTTTCAAATTCTAGGTTGGGTTGGATTGGGTCAATCCGAAAACCCGATTTTGACCCATAAACCCATATTTGACAGATTAGGAAGCCTTGCTCGAAGAAGAGTGCGTAGAAGGCTGCACAATCGGGCGACGTTGAGGTCAGACTGGTATAGGCGGGGTCTAAACTTCAGGTCGGTTAACATAGGCAAAAGAAATCGGGCAGGCGAGGGCTCAGGAGGCATACACACGCAGAGGTGCGAAACTAGCTGATCGCACGACGCTGGTCTTCCATGGGCTAACCACATGGTGCAGATAGGTCATAACTTGGAAGTCACGACTGCTCAACAATGTTCTTTTTGTTGGATCGAAAGTAATGATGACGACAGAACTAGGGAGGGAGCTACCTTGCTCATTGCAATTTGTAAAGGCAACCAACACCTCCTTCAATGACATTCCTTCCATCCAGTCTCGGTAGCTCGCCATTTTTTATTTTTTATTTTGTAAAGATGAATACGTGTTGGCGGGTCGTGTCGGGTTGACCTGGGTCTGAAGCAAGTCGGTTTCGGGTCCGAGAAAGTGATTCGTTTTAAAGAACGGGTTAGTGATGCATGCTAATTTCATTTTAATTTTAATTTGAACTTTATTGTAATATGAATTTCATGTTTTTTTTTCTACCTTATGATGGAAAGCAACCAATGATCATGTGTAGGTGGTGCTCTTGGACATGCTATTCCTTTGGTATACTAGTTTCTTTGGTGCCAAAACATTTGGGCTGATTTGGGTTTGAGTCAAGCCCATTGTTTAGGTGTTGTTGTTTGGTGTTGGGGAAAAATAAGGATTTGGAGTTCATTGCTCTAGCCAACAGCTGCCTGTTCGGGTCCGTAGTTCTGCCTGTTCAGGTCCCAGTTTTTTTTGGGTGTGCCTGTTCAGTCCCTTGCTTTCCCGTGGTTGGCCTGTTTGGGTCCCTGGCTGCTGTTGTGGTTCCTCTAAGTATTTAAAGCTAGATGCTTTTGTCTTCTATGCTCCCAACATAATTTAAATGTTGTCTTTTTCTTCTCTTTTCTGGTTCGCTTGAGTGGGCGGCTGTTTGACTCCCTTTCTTCACCTATAAATAGGGGCTGCTTTGTGACATTTGGTTGCTGATTTTTGATGAGTGATAAACACTAAAACTTGAGGGTTTTTTCTTTGATAGCTTGCTAGCTATGTTCCCATTTATCTTCTCCTCTACATAATTTCATCTCGGGCTTCTTATCTATTTCTTAACTACGCAAGTGTCCACCCCATTTGTATCTTTCTTCTAAAGCTTTTGAAGGTGTTGGTTGGCCGGTTTGTTAGCTTTTGCCGGAGGAGTTTTTGGTGGGCGTTGGCCCAAAGTTGCTGTGGTGGACCTCTGGTTTGCATGCTTTGAGCACTAATCATTTTACCTACTATTTTCGATGCATGAGAGGTGACCACTAGCTGGTTGTTCTAAGGGTAGTTTTTATTATTTTTAATTTTCTTAGTGGTTAACTTCTGTTTGTTTTCAAGTTTGTTTGGTGCTGGCCGACTAAGTGTTGAATTGAGTCGGGTTCTACTTTCCTTAGTATTTTCCTTTGTTTGGTTTTTAGTCTGAGTTGCTTACATCAGTTAGGTTCAAGTCGGGTCAACTAGTGTCGAGTCAATTCTAGATTAGACCCGTGACCCAATTTTGATAGCCCTAGATGTAATATGTCTTTAAGGCAAGACTATTGCATATCAAGAGACTCCAACAAGAACTCTAGGGCCTTTCCTTTGTCCCATTTGATGATGCGGGTGAGTCTTTAGTACCAAAAGGAAAAAAGTAATAGATATCAAGTAAAACTCATGTTACAAAACAATATAAATTAAAGAATTTTAAGTACAAAAAGTAACCAAATGATCTAATTTATAAAACTCACCTTTCTTTCTAGAGTAAGCTTAAGCTTTGGGTACTCATGCAACAGTAACTTGTTCAGCTAAAGCACTCCATCAGAGTACAGAAAAAGCTTATATATAGTCCTTCCCACAGCCATCTAACTTCATTACTACTGCAAGAACTCCATCAAAACAAGATTGATAAATATGGCCAAGCCTCCATTCTTCCAAAATATTATTCTCACTAAATTTTTTGGTGGCCAACTCCAAAGATGAGTACTCGATCTTTGCAAAAAATGTTTTCTTGTTTATCATCTGTAATGAATTAAACTTGCTAAAAACTGGACCCAAGGGAAGTCCTTTAGTAGCATAATATAAACCAAATGTAATATACATGGAGCATACTGTTAAAAACAGTTTCTACAATTCAAGCTCAGACAATGTTAGATTTTCCATGGTTTTGGATGTCTTCGAAGCCTTAAACCAGGTGATTCTTTGGCCAGATGATCCAGAAGAAAATGATAGATAGAACTATGCATGAAATGGAAATAGATGAGAGAGTGATTTCCATGATCAGTCCTTTGTTCACATGGTGGTGCTGAACTACAACAATTACCTTCGCCGCTGCAACCAAATATATAAGAAGATTTATGAAAATAAAAACTTTATAATTTGTTAAGAAAAAGATATTAGATTTAGAGAAACCAGCAACAGGGAAGCTCCAAAAGTCAAAATAGAAGAAAATGCTTTTGAGTTGCAAAGTTGGTGAGGGAAGCTATAAGCTTAAAAGAAGTTACTAAAACTCACTAATAAGCACAATTTCCAACATTTATGAAGTAGAAATATGAAAGAAGAAAAAAAAAACATATATAGAAATGGTGAAGAAAGTGGATAAGCAACTACCTCTAGGAGGACGCACTAGAAGAACGGGTGGCCAAGAAACTTGCTTAACTAGAGGAGAGAGGGGTGGAGCATGGGAAGTCAAAGAAGCTTTTAAGCGACTCTTTCAAAACTATTCTTCAAAATAGTCGAAGAAGCATGCAAGGAGAAAAAAGAGAGAAAGATTGTTACCTTTGCAGCGAACTCCCGTCATGACTTCCGGTAGAAACAACATCGTGAATTCGCGTCGAACTCCCTAAACCCTAGAATAACGCGTAAAGCTTTTTTAGCAACTCTTTCAAAACTCCTCTTCACGGGAAGCACATGGAGAGCTCCCATTGTGACTACAATCCGACAAGAACAACTTGCTAAGAAACTTCAACTCTTTCAAAACTATTCTTAACATGAAGCCGAATAAGAATTAGCAACCTTAATAGCTAAGCATAAGAACAAGACTTGAAAAGGCGCAAATCAAATGGTGAAGATTTTTTTAATTAAAAAATAAAAAGAATGATTAGGATATGTTAGACCGGCCCATCCTGGGCCGGTTGGACCGGTCCAACAGGGACCGGTCCAATTCTACGCGAGGCGGAGAAGGACGGGGCGGGCGGAAGGCGCGATCCGCGTGGAGCTGGAGGGGGAAAGTTAGGAGGGAAATTTTGAACGTGTGAGGCTGTTTTAGGAAGTTTATGATTGTCCTTTATTGTCCTTTATGATTAATTCTGGATAATTAGGAGTTTGGGGGGAAAAGGAGAGGTATCTTGAATTTGAGTTTTCTCTTTGAGATCTAGGTTTTGTTTTGGGCTCTTGGCTTTGCCGGAGACTTTGGAGAGTACGTTCTTCCTCTCGAATTGAAGAACAAACTGTATCTTTGTTATTTGTTTCGTCTACTAGTAAAAATACAAGTCTTGGCTTGCGTTGTCTCTAAATATTCTCGCATTATTCACTGTTTTCCCTGCGCATAGTTGCTGTCCACTGCTGGAGACAGCAGTTTTCTCCTTGTTCGGCTTCAGTTTTGGTTAGGAACTACTTGAAATCAAGTATTTCCTATCAAATTGATATCAGAGCACCGATTCGGGACCACCGGCGGCTGAAATTCTGAAATTTCAGCAAGATCGTCGTCTCCGGAAAAAGTTTTTTGTGGATCCGTTAAAAAAAAGATGGCCGGGAAGAAGGTGGAAGTTTTAGAAGGCGAGTTTGGTCAACTGAAGACAGATCTGGAGGGGAAATTCTTGGAGATCTCTACCAACAATGAGAGGTTGGAAGGGAGGTTCGCGGCGATGGAAGAAATGATGAAGAAATTATTGGAGATGAAAACCCATCCAGACACATCGGAAGTGAGAGAGACCACTGACGGCCATGGCGTAGGAGGAAATCCGAACCCAATCCGGGGGAGGAGGAATCCGGAAGTGGAGATTCTTGAAGGTGATGACGACATGCCACCTCTAGAGCCACTCTCTAGAGAGGAGATGAGCATGGGGAATGACCGCCGAGGTGCTGATTTTCAGCGTCGAGGTGCTAATTTTCAGCGTCGAGGTGCTGATTTTCAGCGTCGAGGTGTGGATTTTGGAGGCAGGCGGGGGGAATATGAAGGTAATGCAGATTTTGGAGAGAGGAGAGATGAATATCAGCGTCGAGGTGCTGAATTTCAGCGTCGAGGTGCTGATTTTGAAAGGGGAAGAGGAGATTATGATGAAGAATTCGGTTACCAACGTCGGAGAGAGGACCGGGACACTTGGGGAGTTCCTCATCTTCGAGGAATGGGAGGTTATGGAGATTACCGGGGTAACGGAAGGGATCCGAAGGTGAGGAAGTTGAAGATGCCCATCTTCGAGGGGAAAGATGGCCATGGCTGGATCTACAAGGTGGAGCGTTACTTTGCTGTCAACGGGTTGACAGATGATGAGAAGCTGACGGCGGCAGGATTGTGTCTGGAAGGGAAGGCGTTGGCGTGGTATCAATGGCGAGACAGGAGAGAGCCTATCAGGAACTGGAGAGAGTTCAAGGATTGTTTATTAGAACGTTTCCGAGCCGATGGGGGAGGAGACTTCTATGAACAGTTCTTTGCTCTGACTCAGGAGGGGACCGTGGCTGACTACCGGGACAGATTCGAGTACTTGACTAGCCGTCTGGATCACATCTCTGAATCGGCCCTGGAGGGGAATTTCATGAAGGGGCTCAAACCGGAGATAAGAACAGCTGTCAGAGTGCTGGAGCCAAGGAACTTGGGCAAGGCCATGGAGCTTGCACAACTGGTGGAAGATCAGAAGAGATCAGAAAGAGGAGCTAGAGGCAACTACTCAGAAGGATCATACAAAATGACTACTGCTGTATTACCCTCAAAAGGGGTAGCCCCAGGGAACCAGAGGGAGGTGCCCAAGGAGAAATCGGGTGGAGGAGGAAATGGGGGACAGTTCAAAAGATTGACCGACAAAGAAATGCAGGACAAAAGAGCAAAAGGGTTGTGCTTCAGATGCGATGAGAAGTACATGCCGGGGCATAAGTGCAAGGATCGATATCTTCAGGTTCTCCTCGTTTGTGAAGATGAGAAAGACGAAGAGAGAGGTGGAAATGACCCCGAGGTGGAGGAGGATGAGAAGCTGCATCTGGATGTAGCAGAAGTCTCTCTGAACTCTGTAGTGGGATTCACTCCGAGTCACACTATGAAGGTAAGAGGAGAGATAGCTGACCGGGAGGTGGTGGTGTTGATCGATAGTGGGGCAACCCATAATTTCATTTCCACCCAGATAGTGGAGTCGCTAGGGATGGAGCTAGTGGACACAGGTGGCTATGGGGTGATGATGGGCACAGGAAAGGTGGAAATGGGCAGGGGAGTTTGTAGAGAGGTGGTGCTGAAGATTCAGGGAATCCAGGTGAAGGAAGATTTCCTTCCTTTGGAATTGGGGAGTACTGACGTCATCCTAGGGATGAAGTGGCTGCGTACATTGGGGGAGACGAAGATTAATTGAGGGACTTTAAGGATGGAACTTGTGATAGGGGAGAGAAGGAGAACGATTCAAGGAGACGCTGGGTTGACCAAGGCTGGGGTTTCTCTCAAATCCCTAATCCGAACCATTCAGCAGGAGGGAGGAGGCTACCTGGTGGAATTACATAGTTTGGAGGGGGCAGGAGTGGAGGAGGAAGGAGCTATACCCCTCTCCGTTCAGCCGTTGATTCAACAGTTCCAAGAGGTATTTCAGCCGCCTCAGGGATTACCACCGCAGAGGGAGCATGAGCATGCTATTGTGTTGAGGGAGGGAGTATCACCCATCAGTGTACGTCCTTACCGCTACCCTCAGTTCCAGAAGGATGAAATTGAACGGTTGATCAAAGAGATGCTGGAGGCAGAGATCATCAGACCCAGCATCAGCCCTTTCTCTAGTCCCGTTCTGTTGGTGAAAAAGAAGGACGGCAGCTGGCGTTTTTGTGTAGATTAAAGAGCACTCAACAAGGAGACTGTACCTGATAAGTTTCCTATACCAGTCATCGATGAGCTCTTGGATGAATTAAGTGGGACCGTGATTTTCAGCAAGATAGATTTGAAATCGGGCTACCACCAGATTCGAATGAAGAAGGAAGATGTTTCCAAAACAGCTTTTAGAACTCATGAAGGCCATTATGAGTTCTTGGTGATGCCCTTTGGCCTTACCAATGCACCTGCTACTTTCCAGGCCCTGATGAATAAGGTCTTCAAACCTTATCTCAGACGATTTGTGTTAGTATTTTTTGATGACATCATGATATACAGCAAATCAGAGGTCGAACATTGGGAACACTTGAAGAAAGTGTTAGAGGTATTGCAGGAGCACCAGTTGAGGGCAAATTTAAAAAAATGCTGCTTTGCACAAGCCAGTGTAGAGTACTTGGGTCATGTGGTGTCCAAGGAAGGGGTGGCAGCTGATCACTCCAAAATTGAGGCAATGCTAAAGTGACCACTACCAAAGAATCTGAAGGCGCTGAGAGGATTTCTGGGATTAACAGGGTATTACAGAAGATTTGTAAAGGGATATAGCACCATAGCATGGCCACTTACGGAGCAATTGAAGAAGGATGGCTTCCTGTGGGGAGAAGCAGCCACATCCGCGTTCGAGAGCCTGAAGAAGGCAATGACTACAGTGCCGGTCCTAGCTTTGCCGGATTTTGCTCAGACTTTTTCATCGTGGAGACCGATGCATCGGGATACGGATTGGGGTGCAGTACTTATGCAGAATCGGAGACCCGTCGCTTATTTCAGCCAGGTATTGACTGCTCGAGCAAGGATGAAATCAGTATATGAGAGGGAATTGATGGCCATCGTGTTGGCCATTCAAAAGTGGCGGCCTTACCTACTGGGAAGACACTTCGTTGTCAGGACTGATCAGCGGAGCCTGAAATTTCTCTTAGAACAACGGATGGTAACGGAAGAGCATCAGAGGTGGTTGTCCAAGTTACTGGGGTATGATTTTGAGATCCAGTACAGGCCGGGGGTGGAGAACAAGGCGGCCGATGCCCTATCCAGATGTATGGAGGAATTGCAGACAGTTGCTCTATCCGTGCCCTGGATGCTTGACTGGGAGGCCATCAGAGAAGAGAGCGCTAGAGATGAGAGTTTGGGAAAGATCAGGACAGAGTTACTGAAGGAACCAGATAGCCACCCGGGATACTCCATGGAGGGAGACAAGCTGCTATATCAGGGGAGGTTTGTGATGCCTCGGATGGATGTCTATCCACATCCCAAACCTACTCCAGGAGTTTCATGGGAGTGCAATAGGGGGTCATTCAGGCGTACAAAAGACATACAGGAGGCTAGCTGGGGAGTTGTACTGGAAGGGGATGCATAAAGATGTAGAGGAGATGGTAGCCAGATGTGAGGTCTGTCAAAGGAGTAAGTACTTAGCCATGTCACCAGGAGGATTACTACAGCCTTTAGCTTTGCCAGGTAGAGTATGGGAGGAGATCTCTATGGATTTCATAGATGGGCTGCCCCGTTCAGAGGGATTCACAGTGATCTTAGTAGTGGTGGACAGGTTGAGCAAGTATGCCCATTTCATTCCCCTCCGACATCCCTACACTGCAGTAACAGTAGCATCAGCCTTTATCAGAGAAGTGATCAGATTACATGGGGTGCCAGAGGCGATCATATCAGATAGGGACAAGGTGTTCCTCAGTCATTTCTGGAAGGAGCTATTCCGATTGCAGGGAACAGTGCTCAAGAGAAGTACAGCCTACCACCCACAGATGGATGGCCAGACGGAAGTAGTCAACAGAAGCTTGGAGACGTACCTCAGATGCTTTGTTTCAGAGACACCAAAGCTATGGGCGAAGTGGCTATCCTAGGCTGAATACTGGTACAACACATCATTTCACTCGGCTTCACAAATGACCCCATTCAAAGTGTTGTACGGACGGGATCCCCCTCACTTGGTACACTTTGGGAGCAGTAGTACTCCTGTTTCATCAGTAGAGGAGTACTTGGAGGAGAGGGACCGAGTGTTAGAAGAGTTAAAAAGGCACTTACTGAGGGCGCAGCAAATCATGAAGAAGCAAGCGGATGGGCATAGAAAAGATATCCATTTTGAGGCAGGGGATAAGGTGTTTTTGAAGCTCCGCCCATACAGGCAGAAGACAGTCGCCAACAGGAGAAATGAAAAGCTAGCTCCAAGGTATTTTGGTCCTTATGAAGTGATAGAAAAGATCGGAGCAGTAGCATATCGACTAAAAATTACCCCCATCGGCAACTATACACCCGGTTTTTCACGTCTCACAGCTGAGAAGGGTCATTGGTGATCACATCGCCATTCCCGAGCTACCGCCGACACTTACAGAGGAGTTAGAGGTGATCCTGGAACCTTTGGAGCTGAGGGGTGTTCGCCAGAAAGAAGAGGGAACTAAGGAAGTGTTGATCCAGTGGAAGAACCTTCCTGACTACGAGGCCACGTGGGAGCCATACGAGATGGCGAAACAGCAGTTTCCAGATTTTCACCTTGAGGACAAGGTGATTCTTTGGGAGGGCGGTAATGTTAGACCGGCCCATCCTGGGTCGGTTGGACCGGTCCAACAGGGACCGGTCCAATTCTACGCGAGGCGGAGACGGACGAGGCGGGCGGAAGGCGCGATCCGCGTGGAGCTGGAGGGGGAAAGTTAGGAGGGAAATTTTGAACGTGTGAGGTTGTTTTAGGAAGTTTATGATTGTCCTTTATTGTCCTTTATGATTAATTCTGGATAATTAGGAGTTTGGGGGGAAAAGGAGAGGTATCTTGAATTTGAGTTTTCTCTTTGAGATCTAGGTTTTGTTTTGAGCTCTTGGCTTTGCCGGAGACTTTGGAGAGTACGTTCTTCCTCTCGAATTGAAGAACAAACTGTATCTTTGTTATTTATTTCGTCTACTAGTAAAAATACAAGTCTTGGCTTGCGTTGTCTCTCAATATTCTCGCATTATTCACTGTTTTCCCTGCGCATAGTTGCTGTCCACTGCTGGAGACAGCAGTTTTCTCCTTGTTCAGCTTCAGTTTTGGTTAGGAACTACTTGAAATCAAGTATTTCCTATCAGATTCTCAATGAGAAGAATCAAAAGTCACAATTTTAAGTAGTATAGATATAGCAAAAATATGAACAACTACATCGTATGGCCACAAAGAAGATTACAACTTAGTGTAAAATTTGTGAAACCAGAAAAAAATCCAAAATAATGATTCAAATCAATAAACCATCACGAGAGACATGGCAAAATAATCGATATTTCAAAAGTCTAATCAAAGTTATAATTAATGGAGTATGAATGAAACTTCAAGAAAATAATGATTGAAGACTAAAAGCATGTACTCTATTAAACCCTTATAATATGCTAAAGGTAAAAGAACCTAGAGTTCAATCCAAACCATTAAAGTTGTGAACATATAAATAAACTCAAAAATAATTACAATAAGAAATAGTAATAATCCTACAATCAAGAAAATGAAAAGATAAATGACAATAAATCAACAGCTTCGATAAGATGATAAAAAATATTGATCACAATAGGCCAGATCGGATGATAAGCAAAATTATCCCATACTCGACCAATACTCCAAAAAAATATGGACAATAATTGAATCCAACAATGCATCACAACAACCAGTCCTTTCAAGAAGTCTAGAACAGCATATTCTAAAAAAAAGAAGCTAAGAAAATAAATCCAACGCATGTGATAATTGGAATAAGATTAAAATATCATTTAATGTATTAATGATATAATCTCTATCAACTCCCAATCATAATATTCATTCGACCCAGTGAGATGTTCTAAAAAAATTATCGCATCACAACCAAAGATTTTCATTGAAGGATCTTCAAGAAATCTCAACAAACAAATCACGATAAATTTAAGGAAAATTTTGAATGCAAACTTTGAAATAGTTAACTAAGCAATAGAGTAGTCCTAGAATCAAAATGACACCTAGTATGAAAACAAGCAAAATCAACAAAACTAGAAGACATAAATAGAATTTCATCCATGGATCATAAAAATAGTAAATGGAAACATGATAAACTCCATTGAAAAGACTTCACCACATAACACGTTTTGCTACTACACTATTTCTAGAAAGCAAGAGGACAAAGAAGATAACTATAAATAATTTCACTTCTGCCTTATTGTTTCTTTTCAATTCCCATGTGTCAGCAAGCTAATCTCACAAAAAGTTTGAAAACTTCAGTGAAATTGTGTCAGGTCTTATGCATTATGACATTGGAGCAGTGCTTAGATTGTCTTTCTAGAAGTCATAGTTGGAGAATGAAAAACGCCTCATAATATACCATCTGCAAATACAAAAATAAAATTGAGTAAATTAATTAGTGAAAAAGCTTTAATAAATTTGTTTGAATTTGCAAGGACTTAGTAGAAATATGAAAATGAGGAATCTGAACAATCTCGTGCCTGTCAAAACTTGAAATCATTTGATAACACTTCTGCAATTATGGACGACAATTGTTGATGATCATATTTTCCAAGGAGTGGGAGAGGTCTGGATTAAGAGTAATAGCTAGATAGATAGTTAAAAGCTCTTAGGATCTCCATTGGCAGCAAAGAGTCGTCGGTGACATTTTAAATTCTAACTTCACTAAAATATATTAGATGAAAATTTTAAAAAGTGTTTTTTGAAGTATAAAATTAGATCAGAATGCTATCATGCACATCTTAAGACTAAGCTATATATTTTTGCCAAGGCATCTACAAAATTGTTTTACTTTTTGTTTCATATTCCCACAAGATCATAACTTCAAACAAGAAACATTAATTATAATGTGGATCACAGAATTAGTTTGCTTTAAAAATAAGACTAACTATAGAATTGGAGAACTAGAGAAGATGAATGATCTTTCAACTATTACATATCAAATTTCTTGAGAGCATAAATGATACCAAAGAAGCTTGCACTGCAAAATTAAGTGACAAGAAGAATTTAAAGTTGTTAACTTTAGATTGGAGAAACTTCGGTGTCCACGGTACTAAAAGAAACAAAATTCTTGGAGAGAAGAAAGGCTAGGATGGCAAGAAAGCAAGCAATCAAGGCTATCAAGATTTTCTAGATAAAGAAAACACAAAGATGGAGGGAGGTTTGACAATTATGGGATCTTTGGAAACATATTGATTCTTAGTTTTTTTTAGAGAAAAAAGACTAGGAAGATTAGAAGGCAAGCAATGCAGGTTTGCAAGCTGACCTAAATTTAGTTCACGCAAAGGAGGTAGGGTAGGTAATGTTTGGATCCGAGGAACAAAATTAATGTGAAGTTCATGGAAAGAAGAAAGGCTAGAAAGGCAAGAAGGCGGGCAATCCAGGCTACCAAGAGATTCTAGATGCAAAAAACACAGAGGAAGGGAGGTCTGGTAATTCTTGCAGCTAAGGAACTTCACAAATGAAAAGTTTTTGAAGTGACGAATAGGAGAAAGATAAGCAAGAAGGTTGGATCTATAATAATTTGAGTTGGATGAGTACTAATCGTTCCAAAGAGGTTGGGATGTTTGGCAACTTTTGGAGTTCTGCAACTTATTGTACATGTGAAACCTTAAGTGAAGAAAGACATTCCAATAAGGGAAAGATTGTAGGGATTTTATCCTTCTAAAGTTTAACTCACAAATAGATGAGCTAACTTGCAAAAAAAAAACCACTGCTCTGCCTCAATTGGAAATTAAACCAGCTCATTTTTATCTCAATTGTTAACTTTTGGATGGAGTTGATATTTCTTAATGGTGTCATTAGCAAAACAGATGGATCATTTATATCAAGTTCACTTATAATGAGCTGGCAAGTTTCAGTAGTCTCCACTTCTTGTAGTCCTTCGGGAGAGATCAAATTGTGGTAATCTCTAATTTAAAATCATCTGAGTGCAGGAATTTCATCAGCTAGGAGAAGAGATGTGATGTTTGAACAGCAGACTTTTAAAACTTCAAGGGGAACAGACTCTGAGATGCTATAACAAGTTCAAAGCTTTCTATCCAATGTTATTTGCATTTAATGCCTTGAGCATAGGAGGCCAAGCGGGTAACTCTTGCAAATTTGAGCCGTTTTCTAGGCATAGTTCTCTCAAGCATGGAAACCTACAATAATATTCCTCTATAGCCGCATCAAATCAATTCTCCAGTGCATTCAAATTTTTGATGCATAGCATCTCTAGAGATTGAAAGACAAAATCTCTATCATTCCCATACAATTTACTGCATTGTTGTTTTACTTTTGGCATACCAACAAGAGTAAGAAACTTGAGAAAGAGAAGTACAAAAAAGGAGGTAAAGTGTGCCACTCCAAACAACTTAACTATAAAAGTGAAATAATTTTATAGATGTTTTGGCAAAAGATTATATCTTAATCTTAAGATATGTATAATAAAATTATGATCCAATTTTATAATTCCAAAATTATTGTTTAAGACTTTCATCAAATATTTTTCAGTAAAGCTAAAATTCAAAATACCGCCAATGACCATTGCTACCAACAGAGATTCTTTAGAACTTTTTAGCTATCTGTCCAGCGATGACTCTTATTTTCTTATTATCATGAAGATTCCCCATATTAAGAAATATATGATAGTTGAGGAGTTGCAAATGCTCACTTCCTCCAAGCCTCATAATCTCAATATTTCCATTTTCTTTTTAATTACCTTTGATATCATCATTGCAATCGAGTCTATTTGACTTGCTATCAAAATTTTACTTCCCAAACATCCATTGGCCAGAGGTGTCAACAAATTCTCCCATTTGACTTTATCCTACTCCTCCCAAATGTTATCCAGAATGAGTAAAAAATTTTTGAACATCATCTTGATCTTAAGACTCTCTTGAAGTTTATTAAGTGACTCCAAGTCCAACATCTTCCCTTCATAGGATGCCAAAGTATCTTTAATGACTCTTTTATCATCAAAACTGTTGGAAACACAAACCCAGATTTTAAGATCTAATTCCATTGTCATTTCATCTTCATAGACATGTTGCAACAGAGTTGTCTTTCCCATACCTCCATGACCGACCGTAGATAGAACAGAAATGTTTCTATACAACGTTGTGGTTGTAGTATGAATTGGTTGTTCATTTTATGGCTTCCTTAAACACAGCATAACAAACTCCTTATCCTTAGCTCGACCAATCAGATCATTTTAGGCAAGGAACTTGATTCACGTGTTTTTTCCAACTCAAATTGGTGCTCCTACTTCTCTAGCATTGTATTTTATGTAAGGTAAAATAATTTACCAACATCAATTGAAACTTCGTCAAGTTTCTTCACTACCACCTCCAGTTTCTTCAATGTGGAATCAATATAGAGAGCACGTTTGCCAAATTTTATAAGTCTTTCCTTTATGTTCAGCTGCTTCTGAAGTTGCTTGTACTCAAACTCATCGAGCACATCATCTGCCTCATCAATGACAGCTCGTAGAAGCCATAGCCATTTGTTGAGAGATGGGTTTTGATCTCCGATACGCGCTTCATTGGAAGCAAACACGACAGATTGGATCAAGGGGGGTGGATTTTTTGCAGCCTTTCCAGCTCCTCATTCATGCTTTTGCTCCAAGTGAATTGATTTTGCAGGTACATAAAGCCAATGTGAATGAGCCTAATGAGCCTCTCCATGATTCAACCACCAAACCATTATAACACCACATCCATCAAGATAGAGTAGAAAAATTAAACAGGAGAAGACTCTGTAATAGACAAATAGCAAAAAGTCAATAAGCCAGAAGAGAAATAATGGAGATGAAAAAAAAAAAGAACTAACAGAAGTATGATTTGGAGCTCAAAAAGTAAACTATAAAAGAATTAAAATATTTGTATCAATATTTTATCAGAGAAAACATAAAATTTTAATATTTGACACTTAAAAAATTAACATTTAATAGACACGAGTTTAGAAATATATTCTTAAGAGATGAACACATTATGCATTGAATTTTAAAAAGAATACAATACATTGTAAGGAAAGATTCTTATGATTAATCGCAGAAAGCATATTTACTTACCAAACCAGTTTCACTCATTCATCTGAATCTTGACTTGACAAAGCAGTTAAAGAAAGCTTACCCCTTCTCCTTTAGCATTATATTTCATGTGCGCACACAATATAGATAGGTTTAACATATAACATATTTATCTCATCATAAGAAGAATTTACAAAGACAAATTTTATGTATGTCATCGCACATCAGTTTGCATCATTTTTGCATTTTTACATCTAATGCACCTAGTTATATGTCTTGAATGGACTGCGATGATGAAAAACAAGTGTTAATCTAGTTTCTTTCTACCGATGCAAAATTTGAAATTTATGTTAGGAAAAGTATTTCTTTTTCCACAAGAAAATTGTTGTATAACAGCCTATCTTCATAAATTAAAAAAAAAAAAATAGCATGTTCCCCTTTTCATCTTGTTAGTTAAGAGTATTTTCATTAAAAATCATATTTTATTTTGAAAAGAAATTTTAATATTTCAAAATATTTAAAAACCACAACTATAGTTTGCTTTGTAGTGCTATGTGATGGAACTTACCTTGCTTATCTATGTAGATGAATAGAATTTGAGGATTTTAGTTCACTTCTAAAACATGCAATTAAAATTAATCGATCTTTTAAATCAAGAAAAAATACATGATAGCATATGGGTTCATCATATTAAACATAAACATGCTACCTATTAGCCTTGGACATGCTGATGCATAATTCATATCTTGACCTTATGAGTCGATTTGTAGTCGAAAACTCACCTAATGATCCATAAAAAATAATATATCATATACATGCCATTTCTCTAGCTAGACTTCTGTAAGGTGTATATGTTTAACTAACCAACCTTCTCTTTCAATTGGGACCAAGCGGGTCAGTGGTATTCGTCACCAAGAATGATGATGTAAGTCTGATATTTTAAGCCTGATGTAATTGGTGTAATAATGTCATAAGTCCTAGTCCTTAAGTTTCTTCAACAATCAAGAAGATGCATAATTCTTAGGTTTTAACGCCTCATTAGTCTATTCTTCCATATTCAAAGAAACTTTGACAATTCATCATTTACCTTTCAATTTTCAAGCTTCATATGCCTGATGAAATCTTTCAGGTATTGCAAGGGCAGCAGGTAAATCAGTTGAAGGTGGTTGGCTGGCATGCATGTAGGTGCTGGTGGGAGAGGCCGGCGACAGTGGAGCGCACGAGGGGAGAACGACGTGAAAACTGACAAAAAGGTCACTGCTTCGATTGCGATGTTTGAGGCTATGAAACAAAATCACCGAGGCGAAGAGCTTCTTTAGCAGAGAATATTCGAAGAAGCGCGGGGTGAAATAGATCGCTACCTTAGCAACGAACTCGCTTCTTGACTTACAATCAATCAGGAACAACGTCGTAGAAAAAGGCGAAGAAGCGAAGACGCTTTTTTAGCAGAGAACAGTCGAAGAAGCGCTTGGAGAAAAAGATCGTTACTTCACGGCTAGCTCCCTACATGGAACTACTTCAAAACTATTCTTCACGCGAAACACGCGAAGTCGGTGCGAGATCCCGTCGTGACTTCCGATTCACAGGAGAAGGAGAACAAACATCAACTAAAATGTTGCAATAGAAGAAGAAGACGATGGCGGGAGAATGCTAAGCTCGCATTTTAGCTAAGAGAAGGTTGCGATGGCGGCTGCGTGAAGAAAGGACCCCTTAGGGCGAAACAGAAGAATAAGAATGTGGAATGGTGGGAATACGAAGGGTTGCGATGGGAATGCGACGTGATTAAGCTATGTGTGCCGTTGATTTGGCTAAGGGCATAGGTCGTTTTATATATTAGTATAGATTTATAATGTAAAAAAATCTTCTTAATTATACTTTTTATAACACTTACACTCATTTTATTTAATTAATGAAACTAGTTGAAGGCGACTCTCATACTTATATATATATATATATATATATATATATATTAGTTTTGATAAATATTTCCCATCTGGTCAATTTAAAATTTAATCCATTTGTACTACATGAACATGTTAGTTCTGGACAAAATTTAATATCATTAAAAATATTTATCCATTTTAGGATCTGAAATCAATGAGTTAACTTTGAATATATTTCATACTATACAACTCATATCATATAGGCTAAATAAATAGAGATTTTTTAAGAATGATCTTCACTAAGATAATATAATTAAATATTTTGAAAAAAAATTAAACTAATCATCTTGCATGAATCATATCATGTAATTTTTTATTCTCATGAATTTCTTATAAATCTTAAAGGAACAAGACAATTCATATCATATAGTTTTTTTTTTTTATCTTTTTTCTTATAATTTAAATAGTAATTTTATCCGTATCATATAGTTTTTTTTTATCCATATCATATGGTTCGATCAAGCAGAGATCAATTTTTAGGGTTTAAGACTGATTGAATTAATTGTAATGTAAGATCTTTTGGATCATACAATACAATCAAGCTTATAATTTTACAAATTAGCCGTTTTAGGGAATTTTTTGGAACCCTTATATAGATTTCAATATCCAAGAGTTTGAGAGAGCTTTTTTACCATAGTTTTTTCTAAGAGATAGAGAGATTTTGTGAGCTTTTGAAGATAAACTTTCAAGGGGATTTTGGGAAAGAGATTGGAGAGGCATTGAGAGAACTTTGGGATGGACCAAAAGAGTGGGTGATGGATTCACTAAAGGTTGTCTAGTCCAATCTAATCTCTTATTACTCTAGATTATTGTAAAAGCTCTTAGGAGAAGAGCTTTAGTGAATCTTAGTAGGAAGACTTGGATATAGTTAAGGAGGCTAGAGAGAAGTTACTTTTTGAAGAAAAATGTGCTTTAGGTAGAGAAAAAGGATTATCCGTGAAGGAGAGGCTTCTCCGCCTTGTTGGAGGTAGAATGGGAGAGGTTTCTTAACCTTTTTGAAAGTAAACTGAGAGAGTCAGTGGAACTTTGTAGGAAAGGACAGAAGGAGTGGAAGCAGATTAAGTTAATCGAACAACTATAAATAAGATTGCATTTTTTTCTGCACTTACCTTATTGCAAATTTATTTCATGCTTATGATATTTTGATGATTTATGATGAAATTGTTGATATTGCAAGTTCGTACTCTTAATATTAATTTTGTTTGATAAAATAATTCTATGAAAAATAAAATAAATATTTGAAAATATTTTTTATTGTAATAGAATTTATTTTTTAACAAGTTTAAAAAATAGATTTTTAATTATATTGGTTATTGTTCTTACTCTAATGTCTTTTAACCCAAATCCTACGATGCCAAGGTAAGGAAATATCAAAATCAAAAGATTTAAATGTATATTCTATTGATCATTTACTTGGTTCGTTAATAACATAAGAGCAAAAAGTTAGTCAGAGACATGTAGATATCAATGACAAAAAAATAAAAGAGTGATTTAATTAAAACCTGATGATTCTTATAGCAAAAATTTTAAAGAAGGTGGAGTATAAAACATTGCTTTCATGACCAGATAATTCAAAAAAAATTGAGGAGTGAGGAGAGAAATCATAGTCACAAAAGTCGAGGTAAAGGTGAGAAAGTCAATAAGATTTCTACAAAACACTATTCATTTTAAATATAAAAAATGATGTCGCATAAAGTGGGATTGTCCAAACCTAAAAAAAAAATAATCACCAAAAGAGAATGTTGAGGAGAGAGCTAAATAAAAAAAGAGCAAAAAAAATATCTCAAAGAGATTTTCGGGCCAATTCAAAATTTGATTCCTCAAACCTCAAAGACTGAAGCTGAAGAAGATATTACCATTCTATGCTTAATGATAAAAGACATCACAGGATATACCGATGAGGTTCAAGTATGTGATTATACTTATGATGAATTAGTTTCTTTTACTAAGCATTTACAAGCTAGGAAAAAAGAAATTATATGCTTTAAAAAGGAGCATAGTGTATTGCAAGATTAGCATTGTGATTAAAAAATTTGATGATTTAAGAAATAATTTAGATGAACAAAACCACATACATATTGAATTAGCATTATATACAAAATATTAGAAGCTGAAGCGTTGCTTTTGCAAGAGAAGTAGCATGAATCCCAAGTTAAGGTAGGAGTATATAAAAGAATAAATGAATGTCTTAGCAAAGAAATCACAAAATTTTGAGCACTTTTCATCTTGCTCATTACACACGGCCAACAAACAATCTATTATGGAACATTAAGCATTATCCTCCTGGAGGAAGGGTTTTTCATTGCATAAATTTGCTCATTCATTTCCTAGAGTGATGTGTTATTCTAGTGATGTAGAAGGACACATAGCTCATGTTTGCCCCATAAGATCTATCATAGCTCGCAGTTTGTTTGAAGGCCTAAGGACTTCGGTGCATAATATGACTTGCGTACATCTTTATTATACTAGTGGGGGATACATGTGGACAAATTAAATGTTATTATTTGTACCACTGATTTGGATTTAGTATTTCTTTAGATAAATTAGCATAATTAATATTAATTATCTTGAGAGATAAACTAACACAACATTATCGATTTGAGGAAAGAAATGATTTATTTTGGTATCCAAACTCGATGTAGGAAATGTAAAAATTATCTTGAAGGATAAAATTCACATTCACATATCGTTTTAAATACAAAATTAACCTATGATATGTTTTAGTTTATGCCCAAAGATTTTTCCCCTATCTTAGTAAACTAAGACATATTTATTTTTTACTAGAATCTTGAGTTTCTATAGAGGCCCCTTCAGTCAATTACATCTCCAAAGAGAAAATTTTTGATTAAAATGGAGATTAGACTCATTTTGACTTTAAATATAAGAAAGTTTCCTTATACTGATATATTTAATTCTTTATATATTTTATTATTTATAAGGAATATGAGATGTACAAATACGTCTAGGCTTATGCCTGCTTGGAATGAGATTCCAACTAACAATCTAAAACATACACAATTATCCTAGATATAATGTATGATAAGGTTAGCTCTATTCTAAGAATCAAAATAATAAATCAGAATCTAAATTTTTAATGGCTCAAGATGAGTAATTTTTTACTTTATGTTTAAATGATGCTAACGAGATGAATTGCTAAAGACTCTAAATTTTATCTTAGTTAGATTACCTAGCTAAATTTTCTAACTACTTTAACAGCATAACTGTGATGCCCAGAATCTAATTTAAAATAATTATTCTTTTAATCTTTTAATAAATAATAATAAGAGCTATCTAATATCATTAATCAATAATAAACAATAAAACTTGATTTTATAATTTAAATCATCAAAGTGCATATCTATATTGATTCCCAAAAATCATATGCAATATTTAAGATATATACAATTATATTATAACTATTATGTTCTTAGTGCACAAAAAAAAAAAAAAAAAAAAAAGAACCTCAAGAATTTGACTAGCCTCACACCATGCTCCATTGCCTTGACCTGAAATCATTTAACCACATATAATGAGCTAAAAAATCCAACATATCACAGAAACCTATAACTGAATTCAAAGCATGGTAAAGGAGCAATATATATGTCAACAGTCAAATCATAACGGTTATATTTATATGATCATTGAATCAGTATAAAAATAATAAAATTCATAATCAATAGTAATAGAATCTATAAACAGTAAAAAACTATAATATGTAAGCCATTAAAGTAGTAAGCTAGTGAATGTCAGATCTATAAAATAATCGTCATATCCATAATACAATTTAGCACAAAAATCATATAAAGTATCAAATCAAAACATCGATAATGACTATCAAAATTATGCTAATGCAGTAAAATCATATAAGAGCGTACCCATACTTCAAATATTCTATATCACAAGCATAATATATTACATGCTTAGTATCAATATAGTGAAATAGTAATATTAAATAACATCCGTATCTAAATCGGTAATAATAACAATTCATTGATAGGAGTACTAAAAAAATATATAATAATAGTAAATTCGTACAATAATAATAAATCCATACAATAATAAAAAAATACCGCAAGAATATTCATTTAAGTAGTCATACTAAATAAGTAAAAAGTTCTAGCTATAACGGTATTTTTTAGTGCTAGTATCAGTATTAATAAATTATTGGCTCACTAAATAAAGTCGTCACACTTTGCCCATTGACATAGTAATAATCTGCTTATAACTCACAACAAGTATATTATCGCTCTAAAAAATCATTAAATAATATGTGAACCTTGCTCTCATAAATTTATGGGGTTCCCTTTATTTTTTTTTCCGGAGGTAGATTGAGTTTAATATTTAACTAGATTTTTCCTAAAAATAATATCAGGGTTTATTTAGATCTGAGATCTACTTCCTATGAGCGCAAGCTCTCGTAGCTAATTATCCCTCATAATGCATTAGAAGAGCACTCTCAATTAAGGATGAAATATACTTAACTTCGTGCAAGGAGTTTGAGAATGTGCAATAGAGATTTAAACTTAGTTATGGGGGAATGAAGGTACACCCAATCAAAATCCCATGGTTCTTTCATCCCGGGCATACCATGTGTTCAGTCTAACAATACTAATAACTATTGATTATAGTGTCCAGGGAATTTGATTAGCATTCATGGATTGTATCTTCTCAGGGATCCCGAGTAGACTGAAGTGGAGTGTGTGAATTTTAATTTAATTTCATTTGGGTTGGGGCTTATAACTTTCTTATAAGTTGCATGTTAATTTGTTTGATTTGGTCTTACGGCTCTAATTAGGAGTTGCTCGTGTGATTTGAATTGGGTAGGGGCTTATGACTTCCTTAAAAGTTTCCAGTTAATTTATTTAGTTTGGGGTTTACGGCTCTGATTAAAAGTTTGCCCATGTGATTTGATTTGGGTAGGGGCTTATGACATCTTTAGAAGTTGCCCATTAATTTGTTTAATTTGGGGCTTAAGGCTCCAATTAGGAGTTACCCGTGTGATTTAATTTGGGTAAAGGCTTATGACTTCCTTATAAGTTGCTCTGATAGTGGGACTTACGGCCTCTTTTAGAGATAGCCCGAAGAAATTTGATTGGGTAGGTCTTATGGCTTCCTCAAAAGTTGCCTAATGATGGGTCTTATGACCTAACCTTGTAAGCTAAGTTGCCCGTATGGTGGGTATTACAACTTAGTCTTATAAGCCAAGATGCCTAAAAGGATATGAGTTTTAGTTATATGATCATTCATTTAGATCCCTAACATGTGGGTCTTACTACTACGCTTAGAAGTAGCCCAAATGATGGGTCTTACAACTTAGTCTATAGGCTAAGATGCCCAAAGGGATTATAGTTTTGGTTATAGGGACGTTCGTTTAGAAGTTTCCTAATGTGCGGGTCTTACTGCTTCACTTAGAAGTAGCCCAAAATGTGGGTCTTACAACGTAGTCCTATAGGCTAAGATGTCCAAATGGATTTGAGTTTTGGTTATAGGGTCGTTCGTTTAGAAGTTCCCTACACGCGGGTCTTACTGTTTCACTTAGAAGTAGCCCAAATGGTGGGTCTTACAACTTAGTCATATAGGCTAAGATGCCCAATTAAGGGGTCTAGAGTTAAGTTGTTTCCTACTTATTACCCCTAAAAACTAGACTTACGACTTTCATTGAAAGTAGCCAGAGGAATTTAGGAATTTATTGCTTCACTTAAAAAATATATATTAAGTGAAAGAATTGTCGATATGATTCACTACTCCTGTTAGAAGTAACCTATAGGATTTATATTAGCTAGGGTATAACTTTAGACACTTTACTCCCTCGACGTCAGTGTTAGTGTCTTGTTTATACTCGTAGCATATTTCTACTACAAAAATTTGTAACTTTACTTTAGCATTGTCGGTTTCTTTTTTTTTTTTTTAAATGAGAATTTAACTTTTAATAGGAAATAATGGAGAAAAATGTTTCATGTAGCCGACCCCATGTAGTGGGATAAAGGTTTGTTGTTATTATTGTTGTACTGCTTTCATCACTATGCTTTGCATGCAGTAGTTAGACTTAATTTTTCTAGCATTTAATTTTTATTTAAAATTATGCTGACTTTTATCTGCTTGTTTGTAGGTGCTCATAGCCAGTAGTTTAGGAAGTCCACATGTAGCTGTAGGAGTTATTTTTAAGGGTCTGAGTTTGTTTGTTTGTTTGAGAGAGTTGTCTGAGGATGTTTGGGTTGTTTCATCATTGTTGTGAGCATTGTGTTTGGGTTGCTTAGTTGGAGAGCTATTGGAGAACTGCTCAGTTGGAGAGCTTTGTGAGTGCTTGTATTTGAGAGTCACTCAATTGGAGAGTTGTTGGAGAGCTGCAAGTTAGAGTTTGTACATAAACAGGACTATTGGAAACATTTTATTTCATGCATTTTATTTGATTTTAATTGCATTAATTAGATTAATTAATTAAGTTTTAGTTTTCTAATTGTTCAATTAGTTGGTTAAGGTGTATTTTTAAATTATATAAATGTTAAATTTGATTTGAGATTAATTAAATTAGGTTGATTTGCTCAATTTGTTAATTGATTTGTATTTTAAAATTGTTCAATTGGTCTAATTTAAGGTTTAGTTATTTAATTAGTTAATTGATTTTACTAATTAAATGGTTTTAATTTTAACTTTTTTAATTTGATCATTTAAGTTAAAGTTTCAATTTAAGTAATTAAAGTTTTGTACTGAATTATTTCATTTAATCAGATGTTTTAAAACCAATTGATTAAAAGGATTTTTTTTTAAATTAATTAGGTTTGATATACAAGCACTTAAATCGAAGTAATCAAACAGCTCAAATTTCAAATTTATGATAAAATTGAACTTCAAATTAAAACTTCAAAATTGATTGAGATTTTTTTTTTGGGTTTCAATTGAGTCTTAGTTAATTAATTGTTGCTTAAATGGATTAGTTAATTACTTGGTTATTACTTTCATTACAGATTTAATTAATTTAGACTTATGAATCGTAGTTTTTTTTTTTTTTTCATCATAAAATGTCAAATTTCTCTATCATTCTCTTTTTTTTTTTTTTTTTTTTTTTTCAAAACAAATATATTGATAATAAATCAATAGGTACAACAAATAAAGGCAGGCTCACAAAAACCCCCAAAACAGCTACGGAAACCAAAACAGATAAGCAAAACAGGAGATAAAATCCAAAAAGAGAGCTCAGCAGAAAGCCGGGACTCCCAGCACCTCGAATCCGCGCAAGGACCATCCAGACTAGTGAAGATCACCAACGGTTGCCACAAGAAAGCTGATGAGGGGAGGAGCCCCAGCCACATCATTGCCCCGCAATCTCCAAATCAAAACATCGAGCAAACCGATCAACCGCAAAAAGTAAGCAAAAAAGAAAAGGAAATTATCTTCTCTTGCCACCTCGATTCCAAAATTTTCCCCGAGTAGAAAACTTAATATTTTTTCCACGAACCAATTTGAACTCCTCGCCAAAATCTGAATAAGATTCAGAATCAGAATCGACTTCAGACGAATTATTCAACCAATCAGCATTTGTTCTACTAATCCCATCAGATATTTTCACTGGAACATTTACCAGATTTTGCGAATTAATCACCAAATCCTGCAAATCTGGAACAAACCCCTGATCACCCACCTTAGCATCCACATTGACAACATTATTCTGGACTCGGACAGATTCCACCAAACCAACAACTACACCACCTCCGCACTCGCCCGGGACAGACGTATGAAAAGAGGGGTTAGAAACCACAAATTCACTACCTTCCGGCACCAAAATCACTTTCCGGCAAAGTCTCAACCAAAGGACCAAAACCATCAACCCCACACGCAGGAATAACATGAGTCACATTACCAACCGGTCTTTCAGCAAGCAAAGGGTTCCGAATCGGATCGACAAGTTCAACACACAAAGGAGCATTAACCACCGAAACAACAGACTGCACCGCCTCACCACCCAGCAACTGATTAGAAACCATCGAATTCACCAAACACCCATCCAACGACCCCACCAAATCCAAAGCCGGGGGAATGAAAGGTAAAGCATTAGGGGATAAAACTTTAGAAACAGGTTCAGAATCAACAATGCCATCGTTAGGAACGACTGAATCTTCTCTATCTAAATTAAAATTCACCGAAGTAGGCACAATCACAGCATTTTGCTGTCCATCCAGCGGCTCCACAATAACCGGTGAAACAATTTTAGCATTTGGTAAAACGGTTTTAGGTAAGACAGAAGCATCTAAAACAACAGCTTTATTTCTACATTCGCCCACAGCATGACCGAAACAATGACAAGCACTACAAAAAACAGGGAATTCTTCCATGACAACGTTTTGCACGTATCCCCCAGCTTTTCAGAACCCAGCCAAATACGATCAGGATAAACTTTAGTAATATCCAGTTCAACTAAAACCCTAGCTAAAGATGGTCTAGAGCCCACAGCCGTAGCCGTATCAATTTTAAGAGGCTTTCCAAAGATGGAAGCTAAGCCATGCAAAATTTTAGGAGAAAAAAGATGCGGCCTTAAGGAGGGGAAAGAGACCCAGATCGGAATCTCAGGAGATTCAATCCCAATTTCAACAAAGGGAGACCATTTTGTAATTTTCATAAAACAATTGAAAACCAAATAGGATCTATGACAGAAAATACGACAATAATCCAAATCTTGTTCTAGTTTGATTAACACATGGGACGAATCCAGCAAAGTTACCGATACATCACCAGTAAGCTTAAGATTAAAAAAGAATTTACGAATAGATTCAAGAGAGGGGCGTTTCGTAGGAAAAAAACCCACAAGAGCAAACTGCAAAGGTTTAGCCAAAGCCATGATTTCATCATCCGAAATCCACAAGGAAGGCATGCCGCGAAAAGACGATACCTTAAGCTTAGGAAATTCATTACTAGAGGAAGATCCCGATAAAGCTTGGAGAAAAGACCGAGAGGAAGAAGAAACCCCTAAAAAACCATGATCAACAAGATTCGGAGCCATCCGGCGCATGCCGGAAAGCAAACCACCAACAAAACCTCAGAAACAATACAAAACCAGAGGAAGAAAAATGGAAAACTTCCCTGGAAGCGAACGCCACGGCACGGAGCTGCGAGCGGCACGCCGTCGACGCGAGGAAAAAACCCTAGCGGAGAGGGGCGTTTCGTAACATTTCATAGCTAATTAATTCTCTTAACTTATGAATCGTAGTTAAGATTGTTTGATTAGTGAGTCATTAGTTAATTATTTAATTGATGTTTCTAAATTCAATTAAGCTTGCACCACTGTAGGTTTTCTGATTTAATTTTTTTTTTTAACGTTAACTAGTCAAATTGCGATTTTTATCTTAGTTAAAGTTTAAATAATCATTTTTAATTAAACTTTATCTGATTAAATCATTCAATTAAATACTTTAATTGTTTGAGTTAATCAAATATCCCAAACATTATTTAATCAGGTTGTAATCAATTATTAAACACTTAGATTTTGGTTGATTGATCATTTGAATTTTAATTGTGAAGTTTTAAATTAATTGAATGTTCAATTGAATGCTCTCCAATTTGCTTAAGTCCAGAATTTTGAGAAAATTTTGGCAGCCTCCCGGTGTCCCCTTCCCGGCACCGAGAGGTAAGGAGTGGCTCGACTCGGCCAGAATAATTCGATGGCGAGGAGATTGGGAGAGCGAATCAATCCCATAAAGGTCTTCAAGTCTTCAATCCCTCAGTCGGATAAGCTCGATGACCGAGGGCTTTGGAAGACCGAATGAAACCTCGAGACTACCTTTAATCTTCTATTATTGTGCGTGTTATTTTTTTTTTATGTAAAAAAATATTTCCTCGAAAAATACAATAGCCATCCGGCATCACCTCCCCGGCGTCGGGAGGTAAGGAGTGGCTCGAGTTGGCTGGATCAAATTGTCGGCAAGGGGATTGAGAGAGCGAATCGATCCCATTAATGTCTTTGATCCCTCGGCCGGATTAGCTCGACGGCCGAGGGCTTCGGGGGACCGTATTAATCCCGGAACTTCCTTCAATTAACGATTGCAGCGTATCAAATAATATTACTGATACGGCATCACAAAATTAGCTTGATCGGGACGAATCTCGAGGCAAAAGCTGGTTGGAAACTTAAAAAATTAATTTTGGGAGCATCCGAACTCCGATTGCAGCGAGTTTACAGTCAAACTGAGCGTCTCGGAAATACGAACCCAACGACACCAAGATCAACTCAATCCGAGCCCAAATGAGTCCGAATCAAGGACCCGAAGCGCTGTTGGAAGGTTCACACAGCAATTTGAGTTACCAAACGGTCTCTAATTTTAACGAGCTTATACTCGAATCGAGCGGCTCGACGAGACGAATGCAACGAGCCCAAGATTGCTGAATTCCAACATCATTAAGGCCTCCAAATGTCGAACGAACGGTGCACGATTGAAGGGTTCAATATCGGCCGTCCATTCAAACCACTCCCTATTTGCCCATGATCTCACACCTATTTACGAGCTATGCCACTCCAGAAAAATTATAAATAGAGTCTTCATTCTACACAAAGGGGACTCAAATGAAGAGAGAGAAGAAGAAGAGAAGAAGGAGGAGAAGGAAGAAGCTCCTCTTCGACCACCGCCGGAACTCTTACCGCCGCCTGAAGACGCCAGAACTCTGCCGGATTTTCGGGAAACGCCGGGAATTTGCAGAACTTTGTAAATTTTCTTGAAATTGTAATATGATCGTCCCGATTTGTGAGACGAATCAGTTTCTTGTAATTTACAGAAACATTAGTGGTATTTTATAACTGGGCGAGGCCCCGTGGTTTTTTCCCTTTTTGGGTTTTCCATGTAAAAACTATGGTGTTCATTCTCTTTTCGATTTGTGTGATGAATACTCGTGCAACGCTAAGACGAATTTACAAACTCTACCGCCACGTATATTCTAGCACGCAACAATTACTTATAATTATTCCCTGATATTTTATTGACAGTAATAAGAATATACTAATTCCTATTCAATTTTAATTGTTATTGTTAATATATCTTATTAACAATAATAATTAAATATTATTCTTCAATATTCTTTAATGTTTCAAAACATAGTTAAGGAAATTGATAAATTGAAATAGTGCAAGAGTTTGAAAGCCATGAAAGAAACGTAACTATTATTCTTTCGCACAAAAAGAAAAGGTAAATTTTGCTAAGGCTTGTGTAGAGGTGGACTGCAACAAAGGTGAACGAGTTTCGAAAGAGCCAATCGGAGGCGAGACTCCATTTTCTTCTGAGGGAGAGAGTCGGGGATGCGGTTCTCGCGTGAGTCGAGTTCGCTAGCGAAGGATAGACGGGTCGAGGCTTTGCTCGCTTGTGGAAGACCGGCGGTAGGGGTTGGAGTCCTGTAGGAAATGGATGGCGAACAAGGTTCGGACCTCGGCTGCGATCGGAACAATAGATGGTTGTCGATGCAGGTTTGATTGCTTGGAGACATGGGCGGATCCCCATTTAGTTGAGGGGGGGCATTTTGGGTATTTTGAAATATTTTGAAATATTTTAAATTTTTTTTTTTTTTAATTTTAGTGAGATATTTTGAAATATTTTGGCTATTTTGGGTATTTTGCCCCCTCTCAAAAAAATTTTTTGCCCTCATTTAATCAATCCTAAGCATCTTTGCCCATCCCCCACAAAAAAAATTTTTTTTTGCCCATCCTGAAAAAAGAAGCTGGATCCGCCCCTGCTTGGAGTTGGAGAAGACCGAAAATCATAGCCAAAATTTCTTCGATCCTTGAAGGCATGTGCCCAAGAGGAAATAATAGAAATCTCTCCAAACAAAAATTAGAAAAGTCCTTTTTTTTTTCTTTTGCTTCTTTTATTCCGATTTGAACCAACAACTGTAAGTGGCCATCATGACCACGTCCCGTTCGAGGGCAGTTATGAGTAGGGGTTTGAACGTAGAGCCTTCACATACCAGTTTTGCTTTGCTGGCATATATCTCTATACACAAATTGTCTTAGGGGCTGTTTGGTATGAAAAATAGCAGGGTAAAGTAATTTAATTACACGCTTTTGATAGATTAGGTCGTTTGGTTGATTTTGAGCTGAACGTAAGGAAGTCCTCTGACACATCAGGGGTATATTACGATGGGCCGTTCAAGCGAATTCGAAACCCGCTCAAATTGAGTGGGTTACAAAACCTCTCACATAAATTACTGCAAACCAACCTCACACCAAGTGTTTCAGTCGCTCGGATCCTATTCTCCATGTAGCCCTTCGTTTTCCTCCTATAAGACAGAACCATGGATGACGGCAATCTACAAACGCATGCCAAGATTTAACGATCCACTTCTCCTCATCAACAAGTCGCGGCATCCTTGTTGGAAGATGCGACAGAAACTCACTCCGGTGACTCTGCCTCCACATGTACTGGGGACCTCGATTCTGTGCCGGGCAGTAAGGACCGAGTTTATGACTTTTCTGCTGTGTCCACTGGAGAAATGAAAGCTGTCATCTTAGATCTCAGTCACTCGACTTCTTTCCCTAGTCAGCAAGGAGTCACGAGGTTCTCCTCTTGGATCTGCTTGACTTAGTGCTTGACTTAGTGATCAGTGGTAATACTGTGTGCCTGGAGGATCTTAAGGGTGTTGTTTCGAAGGAAAGGGGTGGCTCGAGATCTGCTCTGGACGCGCTTCTTGCGACGAAGGGAGGTGTAGACGGTTTTAATGAGAGCAGTGGTAGAAATTCTGGTGATCCTCCTAGCATAATGCTCAAGTTCCCAAGAAGCCATCATCGCTGCAAAACTCATCCCCTAGCTTCCTTCTGAAGGAGATTCGAGGACATCTTAATTTCCAAGATCCATAATGGTTAAGGGGTTGCTTGCCATCTTGGATGCATGCACTCGAAACCGTGCAATGTGCTCCAGCTATGGCCTGCTCTCAGCTCTTCTAGAGTCTGTAGTGGGCTTTTGAGTTTGATAATTTTTTTTTTGGGTGGTGCATCATTATGCCATTGCATTCAATTCATAGCAGACCAATGCATTCAATTCATAGCAGGACATTCTCAGCAGAATATTATATCTTATAATCTAAAAAAAATTAGAATAAGATAATGCAATAAATAAATACACTGATTTTATTTTTTAACTATACACGCAATGCTTTCATAAGTTACACTAGCTAGTTGTAATGCCAAAATTAGTTATGACAATATTGCTTTTACTTTACTCTGGATCTATCTAATCAAACAAAAAAAATAATTCTCCTACATTTATTTTGCAGACAACCAAATAGTCTCAAAACATTCAAAATGTACTACATTTATTTTACACTGCATTTTATTTTCAGGGTACCAAACAGCCCCTTAATTACAGTCATATATATGTTGTTAGTTATATCCATTATATTCTTATCATTATCACACAAGTATTATATATCATGGCATGTACTGGACAATCTTAATTATTTCGACTTATCTGTATGCATTAGCTATATATATATATATATATATATATATTCATAGCTGCTTTTATTTGCAAGCCTCACACTAGCTTCTCCTTAAGAAGCTTTTAAGGAAATGCATGTCTCTCCTTAAGAAGCTTTTAAGGAAATGCATGTCAGATTGAATTCATCATTATTATGTAGCTAATTTCCTTTGACGTTGAGACACCAAAAATAGCTTATCTTAGATGAATAAACTTTTACTTCCATCATAGAATATCTTTCTTTAGCATAAAAGTATTCAATCTGTTGCCGTATTTGAGGGTCGTGGCCTACCAAACTATTGTAAATTTAGACTTTAGCTTTGTTAATTTCCTCAATCATATTTTTGCTCATGAGTTAAAGATGGCACTTCCTTTTGATTGAATTGAGCTGCTAATTCAATTTATTATTTTCAGCACTTCCCACTTTTTTTTTTTCGTTAATTTCATTGATGAATTTTAGTGGTAACTTAATGATTGAAGTAACCACTATATAGATGCAACTCAAATGACTATCTTTGCATAAGCTCAAGCGAATACCTCAAATGAAAGTCTTTATGCAAGCTAATCAATCTGACGTGTAATTTACACCACTTCCAAACTCCATTGCCAAACAGAGATGGTAGGTTGAGTTTTGGGGATGGTAATGGAGATGTCTACTAACAGTAATTGGCTCTTGATTTCAAATCCTATTAGAGCATTCAGTTCCTTTGTTAGACTACCATCTAGTAAGATTTTCTTCAAATTCTATCGGCGTTGAAATTTCTTCGAAGCTTGCTATCAATTACTAAATTGAAAGGTATTGAAATCAGCCCCTGAACCATCCTCAACCAAATATGTCATTTGAACATTGAAAGACCTCATTTGCTTATTTAATTGACCTCTGATCTTTGATTTTCTTTTTCTAGAATTATCAAAACCAGGCCTTGCACCTTTTTTTTTTTAATTTAGAAATCTTATCACATTGCAAATTTTATTAAATTTCAACAGTATATCATGTTAATTAGTATAATATAACACTAAACCATTTTATTTAAAAGAAACCCCATTGGCCCATCTTCATATACTTGTCAATCAGTCTCCAACCAATTTATCAACCAGACTTTACTTGTTTGTTTCATACACGCACATTATTATCACAATATTATAACAATAATAGCAACAAGCTATTACTCAAGCACATATCCACATTTTTTTTCTTTGCATTATAGTAAATAATGCATAATTGAACTTAATTAATATCATAACGATAGACAACAAAGACTCCTATTATGAAAAAAATGCATACTTCTAGAAAATTATCAAAATACTAGAAATTGTATAAAATAATGTTTTGAAACTTTTATTGTACTACACTACTATTTTTAGACATCAAAATAAATTTTTGGCTGACAAAAATTATTGTATTTTCAAAATCACTTAATAAAAAATCTCAAATAAATACTCAAAATGCTCATAATTATGATCTCTATAACATACAAAAAGTTATGTGACAAAAGTTTTACCAAAATAAAATTATTCGTATTTTTTGATAATAGAAACATAAATTTGATAAAAAAAATACTAAAAACATAAAATCTTTCAAATCAAAAATAAGATAAATATTCTTTAAAGTGAGACGAGCAAATTTCCTAACAGGCTTGACAAACAAAAATCGCTCCGCGACCTTCAAATCTAGATTTTATTTTCTCTCTCTAATATTTTTTTCTCTTTTTTTCCCTAAAAATGTCTCTATTGCTGAAATGCATAGGGAAAAGTTTTTAAAAAGCTTTTAATAATCTTAGTGACATAGGATATTTTATTAAAAAACTATTCAATATTATATAATTAGTTTAAACAATTTTTGTGGTATAAAATTTAAATGAATCATTTTAGTAGTTCAAAAATTACAGAAAAATATCCAAAAAAATCATTTTATTTAAGAAATATCAGTGAATTTGGTTTGCAAAATGAACACGTGAGGGTCATGAAATCCTCACTTGTACATATAGATACTAATTTCTTAAGGATTTTCACTAGTGCTAAAAAATTATAAAAAAATTCATATAAGTAAAATATTACAATCAAAATACTATAATAAAGACGATTTGCTATTTGGAGTTATAATAACTCTAGAAAAAATTCGATAAAGCCAAAATACCGACTATTAATAATCTACCCACCTTTAAAAAATGTCGTATATGATATTTAATTTAAGGATTCGAACACAAAATCAATATAAATGAAATTCGTCCAATTAAAACTCAAATTAACTCAAAATTAAATAAAAAATCATACAGTTATATAATTTATTTTATCACATGTCATTTAATTGTATATACAAATTAATGCACCTTTCACTACACATTATACTCAACTCTCAATCAAATCATATAGTTTTGATAACATTTAATTCTTCCAATAACTATGCTCTAAAACCTATTGTGACACCCGAGAATCTAATTTGAAAAAAATATTCTTTTAATCTTTTAATAAATAATAACCAAAGTTATCTAATATCATAAATAAAAAATAAACAACAAAACCATATTCTATAATTTAAAACATAAATATACACATCTATATTAACTGTCAAAAATCATATACAATATTCATAATCTATACAATCATATCATAACTATTCTATCTTGAGTATACAAGAAAAATAAAAAGAAATATAACCTAAAGAATTTGACTAACCTCATACTCATACTCCCCTATCTTGATCTAAAATCTTTTAACCACATATAATGAACTAAAAAGCCCAGCAGATCACCAAAATCTATAACTGAATTTAAAGCGTGATAAAGAAGCAATATGCATGTAAACAATCAAATTATAACAGCTATATTTATATGATTATTGAATCAGTGCATAAATAATAAAATTTATATGTAATAGTAGTAGAAGCTATAAAGAATAAAATACTATAATACGGAAGCCAGTAAAGCAGTAAATTAGTATGAATATCAAATCTATAAACTAATCACCATATATATAATATAATTAGTACATAAATTGTATAAAGTATCAAATTAAAACATCGATAAAGATTATCGAAATCATGTCAATGCACTAAAATTATATAAGAGCATACCCATACTATTCAAGTATTTTATATCACATGCTTAATATCAGTATAGTGAAACTACAATAATATCAATATCTAAATTAGTAATAATAACAATTCAATGGCAGGAGCAGTATAATAATACAATAATAATAAATCCATATATTAATAATAAATCCATATAATAATAAGAAAAATATCTCAAAAACATGTATTAAAGTAGTCACACTAAATAACTAAGAAGTCTTGGCTGTCACGATATTTTTCAATGTTAGTAAATTATTGGCTTAATAAATAGAGTCGTTACTCTTTACCCGTCGGTGTAAGTAATAATCTTCTTTTAACTTCCAACAAATATATCATGTGAATTAGTAGATGATAAAACTAAATCATTTTATTTAAAGGAAAATCAGTCGACCCACATTCATGTATAGGATAATCAGTCTCCAACCAACGGGTCAACTGGTCTTTACTTATTTGTTTCACACATGCACATTATTATCAAAATACTATAATAGTAATAATGATGAGCTATTACTCAAGTACACATCCACATTTATTTTTAATGCATTGTAATAAATAATGTATAATTTAGCTTAATTAAGAAAGTACTAAAATATTATAATGGTAGACAAAAGAATTCTATTAGGCAAAGAAATGCACTTTTTTAGAAAATTACTAAAATACCATGAATTATATAAAATGTATTTTAAGATTTTTATTGTACTATACTAATATTTTTTATAAAATAAATTTCTTGATAGATAAAAATTATTGTATTTTCAAAATCACAAAGTGAAAAATTTCAAATTAAATAAATAGTCAAAATGCTCATAATCAATATCTCTATAACATACAAAAAGTTACGCAATGAAAGTTTTTCCAATACAAAATTATTCATATTTTTTTATAACAGAAACATAAATTTCATTAGAAAAATATAAAAAATATAAAATCTTTGAAACCAGAAATAAGGTAAAGCTTTCTTAGAACAAAATGAGTAAATTTTCTAATAGGCTCGGCTGCCAAAGATTTCTCTCTCTTATATATTTTTCTCTTTTTTCCCTAAAAATGTATATGTTTCCGAAATCCATTGGGAAAAGTTTTAAAATAGATTTTAATAAACTTAGTGATATAGGATATTTTATTAAAATAATAATTTAATATTATATAATTAATGTATTTAATTTCTTTAATATAAATTCAAAAAAATCATTTTAGTAGTTAAAAAATTACATAAAATATTCATAAAATAAATCATTTTAATTAGAAATATTGATGAAATCGGCCTATAAAATGGACAACTGATGATCCCGAAATTTTCACTTGATCCGATATATACTATTTTCTTAAGGATTTTCAACTGTTCCCAAAAGTTATGATAAATTTGTATAAGTAAAATATTACAATCAAAATACTATGACAAAGACGATTTGTAATTTAGAGTTATAATGACTCCAGAAAAAATTTGACAAAGTCCAAATACGGGTTATTACAATAACAATCTTTTACCAATAGAGAAAGCTTTACATCCCCTGTCTGCAATTGGGACCCCGCTACCTTGTCAGTTGTAGGCATAAGAGTCCTAGGCTTTAACTTACATGGCAGGCAACAACAACAACAACAACAACAACAACATCAAGCCTTTATCCCACTACGTGGGGTCGGCTACATGAACCCTTTTTCTCAATTGTGTCCTATTAAAAGTCAAATTCTCGTTTAAATCTAATAAAGAAAGGTCATTCCTAATTTAACTTACATGACAGGAATACAAATAAACATATATGTATGTATGAATTGATAAAGGGGTTCGTTTCTACAGTACCCATTGTTATATCATCCTAAAATTAATAAACCCATTCCTACAAACTCCGAAATATGCACACTGGAAAAAATCTAAGAAAATCTGTTACCCTGTAAAGTAAGCTACGACCCACATGAATACAATATATGTAATGATGTTAGTAAAAGAGAAAATTGTCCGTATAACATAAATGTATTTATTTATTAATTTAAATATGTACAACATACTCTAATTCTGTAGGAAAGAAAGGTGATCATGCTCCACTATAAAAAACCTAAGTTTCTAAACCTAACATATGTATAGAACCAATTACATTTGCTTAAGGCCTACTAGTATCAAGTCTTCTATAGAATTCCAAAAGAGAGTATCCTCCAAAGAAGAAAATATCATCTTTTGGGGCTCCATTTGTACTTACAAGCAGATGCATTGGATTCTTTTACAACCAATTTGATTTATATTTAGTCTATAACTTACAATGATTCATACCTATACATCATTTTTAAGTACATTCTACTTTGACTCTTACATAAATATAAAGATATGTATAAGAAGCATGTATGTATTTAAAATATGTGCAGAGCAATTGTGTAATATCCTAATGCTTCTACTTGATCTCCTTTTGGATCAATTAAGCAAGAATTAAAATTAAAAGAATTATTTAAAATATTCAAAATATTTTATTTAGAAAACACAAATTTACATGAATTAAACCAAATAAATAAAATTAAAAAACATGCCGGAAAATAATTATATTATGTAAATTAAATTTCATGATTGCAATTGATAAATATTCTTACATCACTTATTTTGATAAATATTTTATTGTCTATAAAAAAGATAAAATTATTATTATTACTATCAAAATGACAAAGTAAATACATAAATAAATAATCAGATTTAATTATTTAAATAAAATTAATATATTGTCCATATACTGTATTTCGATAGCGTTAAGAACAATATGTTTTATGAAACTCTTTCTAATATACGGTATATATTTTTTTAAATCTTCTAAATTTCATAACGTGAAATAGCATGGGAGAAACCTTAATTCAAGCATGATTATGAAAAGTTCTTGACAAAAAATCAAATATCTTATACCATGCTAATTTACAACGAACTCCACCAATTAATCACTTAATATCATAATTAATCCTTAATAACAACTTTCACTCATAACATAAACTTTGGAAATTAGAAGTAATCATAAAAAAACTAATTTTTAAATTGGCGAGAATGTAAAGGAATAATACACATCTTGTTCATCATCTTCCACAATTTCATTATTAGAATTCGGCTCATCTTCTTCTACATAATCATTGTCAGTCTCTAGCCCAGACTCTAGCTCAGTATCATCATCGACTTCGTGCTCTGGCTCGGACTCTTCCTCGATATAATCATCCACCTCAAGCTCCCTCTCAAACTCTTCCTCGGTATCATCATCAACCTCGTGGTGCTCTGTCTCGAACTCTTCCTCAGTATCATCATTGACCTTGTGCTGAGCCGTTTCCTCCTCGTCATCATCGATCACTTGTTCTTCCTCTTGCTTGGTGTCGGTGACGCCATCGGCCTCTTGCTCTGCTCCTTTCTCAATTTCATCATCACCAATTTCTTCCTCACCAGCCTTTGTAAAGAATGTAAACTCCAACCATGGCCCCATATTCCAAGAAAAGCTAACCAACATCTTATCAATGAGGAGATAGGTGCTACCTTTATATGGGAACTTAGCACTTATCTTTTAAGCAGTCTCATTATCAATCATCAACTTCATCAAGTGGCATTTTCCCTTATCATCTTTAATCATCCTCCTCTCAATATCGTGAAGCTTACCATTAGGTACAAAACGAGCCTTTGCGGAGTATTTACATGGCGTTTTTTCACTCGTATCACATTATATTTTGGAAACCGCATTGTGGAGTCTATCTTCTCTCAATTGGTGCTGCAACTGCTTCTCCTTATTTGCTCCAACTTCTTCTTAAGATAGACATTTTGGTAGATTTTATTTATAGAAATGTAAGCTAATTATAGGGACGTATTTCAACCATACAATTTTTAAACTAAGATAAGTAAATTATTATTAACCAAATAACGGAAATTTTTATTCCTTTAAATTAAACTACAGATTATATTAAACATGGAATTAAATCGAAGGTTTATTTCACCACCCAATCTCAGTCTTTCACGCGCAAAATCTGCGCTGAAATTGAGGGAGTTAGTAAGGTAAATTAATAAAAGTTTCATCTCAACCACTCATTCAAAATCTATGAAAATATCACTATTAGTTCTATAATATATCAAACCTTTGATCTAAAGTTTTTATTATTTTATACCTAAGGAAACTCATTTTTTGGGAGCTTAGAAATTTTCAAATCAAAACCGATTCAAAAACCTAAATTCTAACTTCACCACCACCCAAATAATCATTCTATCACCACCAAAAGGGAAAACAAATCGAGTTGCTTCCTTCACCATAAATACCCCATAGACACTACATTAGAAAAGCTTGAACCCTGCTGCACATGCAACAAACAATCATAAAAGAAAATCTTCAACTCCAAATTATAGTGAACAAGTTTCTACAAATTGATTAACTAGAACATATGAATTAAGTAAATTAACATAAACATGAACGAAAATAAATCTTCAACTTCAAACTGAATGTAACAATTGTGCTACAATACAACAAAGATTTTTTTTTTTTTTTTTTTTTTGTGACGAGGAAGCACTATCCTTAGGCCAGTGAAAATCCCGGTCGACCTAGCATGCAACCCACACCAATTTACATGGGCCAACACTTAAGTCTTTCACTGCTTGCCAAGAGATCTTACTTTTATTTTTAATAATACTAACAGGTATGCTAGTAATAAGATGGTAATGCAAATCTAAATAGGGTCGAACAAGTGCAACATTATAGTAACAGGATTGAAAAGGGATTGCTGACCTCCAACAGGCAAATAAAAAAGAAACAAATAAATAAATAAATAAAATGCTTAAAAGATTTTACCCGTATCTGAATTCTGCCATATCCCGCAGTCGGTACAGTCACCCCATGCCCTGCGAGCGGCCCCGTTTGCAATCCTCGATCGAGTGCTTTGTCTCGATGATTCTCCTGTTGTTGTTAAAAGCAACACGAAAAGAGCCATTGGGCTCTCGCTCTTCCTACACATACAAACCTTCGGCAAAATCCTGAAACCTCACAACCCGACGAAGCCTCCATTCCGCTGAACTCTCGACATCTATAAGCTTCTCCACCCGATCGAGCCTCTCTTACTCCTTCCAGTTTGACATCCTCCTGCTGATCTTCTCACCCTGCCGAACAAAAAGCCAAAACGAACTCCCTCTCCTCCCTATCCAACGCCTCTTCCAGCCTTAGACGAAGTCGACGCCAATTCCTTGATCAGTCGAGCCTTACCTCCTTCCGGTTTTAGCCGTTTGAACCTGGCCACGATTCACCTCTGCCCTAGCTCCTGCGACCGACCTCCCTCTTACCTATACCTGAAACCGACCGAACCTCCCCTACTCAACCTCCTGCTCTGCCGCCATTCCCACTCCCGAACTCTACTCGCCCCCATTAGCTTAGCTCTCCGAGCCCTTCCCCGTGCTTAGGGCATCTCCAACTGAAAAACTCATTTTCCACTCCAAAATGCAGTAATACACCAAAATGTCGTAACTTTTTTTTTTTTTTTTTTTTTTGGGAAAATTAGGGGCATGAGCCCATTTTATTCCAAACCAGAAATAAGAGAACAAAATAAAAGTTGAAATCTACCACAACCAACCAGTAGATTCAACAGATACATACAGTCATAACCGAAGACTAAAAGGAAACCAGAAAAACTAAACAAGACTAACAGCTTGAGCTGCTGAAGAACATGAAAATTCAGTGCCAAAACCTATACCACAGAAAAGGAAAACTGCTGAGAATTAAAAGCAATATTAACTCTTTGAAGGCTCTTCTCATAAAAAGCTCCCAAGACAAGAAGCACCTGGACTCAGAAAATTTAATTCAAGAGAAAAGTAGCAGCCGGACAGTTCCCTGGTTGCCATAAGGCCGTCCAAGGGAAGGTTTGGGAGCTTCATCATCGTCCAGGTGATCATAATGATAACGGGTGGAGTCAGATCTGAAGTCTCCCGGAAAACCATACAGACTGCTACCGAGAGACAGCAGCAGCAATCAGGGGCAATAGTAACGTAGCAAAACAGAGGAGCAGAGATACCCCAATAGTCATAAGATGCTGAAAGCAAAAACAGAGCAAGTGATGCCCAGAACCCACCTGCAGCAAATTATCTAAATAATAAAGTTTCTCAACAAGTCTCCATCACACCATTTGGAGACCTTGCAAAGAATGGCTTTTTGATCTTAATCAAGACAGTGGAAGTGCTAGAAGCAGCTAAAGCAAATTTCCTCTCATTTCTTTCTCTCCAAACATGATAAACTGTGCAGCATATGGTAATGAAATAAAGCCTCTTGGTTTGGAGAGTGAAGTTTTGATTTTCATTAACCCAGTCAAACATTTGCATCAAGTTGGGTCTAAGTAGAATATTGTCTGAGTTAGGGATGAGAGCTGTGATGATGAGATGACTGTAATTACATTCAAAAAAATAGGTGATTAGTGCTCTCAATGTGGTTAAAGCATAAAGAACAAGTCAGATCCACCCCAATGTTTCTACGATGGAGTTCCATAGCCGTTTTAAGTCCCCCTACCAAGGAAAGCCAGGCAAAAGTAGAATATCTCAACGAGTGTTTCGAATGCCAGATATAATCCTCCCAATTGCAATTCGGGGTATTATTGTAAAAGTCAGTGATAAACCCTTTGAAATTAGCTTTAGCATTATTAGCCAAAGATAAGCAGTCAGTATTGTTATCGAGGATACAAACCCTGAGAATTGCATTAGAGACCATACTTGGTAAATTAATAGGGAAGTTCCAGCAGCCATCAGGGGAGATGAAATTGCTCACACTAACATCCTCATAGTTAGCATATTCAGGGTTTAAATCAACCAGTCTAATAGAATTACACCAGCTATCCCAGAAAAAAGAAAAGGGGGAGTTAGTAGTGACTTTGAATTTCCAGATATCTTTAGAAGTAACAGCAGTACTGCAAATAGAAATCCAAAATTTAGAAGCTTTGGAGTGAGGCTGTTTCCAAGGGGAGGAGTAATAACTGAACAACCAAGACGCCAAAGGAGACGGTCTATTATATATTCTTCTGTATATAAGAGAACAATTAAAACCATGTTGTAAGGCAGGGATGCTATGTATACCGAGACCTCCCTTATCTTTAGGTTTACAAACCTTATCCCAACTAACAAGATGCAGTTTTTTCCCCACAGATAGGTCACCAAAGAACAAAAATTTGGAAGCCACTTTCCTAAAGAGTTTGAAAGCACCTTTGATTAAGATAGCACCCCTAATCCAATAGGCAATAGAGTTTAACATAGTAAATTTCAAATATTGAAGTCTACCAGCAAAGGAGAGCAATTTAGCATTCCAACCAGATAGTTTCCCGGTAATATCATCAATTAAAGAAGAGATGTCAGAGTATTTTAATTTCCTGAAGGAAATCGGGATACCAAGATAAGGAATGCTATCTTTAAGAGATAAAGGGAGGGAGTTACAAATGTCAGCAGCATTAGTAAGGTGTTTAGGTAGCAAAAGTGAGCTTTTCCCCAAATTAATGTGAAGACCCGAGGCTTTAGTAAAGGTATTGATAGTTTCCATGAGGATGGTACAGTTACTGCAGGAAGCATCACCAAAGACAAGTAAGTCATCTGCATAAAGAAGATGACTTAACCTAAAATTCTTAAAATTAGCTCCCACAAAAAGATTGTCATCTAGAATCGAGGAGAAGGCATCCATAGCAATGCAGAACAAATACGGGCTTAGGGGACAACCCTGCCTTAACCCAGCCGAAGAAGGGAAGTACCCTTGGAGTGCTCCTTTTATCACAATAGAGTAGTTGACATTGGAAATACAGCTGTTGATCCAAGAAATAAAACAGAGGAGGAAAACCTTTTTGAAGTAGTCTAGCAAGAATAAATTCCCTGGAAATAGTGTCAAATGCTTTACGAATATCAAATTTAGCACATAAAAAAATTCTTTTTCCCCCTAGCTGCATAAGTAAGAATTTCTTGGGCTAAGATAATATGATCTGTGGAAACTCTATTTTTAATAAACCCAGCTTGATTATTTTTCACAATGAGGGGCATAACATGCTTTAGCCTATTAGCAATAATCTTGGAGATAATTTTATAAATTACATTACATAAAGCAATGGGGTCTAAAGTCATTGAATGTAGCAGCATGTTTAGTTTTAGGAATCAAAGTAAGTGCTGTTGCTTTTATACCAGTAGGCATGATACCCGAAATAAAAAAGGATTTGACAGCCTTACAGACAATGGGTCCAATAATATGCCAGCTTCTTTTATAGAAATGATAGTTAAACCCGTCTGGCCCAGGGGAGGAAGAAGCTTTGCCATCAGATACCGCCTGCTTAATCTCAGCATCAGTAACAGAAGTAATAAGAATGTCAGCAACAGTAGCTTGAAGTTTATTACCAACAGGAAAACGATCTATGTTTAAATCCTCAATCAAGGGAGGATTGTAAAGATCTTGGTAATGTTTGATGATATCATTAATAATGTCATCACTTAAACAATGAGAGGAGGCACCAATATTCACAACCGCATTATTATTGGCCCTGCGGCGTCGAATTTTTATTATAAAGGAACTTCAAGTCATCTTCCCCCTGTGTTAACCAAGAAGCCTTGGCTCTCTGAGTAATCCAAGAGACATGAAGAGAAGTGAATTTCGTGATTTGGTGATTGATATCTTTCAAATAGCTAGTAAATGACTCATTTGAAGGATAATCAGAGGTCTGCTGTAGGTAAAGGAGTTGTTGTTTATGAAGGGAGTCCAGATGTTCCTTAATAGCGTTGGAATTGGTCCAAGACTCCAGTTTGAGCCTCCTTTTTAGATCACGAAGTTTACAACAAAAATCAGCCAACGGGTTACCTACTTGATTGCCAGAGAAAACATCAAGTAGGATATACCAATACGCATCTAGTGAAGTCCAGTAGTTTTTAAAAAGGAAGCGGTGTGGGATTGGTATATTAACAGTGGAGTGCAGAATGAGTGGACAGTGATCAGAGCAGGACGGGGCCTGAACCGAGTAGTAGGAGTTCGGGAAAGAGGAGGTCCAATGCTCATTGACCATAACTCTATCTAATTTTATGTGAATGGGGTTATTCGTTTGCTGATTAAACCAAGTGTATTTGTTACCCACCGAGTTTAAGTCTTCAATGTTAGCATCGAAGAAAACAGAATTCAGTTCCCCTAAGCTGCTGTGGGATAAGGCATTACCTCCCAGTTTGTCCGCAGTAAAACGATAGCAGTTGAGATCCCCCATTATTATCCAGGGATTAGAGATAGATTCAGCACAGGTTCTTATCATATCCCAAAGAGGAGTACGAGCGTCCCGATCGTTTTCTGCATAAATAACAGATAACGTAAAAGGAGGAAAGGAAGCTCCAGTGATAATACCTGAGATGAGCTGAGGAGATATAATCTTAGGTGTGAAATTAACTTTGGCAGTGTTCCACTTGATCCAAATCCGGCCAGGAGACGCCAGATTAAAGTTGTGGCAAGATTGTTCCGTAGGAAAAATGATATGAGATTCATAGAAGAAGGGATTGAGAAGTGAAGACTGAAGATTGTCCCACCGGGCGTGCCATTTTTTTGTTGGTGGAGTTTTGAAAACAGGTTTTGAAAAATATTAGTTTTCTTTGGGGATTTTAAGATTAAGATTGAGTTCTAATTCTAAGGTCGAATCAACTCGTTAGAAAGAGTATATAACCCCGAAGGATTAAAATAAACTTTCATAACGGTGTTCAGATTTAGAATTATGAAATTCATCTTGAATATCATGACCGGATGCTAAAGAGAACTTCATATGGCCCCGAAGGGTCAAAATGAGGTTCAACTGAATATCCAACTACAATATTCAAGAAGTGTGATCGTTAGGTTCACATCCAAAGCCTTATCAAAGAAAGATGTATCTCCCCGAAGGGAGAAAATATCATTCGATGATAATTCTTTGAATATGATAACAATGATCACTAGTATTTTAAGTTTTCCCAAAGAAATCCAATTGAGTTTTGAAAAAACAATTTTTAAAATCAAGTGCGTGTGTGGTTCTAAATCTCCTACGAGCGCAAGCCCTCGTAGTTAATTACATCGTAAGAAAACGAGGTCTCCTACGAAAACTCTCGATTAAAATAACGGCAGAAATTTTATTTTTAAGATTTTCTAGGAGTGATATCAAAAAGAGAAGTGAATTTTGGAAATTCAACAGGGAATGGAACAAAATTGAACAGTTATTAACAGAGTTAAAGGAGGAGAGGTAGGGGACACTTTGAGATTCCGGAACCATCCGGAAGTGTCCCAACTTAATCTAAGTGTTGGGCTTTATGTTTTGGATTGAAATGATATTTAATTAGAGTTGAGCATTTTATTAGAAATTTGGGACTATATTCCCGAAGTTTGGGGTCTTATGATCAAAGATCTGCCCCGGATCCTAAATCTATTTTGGACACTGGACCACAGTCGTCCGATCCTAACTAATGCAGTGCAAGGTCTGGACTTACCCCGGCCTGGATTGGGGAGCCAGCTAACCACCTGATCGATTTAAAATACATGAATCCGGTCTTTTTATGAAAGAATGGTAGGGACATTGTAGTTAAAGTTTTGGTGAGGCGGGGCCGACATCTAGAGATTTTCCTAATTGGCCCCTTTGACTTATGTTGGGTGCTAAGATGCTAAGGACTATGAAATTAAAATTTTGACTCTTTAATTTGTATCTAATGCAATGCACGCTGGTTAACAACCTCAAATTAAATATGCTTGAAATTTTTAAAAACAGGCTTATAAAATAGTTTTTTAGAAGGCTGGACTTCCCCAGGTCCGGCACCTCGTCCTCATAGGTCAGACTATCCGGACTCTACCCGCAGGCGGGGAAGGGTCTAAAGCAAGGAAAGAGTAATGCAAAAATATGCATGCGACCCCGGGGTCGATCCCCGGCTAATTCCCTAGATTCGTTATCTTTCTATGTTATTTAGACTCACTAAGATTTTAGACTTCAAGGTTATGAATATAAAAATTTTCACACCCTCACGAGCCTCACGAGTCCAGGCAAAAACAAAAGCGGCACACAATCGCCAAAAAAACTAAGAAAAGCAGGTAGTCCTAAAGGCAATCAATTCATCACATCAAATATAAATTAACTAATTAATAAATGTCCGTAGGCAGAATTGCCTTGCTTATTACAAACCAGAGTTTTACAGAAAGGGAAGTGCCCTCTTGCCCATTTGGGTAATCCACTACGAAGATTCCAAGAAGATTGAAGAAAAGGAGTCCAAAGAAGAATGAGTCGGTCCTGCCACAATTGCGAAACGAGATTGGAGAGTTCCAAAAGCACGTTCCACATCTTTTCTACATGCTTCCTGTTTCATTGCAAAATATTGTTCATTTCAACAACAACATCAACAACAACCTCCTTCTTCAAGCTCATTTGGACAATATCTCAGTGATTTTGGCGAAGCCGATGCCAATATTCCTGATTATTAGATTGTTGTTACTTGTTATTTTAATTTTATGTTATTCGAATGTAATCTGTATTTTGATTTTTTTTTGGAATTGTACTTCTCAATATCTTTTATGTATGAGAATTTTATCTTAATTTTTTTCTTAATATTAACTTACATTAATTAATTTTGTAAAAAAAAAAAATTAGATTACTAAAAAATAAGATATTTCTAATTTATTATTTTAATTAATAAAAAAATTCTAATTTTTAATCTTTAAAATTAATAATTAAGTTTCAAATTAAAAAAAAAAAACCAAATGGCGGGTGAACAGTGCGACGCCAAATATGGCGTCGCACTGTTCATTGGCGAAGGTATGCCGTAAGATTTCGCGCTCCGTTGGAGCGACCTTCTCCACGGAAAACGAGCGTTTGCGTATCCGTTGGAGATGCCTGGTGGGAAAAATTGTGTCTTACCACGCAGATTTTGATTTCTCCTATTTTATAATCGAATACTGCATTAAGAATAAAGTACAATCTCGAGAGATTGACACAATATTCTATAATGGATTCAATATCAAAATAGGGTTTTGAAAATTGATATTTCTATAATCAAACATAGTTCAAAGAATAACATATCATCTCAAAAGATGAACATGAAATTCTATAGAATATGTTTAAAAATAAAAATACGTTTTTGAAAAAAGTTTATTCATTCTTTTATTTAGATATGGCAAGAAGAATATTATATCATCTTAAAAGACGAACATAATATTCTTCAAGATATCCAAAAGCGAGAATGAGTTTTATAAAATTCATCATTTCTAAATTTGAATATAACAAATATAATATTATATTATCTAAAAAGATAATAATAACATTCTACAAGTCTATTCAAAATTAGAAATGAGGTTTTAAAAAAATATCTACGTTCCCAAAGATTCTTCCCTTATTTTATACGAATAAAACAAGGTTTATTTTAGTCTGGGGTTCTCAAATCCCTATAGAGACAAGCTCCTATAGTTAATTACATCTTAGGAGGAATGCTCCTAAGAAAACTCTCGATTAAAGCAGTGATTTCATACCCTTTTGAGTACAAAGTAAAAGACAAGGAAACAGAAGTATGAATTTTTCAAGGAGAAAGCTCAATGTTGAACATTTATTAGCGAGTCAAAGGAAGAAAAGTAGGAGGTGTCGGATTCTGAGAAGCTCAGAGACAACCTCAGCCTACCCTATGTTGGGCTTTACATTTTAAGAGAAAATTTTATGTTCAAGTTGACATTTTATTAGAAATTTGGGATTATATTCCCGGAGGGCGAGGACTTAAGATCTAAAAAGAATCTGCCTCAGAACCTAAATCTAATTTGGGTACTATAAAGTAGTGACCCGAACCTAACTAATGAAGTGCAAATCTGGACTTACCCCGGCCTGGATTGGGGAGCCAGCTAACCACCTAGGCGATTTAAAACCATGTGTCCAGTCTCTTATGAAAGATGGATAGGGACGTTGCTTAAGTTTTAAGGAATTGGGGGCCGACATCTAAGACAGTTCCTAATTGGTCCCTTAACTTATGTAGGGTGAGAAATGTTTAAAAATGCAATTAATATTTTAAACTCTTTTTAATTTGTATCTAATGCAATGCATGCTAATTGACTCGAATGCATAAAATGATAATGAAGCAGTTTAAAAATTAGGCTTAGAAAATAGGTTTTTTCCCTAGAGATTGCACAACTTCCCCTTGACAGAACTGCACCCTCATAGGTCAAGTGGTCTGCCAGAACCCGCAGGCGGGGAGGTGCCTAATCTTCACGCAAGAGAGCCACGGGAGAAGGAAGACTTAGGGTTCGTGTGAATTGGGAGGAGATGGACGGGATGGAAGAGAGCAAGCGGGCTGAGGTTTCATGCGTGTGAGAGGGAGTCGGCTTGGGAAGTTCTGAACTGCCGAGGAGATGGGGGGGGGGGGAGTTCTGTACGAACTGTCCTAAGGGAGGTTGGAATTCAGAGAGGAGATTTCATGCATTGCCCGGCCTGGGGTTTGTGTTGTGCGTATATAGAGGAAGAAAGGGGCGGTTGGATGCCAACTGCAGGGAGTCTGTGCTGGGTGGTTTCGCGAAATGAGAGAGAGAGAGGGCAGTTGGGATCGTGTGAATTTGGTTTTTTTTGAAATGAGAAAGAGAATGGGCTGATTTCGTGAACTGCTCTGGAGTTGGAGTTCGGTTTTGTGTGTAGATAGGAGAGGGATATGGGGCCGTTCGGGTGGTGGATTCGCGAATGAAGGCGTCGAGAGGAGTTCGGGACTATAGAGAAAATCGAAAATTTGGTTTCATTTGCCTAGATGGGGTCGTGGGCTGGACCGATCGTTGGACATTTAAAAGTCTTAATGATGTCAGAATGTAACGATCTTGGGCTCGCTGGATTCCTCTCGTCGAGCCGTTCGATTCGAGTATAAGCTCGTCAAAATCGGAGACCGTTTGATAACTCAAATTGTGGTCTGAACCTTCCGGCAGCGCTTTGAGTTATTGATTCGGACTCATTTGGGCTCGGATTGGGTTGAATTCGGTGTCATTGGGTTCGAAACGAGTTGATATGAAATTGAATTAGAATTGGATTGAATTTTATTCTAATTCGAGTTGAGCGATAGGTTCGAGTCAATGCTACGTCCGTGGGTATCCACCTAAAGGAGGTCCTACAAGTGACGTCTATACTAGGCTATGAATACCTAGGTGCTAGAATTGAGTCTGGGGAAATTGACCTCGAAAAATGAGGTCAACAAATGGACCCCCAATAGGCATGATAAACTTGCCAAAGTTTATCGTGCGTATTGGCGTTGACCGAAACGATCAACTAGATCCAGAGTTGAAATTGAAGATTTGAGTATATAAATTGAAGGAATTTTGATAGAAAGTCAGAATGAAAAGTTGATGTAAATTTGAGTTAATTATTTGAAAGATTTGAATCGATTAATTTATTTAAATGTCGATAATGACAATGAAAGCTTTAGCAAATAATTACTAATAAAATTAGTATCATTTAACAAAGCCAAGGTATTGAAAAATTGAAAGTTATGATTTGAATGTAGTTAGGAAGGAATTGAGAGTTTGATTTTGATTTTGATAAAAGCTAGAAATCAATAGGATGCCGTAAAAGCGGACTTAGACCTAATGACAGATTTAAGATTGAATGGCTGCCGTAAAAGCGGACTTAAGCCAGAAGTCAATAGGATGCCGTAAAAGCGGACTTAGACCTAAAGACAGATTTAATCAGGTTTGACTGCCGTAAGAGCGGACTTAAGCCAGAAAGCCAATAGGATGCCGTAAAAGTGGACTTAGACCTAAAGACTGATTTAAACAGGATTGGCTGCCATAAGAGCGGACTTAAGCCAGAAAGCCAATAGGATGCCGTAAAAGCGGACTTAGACCTAAAGACTGATTTAGTCAGGATTGGCTGCCGTAAGAGCGGACTTAAGCCAGAAAGCCAATAGGATGCCGTAAAAGCGGACTTAGACCTAAAGACTGATTTAAACAGGATTGGCTGCCGTAAGAGCGGACTTAAGCCAGAAAGCCAATAGGATGCCGTAAAAGCGGACTTAGACCTAAAGACTGATTTAAACAGGATTGGCTGCCGTAAGAGCGGACTTAAGCCAGAAAGCCAATAGGATGTCGTAAAAGCGGACTTAGACCTAAAGACTGATTTAAACAGGATTGGCTGCCGTAAGAGCGGACTTAAGGCAGAAAGCCAATAGAATGCCATAAAAGCGGACTTAGACCTAAAGACTGATTTAAACAGGATTGGCTGCCGTAAGAGCGGACTTAAGCCAGAAAGCCAATAGGATGCCGTAAAAGCGGACTTAGACCTAAAGACTGATTTAAACAGGATTGGCTGCCGTAAGAGCGGACTTAAGCCAGAAAGCCAATAGGATGCCGTAAAAGCGGACTTAGACCTAAAGACTGATTTAAACAGGATTGGCTGCCGTAAGAGCGGACTTAAGCCAGAAAGCCAATAGGTTGCCGTAAAAGCGGACTTAGACCTAAAGACTGATTTCAGGGTGGTGAATTTTTTAAAGTAAAGTTGATTCCTTTAAAGCTTTGAATCTTTTCCCTCAATCACAAATGACATTGACAACTTGCAAATGTTCTACTAGAGATCATAAGCTTTTATATATATCACTTTCTAGAAGGGAAAGAAAAACATTTTGAAGATTGAAAGGTTTGAAAATTTTTTGAATAAAATTTTGTTTTATACTTCATTATAAATGATCTTTATAACTTACAAATAATCCACTAGGGATTATGTTTTTATATCGAATCATCATATGTGAGGAAAACAAAAGGGGAGTAGTTTGATCATCTTTGATAAGTAAAGACTTATCAAAGCATCTCAACCACCAATGGAGAAATGCAAGATTTTATTTAAAGATTTATTCTATGATTGTATTTGTTTTGATTAACTCAAAGAAAATAATATGAATTTTCTAGAGTCCTCATTTGCATGCTCTAGGAGAACTAAATGCAACATGATAAAATTTTCTCTGAAAATTTTAACTTTTGCATCAGTTGTTATAGAACAACGAGTATATTTGAGCATCCTTTATAGTGAAAGCACTAAGGAATATCAAATACTCATAATGATTGAGAAAAGTTTGATTTTCATCAGAAAGTGAAGCTTTATTTTTCATTTGATAATTCTCTTATAATATTTGAACGTGATCGTTTAAGTTTTAATCATCTTAACCCAATGAAAATGACAGATGGGAATAGATTCAAAAACTCAACGAAGAATTGGTTGACTCCTCCTAAATTAAATAGTTTGAATATGACCATAATGAGTTTAATCAAATAATCAAAACTTAACAACTTTCTTTAAAGAAAATTGTAGTTTCAAATATTTTGAATTTCAATACTATGAAAGATTCTTTAATGGGAATAGAGTTATTTAGACTTCTAACATCCAATTCTAGTTTATGATAAAGATATATCTTGAATTTAATTTTATATCTTTTTGACGAAGTTACCATAGACTTTACCAGGAATAGAATCCCTCCAATTCTAACATCCAAGATTAGTCAATTATGGACTTAGTCAAATTGTAGCTTGATTTTGTTTTGAAGTTTGACAAAGATTCAAACAAAGGTATCATCGACATCACTAAGGATAGAACCCCTCATGTTCTAACATCCTAGTTCAGTCAATAATAGATTTAAATTTGGACTTGACATCTACTCATAATGAATGAGAACATTAGACAATCATCTCAGAACCAACTAAGGGATGTCCCTTAGTTTAGTTTCAAAATTTTGAATCCAAAGAAAGTGATTTTTATATCCATAAATATCACTATAGATCATCCAGAACCAGGACGTTGTCTAGAATCTCATTTAAATTGGAAGATGTCCAAAAGAGAGTTAAAGATTTTTGGATCATGGTTTGTTTATACATCTCAATTAGGTTAGATATGTGAAACCCAAAAATGTACAACCAGCACCATTACAATTTCATTTAGATTGATCATCTATGTGAATTTTCTTGAAAATGATTTAAAGATATGAACTGACCTACTCAAGTTGCTAACTAGAGAGGTCTCAAGATTTAGATTTTGTTAACCCAGATCAAAGCTCTCTACAAGCAAAACTGGGGTTTCCTTCTTCTTCTTCATATTTTTCTTCTTTTTAAACTAAGATATAAAGAAATTAAATTGGAGGTAGAAATTCAATCTTTTTAAATCTTTCAGATGGTATATGTATTTTACATCTAATAGAACATCAATGCTTGATGATGAACCAGAATTGTAAATTCTCAAAGTCAAGTATTAAAAATACTAAAGGATGAATAGGTCCTTTGATATTCAGGATTTAAGGGAAGCCACTTTTTCTCTTTCTTTCTTTTTTTTTTTTTTGCTACACATTTAATGAATGTGTTTCTTTTTTCTTTTCTTTTCCTTCTTCATATATATATATATATATATATATTTTTAGGAGGCTTCCTCTACTTAAATCTTGAAATGATTATTTTAGTTGTAAAACCATTTTCCAAGTATAAGAGTAGAAAATTAACCCTCTTATATAAGGAATATGGATCTACAAATCAGACCCAATCCTATAGTATGAATAAATAACTTGAATGAGATAATTATGAAATAAGTTCATCAATTTGCAAGATGCCTATGAAATGTATAACAATGAGGTGAACAAAACTTTCCTTTCATCCAATTTTAATTTGACATAAATCTTAATTCAAAAGAAGTTATTTATAGATATCATAATGGGTGAACCCAAATATGATAATAATTTTTTTTTTATCACTACTAAAGAAGGAAACCATTAAAGATGTTATGAAGTCGACTAACTTAGTATCAATTCAAGAAATGTCAATTTATTTTTGATGGAAAATCACATGATAGAGAGAATATTAACCATATCATGGATTAACCATAATAAAGAACCTTGAATTGTCCTAAGTTTTTGACCAAACAAAAATTTAAGATGATCAATCTTTAATAAGAACTGCTCATGAGTTTTCTCAAATGGAGTAATAAAGTCAAGAGTAAACTTAGCTAAAATTTGATTTAAAAATATTACCATAAGAGAAAACTTCAGATGATGAACAAAAGCTTTTATATAATTTGTTTATTTATCTTCATCGCATGTCTTAAGATCCACATTCTATCAGAGTTAAACCACATGGCAGAGGACAAATCGTCGTATCCATGTAGTACCCTTAAGAAGTAAGATTTAAAGGCCTCTTAAACTCTAAACTACAAGAAGACTTAAAGGTGAGCGAATTTCAAATATTTTCAAACTTCAATATATCAACCAATAATTATTCATTCCTAAGATTAAAAAAAAAAATCATAACATGGTTGAATAAAAGATTTGAAAATACAATTGAATTTAATTCAGTGATTGCTAGGAACTTAGCAAAATTAGCAAAACTTTTGTGCTTTGAAGTTCCAAAAAAAAATGATATTAGATATATCTTCATCTAAAGCATTAATCTACCCAAGTGGAGGGAGGGAGGGAACACACTTTTCATTTTAGCATTGATAACCATAAGTCTTATTCTTTAAGTGTTTCGAGGAGTCAACCACAATGAAGTTTTAATTACAATTTAAGGAAGATAGAGGTAAATTTCTTTTTAAAAGAAATCAACCTGCTATTTTCTCTAGCAAAATTATTTTTTATAAGCTTTACTTGTATTTGAACCTTCAAACTTTTCTCAATTTAAATTGAATTTAATCTTGAAAATCTTGCATATATCAGATTATGGACCCTGTCCTAGCAAACATATCAAGCTATAAAGGACATGTAACTACAATACGTTATTAGGAAAGGCAGAAAATTTTGATTTGAAGGTTTGAGCTTTTGGACCATATCCTACCAAACATATTAAGCTATAAAAATATATAACTGTAATATCCTAGTTTAGATAAGGAGAAAACTTTGATTTAAAAACTCAAATTTTCTTAAGATTTGTTCAGCCACATATTGAGTTATAAAAATATATAATTGCAACATATTAGTTAGGACACAGAAGTTTAAAATTTTTCAAGACTTAACATTTTTTGGACCCAATCCAAATAATGCATTAAGTTACTAAAAGAAGTAACTATACATATTACTAAAGATTGGGCAAAGAGATTTTGGACCCAGTGCTAAGTCAAACATCAAGCTACAAGAAAAATGTAACTACAACATTCGAATTAACACAGAAATTTACTTTACAAAAAGGTCATTATAAAGGAGCTCCTCGTTAATTTTCTAACGGGGACCAAAATAAGACCTCTAAAAATTTTTTAGATACCGGCCAAATTATTCAAGAATGAAATGAATAAAAGAACCGGTGGAAGAAAGGTAGTTACAACCTATGCCAAGCACAAGTATACTACCGACGAAAAGGGTATAAAACACTGCTAAAGATGGAGAGAGGATTGATCCCCAGCGGAGTTGCCAAAAAAACCTTGGAGGGAAAAATTGTGTCTTACCACGCAGATTTTGATTTCTCCTATTTGTAATCGAATACTGCATTAAGAATAAAGTACAATCTCGAGACATTGACACAATATTCTATAATGGATTCAATATCAAAATAGGATTTTGAAAATTGATATTTATATAATCAAACATAGTTCAAAGAATAACATATCATCTCAAAAGATGAACATGAAATTCTATAGAATATGTTTAAAAATAAAAATACGTTTTTGAAAAAAGTTTATTCATTCTTTTATTTAGATATGACAAGAAGAATATTATATCATCTTAAAAGACGAACATAATATTCTTCAAGATATCCAAAAGCGAGAATGAGTTTTATAAAATTCATCATTTCTAAATTTGAATATAACAAATATAATATTATATTATCTAAAAAGATAATAATAACATTCTACAAGTCTATTCAAAATTAGAAATGAGATTTTAAAAAAATATCTACGTTCCCAAAGATTCTTCCCTTATTTTATACGAATAAAACAAGGTTTATTTTAGTCTGGGGTTCTCAAATCCCTATAGAGGCAAGCTCCTATAGTTAATTACATCTTAGGAGGAATGCTCCTAAGAAAACTCTCGATTAAAGCAGTGATTTCGTACCCTTTTGAGTACAAAGTAAAAGACAAGGAAACAGAAGTATGAATTTTTCAAGGAGAAAGCTCAATGTTGAACATTTATTAGCGAGTCAAAGGAAGAAAAGTAGGAGGTGCCGGATTCTGAGAAGCTCAGAGACAACCTCAGCCTACCCTATGTTGGGCTTTACATTTTAAGAGAAAATTTTATGTTCAAGTTGACATTTTATTAGAAATTTGGGATTATATTCCCGGAGGGCGAGGACTTAAGATCTAAAAGAATCTGCCTCAAAACCTAAATCTAATTTGGGTACTATAATGTAGTGACCCGAACCTAACTAATGAAGTGCAAATCTGGACTTACCCCGGCCTGGATTGGGGAGCCAGCTAACCACCTAGGCGCTTTAAAACCATGTGTCCAGTCTCTTATGAAAGATGGGTAGGGACGTTGCTTAAGTTTTAAGGAATTGGGGGCCGACATCTAAGACAGTTCCTAATTGGTCCCTTAACTTATGTAGGGTGAGAAATGTTTAAAAATGCAATTAATATTTTAAACACTTTTTAATTTGTATCTAATGCAATGCATGCTAATTGACTCGAATGCATAAAATGATAATGAAGCAGTTTAAAAATTAGGCTTAGAAAATAGGTTTTTTCCCTAGAGATTGCACAACTTCCCCTTGACAGAACTGCACCCTCATAGGTCAAGTGGTCTGTCAGAACCCGCAGGCGGGGAGGTGCCTAATCTTCACGCAAGAGAGCCACGGGAGAAGGAAGACTTAGGGTTCGTGTGAATTGGGAGGAGATGGACGGGCTGGAAGAGAGCAAGCGGGCCGAGGTTTCATGCGTGTGAGAGGGAGTCGGCTTGGGAAGTTCTGAACTGCCGAGGAGATGGGGGGGGGAGTTCTGTACGAACTGTCCTAAGGGAGGTTGGAATTCAGAGAGGAGATTTCATGCATTGCCCGGCCTGGGGTTCGTGTTGTGCGTATATAGAGGAAGAAAGGGGCGGTTGGATGCCAACTGCAGGGAGTCTGTGCTGGGTGGTTTCGCAAAATGAGAGAGAGAGAGGGCAGTTGGGATCGTGTGAATTTGGTTTTTTTTTGAAATGAGAAAGAGAATGGGCTGATTTCGTGAACTGCTCTGGAGTTGGAGTTCGATTTTGTGTGTAGATAGGAGAGGGAGATGGGGCCGTTCGGGTGGTGGATTCGTGAATGAAGGCGTCGAGAGGAGTTTGGGGCTATAGAGAAAATCGAAAATTTGGTTTCATTTGCCTAGATGGGGTCGTGGGCTGGACCAATCGTTGAACATTTAAAAGTCTTAATGATGTCAGAATGTAACGATCTTGGGCTCGCTGGATTCGTCTCGTCGAGCCGTTCGATTCGAGTATAAGCTCGTCAAAATCGGAGACCGTTTGATAACTCAAATTATGGTTTGAACCTTCCGGCAGCGCTTTGAGTTATTGATTCGGACTCATTTGGGCTCGGATTGGGTTGAATTCAGTGTCATTGGGTTCGAAACGAGTTGATATGAAATTGAATTAGAATTGGATTGAATTTTATTCTAATTCGAGTTGAGCGATAGGTTCGAGTCAATGCTACGTCCGTGGGTATCCACCTAAAGGAGGTCCTACAAGTGACGTCTATACTAGGCTATGAATACCTAGGTGCTAGAATTGAGTCCGGGGAAATTGACCTCGAAAAATGAGGTCAACAATGCCCTTAGCAACCGATCTCCTGCCTAAACCCCCTCTACCAAGCCTCATCTAAACCTCATCCTAGCCCCTCTTAGCCCATTCAGAACTCAAATTAACCCAAAGTAATCTCTAACATCTAATTAGTGTTAATTATATTTGATTATTATAATAATAATTATTTATAATAATCATGTTATTATAATTATTAAAAATTATTATAAGTAGGTGATATAATTATTTTAATTATAAGAACTATTTATTAATAATAATTATGTTCTCACAATTATTAATAATTATAGTTATTGCTAATTATAATAATTATGTTTATTATTATTATTATTATTACTATTATTTGGGATTATTTATAATTGATTTATAATTAATCTCAAATTAAATTAAGTTAATTTATGATTAATCTTAAATTTAAATATAGTTAGTTATAAATTAAATATAACTAATTATAATTAATTTATAATTAATTATAAGTTAAATTCAATTATTATATAATTAATCTTAAATTAAATATAATTAATTATATATTAAATGTAATTAATTATAATTAATTTTAAATTAAGTATGAATTATTCTAATTAATTTTAAATTAAATAGAATTAGTTGTAGATTAAATATAACTAATTATAGTTAATTTATCATTAATTATAAATTAAGTGCTTGCCTTGATGTGCATAATGCACTAGTTAACCACCTATACATTCTTTTCTTAGCGTGGTAGGATGAAGCCTAGTACGACACATACAATGAGGTAGGTGAGTAGCCTTTGAACCCAAAATCTTATCTTCGGTGTGTGTGACGAGCTGGTCAACCACTTATACATGCTTTTCATAGTGTGGTAGGAGAGATCCCGGTGCGACACATGCGATGAGGAAGGTAGGCCCAGTGCATACTTTTCTTAGCATGACTTAGATAACTTTAAATACACGTACACGACTCTGTACCTGCGGGGAAACAACTGCTTTTCTTTTGCAACAAGTATATTTAAAGACACATACAAGCTTTTCTTAGCGTGGTGGGGGACGAAGATTTTACGGTTGTGGTGTCCGAGGACACCTATCATACACACTTTTTTTAGCATGGTGGGAAGGCCCAGTTTCATGTAGTTTTCCCCTAAATGGGGGAGACACCGGGAAGCTGTCAAAATTTCGGGTGAACATACAACCGCACTTGGACTTGATTGAACTCAAAGAAATTGGACTCGAACTTGTGAACATTTGAACTTGATTGCACACATATAGGGGACTGTAAATTTGAGCTCAAGTTGGATAAATGAACTTAATTAAACAAACAAGGGACCTAATAAAATTGAATAATGCAAAAGACTTGAATCGAATTTAACCAAGAAGAATTTAAACTTGGGTGGAACTATTGGGACTAGACTTTGGTTTAAGAAATAAATAATCAAAATCTAAATATTTGAGAATAGAATCCTAACCATTCAAGTATAATAATGTCATTGATGGACAAGCTTCCAAGTTCAAGTGTAAGAGAGGTTGGATAATGCCTACATTTGAACATGATACTTGTGATGACCAAAGCTCCAAAATGAACTTGTAAACAATCATCAATAAGGAGCAAACAGAGAATGTAGTGACATGTGTATAAGTGACAATGCAAAACCTTCAATCATCATTTCAACTAGTTGACAGATGTTAATGATCAATAATGTTAAGTTTATCATGTGTATGTACACATTGCAATCCATTTTGGAGGATAAGGAGTTTTCAAGTATAATTTGATTATGGGAGGATATGTTAACTGAAATACAAATCTCCAAATGACGATAATACTAAGGTAATTACTCATATCATGAATCAACTTGTGGCGTGATGAAGTTGTATTACCCACAGAGAGTTTTTTGGAGGTGGTAGTAAAAGATACACGACTAGCATGTATATGAAAAGTACTTCATGCCCATAAGCAAATAGAAGTAGCCGCCATGAAGGAGAATTGGATCATCATCAATAACAATCAATGGATGGACTAATGCTTTAACTCAATGCCACTCAACCACCTAAGAATACACTAAACATTTGTAAGTGGTGACAATGAATGCATACATACATATACAATTCCATTTACAAGAAGTTATGGAAAGCTCGTCATAAATACATGCAAAGTACTTATGAATAGTAATTAAAGATCTAAGAGACACATAGTAGTTCACATATAGATGATGGTAGATGATAAACAATGCGTGTCACAATGTCTCTGTAGTCAACTGTCACTCAACATCAAAACATAAGCAAATGCTTCTAAGATTGCAAGTGATGAAAGTGAAGGGGATATTCATGAGTGAAATATGAAGAATATGTAACAAACTACAATACATGTCACATATTGCATACAAGTAAGGGCAATATATTGACAACCATAAAAACTCCTACGAGATACTATAGAAGATCGTATCCAATTTACTATCCAAGAACAAAATACAACACAATCACATCAATTCAAATGCAAATGCCTATGAGTGGCATTAAAAGATCTGCAACACATACAAACTCTTTACGAAGATAGATGTACGTTCCACATGCCAGTTATGGGTAGATATAAAAAGACTTCAATAAATGCAGTATCATGTAGTCAATTTCAGTTTGTGAAAGAATAGATCTATCTGCCTACCTGTAGTAGTGGCGAAAGTACTATATGATCCAAAGACCACTGCAAAGTGCATGAAGAATACGACAAATACAAGCTCCCATAAGCTTTTCATGGAGCCCCACTATGAATATTGCATACTATAAACGAACAAATGCCAAAGGATTACAACAAATGCAAGCTCCTACGAGTCGCTGTAGAAAACTTGTTGTACACATAGTACATTATCTACAAGCAAATATAAAAGAGCTATAATGAATGCAAGCATTGACAGACCTAAAGAAGGAGATTTGTCAGTGCACTATAATCCATTTGTAAGAAATAACAAGTAGTACACGACAGTCTGAAAGTTCGTTAGGGATGTTAAGCCCTTATGAACTGGCCCAAGGCTAACCAAGAGGGGGATGAATTGATATTTTAAAAAATCTTCTTACATAATCAAAGCATAAAACTTAAAACCAAAATCACCACTGAAATCAAAGTGCGAAAAATAAATGAGGAAATAAAAATAAAGAAAGATCACACCAGATTTATAGTGGTTCGGTCAACTCGACCTACGTCCACTCCCCAGAGGTGCCCTCCGAGTATTGTACTAAAAAAGTGACTCTCCTTTTGCTCCCACAACAAGGCGGAGAAGCCCTCACAAAAACTCATTTTCCGCTAACCCCGGTGAGGTAGAGAACCCAACTCCTTTTGCTTCCTCCTGAAGAAGGCATAGAACCCAAGTCCTTTTGCTTCCTCTTGAAGTAGGCAGAGAATCTTGACTCCTTTTGCTTCCTCCTGAAGCAGGCAGAGAACCTCGACTCCTTTTGCTTCCTCCTGAAGCAGGCAGAGAACCTTGACCAATTACTGAAGCTTACCTCACTTGAACCCCCAAGGACGAAGGACAAAGACTGGAGAAGACGCCTTAGAACCTTACTTGGAGCAACCTTTGTGAATTCCTCTCATAAACTCCCCCTCACAAGTTCCTCCATCTCTCTCCCTCTCTCTCCCTCTCCTCTTGTCTCTCTCAGGTCAAGACAACAACTAAAAGTCTCTTTGCATGGGAAAATTTGGATCCTTTAAATAGAATTTCAAGAACCAACATTATCGTCCAAGAATATCATCCTGCCCGATCAGTACATAATAAGCTCAATCATCCGGGATGATTTGGGACGATTAGAAGAAAATTCGTTATATCATCCAGGCCGATACAATATCATCCTGGCCGATTAGTTCAAATTCGAGTACAATCATCCTGAATATTGCCTGGAATAGATACTGGCTGATGCCAATCATTCAAGACATCATCCCGGCCTATCTTGCGATCGACTTGGCCGATGTGATCGTATCAATCAATCTTAATTACTTTTCATAATTACCAGATTAATTTAGGCATAATTGTGCTACATCGTTCAGGTTGATATTGAGATCGTCCTGGCCGATGTACTAAAATAATGAATACCTAAATTGATCATGACAGCTTATTCTTTTTGATTTTAGCCTATCATCCTGGCCAATACAAGGATCGTCTAGGATGATTTGCTTAATGACGGCTGCTTAATCAGGATGGCCTAATTAGGTTTTCTATTTTTAGTCGGATCGTCCTAGCAGATATGCACATCGTCTAGGCCAATGTACTCAAAATAGAAAAACTTAAAAAACCCGTCAAGTGTGTGTGTAATCTTACTTAGCATTAGGAACCACTTTTACAATTGACTCAAGAAAAAGAAAAATATTACAGACTGACTCAACCTAAATCTACTCAATCTTGAGCTGGCTTGAGTTGTATTTGATCATATGGACCTGAAAAGTTAGTAGGTAATGCAGTCGTAGAAAATCATGAATGTTTGCTATCATCAAAAGTCTAATCCATAAACTCGGATTTACAACAGAGTCTACGTATACCTGTATAAATGGGTAGATAATCAGTACAACACCACGCCACCAAATCTATAATATTTATGCGAGCGGACAGAAGATGTTTACAAATATTTCAAAGTACCCTCATATATGTATTATAATTTGTATACACATAGGTACACAGAAGGGGTATGCAACCCCCACATGGGCCACGACAAGCATGTTATAAATATACACGTGACATCTAGGGATACTGCGCAGGTTAATAAGTGAATTCAAGTATGAACCCGATCCTTATATATGGATCAAAAGGATTCGATAGGGTTCAAATCATCAAATAGATATATGAGGGCGGCGACCGGTATATTTGTCTTAATACATTCATATTAGGTCTTCAAGGTCTATATCAATGAGAATTCACTAATAAAGATCTAAAGACTACGAAACTCAATCCCCTATAGGTAAGCTGATAAGGTTGACAAGGTTTAGTCTATGAATGACTCCGTCACCCCCATGATGGCCGTGTTGATTGCAAATTTTAACTGGAGGGGTTCATTCCAAATAATTTTGAATGCTACCCAAATGCTTATCAAAACTCCTAAACTATATATATATTTCTAAAATCTTAAAACTCCAAGATGTTTAAAATTAAATAATCAATCTGACTACTTAAAGTACAATCCATTCACCTTTCACAATAATTTACTGAGGTGGATAAATTAAAAATTACTTCAGCTCACATAAAGTTAATACCTAGTGAAAAATATCACTAGGTTTCATTCTCAAATAATTTCTTACCAGTAAGGACGTGGTACATGTCCTTTGACCGATGAGTTTTTTGCTAAATGACACTACAGGATAAACGATTATAACTCGGGTCCCTCTGAACCGAGTGATTTTGCCGCCAAATGGCACCACGAAATAACAGTTATGGCCATAGCCAATACATTTTCTAGTGACATCAAATCATTGAGATATGAATTAATAGGATATGACCAATAGGGCATAAAGCCCTATGTTAGATAAGGTGGATTCAAATTTGTCCTTTTAGATAAACATTCAAACTATGTCTATAAGGTCTCCTTGGATGAAGCAACCCATGACTGCCGACATGGATCCTTCTGTCAGGTTGGGTCGACTACCTCCTCTAACTAAGTCGACCAGGGACCACGATAGCCCGGGATGACAGAACCATGAGATCTTGATTGGTTTCATTATTCATTCCCTCACCATCTGCTTTATGTGTAAGATGATGAAATTTCAGCTTTAAATATCAAATCCTTCAAATTCCAAACTCTTAAGCCAATGTTATTACCATGTGCCAGATAATGTGTATTTCTACATATCTGATTGACGACTAGCCTTAATTGAAAGTTCCCTCTAGTGATCTGGAGGGGTAATTAACTATAGGGGATTTCACCTATAGGAAATCAGAACTAAGATCATAAAGTCCTCACAAAATGAGGGTGAAATCTCTGGGTAATGTCTTATCTACAAACCCATCTGCCTTCCAAAATTTACCTCAGAACTTAATTCTGTTAAAACTCCTCCCAAAGAAAAATGCAAGCGGGCGGATGCCAGGGCATTATTTTTGGAACCCACAGGGATATACTAATTAGTGATTTTTAGAACTAACATCAACTTGCTCAAAATAAAATTTAAATCCCTAAAAACGATGCCCAAAAACTTTTGATGAGACTGTACAATATTATAAAAATATATGCATATTACGACTCTATACATAAATGTATGTGTCACAGAAAAGTGAAAAAAAATGATGAATTGAGTATTATTACCCGGAGGATTTTACTAAAGTCTAGTTTGAAAAAAGAATTACTGATCATACAAACCATTATAGGTTATCTTGTCAAATGAAAGTGAAATAGCAAAAGTAAAATATACCCTTTTTTTGAAAAAATTTCTTTTTAAAATTATTTAAAATTTCTAAACTAATAATTTTCTTAATTTATGAAAATAAAACATACATAATACAACAAGTTAATTTAGATCAGCTTAATAGTAATCCTTCACCTCTATCGAGTTTGTTTATATTCGAATTCAAACTATTATTACACATTTAAATATCTCTTTAAGATACCAAATATTAATTTATCCTATATTTAGATCTAATTAATACTTGTTCAAATTTTATTGTTGAATCCACAACTCTTCCATCGAGGTCATATATCACATTTGATTTAACACTATGATTGGCCAACTTAACAATTAAATTAAGTTTAGGAAAATATGAAACAAAATATAGCATTTCTCTACACAAGTAATCTATTCTTTAAACATGCATAAAATAAACGAACAATTTGTTTAGAAAAGTATATTTAATTATAGAACATGGTTTAAATAACAAGTACAAACTATTTTGATATACATGAAAATATGAAATAAGGGTAGAAGTTAGAGGGTAAAACCAATATCATTCAGGGATGATACAAGAAATCAGATTTGATTGTATCTATTACATCTATCTGAACTCTCAATATTACCCCACTCTCTCACACGCGTATAACATATAATAAAAAGAAAATAAAATATACACTATCCACACTCTCCCATGACATGCCCTCTTTGCATGAGAAATGAGCCACATATTTATAGATTTTGAAAATAACTGCAATGGTGCAACAATAGTAACTTGTGTAGCGTTATGATGTTGTTTGGTTTTTCACTATGGCACTATAATAAATCAATATGTTTGATACATCATGCAAAAATTATCTTGATCGGACACGAATCTCGAGGCAAAAGGCTAGTTTGAAACTTCAAAATTGAATTTCGGGAGTATCCGAACTCTGATTTCAACGAGCTTACAGTCAAACTGAGCGTCTCGGAAATACAAACCCAACGACACCAAGATCGACCCAATCCGAGCCCAAATGAGTCCAAATCAAGGGTTCAAAGCACTGTTGGAAGGTTCAAACCGCAATTTGAGTTACCAAACGGTCTTCGATTTTGACGAGCTTATACTTAAATCGAACGGCTCGACGAGACAAATCTAACGAGTCCAAGATCGCTAAATTCTGACGTCATTAAGGCCTCCAAATGGCAAACAAACGGTGCACGATTGAAGGGCTCACTATCGACCGTCCATTCGAGCCACTCCTTATTCGCCCTTGATCTCACACCTATTTACGGACCATGCCACTCCAGAAAATCTATAAATAGAGCCCTCATTCTTCACAAGAGGGGATCCAAGCAAGAGAGAGAAGAAGAGAAGAGAAGGAAGAAGAGAAGGAAGGAGCTCCTCCTCGACAGCTGCCGGACCACCGCCGGACCACCGCCGAACCTCGCCGGATCACCGCAGGAATCTCGCCGGACAACCGCCGGACCACCGCAGGAATCTCGTTGGACCACCGCAGGAACCTCGCCGGACCACCACCTTAAGGCCCGACGTTCAGCCCCTACGTCCCGCTGAAGACCCGACGTCCTGCCAAAGACTCGACGTCTTGTTCAAGGCCCGACACTCAGTCCCTACATTCTACCGAAGACTCGACGTCCTACTCAGGGCCCGACATTTAGTCCCTACGTCCTGCCGAAGACTCGACGTCTTACTTAAGTAATTGATTGTAATCTGATCACCCCTGGAGGTGATTCAGTCCTTTGTAACCAACTCAAATTCTAGTGGAATCATTTTCAACTGGGCTAGGCCTCGTGGTTTTTCCCTTTTAAGGGTTTTCCACGTAAAAAATCTTGTGTTCTCTGTGTGTGTGCTAGTTATACGTTCAACGCTAAGACGTAAAATCAAATCTCTATCGCCGCGTAATTTCTAGCCCGCAACAGATTGGCGCCGTTTGTGGGAAAGCTAATCCCACTACACTAAGGAATCATCCAATGGTCAACAGGCGTAGCCATCGCATCATGGGAACCTCTCACTCTAATTCACACCAATCCAAGAATCAGTCCCTGAATCAAGGACGACAGGCATCTGCCTCCTTTCACCCCGGTAATCGACACCCTGCAAGAGAAGGAACTTCAGAGCCGTCCCTAGAAGAACGTTTCAGAAAAATGGAGGAATCTCAGAATGAGATCCTTCAGCTCTTAAGGGGAACTCGAGGACCAGCGCCGGTACCCCAAGAAGATACTCTTCTCCCTCGAGATCAGCCAAGATTCGAAGACATTCTTCATGTCGAAGTTCCCCTTCCTCCGCCAAGGATGCGCCCTCCTATACGTCCAGAGAATGAGCTTGCTGATACAGCAAGCTCTACCCATCCTTCGCGCACAGGCCACCGGTAGCATATGCCCCCGGACGTCCCCGAGGACTTGGACCAACAGCACGTCACTGAACTCCCCCGCAATACTCTACGGCATGAGTTACGGAGACTAGTCCGAGAAGAGTTCCCCACAGGGGGTGTCCCTTCGCCGATGGGACATTCAGGAGTTATCACCTTTCACCGAAGCTGTCCTCCGATACCCCATTCCAGCGAGATTCAAACTCCCGAATATTGATTCGTATGATGGAACTTTAGACCCCTACGAGCATATCGACCACTACCGCACTATTATGCATATTCAGCAGGCCCCAGACGCTTTGCTCTGTCAAGTTTTTCCCGCCACCCTTAAAGGACAAGCCCGAACATGGTTCTACTCACTGCATGCTCGATCCATCCCGATATTCGTTAAATTGGCCAAATTGTTCGTCGAACAGTTTGTCACCAACCGAAGGATGATTAAAGATTCATCCCACCTTTCAGAGATACGTCAGAACGAGGGTGAATCCCTTAAAGAATACTTTCAGAGGTTTTCTACGGAAGCCCGACAAATTCTAGGGTAGATCCCGAATTGCTTAGAGGTGTATTTCTTGGAGGACTCCGCCCAGGCCCCTTCTACTCAGCACTCATGTGAGATATGGTCCATTCATATGCGGATCTAATCCATCGAGTAGAGGCTCAAATCTCTGCCGATGATGCCATCAATGCTCATAGAAAGTAATTTGAGCAGATGACCGGGAAGCGTAAATATCCCCCAGGGACGGAGAATCCCCCCTCACAAAGGAAGAAGCAAGGAAACTACAATTTTCCTCCTCGACCCTCACAGCCGCGATAAGAACCTCGTCAAGAAAAGGAGTACACACCACTCAATACATCCCAAGCAAATGTATTAATGACCATCCGGGATCAGGAGAACATAAAATGGCCACACCCTTTGAAGCCCAACGTCGGAAATAAGGAGCAATATTGCCACTTCCACCGTAGCCGTAGGCACACTACTGAAGCATGTTGGCAACTCAAGGAAGAAGTTGAGAGACTGATCCGACAAGGATATCTCCGACAATTCATCAAGAATGCACCAGCCCGAGATGAAGTTGGTCCGATTGGGGGCAGAATCAACAACAAAGGCAGTCGATAAATAATCGTCAAATAGTGGGGGAAATTGGAACCATTGCTGGGGGCCTATCAACGCCTTGCCGAATTTTAATTGCGTAGAGCACAGTAGTGCTGCTTGTTTTAAGTATCGTATGTCTTTAGTATTGTATGACTTTCAATATTTTTTGTCTTTAATTTTGAATATTGTTTGTGGTGTTTGTAGCTTCTCCCTTTCTAAGCTGTCTTAGGGAGCTATGCTTTTGCTTAATGCAGTAAGACTTTGTTTCTTTATCTTTTTTGAGTAAAATTGAATTGATAAATTCACAAAAGCTGTGAATGTTAATATTCTTGATTCGAGCAAATACATAATCATTATTGTAGCTCAGTCAACTGATGATCAATCCTTGGTGGATTCTCCCGACCTCTTCCACACAGGTTAACGTCGTCGAGCAGGGCTCCGGCATACAACCTCGGAAAGGTCTCACATCCTTGGTGGATTGTCCCGACCTCTTCCACACAGGTTAATGTTGTCGAGCAGGGCTCCGGCATATAACCTCGAAAAGGTCTCACATCCTTGGTGGATTCTCCCAACCTCTTCCACACAGGTTAACGCTGTCGAGCAGGGCTAGAGCATACAACCTCGGAAAGGTCTCACATCCTTGGTGGATTCTCACGACCTCTTCCACACAGGTTAACGTCGTCGAGCAGGGCTCCGGCATATAACCTCAGAAAGGTCTCACATCTTTGGTGGATTCTCATGACCTCTTCCACACAGGTTAACGTCGTCGAGCAGGGCTCCGGCATACAACCTCGGAAAGGTCTCACATCCTTGGTGGATTCTCCCGACCTCTTCCACACAGGTTAATGTCGAGCAGGGCTCCGGCATACAACCTCGGAAAGGTCTCACATCCTTGGTGGATTCTCACGACCTTTTCCACACAGGTTAACGCCGTCAAGCAGGGCTCCGACATACAACCTCAGAAAGGTCTCACATCCTTGGTGGATTCTCACGACCTCTTCCACACAGGTTAGCGTCGTCGAGCAGGGCTCCGGCATATAACCTAGGATAGGTCTTACATCCTTGGTGGATTCTCACGACCTCTTCCACATAGGTTAACATCATCGAGCAGGGCTCCAACATACAACCTTGGATAGGTCTCACATCCTTGGTGGATTCTCCTGACCTCTTCCACACAGGTTAACGTCGTCGAGCAGGGCTCCGACATAAAACCTCAGAAAGGTCTCACATCCTTGGTGAATTCTCCCGACCTCTTCCACACAGGTTAACGTCGTCGAGCAGGGCTCGGTATACAACCTCGGAAGAGCAAAGGCTCTTGTATACAACCTCGGATAGGTCTTACATCCTTGGTTAACGTCGCCAGAATGTCGTCAATGGACTTACATCTGACTTCTCCACAATGTTAAAATTCTACCCGATTTTGAATTTCCTCCTGTCACTGAACTTTTGCCTTGCAGGCTTTCGATAGACTAATACCCGACGCCGGAATTCTTCCTATTATCGGACTTCTGCCCGTCAACGAACTTTCATCGGTCTTCTGCCCAAGGCCGTACTTCTACACGACGTCGGACTTCTCCTTGTCGTCGAACTTCTGCTCGTCAGTGGACTTCTACTCGTCGTCGGACTTTTGCCCGTCGACGAACTTTGATCGGTCTTCTGCCTGAGGCCGAACTTCTACACGACGTCGGACTTCTTCCTGTCGTCGAACTTCTACTCGTCATCAGACTTCTGCTCGTCAACGAACATTCATCGGTCTTCTTCCCGAGGCCGTACTTCTACACGACGTCGGACTTCTCCCTGTCGGACTTCTGCTCGTCAGTGGACTTCTACTCGTCTTTAGACTTCTGCTCATCGACTAGCATTCATCGGTCTTCTTCCCAAGGCTGTACTTCTACCCGACTATGGGCTTCTGCTTGCCGTCAGACTACTAATCGTCGTCAGATTTTTGCCCGTTGACGGACTTTCGTCGGTCTTGTACATGGCGCTGCACCCCTACCCGACTTCATACTACTACCAGATGTCGGACTTCTACCAGTTAATAGACTTTCGTCGGTCTTCTGCCCGACGCTGTATGACTACCCGACGTTGAATTCCTGCGTATCATCATACTTCTCCCTGATGCTGGAAGTATGCCCATCACTTCAACCTCCCTCCTTACAACGGTCTATCCGACCTCCATCGCCAACTGATTAACATCAGACCTCCGTAGAATATCTCGAAGAAGAAGGGGGAATCTCCAGACTTCCTTGCCAAGAGAGGGGCCTCGAAAAATCGAGGGAATGCCTCAATAGTAAGGACAGAGGGAGAAGAGAAGAAGGGGAAATCTCGAGACTTCCTTGCCAAGATAGGGGCCTTGGAAAACCGAGGGAAGGCCTCAATAGTAAGGACAGAGGGAGAAGAGAAGAAGGGGAAATCTCCGGACTTCCTTGCCAACAGAGGGGCCTTGGAAAATTGAGGGAAGGCCTCAAAAAAAAGGACAAAGGGAGATGAGGAAAGAAAAGAATCTCCGGACTTCCTTGCTAAGAGAGGGGCCTCAGAAAATTGAGGGAAGGCCTCAATAGAAAGGACAGAGGGAGATGAGGAAAGAAGAGAATCTCCGGACTTCCTTGCCAAGAGAGGGGCCTCAGAAAACTGAGGGAAGACCTCAATGAAAATGACAGAGGGAGATGAGAAGGAAGCAGGAGAAGAAGAAAATAAAACAGAAGAAGAAGAGGAGTGGAGTGATTTTCTAAAGGCTTGAAGGACCTATTTATAGTTTTTTGGGAGAAAGAAGAGAAGTTTCTAGAATTTTCAATTTCCCAAAATTTTCTAATTTTTTTTGAATTTTTTTCGGAATTTTTTTGGGATTTTTTTGGGGTTTTTTAGGAATTTTTTCGGCCAAAAAAGGCCAAAAAATCAGTTTTTCTGCGCAGGTGGGGCCCACTAGGTCGGTGGGCTGAACAGACCCGCCCGTTCATTCAAATGAGGCGGTGGAGGAGCAGCCAGCGGGCTGCCGCGCGGGCCCAGGCGGGCCGCGCCGGGCCGGCACCAGGCCCAGCAGCCAGCCGCGCGGGCTGGCTGCTGCAGCGCGGGGCCCAGGCGCGGCCAAGGCGGCCGTCGCGGGCGCCGTGTGTCCCAACGCGAGCTGGCAGTGCCGCCGGCTGGCCAGCGGCGGCAGCGGGGCAGCGGCGGCCGGCCGGCCGGTCCGGCCGCCTAGCCCATTTTGGGCCCGATTTTCGTACCGAAAGTTCCAATTTCGACGTTTTTGGGGTCCCCGAACACGTTTTTTGATGTTCCAGACTCAATTTTGATACTTTCAAAGCTCATCGAGGCATATACAGTCAAGTTTATACAAATATTCAACTTTTGGAAAGCAATTTTTTGCGATTCGGACTGTGAAAAATTTTGAAACAAATATTTTCGGACTTCTATAGTTTCGACGTCCGAAAATAGGGGGGCAACTGATACATCATGCAAAAATTATCTTGATCGGACATGAATCTCGAGGCAAAAGGCTAGTTGAAAACTTCAAAAATTTAATTTCGGGAGTATCCGAACTCCGATTTCAACGAGCTTACAGTCAAACTGAGCATCTCGGAAATACGAACCCAACGACACTAAGATCGACCCAATCCGAGCCCAAATGTGTCCGAATCAAGGGTTCAAAGCACTGTTGGAAGGTTCAAACAGCAATTTGAGTTACCAAACGGTCTTCGATTTTGACGATCTTATACTCGAATCGAACAGCTCGACGAGACGAATCTAACGAGCCCAAGATCGCTAAATTCTGACGTCATTAAGGCCTCCAAATGGCCAACGAACGGTGCACAATCGAAGGGCTCACTATCGACCGTCCATTCGAGCCACTCCTTATTCGCTTTTGATCTCACACCTATTTACGGACAATGCCACTCCAGAAAATCTATAAATAGAGCCCTTATTCTTCACAAGAGGGGATCCAAGCAAGAGAGAGAAGAAGAGAAGAGAAGGAAGAAGAGAAGAAAGGAGCTCCTCCTCGACAGCCGCCGGACCACCGCAGAACCTCGCCGGATCCCCGCAGGAATCTCGCCGGACAACCGCCGGACCACCGCAGGAATCTCGTCGGACCACCGCAGGAACCTCGTCGGACCACCACCTTAAGGCCCGACGTTCAGACCCTACGTCCCGCTGAAGACCCGACGTCCTGCCAAAGACTCGACGTCTTGTTCAAGGCCCGACACTCAGTCCCTACGTTCTGCCGAAGACTTGACGTCCTACTCAGGGCCCGACATTCAGTCCCTACGTCCTGCCGAAGACTCGACGTCTTACTTAAGTAATTGATTGTAATCTGATCACCCCTGAAGGTGATTCAGTCCTTTGTAACCAACTCAAAGTCTAGTGGAATCATTTTCAACTGGGCTAGGCCTCGTGGTTTTTCCCTTTTAAGGGTTTTCCACGTAAAAAATCTTGTGTTCTCTGTGTGTGTGCTAGTTATACGTTCAACGCTAAGACGTAAAATCAAATCTCTATCGCCGCGTAATTTCTTGCCCGCAACAATGTTAGTTCACATATCATTACATCGGTTCACTATTCAACCTCATCAACTTTCACTGTCATAGCATTAGGAATATTTAGTATTACAATGGTAATATAACAATGCAACGCTTCCATCTCAACACCATGATGCCTTGCTATCTATGTTGGATCCAAGCCATCTCCAGTGTGACACTATTTATAGTGCTCCAGTGCTATTGGGTGTGTTACTATAATGCTATAGTAGGTGGCACCACAGTGCTTCTTCAATCATGATTCATATTTCACTTCTTTCCTATGCAAAAAGATATATTCATCTAGCCTTTTTATAAAAATATTTGTTGTTTGAAGTGAACTCTTTTTTCATTATTAATGCCTCTATAAGAGATTCATTTTATCCTCTTATTTGTATAATTGAGAGAGCTATAAAAAAGATTACACATAAATAAAATAATTTATGATTAGATGATTACCAACTATTAGAAGCACATGTACTAGTGTATAATATTTGCACTTGGACACCCATGTCTGACACAACATTAGTTGCTTCAAGTTAGTACTTATGTCAAGTACATTTTGTGAATGCCTACCAAATAAGCGACATAAGTTAGTCCTCTTAGGTGAGTGTCTTGAGTGATTTCTCTAGAAAAATACCTTAGGTGGGTACCTTTATAGAATTCATATGAGTTGGGAATTATAGCATTAATGATGAAGTTATATATTACTATACCTTGAATAAGGGCTCTCTAACTGAAGAGAGTCCCCATGAATGGGTGAGTCTTTTTGAGTTGAGCTCATAAGATGGGTATATCATTAGGTTAAGGTCTACTAATAAGGAGAGTTCCTACTTTAGACAAAATTGTTCAGAGAGTTAGCTTCTTCTATCAAGCTTTTCTAGGGTGATTTTAACTTGGGAGAGTGCCTAGTCTTATCAAATCTTACTAGAAAGGGTTTCCCTTTGAGTGGGACATGTCGTGGATGAGTATGCCTTTTAGTTGAGCTTCTCTGAGGTGAGATTCAATAGCATTGCATTTGCCTGTACTGAATATTATAGGGGTAAGTCCTTCTTCGAGGTGGATATATGTCATGGATGAGTGTATTTATTAGAAGAGCCACTCTAAGATGAGCCGGGCATTTTGTTTGTACATGTATATTTGGGTGTACATTTAAATCCACGATTCTCTTATTCCTTTAGAGATTTACTTGGTATAAAAGCAAGAGAATTAGATAAAAGTATGTTATTATTCCTTTTAACTAGAAAAAGAAAAAAGTAAATTAAAATTATCACTCTATTTTAATTCTAACATTAGAAAGAATATCTTATCCAAGACTCTTATAATGATATCAATTTGACTTTTTAACTATCATTACCTATGAATAGAAAGAACAAACACAATTTTGATCACACATTTTACTTTTTCACTTTCTTATCTCAAATTTTTAGCTTACTTTGAGAATGATTAAGTCCACTTCTTTGAAGTTTGGTGATGTCAAGATCCTTTGAGGATAAGAGTAATTGGGCCAATGTGATTAATGACTAAAGTCACCCTTTTGTACTTTTTTTCCCACACTATGAATAAAATAAATATTGTAATTTTTAGGATAAAAGAAGGAAAAATGAACTCACTCACTATTCATGCTTTATTGTCATGTATGAAAAATTAATTCCTTCCTTTGAATTTTGGGCTAGAGATTATTAACTTACCCTTTGACTTGTCCTCAAAAAGAGCGCTTTTAACTTGTAGCTTTGTTATTTCTTATATTGGTAGTTTATAATGATGACCTCATCTTTTGCTAGACTTGAGTCCTCGTGGAGCATAATGTTTTGATTAAAAAAAAAAATATAGATTTAAGTATATATATAATTTTGGAAAATATTTAATTATTTTTGGGAAGATTAAATTTTGAACTTTAGTTTTGAAATCCAACGCAACATTAGGAACAATATATCATCTCAAACGGAGAAGATATTGTTCACTAATTGGTCCAAATTTCAAAACATTAAAACTACCCAAATTATCGTAGTCAAACTCAAGATTATTTGACTATGCTAACTTGGATGAGAGATTATTAATTTCATAATCAAAATTACGATAATAATTGATATATTTCTCCAAAGAAAGAAAATATCAATTATTTTCGATCACTTGAGAATGACGATAATGATCGTTGTATTTTTCCCAAGAATAATTAATTAGAGATTTTTTGAAAACTTTAATTTTTAAAAATTAAATCTGGGTTTCTAAATCTCCTACGAGCGCAAGCCCTCGTAGTTAATTACATCGTAAGAAAATTAGAGATTTTCCTACGAAAACTCTCGATTAAAATAGCGATATAAATTTCATTTAAGATTTCAAAGTTGTATGTCAAAGGAGATAAAGGGTTAGAAATTCAAATGGATTGGGTCAAAATTGAAGGCTTATTTTTGAATCCAAAGGGAGAAAAGTAGGAGGTGTTTTGAGATTCTGAATTACTTCAGAAACACCCCCAGCCTATCCTAATTGTTGGGCTCGAATTTGATTGAAATAGATTCTTTAATTTGAATGGTCAATTTTATTAGAAAGCGAGATTCAAATCCCGGAGGTTGAGGTCTTATGGCCCGAGCCAGCCTCGGAACCTAGATCTAAATTGGGCACTCGAAATTAATACCCCGAACCTAGCTAATGCAGTGCAAGTCTGGTCTTACCCCGGCCTGGATTGGGGAGCCAGCTAAACAACCTAAACGATTTTAAAATATGAGTCTGATCTTTTTGTAGAGTGGTAGGGACATTAATTAGAAAATTTTTGAGGAATGGGGTCGACATCTAGAGCAGATCCTTAATTGACCCCTTTAACTTATGTCGGGTATTTGATGTCTAAATAATGCAATCAAATATTAGACTCGATTTAATTTGTTACTAATGCGATGCATGCTAATTGACTCGATTGAATGCAAAATTTGTATGTAGCAGTTTAAAAATTTTTGGCTTAGAAAATAGGTTTTTCCCTAGAGATTGCATAACATCCCCTTGACAGATCGGCACCCTCATAGGCCAGGTGGTCTGCCAGAACCCGCAGACGGGGAGATGCCTAACAAGGTAGAGAAAGTACAATAAGGATGCATGAAAAACCCTCGGCGAGTCCGAGCTTACTTCTTAGGACCGTTTAGAGTTTCTATCTTATCTTAAAAATTTTATTTAATTAAGGTAGAAGAATTTTTGACAGACCTCTAAGAGCATAAATTCGAATTCCAGGCCAAACCAAATACGGCATGCAAATAAAAAGACTAGAAAAGCAGGAGTTCTAATGCGCAATCAAATTAAACAAATCAATTAAATTTATCAAATTGAATGTCCATATGGCAAGTGCCACTTATTATTACATCTCAAAAATTACAAGAAATTAAAGTGGCCGGGCACCACTGACTACAACCCGGATTTCTAATCTTAAATCAAATGACTTTGAGATTTGGGATTCTTCTCGTTGTCCAATCCTTCATCTTCTCACGAACATCTTGATTCGTCGGTTCAGGATATCCAAATGGAAAGAAACTCCCCCTCGATCGGGGTGTTATCTTTTCTCTTTGGATATATGAAAAGTATCCTAATTTGACTTCCAAATGAAAGAAGACTCTCCCCTTTAGGGATGTCTTTACCTCTTTGGAATTCAAATTGGATATTTATATCCCAATCTCAAATCATTCTAAGTATTTACTACCTTAATTGAATTAAATTTACATTGAATGAAATAAGAAAATCTAGACTCGATCCTGCAAGGTTATCCTAATAATCAGCAGTTATATATATTCCCAAGCAGTTATAATACGAAAATTGAAATGCATTTTTTTTTAGCCACACTTGGCCATGCTCTTATTATTTAAAGGGGGTCTTAAGCGTCTTCTGAAGCACCTGCGCAAAGATATATATATATATATATATATATATATATATATATATATATATATATATTTTTATTAACTGCCCCCTTTATATTTTAGCTCCTTGCCCCCTTTAATTTTGAGCATGGCATGGCCACCTGCATAAGATTGCACAAGTATAATTCGTTCCCTAACCTAGGGGTAAATCTAACGTACAATCAAACCACAGTGCAAATTACAGTAAGCAAGTAAGTAAGTAAACACATCGAGTCTAAACTAGCAAAACATGCATGCAATGAAAACTCGAAAACCCGGCACACGGCGGAAAAGTAAACACCGGCCTATCCTAAAACTAGAGTCGATGATCCTAGCAAGCCATCTAAAGTGTGTGGGATAGGTCGTGCGGTTTTGATATGTCCTAAATGGGATACTAGATTGAAATTGTTTAAAGTTCGATTGGTTGAAAGGTTTAAAGGAAATTTAATTAAAGTTTAAATATTAATATTTTAAATCTTTTAAAATCAATTATTAATTATTTATTAGGAACCACCTTTGTTTCACACCGAGGCCATGAAGTTTATTTCACCTTTTTTGTGGCTAAGTAAATAGCCTCGTAGGCCTGGGTTACCCAGTGGTACCCGATATAATTAAGTGATTTGATTTGATTGAGGTTCAAGAATTAATAAATTTTATTAGAAGTGCTTGGTTGCTGATTTTTAATGTTTTGATTAATTTAAGTTTGCCATTAATTGATTCGTGGCGTTGTGCCACCAGGCTCGAGGAACCAGCCTCCTTAGGACACTTAGCCCCGCAGCCCGGAGTAGTCCAGCCGATAAACCAAATTAATGTAATTGAATTAAAGATTTTAAAAGGTTAAATAATTAATGATTAATCAATTTTAAGGTTTAACACCCCTTAGAATCCATTCGTGGCGTTGTGCCACCAGGCTCGAGGAACCAGCCTCCTTAGGACACTTAGCCCCGCAGCCCGGAGTAGTCCAGCCAATAAACTTCATCTTTGGGATGGTTGTTGTGTTTTAAAAGGTTTGTTGAATGCTTTAAACATTAAGCTAACATTTTCTGAAGTTTTAAAGCAATTTGAATTTTATGAATTTTTGAATATTTTAATCATTTAATTTAAAGGTTCAAAATTTGACTTTTTGATTAAAGGTGTTTTCTGGAATGTTTATATTTTATTAAAATACTAGACCTTACTACGATCAGTTAGAAGGTAATTACGTTGAAATCGGATTTTTCTACGTTTTATTACGAATGTTTGAAGTTTTGAACTAGTTTTGACTTAAAGTTGACCGATTTGTTGACTTTTTGATTTTGACAGATTTCTGGAAGTTTAACATTTTTAACAAATATTAGGCCTTATTATGAGTTGAATGCAAGTGAGTTTGGGTGATTTGGATTTTTCTTGAATTAGTTATGAAGGTTTGAATTTTTAGGTATTTAATGAATTTTTAAATATCTTTAATTAAAGGGTCTTTTTGTACTTTTGCTCCAAATGAGATCCCAACTCCTTGAAATCAGTTCCAAAGGTCAAGAATGACCTAAAGAAATATTCCCAAGTGTTTGGGACATTTTTGGAATTTTTAATATTTTTTAATTAATTATATTAATTAAAATATTCAATTTCTCTTAAAATTAACTTAAGGTTTAAATTTGCTGTCAAATAATTTTTGTTTTATTTTTCATTGGTTGAGGATTCAAAACTGGTCAGTTAGAGGGGTTATGCATATTTTTGGGTCTAAATTGGATTTATTACATTTTCTTGAAGTTTTAGGGCTTAATTAAGACTTAAACTTAGGAAATATTATTAAGGGTCTTAATGACTTCTAAATTCAGTGAAACTTTTTCCTAAAGCTGAGAATGTCACTAAGTTTAAGTGTTCAAAGTTTCAAGTTCAAATGAGGTATATCCTAATTGCAATGCATTTTCTAAGTTGTCTATTCAAAGTCCTTAATTATTGTCCTTAATGACACTAAGTTTAAATAGGTTCAAATCAAAGTTTTAACTAACCCTTAGGCAACATACAAGAGAAAATGCATAACAACACAATCAAGTCCTTAAAACTAGGAGTGCCTAGACTAAGTGATGTGTGCACAACTTAAGCATGCAAATCAATTAAAGCTTAATTAAGTAAAGGATTAATCAATGAATAATTATCAAAGTAATTATTCATTGATTAATCAAGATTCCCCAATAATTTCTATTCAATCACTCAACCTATGTTTAAAATTTCAATGGCCCTCTCAATGTTCAAGGATTTAAATAAATATAATTTTAAAATAGTTTTAAAATATATATTTATATATAGAAATCTATACATAAAGATATAAGTTTTAAAATAGAATAATTTAAAAATATTATTAAAATAATTTTTAAGTGCTTAAGAGGTCCTCTGATTTTTTAAAACCATTTGAAAGTAAAATTTTGATTTTCAAGATATTTAATTAAATAATAATTAAATACTAAAAATATTTAAATAACCTAAATTAATCAAAATAAATAAAGTTTTAGATTAAAAAAAAAATAAGTTTAAATTAAGATCATTAATTTTCTGAAAAATTTAATGTATATACATATATTTATGATTTAAATTGAATTTTTATCAAAATTTGAAGATTTATATTAATTGAATGAAATTAAAGTAATTTGAGAATAGTTAATGTTTAAAATAATCTTTATATTGTATTTAAAAATAAATATACCTCTGAAGTTTTGAAAATATATCTTAAAATATAGTTTTGAATTATTTAAAATATTTTAATCAAATATATATATATTTTTAATTATTAGTCCAAAATATGAAGTATTTAATAATAATAAAAAATATATATATTATTTTTAATTAAACTTAATTTTAAATTAAAGATCTTAATTTTCTAGAAATTTTGATATATTATACTAATATTTTGGACTTATAATTAATTTATTTTGATTTAATCAAATTTTCTGATTTTAAAAATTTAATTAAAACTAATTAAACCAACCGGCGGCGCCGGCGCTACGTGGCGGGCTCTGGTTCGCGGGGTCAAAACGCGGCGAGGGCGGCAATCATTGGCAATGATTGCGCCGCCGTGCAATAATTGCCGGATGATTGAAATAGCGGCGGGACCCACACACTATTCACTTATCCGAGTCCGCGTCCCGCCGCAGCCGTTGGATCCACTGGCGTTTGATCCGACGGTGGGGATTAAATCCCGTCGTTCGATCTCAACCGAGAATGATCGGACGGTGGGGTGTTAATCCCGTGGAAACGAACGGATGGCCCAGATCTCGTCGGACAGCCAACCGAGCGAAGATTTGAATACACGGTTGAATCAAATCCGCGGAAAGGCTTGATCTGGACCGTCGATCGAGCGATCGACGGTCTAGAAAATGTATGCTTGGGCTAGGGTGCGAAAACGCCCTAGGATCTGTTTTTTCGCTCGTTTGTTCGATTCAATCAACCAAATTTAATAAAATTTTGAATATAGATTAAATATACGAACAGAAATATTGGGGAATGTTTTATTTAGCTTAAAACAAGCCTTTTAGAAAGCTATTTAATCTAGTGTACCTAGATCTAGGGTTTAGGATTTACCTTGATTTAATGGACGGTTTGGACCGCTTTTGGATTCTCTGAGCTTGTAGACTGTCCACGATTAAGTTCCTAGTTGAATCCAAGCTCCGAAACGCCACGAATCTCCTGGAATGAGCCTTGGACGGATTGCTCTTATCTCACCGGAACAGTGGTCGACGGAGACTTTGACCGGTGAGATCGAGCTGGAAATGACCAGAGAGAGGTCTGGGAGTTTTTAGATGACTGGTGGTTGGATTTGGGACGGCCGAAATAGAGAGAGAGAGAGATAGGGATTGAATGAGGCTCCATTTCATACATTTGCCCTATTCAAACCCCTCCAGTTTGAATGGGTGGCTGAGATTGTTTGAAAGAGCTCCTAGATGATTGCCACCTGTCCAGGGAGTTGGTGGGAGCAGGAGGAATGAAGGACAAGGGTACATCCTACATGGAAAGTGTTTTTTGTCCTTTGTTTGGACATGTGTGGCAATATGGGCCTTTGGATTTAAATCCAATGGCTAAGATTAGTCTTAGGAAGCTTCTAGACCTTAACTAATCTGCTGGATTGATTTTGGATTGAGTGGATTAGCTCAAAGGATTCATTTAATCACCCTTAGCCCTTCTAAAGCCTATGTTGACTGTTTGACTGGTCAATCAGTCAAACATGAGTGAGGTGGCAGCTGAGTTGGCAAGGAGTGACCTCAAAGAGGGTCTAAAGTGATTTGGTAGGGATTGGGCTAGCTTGGATCAAGCCATTTGGGCATTTTAAAGGTTTGTTGACCAAGTGTTGACTGGTCAACTAACCACTTTGACTGCTGAGGTGGCAGCAAAATGGCTTCAAGAGCTGTTTGAGTGAACTCAAAGGAGTTTAAAAGGGTTTGATTGACTATATGAGCAAATTAGTCAATATATAATGAGATTTGATCAAGTTTCACTTAGTTGACTTGGTCAAATCAAATTAGATTTGACTCACCACTGATTGGAGAATATTCAAGTCATTGAATGGATTTGTTTTGAGGGCCTAATGAAGTTTTGAAGACATTGGTTTGATCACACAAATTGATTTGACCTAAGTAAGCCAAATTGACTAGACTCGGGTCTAGTTGGCCAAATCAACTGATAATTGGGTCAAAGGTCCAATCTTGGGCTCAACGGGTTTGAAATGTCATTCTGAGTCTATTGGATGTGGTTTTGGGGTTTGAAAGGGTCAATTTGGTAAAAAACTCAATTTGAACCCTTAAGGGTCTTCTTGGGTCAACTCTGTTGACTTGGTCAACCAGGTCGACTCAAGAGCTGGGAAAGGGCCAGATAGGTTTAAAATGGCATTTGAAACCTGCTGGAGGTGGTTGCAATCAATTTGGAGGTCGCTTGGTTTGAAATCACTATTTGAGCCCCATAGGGGGTATTTTGGTCATTTTGACCCCTGGTCAACTGGGGGTGAAAATGGATCCAGAAAAATACAGTTTTAATGTTCAATAGGTTTTAATCAAGTATCTGGAGGTGATTGGAGGCTTTGTAGAAAGCTCCAAGGTCAAAATCCACTGGATGGCAAGTCCAGTGGCATAGGCTGTAAATATCCGAGGGTTTTACAACCTATGAATTTTAGTTCAATTTCTGGGGTTAGAGACCTTAGAAAAGGCTCAAATTTGGAGGGTTGCCTTCAGAAACATGTCCCATCAGTATGCAACTGACAGACTCTGAATCGGAGGTCATTAGGCTGGGTTTTGAAATGTTTGAAAATCCATTAGAAAAGGCTTTTGAGACTTGGCCTTTGGACTTAGGATTTGAATTTGAATTTTGGATTTGATCTGGATTTTGAGTTTGATTGATTGGACTTGGGGTGCCTAAATCATTTATGACTATTTGAGAGAATCATAAGTGATTAGACCAAATTAAGGTTTGATAGAAGAATGGTTCAAAGTCTAGATCAGGGATTGAGTTGCCTAGGAGTCTAGACATGATTGACTAGGTTTGAAATCTAGGTTGATTTGAAGTCAAGGTTGATCAGGAGTTTGAATTGATTTGAATCTAACTCTGTCCTAGAATCTAGAAGAATTCTAGGGGCTAGACTTTAGAAGGGTTGTAGGATCTAAGAAATCCTAGAGTCTACGAAAATCCTAGAGTCTGGAGTCTAGAAGTCCTGGGATCTAGAGTAAATCCTAGGGTCTGTATTCTAGGAGAATCCTAGGTTCTAGATTGATCTGGAAGGATCCTAGGGTCAAGATAGGTCCTAGGGTTTTGAATCTAGAAGGGTCCTAGGATCTAGAATGGATCCTGTCTGGATCTAGGAGAATCCTAGGTTTTAGATTGATCTAGAGTCTGGATGGGGCCTTAGTGACCTCATACAAAAATGAGGTCAACAAATGGACCCCCAATATGTGTAATAGAATGAAATTCTATTGCACATATTGGCGTTGACCGAAAAAGGTCAATTCTGGAGTTTTGATCCTAAGAGAAGGAGAAAATCTATCCTTGGGGGATCGAGGTTTGAATTGATACTAGAGTATTGTCACAGAGGGTCGTACTCTACCACTAGCGAGTTGAATCTCTAAGGGAAGAAAAGGTTCTATCCCTAAAGGAAAAGAAAGGCTAAAATGATCGTATAGGAAGGAAGAACTCCTAATTATATAGGATCGAATTTGAGTTTGATACTAGGGTAGTGCCACGAGGGGCGTACTCTACCACTAGCGAGTCAAATCCTAAGGGAAGAAAAGGTTCTATCCCTAAAGGAAAAGAAGGCTAGAATGATCTTGTGGGAAGGAAGAATTGCTTCCCACAAAAGATCGAATCCAGATTTAAAATTTAGGATGGTGCCACAAAAGGCGTGCTCCATCACTAAAGAACGGTCTTATGGAGAGAAAACTTGCTCTACACAAAGAACCGCGTCTGGAGATTATATGAGGAGGAAACTTGCTCCACATAAAGGATCGAGTCTGGAATGATCGTATGTAGAAGAAACTTGCTCTACACAGACGATCGAGTTTAGAATGATCGTATACGGAGGAAACTTGCTCCATATAGAGGATCAGGTCTGGATGATCATTGGTAGAGGAAACTTTCTCTACGGATGATCGGGTCTGGATTGATCATATGTAAAGAAAACTTGCTTTACATAGAAGATCAGATCTGAAAGATAGTATATAGAGGAAACTTGCTCTATATAAGATCAAGATTGAAATGATCATGGGTAGAGGAAACTTGCTCTACGGATGATCGGATCTGGACTGATCATGTGCAAAGGAAACTTGCTTTACACGGGTGATCAGATTTGAAATATTAGATACAAAGGAAACTTGCTCTATATAAAATCAGGATCAAAATGATCATGGGTAGAGGAAACTTGCTCTACGGATGATCGGGTCTGGATTGATCATGTGCAAAGGAAACTTGCTTTACACAGGTGATCAAGTTTGAAAAATCGTATATAAAGGAAACTTGCTCTATATAAGATCAAGATCAAAATGATCATGGGTAGAGGAAACTTGCTCTACGGATGATCGGATCAGGATTGATCATATGTAAAGGAAACTTGCTTTACATAGGTGATCAAGTTTGAAAAATCGTATATAGAGGAAACTTGCTCTATATAAGATCAAGATCAAAATTTGAATTTTAGAGTGGTGCCACAAAAGACATACTCCATCATTAAAAAAAACTTGAACTTAAGACAAGAAGATTTGAAGAATCACTTCTTAGCCTTAAGAAAAGAGATGCAAGGTATTAAACTTTAAAAATATTTGAAGAGAATTGGACAAAATTGATTGAAACTTGAAGATTTTATTAATTGAAAATTCGAGCTACATCAAGCATAGTATCTCTTAAGGAAACGCCCGTTTACAGGAAGCATTGGGTGATTTCCTTTACAATCCACTAGCTGATACGAGCCTCCTTCGTATGTTGTCTCCACTACGAAGGGTCCTTCCCAAGTTAGTTCAAACTTTCCACCGAGCTTTCGGTGCGCTAAGATAGGCCTCCGAAGAACCAGGACCAAGTCGCCTACTTGGAAGGTTCTAGGTCGCACTAACTTATCGTGAGCTTGAATCATTTGGGCTTTGTACAACTCTAGATTTTGCTGAGCTTGAAGACGACGTCCTTCAAGGCTTTTGAGTTCTTCCAAACGGAGTTGTGCATTCTGTTGAGTTGTTATCTGGTTCTGAATTGCAATTCTGAGTGAAGGGATTTGAACTTCGAGAGGGAGTACGGCCTCGGATCCATACACTAGTGAAAACGGTGTGGATTGGGTCGGGGTTCGATAAGTGGTCCTGTAGGCCCACAAAGCTTGCACCAACCTCTCATCCCACTGACGTTTATTATCATCGAGGGTCTTTTTGATGATTTGAACCAAAGTTTTATTGAAGGCTTCAGCCAATCCATTAGCCCGTGGGTAATAGATTGTTGAATATCTCCAATCAATACCATGGCGATTTGCAAAATTATTGATCTTTGTAGACTTGAAAGCGGACCCATTATCAGATATGATTCTGCGCGGAACGCCAAATCTATATACGATAAGGTCACGGAAGAATTTCATTACATGGTGTGATGTTACATTTCTTAGTGGGACTACTTCTACCCACTTTGAAAAGTAATCAGTCGCTGCTAAAATGAAGCGGTGACCCTTTGAAGAAGGAGGGTCAATTGGCCCAATGATATCCGTACCCCAACTTTCGAAGGGCCACGAGGCTATCGTTGGATGCAACACGTTAGGCGGCTGATGTAAAACCACACCATGTACTTGGCACTGATGACAACACTTTGCAGTTTTCATGCAATCGTCAATCATCGTAGGCCAGTAGTATCCAAGTCTTTTGATCTTCATCTTCATTTTTGGACCCGATTGATGAGCACCGCACAGTCCAGCATGGACTTCGTTAACGATCTTCAGGGCCTCACATTTGTCTAAACAACGGAGCCACATCTGACCAAACGATCGTCGGTACAACGTATTATTGACTAGTGCGTAGGATAGGGCACGTTTCTTAATTTGATGGGCAAGTGATCTCTCATGAGGGAGCTTGCCTTCTTGAAGATATTCAATTATCGGTTGTCTCCAATCTGCTTCTTCATCGACTGCTGAAGAGGTAGAAAGGACTTGGAAAACTTTTTTGTTGATGTACTCCAAATCTATAGGAGACAGGATTTGACGACCCTGCACCTTTATAGGGATGGAGTCTTCTTCTGGACAGGCAAATTCCTTTGCAAGCTTTGCGAGGGCATCCGCCGAAGAATTGCTTCCACGGGGAATCCTATACATAGTTACAATCGAAATTTGCTCGAGCAAGTGACAGGTGTACTGGTGGTACTTCAGGAGTTTAGGATTCAAAACCTTATAGGTCCCAGCAATCTGGTTGATCACCAGTTGAGAGTCACCAAAGATTTTAATCTCTTTAATCTCCATTAAAATTACAAGTTCCAGGCCAGTTATCAGAGCTTCGTACTCAGCCTCGTTGTTTGTACAAGGTTCTGATAAATGATAGAAAAAGTGCATCATTCCCTTATCTGGTGTTATGAATACCAGGCCAACTCCGGCTTTCCCGGGAATAGTAGATTCAGGTGTTTTGCCCCGTTGAGAGGACGCAGCACCATCAAAATACATTTCCCAGGTTTGAGTAGTGGCTTCCTCAAAACTCATGATTTGCTCATCAGGTAAATCATAGTTTAGAGGAGATTCCGCCGGCAATGGATGCGCCGCAAGGAAGTCGGCGACGGCCTGCCCTTTCACAGCACGCAGGGGAATGAAAGTAATTTCAAATTGGAGCAATATCATAGACCAACGAGCCAAACGTCTTAACAACGTAGGTCTGGTCATAAGGTATTGCAAGGGGTTAAAACTGGAAATTAAGTTGATTTAATGAGAAAGCATGTAATGTCTTAGTTTTTGAGCTGCAAAGACTAAAGCAAGATAATGTTTCTCAATCGTTGGATACCGAATTTCCGTTGGTAGAAGTCTCCGACTTAGGTAGTAGAGAGCGTTCTCTTTCCCTTCGTCATTGACTTGAGCAAGAAGGGCCCCGAGAGACTCGTCAAGGGCCGCAGTGTAAAGTATTAAAGGTCTCCCCGGAATAGGGGCTGCCAAGACAGGTGGATTTGTCAGGTATTGTTTGATATTTTCAAAAGCAGATTGACATTTCTCGTCCCAAATGAATTTGGCATCCTTTTTAGCGAGGACCGAGAATGATTGACATCTTCCAGAAAGATTGGAAATGAATCTTCTTATATACGCCAGTCTACCTTGAAGAGACCTTAGTTGAGTAAGGCTCCTAGGAGGTAACATATTTAAGATAGCTTCAATTTTAGCAGGATCAATTTCAATTCCACGGTGTCTTACTACGAAACCTAGAAATTTCCCTGATGTGACACCGAAGACGCACTTCAAAGGATTCATCTTAAGGTCGTAGCGGCGCAACCACTCGAAGACGATTCTTAAGTCATAAAGATTAGCCTCTTTAACTTTACTCTTGACAACTAAATCGTCGATGTAGCATTCGACTTGATTATGGATTAAGTCGTCAAAGATTCGAGTCATAGCCCGCTGGTAGGTTGCATCGGCATTTTTAAGGCTAAATGACATCACTTTATAATAAAAGATCCCTATAGGACTTCTGAATGCAGTGTTTCTCTCGTCTTCTGGGGCCATCTTGATTTGATTATAACCAGACGAGCCATCCATAAAGGAGAAAACAACATGCGAGGAGGCGATGTCCACCATGAGTTCTGGAATTGGCAAAGGAAATTCATCCTTAGGACATGCCTTATTCAGGTCTCTATAGTCAACACAGACCCGGATTTGACCATTTTTCTTTCGAACTGGCACGACGCTGGCTACCCAAGAAGGATATTCCTCCTCCCGGATAAATTCGGCATCGGCCATTTTCTTAACTTCAGAAATGACTTGTTGTTCAATCTCCAAACGCATGCGTCGTGGAGCTTGTTTGACAGGAATGGCGTCATGCCGGATTCCAAGTTTATGAACTGCTATATTGGCGGACAAACCCAGCATTTTGTCGTATGTCCAAGCGAAACAGTCCTTAAACTCGGATAGAGGTTGAATTAGATCCTTAGACTCGTCCTCACTCAACAAAGAACTTATGAATGTGGGGCGAGGGTCATCTTCTGTTCCAAGGTTAATTTCTTTAAGCTCATCAACCGTCGATTTAATTTCTTCTTCAAATTCAGGGGGTGCATCCCGAATTTGAACTTCATCTGAATCATCTAAGGTCTCCAAACAAGGTCTGTCGAGCGAATCAACGACTTCAGTAGGGACACTTTCAGATTCAAGATGGATGGTTATCATCAAACAATATTCATCATCGTCGAACGAACTAACGGTACCAAAGCCGATACCACTCGTCCAATTTTTATTGAATTTGGAATTCCAAATATTTTGGTGGTATCTAGCTTGACCCTTAGTCCATTGACTCGGAGCAAAACCTTTAGAGATAAGAGCTTTAACACCAAGAGGAAAGTAGCCGAAAGGTAATTCCATTAATTCATTGAAATCTGCCTCTTCAAGGATTACATCACCTTCATTCCTTGAAGAGGAGGTGCCAGGGAAGAACCTCTGGACTTTCCTTACTTCTCCATCTAAGTTAGGGGAATCCTTAGTTACTAACCCTGAGACCCTGTCAGCGGACAGTGGGGTTAAGGCTAAGGATTTAACTACCCTATTAAGCTTTTCATACATACTCAATTCAGGCTCATCACTTTGAGGTTTAAAATTGTTACCCTCTTGGTCACTATCCGAATCTAAAGTGAGATCAAACTTTGGAGGAAGATTAGATTTTTTGTAGTCAAAAGCAATTCTGTTACCCCTCCTTTTTGATTCTTCATCAGAACTTGTTTCAAGTTCGATGTACATTGGGGGATTTCTCTTTTCAACAGAAGGGCGACCTCGCCCGCGTGCTCTTTGGGCCATCCTCCCACCTCTTTGAGGTAGATTGATTGGAGGCCTAAAAACCACACGCTCGACGTCGTCTTCTTCACTACTAGAATCGTCTTTTTTTTATTCTTGACTTTTTCTTTTCTCAATTTTTGAATTGCTTTTGAACTTTGATTTTCTACTTTTTCTTCCTTAACATTGATCTCTACCTTAGATTTAGTAGTGGACCCTTTGGGAACATAATATGCAGCATCCTCGTAGATCCCGATCTCGTGAATAGAGAATGGTTGCAAATCACCCTTGATTTCAAACTCAATGCCATCTCGTTGGTACTTGATGCATTGATGTAGGGTGGAAGGAACCATCCTATACTCATGGATCCAGGGCCTACCTAGGAGTGCATTAAAGGATGTCGCCGAATCAATTATATGAAATTTCACTTCAGTTTTCAACTCTCCTATCTCTAGAAGAAGTGTGATCGAACCTAAAGCCTTCTCGCCTTTTTCGTTGAACCCGCGAAGCACTAACTTGTCGGTTGAGAGCTTGCTAGTATCAATTCTAAGATATGCGAGAGTCTTTATATTCATCACGTTGACCGATGCACCCGGATCAACAAGAACTCTTGATAACTTAAACTTTCCCACATTTACAGTGATGTAAAGTGGGCGATTGTGGTCGGCAGTCCCAAGGAGTAGATCTTCATCGGAGAAGGTAACTCCTGAGATTTCCTTGAAGTACAAAGCTTCATCCTCAGAAGTTGAAGCCAGTTGAGCTAAGCAAATCTCTGGGTCGAGAAGTTCTTTAATTAAAGTCTCCCTCATCTCTTTTGAAAGGACAAGGGCATCATAAATGCTCAACTTAGCAGGCAACTTCCTAAGGTGAGCTAAGACGTTGTAATCAACACTTGGAACATTAATATCAGGACCCGGTGGATTTGTAAGAGAATTTGATTGTTGAGTATGAACTTGAATCGGATCAGTGGAAACAACTTGTTTTCCCTTTTCCTGTGGTGGAAGCCTAGGGGGTAAAACCTTGCCACCACGCAGTTGCACTTGCACGATTTCATCGAAAGGACAAACTACGGGGAGGTCTACGCTCTCCTTAGGTGGTTGATTGTCATTTTCTGAATGAGAATCTGAATCCGAAAAATCTATCACGACGGGACTCCCTTGAAAGTTAATTTCAAGGGTATCACCATCTGATAAGACATCAAATTCATCTTCTCCTTGAAGGGTCAAATCCGGAGAGCTGAGTTTTTGAACTTCTTGATTGTCCTCAGCTGACTCCAGGTTATTTTCAACGGAAGAGTCATTTAAAATTTCATTCTCAACACTAATCATAAAAATATTTGCAGAAGGATCTTTCTTTTTATTTAATTTTTGACCCTTTGCCTTTGATGGGGCAAAGTAAAAGTCAGATAACTTTAGTGGGGCTAGTGGTTTTGAGCCACCATCCACCACTTGTACACATCTCTCATCAACAAATTTCCTCTCTACAAAAGGTTCACTCTTTTCATTTTTATTTAATACAGTAGTTCCTACGACTACTGGAGAGGAAATCGTCCCAACATCCTCCTGCGATGCCTCCAGCTCAACCTCCCAGATCGGGCCCCGGGCTCTCGTCGGTAACTGTTGAGAAAGATGAAAAGATTGGTTAATCGACTTTTTAAATGCCCGGGATAGTGCTATATCCCAACCATCTTTAATGGAAAAAGAAAGATTAGAATTATTACCTGAGATGGATTTGACAGATCCCTGATCCGGATTGACCAAGTACTCCTTTGGAATTATAATATTACCTTGACGAAAGTTTCTCTCGAGCCAATCCTTAAAGACTATACAGTCTTCGATTGTGTGGCCCAACATGCGATGGTAGGGGCAAAAGGTTGGATCATCCTTTTTATTTGCCTCTTCCGGCTTCTTGGCCTCCGACAATCGAAAATCTGACTTCTTTAGAAGGCTCTTAAAAATTTTCTTCACCGAGTCCCTTTTGAATGGATACGGACGAGCCAATCTCTCTTCAAAAGTAGGCCGGTGATATTCTCTGATAGGTTGAGAAGTTACCTGAAACGGTTGAGGTTTTTGAGTCTGCTGAACAGTAGAATTACTTGATTGAACGTTAACCGGCTTCTTCCCCTTGTCGACTGCTGAAACCGTTGCTGCCCTCTTTTCAAAGGATTTCAACGGTTTACTAACCTTCTTATCTTCAGTAGAATCCTTCAAGAATGGCATTTTGGAAGCCTCTTCTTGTAGATTACTAGCTTTGTTAAGAAGCTTCTCGAAGGTTTTGATTGTAAACCCCTTTAACAGAAAAGAAATAGGCCCGTGGATATTCTTTAGAAGAATCTCCACTGCATGTTGCTCTTGCAGTTGGGGTTCACATTTCATCGAGAGGTTTCGCCACCTCAAGATGTAGTCGACTAAAGACTCGCCCGGTTTTTGCTTTTCGATGACGAGATCACCAACGGTTACACGTTTTTGAGCTCCTGAGAATCTCTTTAAAAAGAGACCCTCGAGCTCTGTAAAAAGTTTTTACAGAACCATTTGGTAAATCTGCGTACCACTCGAAAGCAATACCGGACAAACTACTCACAAACTGGCGAAAGAGTAGAGCATCCGTCCTGCATTGCAACAGCTTGCTCGGAAATGGGCCAGATGCTGTCTTGGGTTTTCTAAGCCGCTAAAAACTTTGAAAGAAGGTGGCACAAAACCCTTTGGATAAGGAACCAAATCATATTCCTCGGGGTAGGGTCTACCCTTTGGAATAGATACAGTTCCTTGTGAATGGGCTAAGGCTTCCCTTACCTGGGTTTCAATCATCTAACGGATATCCTTTTCTGGTGGAGACACTGGAGAAGTAACTTCTGGAAGTTTGGGATTTGAATCGGCTTTCCTGCTGTGCTCACCCATGGTGTGTACTATGGACTGCAACTGCTCAGGTCTCGACTGCTGTGATTGCAAAAGCTGACTCTGCATCTGTTCAACTCTAATCATCATCTCCTCAACTTTTCTTTCAAGATTTTTAATATACTCATCCTTCTCTTTTAATCTAATAGAACTGTCTGAATCTGAGTCGACTGCTGCTGACTCTTCCTCCTTTCCAGAATGGTGCTTAGAAGGCTCAGCATCTTTAGCTGACGCACGAGTTCCAACCATGTGAACATCTGCTACTGGCTCTTCATCAACTAACAGATCATCTTCATCCGGATTGAATTCATCAACAGCCTTCTTCTTAAGGATATCTCTGATTTCTTGAACCACTTCCTCAACCGGTCTCCCATCTATTGCTTCAGCATAAAGTGGAAGGTATCCATCGTAATCCATCACTTGATCATACTCTTTCACATCTAACTTATCAAAGATGTTATTAATCTTAGCCTCTTCTTCAGTGATTTCTTCACTAACCAATTGATCTAACATCTCTTGATCAGGATCTTGGGTTGTCTCCTCCCCTCCGACTGTCCCGGGGTCGGTAGTCGCAAGGGTAACATCCTCAGTAGGGTGAGGGACATCTATCTTAATTGGTGATGGAGGGGCTTGAACAGCTGGGACTCCAACATCAATACGAATAGAGTCCTCACATCCCTGAACTGGGAGTCTAGGGAGCTCGAACGGTATCTGAATCTGAGGTTCCCTGAATTGTATTCCAATACATCTACTAAACTTCCTTCTTGCACATGATTCTTCTGGCGACATGGGCCTCTTGCCCTTAACATCAACTGGTTCTGGCTTTTCAAGAACTTTTGTAGACTTTACTATCACTGGGGCCAGCTTTGGCAGTTTTGAAGATGGGGTCGGTGGTCTACCACTAAAAGGGCGACTCTGGCCAGACCCAGTTAATACTATCTCATCCGTCTTTGCAGACGGGAGGCGAGGCACCCAATGGTATCCATCTACCAAGACTGAAGATACAGGTTGTTTGACAAATTTCTTGTTCTTCCTCACTGTTGAGGAGTCAAGTTCTTGGCTTCAGACTTTTCTTCTTTTAAAACCTCCTTTTCAAGCTTATGTGAAATTACTCCTTTCAAATGTTTCACATACTGTTCCTTAGTTTGCCCTACTTGAGCAGCACAAGTATGGATGATATTTCTAAGCATCCTAGTCTTCAGAACTTGCTTCTCTTTCGGGGTTCTCTTGACAGAATAGTCGACAGGGCTAGGCGGAGTGCTAGCTATCCGATTGACTCTCTCCTCCCCTGCAACAGCTGCGAGGGGGTGAAAACGACTCCCTTTAAGGAGTGGAGAAGAGGCAGGGATTGGCAGCTCCTCAGTAGCCTCAAGATCAACTTTACTTAAGGCCTTCAGCTCAGCCACTTTCTTAGTCTTGGTGATCTTCTTTCTTAATCTTCTAAGGTAGTTCTTCATGGAATTCTTACTACCATAAAGAGTTTCAGAACTAGAAGATCCCTTCTCAAACACAATTTTATTCTCAACAGGTGGTTCTGCTTTCTTTTCTTTCTCAAAGGAATCCTTAGGTGCGGAAGCATGAACTAGTGCTGACCACAGATTAGGAGGGGCATCATTCCCAGCTCCTATGACTAATTGAACTACAGGGGCTTTTCCTCCCTCTACAGCAAGGTCCACTAAGGTATTTCCATCCATAACCAACCTAAGGGACTTGAACCCTATTCCAAACTGAATTGAGTTTTCATAGACCAACTCCTCAACCATCAAGTCACGGTCCATTGAGAACAGAAGTTTGCCGGCCATTGCAGATAATTTGATTGTCTGAGATTTAGAAAAGAGAAGTTTGAATCAGAATTTTGAATTAAATTTTGAAAAGAAGTCTATATCTTATCATGTATATCGAATCATAAGAACTATAATTCAGTATACGATAATAAGATGTAGAAGTTAACTTTGATTTAAAGAAGATGTGAATCTTTATTATATATGTGTAACTACAAACAAATATTGTAGAAACATATAACAATACTGATTTGAATTTGATTTGAATGAATTTGGAGAAGATATTTGAATTTGAAAATGATTGAGTTTACATTGCACATGTTTTACCATTGGAAAGTGTTGTGGTGCTACATGTAACAATGATAATTGAATTGGATTTGAAGGATGGAGATTTTGAAAATTCAAAAATCCGGCAGCATTTCCCCTTATTTTTGGAACTCAATGTGTTGAATTTTCGTTCAACAAAAAGGTTCACAAATAACTATAGGGAAAGCTACTAAGAAAGCTTCACTCTTTCAACCCTAGGAATAATCAAAGGGTAAAATGTTAAAGACAAACTTTTACCGGATAGAATTTAAGGGTTCGTTGTATATGAGGACATATAACAACGTCAATCAATTATTTTTAGAAAATTCAAAAATCCGGTAGCATTTCCCCTTATTTTGAGACTCAAGGTGTTGAATTTTCATTCAACAAAAGGGTCTACAATTATAAGGGGAAAATACCACAAGGTTTTCAAATACAATTGAAAGTTGAAATTATTGAAGGCAAAAACTTACCGAGAGAATTCAAGGATATGTCGTATATGCTTCTTACAACGATCGCCGTAGGAAGGTATATAACAACAATCAATCAATTTGAAATGATCTCTTAAAGAGATGTATAAAAATTCAAAATTTCGGCAGCATCTCCCCTTATTTTGGGACTCAAGGTGTTGAATTTTTATTCAACGGAAGGTCCACATTACTTAGGGGAGATTTATTTGGAATTTACTTGACTCTTTCATTCTAATTAGTGAATTAAGAATGAAATGTCATAGCTTAATTCTATCGATATAATTGAATTTTTAAGACGAACCTTAAAAGTGAATGTTACGCTTGATCGTATATATCGGACTGAAATTGTTACAATTCAATATACAACGATACAACGTAACGATTATCTAGACGTTGGAAGGATTAAAACTCTACTAAAAGATTGAGAATTTTGATCTTAAAATTTGAGGAAATTTTCTATAAGTTATATAACTTAGCATGCCACTAGAAATCCGAGCACGCTAGTTTCTAACATTTATAGAAAGGTTTAGAAAGGAATAGGCTTGACTCTTTCGCTCTACCAACCAAGTTGGAGGCAAAATGTCCAAACCTAAAATAGAGGGAGGTTTCCTACACTCACCTCTCATTACACATGTCTTAATTGAGTTGGCCAAACTCACCCAAGAGAGAAATGGGCGGGACCAACGGAGAGAAAGGTAGTCAAAACTACCGATACAATAAAATTTATACCGCTATTAAAGATGGAAAGAGAGATTTTCACCAGCGAAGTCGCCATTTTTGTTTTGATTTAAAAAAATATATAGATTTAAGTATATATATAATTTTGGAAAATATTTAATTATTTTTGGGAAGATTAAATTTTGAACTTTAGTTTTGAAATCCAACGCAACATTAGGAACAATATATCATCTCAAACGGAGAATATATTGTTCACTAATTAATCCAAATTTCAAAACATTAAAACTACCCAAATTATCGTAGTCAAACTCAAGATTATTTGACTATGCTAACTTGGATGAGAGATTATTAATTTCATAATCAAAATTACGATAATAATTGATATATTTCTCCAAAGAAAGAAAATATCAATTATTTTCGATCACTTGAGAATGACGATAATGATCGTTGTATTTTTCCCAAGAATAATTAATTAGAGATTTTTTGAAAACTTTAATTTTTAAAAATTAAATCCGGGTTTCTAAATCTCCTACGAGCGTAAGCCCTCGTAGTTAATTACATTGTAAGAAAATTAGAGATTTTCCTACGAAAACTCTCAATTAAAATAGCGATATAAATTTCATTTAAGATTTCAAAGTTGTATGTCAAAGGAGATAAAGGGTTAGAAATTCAAATGGGATTGGGTCAAAATTGAAGACTTATTTTTGAATCCAAAGGGAGAAAAGTAGGAGGTGTTTTGAAATTCTGAATTACTTCAGAAACACCCCCCCCAGCCTATCCTAATTGTTGGGCTCAAATTTGATTGAAATAGATTCTTTAATTTGAATGGTCAATTTTATTAGAAAGCGAGATTCAAATCCCGGAGGTTGAGGTCTTATGGCCCGAGCCAGCCTCGGAACCTAGATCTAAATTGGGCACTCGAAATTAGTACCCCGAACCTAGCTAATGCAGTGCAAGTCTGGTCTTACCCCGACCTGGATTGGGGAGCCAGCTAAACCACCTAAATGATTTTAAAATATGAGTCCAGTCTTTTTGAAGAGTGGTAAGGACATTAATTAGAAAATTTTTGAGGAATGGGGTCGACATCTAGAGCAGATCCTTAATTGACCCCTTTAACTTATGTCGGGTATTTGATGTCTAAATAATGCAATTAAATATTAGACTCGATTTAATTTGTTACTAATGCGATGCATGCTAATTGACTCAATTGAATGCAAAATTTGTATGTAGCAGTTTAAAAATTTTTAGCTTAGAAAATAGGTTTTTCCCTAGAGATTGCATAACATCCCCTTGATAATTCGGCACCCTCATAGGCCAGGTGGTCTGCCAGAACCCGCAGGCGGGGAGATGCCTAACAAGGTAGAGAAAGTACAATATGGATGCATGAAAAACCCTCGGCGAGTCCGAGCTTACTTCTTAGGACCGTTTAGAGTTTCTATCTTATCTTAAAAATTTTATTTAATTAAAGTAGAAGAATTTTTGACAGACCCCTAAGAGCCTAAATTCGAATTCCAGGCCAAACCAAATACGGCATGCAAATAAAAAGACTAGAAAAGCAGGAGTTCTAATGCGCAATCAAATTAAACAAATCAATTAAATTTATCAAATTGAATGTCCATATGGCAAGTGCCACTTATTATTACATCTCAAAAATTACAAGAAATTAAAGTGGCCGGGCACCACTGACTACAACCCGGATTTCTAATCTTAAATCAAATGACTTTGAGATTTGGGATTCTTCTCGTTGTCCAATCCTTCATCTTCTCACGAACATCTTGATTCGTCGGTTCAGGATATCTAAATGGAAAGAAACTCCCCCTCGATCGGGGTGTTATCTTTTCTCTTTGGATATATGAAAAGTATCCTAATTTGACTTCCAAATGGAAGAAAACTCTCCCCTTTAGGGATGTCTTCACCTCTTTGGAATTCAAATTGGATATTTACATCCCAATCTCAAATCATTCTAATTATTTACAACCTTAATTGAATTAAATTTACATTGAATGAAATAAGAAAATCTAGACTCGATCCTGCAAGGTTATCCTAATAATCAGCAGTTATATATATTCCCAAGCAGTTATAATACGAAAATTGAAATGCATTTTTTTTTTAGCCACACTTGGCCATGCTCTTATTATTTAAAGGGGGTCTTAAGCGTCTTCTGAAGCACCTGCGCAAAGAGTTTATATATATATATATATATATATTTATTATTAACTGCCCCCTTTAATTTTAGCTCCTTGTATGAGCATGGCCACCTGCATAAGATTGCACAAGTATAATTCGTCCCTAACCTAGGGGTAAATCTAACGTACAATCAAACCACAGTGCAAATTACAGTAAGCAAGTAAGTAAGTAAACACATCGAGTCTAAACTAGCAAACAGCATGCAATGAAAACTCGAAAACCCGGCACACGGCGGAAAAGTAAACACCGGCCTATCCTAAAACTAGAGTCGATGATCCTAGCAAGCCATCTAAAGTGTGTGGGATAGGTCGTGCGGTTTTGATATGTCCTAAATGGGATACTAGATTGAAATTATTTAAAGTTCGATTGGTTGAAAGGTTTAAAGGAAATTTAATTAAAGTTTAAATATTAATATTTTAAATCTTTTAAAATCAATTATTAATTATTTATTAGGAACCACCTTTGTTTCACACCGAGGCCATGAAGTTTATTTCACCTTCCTTGGGGCTAAGTAAATAGCCTCGTAGGCCTGGGTTACCCAGTGGTACCCGATATAATTAAGTGATTTGATTTGATTGAGGTTCAAGAATTAATAAATTTTATTAGAAGTGCTTGGTTGCTGATTTTTAATGTTTTGATTAATTTAAGTTTTCCATTAATTGATTCGTGGCGTTGTGCCACCAGGCTCGAGGAACCAGCCTCCTTAGGACACTTAGCCCCGCAGCCCGGAGTAGTCCAGCCGATAAACCAAATTAATGTAATTGAATTAAAGATTTTAAAAGGTTAAATAATTAATGATTAATCAATTTTAAGGTTTAACACCCCTTAGAATCCATTCGTGGCGTTGTGCCACCAGGCTCGAGGAACCAGCCTCCTTAGGACACTTAGCCCCGCAGCCCGGAGTAGTCCAGCCAATAAACTTCATCTTTGGGATGGTTGTTGTGTTTTAAAAGGTTTGTTGAATGCTTTAAACATTAAGCTAACATTTTCTGAAGTTTTAAAGCAATTTGAATTTTATGAATTTTTGAATATTTTAATCATTTAATTTAAAGGTTCAAAATTTGACTTTTTGATTAAATGTGTTTTCTGGAATGTTTATATTTTATTTAAATACTAGACCTTACTACGATCAGTTAGAAGGTAGTTACGTTGAAATCGGATTTTTCTACGTTTTATTACGAAGGTTTGAAGTTTTGAACTAGTTTTGACTTAAAGTTGATCGATTTGTTGACTTTTTGATTTTGACAGATTTCTGGAAGTTTAATATTTTTAACAAATATTAGGCCTTATTATGAGTTGAATGCAAGTGAGTTTGGGTGATTTGGATTTTTCTTAAATTAGTTATGAAGGTTTGAATTTTTAGGTATTTAATGAATTTTTAAATATCTTTAATTAAAGGGTCTTTTTGTACTTTTGCTCCAAATGAGATCCCAACTCCTTGAAATCAGTTCCAAAGGTCAAGAATGACCTAAAGAAAGATTTCCAAGTGTTTGGGACATTTTTGGAATTTTTAATATTTTTTAATTAATTATATTAATTAAAATATTCAATTTCTCTTAAAATTAACTTAAGGTTTAAATTTGCTGTCAAATAATTTTTGTTTTATTTTTCATTGGTTGAGGATTCAAAACTGGTCAGTTAGAGGGGTTATGCATATTTTTGGGTCTAAATTGGATTTATTACATTTTCTTGAAGTTTTAGGGCTTAATTAAGACTTAAACTTAGGAAATTTGATTAAGGGTCTTAATGACTTCTAAATTCAGTGAAACTTTTTCCTAAAGCTGAGAATGTCACTAAGTTTAAGTGTTCAAAGTTTCAAGTTCAAATGAGGTATATCCTAATTGCAATGCATTTTCTAAGTTGTCTATTCAAAGTCCTTAATTATTGTCCTTAATGACACTAAGTTTAAATAGGTTCAAATCAAAGTTTTAACTAACCCTTAGGCAACATACAAGAGAAAATGCATAACAACACAATCAAGTCCTTAAAACTAGGAGTGCCTAGACTAAGTGATGTGTGCACAACTTAAGCATGCAAATCAATTAAAGCTTAATTAAGTAAAGGATTAATCAATGAATAATTATCAAAGTAATTATTCATTGATTAATCAAGATTCCCCAATAATTTCTATTCAATCACTCAACCTATGTTTAAAATTTCAATGGCCCTCTCAATGTTCAAGGATTTAAATAAATATAATTTTTAAATAGTTTTAAAATATATATTTATATATAGAAATCTATACATAAAGATATAAGTTTTAAAATAGAATAATTTAAAAATATTATTAAAATAATTTTTAAGTGCTTGAGAGGTCCTCTGATTTTTCAAAACCATTTGAAAGTAAAATTTTGATTTTCAAGATATTTAATTAAATAATAATTAAATACTAAAAATATTTAAATAACCTAAATTAATCAAAATAAATAAAGTTTTAGATTTTAAAAAAAAATAATTTTAAATTAAGATCATTAATTTTCTGAAAAATTTAATGTATATACATATATTTATGATTTAAAATGAATTTTTATCAAAATTTGAAGATTTATATTAATTGAATGAAATTAAAGTAATTTGAGAATAGTTAATGTTTAAAATAATCTTTATATTGTATTTAAAAATAAATATACCTCTGAAGTTTTGAAAATATATCTTAAAATATAGTTTTGAATTATTTAAAATATTTTAATCGAATATATATATATTTTTTAATTATTAGTTCAAAATATGAAGTATTTAATAATAATAAAAATATATATATTATTTTTAATTAAACTTAATTTTAAATTAAAGATCTTAATTTTCTGGAAATTTTGATATATTATACTAATATTTTGGACTTATAATTAATTTATTATGATTTAATCAAATTTTCTAATTTTAAAAATTAATTAAAACTAATTAAACCAACTGGCGGCGCCGGCGCTACGTGGAGGGCTCTGGTTCGCGGGGTCAAAACGCGGCGACGGCGGCAATCATTGGCAATGATTGCGCCACCGTGCAATAATTGCCGGATGATTGAAATAGCGGCGGGACCCACACGCTATTCACTTATCCGAGTCAGCGTCCCGCCACAGCCGTTGGATCCACGGGCGTTTGATCCGACGGTGGGGATTAAATCCCGTCGTTCGATCTCAACTGAGAATGATCGGACGGTGGGGTGTTAATCCCGTGGAAACGAACAGATGGCCCAGATCTCGTTGGACAGCCAACCGAGCGAAGATCCGAATACACGGTTGAATCAAACCCGCGGAAAGGCTTGATCTGGACCGTCGATCGAGCGATCGACGGTCTAGAAAATGTATGGCTGGGCTAGGGTGCGAAAACGCCCTAGGATCTATTTTTTCGCACGTTTGTTCGATTCAATCAACCAAATTTAATAAAATTTTGAATATAGATTAAATATACGAACAGAAATATTGGGGAATGTTTTATTTGGCTTAAAACAAGCTTTTTAGAAAGCTATTTAATCTAGTGTACCTAGATCTAGGGTTTAGGATTTACCTTGATTTAATGGACGGATTTGGACCGCTTTTGGATTCTCTGAGCTTGTAGACTGTCCACGATTAAGTTCCTAGTTGAATCCAAGCTCCGAAACGCCACAAATCTCCTGGAATGAGCCTTGGACGGATTGCTCTTATCTCGCTGGAACAGTGGTCGACGGCGACTTTGACCGGTGAGATCGAGCTGGAAATGACCAGAGAGAGGTCTGGGAGTTTTTAGATGACTGGTGGTTGGATTTGGGATGGCCGAAATAGAGAGAGAGAGAGAACTAGGGATTGAATGAGGCTCCATTTCATTCATTTGCCCTATTCAAACCCCTCCAGTTTGAATGGGTGGCTGAGATTGTTTGAAAGAGCTCCTAGATGATTGCCACCTGTCCAGGGAGTTGGTGGGAGCAGGAGGAATGAAGGACAAGGGTACATCCTACATGGAAAGTGTTTTTTGTCCTTTGTTTGGACATGTGTGGCAATATGGGCCTTTGGATTTAAATCCAATGGCTAAGATTAGTCTTAGGAAGCTTCTAGACCTTAACTAATCTGCTGGATTGATTTTGGATTGAGTGGATTAGCTCAAAGGATTCATTTAATCACCCTTAGCCCTTCTAAAGCCTCATGTTGACTGTTTGACTGGTCAATCAGTCAAACATGAGTGAGGTGGCAGTTGAGTTGGCAAGGAGTGACCTCAAAGAGGGTCTAAAGTGATTTGGTAGGGATTGGGCTAGCTTGGATCAAGCCATTTGGGCATTTTAAAGGTTTGTTGACCAAGTGTTGACTGGTCAACTGACCACTTTGACTGCTGAGGTGGCAGCAAAATGGCTTCAAGAGCTGTTTGAGTGAACTCAAAGGAGTTTAAAAGGGTTTGATTGACTATATGAGCAAATTAGTCAATATATAATGAGATTTGATCAAGTTTCACTTAGTTGACTTGGTCAAATCAAATTAGATTTGACTCACCACTGATTGGAGAATATTCAAGTCATTGAATGGATTTGTTTTGAGGGCCTAATGAAGTTTTGAAGACATTGGTTTGATCACACAAATTGATTTGACCTAAGTAAGCCAAATTGACTAGACTCGGGTCTAGTTGGCCAAATCAACTGATAATTGGGTCAAAGGTCCAATCTTGGGCTCAACAGGTTTGAAATGTCATTCTGAGTCTATTGGATGTGGTTTCGGGGTTTGAAAGGGTCAATTTGGTAAAAAACTCAATTTGAACCCTTAAGGGTCTTCTTGGGTCAACTCTGTTGACTTGGTCAACCAGGTCGACTCAAGAGCTGGGAAAGGGTCAGATAGGTTTAAAATGGCATTTGAAACCTGCTGGAGGTGGTTGCAATCAATTTGGAGGTCGCTTGGTTTGAAATCACTATTTGAGCCCCATAGGGGGTATTTTGGTCATTTTGACCCCTGGTCAACTGGGGGTTAAAATGGATCCAGAAAAATACAGTTTTAATGTTCAATAGGTTTTAATCAAGTATCTGGAGGTGATTGGAGGCTTTGTAGAAAGCTCCAAGGTCAAAATCCACTGGATGGACAAGTCCAGTGGCATAGGCTGTAAATATCTGAGGGTTTTACAACCTATGGATTTCAGTTCAATTTCTGGGGTTAGAGACCTTAGAAAAGGCTCAAATTTGGAGGGTTGCCTCCAGAAACATGTCCCATCAGTATGCAACTGACAGACTCTAAATCGGAGGTCATTAGGCTGGGTTTTGAAATGTTTGAAAATCCATAAGAAAAGGCTTTTGAGACTTGGCCTTTGGACTTAGGATTTGAATTTGAATTTTGGATTTGATCTGGATTTTGAGTTTGATTGATTGGACTTGGGGTGCCTAAATCATTTATGACTATTTGAGAGAATCATAAGTGATTAGACCAAATTAAGGTTTGATAGAAGAATGGTTCAAAGTCTAAATCAGGGATTGAGTTGCCTAGGAGTCTAGACATGATTGACTAGGTTTGAAATCTAGGTTGATTTGAAGTCAAGGTTGATCAGGAGTTTGAATTGATTTGAATCTAACTCTGTCCTAGAATCTAGAAGAATTCTAGGGGCTAGACTTTAGAAGGGTTGTAGGATCTAAGAAATCCTAGAGTCTACGAAAATCCTAGAGTCTGGAGTCTAGAAGTCCTGGGATCTAGAGTAAATCCTAGGGTCTGTATTCTAGGAGAATCCTAGGTTCTAGATTGATCTGGAAGGATCCTAGGGTCAAGATAGGTCCTAGGGTTTTGAATCTAGAAGGGTCCTAGGATCTAGAATGGATCCTGTCTGGATCTAGGGGAATCCTAGGTTTTAGATTGATCTGGAGTCTGGATGGGGCCTTAGTGACCTCATACAAAAATGAGGTCAACACATAAATGTAGACTCATTGGCTATCAGGGACTCGCATGTTACTTTTTATGGATCTTGTCTCAAAGAGAGCAATTACTTTGAACGACTATATATTTGTTCTTTATTGCCTTGCTTACAATCATCTTATATTGCTTCATCTTTTGTTAAACCATGATTTTTATGGGGCTAACCATCTAAATCATGAACTTTTGGAGACTCACACATAACTCATTATGAATATTACTGCAAAACATAGATGTCTTCTACGGTTAGTATTTTATTACTTATGTGAGTAATTCATTTTAGCTGTTTTTGAGACATCGAACAACATTATAGATAACTTATTGGGTTCTTCTAAAAAATAAGAGAAAGAAGAAGTGAGTTGGTGGGGAAATTGATCACGATCAACTCTAATAATTTTATAGTAAAAATATCTTAAAAAAAAAAAAATTGTGTGTGAGTACGTTCCCCAATTAGCTCTAACTACTTTGATTGGTGATGTTATGCAGTTTCACAAGTGACTTAAAAAGACAAGTGTTTCTTGAGTATACCTTAAAGAAGGAGTGAGTTCCTCAAGTACATTGAAGGAAGCGAGGTGAATTTCCCAAGTCATCAAATTATTATTTTTGCATATTATTAGCTTATGTTTTACTAAATGATAAAATTTTAAATTAAAGAACTTGTAAAGGACTTACCAAATAAATCAATTGGGAGAAAACTATTTTTAGATATAAAATTAGATATAATATAAAAATACAATAACTTCACTTACAGAAAGAAAATCCTCAAGTCATTAGTGCTCAAACTCCATAACACCTTATTTGCCTATTGGGTTGTGTAGTTCTAGTTCTTCATGTTTACAATGTTGTTCTAATCTTAATGCCATCCTTCACACAGTGCTTGAATTCTAGTCACTATCATCCATCCATGCTCACACCACTACAAGTTAGCATAAAAAATTGTTTGAAGTAATAGGAGCGAATAATGAGTGAGAGAGTGAGAGAGTGAGAAAGGAAAATTCGGAATAGATATTGTCTATGAATAGTGAGCATCATCATCCTCATAATCCTCTTAAAAAGTTACTTTTCAACCTCTTATTTATTAGGATACACCTAATTAGACTGTTGCATACCATTACAGATACCTAGACCAGTCCATGATTTTAACACATGAATACTCATATCTAATGCAGCTCTAACTGCATCTAATGAGTACCCGTGTTTAAGTGGTATTGAATAATTATATATTTTTCTCTGTTATTTTATAGCTCAACTTTTAACTCAATTTAATCGGTCATTTGTACTAAATTAGAAAAAAATTCAAATTGAATCAATTTAAAACATCATTGTTTTAATTGCATGATTATATTTTTTTCCCTATATATTTTTTCGAAGTTTTAAAAATTAGATCAAACCGGCAGGTTCAACCAGTTGAGCTGCTAGCCTCTCGGCTAGTCAGTTTCAATTTCTCAATAATCGCTTTTGCAAAGAACTAGGATTGAATCGCTGGTTTGACCGCTGAACTAGAAAACTATTACTGCTTTCAAAAAATTTGACGGTTCAATTCATTGAAATCATATGCATTCCATTGGTTCCCGTCTCATGCTCCTTCGCCAAACTGACACCGAAGCTGCGCTAAACACTCAGAAGAGCCAATGCCCCTCGCCATTGTAGCAACTCCTCTCCAAAATTGCAGTACTCCTGTGAGTTCTTCTCTTAGCATTCACTACTCAGCGACTGAACTTTGCGATGTGAGAAGAATCTTCTCGGAGAAAGTGGCTGGGAGATCGGTAAAGCAGGTGCTGGGTTTCGGCCAAGTGAGGGGAAGGGGTTGGGAGGTTGAGAGCTGACAATGACTTTGAGGTTGTGGAAGTGGAGATGACTGAAAATATATGAGCTTTATGTGGAGCATGATTGTCAGAATTTTAATTAGATTTTAGGAGGTGAAAGATTGGGAGATGGACAAATAGGTTAAAATAATAATTTTTTAATTAATGATTATGTTTAATGTTTTAATATATTTATAAATAATTGTCATTATTTTTTTTTTGGGAAAGTATAATTGTCATTATTATAACCCCAATTTAAAAATAATATGCATTTATTAATTCATTCGATTTGACTCTCTTTGACCGATGGAACCGATTTGATTTATTTTTCAATCCGATTTTTATAACATTTATTTTTCCCCACATTTATATTATCAAACGGTCAAACCGTCAAACCGTCGCGCTCCATTGAATCCAAACTCTGACAGTTCCGCTGATGTTAAACTGCAGCAACTAACGTGTTTTTGGGGCTTCCTTCAATTATCATTTATGGCTACAAGCCATCAAGACCTTCCAAAACAGTATTGCATCGTTCAATTACTGCTGACAAGACGGCTTGATCTGCACCGTTGATTTCTTTCAAATATACCAGAGCTGTTCTGGACGGGAGGGTCTCACTTATAGGGCAAATTATTAGGTCGGGTCGATCAACTGATAGAGAGATATATTCGGATTTTTTTTCTGTCTACAGTAATAGCATAGCTGATACAGTAACTGCGCTTTGACTACGCTTTCACTATAGACAGAAAAAAATCCGGATGTATTTTGGTATCAGGTGACCGGACCTAATAATTTGCCCACTTATACAGATCGTTTTGCATATAACGGATGGAGTCAATCAGCAGATTTTTAATCAAATATATATATTTTTGGGAACGAGTATCTATCCACTACGACTTTAAAAGGAGCGCTTGATAGTATAACTAATTCCTCAGCGGAATCTAACGAGGTCATCCATTAACATCGGGCCCACACTTACGTTGCCTTGCTGAAATGCGAGATGTAGTAGAGAGGATTCGAACCAGAGATGGGGGTTCCCAACCATGCTGGTCCACCAACCACCCTAGACCTCGATGGGTAAAATCAAATATCTCAATGGAATGTTTTTGTGCCTGACAAAAGAACAACAAGAAAACTGTTGGCTATTCTCTATAAAAAGAGTTTAGAAAGGCTATTCTCTGTAAAAAAAAGACTTTAGAAGAGCTTTATATTTCATTTGAGACCGTTTTTTTATTTTTTTTAATAATTTTTAATCACAAAATTTTTTTATAACAAAAATTCATTAAAAAAGCAGTAAAATAACTCTCCCAAATATTAGATGATGAAATGTATAAACCATTCTAACTAAACAAAAGATGCATATGAGATGCCTAATTTTCATAAGGAAATACAATTCTACGCAAAACTAAAAGTCGAAGCTGAAGCAAAACTAAAATTTTATTTGAGATAATTTTTTTATTGCTTTTAAAATAATTTTCAAGTTTAAATAGAAAATTATATTAAAAAGTAGTAAGAAATGTTGTCCCAACCAAAGCCTAAATCATTAAAAATTGTTTGGTTTTTGGTTACAAATGGAATTTAATTAAAATAGGATTTAGTGATTTTGTAAATTTAGGTTAATTGAATATTCAAGATAAAAAAAAAATATTCAAGATGTTAAATCTTATAAATTATGCGGCAGAAAAAAAGAACATATTTAAATTTTCGTAAATCATTATGTAAATATTTTCCGAACTTAATATTTTAATGATGGAAAATAAGAGGCACGCTGAACAAAAATTATGAATATATATAGGACACGTGTCATGTCCTTAATTCATAATTTCAAAATTTTAAGGGTTCGGTTTAGGAGTGAAATGAGTGTATTGCTTTGTTTTTATAGTTAATTTATATATTTTTTTATATTTGATATAAAGAAAATAAATTATAATAATAAATTATAAATTAATTGTAATTACTTAAAAGTGTGAATTCCTTCCCATGCGTCATAAAACTACTCGTGTTTAGAGACAAGTCCAATGCTAATATGAAAAATTACATCAAATATTTTGATTTGGACTTAAAATTGACATTAAAATTTAATTTTTTTTAAACACCTAACTTAAAGTTTTCATATCTAATTTAAATAAAAATAAAAAAAATATTTTATAACAAACAATAAATATAGATTAAAAAGCTACATCATATTCATATAGAACTATATAAAAAATTATAATTAGCATATTTTAAGCTACTTGATTTAAATATAAATATTATAATATTGCTCTAGTATAATTTGTTTGCTTTAATTATATAAATTTCTAATAAAAAATAATTTGAAAATTTTAAAATAATTAAAGAGAATTGATGAAATAAAAAAAGTAAATATCAAAATGGGGTTTAAAATCATCTCACCCTCAGAAAAAAGAGAGAGAGAATCTGAGAGAGAGAGCCGAGCCAAAACTTATTAGAAAAAGTGTTATATACTATTTAAATTGGAGATTTTTTTTTTTTTTGGGTGAGGGGCACATGCCTCCCCCCTGAATCCACCCATCTCCAATGTCACGAGCCTGTTTCTCTCACTCTCCAAGCCCCTACATCTCTCCCTAAGTTTTATGCTTATTGTAGCTTTATAGGCTTTATTTGGAACAATTTTCTTTATATTTTATTTTTCAGATCATAATCATAATTCTTTTTTGTCATAACTTCAAAAAAAAAAAAAAATATATTCGACATTTGATTTCTTCAACACCTATAAAAAATTATTTTGTTATTGCAGTTTTATAAAATAATTAGAAAGTTACCCCGCATGAAACCAGAGTCTCTAATCCCCACGTTGTGACCCTAGCCCTTAACGCGTAGTATTAGCTTATGCTCGAATCATATAAGTAGTGTTCCATCCTTCGCTTCCGTCATGGAAGGAAGGTTGTCAATAGTTGAAGGCAGATATCCCTTCGATTGATGCTGAACACTGTTATCCTTCGTTGATGATTAAATTTTTTGTTTCAATCTTATAGGGGTAGTTATGTTAAAATTTTAAACATTGTTGTTCTCAAATTAGTTCCTCCAATGTTTTGTGCATATAGATAATCTTGCTAGCAACCATCTTTCATAAATCTTATGTCATTTTAAGAAAGCTTCATGTGGATCCAAAATTCGATATGGTCCTTAGTTCGACTTCTACTCATTGGACAATGTCATAGTCTTAATTTGAAAAAGGCAATACCAATATAAAGTTAGGCTAGTATAACCCTTAGCCTTAAAAAAAAAAAATATATTTTTTATGTATAACAAACTAAAATTATTTGGACAAATTTTATAAAGAAGCATGATAATAATCAAAATTAATAAAAGAAACATCGATTATTAAAAATAAAAAGAAGCTAATACGCTATATTAAATGGCATGCGTTAACTAATTTGGCGTATTTTATTTATTTTTAGAGAGAGAGAGGGGGAGAGAGAGAGATAGGTGAGAGAAAGAGATAAGATTTGACAGTGGAGAGACACAGAGGGAGGAGGCAGCGGAGAGAGAGTGTGGATGGGAGAGAGATCATGAGGCAAAGAGAGAGTTAAATAATTTTTAAATATTTAAAATAATATATTAAATTATAATTAAATATTTAAATTAGTATTTTAACATATTTTATGATATTTAACTATTATTTTAACTGATTTTTAAATATTTATTTTTTCAACTCATTTTGTTTATTTTATTTTTAGATATTTAATAATATTACATACATTTTATTATTTAAATATAATTATGCTATCTTATGTTAAATATAATATAATTATTTATGCTCCAAAATTATTTTGTCATCCAATTAATATGTTAAATATAGATAGAAAGTTATTTTAAAAAAAAATATTCATAAGAATTTAAAATTATTTTAATTTTTTAAAATTATTAAGAAAAAACAAATTAAACATAATTTTTAAAAAGCATCTTTTTAAGTATATGATGAAAAGCTAAAAATATTGAATAAAATAATTAATATTTTTTTAAATAAGATAATTACTAATTAAATTATTGCTATTTTTATTGCTCAATATAAATTATTAATTTATTAAATATATAATAGTATTAAGTTTTAAATAAATATAATATAAATTAAATAATTAATTAAAATTTTTATATATTATTATATTTAACTAAAGCTTTTTAAGTTTTATATATATTTAATTTAAATTATTAAATAAATGTATTTTAATAAGAAAGTTTGGATATTGCTTTTTTTAAACTATATAAATAATTAATAATAGTTAAAAAACTTAAAATATTAATTTAAATATTTGATTATCCTCACTCCGCTCTCTCCCTCTCTGTGTCCGCAAGCCATCTCTCTCTTTCTTTCTTTCTCTCTCTCTCTCTCTCTCTCTCTCTCTCTCTCTCTCCGCTGTGAACTCTCTCTCTCCAAGGAACTTTTATTACGTCCGGTGCAAGGACGTAGAGGAACGTCCGGTCGGAGGCAATTTTCTGTCAAAAAACTAGGTATTTGCTCGGTACAACTAGGTATTATTTGATAATAATGAGGAATACCGTTCTCTGAAGACCAATACCAAGTTATACCGAGCTGTACCGAGAAATACCGAGTTGTACCAAGTTTTTCTGGGAAAAATTCGGTACAACTTTGGTATAACTCGGTATTTGCTCGGTAGAGCCCGGTATAACTCGGTATTTGGTCTTCAAATGATGGTATTCTTCGTTATTGTTTGGTATTGCTCGATATTTGCTCGGTATAACTCGTTTTTTGGCGGGAATTTGCCTCCGACCGGACGTTCCTCTACGTCCGGTCGGAGGACGTAATAATTGTTCCTCTCCAAGTGACTACGACAAATGAAATGGCATTTTTTTTATTTGCCAAATTCGTTGGCGCATTTTAGAATGCCTCATTTGCTATAGCGTATTTGCTTCTATTTAAATTTTTAATAACCCAGGCTACTTTTATTAATTTTGATTATTATCATGTTTTTTTTATAAAATTTAGCCTTTTGGGATTTATTATAAGTCCAAATTGTAAATCGCCATTGTCATAACGTAGGTATTATTGTGCTGTAATTATAATTTTTTTTCCAATTTTTGCGAATTATCCAACTCTTTAAGAAATTGACATATATGTCTGTACAAGTAAGGGTTTTAGGACCGTTAGGTATCTTTTTTCCAAACCAATTTTACCAGATCATTCTAGACACGTTTAGCTAACTTTTGAATATTTTTCCATTCTTTTTGGATCTCCATATTTGAAGATATAAATTGATTTATTTAAATTTTTATGATAAAATCTGAACAAATGGAATAATTACACTAACACCCTTTAATATATTTTATCATAAATATCTAAACCAACTTAAATACTTATTATTAAAACTTTATTTCTTCCCTCAATTCATTTAATAGAGAATGATTTTGGTAAAATGAGAGAAAAGAGAGGAATGAAAAGAAGAAAAGATAGGGGTTGACAATCATAGAGCATTTTCTGTCCGTTAGCCCAATTAAAAAACTTGCTTGTCTCGATGTAGGTTACATTTTACTCTATTTCAGTTTTCAATAAAATGATATTTTAGTATTTTTTTACCAAATTTGAGCTTTTATTATAGAAAAATGAAGATAAATTTATTTTGATAAAACATTCACCCCGTAATTTTTTATATGCTATAGAGATTATGATTAAAAATAGGTTTAGTAGATTCTGAAAATTTTTTGCATAGTGATATTAAGAAATAGAGATTTATTCAATTCTAAAATTTATTTTAACTTCTAAAAATAATGATTTAATTCAATTAAAACATTAGAATATTATTGTATATGGTCTCTAATAATTTTATTAATTTGTAAAAAATGTAAAATTTTGATCAATGGTGTTTATATTGCCTAGTTTTGAAGCATTTTATATTTTTTAAATTTAGTTTTATTATGTTTTAATTATTGAATTGCATCAAAAATTTTAAAAGAAATTTGAAGTGATGTTATCGATGCTAATGGGTGATCGAGGTGAGATTCTATTATGTCGGTACCAATGAGCTGGCGAGATTGAATTCTATTATGCCAGTGCCGATGTACCGTCGAGGTGGGATTCTAATATGGCATGTGATGTTATGTAGAACTAGTGGGTTGCCGAGGTAGGATTTTGATATGACATGTAATGTTTTGCCAGAGCTAGTGAGATTCTGATATGAGATGTGTTATGATGCTGGAGCCTAAAGGCTATTTTAAAGCTTGCAATAAGACATTTTTTTTTTATATTTTAGTTTCATTACAGTTCATTGGTTAATTAAATGCATTTAGTTTCAATATATGTTATAGTTTTAGCTTTCCATATGTACTTCAATTTACTATTATAGCATAATATTTTTAGTTCTTTTGGTTTCAATTATTGATTTCTATTTTAAACTTTGATAGCCTACTAAGCAATGTTAACTCACTCCCAGTATATTTTAATAATTTTATTTACATTTTTCAGGAAAGAAAATGGATAAGGATCAAGCTTGGTAGTTTTGTATAGTAGGCTCCGAAATGTGTTATAGGTAAATTTTGGCTAGTTTTGATTTTGATTGGCTTAGATTTTATTTTGTTATATTATATGATGCTAAGCATTATTATAGATACTTAAGATTATACTTATACTTTTAGATGATAAATAAATAGTCATTTTAAGATTCATTGGCCTTTTGCTTTATTTGTATTCAATAGTGGTTTTGTAGTGTATTTAAATTAGGAATTTTGTTTCACTACTTATCCAAATGGATCTTGGAGTTTAGTGTTATCACAATCAAACATGATATGACATGTCTAATTTCAGTTCATATTAGGTCGATTTGTCTCAAGCTTTTGGGTATCAAAACACTGGTTGGAGAAGTTAATTGTAATAGAGCCATATGATTTAATCTATAGAAGAGTGAGATCCTTCTAGGTAGTTTTGGGTGATCATTTTTTTTTTTAATTTTTCATATATTTGTGTCACATACAACTTTGTTCAGTATTCATATGATGGTTAATCCACCTCTACTAGATCCAAATATAACCAATGGGCAGAGCTCATACCTCAAGTTCAAGATATAACTCCTATGATGAGTTCTAAGCTGATTTCTCATATTGCAGGCATAGTAGTATAGTTGGTAGGTAAGGCTCATACCTAGGTTTTTGGTACCAATTCTGATGAAATGGATAAATATTTATAGAATTTCATGAGATTACATCGACCTAAACTTTCATGTACTATTGAGCCTAGAGCAACTAAGGATTGGTTGATGAGAATAGATATTACTCTAGATGAAATGTATTATCATCCTAAGAGGAGAGTTACAATAGCTACATTTTTGTTGGTGAGGAGGTAGAATGTTGGTGATTGGTCTAGCACAGATAGAAGTTCTAGAGTCATGCAAATACCTTAATTACCTGGGAAGAGTTTACATAGACATTCAGGACTTGGTTTGTATCTCTATCTACTAAGAAAAAGATACAAAGTGTTGAGTCTAGTAATTAGGTTGTTAAGCCTAAGTAAATGTCCCACGGCTACCAAGAGGGGGGTGAATTGGTAGTTTTAAAAATTTTAAACTCTCTTAATAATAAAGTTGAACCGAAATAAAATTTTCTTTTAAAGTTTGTAGAAAAATGTTTTTCAACCACAGAGTTGTTAAAACTGAAATTTAAAATGCGGAAACGTAAAAGCAATAAAGTAAATGACACCAGATTTATAGTGGTTCGGTCTATAACCAGACCTACATCCACTCCTCAGAGGCACCCTCTGAGTATTGCACTAATACCACAAAGTGACTCTCCTTTTGCACCCACAGCAAGGCGGAGAAGCCTGTACAAAACACTCTTTTCACCACTACCCCGGTGCGGCAGAGAACCGTCGTCCTTTCACACTCTCCTAGTGTGTGAGCAGAGAACCCTACGGCTGTTCACACTCTCCAAGTGTAGGCAGAGAACCTTCTTCCTTTCACACTCTCCTAGTGTGGGCAGAGAACCCTACGGCTGTTCACACTCTCCAAGTGTAGGCAGAGAACCTTCTTCCTTTCACACTCTCCTAGTGTGGGCAGAGAACCCTCGTCTGTTCACACTTTCCAAGTGTCGGCAGAGAACCGGACCTTCTTGAATGATCTTCTCACAAGAATCTAGAAGGAAGAAAGAAAAAGAGTGAAGAAATCCAATTTCACAAGTAGAGACTCTTACCTTAGCAATCCAAGTGAAGCCTTCTCGCTCCAGTGGTAGGAATTCTCCTTTGAATGCTCTCTTCCACTCTCTCCTTGGCTATTCTCTCAAGAGGCACGAAGATCAAATGACAAAAAGATTGGGTGGCAGTCTAATTTGGACTATTTATAGAAAAGACAAGTGAAACCGCCCAAAAACTGCAAATTTTCAATTCTGTACGCAGTGGATCGTCCTGTACGATCCTGGATCGTCCTGGACGATTTTACTTAAACGATCTGAAATGACCCAATTTGTATATGTGTACGAACTGACTTCGTACAGCTGATCGTCCTGTACGAACTTGGTTCGTCCAGTACGAACGGTTATTACAAGGTCGGTTCTAGAAACTGTTGAAAACTGTTCTAAGTCGGTTTATCGTTTGAACGAAAATGTGATCGTCTGGACGAAAATTTTCCAGAGAGCCGATCGTCCTGGACGATTATTTATTTCGTCTGGACGAAAATTTTCCAGACAACCAATCACCGCGGACGATAATTTGTTTTCGTCTGGACGAAAAAATTCCAGAGAACTGATCGTCCTGTACGATATTTATTTTCGTCTGGACGAAAATTTTCCAGAGCACTAGTCGCCTCGTACGATGGTAAAATTCGTTTGGACGAAAAGTTTACAGTGAACCCATCGCCTGGGACGATAATAAATTTCGTCCTGGACGAATAGGACTTAGAAAATTTTTCAAAGCAAGTTCCTATTCGTTCCAAGTGCTCTATAGGAGATAACTGACAGATCGTCCAGTACGATAAATATCGTCCTGTACGATCAGTATAGAATTTCAAGATCTCCTTATTTGTGTGTGTGAGATTTTATTCACTCAATTACAATCACTCCCTTTCAAAATTAATTCAAAGAAAAGACAAACATCAATTAAACAAAATATCTCATGTTGAATTTGAATTGAACTTTTCGTAGTCTGGAGTCTGATTTTCCTGAAATGTTAGTACACACAAGAGCAAGTGCAAATCTTCTGAAATTGTTAGGAGATAACTATACATTTGAACAATAATGTTTGGAATCATCAAAACTACATAAGTTGCATAAATATAACTCATTCAAATAGCAACTATTCAAACAATCTCCCCCTTTTTGATGATGGCAAAACAATTATTATTAGTATGGTTTCAAGTTAAAACATATCTTTTATCTCCTAAACTCCCCCTGAATTTATGAGTACATTAAAATAAGGAGGCATTAAAGAACAATATTTAACGAACAATATTTTTGTTTATTTTATTTTTTATTAACACAAACTTGCAAACAGAACAACTAAAAAGAGAAAACACAAACATACACAAACTAATAATTTCTCCCCCTTTTTGACAGCAACAAAAAGTTAAGAAGAAAAAGACAAGAAATGTAAATAATTATATGAAATTCATTGTTAAAATTTAATCTAAATGGTGATTGACATAGGGTATGTAATTTTAAACTAAAGAAATTAGGTCAATCATAGAAATTCATAAAATTTATGAAATGATATAACATTGTAAGTAAGAAGAATTTTTCAAAGACATGATTCAATTTAGACATTTTGATTATTGAAAATCATTACAAGTCAGATGTAAAAAAAATTCTATATTTCAAAGTTCAAGAGAATATGAATGAACATTAGATCAACTTGAATTAAGAGATTGAACGAATTTGGAAAGAAGAGAATTACCTCATGTGGTGCTTTGCACATCTTTTCAAAGTTTTGTAGCACATTTTTGTGCATTTTTCTTTGGTTGGGCTTATTTTGTGCCTCTTTTCTATTTTGCAAATTTTTGTGAATCCCTTTTGATTTTTGTACATTTGTACACTGTTCAAGAGTAATTTGACCAATTCTTTCCAAAATCTATAATCTAAAATTTCAAATTTTTCTAGGTGCATAAATATCATTTGAGCATAGAAATACAAACTAAGAAAACATCAAAATTGTAATAACAATATTAACTTTTATGTAGTCTAAATGAATAGACATGAATTTAAAAGTTCTAAGTACAACAAGTTATAAACAAATTATAAATTTAGAAAGTCTAGATTTTCTAATATAGATAATCTCAAATTACAATCGAATTTAAGCACTATGTAGATTAAAAAATACTAATGAAATTCATAAATATTAGCCACATTTCAAAACAAATCTAACAAAAACAAACTTTCATTAAAAAGAAAAGATTACATAAAAATTGAACTTAAAAACATAAAAAAAAATCACAATAACACATATAAGATAAAAACAAAACAACAAAACAACACAAAACAAAACAACAAAAAAAATACAACAGACACACAAAAAAGAAACTTCTACTGTTCTGGAGGAGGAGGAGGTATGCCGCCAAAGAGGTTGAAGTAGGAGGCCATCAACATTACATTGGTATTAATTTCATGAACTTCATCTTTAATGTTACCAATGTCATGTTGCTGCTGAGTAAGTTGAGCTTCAAATTGATCAAACCTTTGATCAATGTGAGTCTCTAGTCTATCAAATCTCTCAATCAGATTCTGGTAATCTGATTGAGAAGCAGAAGCTTGCACTCCTTCTTCTTCTTCTTCTTCTGAAGCACTGTCATGTGCTTCCCCTTTTTCTTTTTCCTCCTTGAAGAGCAGTCTGAATGATGTGTTGTTATAGTAAACTGGCTCTTCATATTCCTCATCAGGATGCACTATATTGTACTTCTTCTCCAAAATATAAGTAATTAAGTGCCCTAATGAAATGTTCTTCTTCCTCTTCTGATCAGCATGTCCTATTTCTGAAAGCCCATAGATATGATCTATGATGAGTTGGGCTTCATCAATAGGATGTCTTGACATGATTAAAAAAGTTAGACAAGAAAGAAGAGGAGTAATGTTAATCCTATCACCAGCTTTAGGAATAATTGAGGATCTAAGGATATACTGGATGATTCGGGCATCTTGGGTCATACCTGAGACTCTAGCAACATGATTGTCAATTGCATTTTTTCTAATTACCCTATTGATTTCAAACCATTTGAAGGGAGTTTTTCTGACATTAGGGTGTGGGCTCTATATCCCTCAGTTCTTAAGTTTAAAAATGCACCAAGATCGTGCTTGGTGATCTCAACTTTTTTCTTAAAAACAAAAGAACTAATGATAGAGTGGTCAGAATTGAAACTCATGTTGGCTAGAAAGTAATGATAGGTTTGTTTATTGTAGAAGTGGACGAGAGAAAGAATGAACTGAAATTGGGTTGAGGTGAAGAGGTGCAATACCCGAAATTTCAACTCTGTTTGGATAAGAATGCGAGACGGAGTGATTTTTGCGGAGGCAAAACGAGGAAAAGATTCCTCATTTGCCTTGGAAAGAAAGTTGTCTGGGGCATTCCTGTTTGGTTTCTTCACCAAAATCTTTTGTCTTTTGCTAGAGGAGGCCATTGTTGATTTGATGTTGAAAGGGATTGAAAAAGAAATTTGAAAGTGTGATTGTCAAGTTTGAAAAGCCTTCATATTTAAAGGAAAATGATACTTTCGTCCTGGACGAAAATAGTCGTCCTGGACGAAACATAATAGTTCGTCTGGACGAAGTAAGTTCGTACAGACGATCCAATTCGTCCAAAATGTAACGGCTTTTCGTATTCAACACAACTTACGATGCGTCCCTTCGTACAGGCTTTTTGACTTGACCAATCGTACAGACGAAAAAATTTCGTACAGACGATCGAAAAGTATTTCGTTTTAATGACTCTTGAAAACCGTCCCCTACAATGAATCGACACATGTTCGTCTGGACGAACTAAAATTTCGTACAGACGAAGTTCGTATTAAAAACTGTTTTATCCACTCAACCGCTGCATTCAATCGTCCCGACGTTTGAGAGAAAAAAAAATTCGTCCTGGACGATCACAGATCGTACAGACGATCTAAAAAAAAAAAAAAAAAAAACTGCTCTCAAAACGGTTTAAAAATTCGTGCAAACTGTTCCTTTACACATCGTCCCGTACGAAAATATTTCGTCCTGGACGATTTCCTCCCAAAAAAAAAAAATTAATTTTTTTTTTTTTTTAATTTTTAAATTAACAAAATCAACAAAAACAATCAGAAACACAGAAAACATAAAACAAAATCATAAATCCAAAAACAATTCATTAAAAACACAAAATTCACAAAATTACAAAAACAAAACACAACAAGTATCAATGTTGCAAAGACATTTTAGTTAAGCATTCAAATCAATAACACCAAGCCTTGTTCTTAAAGTACTGAATGTATCAAAGGCTAAAGGTTTTGTAAAAATGTCTGCAAGTTGATTTTCAGTTGAAACATGTATGAGTTCAATTTCTCCTTTGGATACGTGATCCCTTATGAAATGATGCCTTATATCGATGTGTTTGGTTCTAGAATGTTGAATAGGATTTTTTGAAATACAAATGGCACTAGTATTGTCACAATAAATTGGAATAGTGCCTATAGTTAATCCTAAGTCAATCAACTGTTGTTTTAACCAAAGTACTTGTGCCACACAACTTCCTAATGCAATGTATTCTGCTTCTGCAGTAGATAGTGCCACTGAATTTTGTTTTCTACTAGACCATGAAACTAATGAATTTCCAATGAATTGACATGTTCCAGAAGTGCTTTTCCTATCCACTCTACAGCCTGCAAAGTCAGAATCTGAGTAACCAATAATTTCAAATGAAGAGCTAAACTTAGAATACCAAATTCCTAAGTTTTGAGTTCCTAGTAGATATCTTAAAATCCTTTTTACTGCTGTCAAATGTGATTCTTTTGGATCTGATTGAAATCTAGCACATAGGCAAACACTAAACATAATATCTGGTCGGCTAGCAGTCAAGTAAAGTAAAGATCCAATTATCCCTCTAAATTTCTTTTTGATCAACAGATTTTCCCTTAAGGTCCTTATCCAACTGAACTGAAGAACTCATTGGTGTACTAACAGGTTTAGCATTGTCCATTTCATATTTTTTGAGGATGTCCTTAATATATTTGTTTTGACTAAGAAAAGTACCTTCCTCAAGTTGCTTAATGCTAAATCCTAGAAAGTAATTTAAATCTCCCATTAGACTCATTTCGAATTCATTACTCATTGTTTTAGAAAAATCATCACAAAGATGTTTATTTGAAGATCCAAAGATGATGTCATCCACATAAATTTGAACAATAAGTATATCCTTTCCAATTTTTCTTAAAAAGAGAGTTGTATCCACACTTCCTTTTTCAAAAGATCTTTCAAGTAGGAAGGTGCTTAACCTCTCATACCAAGCCCTAGGTGCCTGTTTCAATCCATATAATGCCTTTTTTAATTTGAAAACATGATTTGGAAATTTAGAATTTTCAAAACCTGGAGGTTGTTCTACAAAAACATCTTCTTCAATTACTCCATTTAAAAAGGCACTTTTAACATCCATTTGAAACAATTTAAAACCTTTAAAACAGGCAAAGGCTAGTAAAACCCTAATTGCTTCAAGTCTAGCTACAGGGGCAAAAGTTTCCTCAAAATCAATTCCTTCAATTTGATTATACCCCTTAGCTACTAATCTAGCCTTATTTCTAATGACTACTCCTGAGTCATTCATTTTATTTTTGAACACCCACTTGGTTCCAACAACACTTTGATCTTTTGGCCTTGTAGTTAGTTCCCAAACTTTATTTCTTACAAATTGATTTAACTCTTCTTGCATGGCCAATATCCAAAATTCATCTGAAAGTGCTTGATCAATGTTAGTGGGTTCAATAGTTGAAATAAAGGCTGAATGATTGACTTCCTTGTTTAATCCACGCCTAGTTCTAACACCCTCACTTGGTTCACCTATAATTAATTCCTTTGGGTGATTTTTAGAGAATCTCAAATCTCTAGGCAAAGGGTCTTCTCTTTCTATATTTTCTTCCACATTTTCTTCCAAATTTAATCTATCAATCTTTTGGGAGTTTTCTTCAATTTCTTCTTCAACAACTTTTGGCTCTTCCATGTTTCCATTTTCATCAAAAAACAACATGTGTGGTTTCTTCAATGACTAAAGTTCTTTTGTTGAATACTCTATAAAATTTTCCAACACTTGAATATCCAACAAAAATTCCTTCATCTGATTTTGGATCAAATTTTCCTAAGGCAGATTTTACATTATTATGTATGAACACCTTGCAACCAAATACATGTAAATGAGACAAATTTGGTGTTCTACCTTTTACCAATTCATAGGGTGTTTTATTCAAATTTGATCTCACATTTACCCTATTCAGAACATAGCATGCAGTGCTAACCGCCTCAGCCCAAAAATATCTAGGAAGAGAGTATTCTGCTAACATTGCTCGGGCGGCTTCTATTAATGTTCTGTTCTTTCTTTCAACTACTCCATTTTGTTGAGGAGTTCTAGGTGCAGAAAAATTGTGATCAATCCCCTTTTCTTTACAGAAATCTTCAAATTTTTCATTTTCAAATTCTCCTCCATGATCACTTTGTATAGAAATTATTTCACATCCTAGTTTTCTTTGTATCCAAGTTGAAAATTTCTGAATTCCTCAAATGATTCACTCTTATGAAAAAGAAATTTAACCCAGGTGAATCTTGAAAAATCATCTACTATTACAAATCCATATACCTTTCCTCCTAGACTAACCGTGCTTACAGGTCCAAAAAGATCCATGTGAAGAATTTCTAAAGGTTTACTGGTCCTAAGATCTTTATTGGACTTAAAGGAGGACTTCACTTGTTTTCCTAATTGACATGCATCACATAAGTGGTCCTTAGTAAAGTCTAGTTTAGGTATTCCTCTAACCAAATTCTTTTGGGTAATTCTTCTAAGATTTTTCATACTAGAATGACAAAGTCTCCTATGCCAAAGCCATGATTCATCAGAAACAGTTTTCAAACAAAAAGCAGTAGGAGATTGAATACAATTTAAATCTAGCATGTAGACATTGTTCACCCTTTTTCCATTTAAAACAATTTTCCCATTTAGGCTAATTATGCAGCTAGTAGGTAAAAATTTTACATTATAGCCCTTATCACATAGCTGACTTATGCTAAGCAAATTATGTTTTAAGCCTTCAACTAATAAAACATTATCTATGAAAAAGTTTTTCAAATTTCCAATCATACCAGATCCAACCACCTTCTTTGTGGTATTATCTCCAAGTGTAACCTTGCCTCCATTCCTGGTTTCCAGCGTTATGAATTGAGCAGTATCTCCAGTCATGTGCTTAGAACATCCACTATCCAGGTACCATATACTCTCACGAGGTCTTGTGTGAGAGTATACCTCTTCTTGATCTGATTGTTCAGCTTTATCTGCCATCAAGCAAAGGTTGGTGACTTCTTCTTCGTTTTCAGTCTCAGATGAATCTGAAGCTGAGTCCGCCCAAAAGGCCTTTTGAAACTTCTTCTTGCCCTTCTTTACTATTGGTTTCTCCTCTACCTTCTCCTTGCTAGGAGTGGCTTTAAGTTTTGGACAATCAGTTTTTTATATGACCTGGTTTCCTGCATTCATAACAAATCACTTCATTAGAAACCCTGCCATTTTTGTTATACTTACCTCTATTCCATTGCTGGCGTCTCTTCTGCTTCCTCTTTAAAAAGCTTCTGAATTGTCTAGTCATCAGTGCTATATCGTCTTCATCCTCAGGTTGTGAGTGTTCACTTTCTGACTCTTCCACATTTAATGCAAGATTCTTGTCCTTTCTTGGTTCACCTGCATCAATCTTTCTTTGACTTACTCCTTGCTCGTAAGCAATGAGTGAACCAAGAAGATTGTCAATAGAATAAATGTTCAGATCTTTTGACTCTGTAATTGCAGTAATTTTAGCATCGTATGCAGTAGGTAAACAACGAAGAATCTTATTAACCATTTCAGCATTAGTTAATTCTCTACCAAGTGCATGCAAAGAGGTGACAATTTGAGTGAATCTTGTGTACATGTCAGATATAGATTCATTAGGTTTCATGCGAAATAATTCGTAGTCATGTAACAAGATATTGAGTCTTGATTGCTTAACCTCATTTGTCCCTTCATAAGTAATACAAAGTCTATCCCATATGTCTTTTCCGCTTTTACAAGTGGAAACTCGCATGTAGTCTTCAGATTTTAAAGCACAAAAGAAACTATTTAAACATTTCGCATTTAATTGTGCTAAGTCACGTTCTTCTATAGTCCAATCTGTATAGGGTGTATCTACCCTAATTCCATCAACTAATCTAGTTGGTTTTTGTGTAACCTTCCTGGACTAGCATCCACATGCGATAATCAAGTGACTGTAAGAAAGTAGACATGCATGTTTTCCAAAAATCAAAAGGAATATTGTCAAACAGTGGAGGTCTAGTGATAGAATAACCCTCAGGTGTGTTTCGGTTTCCAAATGTAGCCATCTACGTTAATCAAAAAGTAGTTCAAACTTATGATTTTGAAACTCTGCTCTGATACCACTTGTTGAGTCTAGTAATTAGGTTGTTAAGCCTAAGTAAATGTCCCACGGCTACCAAGAGGGGGGTGAATTGGTAGTTTTTTAAAAATTTTAAACCCTCTTAATAATAAAGTTGAACCGAAATAAAATTTTCTTTTAAAGTTTGTAGAAAAAATGTTTTTCAACCACAGAGTTGTTAAAACTGAAATTTAAAATGCGGAAACGTAAAAGCAATAAAGTAAATGACACCAGATTTATAGTTGTTCGATCTATAACCAGACCTACATCCACTCCTCAGAGGCACCCTCTGAGTATTGCACTAATACCACAAAGTGACTCTCCTTTTGCACCCACAGCAAGGCGGAGAAGCCTGTACAAAACACTCTTTTCACCACTACCCGGTGCGGCAGAGAACCGTCGTCCTTTCACACTCTCCTAGTGTGGGCAGAGAACCCTACGGCTGTTCACACTCTCCAAGTGTAGGCAGAGAACCTTCTTTCTTTCACACTCTCCTAGTGTGGGCAGAGAACCCTCGTCTGTTCACACTTTCCAAGTGTCGGCAGAGAACCGGACCTTCTTGAATGATCTTCTCACAAGAATCTAGAAGGAAGAAAGAAAAAGAGTGAAGAAATCCAATTTCACAAGTAGAGACTCTTACCTTAGCAATCCAAGTGAAGCCTTCTCGCTCCAGTGGTAGGAATTCTCCTTTGAATGCTCTCTTCCACTCTCTCCTTGGCTATTCTCTCAAGAGGCACGAAGATCAAATGACAAAAAGATTGGGTGGCAGTCTAATTTGGACTATTTATAGAAAAGACAAGTGAAACCGCCCAAAAACTGCAAATTTTCAATTCTGTACGCAGTGGATCGTCCTGTACGATCCTGGATCGTCCTGGACGATTTTACTTAAACGATCTGAAACGACCCAATTTGTATATGTGTACGAACTGACTTCGTACAGCTGATCGTCCTGTACGAACTTGGTTCGTCCAGTACGAACGGTTATTACAAGGTCGGTTCTAGAAACTGCTGAAAACTGTTCTAAGTCGGTTTATCGTTTGAACGAAAATGTGATCGTCTGGACGAAAATTTTCCAGGGAGCCGATCGTCCTGGACGATTATTTATTTCGTCTGGACGAAAATTTTCCAGACAACCAATCGCCGCGGACGATAATTTGTTTTCGTTTGGACGAAAAAATTCCAGAGAACTGATCGTCCTTTACGATATTTATTTTCGTCTGGACGAAAATTTTCCAGAGCACTAGTCGCCTCGTACGATGGTAAAATTCGTCTGGACGAAAAGTTTACAGTGAACCCATCACCTGGGACGATAATAAATTTCGTCCTGGACGAATAGGACTTAGAAAATTTTTCAAAGCAAGTTCCTATTCGTTCCAAGTGCTCTATAGGAGATAACTGACAGATCGTCCAGTACGATAAATATCGTCCTGTACGATCAGTATAGAATTTCAAGATCTCCTTATTTGTGTGTGTGAGATTTTATTCACTCAATTACAATCACTCCCTTTCAAAATTAATTCAAAGAAAAGACAAACATCAATTAAACAAAATATCTCATGTTGAATTTGAATTGAACTTTTCGTAGTCTGGAGTCTGATTTTCCTGAAATGTTAGTACACACAAGAGCAAGTGCAAATCTTCTGAAATTGTTAGGAGATAACTATACATTTGAACAATAATGTTTGGAATCATCAAAACTACATAAGTTGCATAAATATAACTCATTCAAATAGCAACTATTCAAACACAAAGCTCTTTTTTTGAAGTTGATTCAAAAAAATATGTCATTGATGTAGTACGAGATAGAGTTTATTACTTGGTCTAGTATGTTCCAAAGTTGGTTAGTAGTTTTAATGAGAACTGTTAAAGATTTCAGGAGGAACTCTAAGATTTGAGGTAGCCATTACTGGCATAGGATAATATTGACTTTGCTTAGTTGATTGAGAGGGCCAAGAGAATAAAAATTTATTTGAAAGCAGTTCAATAGTAATGGTCTGCGAGTAGGAAGATGTTTGGTAGTGAGATGGCTAGTAATAGTCATTCAGGTGAAAAGAGTAGGTACATATTATGTTTGGAAGGAGGGGGCAGTTAGTAACATTTTCTTCTATATCAAATAGAGGCAGTATTTTTAGTTCTGATTTTTAAATCAATGAGGCCCCATTATGTTGGTAGTGTGGCAGAAAGCACAGTGGTTAGTGTTATAGAGCATTAAGTAAGTGTTCTTTTTTGCGGTTAGTTTGAACATAGTATTTCTAAGTGTTCATAGGGAGGCTTTGATATATATTTTGATTTGAGAGCTGATAGCTCTGGACAGCCAACCGTGGGTAAGTTGAGGGCAATACCACCTTAACCATATTTTGAGACTTATGGTAGCCAGGATGTTGGTCTGAGATCATGAGGTTAGCATTTTAGAGGTTCGCAGGGTGCTGGTAGTTTTGTTTCTTTGATCCATATTCAACTACGAATTTATAGTTTGACTTAGTAAGAGGCTCGAGATGCTCCACTTATAGTTATGACTTTCAATTCTAATTAACCATATCATATTTTAATTAATTCTATAGCTAATCATTCATTTATTCCCAAGTTTTTTTATTGCACTTGCCTTCAGTTTTATTACCCTTTTCTCAGTTTATCACTTTATTGACTGGATATGGTTTAATAGCCAGTAGATTCTACTTCTACAACATTGAGATTTATAATAGGAAGTGAAGTTCCAGTGAATTTTTGCGGTATATATTATTTTGGGTATAATTTGGTTAAGTCAGTATGAGGATCATATTGATTATTTAAAAAATTGCATCACCTTATTTTTGGCCTATAAGAGCAATATATTTCAAGAAGTAAGAGGTTTTTTATCTTGTCTGAGTTCTACTCAAGAAGTGGATAGACTTTGGAGAAAAGGTAGTTTAATTGTTTTGGCATCTATTAGAGATCCTCACATCTCTAATGCATCTATAAGTAATGTTTATATAGTTTAGGAATGTTTAGATGTCTTCCATGAGGAGTTAGTTATTTTATCAATAGATAGAGAGGCAGAGCTTTGTAGATTTTTTTTGGGTATAACCCGAAATTTGAAAGCTCTGTATAGGAGGCACCTAAGGAGCTTCAAGAATTGATGGTTCAGCTTTAGAAGTTACCTGATAGAGGTTTCTTCCAACCTAGAGTGTCTCTATAGGGATCACCTATTTTTTTATGAAGAAAAAGGATGATTTGATGTTCATTAACATTGGATACAATGAGTTGAGTAAAGTCACTATGAAAAATAAGCATTTTTTGTCTAAGGTTGGTGACTTGTTTGATTAGCTGGTTGGATGTTCAATATTTTCTAAGATTGATCTACGATCTGATTATCATTAATTAAAGGTGAGAGAGGAGTCTGTAGTGAAGGCTTCATTTAGTACTAGATACAAGCATTGTGAGTTTTTGGTCATGCCATTTAAATTGATAACTAGTGGTGTTTATAAATTTGATGAACATAGTTTTTTAGGAAATATTTGGGCAATTTTGTGATAATATTTATATATGACATTTTGATTTATTCTGTGGTAGCATCCGTTATATGCTAAGTTTTCAAAATTTGAATTCTGGTTAATTGGCATTTTCCTTCCGGGGCATGTAGTGAGTAGTGTAGGTATTGTAATAAATCCTCAGAAGGTTCATGTTATTTTTGATGGTCGAGATTGATGAAAATTTTTGAGATTTGTAGTTTCATAGGCTTGACTAGTTATTATTGAAAGTTTGCTTAGGGTTTTCTTGAATTTCTTCGCCAATGACAAGACTAACTCAGAAGTAAGTAGGTTTTGTATAAACTCCATAGTGTAAGGAGAGTTTTTAGATGATGAAGGATCATTTGATTTATGTTCTGATTCTAAAAATTCCTTCAGCTACTAGTAGATTATAAGTTTTTAGTGATGCTTCACCAAAAGGTACTACTGCTTCGCTTAGAAGTAGTCCAAATTACAAGTCTTACGACGTAGTCCTATAGGCTAAGATGTCCAAAGGGATTTGAGTTTTGGTTATAGGGTCGTTCGTTTAGAAGTTCCCTAACATGCGGGTCTTACTGTTTCACTTAGAAGTAGCCTAAATGCTGGGTCTTACAACTTAGTCATATAGGCTAAGATGCCCATTTAAGGGGTCTAGAGTTAAGTTGTTTTCTACTTATTACCCCTAAAGACTAGACTTACGGCTTTCATTGAAAGTAGCTAGAGGAATTTTAGGAATTTATTGCTTCACTTAATAAATATATATTAAGTGAAAGAATTGTCGATATGATTCACTACTCATGTTAGAAGTAATTTATAGGATTTATATTATATAGGGTATAGCTTTAGACACTTTACTCCCTCGACATCAGTGTTAGTGTCTTGTTTATGCTCGTAGCATATTTCTACTAAAAAAAATTTGTAACTTTACTTTAGCATTGTCGCTTTTTTTAAAATGAAAATTGAACTTTTAATAGGACCAATGGAGAAAAAAGATTTATGTATGATTAGTTTAAAAACCTTTGTTGCTCCTAGACGATCAAACATCAGACATCTTCTATTCAAGGCGATGCCTTGGATGATTTTCACATATTTAAACTAATAGGCTGGGATGCGGGATCAGCCTAGATGATCAAGGTATTTTTACATCATCCAGACACCCATTCAATGCGATTGTCTAGATGATATTCTTCAATTTGTACTAATCATACAGTCCAATATATTATCAGCTTGGATGATATGAACAAAAAACCTTCTAATTGTCCCAAACCTTCAAGGCTGATTGAGCTAAATTTACGCTGATCGTTTAGGATGATATCCATATCATCCTGGATGATAAAGTTAGTTTGTTTAAATAAAGAGCTTTTCTGAAGCTCTTCTATTTATGACCACTTGCTATACCTAAGAAATCATCTTTTGCTGGTGTCTTGACCTGAGAGAGCATAGAGGAGAGGGAGAGAGAGAGGATCTTGTGAGGGGGAGTTTGTGAGGGGTTTCACAAGGGTTGCTCCAATCAAGGGTTCAAGAATTCTTCTCCAATCGTCGTCCCTTATTCTTAGAAGTTCAAGAGAGGTTCACTTCAACAATCGATCAAGGTTCTCTACCTGCTTCCTCACTTGTGTCGGTGGACAGGAGGCTTTGTAAAGGAGAGTCACTGAGTTTAGTGCAATACTTAGAGGGTGCCTCTGGGGAGTGGACATAGGTCAAGCTGACCAATCCACTATAAATTTATGTGTTCTTTATTTATTGCTTTTTCTGCATTTAATTTCCACACTTTTTTTTGTGGTGAATTTTTATTTGATTTGTGCTTTTGGTTTTGATTAAAAGTTTTTAAAATACCAATTCACCCCACCCCTCTTGGTTAGTCTTGGGCTAGTTCATGAGGGCTTAACATTCCTAACGAACTTTCAAGTGGTATCAAAGCGGGATTCATAAAACTGAGTTTTTGAAAGCTTTTGAATTTTGATCAATGGCTAACTCCAGTAATCGTAATACTACAGAAGGGTATTATATTACCCGACCACCTTTGTTTGATAATATTCCTTTTGATTTTTGGAAAACTCGCATGTCTATATTTTTACAATCGATTTATTATCGCATGTAGATGCTTGTTAAAGATGGTTATACACCTATGACTGGTAAACTTAATGACATTATTATTCCACTTCCTTTTACTAAATGGACTTGTGATGATTGAAATTTAGCACAATTTAATGCAAAGTGTTTGAACTATTTTATTTGTGCTTTAAAGTCTAAAGATTACATGGTGTTTTAACTTGTACCACTGATAAATAAATTTGGGATAAATTGTGTATCACTTATGAAGGAACCAAAGAAGTTAAACAATCAAGGATGAATATTTTTGTTCCATGACTACGAATTTTTTCATATGAAACCTAATAAATTGATCTCTGACATATATACAATATTTACTCAAAATGTCACCTCATTGCATGCTTTAGGAAGAGAACTCATAAATTATGAAAAAGTTAATAAAATTTTGAGATGTTTGCATGCTTCCTTTGATGCTAAAATTACTGCAATTTTTGAATCTAAAGATTTGACTACCTATTCAATTGATAACTTACTTAGAACACTCATTGATTATGAGCAAGGGGTGAATTAAAGAAACTTTGATGCAGGTGAGAAGAAGAAGGAGAAAAATGTGACGCTAAAGGCCAACGACTCGGACACTAACTCTTTCGGGTTTGAAAGTGATGATGTTGCCTTAATCACGATGCAATTTAAAAGATTTATAAGGAAGAAGCATAAGAACTACATTCGTGGAATAAAGGTAAGGGTAGCAAAAAATTTAAGAATTTAAATGATTTGATTTATTTTGAATGTAGGAAGCCGGGACACATCAAAGCTGATTGTGCTACACTTAAAACTCACTCAAGCAAGGAGAAAGATGAGGATAAACCAAAGTTCAAAAAGGATAAGAAGAGGTTCCAAAATGCATTATGGGTGGATTCTGTATTAGACTCTTCTAAGACTGAAGCTGAAGAGGAGATAATAAACTTGTGCTTCATGGCTGACGATCATCTTGGTCAAAGTGACCAAGAAGAGATATGTTAACTAACCTGTAATCAATTACTTGAAGTTTCTGAATGAATTCATACATCATATAGGAAACTTAAGAAGTCACATGCTAGTTTGAAATTAGAGTTTTTAAATTTATAAAACGAGCATGAAATTTTACTTAAAGATAATTCTACAATCGATAGCAATCACATGTCATTACTTGATGAGTTTGATGTATTACATAAAAAATATACTGAATTTTCTGATGCACATGATTCTTTGAAGTCATCTCATGCTAAGTTAGAACAAGAGATTAAAAATTTAAAAAATCTTAAAGCGTTTGAAAATAACAAACCAATATTACATGCATCTCATAACGTTAAAATGAAGCATTACTACCCAAATAGATTAAGAAATCCTTTTCCTAGTATTAGATATTTTTTATGTGGCATGCTAGGACACATCTCACACACTTGCACTATTCACCGTAGTACACATTGGGTATAGAGACCCATTGCATGATTCACATCATAACATACATGCATTACATTCTTTTTTTCATAAGAAGGGAACCAAATATATTTGGGTTCCTAAATATGATGTTTGATGATTTTATAAACTTGCTATCACAAAATGCCTCATGAAAGCATGTGGTACATGGACAGCGAATGCTCATGACACATGATTGGAGATGCTAATCAATTCGTTTCACTGGAGGCCAGGGCTGGAGGCAAGGTTTCTCTTGGAGACAACACCGCCAGGAAAGTGGTGGGTGCAAGTATAATAAAAAACTCTAAAAACATTTTGATTGAAAATGTTTTGCTCGTAGATGGACTTAAACACAACTTGTTCAGCATCAGTCAGCTATGCGATAAAGGCTTCATCATAAATTTTTTGGCAAACACTTATATCATAAGCTTAAATAATAATACTATTTTGTAGGGAAAGCAGATTAATTATGTTTACTTGCTTGACTTAAATAATATTGAATGTGCTGCTTTATTTTACTTAAAAACTACTGCTAATGATTCATGGTTGTGGCACAAGAGATTATGTCATGCCAGTATAAAAGTCCTTAGGGGAGTGACCTAGAAAGACCTAGTTAGAAGTGTCCCCAAGCTTAAATTTTCTTAAGATCACCTTAGTGATGGCTTCCAATTAGGGAAGCAAGTCCAATCCTCCTTTCACTCCATTAATGACATTATCACCTCTAGACCTTTAGAAGTCCTTCACATGGATTTATTTGGACCCATTAGCACTGTCAGCTTAGGGGGAAAATTTTATAAATTTGTGATTATCGATGACTACTCGAGATTTACTTGGATTAGATTTTTGTCACATAAGAAAGAGTCCTTTGATGAGTTTAGATCCTTATTCACTTGGATTCAAAAAAAACTAGGTTGTGAGATTTTGACCATCTATAGTGATCATAGGGGAGAGTTTACAAATGAGAGATTTGGAGACTTCTATGAGGATAAGGGGATTAGTCACAACTTCTTAGCTCCTAGGACCCCTTAGTAGAACGGGATTGTTGAAAGAAAGAATCAAACCTTAGTTGAAGCCGCTAGAGCCATACTTGTTGAGTATTCGCTTCCAAAATACTTTTGGGCTGAAGCGGTAAATATAGCTTGTTAAAAAATTTGACCCCAAATTTGATGGAGTGTTCATAGGATATTCGAGTGTGGGAAAATCCTTTAGGGTGTTTAATAAGAGGACTTTGGTGGTAGAGGAGATTACTCATGTAGTGTTTGATGAATCTGATCCTAAGAAGACTAGAGTTGTGGATGAAGATGAAGTTGAAGATATTGAAAATTTGGAGAAAAAGGTAGAACCCCAAAACACTGAAGAAGTAGGTGAGATTACCCAATGGAGTAGAAAATATAAATCTGGAGGAAAGGGTTGAACCTACACACACCTTGCATAGAGATTGAAGATATTCTTTGAGTCACCCAAAAGAATTGATCATAGGAGACCCTTCTGAAGGTGTTAGGACTAGGCATGGACTTAGGAAGGAAATGAACCACTATGCCTTTATCTCAATGACTAAACCCACCAACATTAATCAAGCCCTTTCCGATGAGTTTTAGATCTTAGCCATGCAAGAAAAATTAAACCAATTTATTAGGAATGATATTTGGGAGCTTGTAGAAAGACCAAAGGGACAAAGTGTAGTTGGAACCAAATGGGTCTTTAAGAATAAAATTAATGATTATAGTGTGGTGGTTATGAATTAGGTAAGATTAATGACTAAGTGGTACAACAAAATAGAAGGGATTGATTTTGAGGAGACCTTTACCCTGTAGCTAGATTGTAAGCCATTAGAGTGCTTCTAGCCTTTGCTTGTTATAAGAGATTTAAGCTTTTCCAAATGGACATTAAGAGTGCCTTTTTAAATGAGGTAATAAAAGAGGATGTGTTTGTAGAGCAACTCCAGGTTTTGAGAGTTTCTAATTTCCAAATCTTATTTTCAAATTAAAAAAGGCCTTATTGGATTAAAGCAGGTACCCTTAGCTAGGTATGAGAGGCTTAGCATATTTTTCCTTGAGAGGGAGTTTATTAAGGGGAGCGTAGACACTACCCTTTTTTTGAGGAAAGTATGAGATGAATTACTCATTATTTAGATCTATGTCAATGATATACTTTTTAGATCTTCTAATAAAAGGCTATGTGATGAATTTTCTAAATAATGAGTAGGAAGTTTGAGATCAGTATGATGGGAGAGTTGTCCTACTTTTTGGGGTTTAACATAAGAAAATTAGATGATAGAACCTTTTTAAATCAATCAAAGTACATAAAGGACATTTTGAAGAAATATGAAATAGATAAAATCAAGCCAATTAATACTCCCATGACCTCTAGTGTTCAGTTAGACAAGAACCCAAATAGAAAATCAATTGATCAAAAGAAGTATAGAGGGATAATTGGATCTTTACTTTACCTGACTTCTAGCTGACCTGATATAATATTTAGTATTTATCTCTGTGCTAGATTTCAAGCTGATCCTAAAGAATCCCACCTGACTGCAGTTAAGAGAATTCTTAGATACCTCTTAGGAACCCAAAACTTAGGAATCTGGTATCATAGGCACAACACTTCTTTTGAGATTATTGGATATTCTGATTCTGATTTTACTAGATGTAAGGTGGATAGAAAAAGCATTTAAGGGACTTGCCAATTCATAGGACAATCTTTAGTCTCTTGGTCTAGTAGAAAGTAAAATTCTGTTGTAGTTTCCACTGTTGAAGCTGAGTACATTGCTTTAGGAAGTTGTGTGGCCCAAGTCTTTTGGTTGAAGCAACAAGTTTTGGATTTATGATTAGCTGTAGGTATAATTTTAATCCTTTGCGACAACACTAGTGCCATCTGCATTTCTAAGAATCCTATCTAACATTCAAGGACCAAGCATATAGACATAAGACATCACTTTATTAGAGACCATGTGACCAAAGGAGACATCGAGTTACACAATGTGGCAACTGAGAATCAACTGGCTGATATCTTTACTAAATCACTAGTCTTCGACACTTTCAGCACTTTAAGGACCAGATTGGGTGTGATTGACATAAATGCATAAACTTGATTCTTACTGATTTCTGACATTTTTCTGTTATTTGTTGTTTTCTTTTTGTAGTTATTTTTCTTGCTTATGTTTATATTTTTTATTTTTTTTCTTTGTTGCTTTATTACTCTTTTAATCACCACTGAATTGATATCTTATGCTATGTTTTGTTTTTAAAATTTTGTAGTAAATGATTAACATCTCTAAATTAGTTAAATGGGAAAACATTCTTGATTGTATCAATCTCTCTAACTTCTTTTAGTGGTGTAATTTTCTTTTCTAAACAAAAATCTATCTCAAATTAACAACTGAACTTTTAAATTGAGATCTTTTTAATCTTGCTATAATAATCCATTATATATATATATTATATATATATATATATATATATATATATATATATATATATATATATATATATATATATATATATATATATATATATATATATATATATATATATATATAAATGTTCAAAGTCTTTATTTTACCTTCAGATTTTTATAATTTCTAATCTTTGATATATTATTCTATAAAATATTTTTTTGAAAATAAGTCTTGAACGGATCTATTTTTTTTTAACCAATTGATTTTTCTGATTTAGATTCTTGTTTTCAAAAGACGGTTTATCCTGGATGAAGTCTGAGTTAGGGCTAACAGGATTGATTGTTCTACCATTTTTTTAGATTTTGAGGATGTTAACTCATTGTTTTTTACAAATTTTTTGAATTCAATCACATGTAAAATTTATCATATTCAAGGCATATTTATAAAAAAGGGGGTTTGTTTCTCTTTTGTTCTTTTTGATGCTTTTTTTTTCTTTTTTGTATTTTAGTTTTATCCCTTTTTAGTTGATTTTCATGTTTTTGGGCTTTGTTTGATTTTCCCATCCATCCTCTGATTTGAAACTTTTTTCCACAATGTCCCAGACGATCCATTCAATTCACTCTTCATACATCATCTCATGGCTATTTTGACTATTGTGCTTCTGATCATCCTGGACGACCCACTATCATCCTGGACGATATGATCGTCTTCTGTTTCAATTATTTGTGATCATCCTGGATGATCCGCCACATCCTGGATAATCTTCACAATTTTTGCTCAATTATGGGAAATCGACCTGTAGGATCCATATGTTAGTCCTGGATGATACATGTGGCAATACGTTTGAAAGCCTTTAAATTCTGCCAGTATGATAAATTATTGATGATCATCCTGGACGATCCACCTATTTGTCCAAGATGATAAACATGGCAATGCTTTAAACATTTTTAAATTTGGCCGGTACGTTCCATTATTGTGTATGGTCCTAGACGATTCACCTAATTGGCAAGGACGATGTTCTTTTTTAACGATTGTCTGGCTTGACTCCTCAAGACGATTGCCTATATCTTATCATCCTAGATGATATCTGATCGTCCTGGATGATATGACCACCTTTTTTACCTGGCCTGGTTTGGGGAATAGTTCACGATTCTTTTCAGTTACTTTTAGCCACATCCACCACCACCACCACCTCCTGCTTCGGATGATCAAGGACCATATTTCTTTTAGTTAGCTTGTTTTTGTGTGATATTTTTTTTTTCTTTTAATGTTGTTATTCTGTTTAATAGTTTTTGTTATGTTTTTTTTCCCTCCTTTTTGTGAAGTCAAAAGAGAGAGTAGTTGTACCTATTTTATGTACTGTAATAGTTGTACTATTTTTAGTTCAATTTGAATTTTTTGATACACTGTTTCTAATTTCTGTGACACTTCAATTGATCTTGTATTTTCCATCATTAAAAATAAGGAGATTGTTACAAATCTGGTTTTAGAAATTCTAATTTTGATGAGAACAAACATTCATGATACTTCGGCTTCTCTACGATTGCTTTGCCTACTAACATTTCAGGTCTACAAAATCGAGTGTAACTCATGCTAGCTCAAGATTAGGAAGACTAAGTCTGAGTCAGTTTGTATTTTTTTTCTTTTTTTGAGTCAATTATAAAAGATGTGGTTCATGATGCTAAGTAACCTTGCACAAACACACCTTGGGAAAATTTCTGTCTGTTTCTTAGAGTTTACTAATTTTGGTCACATCATCTGAGATAATCCATAAATCATGCATCCTGGATGATCTGTTAAAAAAATAGAATCCTTAATTAGGGCATCCTGGTTAAGGCAGCCATCATTAAGCACATCGTCCTGGATAATATTCGAATCGGCCTGGACGATAGGCTCAAATCAGAAAGAATCTGCCGCTAGAACTATTTAGGTATCTTTATTTTTTTATCTTCATCTAGGTCATCAGCTTGGATGATGTCCTTCAACTATGCCTGAATTAATATGGAGATTAAGAAAAGTAATTAAGGTTTTATTGACTGGATCATTTCATCCTGAACGATTGCAGGATTGACAGGACGATTAGTTCAAAAACCTTTGTTGCTCCTGGATGATCAAACATCAGACATCTCCTATTCAGGACGATGCTCTGGATGATTTCCATGGATTTGAACTAATTGGCTGGGATGATCGTGGGATCGGCCTGGACGATCAAGGTATTTTCCATCGTCTAGACACCCATTTAGTACAATTATCTAGATGATATTCTTCGATTTGTACTAATCATACATCCCAATATATTATCGACCTGGATGATATGAACAAAAAACCTTCTAATTGTCCCAAACAATCTGGGCTGATTGAGCTAAATTTACGCTGATCATCTAGGATGATCTCCATATTGTACTGGACAATAAAGTCAATTTGTTTAAATAAAGAGCTATTATAAAGCTCTTCTATTTAAGACCACTTGCTCTACCCAAAAAATCATCTTTTGCTACTGTCTTGACCTGAGAGAGCTTAGAGGAGAGGGAGAGAGAGAGAGGATCTTTTGAGGGGGAGTTTGTGAGGGGTTTCATAAGGGTTGCTCCAAGCAAGGGTCCAAGTCTTCTTCTCCAATCATCGTCTCTTATTCTTAGAGGTTCAAGAGAGGTTCACTTCAATAATTGATCAAGGTTCTCTGCCTGTTTCAGGAGGAAACAAAAAGAGTTGGGTTCTCTGCCTCACCGGTGTCGATGGAAAGGAGGTTTTGTAAAGGCTTCTCTGCCTTGCTGTGAGAGAAAAAGGAGAGTCACTGAGTTTAGTGTAATAATCGAAGGGCGCCTCAGGGGAGTAGACATAGGTCGATTTGATCGAACCACTATAAATTTCAATGTTCTTTATTTACCGCTTCTTCCACATTTAATTTCCACTCTTTTCTTTATTGTGAATTTTTGTTTGATTTGTGCTTGTGGTTTTGATTAAAAGTTTTTAAAATACTAATTCACCCCCCTCTTGGTTAGCCTTGGGCTAGTTCATGAGGGCTTAGCATTCCTAATGAAGTTTCAGTTATTATATATGCATTGCAATAATTGAAACCTCATAAGAAGATTTAACTGATATATGATCTAGAGCTAACAAAAGTTGTATTTGCTTAAAGATTTGGAGGCATTATTTATATGGAGTTAGTTGTAAGATCTTTATTGACCATCAAATTTTGAAGTACAACTTTTCTCAAAAGGATCTAAATTTGAGATAAAGGAGATGACTTTATTTGACTAAGGATTATGATATTTCTGTTCAGTAATATTTTGGTACAAAAAATATTAGGGTAGATATATTGAGTAGAAAGATTTTGGGTACTTCTCTTTTTTTGCTTACTTTTGTATACTTTCTTGTTCAAGCTTTGAAGAAGCTAGAGATCGAGGTAGAATCAATTGATACATGCCAAAATTTGTTAGCTTAGGTGATTATTCAACCTACTATGTATGAAATAATTCAGGAAGATCTGAAGTTAGATATAGAGTATCTGAAGTTAAGTTGTCAGGTTAATATTGGTAAGAGACCTGAACTTTTATTATCTGATTAAGGAGTCATTTGTTGTAAGGATAGATTATGTGTTCCTTCTGTTGGTGAACTTAAAGATGAGATCCTATATGAGACATATTTTTTAGGCTATACTATTCATTCAGGAAATAATAAGATGTACGAAGATTTGAAAGGTATGTTATGGTCACTTAGCTTGAAGAAGGATGTAGTAGAGTTTATTTTAAACCTGTTAGTTAGTAAAGGAAGAGCAATAGTAATGAACAATTTTTTACAGTCATTACATATTCCTAAGTAAAAATGAGAGGAGACAATGATGGACTTTGCTATGGGTTTTCTCATATTGAGATAATGGTTTATGACATATGGGTAGTTATTGCTCACTTGAGAAAGTTGACACATTTCTTTTTGATTCGACAAACTAAACTAGTTGATAGGTTGGCATTGATATATATAAAAGATGTTACTAAAATATACGGAGTGCTGAAGGTGATTGTATCTGATTGTGAAGGTCAATTTACCTCCAGGTTATGGATAGGTATTTAGTAAGGAGTAGATATACAAGTGCACTTCAATACGAATTTTCATCCTCAGATGGATAGACAATCTGAAAGGACTATTCAGGTACTAGAGGATCTTTTGAGAATCTATATTCTAGACCTTGACAGCAGTTGGGAGGGTTATATCCCACTGATAGAGTTTACATATAACAACAATTATCAATCAAAAATAAATATGGCTCCTTACGAAGCCCTGTATGGTATAAAGTGTAGAAGCTCTTTGTCTTTGATAGAGCTAGGTGAAAGATAAGTGATAGTATCAGCTTTTGTGGATCACACTATAGTAAAGATTTATCAGATCATAAAAAAAATGAGAGATATACATAATAAATAGAAACAGTTTCATGATCAGAAGTATAGGTTGATTGATTTTCAAATTGGTAAAATTTTTATGTCAAGATTAGCCCTATCAAAGGTCTTAGTAGATTTGGAATAATCAGTAAGCTGAGTCTAAGGTACATTGGACCTTTTAAAATTATTGAAAGGATTGGTGGTTCTACTTATAGGTTGTTATTGCTTGGTTGTATGTCAGATATACACAATATATTTAATGTATCTTCTTTAAGAAATGGATATCAGATTATGAAAAAAGATTATCTACTGATGATGTTGCAATTCATCTAAAATTGCACTATAATCAAGAGCCAGATAGGTTTCTGGCATATGACGTCAGAAAATTGAGGAGTAAATAGATTCTGATGGTTAAGGTACAATGGAAGTGCAAAATTGCCAGAGAGGCTACTTAAAAGAAATAATCTGATTTGAGACAACTATATTTAGGTTTATTCTGATTTATTTTGGCCTATAAATGTTGAAAATGATTTTTTTTAAGGTGGGTGGATTGTTATAAGTCAAAATTTTAAAAAATATATTTTTTATTTAAAATAGTCAAAATTCCTTTATGGAGTCATTTTAAGTCCAAATTATAAACTGTTTTCTCTATAGCATTGGTATTATAGCGCCCTATTTAATTTTTTTTTTTAATTTTTTGGCATTATCAAAATTCACTTAAAAATTGGCATATGTCAGTAAAATTGGGGATTTTGGGATATTTAGGTGCCTATTTTATAAATCAATTTTACCCGATCATTCTAGACATGATAAGCTTACTTTTGAATATTTTTTTCATAAATTTTGAATCTCCATATTTGAAGATATAAATTGATTTATATGAATTTGTAGGCTAGATTATGAATAATTGGAATAATTAAACATATACCCTTAATATATTTTATCTAAATATATAAACCCACTTATCTTCCCATAATTCATTTAACAGAGAATGATTTTGGGAAAATGAGAGAGAAGAGAGGAGAGAGAAGAAGAAAAGCTAGGGTTGGTGGGCATAGAGTCATTTTTGTCCATAAGCTCAGTTGAAAAATTTGCTCGTCTCGATGTAAGTTACGTTTTTTTTGATTGTAGCGCTCGTCTCGATGTAAGTTACATTTTTCCTATTATAGTTTTTAATAACTTTTTATTCTTAAAATGTTTTTGATAAAATTTGTATTTTCATTAACAGAAAAGGAGGATAACTTTATTTTTATAAAACTTTTATGGTATAATTTTTTATATATTATAGAGATTATGAACATTTTAAGTATATTCTAAAAATTTTTACTGGTTGTTTTTTATCCGTCAGCATAGTTAGAAATTTATTTCAATTCAAAAATTTTTTTTAACATATAAAATTTTTGTTTTTGTTTAATTAAATCTTCAGAATGTTGTGATACATTATCTCTGATAATTTAGTTAATTTTTTAAAATTTGAATTTTTGCTCAGTAGTGTTTATATTGCCAATTGTTGAGGCATCTTTATAATTTTTGAAGTTGGTGTAATTATCAATTAATTAATAAAATGCATGAAAATTAAACATAAATGAGAAGTGATGTTATTTTAGGGATAGTTGGTGACCGAGGCAGGATTCTTTAATGGTGGTGCTAGTGGATTGATGAGATATAATTCTTTTATGCTGAAGACGATAAAATGTTGAGGTGGGATTTTGACATGACATGTGATGTTGTGTTGGAGCTAGTGGGCTATGAAGGTGGGATTCTAATATAAAATGTGATGTTATGTTGGATCCATTATGATATCAATGTGGGATTCTGATATGAGGTGTGTTATGCTGCTGAAGCCTAAAGGCTATTCTAAAAATTGTAATAAGATATTTATTTATATTTCAATTTCAGTACATCTCATTGATTAATTAAATGTATTCAATTTTAGTATATACTTTAATTCTTGCTTTCTTCATAATAATTCAGTTTATTATTATGTCATAATATTTTTAGTTCTTTTGATTTTAATTATTGATATCTATTTTAAGCTGCATAGTCTATTGAGCTGTGTTAGATCATTCCTACTTTTACTTTCATTTTTAGGCCAGGGAAGGCTTATGAGCAATTTTAGTAGTTTTAGATAGTAGGATTTGACCAATCAATGATGTAGGTATGTTTTTGTTAGTTTTAGTTTTTATAGGCTTGACTTTTATTTTATTTTGTTGTATGTACCAAGTGTTGTTGTAGATATCTCAGATTATACATGTATTTTAAATAGACAATCATTTTTATATTCATCAGTCTTCCACTTTATTTATATTTATAGTAGCTCTGTGATTTGTTTAAATTGAAAGTTTTTTTTAAGTACCTCCCCAACTGAATCTTAGGGTTTGAGTCTTACCACAATCTAACGTGGTATGACCTATGCAATTTTGGGTCATATCAGGTCTAGTTGTGACATAGGCTAATCTTCAACTTTTATTCAGGATACATGTGATGATTAACCCCTCCAAATCAAGGTACAATCAATCCCACATGGTTTGATTCATCTTCTTCCATTTAGGCAAATGTCATTGAGCAACACTTTAACAAATAATATCGAATATGTCAAACATTCAGGGATAGAGTTTATTTTCATCAAACAGTGCCATAAAAAAAACCTCGAATAAGTCACAAATTCTTGGTGGTTCCTCTCAACCCTTTTCATACAAGTTCACTTTTTTTAGCAACGCAGTAACAAAAAATTTCAAATTTATCAAATATCCTTGGTAGATTTCTCGCAGAATTTTCTACACAAATTTATGTTATTAAGCAGCCCAATGAAGCATTTTTCTTAACCATCAATTTATAATCTTTTTGTTGTTATCACTTGGCTACTCAAATACCTACTAGCTTCAACAACGACCATTACAAATAATGTAAACACAAGCATCATTTATAGTATTGATAAATGTTGTCAACTTCAACTCTGACCCTCGCCTTCAATACTTAGATTTTTACTAAATTCCCATAGAGAGCTCTCCCTTCTTCAATAATATAATTTATATTTTTTTCAATGCCTTCCCTTGGGGAAGAGTTTCAGTTGTAATCAAATATAAATACTAGTGGGATCATCCTAACTAGGTCAAGCCACATGGTTTTTCCCCTTTCTAGGTTTTTCACATAAAAATTTTGGTGTCACTTACAAAACTTCCACATATCTTTTTTTATAGAGGTTTGATTTTTTTTTTTAAATTTTGATATTAATTTAAATTAATCACAAAGCATTTGTATAGGAATTTGGAACATCAAAGAATGTCCATTTTTTACCAATTTAAACTTGTTCCATGTCAAATAAATTCTAAATATTAAGAAAACTTAAAATTTGTGAACTCATGTTTTCTTACTCACATTTGGCACTACACATTACCCCTCACTCTTGGATGTTATCGTCCATCATATTTTAAATTTGAAACTTATTATAGCAAATAAAAAAAAATAATTTAATGTGTTTAATTTATATTCCACTAAACAACTCATTTTTTAAATGTAGCATTCGAATTTATTTATCTTATTTAAACATACACATTTAGAAAAAAATAATTAAAAACCCATTATTTTTCCTTTGCTTTTCAAGCATCTCTCTTTTTTTAGTCCACTATTTTAGTTCCATAAAATAGAAACCCATAATCTTTTTTAATCAAATATCAAGAGCCTAATAATAAATATTTGGATGAAACTATACTTGTGATTAGACAAGGTGTTAATGCAACATAGTGGATATAAATTACATCAAACAAATTTCAAGGTGAAGGTTGAAAGAGCCCTATGTCATAGGAGATATCTTAAGGAGATAGTTTGTTTTTTATTTGTTCATTTTCTTTTGAGGAGGGGAGACTAAAGACCAAGAAGTCTTATATTAAAGTTGGTGTTAACATTAAGAGTTAGAGTTAATATTGGAATGCATCAATCTTATAGCTTATGGTGATGATTGAAGGTTCAAGTGTAGTCATACAATAATAGTAAGGAGACTGCAGTGACATAATAGTGGTTAGGAGATTATAATTAGGATATGTTAATTAGTAGACCATAGTCATGCAATAGAAATTAAAGGATCTTAGTTTGGTTATAATTGTCAAAGGACCATATTTTGACAATAATGGTCATTAGATCATAATCAACTAAGGTGGTTGGATGATCAGAATACGATGAAATGGTCAAAGAACCATAGTCAGGAAATGGTGGTTAGATGACCATAATCAAGTTATAGTTATTAGAGGACTATCTTTGGGTGAAGTTGGATGATGGATCAAAGTTTAGTGATAGTGGTTTGATGATTGTGGTCTATCATTGGTGGTCAAAGGATTAAAGTCAAGCAATGTTGGTTAGAAAGTCATAGTCATGTGATGGCTGTTGAGAGATGATGGATAGTTGATGGTGGTTGGTGGAATATTAGTCAGGTAATGGTGGTAAGAGGCCTAAAGTCAGGTGATGGTGGTTAAGAGATCATAATTAGCCGAAAGGGGCCAATAGTTAGGTGATAATTAATAAAGGATCACAATTATGCGATGGTGTTCAAAGGATTATAATTGAGCAATAATGACTATGCAATCATAGTCACGTGTTTGTGATCAAAGAAATATTGTTGGGCCATAATATTTAGAAGAACATAATTGAATGATGATGGTTCAAGGATCGTAATCAAGTGAGGTGGTTGAAGGACCATATTCAAGAAGGGTAGTTTGAGGTGTGTAATTAAGCAATATTGGTAAAAAAACTGCAAACCATGATAATGATTGAATGATCATATCGAGTAACTATGTTTGGATGTTCAAACTTAGGCAATAGTTCTTAGGAAATGATATATTTTTTTTTTGAAGAATGCTAATATTGCATAGAAAGAAAAACCAAAGCAAAGACCTAGATACAAACTAGTGATAGTGGAGAGCTCTCACACAATCCTCCTTTAACAACTCACAAAAGGAAGAAGGTAGCTCACTCTCACAAAACAAATCCCACAAAAAGTCAGAAATAAGAGCATGATTAGCACAGAAATCAGCTAATCTATTACAACTACGGTTCACCCAATGAAAAATCACATTATTTACCTTATTAAGAAATGAAGATTCTTCAAGATCCAATCTCCTATCCACTTTCTTCGGTGTACTGTGCAAATTGTGAAGAAATTTTCTAACATTTTTATTATCTCCTTCAACTATAATCCCACCAATATCATCAAATCTATCACGTATAATTTCTGTAATAGCTGAAGCCGCGGACAACTCCAACTGGGCAATGTCCCAATGCATTTTCTTTATCCCAAAAGCAAGAATAAACCTTCCCTTGTAATCCCTTGCAATACCACCAAAACCTGCCTCATAATTGCCTTTCAGTGAAGCATCAAAGTTAATCTTGATCCAATCTGGGGGAGGAGGTTGCCATTCACAGGAAGACAATCCACGGGATTGATAGACAACCCAGTTCTTTGATCGGCCAAAATTCTATTTATCCAGGCAAATAAAGCTGAGAATTGAAGTAGCTAAGAACACCTCACTAACATCCGGGTCTCCATGTTTAAATTTATTTCTATGATTCCGCATAAACCAAATAACAGTAAAATACAATTTTACCATTAACAAGTTCCCATCTTTGAGCTCCTGAAGACTAGTCCAGCAGTCCTCCAAACTATTAAAAACTGGAACCTGGAATCCCCATCCTCTCAGCACATACAACACTTTCCTGAGTTTACAACCGTTGGCTGCAATATGATTGATATCCTCCACACTACCACATCCCAAAGGGCAATCAGAATCAACAACAATTTTCCTCCTTATTAAGAAAGCACCTGAAGGGAGAGCATCTGAAACCATCCTCCATATAAATATCTCCACTCTTTCATTTAAACCCAATTTATAAATCCAACTTAATGCCATCAAGTCATCCTGGTTTTTGAAGTTGTCTTGCATAATTAATGCAGATAAGGACTTACCAGACAACTTGTGTTTCAATTCCATACCATCCTCATGCATACCATTATCAATCTTAACTTCACAAATGAGATCAACAAGATCTATCCCAAAGAACCTACCCAGTTTTCCACGGTCCCAGCAGCCATCAGAAATAAAGCCGTCCAGAGAAGCATCCTCATCTTCAAAATAACCCACAAATGTTGGCCATTTGAGTAATGGCTTATCTAAAATCAAGGTATCCTTAAGCACTTTAATTTTACATCCATTTCCAATTCTCCTTCTAACATGATCCTTGAGTGCCTTCCAACCAGATGACATAATCTTCCACGTAGAGGAGCTGCTCCTACTTAGCTCATAGCTCCACCAATCTACTCCATACTTCGCAATAAGATGTCTGCTCAATAAGGACTCAGGTTTGTCAATTAATTTCCAAGCAATCTTGGCTCTCATTGCATCCTTCCTATCCACAACAGAATGTACATCCCATCCACCAAATTGTTTAGGCTTACATAATTGCTCCCATGAAACATAATGAATGCCCCTATTACCATCAACTTTGTTCCAAATGAAGTCCCTACACATTTTCTCAAATTCCAACAGAATTTTCATTCAAATAAGGGAATGAGTCATGACAAACAAAGGAAGAGAAAGAGCAACTGATTTAATTAAAACCAGTCTACCGGCTAAGGAAATAAATTTGTTTCCCCAAGCATTAATCCTTTTACTGGACCTGTCCAATAACACCTGAAAGTCCTCCTTCCTTAGACGTCTTAATGCCAATTTGATGCCCAAATACTCAAATTCATTAACCAACTTAATACCCATAAATTTGGAAATCTTGATTCTCCTCCTCTCCACTGAGCAACTACAAACCAAAGAAGATTTGTGGTAATTGATGTTTTGACCAGTCCAATTGCGATAGTCCCTCATAGTCTCTCTAACCTTCTTCATGACCTTCAATTTAGCTTCAAGAAATAGTTAAATATCATCTGCAAAAAGGAGGTGAGAAATCTTCTGGGAATTAGAAGAGATCCTAATACCCACATCAGAGTTCCTGCTAATAAAGGCATTCGAAAGCAACTGGGAACAAATAATAAAGAGAAACGGTGATAGAGGGAATCCCTGACGAAAGCAACTCTTCCCCTCAATCCAGCTGGACCTCTCACCATTGATCATAATAGAATACCTTGGGGTAGTAACACATTCCAACACTAAATGAGCAAATCTTGAAGGGAAACCAATATCAAGCATCATTTTCTCCAAGGTAGACCAGCACATACTATCATATGCTTGCTCCATATCTACTTTAATAGCCAAGTAGCCATTGCAAGCCTTTGAAATTCTCATTTTGTTGAAGACCTCCTGTGCCAAAAAAAGATGATCAGAGATTGCGCTACCTCTCACAAAAGCCGCTTGCTCCTCAGAAATGATCCTGGGCATGATGCCCAACATTCTATTCAATAAAATTTTAGCAGCAATTTTGTAGATTGAATTGCAAAGGCTTATAGGTCGGTAAGCCGAAGGAGTACTGAGATTAGGAGATTTAGGAATGAGCACAATTAAGGTGTCTTTCCATTCTTTGTTCATCAAACCAGTGACAAAAAACTGCTTAACCGCATTCACCACATCCATTCGAATTGTATTCCAAAAGACTTTGAAAAAGGAATGGGTAATTCCATCAAAGCCCGACGATTTATTACTGCCCAAATTGACTATAATTTCTTTAATCTCAGCCACTTCCAGGTCTTTAATCAACAGTTCACTATCACAGTCATCCAACACTTTCCTCAGTTCAAGCCAACCCGAAAAATTGCAGTTCCTGTACTTCCATTTCCCTTGAAAAAACCTCCTGAAAACCTCCTCAATCTCCTTCGTATCTTCAGTTAGTATCCCATTAGAGTATTTAACTTGGGAAATCGATTAGCATTCCTTCTAGAGTTGGCAAAGGACTGAAAAAATTTGGTGTTTACATCACCCTCATTTATCCACTTAGCTTTTGCCCTTTGTTTCCACCAAGTGTTAAGATTATTAAGAACCAAATTAAGTTCTTTAACCTTAGCTTTGAGTAACCAAAGCTTTTCCTCAGTCAACCAACTGAATTCAGATTCTTCTTCTTGCAATTTCACAATCTTAGCTTTTAGTATATCTTTCTCCAAGAAGAATTCTTTCAATATGTTCTTGCTCCAATAAAATAAATCCTTTAAGGTTCTTTTGCATTTTTTGTTGAGAATCTCCATGTAATCTCCCAAGAAAGTCTTCCTCCACCTATTAGCAACAATATGCTCAGCTTCTTTGAAAGAAAGCCAAGTGTCTTCAAACTTGAACCCACTTCTACCCTTACAATCCGTCTCAAACACCTTCAGAGCAATCAGACAATGATCCGATGCAACTCTAGCAAGGTGCCTAACTAAAGTTATTTGTATTTTGTTGATTGCCAAGGAATTAAGAAGACACCTATCAAGCCTTTCCAGAATTCTATCTCCTCCCTTCTTGTTGTTTCACCAAGTGAATCTCGGTCCAAGAAACCCAACTTCATGATAATCATTCTCATTCATAAACTTCACCATCTCCAGAGAACCTTGATTGAATTTGAATCTCCTACCTCCCTTCTTATCTTCTTTAGACAAAATACAGTTGAAATCCCCTCCAATAATAGAAGGAATATTACTTTGAGCAGCCCCCTGTACAAGATCCCATAGACACCTCCTTCTCACGGACTCTTTGCTAGCATAAACAGTAGTGATAATCCAAACTCCTCTATTGAAGACATTGAGTTCACCCATAACACATTGGTCAGAAGTTTTCACAACAGAAAAAGACGCCAAATTTGACCTCCACATCACCATAATACCACCAGAGAGCCCAGCAGATGGAAGCAGAAAAAAGTCCAAGCCCTGTCCCATCATCCTTATAAACAATTCTTTATCCATAGAAGAAATTTTAGTTTCTATCAAACCAACAAAGAAGACTTTGTGATCCTTGATAATCTCTTTTAAATAAAGACAGGCCTCCCTCTTTTGCGCCCCCCTATAGTTCCAAAAAATAATAGAATTCATTAAGCACCTATGGGGGAAGAGCCCCTGCCTCTTTTCTTCAAACCCCCTTCCACATTTCTTTCTCTAGAGCTTCTCTTGATGGGGCCCAAAGCTCTAAGTTCTTTAGCAAGCTTAAACTTCCCCATATCCCCACTAGACATTATTTCCTTCTCACTACTCACTTGACATTTGCTGTCTTTACAGTCATTATCATCTCCCATGCCACCATGACTACCAACAATTAGATGAGGCTTGTCACTACTAACAAAACCACCCCCACCAGTTATGACTTTAAGGCTATCATTTCCTAACCCCTCATCCTCCATCTCATTCAACACATCAAATTTATTCTCATTGACAGGAAAAATAGGATTAGTACTATAAATCATACCGGTTATTTACTGAAGAAACATTGAGAGAATCCAAAGCCTCCAAAGCAGAACCATCCAATCGGCCGGATTCTTTCCTGAAATAGCCTCAGCTTGAACATCTACAATAGGTATCTCTCCTTCTTCAAGTTGATCAAACACAACAACTTTAGCCATATCATCAGTAGAATCATCACCTTGAATACCATTTCCAGCCACAAACTCCTGAATGCCATTCTATCTCAACCACTGTTTCTTTACTGATCTCGTTTTATCCTTCATAGCAAATGGTCTTCTATTCATTTTCTTCTTAACCACGACCCAAGGGCCGTATGATTGATCAGTAACCACTTCTTAAACTGTTTCCTCCACATTGACTTCTCTAGATTCACTCTCATGCAGCTTCTTATCAAATTTCCTGTCAGCCTTCAAGTTACAGTCATTCATAAGATGACCGAGCCTTCCCGATATCTTCTCATACTCGAATTTTTGAAAAAACTTTCCAGAAATGCTATTAACCCAAACACCAAGGGGAAGACACTGATCTAGTTTGACTCTCACACAAACTCTAGCAAATTCTCTTTTCCCCCATTGGAACATATTACCATCCATTATCAACAGTTTCCCAATGGCTGAAGCAATACGAGCCACATTCACTTCATCCAAACACTATAAGGGCAGGTGAGGCATTCTGATCCAGATTGGAGAGGTTAACCCTTTCAATGAAAGAGTGGAAATTCCACAAACCATTTCTCAATCCCCACTATAAAGCCATTGACAAACCACGGCCCTCCCGATAACACTCCTTCCATAATCTCATTTGACTCAAAAGAGCAAAGAAACCAACCTTTCCCCAAAGTTGTAAAGTGAAAATTACCAAACAATTTCCACTGTCTCCATATCTCCCAAGCAACAACATGAGGGGGGATTTCCTTCCCAAACACCTTAATCACCAAGGAATTCCTTAGCTTGTGAGAATTAGAAACCTCTCTTTCCTCCACCATTTTCACATATTTGCCATCTTCCGAGAAGACCATGCCCTCCTCTTGAAAGTCCAATATAATATATGGCTTCCTCTTCTACAGATTCACATCCATCCAATCCAATTTCTTCATAGACCTTTCATCAACCATCTTATCCGTCTCCCTGTCAAATTTCGGAGCAGAGCTCGAACAGAGTTTAACATCTTTGTTACCATGATCACAAGCATTCGCATTGTCGAACCTCTCATTACAAATGTTTATTTCTGTCGAAGATGCCACAGGATCAGCAGGATACTGATCACAAGCCTTATTGCCTGTAACAAGAGAACCCACTCCATCTTCTACAGCAATCGCCTTGCCCTTACCATTAACGAACGAAACCTTCTTGATCGATTCCATACAATTTTCTTTAATCACCAACGGTCCTGATGTCCTACCGAAAGCACCACCCACAGGTTTCTTCCGCAAAATTCCTCCCAGATTTTGATCACCTGAAACCCCAACATCACCCTTTCCCTTCGTCAAATCCGCAAAAGAATGACGACCATCAATCTCCATTGCCATAGCTGAACCTCTTCCCTTGACAATTCCTGTAATTCCAACCGCCGATGAAGGCCAGTGGCCTTCCATAGACCTTCCAGGAGCCAATTTCGCGAAGAACGGAAGAAGCCCGGGAAAGAAATTAAAAAAAAAAACACTTTCTCTCACTCTTAGGAAATGATATATGGGAAATGGTGGTCAGAGGATTAAATTTGAGCAATAGTGTTAGGTTAGCCATTGTCGAACAGTGATGGTCGAGATATCAAAGTCGAGCAATGATGGTTAATCAATGATGGCACGATAATGATGCTTAAAGGAAAATAAACAATGATGATGCATAGAGGAATGAAGTCAACTAACAATAATCTTAGACACTATAATCAAACAATGGGGGTCAAAGTGTCATTGTTAGGCAACAATACTTAAAGGTATCACACCCTGCTCAGAATGTGATGCACTATTGTAACCTGAAATGTTATGAAGGGATATGAAATTGATTTTATTAAAACAAATGAAATTTGATAATAAGTAATAAAAACAATAAGAATAACTAGAGAAAATAATGAATATTTTTATTAATAAAGTCCAACAATAGTGCACTAGTAAGTGAAATAAAAAGTAAATGGAAAAAAAAATTGAAAGAAATAATCCCAGAAACGAAGCTACCCCAACATAGAGGAAATATAAACAAAACCACTACGTAATCTTGATAATATGAAATGATTTATCAAAACATAAAGATTTATTTCTATGATAGTGGTCAACTGAGCACTCTGGTAGAACCTATTATGAGAAAAGTTTTTAATGAATTATTTTTATAACCCAAACCCAAAAGTATCTTCTATTTATTAAATGATAAATGGTACGGATCTAGGCCATACAACATGAATAATAAATTGGATATGATATAGTTTATGATAATAATGTTATATGTGCCATGAAATCAGCAAGTTAAAGTAGTAATATGCTATATAATGGAAAGTCTCGCCTATTCTAAGAGAGTTTTAGTATGATGATGTTCATAACAAGTGTGTTACATGCTGCAATCAATAAATTTTATTCTACTATATTCAAATGTAACCTTAGTAGATACCGTTATACCTCTAGTAATATAATTCATAAGACACTCATCATTTTCAATTTAGTTTTGTTTAAATATCTATAGTTTATTTTGTCAAGGTTCCTTTATGCCATGAAGGTAAACAATAACCTAAGGAAATCCAATAATTTCTTTGTAGGTCCATTAGCCCAGCTAGCTAATATCCAAAAAGTTATACCAACCTACATTCGCTATACAGAAGCCTAAAGTTTTATTTATATTTATAAGAAAGTTTTAACATGTATTGTGTAACCAATATGATAAATGCAAGCGTCATAACAAGCTAGAAGTTACAAAAATTAAATTTATTAAATCCAATAGAGGTAGCATGAAAGTAATTTATGTTATCACGGGAATAAATTCAATATAGAGATATTTTTGTAGTAATAAATGTTGGTAGTTATCTATACAACCTGTTATTTCATTATGAATAGTGAAGGAGATCTATGTGCATAGGTAAAACTTTTAATTGAATAAAAAAGGTTAGACTAGCAATCCTATAATTTTCTAAAAACATATTATAAAAATTAAAGATAACACCCCTAACATATAATAGTTGGTTTGTCCCTTAAGAAAATATATGTTTATTTCCTCAAGGTGAGTGATACAAAACTTCAAATCCAATTGATATCAAACCAATGATTTTGGTCAAAACTCATCTTGATATTAAAATAGAATATGAAAACTTAATTAGTTACAAGAAAAAAATTAAATGTGTTAATACCAATAGTTAATTAAAATAGGTGTAAGATAATTAATCTAAGTTACCCTGTAATTAGCCTAAATTGCATATTAATAAAATTTAATCGATTATTTTAACTATATCAAAATTTCCCAAAATGTATTTCTAAATATAACTATAACTTCAAATCCTAGATAAAATATAAATTATATTAATCTAATATTTTGATTGAACAATATATTTAATCACATTCTCAATGTAGATGAATTTGAAATGCATAGTTTTTGTGATTTAAGAAGGGGAAGAAAGTAAAGAATAGTAAAGAAGAGAAACCAATCAAGAAGTAGAAAATAAAGAAGAGAAATATATAAAGGGAGTGAGAGATGTTGCAAATCTAGACCCAAAACTTGTAATTTTGATAATAACAAACATTATTGGATTGTCTATATATCATCTCCTATTATTTGTATTATTGGATATTTTTTTCTTATGCACTAACATTTCAGGTATGCCGTATAAGACACAAAGTGATTAACTCAAGACTCGATAGAATAGGTATAAGGTTCTTTAAGAGTTTTTATTTTTACTTTTATTTAATTCTATTTTTTCTTGAGTCAAACTCTTATATTTGGTGGATGCTCACTTGGTGGATACTAAACTTTGTGACTGTGCATGCACACACGGGGAGTGAGAAAATTAGAAGTGTAATTTGTTTTTTAAACTAATCGTACTATATAATCCATATCTTACATAACAATTTGTTATTCAAAAAATAATTATAAAGACTAAACGGAATAAATATTATTTTTGTACTAATCATACTCTATAATACAAATCATACAAATAATTAGTAGAAATCAAGATCTCAACTACAAATTATATTTTATGTAATATTTTAAAATTTCTACTAATCATATCGTACGATACCCATCTCACTGTATGATATAATCAAATCTTGCATAATCGAATCCTTTAATTAGTGTATTAAATTTGGAATAAAGTTTTAGTCAGGTTATACTGTATGATTTGACCAATCTTACTGTACAAACTGATCACTGCATGTGATGATAATTAATCACCACCATTCATATGGTATTATAATATCTTTTAATTGAATTATTTACATTAGATGATGCCTTATATCGTACTGGACGATCAACTCAAGTACTTGAACTGATCATACAAACTCTTATTCTTTTTACAATACTAATAAGTCATTTTGATCTAATCATACTATATGATAGGTATCAACATATTTGAATTATTAGGGTTGTTATAAAGCTTTGTATTTAAGCTCTCTTAGTATACTTTTTCCATGTTTGTTAGTTGTTGAGTTTTCTAGAGAGAGAGCTTTGAGAGAGATCTTGAAGAGCTATGGGAAGGAGAAATTAGAGGTTGTGTGTGAGGGAGAAGGAATTTGAGGGGATTCCACACTGTTGCTCTGAACTATGTTCTAACTTGTTTCCTCTGAGTGACTTGCTTGGTTTTTTGAGTTGCTCTTGGAAGAAGAATTTAAGCTAAAGGATCTTTGAGGTTCTCTACCTTCACCAGCATGTTGAAAAAGATTGCAAGGTTTTATGCCTTCACCAAGAGGGTGAAAAAGGAATGCAAGGTTCCTTGCCTTCACTAGGAGGGTGAAAAAGATTGCAAGGTTCTCTGCCTTCAACAAGAGGATGAAAAAAGAGGCCAAGGTTCTCTGTCACACCGGGTTGGTGAAAAGTTTATATGGGCTTTTTTTCCTAGTAGTGGAGGCTAAAGGAAAGTTTTTAGTGCAATACCCAGAGTTGAGGACTCCGGGGAGTGGACATAGGTCATTGTTTAATCAAACTACTATAAAATTATGGTGTGTTTATTCTGATTTTTACTTTTTGCATTTTACTTTTCTAAAATTTTTTCTTAAAAAAATACATGTTAGAAGAAAATTTGTATTTAATAATATATTAATTTGAGTAACTGATCATCACCATTTTATTATTTTTTATTTTATTAATTTGCTTCGGCATCATGTGATAATATTATTTATTTTATGTTATTAAAAATATCAAAAAAATTTGTTTCGTATTAATTTTTTTTTTAAAACAACTAATTCACCACCCCTAGGAATAGTTCAACGTGGCTTAAGATCCTATATTGAACTTTCAATTGGCATCAGAGAGGGTGTCATAATTAGAGTTCTAGAAAATTTTGAGAAAAATGATTCATGTTCACATTTTGGCAATAGAAATACTATAGTGGGTTATTCTATAATCTGTCCACCTTTGTTTGATAACATCCCCTTCGATTTCTAGAAAAAACCCATGCCAATATTTTTATAATATATTGATTATCACATGTGGTTTTTAATTTAGATGGTTATTCTACACCTTCTCATTTAGTTAATGGAATCTATATAGAAACACCCTTAAATGAATGGAGTAATAAGGTTTGAGATCTTGCTTAATTAAATGCAAAGTGCTTGAATTATTTTTTATATGCATTAAAATATAAAAATTACATGAGAGTGTCCACATGTACAACTGGGAAGGAGATATGGGGTAGACTATGAATCACATATGAGGGTACTATTGAGGCCAAATAATATTTATTAAAAATTTTATTGCTTGAATACAAATTATTTTGCATGAAACCAAATGAGACAAAAAATTAAAGTATAATATATTTGATTAGATAGTGCCCTAGGTTGTGAATTATATAATTCTAAGAAGGTTAACAAAGTCTTACATTACTAACCTATTGCTTATGATGCAAAGGTTACTACAATATATGAATCTAAAGATCTAAATGTGAATTCTATTAATAACTTTCTTGGCTCACTTGTTGCCTATGAGAAAGGTGTGAGTCAAAGATTAGGTAGTGCAGGTGATAGGAAAAAGGAAAAATCGTGGCTTTGAAAGCCAATGATTCAGACAATGATAGCTTTATACCTAAGGAGGATGATGATGTTGTACTGATGACTCAATAGTTTAAGCTTTTTAAAAAGAAAGTAGAAGCACCGTCAATAATGGAGTAAAGGTAAAAGTAGTAGAAATTTTAAAGCTTCATCTGACATATTCTATTTTGAAAGCAGGAAGTTAGTGCATATTAGATATGATTTCCCCAACCTAAAAACTCACTATAGTAAGGAGAAGGGTGATGAAAAGGCAAACTTCAGGAAAGGAAAGAATAGGACATGAAAGACCTTTTGGGCTGACTCTTTATCAAAATCATCAGAACAGGAAGGAAAGGAGGAGGTAACTAATATGTCTCTCATGGTTAATCATAGTCTTAATAAGTCTGATCAAGATGTGTTATGTCAGCTATCCTATGATGAATTATTTATTATTTCTAAAAAAAATTCATGATTCATATAGGAAGTTAAAGAAAATGTATGCTACTTTGAAATATGATTTTTATACTTTACAAAAGGAACATTATAATCTTAGGATTAAGTATTATGTACTAAATAAAGATTATATATATTTACTCGATGAGTCTGATTCATTAAAAATGAAGCATATTGACTTAACTAATGCATATGAATCCTTGAAGTCTGATCATATTAAGCTAAATAATGTATTTTATAAGTTAAATGTAGTTGCAGATGATCTAGAAACCAATAGGCATGATGTTTTATTGGAATTGAAAAATGATAAAAGTATAACTAATACTCTAGAAATAAAGTTAAAAAGGCTGTAATAAGACATTCACAAGCCTACACATACACAACCATAGTCTAGGACATAGTGTGCATTGCATACCCCTAGGAAGACGCATGACCCCCAAGAAAGTGGGGGTTCACATAAAAGGCCTAATGAGAGTATGTGGTAAATGAATAATGGATGCTCACAACACATGACCAGAGATATGAAGCAATTCATCTCACTGGAGGCCAGGGAAAGAGATAAAGTTACACATAGAGATAAAACCACCAGGAAAGTGGTAGGTTTGAGTATGATTGGAAATTATAAGAATTTTATTATTTAAATTATTTTTCTAGTAGATGGTATGAAACATAACTTACTTAGTATCAATTAATTGTGTGACAAAAGATTTGATTTTAAATTTTTATATGTCGTTTGTTTAATCAATTTAATTAGAAATGTTATTATAAACATTGAACTAATAGATAATGTTTACATGTTTGACTTAAATTGTGTTAAATATATTAATTATGTATGTCTAAAAACTATTGTTGGTGAATCCTGATTAGAAGGTGACTGAACTATGATGCAGCCCAGTAGGCTTAAATCCACCACTAGTTAGTAAAGATTTTAGGAGGTAGAAAGCATATGGACTCACGCCTAATCGTAAAATATCACCAATAGAGGTGTCAATTCAGGTCAATGGGTCATTCGGGTCAAACCTATAACCGACCTAATGCTATTTGACACGACCCGAACCAAACCAATTTTTGTAAACGGGTCAAAAAATACAACTCGGACTCGACCCGCCAGGTTGCCGGGTCGACACGACTTGAAAAAAAATTAGGAATGTGGAAGAAGGATCCTAGATCGCATGGTTGTGGTCCATGTGGACCTGAAGGAAGCCAACATGGCTCATCACGCATGCTAGAGCAGGAAGTACTGAAGCGGAGGGGCTACTAGCTAGGCTGGGCCTGGATTGCTGAAGTGGTAAGCAGAGCAGTTGAGCCTGGATTGGGTTCCTCCAGAAATGGGAGCCCAGATTATGGTACTAAATCATTGAGCTTGGATTGCGAAACATTGGAAGATAAGCGGTTGAGCCCGGATTGCCGAAGTAGGAGCCCAAATTTCTGGGTTAAATTTGGGTTGATTTTGGGTTTTTGGGTCAACCCAAACCTGACCCATTTTTATAAATTAGTTAAAAATATGAACACGAACCTGACTCAATTACTAATTGGGTTGACCCTAACCTGGATTTTTTTAGGTTGGGTCCTGGTCGGGTTTTAGGTCGTGTCAAAAATTAATACCCATAATCTCCACTGGATGATCATGTGGGGAGAAAACTTGCTCAACACAGAGGATTGGATTTGAAATGATCATGTTGGGAGGAAACTTGCTCCACACAGAGGATCGGGTTTGGATGATCATGTATCGAGGAAAATTTTTCCTTATAGAGGATCGAGTTTGGAGGAAACTTGCTCCACACAGAGGATCGAGTTTGAATTCTGAAATTTGAGATTTGAATGATTTTTTAATTTGAATTGATTTAGTTTTGAATTTGAAGATGTTTAAATTTGAAATTTGATTTAATTTTAGATTTGAAGAGTTTTGAATTTGAAATTTGATTTAATTTTTAATTTTGATGTTTGATGATTTTTTAATAAGGAGAGTTTTTTGAATCTAGAAATTTTTTTTTGAATTTAAAGAATTTGATGTTAAATTTGATACTCATATGACATGATACTTCCTAAAGAACCTCCTTAATATTCAAAAATATCGGCTGGCATCCTTCAGGGTTGATCAATTAATGTTTCAATTTCCTTAATGATCATCTCTACAACAAGAGGTCATTCTTATGTTGGTTCAAAACTCTACACCAGTCTTTTGATAGGCTAAGATAGGCATCTAAAGAACCTGGACCAAGTCTCTTACTTGAAAGGTTCTAAGTCACACTATCTTATCATGAGCTTGAAACATTTGAGTTTTGTATGACTTTGAGTTTCATTGAGCCTTAAAGATGACCCTCTATAAGGCCTCGAGCTCCTCTAATTGGGGTCAGGAACTTTGCTCAATCATGATTTTATTTTGAAAGGCAATTTTTGGTGGAGTAAAACACACCTCTTGTGGGGTTAATCTTGGACCTAACATAGAGTGTGATTTTTTATAGAAGTCCTTGATGGAAAAGATGCTTCAATGAAAGGCCTCACATGTATTCCTTAAGGACAAGATTTGAATTTTTATCAGTAGAAGATGATTCATTCATTTTATTAGAAATTTCTTCTAGCCATTGAACCCTGCTAGAATGACAAACAAGAACAAATTTACAAGTAGAATGAGAAATAGATTGATTCCAGGTAACCTAAAGAGGTTCAAGGATTTAGTTGTATTGACCTTGACCAAGTTTTATTGAAACTAAACTGAGGTTTCCCTTATGTGAATTTTGAATTAAAATCGATTTCAAAATGGTTTAAGTTGGATAGAGAAATTTGATCTTTTCAATTATATTGCATAAGAATTTTCTATATGATATCTAATCAATACATGATAGAGAATTTGGATTCAAGATTTTTCAAAGTCAAGTAATTTTAGTTGATGTATTTTTCTTTTGAGTTTTAAGGGTTTAAGAAGAAAGAAGAGTCTTTCTTATTTCTGGTGATGCATATTGCACATCTTTTGATTTCTGGATTGCTTTGTACATCTTTTAACTTTTTGATTTATTTTTAGAAGAGGCTTCAATTTTCTTCAGAATCTCAAAATGCTTGTTTTTTTTAATGCTGGAATTATATCTCAAGTATTAGAGAATAAAACTCATTATCTTATATAATGAAGAATAATCCTTGAAGCGGACCCAATCTTTTGACAATAATATAACCTTGACTAGTAAAATCATTGAATATATTCAAAGCTTTCAAGTGATGCATATTAAGATAGAAAAACGTAAGAAGATTGAGGAAATTTTATTTCTAAAGTTAACTTTGGTTTGATATAAATTTTAATTCAAATTTTGAATTAACCCACACAAGCAGTGGGAGGGAGGGGCATCTAAAAATCTAGCAGAACCAACTATAACTCTCAATTGCTTGAGATTTAAGATAGAGGTAAAATTTTTATTAAAAAGATGAATTAACTTATCTTAAAAATCTAGATCCAGTACACTTGAGAAGTGGTACATTTCCCTTAAGGGTTGTAAGTCTAGGTGGCAAGACCCTAGCAGTATGGAATTATTGTCTTATAATATCTTTGAAGGGAGAGACTGCTATGGGATCTGCACTATCCTTAGTTGATATGACATTATTTTAATTGAAAGATTTATCATGATAGGAACCCTTTGAAAGTTAAATTTTGGTGGTATAATAATCTGATATTTTGTTAAATTAATTTCCCTCTCTCATTACTAATGGCCTAGTAGTTAGGAGAGTGGCACCCTGAGTGGTTTCTACTCCTCCTCCTCCTCTATAGATGATGTAGAGGGACATGCATAGTAACGTGCCCTAACATCCTTTAATAGAGTGGATGAGTTATAACCCTCGACTGGGGGCTTATGACGTGATGTTGGTGATTGCTTAATTCTTGCTTGATTGATGTCTTCTATGTAGTGGTCAAAAGGGTATGGTGGAGATCGTGCTACTCTTCTCACATCCTCCCTCCTTTGGGAAAAACGAAGAGGGTGGAAATGGTTTCCATCAAGGGGGTACATGAAAGGAGCAATGAACTCTCGATCGACCTCAAATTTAACTTACTTTAAGGCTTTAGACTCAGTGATCTTTCTAGCCTTAAAATTCCTCTTTTTGGCTCTTCTAAGGTAGTTCTTTATTTGGTTCTAGCTGACGAAAGGAGTGCTAGAAGTTGAACCGATCTCTGACTAAGATTGTAACTCTTCCATTGTTACTGACTTATGGTTCATATCCTCCTAAGTAGAGGGTACAGTGGGTAAAGGTCCGATAGTGACCTCCACCTTGAGATGAGAGAGTCAACACCTACCCCTAAAGTAATCTCAACTAAGGGAACATCCTTTTTTGTACTAGCAGACAATTCAATGATTATTTCTTTATTAACTGAAAGCTTGAAGTTCTAAAATTCTATTCCAACCAGAATTGAGCTGCCATAGAGGACTTCTTCCCCAGACAAGTCTATATTCAGTAAGAAAATGAGTTTCCCAGCCATTTGAGTATATTTAATTTCTTGGAATTAACAAAAGGTGATTTAAATTAGTTGATTTGAGAATGGATTTCAAATTTTGAACTTGATTGATTTTCTCTAAACTTTGAAACTCAACAATCCAAGTTTTCACTCAACTTTTCAAATTCAAGTCAAATGCAACTTCAAATTCAAATTTAGGTTTCAAAATTTTACTCCAAGTCAGTTTTGGGAGTCAAAGAGTCAAGCTTAGGTCTTAATTAGATTTGTGATTGAAATTGAATTCAAATTTGAAGTTGATATTGAATAGATCTATTAAATTTTGAAACTCAGCACATTGAGTTTCACTCGAATGTGTAGGTTTACAAAATTAATAGAAAAAACTTGAGAGTTTTACTTACACCTTTGCCCCACCAATTTAATTGGAGGTAAAATGTCAAAGCTTGGATTTGAATTTGAAGTTGCATTGCATGCGTTAAACTACAAGAGGACGTTATAGGAAACACATAATAATGAAGATAAAAGTGGATTCGAGTGATTTTGAGAATATTATGAGTTTTTGAAGATTAGAAGATCTTCCCTGAATTTTGAAACTCAACATATTGATTATGAACCAAACATGAAGGTTTAGAAATTTGGAGAGAAGATGAAAAAGTTTTGGCTCAACTCTTTCATCTTGTCAGTTGGCTCGAGGGTATAATGTCAAAGCTAGGATTTAGATTTAAAGTTGCATTGCATACGTTAAACTACAAGTGAACAATGTAGTGAACAAATGAAAATGACGATTGACTCTGGATAATTTTACATTTTGATAAATTTGAGAAAATTTCATCAAAGTATTAAAACTCAATATGTTGAATTTGCATATAATATAAAATTTTACAAATTTATGAGAAAATTCAAAAGGAAATAGCTTGACTCGTCATCTCACCAATTGGTTTGGGGGTGAAATGTCCAAGCTTGGATTTGACTGAATTTTGAAATGAATTTTGAAAAGGATTTGAGAATGTATTGTATACGTTAATCTACAAGGGAATGCCATAGAAAAAATATTACAACGGGGATTAATTTTGAATTTTCAAAAATAGAAGGATCTTCCCTAAATTTCGAAACTCAACATGTTAAATGGATATTCAACATGAAGGTTTAAAAATTTGTAGGGAAGATCAAGGGGTTTCAGCGCGACGCTTTTGCTCACATGATTGACTTGGGGGTAAAATACGAGAATCTGGATTTAAGTAGAATTGAAATTTGAAGTTGATTTTGGAAATGATTGAATTTGCATTGCGTATATTAAACTACAAGAGGTTATTGTAGGAGGACATACAAAAATGATGATTGGAATTGAATGATTTTGAAAGAGATTTGAAAATTTGAAATCCGGTAGCATCACCCCATATTTTTGAAACTCCATACATTGAATTTGCATTTAACCTAGAGGATAACAAATTTTAGAGAGAAGGCTGTAAGAATTTGACTCGACTCTTTCACCCCTACAAACTATTTGGGAGTGAAATGTCGAAGACCGACTCTGCCAGAAGGATCAAACTTTTGAATTAAATTTAAAGTGAATGTTTGTATTCTATCACACATTTTTGAATTATAATTCCCTATGTAATGATAAAATATGGGGATCATTTGGAATTTGAAAAGTATTAAACTTTATTAGAAAATTGAAATTTTGACTTTAAAATTGAAGGAAATTTTATAAGTTATGAAACTTAACATGCTTGAGATATGTTTAAGCATGCATGTTTGCAACATTTACAAGACGATTTTGATAGAATTTGGCTTGACTCTTTTTCTCTACTAATGAATTTGGAGGCAAAATGTTAAAGCCCGACTTTAACAGAGGTTTTCTACACTCACCTCTCTTTTGACGTGTCTTAATTAATGTTGGTTACACTCACCCAAGTAATAAATGAGAAGAGGGACCAACAGAAGAAAATGTAGTTAGAACTACCAATGTAATAAAATCTGTATCGCCATTAAAAATATATAGAGAGATTGTCCCTAGTGGAGTTGCCATTATTTTTGTTGTTTGATTTTGAAAAAAGTGTTGTTTGAAAAAGTTAATTATCTTTAGGAGAATTAAAATTTTGAATTTTAATTTCAAAATCAAGCACGTCATTTTGAATGATATATCACATCAGGAGGTGAACAAATCATTCCATAATGGGTTCAAATTTTAAAACTTTAAATTTTGTTGCAAATCTATTTTCATGGCTTATGTTTTGATGATTGACAAACACTATTTCTCTTGGACTGCTTGTTGCTTCTAACTTTTTAGGAATCAAAGATCGGACGATCAAGACGAAGCCAGTTTAGGATTGCGTAGGTTTAGGGTTGAGTCAGTCTGTACTTTTATTTTTCACTTTTGAGTCTACTTGTAATGGTCAAAGAGACTGATGCTAAGTAACCCTACACACACACACACACTTGAGAGATTCAGAATCTCTATTTTTTCTCACATCGGCCAGGCCAATCCCTTGGATCGTCCTGGACGATCGAGTTCAAAACAGAGACTCTAATCAGGATTCTTAATTAAGGCAGCCGACATTAACATATCGGCCTAGATGATACGTGTATCGGCCAGGACGATAAGCTCAAAACAGAAAGAAGTTGCCGCCATAGACATATTAAGGTATACTGTATTTTTAAATTATCAGCCATGACGATCATTGATCGGCCTGGACGATATTAAAAAATTATGCCTTAATTGATCAGGAAATCAAGGGAGTAATTAAGGATGATTGATACGATCATATCGTCCTGGACGATCACAGGATCAGCCAGGACGATCCAGTCAAAAATCTTAAGTTACTTAAGGACGATAAATATCGGCCAGCTCGTATCCAGGGCTATTGTCAGGACGATTTTCCCATGATTTGAACTGATCGGCCAGGACGATCGTGAGATCGGCCTGGACGATCAAGCCAATTTTTAATCGTCCAGCTTTGCATCCAGGGCGATGCTCTGGCCGATCTTCTGAGTTTTGTACTGATCGGCCAGGCCGATGTCCTTATCGGCCTGAACGATAAAGTCGACAACTTGCAATTAATGAGCTCCTTTGAAGCTCTTCTATTTAAAAGCTCTTGTTCTACATTTTTAAGAACCTTTGGCTGCTGCCTTGACCTAAGAAGACCTTGAGGAGAGAAAGAGAGAGAGGGAGAGAGAGAGGATCTTGTGAGGGGGAGCTTCTGAGGGGATTCACAAGGGTTGCTTCAAGGATCGCTTTGCTTCTTCTTCGTCTAGAGTTTCTCATCTATGGAAGGGTCGGTAGAGGTAAGGAGTTAGCTTCTGGTTGTGGTTCTCTGCCAGCTTCAGGAGTAAGCAAAAGGAGGTAGGTTCTCTGCCTTGCCGGGGTGGCAAAAAGGAGGTTCTTGTGAGGGCTTCTCTGCCTAGCCGTGGGGGCTAAAGGAGAGTCACTTTTTGTAGTGCAATACTTGGAGGGTGCCTCCAAGGAGTGGACGTAGGTCGAGTTGACCGAACCATTATAAATTTCTGTGTTCTTATTTTTTCTTCCGCACTTTTAATTCTGCATTTATTTTTGTGGTGTGATTTTGGTTTATGCAATTTTTATTCTTTGTGAAAAGAAATTTTAAAATACCATTTCACCCCCCCCTTTTGGTTAGCTTGGGACTAAGTTCATAAGGGCTTAACATCCCTAACGAACTTTTAAGTGGTATCAGAGCGGGATTAAAAAATTTAAGTTTGAAAACTTTTTGAATTTGATCCATGGCTAACTTTGGGAATAGAAACACTACTGAAGGTTATTCGATTACACGACCTCCACTGTTTGACAACTTACCTTTTGATTTCTGGAAAACCCGCATGTCTACTTTTTTACAATCTACTGATTATCGCATGTGGATGCTTATCAAAGAAGGTTATTCTCCACCTTCTCGTGAAATTAATGACATTAAAACTGAAGTTGCTTTTACTGAATGGACTTTCGATGAACGAGATTTAGCACAATTAAATGCAAAATGTTTGAACTATTTTTTCTGTGCTTTAAAATCTGAGAACTACATGCGTGTTTCTACTTGTTCAACAGGTAGGAGATTTGGGATAGGTTATGTATCACCTATGAAGGAACCAATGAAGTAAAATAATCTAGGTTAAATATTCTTTTGCATGACTATGAACTTTTTTCGTATGAAACCTAATGAATTTATTTCTGACATGTACACTAGGTTTACTCAAATTGTTACTTCACTGCATGCTTTAGGAAAAGAGCTTTCGAACTATGAAAAAGTGAACAAAATTTTGAAATGCTTTCATTCTTCATACGATGCTAAAATTACTGCAATCATTGAATCTAAGGATTTGAACATTTACTCTATTGATAACTTACTTGGCTCTTTCATTGCTTACGAGCAAGGGGTGAATCAAAAAAATCTTGATGCAGGTGAGAAGAAGAAGGAGAAAACAATTACACTCAAGGCGCACAAATCAGATTCTGAATCTTCCGGGTCTGAAAGCGATGAAGTTTCCTTCATTACAAGGCAATTCAAAAGCTTTCTAAGGAAGAAACAAAAGCATCATCAAAGTTGGAGAAAAGGTAATGATCATAAATATGTTAAAGGATCTTCTGATGTTGTTTGTTTTGAATGCAGGAAACCTGGACATGTGAGAGCCGATTGCCCAACACTTCAAGATAACATAAGCAAGTAAAAGATTGAGGAAAAATCTAAGTTTAAGAAGGAGAAGAAGAGAATCCAAAAGGCATTTTGGGCAGAATCTGGTACTGATTCCTCTGAGACTGAACCAGAGGAAGAGACTACAAACCTATGCTTAATAGGGGAAGATCATCTTGAGAAAAGTGATGAGGAAGAGGTATGCAAACTAACCTATGATGAATTGTTTGAGATTTGTAAAAAAATGCATACATCATACAAAAAACTCAAGAAAACTCATGCAAGCCTAAAATTAGAATTTTCAAATTTGCAAAAAGAGTATGAAGTCATTCTTAAAGATCATTCAACGATTGATTCCAATCACATGACTCTTCTTGATGAATTTGATGAGTTGAGCAAAAAGCATTCAGAATTAATTGATGAACATAAGGCATTAAAAGTTTCACACACCTCACTTAATTCTGATATTAAGAAATATAAAGAGATTGAGAAAAATTTAAGGATTGATAATGAAGCATTAAAAAAAACTAACTTGAGGATTCAAAATGATTTGGATACATGTAAGAAAAGTTGGATGACATCTACTTTTAATCCTAAGCCAGAACCTAGGATGAGGCATTATAACTCAAACCATTTAAGAAACCCTTTTCCTGGAGTTAGATGTTTCTAATTTGGCATTCTAGGACACATCTCACACTCTTGAACCGTTCACTGTAGTACACATTGGGTGTGGAGACCTAAGAGGCATGATTCACAACATACCTTACCTGCATTGTATTCTATTTTTCCTAAGAAGGATCCCAAACCTGTTTGGGTTCCAAAATCTGACTGTTGTTGAGTTTTGCAGGAGTGCTCTCACCAAAGACCTCGTGGGAGCATAGTGTTGAGTCTAGTAATTAGATTGTTAAGCCTAAGTTAATGTCCCAAAGGCTACCAAGAGGGGGGGGGGGGGGGGGGTTGAATTGGTAGTTTAAAAATTTTAAGCCCTCTTTTAAAATTATGTTGAACCGAAATAAAAATTGTTTCTTTTAAGTTTTATAGAAAAAAGTTTTTCAACCACAGAGTTTTTAAGACTAAGAATTAAAATGCGGAAACGTAAAAACAGTAAAGTAAATGACACCAAATTTATAGTGGTTCAGTCTAAAACAAGACCTACATCCACTCCCCAGAGGCACCCTCTGAGTATTGCACTAATACCAATAGTGACTCTCCTTTTGCACCCACAACAAGGCGGAGAAGCCTTTACAACACACTCTTTTCACCACTCCCCGGTGCGGCAGAGAACCGTTGTCCTTTTACACAATCCCCAGTGTTGGCAGAGAACCATCGTCCTTTCACACTCTCCTAGTGTGGGAAGAGAACTTTTCGGCTATTCACACTCTCTAAGTGTAGGCAGCGAACCCTTCATCCTTTCACACTCTCCAAGTGTAGGCAGCGAATCCTTCGGCTATTCACACTCTCCAAGTGTAGGCAGCGAACCCTTCGGCTATTCACACTCTCCAAGTGTAGGCAGCGAACCCTTTGGCTATTCACACTCTCTAAGTGTCGGCAGCGAACCGGATCTCCTTGACAGATCTTCTCACAAGAAATCTAAAAGGAAGAAAGAAAAGTGTGAAGTAATCCCAATTCACAAGTAGAGATTCTTACCTATGAACTCCAAGTGAAGCCTTCATGCTCCAGTGGTAGGAATCCTCCCTTGAATGCTCTCTTCCACTCTCTCCTTGGCTATTCTCTCAAGAGGCATGAAGATCAAATGACAAAAAAATAGGGTGGCAGTCTAATTTGGACTATTTATACAAAAGATAAGAAAAACTGTCCAAAAGCTGCAAGTATTTAATTCTGTACGCAGTGGATCGTCTCGTACGATCGTGGATCGTCCTGGACGATTTTACTTAAACGATTTGAAATGACCTTATTTGTATATGTGTATGAAATGTCTTCGTACAGCTGATCGTCCCGTACAAACTAAGTTCGTCCGGTACGAACGGTTATTACAAGGTCGGTTTTAGAAACTGCTGAAAATTGTTCTAAGTCGGTTAATCGTTTGGACGACAATTTATTTGTCTGGACAAAATTTTTACAAAGGACCGATCGTCCCGAATGATTATTAATTTCGTCTGGACAAAAATTTTCCAGAGACCAGATCATCCCGGACGATTATTAATTTCGTCTGGACGAAAATTTTCCAGAGGACCAATCGCCATGGATGATAATTTAATTTCGTCTGGACGAAAATTTTCTAGAGACTAGATCGACCCGGACGATTATTAATTTCGTCTGGATGAAAATTTTCCAGAGGACCAATCGCCATTAACGATAATTTAATTTCGTCTGGATGAAAATTTTACAGAAAACCAATCGTCCTAGACAATTGTAAAATTCGTCCCGGACGAATAGGACTTAGAAAATTTTTTAAGCAAGTTCCTATTCGTTCCATGTGCTCAATAGGAGATAACTGTCTGATCGTCTCGTACGAACGGATATCATCCAGTACGATCAGTATGAATTTTTTATGATCTCCTTATGTGTGTGTGTATGTTTTTATTCACACAATTATAATCACTCCCTTTCAATTTAATTTCAAAGAAATGCAAACTTCAAATTTAAAAAGTATCTCATTCAGAATTTGATTTGAAGTCTTCGTAGTCTGGAGTTCATTTTTCCTGAAATGTTAGTACACAAAAGAGTAAATACAAATCTTCTAAAATTATTAGGAGATAACTACACATTTGAACAATAATATTTGAAATCATCAAAACTACATAAGTTGCAAAAATATAAAGCATTCAAATAGTAACTATCTTAACAATCTCCTCATTTTTGATGATGGCAAAACAATTATTATTTGTATGGTTTCAATTTAAACAAATCTCCTAAACTCCCTCTGAATTGATGAATACATGAAAATAAGGAGGCATTTTGAAGCAAAGAACAAAATTTTTATTTTTCAAATTTTTTTTTTAACAAAATCACAAAGTCAAACACAAAACCAAAATGTAAACAAAACATCTAAAACAAAACAAAACATACAAACACAATAATAACAAAACATACAAACATAATAATTTCTCCCCCTTTTTGACAACAACAAAAAGTGAAGAAGAAATAGACAAGAAATGTAAGTAATTATATAAAATTCATTTGAAAATTTAATCTAAATAGTGATTGTCATAAGGTATGCAATCTAAAACTAATGACATTAAGTAAATCATAGAAATTCATAGAATTTAAGAATTGATATAACATTGTAAGTAAGAAAAACTTATCAAAAACATGATTAAATTTAGACATTGGAATATAGAAAATCATTACAAGAGAGATGAATAAAAATTCTATATTTCAAAGTTTAATAGAATACAAATGAATATAAGATCAATTTGAATTGAGAGATTGAAAGAATTTGGAAAGAAGAGAATTATCACTTTTCAAATTTTTGGGCACATTTTTGTACATCTTTTGACATTGGGCTAATTTTGTGCCTCTTTTTCTTATTTGTGAACCTTTGCGCATTCCTTTTGATTTTTGTACTCTTTGTACAATTTTCAAGAGTAATTGAAACCAATTCTTTCCAAAATCAATAATATAAAATTTCAAATTTTTTTAAGTGCATAAATATCACTTGAGCGAAGAAATACAAAATAAGAAAACATCTAAATTACAATAATAATAATAACTTTTATGTAGTCTAAATGAATAGACATGAATTTAAAAGTTCTAATTATAACAAGTTATAAACATCTTTTAAATTTAGAAAGACTAGATTTTCTAATGTAATTAATCTCAAATTACAATCTGATTTAAGCACAATTAAAATTAAAAAAAGACTAATGAAATTTATAAAATTAACCACATTCCAAAAATAAAGCAAAATTAAATCAACTACGACATGTATTGATATTAATGAAAAAGATTACATGATCATTTCATAATATCAAAAATAACAATAAAAATAACTAACATAAACAAACATAACTAAGATAAATACTAAAATAAACACTAACACAATAAAACAAATAAAACTAAACACAAGTACAACAAACACAAAATCATCTCTCATTCTCTATTCTTCTTCTTCTGGAGGAGAAATGCCACCAAAAAGATTGAAGTAGGAGGCCATCAACATAACATTGGTATTGATTTCATGTACTTCATTTTTGATGCTACCAATGTCCTGTTGTTGCTGCATAAGTTGAGTATCAATTTGATTAAATCTTTCATTTTCAAATTCTCCTCTATGATCACTTTGAATAGAAATTATTTCGCATCCTAGTTTTCTTTGAATCCAAGTTGAAAAATTTCTGAATTCCTCAAATGATTCACTTTTATGAAAAAGAAATCTAACCCAAGTGAATCTTGAGAAATCATCCACTATAACAAATCCGTATACCTTCCCTCCTAGACTTACAGTTCTTACTGGTCCAAAAAGATCCATGTGAAGAATTTTTAAAGGTTTACTAGTTCTAAGATCCTTATTGGACTTAAAAGAGGACTTCACTTGTTTTCCTAATTGACATGCATCACAAAGGTGGTCCTTAGTAAAGTCTAGTTTTGGTATACCTCTCACTAAGTTCTTTTGGGTAATTCTTCTAAGGTTTTTCATACTAGAATGACAAAGTCTCCTATGCCAAAGCCATGATTCATCAGAAACAGTTTTTAAACAAAAAACAGTAGGAGATTGAATAGAATTCAAATCTAGCATGTAAACATTGTTTACCCTTTTTCCATTTAAGACTTCTTTTCCATTTAGGCTTAATATGCAGCTAGTAGGTAAAAATTTCAATTTATAGCCCTTATCACATAGCTGACTTATACTTAACAGAATATATTTTAAGCCTTCAACCAATAACACATTATCTATGAAAAAGTTTTTGAAATTTCCAATCATACCAGATCCAATCACTTTCTTTGTTGTATTATCTCCAAGTGTAACCTTGCCTCCACTTTTGGCTTCCAGCATTATGAATTGAGTAGTATCTCCAGTCATATGCTTTCAACATCTGTTGTCCAGGTACCATTTGCTCCCACGAGGTCTTGTGTGAGAGCACTCCTGCAAAATTCTCAAATGTTAGACCTGGGAACCCAAACAAGTTTGGGTTCACCTTTAAGAAATTTATAATCAGATGCATGTATGATATGTCTAGGTTTATGCATCTTAGTTCTTCACACCAAATTAGATTTCATCTTCAAAGTACAGGTGTGAGCTATATGTCCCAAAAATCCACAATTATTACATTTAATATTAGAAAAAATATTCCTAAGTTTTCTTCCATTTGATTGTCTCCTAAGGGATTTCATAAATTTAGGATAATATTTAGGATTTATAAAATCTTCAAGTTTAGGTGGATTCCTATCATCCTCAAGAGCTCTTATTGTCAATTTATAAAATGAATTCATATCTTCCAAGATTCGATTTGTATAATTGATTCGATATGTTTTTCTCTCAGATTAATCTTTAAAATTTTTAAAATCTTTTTCAAGTTCAGCATAGGATGATTTTAAATTCTCAAAATTTTTATTCAAGTCATCATATTCATCAAGTAATTTAATGTGGTTATCATCTATTAAAGCATGATCTTTCCTAAGGATTTCGTGTTCCTTCTTAAGCTCTTCCGGTTCTAAACCTAAACTAGCATGCATCTTTTTCATTTTCCTATATGCATCATACATGTGTTCAGAAACTTCAAACAATTCATCATAGGTTAAGTCACATACCTCTTCTTGATCTGATTGTTCAACATTATCTGCCATCAAGCAAAGGTTGGTGACTTCTTCTTCTTTTTCAGTCTCAGATGAGTTTGAAGCTGAGTCCACCCAGAAAGCTCTTTGAAACTTCTTCTTGCCCTTCTTTACCATTGGTTTCTCCTCTACCTTCTCCTTGCTAGGAGTGGCTTTGAGTTTTGGGCAATCATTCTTTATATGACCTGGTTTCCTGGATTCATAACAAATCACTTCATTGGAAACCTTTCCATTTCTATTAAACTTACCTCTGTTCCATTGATGGCGTCTCTTCTGCTTTCTCTTTAAAAAGCTTCTGAATTGTCTAGTCATTAGTGCAATATCATCTTCATCCTCAGGTTGTGAGTGTTCACTCTCTGACTCTTCCACTTTTAGTGCAATATTTTTCTCCTTTCGTGCTTCACCTGCATCAATCTTTCTTTGACTTACTCCTTGCTCATAAGCAATGAGTGAACCAAGAAGATTATTAATAGAGTAAATGTTAAGATCTTTAGACTCTGTAATTGTAGTAATTTTAGTATCATAAGCAGTAGGTAAACATCGAAGAATTTTATTGATCATTTCAGCATTTGTTAATTCCTTACCAAGTGCATGCAAAGAAGTGACAATTTGTGTGAATCTTGTGTACATGTCAGAAATAGATTCATTAGGTTTCATGCAAAATAATTCATAGTCATGTAACAAGATATTGAGTCTTGATTGCTTAACCTCATTTGTCCCTTCATAAGTTATACAAAGTCTATCCCATATGTCCTTTCCGCTTTTGCAAGTGGAAACCCGCATGTAGTCTTCAGATTTTAAAGCATAAAAGAAACTATTTAAATATTTGGCATTTAATTGTGCTAAGTCACGTTCTTCTATAGTCCAATCTGCAAAAAGTATTTCTACCCTAACTCCATCAACTAATCTAGTTGGTTTTGTGTAACCTTCCTGGACTAGCATCCACATGTGATAATCAAGTGACTGTAAGAAAGTAGACATGCGTGTTTTCCAAAAATTAAAAGGAATATTTTCAAACAGTGGAGGTCTAGTGATAGAGTAACCTTCAGGTGTGTTTCGGTTTCTGAATGTAGCCATCTACGTTAATCAAAAAGTAGTTCAAACTTATGATTTTGAAACGGTGCTCTGATACCACTTGTTGAGTCTAGTAATTAGGTTGTTAAGCCTAAGTTAATGTCCCAAAGGCTACCAAGAGGGGGGGGGGGTGAATTGGTAGTTTAAAAATTTTAAGCCCTCCTTTAAAATTATGTTGAACCGAAATAAAAATTATTTCTTTTAAGTTTTATAGAAAAAGTTTTTCAACCACAGAGTTTTTAAGACTAAGAATTAAAATGCGGAAATGTAAAAAATAGTAAAGTAAATGACACCAGATTTATAGTGGTTCGGTCTAAAACCAGACCTACATCCACATTCCCAGAGGCACCCTCTGCGTATTACACTAATACCAATAGTGACTCTCCTTTTGCACCCACAGCAAGGCGGAGAAGCCTTTATAACACACTCTTTTCACCACTCCCCGGTGCAGCAGAGAACCGTTGTCCTTTTACACAATCCCCAGTTTTAGCACAGAACCGTCGTCCTTTCACACTCTCCTAGTGTGGGCAGAGAACCCTTCGGCTATTCACACTCTCCAAGTGTAGGCAGCGAACCCTTCGTCCTTTCACACTCTCCAAGTGTAGGCAGCGAACCCTTCGGCTATTCACACTCTCCAAGTGTAGGAAGTGAACCGTTCGGCTATTCACACTCTCCAAGTGTCGGCAGCGAACCGGATCTCCTTGACAGATCTTCTCACAAGAAATCTAGAAGGAAGAAAGAAAAGAGTGAAGTAATCCCAATTCACAAGTAGAGATTCTTACCTTTGAACTCCAAGTGAAGCCTTCATGCTCCAGTGGTAGGAATCCTCCCTTGAATGCTCTCTTCCACTCTCTCCTTGGCTATTCTCTCAAGAGGCATGAATATCAAATGACAAAAAGATAGGGTGGCAGTCTAATTTGTACTATTTATACAAAAGACAAGAAAAACCGCCCAAAAACTGCAAGTATTCAATTCTGTACGCAGTGGATCGTCCCGTACGATCGTGGATCGTCCTGGACGATTTTACTTAAACGATTTGAAACGACCTTATTTGTATATGTGTACAAAATGTCTTCGTACAGCTGATCGTCCCGTACGAACGGTTATTACAAGGTCGGTTCTAGAAACTGCTGAAAACTGTTAGTCGGTTAATCATTTGGACGACAATTTATTCGTCTGGACGAAATTTTTACAGAGGACCGATCGTCCCGGATGATTATTTATTTCGTCTGGAAGAAAATTTTCCAGAGGACCAATCGCCATGGATGATAATTTAATTTTGTCTGGACGAAAATTTTCCAGACACCAGATCGTCCCGGACGATTATTAATTTCGTCTGGACAAAACTTTTCCAGAGGACCAATCGCCATTAACGATAATTTAATTTCGTCTGGACGAAAATTTTACAGAGAACCATTCGTCCTGGACGATTGTAAAATTCGTCCCGGACGAATAGGACTTAGAAAAAATTTTAAGCAAGTTCCTATTCGTTCCATGTGCTCAATAGGAGATAACTGTCTGATCATCCCGTACGAACGGATATCGTCTAGTACGATCAGTATAAATTTTTTATGATCTCCTTATGTGTGTGTGTATATTTTTATTCACTCAATTACAATCACTCCCTTTCAATTTAATTTCAAAGAAATGCAAACTTCAAATTTTACAAAGTATCTCATTCTGAATTTGATTTTAAGTCTTCATAGTCTGGAGTTCATTTTTCCTGAAATGTTAGTACACACAAGAGCAAATACAAATCTTCTAAAATTGTTAGGAGATAACTACACATTTGAACAATAATGTTTGGAATTATCAAAACTACATAAGTTGCAAAAATATAAAGCATTCAAATAGCAACTATCTTAACACATAGGATAACTGGACATATAAAGGCTCGCAGCTCATTCATGCTCAAACCTGCTGCTTCAATAATTTCTTGAAATATATTTTGTTTCGTTGTGTTTTGTTTTTTTTTATGTGTTTTGTTTCGTGTTGTCTTTAAAATTTGCCTTCCATATGTTGAATCTTTTCAAGATTTTGGATTTTGAAGTTTTGAAGATTGTGTTTAGCTTTTCTAAATTTAGGTAAAGGGAGAAACACCGTGGATAGTTTCCCTCCTTCTGACCTTGATTAGTGATATAATTTTTTTTCTCTAAACAAAAGTCTAACTCATTTTAGCGAATGGTTTTTGAAACTAAGATTCTTTCTATCTTGCTACAATGTCCTATCTTATACATAATATCCAAAACTCTTATATATCTTTCGAGTTATTTAAAATCTTGCCATTGCTTCTATCACATGTTTTTGATTTTGTTTTGTGGCTTATTCTTCCCTATGTTAGAGAGAGAGCTCCTATTCTATAATATTTGGAGGATATTCTCACAACTGAGCTTCTTTTAAGAGTTTGTAAAAGAGCGTTTTAGCTTGCAAGAATTGAAATGGAAAGAGGCAAATGACGCCAAAATTGAAAAAAAAAAATTATTCACAATTGTGTATCAAAAATCAAAAGATGCTCAAAGAGCCAATCAAAGATTCAAGAGGCATAAAATGAGCCCACTAAAAGACAAGCTATCCCCTCTTTTCAAAACTTTTAAAACTTAGAGAACTCATTAACTATTTGATGAATTCAAAGGCTTGATTTCAAATTCCATGATTGAGAAAAAGTACTTTTGCTTTATCATTTATGAGATGGTTTTTGTAAATAAGTTTGATTGGATCTTCTTTTTTGCCCAATTAGGTTTATTCTGAGTTAAGCATTATTGTTTTTCAAAAGAAATTTTATACCATAAAAACGTCTGATTTAGGGTTAACAGAATCGGATATCTTACCTTTGTCTGATTAGGATTAGCTAAACTCCTTGATCTTATGGAACTCTAAGAGTTTAACTTTTGAGAAATTCTCATATGATGCCTCCATAAAACAAAAATATTTTTTAAAAAATTAAAATCCAAAAATATTCATCTTTTTATTTTCTTTGAGTTTTTGCTTTTCTTTTACTGTGTTTTTCTGTTTGTTTTTCTTTTGTTTTATTTTTGAGGGCCTTGATCATCACCATCTTTTTCTTGGTTTCAATTTCTAGTCACATCGTCCTGGCCGATATTTTTATCGTCCTGGACGATAGAACAAAATATCTTCAAACTCCATCTGCTGAACTTTTCTGTGCTTGCTGTTATTCATCGTCCTGGCCGATACTACATCGTCCTGGACGATCTGATCGAACTCTGTTGCAATCATGATGATAGTCCTGGCCGATAGAATATTTCGTCTGGCCGATGCAATTTATGTGCATCGTCCTGGCCGATACACTGGATCGTCCTAGACGATCCACGTGTCAGCACGGTTGAATCTTTAAATTTGGCCCCGAACGATCCATTATTGGACAATCGTCCTGGCCGATCCACAGTTCGTCCTGGACGATACACGTGGCAAGAATTTAAAACATTTTAACTTCGGCCGGTACGATCAATTATTGTGCATCGTCTTGGACGATACACCTAATCGGCCCGGACGATCTGCTTTTTCAACGGTTGTCCGGATTGACTCCTCGGGCCGATCGCTTGTGTCTAATCGTCCTGGCCGATATCTGATCGGCCCGGACGATCGGACCACCTTTTTGACCAATCGGCCTGTACGCAATTATTGAGCCATATCGACCTGGACGATTTTGCGATCGGCCAGGACGATATGCTCGTTTCTTTAAATTCGGCCGATCCAGCCTTGGCTTTCCACTTCATCCCCTCTCCTCTTGCATCTCCTTGCTAATCCTTTGCCATGGCTGGTGGGAAACGTGTCCAACAAACTTTTGGGAGTTCTTCGAGGGCTAGGATTGACCCTCGTTTCAGGGAAGCAGAAGATGAAGCCGCCTACCATCGTTACAAAGAGTGTGGGATAACCGTTTCCAGAATCATCAATCCAGCCCACATCTCATACCCGATAATGGATCTTTTTGCTCACACCTCCCTTTGCTTCATTCTGTCTCTTGCTTTCCCTTTCAATACTGAGTTTCTTCAAGAGTTTTTCGCAAACCTTCGCATTAACCCTACCTTCACAGCCCTGACCTCCTATGTGAATCGACGCCCTGTCCAAATCACATATCAGGATTGTGTTGATCTTTTGCACCTATCCACCACCGGGGATAAGCTGCAATTAATCGCCTCAGATCCTGATCTTGATTGGTCCACGGCGAATCACTTCCTTTGCCAGACCAATGCACCTTACCATATTGGAGAGACTAGCTCTTTAGTGAAAGATGCTAGGACAATCCAACATGTCCTTCGCACCTCCATAATTCCAAAAGCCGGGGACCGAATCCACATCACCCCTCTTCTTTCCCTCACTACTTTCTACATCATGGCTCATAGAGAATTCAATACTGCAGATTTAATCTTTCGATACATTGATCACTTAACCACGATCCGCGATCTGGGTCATAAGAGGAAACCCAATCTTGCCTTAGGACACATCATAGCCTATGTCCTTAAAACCAAATACCAACTTCAGTACCCTATTCCACCTAACCTCCCAACTCCTTTATACTCAAACAGTTCCTTTAGTACCCTTTGTTGACCTCATTGTTCGAGGTCAATTTCCCCAAATCCAATTCTAGCACCTAGGTATTCGTAGTCTAGAGTAGACATCACCCATAGGATTTTCCTTAGGTGGACGTCAACTGACGTAGCATCGACTCGAGCCTATCATTCAATTTGAATCAAAATCAATTCAATCCAATTTCAATTCAACTCCAAACAAACTTAATTAAAATTCAATTTATGATTCATCGATGTCAATCAACTCATTTAATTTGATCTAATTCGTTTTTGATCAAATTGATATATCATTGGGCTTAAAATAACTCACCAATCAAATCAAATCAAATTAACTCAAATTGAATTCGATTTCAATGGCTTTGGTTAACCCATTTTGACTCGTCACAATTATATATATAATAATAATTGATACGTCGTCAACAATTATCTTAATCGGGCACGAATCTCGATGCAAAATCAAGTTTGGAAACTTCAAAAATTAATTCAGAGACCATCCGAACTCCGATTTCAGCAAACTTATAGTCGAACTGAGCGTCTCAGGAATACAAACCCAACAACACCAAGATCAACTCAATCCGAGCCCAAATGAGTCTGAATCAAGGGCTCAAAGTGCTATTGGAAGATTCAAACTGCAATTTGAGTTACCAAACGGTCTCCGATTTTGATGAGCTTATACTCGAATCGAACGGCTCGACGAGACGAATCCAATGAGCCCATGATCACCAAATTCAGAAATCATTTAGGCCTTAAAAAGTCCAATGAACGGTCCACGGTCAAAGAGTTCAGCAACAACCCATAACCACCCACTCTCCCTCTCCCTCTCCCTCAACCCATAACCACCCACTCTCCCTCTCCCTCAACCAAAAAACGTTCCAAGCCTCCCTCCTCTCATACATGACACATCCAAGCCTCCCTCCTCTCATACATGACACATCCAAGCCTCCCTCCTCTCATACATGACACATCCAAGCCCCCTCCGTCACTCCTACAGCAGTTGCACACCGGTAATCTTCTAAATCTTGGGTAATTTCTTCTACATTCTCTCCATCATCTTCCTCATCTATATTTTTCTTCATCTTCTTTGTTGATTTAGAGAAATGATTGCTATAAAGTATGATGAAAATTGTAGTAGTGGCTAAGATATTTGAGGTTTAAAAGCATTTGGCGGTTTCTTTATTTCCAAATCATTACAGCATATTTGATTCTCGTGTATTTCAATACATTAGATTCAATTTTAAATTTGATTATGATAAACATCACTTATATTAATTTTCAACGAGTACTTGATGAATCATGTTAAAAATTTTCTTTATCCATAGATTATGTGAATCTTTATATTCGAAATAAGAAAATTTGATCTTAGTCATAATTCATAAGTGAGTTTCCTATCTCTTGCTTTAGATGGTTATATCTTCATGTTTATTTCAAAGATTTCATTGGATCTTGTTGGAAAGAAAAATATAAAGCTTATTTTAAATTGAAAACTAATTGGAGAAATCTCATGTACTTCAAATATAAGTTTTTGCATAAACCCATATGTGATATCACTTCATAATGGTTAAAATATTTTCTTGAATTTTAGAAAAGTAAGTTTGCATCTCTTCTTTCTTTTCTTATTTATATTTTGGGAATTGTTGAATTGTAAATAGGTATATGTGGGTTTATGATGGAAAATATTTGATGAAAATTATTGTGTATAATCGTCCTTTGTTTTATATGTATACATGCTCTACATGTTTTGGAAAGAGTGATGTGATGAATTCGTGTATGATGGTAGAAGAGTATTGTATAAGAAAGGATGGAAAGTGAAATGTAGATTATGTAAAGGTAAAATATTTTGAAAAGGTAAAATTGTTATGTGAAAGGTAAGATGTCTATGTGTATCTTTCGGAAAGTAAAATGATGGGTTTTAAAAGTGAACATGTGTGTGTTAAAAAAGTGAATAGTATATATGTGTTAAAAAGTAAAATGTATGTATAGAAAGGTATTTTTGTAGTGGAAAGTGTAGAGTGTGATTTTTGGAAATGTATATATATTTTGAATTAAGGTTAAAGGTGTATGTAAAAAGTAAAGTATAAGTGTGGGATTTTGAAAAGTAAACTTGTGTGCATTAAAAGGTAGAATTTGTGCGAATTTTGGAAAAGTAAAATTATATGTTTGGAAAATTAGAAGTTTTAAAGAAAGTTATCTTTTTCTCTACCTCTTTCTTTCTTTTCTTCTTTTTCCCTTTTCTTGTTGCTTTGGGGTGAATGTTGAAAAGGTATACAATATGAGTTAAAAAAAAAAAAAAAAACAAAAACAAAACGGAATGTTCAAAAACAAAGCAACTAAGCCGGTGATCAAGCCCGAAGAAAGGTACGTCTTTATTTTCAGTAACTTTCAATTATTTCATTTTTAATTATTAAATATGCTTTCTAATCCCTATTTTTCTTATTTTCTTTGTATTTGCATGAACTGCGAGGAATGATACCGGTCGAGGGAACAAAAGGACAAGGAGCTAATGACGTCAGTCGCCTCTATCCAACTGGGTAGAGGTGCTACGGGCGGAACCACCGGGTCGTAGCCCCCGGTGACTGTGAGTATTTCTAAACTTAGAAAACCTTTAGGGACCCCTTGATGTGGTGTGCGTGAATCATTCCTTTAGGTCCCCGTACTAACTTCAATTTAATTAGGATTACTTTTTGCTCTTAGATCTCTAAACCCCTTTACATGTACGAAATGTCCTAAGGGTTAGTAATAACAAATTTTTATCCCATACAACAGTAGTGACACTTAAGGACAAAAATTAAAGACCAGGGTCTTAGATAACTTAGACTTAGGATGCATGTACACTTTAGGGTAGAAACATTAACATAGAAAACTTAGTGACATTCATTATTATTATTATTATTATTATTTTATTTTATTTTTACTTATTTATTTAACAAATTAAATTTAGTTAATTAATTTTTTTTTAAAAAATAATAATTGATTTAGGATATATCGAAACCACACTTTCTAATACACACACTTCGATTTATTTGCTAGGACAACCAACTCTAGTTTTAGGTTAGGCCAATGCTTATTTCTTTATTGCACTGTGATGGGCTTTTTCTCGAGTTTTATTGCATGCTGATTGTAAAATGTTGGTGTGTTTGTTTATTTATTTTTATTGCACTCTGTGTTGTGATTTGATTAACGATTAGATTACCCATAGGTTAGGAGCGATCTGGATTGTTAATATAATTTTCTGCAGGTGGCCACACTCATGCAGGGAAAAAAAAGGGGGCTAATTAATCAAAAAAAAAAATTTATAAATGCTACAGGTACTCCAGGTTCTTAGCCCCCAAATAAGAAAGAGTGTGGCCAAGTGTGGCTAATTGATTTAATTTAAAATGCATATATATATAACTGCTTGGGATGATTTTTGCTTAGGATAACCCTGCAGGTGGTCTAGATTTTCTTTCTTTTTCTGTAAAATATAATGTAAATGCAAATGTATTTGAAAATTATCATAAATGTGAAAGTGATTTTGAAAGTGGGATATTACAACCAATTTGGAAACCAAAGAAAGGAGAATATACCTTAAAGGATTATTCTCTTTTATTTGGAAAGCCAAATTAGGATAATTCAATATCTAAATAGAAAAGAAAATACCCCTCATAGGGATGAGTTTCTTTTCATTTGGATATCCAGAACCCGATGGACCCGAGAAGTTCGTAGAAGAAGATAAGACAGAACGAGAAGATTGAAGAAAGAAGATGAAGAAATGAAGATTTAAGGAACAGTATATCCCATTTCAAAAATCACTTGCGTCATTCTTAGGATTAGAATCTGGGTTTGTTGTCAGTGGCTCCCGGCCACTTTACTTTTCTGTAAATTCTCGGTGTAATATGGACATTGGATATTAGATATTATAATTTTGGATTATTGAATTTGTTTGTTTACATTGTTTGTGTAGTAGAATTTTTTTTAGGACCCTTGCATGTCATGTTTTGTTTTAGCCTGGATTCGAATCAGAAAGATTTTTTTCGTAAGGGTACGCATAAAATTCTTCTACTTGTAATTTTAAATAAAAATTTTTAGGCTCACATAGTAACTCTAACGACCTAAGAAGTAAGCTCGGGACCGCCGAGAGTCAGCATAAGCATATTAATACTTTCTCTTCCTTGTTAGGCACCTCCCCGCCTGCGGGTTCTGGCAGACCACTTGACCTATGAGGGTGCAGTTCTGTCAGGGGAAAGTTGTGCAATCTCTAGGGAAAAATCTATTTTCTAAGCCTGATTTTAAAACTGCTTCATATTCATTTTTATGCATTCGAGTCAATTAACATGCATTGCATTAGATACAAATTAAAAAGAGTCTAAAATATTAATTGCATTTTTAGACAAATTTCACCATACATAAGTTGGGGGCCAATTAGGAACTGTCTTAGATGTCGGCCCCCAATTCCTTAAAACGTAAACAACATCCCTACCCATCTTTCATAAGAGACTGGATACATAATTTTAAAGCGTTTAGGTAGTTAGCTGGCACCCCAATCCAGGCCGGGGTAAGTCCAGATTTATATTTCATTAGTTAGGTTCGGGTCACTACTTTATAGTACCCAAATTAGATTTAGGTTCTGAGGCAGATTTTTTTTTAGATCTTAAGTTCTCACCCTCTGGGAATATAATCCCAAATTTCTAATAAAATTTCAATTTAAACATAAAATTTTCTCCTAAAATATAAAGCCTAATATAGGGTAGACTGAGGTTGTCTCTGAGCTTCTCAGAAGCAAACGCCTCCTACTATTTTTCCTTTGACCCGCTAATAAATGTTCAACATTGAGCTTTCTCCTTGAAAAATTCCTACTTCTATTTCCTTGTCTTTTACTTTGTAGTCAAAGGGTATGAAATCTCTGCTTTAATCGAGAGTTTTCTTAGGAGCATTCCTCCTAAGATATAATTAACTATAGGAGCTTGCTCCTATAGGGATTTGAGAAACCCAGATTAAAATAAACCTTGTTTTATTCGTATAAAATAAGGGAAGAATCTTTGGGAATGTAGATATTTTTAAAACCTTATTTCTAATTTTGAATGGACTTGTAGAATGTTATTATTATCTTTTCAGATAATATAATATTATACTTGTTATATTCAACTTTAGAAATAATGAATTTTATAAAACTCATTCTCGCTTTTGGATATCTTAAAGAATGTTATGTTCGTCTTTTAAGATGATATAATATTTTTCTTGCCATATCTAAATAAAAGAATGAATAAAATTTGTTTAAAAAAACGTGTTTCTATTTTTAAACATATTCTATAGAATTTTATGTTCATCTTTTGAGATGATATGTTATTCTTTGAACTATGTTTGATTATAGAAATATCAATTTTTAAAACCCTATTTTGATATTGAATCCATTGTAGAATATTGTGTCAGTCTCCTGAGATTGTACTTTATTCTCAATGCAGTATTCGATTACAAAATAGGAGAAATCAAAATCTGCGTGGTGATACACAATTTTTCCCACCAAGGTTTTTCTGGCGACTCCGCTGGGGACCAATCCTCTTTCCATCTTTAGCAGTGTTTTATACCCTTTAATCGGTAGTATACTTGTGCTTGTCATAGGTTGTAACTACTTTTCTTCCACCGGTTCTTTTATTCATTTCATTCTTGGATAATTTGGCTGGTATCTAAATAAATTTTAGAGGTCTTATTTTGGATCCCGTTAGAAAACTGATGGGAAGTTCCTTTATACGACCTTTTTGTAAAAAAATTTCCTGTGCTAATTCGAATGTTGTAGTTACATTTTTCTTGTAGCTTGATGTTTGACTTAGCATTGGGTCCAAAATCCCTTTGCCCAATCTTTAGTAATATGTATAGTTACTTCTTTTAGTAACTTAATGTATTATTTGGATTGGGTCCAAATAACTTTAAACCTTCAAAAATTTTAAACTTCTTCATGTTCTAGCCAATATGTTGCAGTTATATATTTTTGTAACTCAATATGTGGCTGGACAAATCTTAAGAAAAATTTGAGCTTTTAAATCAAAGTTTTCTCCTTATCTAAACCAGCATATTACAGTTATATATTTTTATAGCTTAATATATTTGGTAGGATAGGGTTCAAAAGTTCAAACCTTCAAATCAAAACTTTTTGCTTGTCCTATTAATATATTATAGTTACATATCCTTTGTAGCTTGATATGTTTGCTAGGACAAGGTCTAGAATCTGATATATGCAAGATTGTCAAGATTGAAATTAATTTATATTGAGAAAAGTTTGAATGTTCAAATACAAGTCAAGCTTATAAAAATAATTTTTGCTAGAGAAAATAGCAGGTTGATTTCTTTTAAAAAGAAATTTATCTCTATCTTTCTTAAATTGTAATTAAAACTTCATTGTGGTTGACTCCTCTAAACACTTAAAGAATAAGACCTATGGTTATCAATGCTAAAAGAAAAGTGTGTTCCCTCCCTCCCTTCACTTGGGTGGATTAAGGCTTTAGATGAAGATATATTTAATCACATTTCCTTTTGGAACCTCAAAACACAAAAGTTTAGCTAATTTTGCTAAGTTTCTAGCCATCGTTGAATTAAATTCAAATATATTTTCAAATCTTTCATTCAACCATATTATGATTTTTTCTAATCTTAGGAATATATAAATATTGGTTGATATATTGAGAGTTTGAAAATCATTCTAAATTCCCTCACATTTAAACCTTCTTGTAGGTTAAAGTTTAATATGCCTATAAATCCTATTTCCTAAGAGAACTGCATGGATACGACGATTTGTCCTCTGCCATATGGTTTAACTCTGATAGAATGTGGATCTTAAGGCATGCGATAAAGATAAATGACCTAATCAATTATATAAATGCTTTCATTTACCGTCTGAAGTTTTCTCTTATGGTAATATTTTTAAATCAAATTTTAGCTAAGTTTACTCTTGGCTTTATTACTCCATTTGAGAAAACTCATGAGCAGTTCTTATTAAAGATTGATCATCTTAAATTTTGTTTGGTCAAAAAACATAGGACGATTCAAGGTTCTTTATTATGGTTAATCCATGATATGGTTAATATTCCCTTTATCATGTGATTTTCCATCAAAATAAATTGACATTTCTTGAATTGATACTAAGTTAGTCGACTTCATAACATCTTTAATGGTTTCCTTCTTCAGTAGTAATAAAAAAAAAATTAAAATTATCATATTTGGGTTCACCCATTATGATATCCATAAATAAATTCTTTTAAACTAAGATTTATGTCAAATTGAATTTGGAAGAGGTGGAAGTCTTATTCATCTTTTTATTGTTATACATATCATAGGCATCTTATGAATTGATGAACTTATTTTTATCTAAGCTAAGTTGTTTATTCATACTATAGGACCGGGTCTAATTTATAAATTTATCTTTCTTGTATAAGAGGGTTAATTTTTTCACTCTTATACTTAGAAGATGATTTTACAATTAAAAAAATCATTTCAAGATTTAAATAAAGGAAGCCCCTTAAAAAAAAATAAAAAAAAAGTGAAGAAGGAAAAGAAAAGAAAATAAAAAAGAGACACATTCATTAAATGTATAAAAAAAAAAAGGGATTCCCTTTCTAAATCTTGAATATCAAAGGACCTATTCATCCTTTAGTATTTTTAACATTTGACTTTGAGAATTCAAAATTTTGGTTCATCATCAAGCATTGATGTTCTATTAGATGTAAAATACATATACCATCTGAAAGATTTGAAAAGATTGAATTTCTACCTCCAATTTAATTTCTTTATATCTTAGTTTAAAAAAAAGAAAAAAAAAGGATGAAGAAGGAAATCCCAGTTTTGCTTGTAGGGAGCTTTGATCTGAGTTAATAAAATCTAAATCTCAAGACCTCTCTAGTTAATAACTTGAGTAGGTCAGTTCAGATTTTTAAATCATTATAAAAAAAAATCATATAGATGATCAATCTAAATGAAATTATAATGGTACTGGTTATGCATTAATGGGTTTCACATATCTAACCTAATTAAGATGCATAAACAAACTGTTATCCAAATATCTTCAACTCTCTTTTGAACATCTTCCAATTTGAATGAGATTCTAGATAAAGTCTTGATGCTAGATGATCTACAGTGATATTTATAGATATAGAAATCACTGTCTTTGAATTCAAAATTTTGAAACTGAACTAAAGGACATCCTTTAGTTGGTTTTGAGATGATTGTCTAATGTTCTCATTCACTATGAGTAGATGTCATGTCTGAATTTTAAATATATCATTGACTAAACTAGGATGTTAGAACATGAGGGGTTTTATCCTTAGTGATGTCAACGATATCTTTGTTTAAATCTTTGCTAAACGCCAAATCAAAATCAAACTACAATTTGACCTAGTCCATTATTGACTAATATTGGATGTTAGAATTGGAGGGATTCTATTCCCGATAAAGTCTATGATGGCTTCATCAAATAGATATAAAATTCAATTCAAGATATATCTTCACTTTACCATAAACTAGAATCGGATGTTAGAGTCTAAACAACTCTATCCCCATTAAAGGATCTTTCTATAGCATTGAAATTCAAAATCTTTGAAACTACATTTTTCTTTAAAGAAAATTGTTAAGTTTTAAATATTTTGATTAAACTCATGTTGGTCATATTCAAATTATATAATTTAGGAGGAGTCAACCCATCTTTCGTTGAGTTTTTGAATCTTTTACCATGTCTTTTTTTTAATTGGGTGAAGATGATTAAAACTTAAGCGATCATAGTCAAAGATTATAAGAAAATTATCAAAAAAAAAAAATAAATAAATAAAGCTTTCACTTTTTGATGAAAATCAAACTTTTCTCAATCATTGTGAGTATTTGATATTCCTTAGTGTTTTCACTATAAATGATGCTCAAATATACTCATTGTTCTATAACAACTCATGCAAAAGTTAAAATTTTCCTTAGAAAATTTTATCATGTTGCATTCAGTTCTCTTAGAACATGTAAATGAGGACTCTAGAAAATTCATATGATTTTCTTTGACTTAATCAAAACAAATTCAATCATATATTCAATCTTTAAATAAAATCTTGCATTTCTCCTTTGGTGGTCGAGATGCTTTGTTAAGTCTTTACTTATTAAAGATGATCAAACTACTCTCTTTTTGTTTTCCTCATATATGATGATCCGATATAAAAACATAATCCCTAGTGGATTATTTGTAAGTTATAAAGATCATTTATAATGAAGGATAAAGCAAAATTTTATTCAAAAAATTTTCAAGCCTATCAATCTTCAAAATATTTTTCTTTCCCTTCTAGAAAGTGACATATATAAAAGCTAATGATCTCTAGTAGAACATTTGCAAGTTGTCAATATCATTTGTGGTTGAGGGAAAAGATTCAAAGCTTTAAAGAAATCAACTTTACTTTAAAAATTCACCACCCTGAAATCAATCTTTAGGTCTAAGTCCGCTTTTACGGCATCCTATTGGCTTTCTGGCTTAAGTCCGCTCTACGGCAGTCAAACCTGATTAAATCCGTCATTAGGTCTAAGTCCGCTTTTACGACATCCTATTGATATCTTTGGAGTTAGGAGTAAGCATCCCTAGTGGAATCCTAATCTTCATTCCAAGGAGAAGTATAAGCATCCCTAGCGGCATCTTCTCTTCATTAAATTTTAAATCTTAAATCCGTCTTTAGGTATAAGTCATCCTACGGCATCCTATTGACATCTTTGAAGTTAGGAGTAAGCATCCCTAGTGGCATCCTAATCTTCGTCCCGAGGAGAAGTATAAGCATCCCTAGCGGCATCTTCTCTTCATTAAATGTTAAATCTTAAATCCATCTTTAGGTATAAGTCCTCCTACGGCATCCTATCGACATCTTTGGAGTTAGGAATAAGCATCCCTAGTGGCATCCTAATCTTCATTCCGAGGAGAAGTATAAGCATCCCTAGCGGCATCTTCTCTTCATTAAATGTTAAATCTTAAATCCGTCTTTAGGTAGAAGTCCTCCTACGGCATCCTATTGACATCTTTGGAGTTAGGAGAAAGCATCCCTAGTGGCATCCTAATCTTTATTCCGAGGAGAAGTATAATCATCCCTAGAGGCATCTTCTCTTCATTAAATGTTAAACCTGATTAAATCCGTCTCTAGGTATAAGTCCTCCTACGGCATCCTATTGGCATCTTTGGAGTTAGGAATAAGCATCCCTAGTGGCATCCTAATCTTCATTCCGAGGAGAAGTATAAGCATCCCTACCGGCATCTTCTTTTCATTAAATGTTAAATCTTAAATCCGTCTTTAGATAGAAGTCCTCCTACGGCATCCTATTGACATCTTTGGAGTTAGGAGTAAGCATCCCTAGTGGCATCCTAATCTTCATTCCGAGGAGAAGTATAAGCATCCATAGCGGCATCTTCTCTACATTAAATTTTAAATCTTAAATCCGTCTTTAGGTATAAGTCCTCCTATGACATCCTATTTACATCTTTGAAGTTAGGAGTAAGCATCCCTTGTGGCATCCTAATCTTCATCCCGAGGAGAAGTATAAGCATCCCCAGCGGCATCTTCTCTTCATTAAATTGTAAATCTTAAATCGATCCTCTAAGGTTAGGTGTGAGTCCCCACACTTAGGCATCCTTTCCTCACGATCATCCGCTAGAGTTGGAGAATTTCCCCCTGTGGCATCATCCTAGTGTAAATCTTAAATCTTAAATCGATCATCTATGGTTAGGAGTGAGTCCCCACACTTAGGCTTGCTTTCCATATGATCTTCTAATCCTCTGAGGTTAGGTGTGAGTCCCCACACTTAGGCATCCTTTCCTTACGATCATCCGCTAGAGTTGGAGAACGCCCCTCGTGGCATCATCCTAGTGTAAATCTTAAATCTTAAATCGATCCTCTATGGTTAGGAGTGAGTCCCCACATTTAGGCTTCCTTTCCATATGATCATTTGATCCTCTGAAGTTAGGTGTGAGTCCCCACACTTAGGCATCCTTTCTTTACGATCATCCGCTAGAGTTGGAGAACGCCCCCCATGGCACCATCCTAGTGTAAATCTTAAATCTTAAATAGATCCTTTATGGTTAGGAGTGAGTCCCCACACTTAGGCTTCCTTTCCATATGATCATTTGATCCTCTGAAGTTAGGTGTGAGTCCCCACACTTAGGCATCCTTTCCTCATGATCATCTGCTAGAGTTGGAGAACGCCCCTCGTGGCACCATCCTAGTGTAAAACTTAAAATTTAAACCTTCCGAGATTAGATATAATCTATTCCATAGGTTGCTCTCTTTTCTTAGAAGATGTCCTCTAGTTTGTTGAGTTAGGTATAAGTGCCCACTTGGTGGCATCCTTTCTCTTGCACTAGAAAGAAGACTCTAGTCTTATCAAAATCATTTCAAATCAAAATTACATCAACTCTTACATTCCTGTCAAACTACATTCAAATCACTACATTTAACTTTTTTCATATCTTCACTTTACCAAATGATACTAATATCTTTAGTTATTATTTGATAAAGCATCAATGCCGACATCAATTTCAAAATCACTGAATCAACTCAAATTTTTGTCAACTTTTATTTTGATTTTCTATCAAAATAACAAAATCTTTTCGAATTGTATACTCAAATCTTCAACTTCAATTCTGGATCTAGTTGATCGTTTCGGTCAACACCAATACGCACGATAAACTTTGGCAAGTTTATCATGCCTATTGGGGGTCAATTTGTTGACCTCATTGTTTGAGGTCAATTTCCCCAAATCCAATTCTAGCACCTAGGTATTCGTAGTCTAGAGTAGACATCACCCATAGGATTTCCCTTAGGTGGACGTCTACTGACGTAGCATCGACTCGAGCCTATCATTCAATTCGAATCAAAATCAATTCAATCCAATTTCAATTCAACTCCAAACAAACTTAATTCAAATTCAATTTATGATTCATCGATGTCAATCAACTCATTTAATTTGATCTAATTCGTTTTTGATCAAATTGATATATCATTGGGCTTAAAATAACTCACCAATCAAATCAAATCAAATTAACTCAAATTGAATTCGATTTCAATGGCTTTGATTAACCCATTTTGACTCGTCACAATTATATATATAATAATAATTGATACGTCGTCAACAATTATCTTAATCGGGCACGAATCTCGATGCAAAATCAAGTTTGGAAACTTCAAAAATTAATTCAGAGACCATCCGAACTCCGATTTCAGCAAACTTATAGTCGAACTGAGCGTCTCAGGAATACAAACCCAACAACACCAAGATCAACTCAATCCGAGCCCAAATGAGTCCGAATCAAGGGCTCAAAGCGCTATCGGAAGATTCAAACTGCAATTTGAGTTACCAAACGGTCTCTGATTTTAACGAGCTTATACTCGAATCGAACGGCTCGACGAGATGAATCCAATGAGCCCAAGATCAACAAATTCCGAAATCATTTAGGCCTTAAAAAGTCCAATGAACGGTCCACGGTCAAAGAGTTCAACAACAACCCATAACCACCCACTCTCCCTCTCCCTCAACCCATAACCACCCACTCTCCCTCTCCCTCAACCAAAAAACGTTCCAAGCCTCCCTCCTCTCATACATGACACATCCAAGCCTCCCTCCTCTCATACATGACACATCCAAGCCTCCCTCCTCTCATACATGACACATCCAAGCCCCCTCCGTCACTCCTACAGCAGTTGCACACCGGTAATCTTCTAAATCTTGGGTAATTTCTTCTACATTCTCTCCATCATCTTCCTCATCTATATTTTTCTTCATCTTCTTTGTTGATTTAGAGAAATGATTGTTATAAAGTATGATGAAAATTGTAGTAGTGGCTAAGATATTTGAGGTTTAAAAGCATTTGGCGGTTTCTTTATTTCCAAATCATTACAGCATATTTGATTCTCGTGTATTTCAATACATTAGATTCAATTTTAAATTCGATTATGATAAACATCACTTATATTAATTTCAACGAGTACTTGATGAATCATGTTAAAAATTTTCTTTATCCATAGATTATGTGAATCTTTATATTCGAAATAAGAAAATTTGATCTTAGTCATAATTCATAAGTGAGTTTCTTACCTCTTGCTTTAGATGGTTATATCTTCATGTTTATTCCAAAGATTCCATTGGATCTTGTTGGAAAGAAAGATATAAAGCTTATTTTAAATTGAAAACTAATTGGAGAAATCTCATGTACTTCAAATATAAGTTTTTGCATAAACCCATATGTGTATCTTTTGGAAAGTAAAATGATGGGTTTTAAAAGTGAACATGTGTGTGTTAAAAAAGTGAATAGTATATATGTGTTAAAAAGTAAAATGTATGTATAGAAAGGTATTTTTGTAGTGGAAAGTGTAGTGTGATTTTTGGAAATGTATATATATTTTGAATTAAGGTTAAAGGTGTATGTAAAAAGTAAAGTATAAGTGTGGGATTTTGAAAAGTAAACTTATGTGCATTAAAAGGTGGAATTTGTGCGAATTTTGGAAAAGTAAAATTATATGTTTGGAAAATTAGAAGTTTTAGAGAAAGTTATCTTTTTCTCTACCTCTTTCTTTCTTTTCTTCTTTTTCTCTTTTCTTGTTGCTTTGGGGTGAATGTTGAAAAGGTATACAATATGAGTTCAAAAAAAAAAAAAAAAAAAAAAAAAAAAAAAAAAAAAAAAAACGGAATGTTCAAAAACAAAGCAACTAAGCCGGTGATCAAGCCCGAAGAAAGGTACGTCTTTATTTTTAGTAAATTTCAATTATTTCATTTTTAATTATTAAATATGCTTTCTAATCCCTATTTTTCTTATTTTCTTTGTATTTGCATGAACTGCGAGGAACGGTACCGGTCGAGGGAACAAAAGGACAAGGAGCTAATGACGTCAGTCGCCTCTATCCAACTGGGTAGAGGTGCTATGGGCGGAACCACCGGGTCGTAGCCCCCGGTGACTGTGAGTATTTCTAAACTTAGAAAACCTTTAGGGACCCCTTGATGTGGTGTGTGTGAATCATTCCTTTAGGTCCCTGTAGTAACTTCAATTTAATTAGGATTACTTTTTGCTCTTAGATCCCTAAACCCCTTTACATGTACGAAATGTCCTAAGGGTTAGTAATAACAAATTTTTATCCCATACAACAGTAGTGACACTTAAGAACAAAAATTAAGGACCGGGTCTAAGATAACTTAGACTTAGGATGCATGTACACTTTAGGGTAGAAACATTAACATAGAAAACTTAGTGACATTCATCATTATTATTATTATTATTTTATTTTATTTTTACTTATTTATTTAACAAATTAAATTTAATTAATTATTTTTTTTAAATAATAATTGATTTAGGATATATCAAAACCACACTTTCTAATACACACACTTCGATTTGTTTGCTAGGACAACCAACTCTAGTTTTAGGTTAGGCCGGTGTTTATTTCTTTATTGCACTGTGACGGACTTTTTCTCAAGTTTTATTGCATGCTGATTGTAAAATGTTGGTGTGTTTGTTTATTTATTTTTATTGCACTCTGTGTTGTGATTTGATTAACGATTAGATTACCCATAGGTTAGGAGCGATCTGGATTGTTAATATAATTTTCTGCAGGTGGCCACACTCGTGCAGGGCAGAAAAAAGGGGGCTAATTAATCAAAAAAAAAAATATAAATGCTACAGGTACTCCAGGTTCTTAGCCCCCAAATAAGAAAGAGTGTGGCCAAGTGTGGCTAATTGATTTAATTTAAAATGCATATATATAACTGCTTGGGATGATTTTTGCTTAGGATAACCCTGCAGGTGGTCTAGATTTTCTTTCTTTTTATGTAAAATGTAATGTAAATGCAAATGTATTTGAAAATTATCATAAATGTGAAAGTGATTTTGAAAGTGGGATATTACATCCAATTTGGAAACCAAAGAAAGGAGAATATACCTTAAAGGATTATTCTCTTTTATTTGGAAAGCCAAATTAGGATAATTTAATATCCAAATAGAAAAGAAAATACCCCTCATAAGGATGAGTTTCTTTTCATTTGGATATCCAGAACCCGATGGACCCGAGAAGTTCGTAGAAGAAGAAAAGACAGAACGAGAAGATTGAAGAAAGAAGATGAAGAAATGAAGATTCAAGGAACAGTATATCCCATTTCAAAAATCACTTACGTCATTCTTAGGATTAGAATCTGGGTTTGTTGTCAGTGGTTCCCGGCCACTTTACTTTTCTGTAAATTCTGGGTGTAATATGGACATTGGACATTGGATATTATAATTTTGGATTATTTAATTTGTTTGTTTACATTGTTTGTGCAGTAGAATTTTTTTTAGGACCCTTGCATGTCATGTTTTGTTTTAGCCTGGATTCGAATCGGAGAGATTTTTTTCGTAAGGGTACGCTTAAAATTCTTCTACTTGTAATTTTAAATAAAAATTTTTAGGCTCACATAATAACTCTAACGACCTAAGAAGTAAGCTCGGGACCGCCGAGAGTCAGCATAAGCATATTAATACTTTCTCTTCCTTGTTAGGCACCTCCCCGCCTGCGGGTTCTAGCAGACCACTTGACCTATGAGGGTGCAGTTCTGTCAGGGGGAAGTTGTGCAATCTCTAGGGAAAAATCTATTTTCTAAGCCTGATTTTAAAACTGCTTCATATTCATTTTTATGCATTCGATTCAATTAACATGCATTGCATTAGATACAAATTAAAAAGAGTCTAAAATATTAATTGCATTTTTAGACAAATTTTACCATACATAAGTTGGGGGCCAATTAGGAACTGTCTTAGATGTCGGCCCCCAATTCCTTAAAACATAAACAACATCCCTACCCATCTTTCATAAGAGACTGGATACATGATTTTAAAGCGTTTAGGTAGTTAGCTGGCACCCCAATCCAGGCCGGGGTAAGTCCAGATTTGTATTTCATTAGTTAGGTTCGGATCACTACTTTGTAGTACCCAAATTAGATTTAGGTTATGAGGCAGATTTTTTTTTAGATCTTAAGTTCTCACCCTCTGGGAATATAATCCCAAATTTCTAATAAAATTTCAATTTAAACATAAAATTTTCTCCTAAAATGTAAAGCCTAATATAGGATAGACTGAGGTTGTCTCTGAGCTTCTCAGAATCAAATGCCTTCTACTATTTTTCCTTTGACCCGCTAATAAATGTTCAACATTGAGCTTTCTCCTTGAAAAATTCCTACTTTTATTTCCTTGTCTTTTACTTTGTAGTCAAAGGGTATGAAATCACTGCTTTAATCGAGAGTTTTCTTAGGAGCATTCCTCCTAAGATATAATTAACTATAGGAGCTTGCTCCTATAGGGATTTGAGAACCCCAGATTAAAATAAACCTTGTTTTATTCGTATAAAATAAGGGAAGAATCTTTGGGAACGTAGATATTTTTAAAACCTTATTCTAATTTTGAATGGACTTGTAGAATGTTATTATTATCTTTTCAGATAATATAATATTATACTTGTTATATTCAACTTTAAAACTAATGAATTTTATGAAACTCATTCTCGCTTTTGGATATCTTGAAGAATGTTATGTTCGTCTTTTAAGATGATATAATATTTTTCTTGCCATATCTAAATAAAAGAATGAATAAACTTTTTTTTAAAAAACGTGTTTCTATTTTAAACATATTCTATAGAATTTCATGTTCATCTTTTGAGATGATATGTTATTCTTTGAACTATGTTTGATTATAGAAATATCAATTTTCAAAACCCTATTTTGATATTGAATCCATTGTAGAATATTGTGTCAGTCTCCTGAGATTGTACTTTATTCTCAATGCAGTATTCGATTACAAAATAGGAGAAATCAAAATCTGTGTGGTGATACACAATTTTTCCCACCACCCTTCACAGTACTCGTCTCCACCCTGAGGAACCTCAGGGGGCTAGAGAGGAGGAGGCTCCCGCTAGCTCCCGCTTCCTTTCCTGACCCTGTTCCTCTCCACCAGCACTCACCAATTGATCAGTTGATTGAGAGGTTTGATCGATGGGAGACCCGCTTTGACGCCTACGTTGCTGCACAGGAGCAGCAACACTCTGAGGACATTGCTCGCTACGAGAAGCACCGCACTGAGGATTTAGCCAGATTTCACAACTACATAACTCACCAGCAGCAGCAGCATGACTAGGACATCGCCTGGTTCAATGCTCAGTTTACCACTCTTGCTAGCTACTTTCAGCAGCCACCTCCACCGCCTCCATTTGATGATCAGGGTCCTTCATTTTTCTAGTCTGTGTATTTCTGCTATTTGTTTCCTATTTTATGTAGTTTGCCTGGTTCAATGCTCAATTTACCACTCTTGCTAGCTCTTGGACTGCTTGTTGCTTCTAACTTTTTAGGAATCAAAGATCGGACGATCAAGACGAAGCCAGTTCAGGATTGTGTAGGTTTAGGGTTGAGTCAGTCTGTACTTTTGTTTTTCACTTTTGAGTCTACATGTAATGGTCAAAGAGACTGATGCTAAGTAACTCTACACACACACACACTTGAGAGATTCAGAATCTCTGTTTTTTCTCACATCGGCCAGGCCGATCCCTTGGATCATCCTGGACGATCGAGTTCAAAACAGAGACTCTAATCAGGATTCTTAATTAAGGCAGCCGACATTAACATATCGGCCTGGACGATACGTGTATCGGCCAGGACGATAAGCTCAAAATAGAAAGAAGTTGCTGCCATAGATAATTAAGGTATACTGTATTTTTAAATTATCGGCCAGGACGATCATTGATCGGCCAGGACGATATTCACAAATTATGCCTTAATTGATCAGTAAATCAAGGGAGTAATTAAGGATGATTGATACGATCATATCGTCCTGGACGATCACAGGATCGGCCAGGACGATCCAGTCAAAAACCTTAAGTTACTTCAGGACGATAAATATCGGCCAGCTCGTATCCAGGGCAATTGTTAGGACGATTTTCCCATGATTTGAACTGATCGGCCAGGACAATCGTGAGATCGGCCTGGACGATCAAGCCAATTTTCAATCGTCCAGCTTTGCATCCAGGGCAATGCTCTGGCCGATCTTCTGAGTTTTATACTGATCGGCCTGGACGATAAAGTCGGCAACATGCAATTAATGAGCTCCTTTGAATCTCTTCTATTTAAGAGCTCTTGTTCTATATTTTTAAGAACCTTTGGCTGCTGCCTTGACCTAAGAAGACCTTGAGGAGAGAAAGAAAGAGAGGGAGAGAGAGAGGATATTGTGAGGGGGAGCTTGTGAGGGGATTCACAAGGGTTGCTTCAAGGATCGCTCTGCTTCTTCTTCGTCTAGAGTTTCTCGTCCTTGGAAGGGTCGGTAGAGGTAAGGAGTTAGCTTCTGGTTGTGGTTCTCTGCCAGCTTCAGGAGGAAGCAAAAGGAGGTAGGTTCTCTGCCTTGCCGGGGTGGAGAAAAGGAGGTTCTTGTGAGGGCTTCTCCGCCTAGCCGTGGGGGCTAAAGGAGACTCACTTTTTGTAGTGCAATACTTGGAGGGTGCCTCCAAGGAGTGGACGTAGGTCAAGTTGACTGAACCACTATAAATTTCTGTGTTCTTATTTTTTCTTCCGCACTTTTAATTCCACATTTATTTTTGTGGTGTGATTTTAGTTTATGTAATTTTTATTCTTTGTGAAAAGAAATTTTAAAATACCAATTCACCCCCCCACCCCTCTTGGTTAGCTTGGGACTAAGTTCATAAGGGCTTAACATCCCTAACGAACTTTCAAGTTTATCATGGTTATCATAGTCAACTCAGAATAAGACAATATATAACCCCAAAAAAATGAGCTTTAATCGAGTGTTTGACTAAAATAATTTGAATAAGATATCATTAATTTCATAATTGAAGTCATGATAATATAATAATTTATCTTCCGGAGGAAAGAGAATATCATCTACGATCAATCATTTGAAAATTGAGATAACGATCGTCAAATTTTTAATTTTCCGAAGATAATTAAAGATTTTGAAATTTTGATTTTGAAAGTTAGATATGGGTTTTTAAATCACCTACAAGTGAAAGCCCTCATAGTAAAGTATATTGTAGGAAACTAGAGTTTCCTATGAAAACTCTCAATTAAAAATGTCGGTAAAAATTTCATTTAAGGATTTCAAAGCATGATGTCAAAGGAGGTTATGGTTGGAATTTTTAATCGGGATTGGATCAATATAGAACACTTATTTGTTGAGTTAAAGGAAGAAAAGGTAGGAGGTTCTTTGGGATTCTAAAACATTTTAGAAGCACCCAGCTTATCCTAAATGTTTGGATCAAATTTCAATTGAAAGAGATTAAAGTTTGAATGATCAATTTTATTAGAAAGCTGGGATTAGATTCCTAGAGGTTGAGGTCTTATAGCAGGAGTCTACTTAAGAACCTAAGTCTAAATTGGGGGATAAAAATCAGTGACCTGAACCTAACTAATGCAATGTAGGATTTGGACTTACCCCAACTTGGATTGGGGAGCCAGCTAAACCACCTAGGCGCTTCAAAACCATATGTCCAATCTTTTAATGAAAGAGTGGTGGGAACATTTGATTAAGTTATGTTTGAGGAAAGTGGGGCCGATATCTAGAGCAGGTCTTAATTGACCCCTTGACTTATGTTGGATAATCAATGCTTAAGGTAAAAATGTAATTAAGTTTTAGACTCATTTAAATTTATTTTTGATGTAATGAATGTTAATTGACTCAAATGATTAAAATTATGTATGAAGCAGTTTTTGAAAAAAAGCTTAAAAAATATTTTATCCTAGAGACTACATAGCATCGACTTGACATGGTTGCACCCTAATAGGTTAGGTAGCTTGCTTGAACTCGCAAGTGGGGAGGTGTTTAACAAGGAAGAGAAGATTTAATATGAATGCATGAGTGACTCTCGGTAGTCCCGAGCTTACTTCTTAAAGCGTTAAAATTTCTATGTGAGCTTAAAGATTTTAAATTTAAATTTCAAGTTAAAAAATATTTTTAAGCATACCCTCATGGCCCTCCAATTGGGTTCCAGGCTAAAATAAAGATCAACATGAAAATTTCCAAAACAATTAAGAAAATAAGAAAATTCTAATTGCAATCAATATCAAGCAATCAACAAAATAATTAAATCAATTAAAGAAGTAAAACATCCATAGGAAAGTGCCTTTCATATTACAACACAAGGTCTCCATAAAAGTAAAGTGGTCGGGTACCACTAACAACAAGCCCTAATTTTTATCCACTTATTCATCCTTTTGCGGGACTCCTTAGATCCTCAGTTCTGGATATCCAAATGAAAAGAAACTTTCCCTCAAAAGGGGGGTTATCTTTTCCCTTTAGATATTTTAAAATCATCTTAATTTGGATCTCTAAATGAAGAGGGATTCTCCCCCAACGGATGTGCATTCCTCTTTGGATTTCAAATTGGATGCTTAAAATCCCATCTCAAATCACTTTGACATTTTCAACTCAATGCTTGAACTAAATTACATTTGAAAAATTAAAAATCTAGAATCAACACGAGCAGGGTTATCCTAGGTAATATGAATTGAAGTAATCCCAAGAAGTTACACACACACACACACACACACACACACACACACACACACACACACACACACATATATATATATATATATATATATATATATATATATATATATATATATATATATATATATATATATATATATATCAAAAATTAAATGGTAAAATTCACAGCCACATTTGACCCTGCTCTTTTAATTTAAAGGGGGTCTTAAGTATTTTGAACCACGTATAGAAAGTATTGTCAATTTTAAAGCATGATTTATGCCCCCTTTATTTTAATTGCCCTATATGAGTATAACCACCTACAAAAGTTTGAATTACTAAAAATTACCCCTAACCTAAGGGTAAATCTTACACCTGTTAATTATATCACAAAATGCATAAATTAAATAAATAATCAATCAATCTAAACTAGCAACCAACATGCATTGAAAACCACAAAAAAACTTGGCATATAACTGTAGAAAAGTAAACAGTGGACTAGCCTAAGACTAGAGTTAGTTGTCCTAGAAAATCATCTAAAGTGTGTGGGATAGGCTTTGTGGCTTGAATATGTCTTATATAGGATAATTAATTAAAGTTGTTTGAGGTTCTGGTTGGTTGAAAAGCTTAATAAAATATTTAATTAAAATTTAAATATTAATAATTTAAAATTAATTTTAAAATATTTTTTGAAATGTTGGGTGGCTATCACCCTTGTTGCTCACTAAGGCCGTGTAGTTTATTTAACATTCCTTGGAGATAATTTAGTAGTCTTGTAGGCCTTTGTTACCTAGTGGTACCCAGTACAATTAAGTAATTTTATTTTCTTAAGGTTTGAAAGTTAATGAATTTTCATTAAGATTGATTGGTTGCTGGTTTTTAAAGTTAAATTAATGTTTTTTTATGTGATTTTTAAAATTTTGGATTATTTTAATCATTTAATTAAGGGGTCAAAAGTTAACTTTTATATTAAAGTTGAATTATGAAAAGTTAGTATTTTTATTAAATATTAGACCTTTTAATGAGTAATTAGGCTTTAAGTTTGATAGAATGAGATTTTTAGATTTAATTATGAAGGTTTAAAGTTTTGACTTGATTTTGACTTAAGGCTGTTCGGATTGTTAACTTTTTGACTTTGAATTATTTTTAGTGTTTTGATGTATTTAATAAATATTAAACCCTAAATGGAGTCAAACAACTTTGAGTTTGCTCAATTTGGATTTTTTTAAAATTAGTTATGATTTTTAGAAGTTTGAGTATTATTTGAATTATTTAATTGGTTTAATTAAGAAGCTTTATCGATTCTGCTTCAAATGAACTCCAAGCTTCTTGAAATCACCTTCAAAGGTCAAAAATGACCTGATGAGGGATTAGTAAGTGTTTTAGTTTTTTTAAAGAATTTTTAATTATTTTTAAAAAAATAAATTATTTTAATTTTATTTTTTAATTAAAATTAAATTAAGCTTAATTTTGATGTCAAATTAAAGGGGTTTTATTTTTCTTGAGTTAAGATTTAATTTCTAGTCAATTTGAGGTATTATGTGTATTTTTTTATTTAAATTTGATTTATTATAATTTTTAGAAATTTTAAGGGTTAATTAAGAGTTTTATATTAAATTAATTAATTATGGGCTTAATGAATTTTAAAATTAGTTAGAAAATTACTATGTGCTATATGTATCAATATGCTTAAATGTTTTAAGTTTTATTTCAATAGGAGGTGTATACTAATTTCTAAAATTAATCAAAGTTTTCTAGATAAAGGTCATTATTATTCTCTTTAATGATGTCACTAAGTTTTATGGGCTTAATTCAATGTTTCTAATCTAGGACATATATCTAAACATACACAAAGACAATCAAGTCCTTAAATCTAGGAGAGCCTAAACTAAGTGGTGTGTGTATCCTAAATATGCAATGGATAAACATTAATTAACATCATTAATGATTTGATTAGTAAAAAATTGGAGTACAATTATTCACTAATCCTTCCAAATAAATTCCATTCACGTACTCAACCTATGTTTAAGATTTTAAGGTATCTCTAAAAATTTAAAGATTTAAATATATATAATTTTAAAATAAGTTTCATATATATATATATATATATATATATATATTCAAAATATAAGTTTTAAAAATAAATATTCAAAAATATCTTAAAATAATTTAAAAATATTTTTTAGCGATCCTGTGATTTGTTTTAAAAAAAATAAATTTTTAATCTATAAAATGTTTAATTTAATATATAATTAATTATCAATTAAAGATTAAAATATTTAAATAATTAAATTATTTAAATAAATTAAGTTTTAAATTTCAAAATTAATTTTAAATTCGAGTAATTAAAATTGAAAAATTTTTGATATATTATTTTAAAATTTTAAAGTTTTAAATTAATTAAAGGAATTTAAAATAATTTTTAAATTAAATTTAATTAAATATTAAAATTTTTTTGAATTTTGAAAATAATTTAAAATAATTTATATAATATTTCAAAATTATTTAAATTTAATTTTAAATAAATATCAATTAAATATTTTATTAGTTAAAAAATCAAAATATAAAATATATCTTAAATTAATTATATGTCAAATTAAAATATTTTAGTATAATCATATATTTATTTTAAATAAATATTAATATAAAACTTTTAATTTTTAGAATTTTCCTCATTTAATTTATAATTATTAATTAATTATTTAAATATTTAAATAATATAAATTATTTAATTTTTTTTTTAAATTTTGACTTAAATTTTAATTTCAAAATTTGTTCAAAAATTTAATTAATATATCTTGAAATAAAATTTTTGATTTTATAATTATTAAATTAATATTAATTTTAATATTAATTTAATGTTAGAATATTAAAAATTATTTAAATTATTTAAAATAATATTTAAATTTTTTTTTAATTTTAAAATAAAATATCTAAAATATTATTCCTTAAAGTTGAAAATGTTTTGAAGTAACAAATTAAAATTTAAAAACTATTTTGATTATTTTTAATTAAATAATAATTAAAATTTTTAATTATTTAATGTTTAAAATAACTTTAAAAATATATAACATTATATTTAAAATTTACTTTTAGATTAAATAAAATTATTATCTAACCAATTTTACATATTTCATTTAAATTTTGGTTTAAAATGGGATTTATGATTTATTGAAGAAAATAACAATTTAAAGTACTTAAAAATTAATTTAAAATATAATAAATTAAATATGCAATGGTGGTGCCACATGTTGACATCTGGTTGGCGAGTTCATAATAGTGTGGCGGTAGATAATTATTGGTATTAATATTGACACCGCGCAATCATTTCCACATATTGTAATAGCAGTGGGCCCACTTGCTTTTACTTAAATGAGTCAGCATCGCGTGGGTGCCATCTGATCCATCGCCATTCTTAACGGATGGATCTGATCGAGCCAGATGAGAGTTCCTTCAACTTAGCAGACTGTGCTATTCAGACCGACCATGAAAAGACAAGATTGTAGCCATTGATAAAAAAATTAATGGCTGAGATCTTATACAGTTCAATTGGACTACAAACTAAGCCCTAGAAATGATTAAACATCTCGTTCTCTCGATTTACTTAATGAAAAAGCTTAAAGTTTAAAACATGTATTGCATGCATGAACCTAAACAATGGGGAGTAGATTTTGAAGTTTAGAACACGCTTTAAGAAACTCTATTTAAATCTATGTACTTTAGACTAGAGTTTAAGATTTTCACCTTGATAAGGGACAATTTTGATTATTTAAGGACCTGTTGCATTTGTAGACTATCCATGCTCCATTTTTGTAGAAGAAACCTTGGTTTGAGAACTCTTAGATCGATTGCAAATAAACCTTTGACGGATTTAAGCTTGGTTCACTGGGAAACCTGCCATCGATGAGCTTTAAACGGTTGGGTTTTGGTCGGGAAGGCTTAAGGGCTCCTTAAAAGCTCAAATGAAATGAGCTTTAGGTTTGGGAAAGCTTGAGTTGAGAGAGAGTCTAGGGTGTAGAATAATATCACTTTTGAGGCTTTTTCCCTATTCAAACATCCAAGCCTATCATGGATGGCTGAGATTGATCTAGGGACTCCTCAGATGCTTAACACATGGCATAGGGTTGTTAGGAGCAGGGAATTATAGTACAACAAAGACACATGACATGTAAATGTGTCTTTGGCCTTTTTTGCACATGGGGATGTGATTAGGAGGTAGACTAGAGATTAAGAGGGCTCTTAAAAGTCTCTAGAGTCTTTTTAAATGATTAGGCTTGGGTTACTTGGGTAGATGGGGTAAAGGATTTTAACCACTCTTAAATGATTTGAATGCTTAGTTTGACTGTTTGACCGACCAACTTGACATGTTGACTGATGAGCTAGCTTGGGAAAATGCTTAAGCTGGTGAGGATGGTTTGGAGAGGGTTTAATGCTTGGGTTTGAAGTTTAGATGAATTAGAGAAGGTTTAAAGGTGGTTTGACCAAGATTTATGAGTTGACTTGATCAACTTAGCTTAGGTTTGATTGGCTAAGCATTAGGGCATGATTAATCCATGGATTAGAGTTGATTTGAGGTTTAGAATGCATTGAATTAATTAGGTTGAATAATTTGGGTCATATAGGCAAATTTTGACCATTCATGGACCCAATTGACCAAGTCAACTATTGACTTGGTCAAGGGTCCAACTAAGTCCAACTCATGAGGGAATGTGATTAGAGAGGTTTAAGCAGGTTTGAGATTGATTTGGATATTAATCATATGTAAATAGAGTTGAAAGTTGATTGGGTCAAGCTAGGTTGACTTGGTCAACTAGGTTGACCTAGGGTATGGGTTTGGGCTCAATGGAATTAAAACAATATTTTGAATCTAGTGGAGGTGATTTGAGGGATCAGAAGGGTCTTTTGGGTCAAATCACCTATTTGGGCCCTTAAAGGGTCATTGGGTCAACTTAGATTGACTTGGTCAACCAGGTTGACCTAGGAGCTGGAATAGGATTCAAAATATTTGAAATGATGTTTGGAGGCTAGTGGAGGTGGTTCCATCCAAAGATAAGGTCATTTGATTCAAAATGATTATTCATACACCCAAAAGGGTATTTTATTCATTTTAGGTTGACATGGTCAACTAGGCTTGACCAGGTCTTGGTTTAAAGTCCTATGCACTCCTAATGAGGTTTAGGATGCATTCGAGGAGGTTTTGAGATTTGATTTGAAAATGCCATATTGAAATCTATGGAAAACTTAGTTACCCTTTAGAGGAATTTTGGTCATTTTGACCCCTAATTAGTTGGGGGTCAAAGTGGGTTTACCAAAATACAATTTAATACTTAACACAGCATAATCAAGGGGTTTTTATGTGATTTAGAGGATTTGGGGAAAGTTCTATGGTCAAAATCCACTAGGTAGTAGGTCTAGTGGCATAGACTATAAATATTTGAAAGGTTTTATAAACTTTGGAAATCATTCTAATTTTTAGGTTTAGAGGTCTCAAAATGAGCTCAAATTTAGAGTGCTGCCTCTAGAGACATGTCCTATCAATATACAATTAATAGAATCAAAATAAGAGATCATTTAACTAGGGTTTAAAATGTTTGAAAAAATATTGGAAAAAGGTTTCAGAACATAAGTCCTTTTCCATGGACTTCTAGACTTCAGCTGTATTTTGGACTTGAATGATCGAGTTTTAATTATCCATATCAATCATAATCATTTAAATGATCATTTTTTATTAGAAAGGGTTGGAGCTTTATAGGAAGCTGAATTGACTAGAGTTTGAGTTGAGAATTGAACTGTCTAAAGGTTTGAGATATGAATTGGTTTGAAGTCTAGGTTATCTTGAGATCTTGATTGGTTTGAGGTATAGATTAATATGGGGTCTAGATTGATCCTAGGGATTAAAGTATAAAGGATCCTAGGGTCTAGGAAGATTATAGTGTCTAGATGGATCCTAGGGTCTAGGTTTATTTGAATATGGATTAATCTAAGATATAATTTTATCCTAGAGTTTGGATTGGTCCTAGTGACCTCATAAAAAAAATGAGGTCTACACCAAGCCTTGAGCCCACTTGGGTTAGCCACTTGGCTTGGCTCAAATATCCAAGGAGAGGTCTCCCTTCAACCAAGCTCCAACCTTAGTATAATTGGATCAAACCAATGGTGGTATTGGGCCCCCTTGACCTAATACACCTTCCCTAGTTGACCCAACCCTTGGTTAAAATTGGCTTGGGAATTAGGCTAACCCAAAGTGGCAAAAATCACCAAGGCTTGAGCCATTTCCTAACCTAAGCTCCACCTAGGTAAATTAACACAACTACTAGGTGGCCATAGGTTCAACACACTCAACCTAGTCAGCCTAGCCCTTGGGACGACTTGGGTCAACATCTAGGCTAGCCAAAAGTGATCAAAACCATATTGACCTAGGGGATTTCCCACCCTAGACAATATTAAACCCAATTGACAATGGAATTAGGTGCCCTTTGCCCTAATGCATCTCCCCTATCAATTCCACCCCCTGGCTTGACCTAGGTTGATCCCAAATTGACAAAAAATGTATAGATTGGGTTTAACATGAGCTCATCTTAGTAATTTGCCTCTCCCATGCCCAATTGAGCTCACTCTTAAGCTCACAGGACCTCCATACAACTTTCCACCTCAGATCGACCCATCCCCTGGCCAGCGATGAATGGAATGAATAAGAATAGAGCTTCAGTGGTCCCCCCTTCATGGTCTCTGGTGGCTCCCCAGTCAAAGTTTTAGTCGAAGCTTCCCCATGGCCTGAGCTTGATTCTTTTAGGCTCAGACAACTCTCCAAAGATATCCCCTTCCACCTGGCGATCATCCAATGACTTCCCTGATCAATCCCGACCATCCAAGCTCACGGGAATGGCTTAAGTAGGGCTCGCTCACCCCCCCCCCCCCTTCCCCACTCGATTATGAAATTTCAAAAACTCTCTCTAGGGCTCACCATGCATTTTCCTCTCATTCCCCAGCTTCCCTGCCATCTCCGACTAGTTGTTTGAGTGAACTCTTGGGAAGAATATCCACCCTCTACTTGAAGTCATACCTCTGGCCATCCTTCGGTACCGATGTCTAAAGGAGAAGTGCTCACCATCCCTCCTACAAGCTTCCTGATAGAGAAGCTCGTTTGTTGAGGCCTTCTATAAGGTCAAACTACATTCCTGAGCTCTTAGTTAGGCAGTCCATTCAAGTTTGAAGGAAACCTTTATACCAATGGATTTCCATCATTGGATTAAGGGATTCTGACCTCTTAATACTCCCTGAGAAGTTTTAAAGGGGCGGGATCTCTTAAATTATGCCAGAGAAGCTCTACGACTATTGGATCTCATGGGAGGTTGAAGATATAATTAGAGCGATTGATCTTGATCAATTGCTCTAATTGGATCCCGTGGTCTCATAGTGTATTTAATCCCACCCATTCAATCCCCCATTAATCGAATACATATAATTTTGAGTTACCCACCCAGTCAACCGCCAATGATTGGCTGACCAATTAGGGCGTGCCTGCATGCAAAAGCACGATTGATTGGGTAATTCCAAAAATGAGGGGCATCTTTAAAAATTCATATGTCTGTCCACACTTAACTAAATTAGATATTCTTATGCTTATTAGAAAGATCTTAGGGAGATCTTCAAAAGCACGATAGTCTCAAGCCCTGATTATCTCTCTGTTAATCTAAATTTTAATTTAAATTTGTATGGTATTATTGCATTTATATTTTTAATTAATGTCACCATGGCTTGAGATTTATGGGGATTTAATTTAGACAAGTCCCTGAGTTGTCCAAATTTTATCCCCTCTATTTGAGGTGTTTAAGGGCATGCTCGACTCAATTTAAGCTTAGGGGTCATGGTTTGACCCCTAAGTTCAAATTGGTCTTATGATCTATCCAATAAGATTTAGGAATTGAGTTTTTGTGTGTTGATTATGCTTAGTCTAAGGAAATTATAGCCACTAATTGGAACCCCATCCAATTCTAGGGTAATGTCTTAGTAATTTTCTAATGTGACCTAGAGGTTGCCTTGGGTGGTTTGGTTAGCCACCTTATAGAGTTCCAATTTGTCCCAAATTTAAGGGGTTTAGACCTTGAGATTAGGTGATCTCATAATCCCAAATTCACAGTTTTGGTGTTCATTTGGTCCACCAACTAGGAACCCCAAAATCTTTCACAAAATTTGACTCGGAACCTTAAGTAATTCACAAAATATTTTTATTAAATCAAAATAATTCACATAAGGACTCTATTTGACCCTAACATAATCCTCAACCCATGAGGAATAAAATCCCTATTAGATGACCTTTAATTTAATCTTAATTTAAATTTTAAAAAATAATTGACAATTAATTTAAATTAATTATTTAAAAATATATTTAAAATTCAAAAAAAATCCCTAAAAACGTGGCATCATCCTGTAAGGTTATTTTTGACCTTTTAGGGTAATTCCAAGTGGTTTGGGACTGATTTGTATCAAAATAAAAAATCCCCTTAATTAAGGCAATTTCAAAAATTCCAAAAAAACTAATCTTTGAAAAATCAATGCCATTCAACTTTAATTAAAATCTAGCATTTTCTAAAAATATCAAATCTCCAAAATTAAGTCAAAGTAAAAAAAGTCAACTCCCTAGTCATCCGTAGTTAAAAAGTAGATCAAAACTTCAAAAATTCATAACTTATTATAGAAAATTTCAAATTGAGCAAACTCAGAGTCTAATCACTCATCTTGAGGTTTAATATATAAGAAAAATGTTGAAACCCTAAAATCATCATAATATTAAAAGTCAACTTTTAGTCCTTAAATAACACATTCAAATAATTCAATAATTCAAATTAAATCCTAAAATTCAATAATTCATTAGAATTTTAGAAAACTAACTCGATTAGTAAAATCAGTTAGCTAACATTTTAATACAAAACAAGCACTTTTTTTTTTAGAAAATGCAAAGAGAAAATTTTTATTAAAGCATCTAAATACAAATAAAGACTTTCTTCATCTTCAAAAAATGAAGAAAAGAAGGAGGTATACTACTCTCATTCAGATCCTTCCAAAAAAATTCTGAACAAAGAGCATAGTTAGCACACAAATCGGTTAACTTATTACATTCTCTTCTAGCATAAGAAAAAATAATTTGCTTAAAATCTTTAAGAAAATCTAAATCCTTAGGATTTAGATATTCTTCTGAAATGGAATTATTATAAAAAGCTCTTTGAAAGAGAAGAATAACGTTATGATTATCACCTTCAATCATAAAACCTTTGGCATCAAGCATCCAATCTTGAACATACCTTCTTAAGGAAAAGATATAAAGTATTTCAGCTTGAGCAATATCCCAGTGATTAATGCTGAAACCAAATGCTCCATAGAATCTTCCCTTGTCATCTCTGAAAACACCTCCTATTCCAGCTAGATTGTTACTGGATAGTGAAGCATCAACGTTGCATTTAATCCATCTAGGAGGTGGAGGAAGCCAAGCTTTTGAACCCAGCACAAAGTGTTGATTAGCTTCCCAGTTATCCCAAACTGGATTGTTACGGAATGAACCAAAAGCATAATCTAATGCATTAGATGCTAAGAAATAACAGCTGTCTTCATTGCCACCATGTATAATTTTGTTTCTGCTTTTCCAACTGCAAAAGATTACCGAACAATATAAATATCCAATTATCGGATTCTGAACCGAGAGTTTCATTAACTCATTCAGGCAATCTTCCAAAGAATTAAAAGCAGGCAAATGAAAATTCCATTTCTCCAGCTTATCACATACATTTTTGATAATACCACATTTAACATCTATATGCTCCGAGTCTTCAATGCTTTGACAAAGTCTTGGACATACATTATCTTCAATAATACCTCTATGATGAAGATAAGAATTAGAAGGTAATGCATTTATACAAAGACGCCGCCAAAAAAGTTTAACTTGAGGTCTAAGTTTGAGATTTTTAGTCCAACTCCAGTTTAAACTATCCATATCATGTTTTCTTATTTTTTTATAAGCTAAAGCAGCAACTGATTTACTCGAGCACTTAGAAATAAATTCCAAATAGTCACTATCTAAATCTGAGAAGATGGGAACTTGAAAAATTAAATTGACCAACTACAAGCAGAAATTTTTTTTTAAGTAGTCAACATTCCATTCACCATTTCTGATGAATGCTGAAAATATTATAGCACTGATGATCTATAATTGATGTAGAAGTAGGCCACTTATTTAAGCATCTATCCATAATCCATACATCATTCATAGTATTCACCTTTTGTCCATTACAAATCTTCCATCTCAAGAGAGGGTATAAGTATTTTGCTCCATTTAAAATAATTTTCCATGTAGAAGATGAATAGCATCTATTGCCACCTTCCCACAGATCATTCCCGTATTTGGCAGTTAGCGTGTTATTCAATAAGGATGAAGGATTTGAAATAAAATTGAGAACCAATTTGTCTCTTAAAGGTCCAATTCTATCCAGCACCGATTGCACTCCTCTTCCTCCTATGCATTTTGGTTTGCACATAACATCTCAAGCTAAAAAATGGATAGCGAAACTCCCATCTCTTTTATTCCAAAAAAAAATTTATTCACATCTTATCTATCTCTTTTAAAATACTCAAAGGGATAAGAGATAGAGTAGAGAAACAAAAATTGGCAAGAAAAGAAAAGAGGAATTAAGTAGCACAATTTTACCAGCTAGAGAAATGAATTTGTTTCCCCACATATTTATTTTGGCTACAGCTTTATCAATTAAAAAATTGAAGTCTGATTTCACTAATCTTCTTAATACAATCTTAGTTCCAAGAAAATCCAACTTCTTCTTAACTTTAAAGTTCATCATTTTAGAAAGAGTTCTAATTGAACCTTTAGAAATGGATTTGCTAAAAAACAAAGAAGACTTGCCTGAATTCACCACTTGCCCAGTCCACATGCAGTAATTCTTTAAGATTGCATAAATAGTCTTCAAACTCCTCTTTTTTGCCTCTGAAAAGATGATTATATCATCTGCATACATAAGGTGAGAGATCTTTTTTTTTTTTGAAGAGATGCATATAGCATTGAAAATGAAAAACTATTACAAGCTAGAAAACATATGCAAAAACTAGCCTTTGAATCTATTATAATAGATATGTTGTCCACTAATTCCCATTTTAAACCCTTTGGGGTGATGGGGACACCAAGTTTTAAAACAACCTAAAAGGTTGATTAGTGTCCCAGAGTTCCCAAAAGGAAGAAAATAAGAACTAGTACCCCATATAATATTATTTTAAATTCCCGAAGGCATAAAACAACTAAAAAAGAAACAACAAAATAAGAGAAAACAACTACAAGAAGAAACAAAAAAAAACAATTACAAACATGAAAACTCCCAAAGAGCCATCTCCAACAAACATCTTATCCACATCAAATCCCTCTAATTCCATATACGAATAGACTTTAGCACCTTGACGAATAACACAGCAGCAACGAAACCGAAAACACCCAACAGAAATAAACCTGCAATCAACTAGGAGTGATGTAGTAGATACAAGTTTAATAAAACAACTGGCCAATGAACTGGTAAAATCTGATGCTTCCCTCTTAGATGCCCCTCTCCCACACCAATCTGCACAAACAATTATCAGGCTGAATCCGCGACCAGCTTAACGAACTAACCAGGATCTGGCTTTGGAATTTGCTTACTGAACTGAATCTTCCAAATATTATACAAAACAGACCAGAGCTACAAAAAAATATCAAATGCGCGGGAACAAATCATCTATATTTTTCTTTCTTTTTCCTCAAAACAATCATCTACAAATACAGTACATGGCTGACAGAAAAATAAAGCAGAAAGAGCCATGACTGTACAAAAATCAAAAAGTACAAAAGTACCTATCACAGATCAGACTCTGAACTCTAGTCCAAGACCTCCTTCCCTTTCCCAGAATCTGAAAACCACTAGAAAGCAAGAGTGAGCTCAACAGCTCAGCAAAGCAACAAACCTCCAATCAAAATTCTCAGAGTCTCCAAAACCAAACACATCAGACCCAAATCCGTACAGAAATCAGAACAGAATCGGACAGATATCAAATCGGACAGATCAGAACGGAACAGATCAAATCAGACAGAACTGTACGGAAACAAGAGTCATATCAAATCAGAAAACAGAACAGATCAGACATATCAGATTAACAGAATCAAAATCGTACCAAAATCAGAAATTCAGATCATATCAGAACAGAACAGAATCGTATCAGAATCATATCATAAGAATCATCATACAGATCAGAATCAGATTCATATCGTACGGAAATCAGAATCAGATTTGCTTACAGAACAGATACGGAAATCAGAACCATATCAAATCAGATATCAGATATTTAATTAATAGCTAAACTAAACTAAACAGAATCACTACGGATTCTGACCCTTATGTCTCCCTTGTGCTCACGGCACCAGAAATTCTCTGAGTAATTAATAGCTAAGCTAAATGTGCTCACGGCACCAGAATAACAGAATTCATCGGATCCGGAACAGAACAGATATTTCTCCAACTTGAGCTCATCTAAGTTTTCCCCAGACACTAATTGAATCTCATAGGATCCAGGCCCCTTATAACTCCCTTTTTATAGCATATACATATAGCATATTAATTCAGAAGAAATCCGGACAAATTAGAAATCAGACAAAAATCGGGCAGCACAACGGCAGTATACGAAAGTTACACAATTTTTCCTGAAAATCACAATTTATCAAATTTGCACAGAATATAGATAAGAACATTTCAGAACATTTATTCTACTGCCACAGCATTTAATATTCACACAGAAAAATACAGACGGAATAAAACGTCGTCAAATCAAAACGATCCGGACAAAAATCTCCGAAATATATTCAAAATGTGCACACCCGGCACGTCAACAACATACAGAAAGTTACGCGGTAAAAACGAAACCAATCAAAAGATACGGACGAAAATCACTAACGGAAACAAAATCCGAACAGAAAATACCGCCAAACACGACGGTTCTGAAAATTGAGAAAGACGGAATGTGCCTTACCTCGCGTACAGCAAACTCCTGATCAATCTCTTCGGACGAAAACAGCTCGGCGTCGCCCAAAAATCCACTTTTTTCCACTTTTTCCTTCGTTTTTTTCTCTCTCCTCAGCTTTTTCTCTCTCTTCAAAATATCTCATTTCTATATATATCCAGACTGATTGTCCTGGACGATCTCAGCTTTAAATAAACTTCGTCAAGACGAAATTAATTATCGTCTAAGGACGAATTGGGCTCTGGAAAATTTTCGTCCAAACGATCCAACATTTCGTCCAGACGAACCATACAGACAGAACAGTTTTCCTTGAACAACCTGTACCGATCGTCCTGGACGATCCAACTTCGTCCTGGACGAACCTGGAGCAAAACTGATATTACAATCTCCCCAACTTCAAAAAAAATGTCGTCCTCGACATTGTCCAATTCAAACTCAGTCAGAACAAGTACAGGTACGACTGTCTCATGTCCGACTCTTTCTCCCAAGTCGCTTCCCGTGCAGTACGGTGCTTCCACTGGACTTTAACCATCGGAATCTGTTTACTTCGTAGCTTTCGGACGTCGTACGCCAAAATCAACTCTGGCTCTTCCTTGTACGCCAGATTCTCCTGAATCCCAACCTCATCAGCTGATACCTTCTTTCCAGAGTCAGATACCCACTTCCTCAAAGTGGATACGTGAAACACATTATGCACGTCGGGCATCGAATCAGAAAGCAACAGTCTGTAAGCAGATTTCCCAATCCTTTCTAGAATTTCAAAAGGTCCAACATACCTTGGACTAAGCTTGCTTACCTGACCAAATCTGCTCACACCCTTCATCGGGCTGACTTTGACATACACAAAGTCACCAACTTGAAACTCAACAAACCTGTGCTTCTGATTATAATACTTCTGCTGTCGATCCTGAGCGGCTTTCAATCTTTCTTTAATCAAACTGATCTTCTGAGCAGTTTCATCAGCAAAAGTGACACCCAAAGCCTGTCTATCTCCGACCTCAGTCAGAGTCAAAGGAGTCCGGCACTTCCGGCCATACAGAGCCTCATACGGTGCCATACCGATACTGGACTGGAAGCTATTGTTGTAAGTAAACTCAATCAAAGGGATATGATCTTCCCAGCTTCCGCCAAAGTCCAAAACACAAAGCCTCAACAGATCTTCCAGTACCTGAATAGTCCTCTCAGACTGTCCATCAGTCTGAGGATGAAAAGCTGTACTGAAATGCAGTTTAGTACCCAAGCCTTGCTGAATACCCTTCCAGAGTCTGGAAGTAAAACGTCCGTCTCGATCAGAAACAATCACTCGAGGTACACCGTGCAATCTGATAATCTCCTTAACATAAATCTGTGCCAAGCGATCTACTGAATCAGTCTGTCTGATCGGAAGAAAATGGGCGGACTTCGTCAATCGATCTACAATCACCCAAATGGCATCATGTCCTTGCCGTGATCGAGGAAAACCCATCGCAAAGTCCATCGTCACCTCCTCCCACTTCCACTCAGGGATAGGCAACGACTGCAACAGTCCACCTGGTCGCTGATGCTCTGCCTTCACCAACTAACAGGCCTCGCATCTCGACACAAACTCCGCCACATCCTTCTTCATCCCAGGCCACCAGAACAAAAGTTTCATATCCGCATACATCTTACCACTGCCTGGATGAATAGTGTAGCCAGAATGATGAGATTCATACAGAATCTCCTGTCTCAAATCCCCAAACACAGGTACCCACAACCTGTTCTTGCAGAAAATAGCACCAGAATCAGAAATTCGAAGTTCAGGAGTCTTACTAGATCCAATCTGAGCAATCAACTTCGAATAGTCAGAATCTGACTTCTGGGCTTCTTGAATCCTTGTCTCCAAAGTAGACTGAATACTCAGATGAGCCAAATCCAAACCATTGGAGGAAATCACCTCCAACTGCAAGCGTTCCATGTCTTGAATCATAAATTCATCAGAAGTAAGCTGAATACCTGATAATTCAGAAGACTTCCTGCTCAGAGCATCCGCTACCACATTAGCCTTCCCAGGCTGATACTGAATAGTCAGATCATAATCCTTGATCAACTCGAGCCACCTTCTCTGTCTCAGATTCAGATCCTTCTGAGTAAAAATGTACTTCAGGCTCTTATGATCAGTAAAGATCTCACATCTGACGCCATACAGGTAATGACGCCAAATCTTCAAAGCAAATACCACTGCAGCTAATTCCAGATCATGTGTCGGGTAATTCTTCTCATGTGGTTTTAACTGTCTAGAAGCATAAGCAATTACCTGACCATGCTGCATCAGGACACATCCCAGTCCTTTCAGTGAAGCATCGCTGAACACCTGAAAACCTTCCGTACCTGACGGAAGTGCTAACACTGGAGCTGAAGTCAAACAGTCCTTCAATCTCTGAAAACTAGCTTCACACTCCGGTGTCCAAATAAAAGCTACTGACTTCTGCGTTAGTCTCGTCAGAGGCGTCGAAATTTGTGAAAATCCCTTCACAAATTTCCTGTAATATCCGGCCATGCCCAAGAAACTACGTACCTCAAATACCGTAGTCGGCCTTGGCCAATCAGCAACTGCCTGAATCTTCTGGGGATCAATAAAAATGCCTTCTTCGCTAATCACATGCCCCAGAAAAGAAATGCTCCTCAGCCAGAACTCACACTTGGAGAACTTGGCATACAACTGATGCCGCCTCAAAGTCTCCAACACAATGCTCAAGTGTCTGGCATGCTCATCCTCAGAAGCAGAATATACCAAAATATCGTCGATGAAGACGATCACAAATTGATCCAAATACTTCCTGAATACTCGGTTCATCAGATCCATGAAAATAGCAGGCGCGTTGGTTACCCCAAAAGGCATAACCAAGAACTCATAGTACCTGTACCGAGTACTGAAAGCTGTCTTCACCACATCAACTTCCTTCACCTTCACCTGATAATATCCGGATCTCAAATCAATCTTCGAAAATACTGAAGATCCAGAAAGCTGATCAAACAAGTCATCGATTCGAGGCAAAGGATACTTGTTCTTGATCGTGACTTTGTTCAATTCTCTGTAATCAATACACATACGGAGTGTCCCATCCTTCTTCTTCACAAACAGAACAGCTGCTCCCCAGGGCGAAACACTAGGACGGACAAAACCTCTGTCAACCAACTCCTGAAGCTGAACTTTCAACTCAGAAAGTTCTTTCGGTGCCATCCTGTACGAAGCTTTTGATATAGGAGCGGTACCTGGAAAAATATCGATAGAGAACTCCACATCTCTATCCGGAGGTAAACCAACCAACTCCTCAGGAAAAACATCAGCAAACTCCCGTACTACTGGGATCTCAGAGACAGAACCAACCTCCAGGTTCAGATCCCGCACCGAAGCCAAAAACACTGGACATCCTTTCTTCCACATCTTGCTTACCTCCAACACAGAAAGCAGACTGGAGAGAACACCCCGTAAGCCCTGAAATACACATCGCTCTCCAGCCATAAGCAAACTCACTTGCTTCTTCAGACAATCAATCTGAGCTTCATACTGACTCAGCCAATCCATACCAAGAATCACATCATAAGACGAAATCGGTACCAAAATCAGACTTGCTTTCCACTTCTTGCCAGAAATGTCAACCTCACACAAGCAAAACTTCCGAGCAATCAAAGGATTTCCAGCCGGTAAAATCACAGACAAAGAAACCGGTAAAACCATCGAATCCAAATGTAAAGTCTCAAAACACCGCTCGGACAGAAAAGAGTGACTGGCTCCAGAATCAAACAAAACACGACAGGGCTGATCAGAAATGTAAATCGTACCTGTCACAACATCGGGGGCATCTCGAGCCTCCTGCTGACTCAAGCTGTAAACTCGGGGCTGCACTGGAGCTGGAGCTGAAGCAACAGAACTACTGGGTTCCCTCTGACTAACAGTCGGTGGTCTCCGTGGTACAGAACTAGAACCACCACCTCTACCAGCAAATCCCTCAGGACGCGGAGGAACAGTCCTCGGTCTCCCTGCTGAACCAGCAGGTCTAACAGAGCCTTCAGATCGAAACTCAGAACGCCGATCAAATCCCATCTGTGGACACTCTGCAATCCGATGTCCTGGCTGACCACATCGAAGCACAGACCAGCCATCCTGTAGCACTGGCCAAAGTGTCGTCGTCCACAGCTCTGGCACACAGGTGCCGTACTAACAGAACCAGAACTCGTCGTACTAGTAGCAGTACCAGACGACCCTCCACTCCTCCTGGAGTCGCCATATCCCGAACCAGATCCAGATACAAATCTCCTCTTCCCAGAGGAACCACTGCCAGATGCCTCGCCTCCCAAACCTCTTCCTACTCGCAGTCCACCGCTGCTGAGTAGATGTCATGTCGTTCTCTATCAGACGAGCTCGCTCCACAAGCTCAGAGAAGTCAGTGATCCGAAATGGTATCAGGGGCTGCCTCAAAGTATCTCGTAATCCCCTCAGAAATCTGTAGCACCTCTCAGCAGTAGTGCTAACCAGCTGCGGAGCATACCTGGCTAATGCAGTAAACTCAGCCTCGTACTGCATCACCGTCTTACTCCCCTGAACAAGCCTCAAAAAACTCTCCTGCATCTGCTGCCGTGCAGAAGGGGGAACAAACCAGTCTCGAAACACCTCAGTGAACTCTTCCCAAGTAATCAAAGAGTTCAATCTGCCCTGAAATCTGGCTGCTTGCTGGCCTTCCCACCAGTGTTCAGCCTCTCCATCCAACAGAAACACTGCTAACGGGACCTTCCTATCCGCAGGACACTGCATTCCGTCGAAGGTCTTCTCCAATCTTCTCAACCACTCCTCGGCTGCTCTGGGCTCAACAGCGCCCTCAAATCTCGGAGGTTTCAACCTCAAAAACAACTGCAGATGTCTATCAATATCCTCAGATCGGACGGTAGAAGCTCTGCTCTGAGTCTCTCGCTCATCATCTGAGCAACAAGCGTAGCAAACTGAGACAATGTATCAGCACCGGCCACTGGGACTGTACTCCCCACTGGTGTTGCCTGACTGGCACTTTACCCGTCTGTCATGTCTGGGTCTGGCTGATCCATACAGAAAAATCCAGAAAATTCGGAAAACTATCACAAAAACAACACAATAAAAAGCCAAACAAACCAAAACTACCCCCCCAGACAGACTCACTACAGATCACTTCCTATAGCTCTGTCTTACAATCCAACCAAATTCCAAAACCAATGATCTGATACCACCAAAGCTTGTCATGACCCGACCCGAAACGGATCCCGCCCCGCACTGGGCCGCGACCAGCTTAACGAACTAACCAGGATCTGGCTTTGGAATTTGCTTACTAAACTGAATCTTCCAAATATTATACAAAACAGACCAGAGCTACTAAAAATATCAAATGCAGCGGAACAAATCATCTATATTTTTTTTTTTTCTTTTTCCTCAAAACAATCATCTACAAATACAGTACATGGCTGACAGAAAAATAAAGCAGAAAGAGCCATGACTGTACAAAAATCAAAAAGTACAAAAGTACCTATCACAGATCAGACTCTGAACTCTAGTCCAAGACCTCCTTCCCTTTCCCAGAACCTGAAAACCACCAGAAAGCAAGAGTGAGCTCAACAGCTCAGCAAAGCAACAAACCTCCAATCAAAATTCTCAGAGTCTCCAAAACCAAACACATCAGACCCAAATCCGTACAGAAATCAGAACAGAATCGGACATATATCAAATCAGAGACAGATCAGAACGGAACAGATCAAATCAGACAGAACTGTACGGAAACAAGAGTCATATCAAATCAGAAACAGAACAGATCAGACATATCAGATTAACAGAATCAAAATTGTACCGAAATCAGAAATTCAGATCATATCAGAACAGAACAGTAACAGAAAATAAAAATCATATCAGAATCAGAAATCATCATATCAGAATCAGATAGAATCATCATACAGATCGGAATCAGATTCATATCGTATAGAAATCAGAATCAGATTTGCTTACAGAACAGATACGGAAATCAGAATCATATCAAATCAGATATCAGATATTTAATTAATAGCTAAACTAAACTAAACAGAATCACTACGGATTCTGACCCTTATGTCTCCCTTGTGCTCACGGCACCAGAAATTCTCTGAGTAATTAATAGCTAAGCTAAATGTGCTCACGGCACCAGAATAATAGAATTCATCGGATCCGGAACAGAAACAGATATTTCTCCAACTTTGAGCTCATCTAAGTTTTCCCCAGACACTAACTGAATCTCATAGGATCCAGGCCCCTTATAACTCCCTTTTTATAGCATATACATATAGCATATTAATTCAGAAGAAATCCGGACAAATTAGAAATCAGACAAAAATCGGGCAGCACAACGGCAGTGTACGAAATTTACACAATTTTTCCTGAAAATCACAATTTATCAAATTTGCACAGAATATAGATAAGAACATTTCAGAACATTTATTCTACTGCCACAGCATTTAATATTCACACAGAAAAATACAGACGGAATAAAACATCGTCAAATCAAAACGATCCGGACAAAAATCTCCGAAATATATTCAAAATGTGCACACCCGGCACGTCAACAACATACAGAAAGTTACGCGGTAAAAATGAAACCAATCAAAAGATACGGACGAAAATCACTAACGGAAACAAAATCCGAACAGAAAATACCGCCAAACATGACGGTTCTGAAAATTGAGAAAGACGGAATGTGCCTTACCTCACGTACAGCAAATTCCTGATCAATCTCTTCGGACGAAAACAGCTCGGCGTCGCCCAAAAATCCACTTTTCCACTTTTTCCTTCATTTTTCTCTCTCCTCAGCTTTTTCTCTCTCTTCAAAATATCTCATTTCTATATATATCCAGATTGATCGTCCTGGACGATCGAGCTTCGTCCTGGACGATCTCAACTTTAAATGAACTTCGTCAAGATGAGATTAATTATCGTCTAAGGACGACTTGGGCTCTGGAAAATTTTCGTCCAGACGATCCAACATTTCGTCCAGACGAACCATACAGACAGAACAGTTGTCCTTGAACAACCTGTACCGATCGTCCCGGACAATCCAACTTCGTCCTGGACGAACCTGGATTGGAATCTCCTCTTCAGATGACCCTCTATGTCTTCCTTTAACAATACAAGAAGCTCTAACACCCGGTTCTTGGACAGCAGGAGAATTCTGAACCTCCTCAGCATTGACCAAATCAATTGACTTGTCAAGGTTTAGTACATTAAAACTATTTGTAGAATCCATCTCCACAGCCGCATGAAGCTCTTTAGGTCTCTCATAATTCCTATGCTTCACAAAATCAGCATTTTGGATACCATTGACAAATTTCCTATTAAGCTTTTTAAACTTCACATGCATCCAAGGACTAAATATGTTCTCAGAAGTAGGTAAATCATATTTTCCTTTCACTACATTCGTAGCCTTAGTAGTAGCCTCCCCCTTCTCAAGGCAATCCCTATTCTTTGCTTCTATAATGTTATCCCCTTGCTTCCTCAAATCAGGGCACACTTCCACAACATGACCAATCTTACCACACTTAAAACAAAAAGAAGATATCTTTTCATATTCCACTTTCTGGAAAAAATTACCATATAATCCTTCAATCCAAACTCCATGAGATAAAGTAGAGTCAAGATCTATAAGAACACATGCTCTAACAAATTCCCGCCTTCCTCATTTAAGCAAGTTCCCATCTAGAAACATATGAGTTCCTATCTTGGACACAATCTTAGTAATATTGGTCTCATCCCAACAATGCAAAGGTAAATGAGGCAAACGAATCCAAATTGGAGAGGATAGACCCTTCAAAGACAAAGGAGAAAATTGAGGCGTCCATTTATCCATTCCAATAACGTGATTTCCCACATACCAAGGTCCTCCACTAAGAACTTCCTCCATAGCTAGGGTTGAATGGAAAGAGCACAATATCCATTCAAGACCCAAAGGGGTTAGATGAAAGCTTCCAAATTTACTCCATTGCCTTCTCAACTCAATATTACAAATAGAAAAAGGAAATTTTTTACCAAATACCTTAACAACAAGAGATTTTTGTAGACGTTGAAAATTCTCACATTCCCTATGAGCATTAAGTTTAATAACCCCATAACCTTCTAAATCATCCGAATTAATCTCAACAAAATTTATTCTTATATGTTGAGTTCTCACCCACGCATTTTCCGATTCTACCTTCTGGTTAGCTGCATCTTCCGTCAAAAACTCATAACCACCTGTTGCTTCTAAATAAGAATTCTCAATCGCTTTTTTTTTTAATTCAAACTTTCCTTATTTTCCGCAGAAATAACAAGATTTTCCAGAATTGAAGAAGGGATCAAGAAACGATTAACTTTTAAATTAAAAACTGATGATGTAGATGCTTCGTAGTCATTAGCTTGAGCCTCGGATGCCATTCCCGCCATTGGTGAAGAACGGGTAACCCTAGGGGAACCAATCTTCTTCTTCTCATTTGAAATCTGAACAACTACAATTCCTTTGCCCTTTCCTTCCACCGGAGATGGATCGCAAGCTGGAGGAATGCGACCTTCATCAATTACCAAAGGCCATTGTTTAAACCTTGCGAAATTGGAATCATCTCATTCCACGATGCTTCTACCTTTTGATCCCCAACGAAGGTTAGGAATCCTGGTAGGAAGGGGATTGGAGGTATTCCGGTCATCCGAAGATGATCGGCGACCCTCCGCCACCATAGCGTAGCCAACCGGAAAATAGGGAATTTTTGAAAAAATGAGTTTTCTCTCACTAAAATCCTGGAGCTTCTCTCTCTAAAAACCCAGCCGTTGGGAGGACATGATAAAGAGGTAAGGAGAAAGTGGACATCCTTGTCTAAATCCACATTTAGACTCAATCCAATTAGAGTATTTACCATTGATCAATATGGAAAATTTTGGATTCATAACACATTCCATAATAAGAAATGAAAATTTTGATGGAAAATCAAACCAATGAAGCACTTGATTGAGAGTTTTCCAACTCATGCTATCATATGCTTGCTCCATATCAACTTTAATAGAAACAAAACCCTTTTTAGATTTGGAAAATCTAAATTTGTGAAAAAGTTCTTGAGCAAGAAGAATTTGATTCGACATAAGTCTTCCTTTTACAAAAGCATATTGAACCTCAGAAATAATCTTTGGAAAAAGATTATTCATTCTATTTAATAACATGTTGGCCACAATTTTGTAGATTGTAGAAATAATTCCTGCAAAAGTCTCTTCTTCTTGTAGCATCAAAATATTCTTTTTAAACTGTTTTTCAACTCAGTTAAGCTTTTATGCTTGTCTTTATTCCAAAAAAAATAGAGCTTTTAAGGAACGTCTAAATTTAATGTTCAAAATAGAGTCTGCATTACCTCCTGAAGGTTTATTCCAAGCAAACCAGACCACCGAGTGAGAAGCTGGATAAGATAGCCAAGTATCTTCAAATCTCAGATTGCAGTTTTTATGAACATTAGGAGAAGAAATATTTAACATCACAGAATGATGGTCAGATGCAATACGGGCTAAATGTTTAACCACCGCAACTTTTAAGTGATTTTAGGCTGTGCAGTTAAGAATGCAACGATCTAATCTTTCTAGGATCCGAGCCTTACCTAATTTATTGTTACACCATGTGAAATTGGGACCAATAAATCTAGTTTCATGAAAAACACAATCTCTCATGAACGAAAGCATGTCTTGAGCTCCTTGTGTCAAAGAAAAAAATTTTCCCCTTTTTTATCACCTTGAGATAAGATGCAATTGAAGTCTCCTCCCATGACCATAGGAAGTTTAGACGATTTATATTTCTCCAAATTGTTCCAAAGGATTCTTCTCTCACTACTATCTGTGCTGCCATAGATAGTGGCTATAATCCAAGACATTTTTTTTGCAATGTTTAATTCTCCCATTACTAGTTAATTAGAAGTTTCCATGACAGAAAACCTGGCCAAATCCGACCTCCAGCATACTATAATGCCACATGATAAGCCTCTAGCTGGAAATAAATAGAAATCCCATAAGTCTCCTATGAATATTTTGAACTCCAATGAATCTATAGAAGAAATTTTAGTTTCAATAAGACCCACAAAAATTGCATCATTATCCTTTATAATCTCTTTCAAATAACGAGAGGCCTCAGCTTTTCTGGCCCCCCTACAATTCCAGAATATAATTGAGCTCATTTTGGAATAGAAGTGGGAAAAGACCCACTACCTTTCCTTTTGATCAATTCTCCTTTTTTGAGTTTTGAAGGTAATCTAACATTACCCAATGATTTCAATTCCTTTTGAAGTTTGAATTTGGTATTAGCTGGAATCCTTGTTGTGAATGGAGTAGGAGATACCTCTTTGCCATCTTCAATACTCTCTTTATATTTATTATCACCATTGTCTTCATTAAAAATTGGAGAAGCAATAGATTGATTGGTAGTATTCATTTTATTGAATGAATCTGGAATCAAAGTAGACTTGGTTCCTGTACCATCCATCAATTCCTGCTTCCTTTCTTCATTAGTAATCAAAGACATAGCTTTTGAATTCACCACATTTCCCTCTTCATTCACATGTTGCAGTAATGAGAATATGTTATTATTCTCAATATCTTCAGGAATCTCCATATTTATAACTTCTTTAGGTACCAAATCAGCAGAATTGCTGACAGAATTCAGATCAACCTTTTCCACCTCCAGGTTCTTTTTTTCTGTTTGAATAATAAGATCAGACTTATGATAGGGTATACCTAAGTTCGCAAGTAATCCATTAGGATTTACTTGAGTTCACAAGCAACCCTTCCCCTCTGTAGTAATTGAAATAGAAGAAGAATTATTCTTCTCCAAGCAGCCATCCTGAAGACTGTCCAGAACATTAAAATTGTTCTTCAAAGAAGTTACAAAATTATGTATTTTAAAATTATTGTGTGATTCACTGGACAACGCTGGCGAGCTGGGGCCTATGGTGGAGCGCGAATTGGAGAGCAGCGGGAGCAGATGGTTGTGTAAATGAATTTTTTTTTGCATAAAATTACCGGCGCATAAAACTTTCGACGTAAATATTTTTCCAGCAGAAATTTTGTCGGAAATGCGCCAGAAATATTTGCGACGCATTATTTTGCGCCGGAAGTCTTTTTACGACGAGCGTGAAACCGACAAAAATATTTCCGCCAGAAATGCAATTTTCTGACGAATTTTGGCCATTTTCCGACGAAAATGTCCGCCGAAAAATGACATTTTTCATGTAGTGGGATCATCTATCCAAACCAATACTATTTCCTCTAATGAACCAAGGACCTCCTTCAAGTATTTCTTCCACAGCATCAAGATTGGTAAAAGAGCATAAGATCCATTCAAGACCCAAGGTTGTAAGATGAAATTTCCCAAATCTAGACCATTGTTTTCGGAGCTCTCTACTGTAGACTGGAAATGGAATATTGCTTCCCAGGACTTTGATAACCAAAGAGTTTCTCAAAACGTGTGAATTAACATTTTCAAGATCTAGATTCATAATAACAGCAATCCCGACATTAGTAACAGGAGTAGAACTCAAATTGTAATTGAGTTTGATGTGCTGTGTCTTCTTCCAAGCATTAGGAACATTATTTGTAGCACCATAATCTGAGTTCTTTTCCATAACTTCACAAGAAACCTTCTCACCAATTACTGTTTGCTTGAAATTCTTAGCCGGCAAATCAGAACTGAGATCAGAAGGATTCTTATCATTATAATGTGAAGAATTGTTAATAAAATTCTGGTTATTCATATTTATCTCTGGCCACAGGTCAGAGATTGCATTTGAACAACTAAATTTTTTAATAAAAATCTCCACATTTGATGATGAAGCCTCCACATCATTAGATTTCTGATTTAGATCTGCGTTAGAATTCTTAAGGCTCAGAGTATTGTAAGTAGGAAGATTCAAAATACCTTTGCCTTTGCCTATCATAAAATCAACAGTCTTCTTCAAAAGATATTCGCTTACCTCTCTGATAATCAGAGGTATTACAGAATTATTGAAATGAATGATATCTTCAACCAAGTGCGGGATCGAATCATCCACTATACTGATTCGTTCCTCCAAACATTCAGTAATGATAGACGCACCGACCGATGGTCGGTGGTCCTCCTCCGTTATCGCCAAGAGCCGGCGGTGGAGGTAGCAGAAAAATCAGGAATTGAAAATTCAAAAAAATCTCAACCCAAAGAGCACTTGAGAATTAAAAAAAATGAAGCCTCGGATTAGGGAAAGAGACCAAAATAATTACAAAAACAAGCACTTAAAAGTTAATTTTTTTAGGTTGGACTACTTAATCAATAATATTTAGTACTAGGTGACTCAAGCTTACAAGGCTATTAACTTAGCCCAAATGAAGGTGAAATAAACTTCATGGCCTTAGTAAACAAAAAAGGTAGTAATAATTTAACCATTAAAATACTCTTAAACTAAGATTTAATATACTAATATGTAAACTCAAATATTATCTTTTCCTTTGACCATTAACAAACTTGAACACTATAGAACTTCAATAAACTACACTTTTTAGGACCTACCTTAACCATAAAACCTTCAACACACACTTTAGATAGTTTGCTAGGACAACCAACTCTAGTCTAGGCTAGGATAGTGTTTACTTTTATTATTGTGTGTCGGGCTTTTTGAGTTTTCATTGCATGCTTTGATTAAAAATTGGTCGATGTGAATGTTTATTTACTTTAACTATAATATATAAATTGATGTGATGGATGGTAATTTTCCCTTAAGTTTATGATTGATCTAGTTGCTCATTGAGTTTTCTACAGGTGGTCACGCTCGTGCAGGGCATTAAAAAGCAGGCTAAAATAATAATAAATATAACTAGTACAAGTGCTTCAGCTGTTTAGCCCCCAAATAATAAAAGCATGAACAAGTTTGTTTACTTATCCAATTCAATATATATACATCAACAACAACATCAAGCCTTTATCCCACTACGTGGGGTCAACAACATGAATCCAATTCTATATATATATATATATATATATATATATATATATATATATATATATATATATATATATATATATATATATATATATATATATATATATATATATATATATATATATATATATATATATATATATATATATATATATATATATATATATATATATATATATATATATACATGTAGGAGAGTTTTCACTACTTGAGATTTATTTGATTTATAATATACTAAGGATAACCCTGTAGGAGAGTTTAAATTTTTTGCTTTAATATCAATGTAATTTGTTTAAAGTTAGGAGTTGTGAAAGTTAGTCATTGAGTTGAGATACATGTATCAAAGGTTGGATTCCAAAGAGGAAATGAACCTTTAACAGGACATTCATTTTCCATTTAGAAGCCCAAAATTTAGATCATTTTAATACCCAAAGTGAAAAGAAAAAACCTCCCCTTTAGAGGAAGAGTTTTTATTTTTCATTTGGGTATCCATATATGACGAATATAAGGGGCTCAAAGAGGAGAAAAATGTAGAGTGGAAGATAAAGATTATCTTACTCAAACTCAACTTGTGCCATTCCTAGGACTAGAATCTGGGTTTGTGGTTAGTGGAGCCTTTCCACTTTAATTTATGTAATTTTTGGGTTGTAATAAATAAGCAATTTTCATATGGACATTTCTTTAATTAATTTAATCTTATTGATGTGTTTAATTAAATTTGATTGAGATTTAATTTTGCTTAGTTTTCATAGTTATTTTGGTGATTTGTATATCATTTTTGTTTTAGCCTGGATACGAGGAGGCTCGTGAGGGTATGCTCAAAAACATTTTCTTCTTAAATTTAATAAAAGGGTTTAGGCCAACATAGAAACTTTAACAATCTAAGAAGTATGCATATGACCCCCGAGTCAGTGTAATCATATTAATTACTTCTCTTCCTTATTAAACACCTTCCCGCCTAAGGGTTTTAGCATACTACCTTGCCTTTGAGGGTATAAATCTATCCAGGGGATGTTGTACAATCTCTAGGAAAATTTTTTTTTAAGCCTTTTTCAAAGAAACTACAACAATTTATTTTATGCTTTTAATCGAGTCAATTAGCATGCATTATACTAAAATTAATTAAAAGAGTCTAAATTTTAATTACATTTGTATTAAGCATTTTCATCACATATAAGTTAAGGGACCAGCTAGGATCCACTCTAGATGTTAGTCATAACTCTCAAAAACTTTAATTACAATGTCCCTACCACTCTTTTATAAAGATCAGACACATGGATTTTAAATCGACGAGGTGGTTAGCTGGTTCCCCAATCTAAGCTAGGGTAAGTTCATATTTTATACTGCATTAGCTAGGTTTGGGCCAACATTGATCAGTACCTAAAATAGATTTAAGATCTGAGGAAGATTTTCAATTGTAAGATTCCAACCTCTAGGAATATAATCCTAAATTTCTAATAAATCAACCAACTCAAATTAAAATATCTCTTAATAAAAAAATTTAAAGCACAACCCCTAGATTAGGTCAGGGCACTTCTAAATTATTTTAGAATCTCCAAGTGCTTCCTACCCCTCCCCTTTGACTCTAAAAATAAGTGTTCCAACTTGATGCATTCCCTATTCAAATTATGATTCAACCTTCTTTGATAACACTCTTAGAAGTTTTCCAAACAAAATTTCCCATTATTTTAATCGAGAGTTTTAGTAGGAAACTTTGGTTTTCTATATTGTAATTAACTATGAGGGCTTCTGCTTGTAGGAGATTTAGGACCCATATCCACCATTCTTTTTTTTTTTAAAATTAATTAATCTCCTTTGGGAAATAAAAATCAATGATGATCATTATCATCAAGTTTGAACAATTGCTAATAAATGGCATTTTCTTCCTTTAGGGAGATATATGCTAATAAATGGTATTTTCTTCCTTTAGGGAGATATATCATTTGTTGATTGAACTTTAAATATGAAATTAACTATAATTCATCTAGATTATTATAGTTAGATATTCAATCGAACCACACTTTGGCCCTTTGGGACCAAATACGGTTTTTTCTTAAATCTCGTTATAATATTCAAGATGGAATTTGCAATTCAAAATCTAAACCCCATTTTTAAAATCTTTTTTTTCTACCTCTCGTGGTAGTATATATTTTTTGATGGGATGTTTGATTTTAGAATTAAAATTGAAATTTAATTTTAGATTCCTCAAAGAAGATTAACTTTTTCAAAAACCCCTTTAAACTCTAGATAGATGGCCGATGATTTTGGTAGAGGTAATATCAATATTATAATTTTTTATGACCTATGGATGTTAGCCAATGTGGTACTCATTTAGCGAGAACTATATTTATTATAAACTGGCTGACCATGTGGATCGTAGAATATCTACATTAGATATACTACCAAGGGCTTCTTTTTGTGAATCTCCCAGAGTCTCTCTCAGTGTCACACTAGTTTTCTATCTTCATATATTTTAGATGTATCCATAGACAAATTGACATGTTGGCTTCAGTTAAGTAGGGGCCCTTAGAATAATTACTTAGCCCTTCTTTCTTTAGATCTTTAGAGCATTACTTCATCGACTTACACTAATATACATCATTGCCATCTCTTCGTCGTCTTTTTTTTGCCACCAATATCACCTTAGTTCCTAGCATTTTTTTTTTTTTGTATATTCTCAGCATTCATCATTGTTTCAATCAAACATGAATATAATATTTATTCTATATATTTACAGGTGTCATTTTATGATTTTTTTGGGCTTTAGATTCACCAACTTTAATGACTTTGTTGCCTCAGATTCTACAGTTGTTCTTTTCCAGGTACACCCTCTCTTTTTTTCATCTTTTACTTTACTTTTTTCTTTTTTCATCTTTCACTTTACTTTTACACTGCTCATTTTATACATAAATTGATGCCTCACTATCTTGTGCAGGTCCGTATAGGAATAAATACCAACCAGTTTGCTTCCACAAGAGGCTTCACTTCAGGTACAATTTTACTTTATTAAGTTACATAGCTTTTTTCTTTGTTTTTAGTTGTTCACTGGTACCTTTGTTGCTCTGCATAGGTTTAAGGAGGAGCAGGTTACAAGTCAGTTAAATACTACTGGAGACCTCAGTTCAAGTACACCTTTCTTTATGTAAATTTATATATGCATGTGTAGTCATTTCTCTTCCTTTCTATTGATGCTTTTGTTTCATTATGCAGGTTCTAAACTTATAGAATACTCAACCATTGGAAGGAATAGATCCGGGCTATCAACTTTCTCTTCGAAGATTGATTTAAGAGATATATTTAGACCTCAATGAAGGATAATATACTCCCCCCTTTTGTGCAAGCTTGTAAAAAGATGTAAAATGCAAAATTTTATATATAAAATTTGAATAAATAAAATAAAATAATTTTATGATTTCAGTAGTGGCTTATGTGGTTGTTATGCTCATAACTTTAGACCGTCATTTGAATTAGCAATTTCATTTTCTTCATAACTATGGTTTGAGTTTTTAGGCTTTGGTTCCTTCTACCTTGTGCTTTGTGTGGCACATATTGGAGAAAGATTACTTGATTTTTCTTTATTAATTTTCCAGGAGATTTTGTTTTTTGTCATCCCTTTGCTTCTTGCTTTGGCAGGATTAAAGAAGGAGAAAATGTTGATGACCTAAACTCTTTAGATTTGTATTAGGTCAGTGGAGAAAGGTCATCAATCTAGAGCTTTAAGTGTAGCGAACTTATTGATAATGGAATACTCTTGGTTCAGCTCTAACCTTCGTGTGAACTCTGGGATAATTTTATTGTTCCTTTTCTTTATGGTTTGACATACTTATTGAAGAATAATTTCTTTAATCCTCACTATGTGCTTTATGGATTTGTTAAAGGATTTGTAGGTTTCGAGTTTGATTAGTATGACTGGATATAGGTAATACTTTGACCCTTAACCAATCAAGAGTACTTCAATTTAGGTTACTTGAACTTATCATATTGGGTGAGCTAGAATATAGCGGCTCTTATGATCCGACAGCTGAGATGTGGATTCCCCTACTACATCCTTCTTATGGCATATTGAGTAGATGGAGCTACCAACAACTTGGCCATGATGAGTCTGACCTCTTACGCCCATTTAGATATTAAATTTAAGTAGTTGATAAATACACTCCCAAGCTAGGTTTGCTGAAGTTTATAGATTTGAAGTCATCCTTCGTAGTTTAAGATCTAAGAGTATATGCATATTTGGTAGTTGTTGATTGAAACTCATTCTTCCCAATAGAACTTTAACTCTCTAGTTAATTAGGAGAAACTTATGGACTATGACTACTGGATCTTGTCAAGGAAAATAAACCTTCATGCTTATAATAATCCCTACTAACTGGATGACAAAGTGGGGGTTCCTTTACTATATATTTTTTTCTGGCTTATTGAGTAGATGGAGCTGCCAGCAATTCAATTATATTTAGGCTTGTTGAATCCAGACTCTTTCACCCTTTTGAACCTTAAGCTTCATGTTATTAAAAAACTTTAATGCACTAGCTTGACTCGTTGGGGTTGTTACTCTTAAAAATCTTCTTTCCTAACCTCTAAAATCTTGCTATATTGGAGAAGGCGATATCCTAAACTTTTAATAAAAATCACCTATATGCATTTGAAAGAAAAGTCTCCAAATTCTGTTGTTTGAAGGAATATTTATATTTGATTATTTAAATATTTATTTAGAGATCTCGATGTGAAGCATGATGTCGAGCTAAATAAATATTTAAAATATCCCTATCTTATAGGAAGAAGAAAATAATTTTTATATTTTAGGATTTTAAATATTTATTTAAGGATCTCTATACATTGTACGATGTTAAAAAAATAAATATTTAAAATTTCCCATAAGTTGCACTGAGATTTTAGATCAAAATGACTCTTGTCTTACAGCAAAAATTTTGTTGGGTATTTAAAATGCATTCTTGTACTACACAAGAGAATTATAAAATATATCGTATCCATGTCTATAATTATGTATAAAGTATTTTAACTATTACATAGTATAATGAATGTATAATTTCATCAAGCAAACTTTATGCATGGTACTTCTTCAGGTATCGATTGTTGATCGGAGACATGGTTCTCTAACCATTCATGTTGAAAAGTTAATAAACTCCTCTATGGTACACCTTATCGATGATAAAAGGGCCCCCCAGTTGGACTCAAACTTTCCACCAATTCTTCGGTGCAGGATAATTAGCCTTCTCAACACCAGGGCTAACTCCTTTCTTAAAATACTCAGTGGTGCACCATATGGTCAAATGATTTAGCCATCCTTGCTCGATAGATTTATAGATTTTGTTGGGCATGTAATCTAGTTTCATCTAGCAAGTCAATGTCTCAAATCTATTTTCATGACTTATGTTTTGATGATTGACAAATACTATTGATTCTCTTGGACTGCCTATTACTTCTAACTTTTTAGGAATCGAAGATCGGACGAAAAAACGAAGCCAGTTCAAGATTGCGTAGGTCTAGGGTTGAGTCGGTATGTATTTTGTTTTTCTCTTCTTGAGTATATTTGTAATGGTCTCTCTAAGTAACCCTACACACACACTTGAGAGACTTAGAATTTCTGTTTTTACTCATATTGGCCAGGATGATATTTACATCGTCCTGGACGATCAGGCTTAAAACAGAAAGTCTAAATAAGGATTCTTAATTAAGGCAGCCGTCATTAACAGATCGTCCTGGACGATACGTGTATCGGCCAGGACGATAAGCTCAAAATAGAAAGAAGTTACCGCCATAGATAATTAAGGTATACTGTATTTTTTTAATAATCCACTACAGGAAAACCCGTTAATACCGGCGGACTAAATCCGCGGGAACACATAGATAATCTGAATGAACCATAAGTTTCCGGCGCACGTTTCGGCAGAAATGCATACGCCAGTTTCGTTCGCGTCGATAAATTTGTTCCGACGAATATAATGTGCCGGAAATCTTTCCGGCGCACTTTCCGATGCCTTACCGGCGTAAAACATCGGATTTGGTGCCGACGACTTACAACCGATAAATTTTGGTGCCATAGCACCGATAAGTTTCTGTCGGATTGTCCGCCGGTAAGTAACCGACGGACAAAATGCCGCAAGGTCGCCGTAGACAACCCATGGCTTTGTTTGCAGCGCAAAATTGGCGCCAGAAAGAAGCCAAGGAAATGGCGCCGGAAAATGCGCCGGTAGTTGCTGGCGTAAGGAAGACGTCGATACATCCGATACAATTCATTGCATCGTTCTTTCCGACAGTTTTCTGGCGTATAATCAGCCGAAAACCTATAGCATTGACAAAAAAAATTTCCTTCCCAGCCAAGAAATCAAATTTCCACACCTGCAAACGAATACAAATAACAATTCCATAACATTTCAATAGTAACATTTCAACAAATCAACATTTTATAACAAATTCACAATAATTTCACAACAGTTTATAACATAAAAAGAAACTGTTCAATAGTAACAATCAACAAAAAACATCAGATTAAAAGAAACTGTTCAATAACACATGTTCACAGAAATAAACAAGTTCATGTAAACTAAATTAAACTACTCTGACTCCGTGGACTCCTCCTCAGGTGGAGCTACGTCTTTTCCACTCAGCTGATCCCTCATCTTGCGCATTTCATCCAACAACTGATTGTGTTGCTCTGTACTTATTTGAATCTGTGCTTGCAGCTAAGCTTGAATCTGTGCCTGCAGCTGAGCTTGCCAATCAGCTTGTGATTTCCTTACTTGTTCTAGCTCAGCTTGAAGGGCACTTATTATTGAGCTTGTAAGGAGTCATGAGAAATGGATGCAAAGTTGGATGCAGTAGAGGAGGTCATCCCCTCGTATGTCTGTGCTTGCGCACCTAAGCCATATACTCTACCATGCTGCATTCCTCTGACGGCCTGCGAACAGATGCGATACTCAGAATACTCCACAGAGCCACCAGAAGAGCCCTCACCTGATGCGGCATGAGTCTCTCAAAGTCGTGTATAATCCTCCTGTGAAAGTATAATGGATGTTCATATGACCAAACCATCTAAGGCGACTTTCTCTAATCTTATCTTCCATTGGAGCTACTCCAACCTTTTCACGTATATGCTCATTTTGCATCCTATCTCTAAGGGTCCAGCCACTCATTCACCTAAGAATCCTCATCTCTGCCGCATTTAACTTAGTATTATATATGCTTCTTTTTTAGTGGCCAACATTCGGCACCATAAAGCATTGCAAGTCTCACCACCATCTTATAAAAATTTCCCTTAAGTTTGAGGGGGAATTTTCTATAACACAATAAGCACGATGCATTCCTCCACTTCAATCATCCAACTTGAATTCTACTAATAATTTCCCCATCTATTTCACCATCGTTTTGAACAATAGATTCGAGATATCTAAAACATATACTCTTTTTAATGACTTGATCGATCAAAGTCACAATCCCTCCACTATATCTATTAGTACTAAAATTACACTCCATATATTCGGTTTTAGATATACTCAAATGGAAACCTTTAGACTCTTAGGTTTACTTCCATAGTTCAAGTTTTCCTTCAACTCCCTCTCTAATTTTTTCAACAAGAAGAATATCATCAACAAAAAGCATGCACCAAGGTACATCCTCTAGCAAATGTCTAGTGAGAACATCCATGACTAAAGCAAAAAGATATGGACTTAAGACTGATCCTTGATGTAACCCAACCGAAATAGGAAAAAATAACGAAACAAAATACCTTCCGTTCCGTCGGCGAAGAGCGAACCTCGGCGGCACGCGAGCAGGAAAGAGAGGAAGGGATGCTCGGCGAACTCTAGTGACCGTCAACGGTGAAGTCCGGTGACCGTCGGCGACGTCAGTCCATAGCGAGCGACGGATGGCGACGAGCGAAACATGCAAGGTGAGAGAAGGGAATGAAACGAATGAGTGGCCAGAGGGGTTCGGTGTCGAAAAATAGGGCATTCACTGGCGGACGTTCCGGTGGAGTATCCAACGGAAATAAGAACCGCTGTAACGTGCGACGAAAATAAGTCGTTAAGTTTAAATAAGCCGGCTGAAGTTCCGTTGGTAACGTTCGCCGGTATGTTTCCGCCGCAACGTGCGACGAAATAGGTTCAGAGCTCATTTTACCGACGCATTTGCCGGCGAATGGGACGCCGGAAGATTTTCGTCGTATTCTGCGCAGGCAAAATGCGTTGTAATTTTTCCGTCGTAAGAATCAGGAACATTCCGCCGTTACCTACGCCGTTCGTACCGGCGCAAAAAAAATCCGCCAAAAAATTTGACGGTATTCGCATGTTTTCCCGCAGTGATCGGACGGGACGATATTCACAAATTATGCCATAATTGATCAGGAAACCAAGGGAGTAATTAAGGATGATTGATACGATCATATCATCATGGACGATCGCAGGATCAGCCAGGACGATCTATTCAAAAACCTTGGTTACTTCAGGACGATAAATATCGGCCAGCTCGAATTCAGGGCGATGCTCTGGACGATTTTCCTCTGATTTGAACTGATCGGCCGGGTTGATCGTGATATCGGCCTGGACGATCAAGCCAATTTTAAATCGTCCAGTTTGCATTCAGGGCGATGCTCTGTCCGATCTTCTGAGATTTGTACTGATCGGCCAGGCCGATGTCCATATCGGCCTGGACGATATTGTCGGCAACTTGAAATTAATGAGCTCCTTTGAAGCTCTTCTATTTAAGAGTTCTTGTTCAACATTTTGAACAATCTTTTGCTGCTGCCTTGACCTGAGAAGGCCTTGAGGAGAGAAAGAGAGAGAGGGAGAAAGAGAGGATCTTGTGAGGGGGAGCTTGTGAGGGGATTCACAAGGGTGCTTCAAGGATTGTTCTGCTTCTTCTTCATCTAGAGTTTCTTGTCAGTGGAAGGGTCGGTAGAGGTAAGGTTTTCAGTACTGGATTGTGGTTCTCTGCCAGCTTTAGGAGGAAGCAAACAGAGATAGGTTCTCTGCCTTGCCGGGGTGGCAAAAAGGACTTCTTTGTGAGGGCTTCTCCGCCTAGCCATGGGGGCTAAAGGAGAGACATGTTTTGTAGTGCAATACTTGGAGGGTGCCTCGAAGGAGTGGACGTAGGTCAAGTTAACCAAACCACTATAAATTTCTGTGTTATTATTTTCTTGCTTCCGCACTTTAATTTCCGCATTATTTTTATCTTGTGGTGTGATTTGGTTTTGGTTTGTCATCTTATTGCTTTTGTTGAAAAGAATTTTTTAAAATACCAATTCAACCCCCCCCCCCCTCTTGGTTAGCTTGGGCTAGTTTTATAGGGCTTAACATCCCTAACAAATTTTCAAGTGGTATCAGAGCGGGATTCAAAAAATTTTAAGTTTGAAAACTTTTTGATTTTGATCCATGGCTAACCTTGGGAATCGTAACACTATGGAAGGGTATTCTATTACCTGACCTCCCCTATTCAATAACCTACCTTTTGATTTTGGGAAAACCCGCATGTCAACATTTTTACAATCTACTGATTATCGCATGTGGATGCTTATCAAAGAAGGTTATACTGCACCTTCTCGTGAAATTAATGGTGTTAAAACTGAAGTTGCTTTTATTGAATGGACTTTCGATGAACGAGATTTAGCTCAACTGAATACAAAATGTTTGAACTGTTTTTTCTGTGCTTTAAAATCTAAGGATTACATGCGTGTCTCCACTTGCAAATCTGGTAAAGAAATATGTGATAAATTGTGTATCACCTATGAAGGAACTAATGAAGTTAAACAATCCCGTTTGAATTTTCTCTTGCATGACTACGAACTTTTTCGCATGAAACTTCATGAATCAATTTTTGACATGTATACTAGGTTTACTCAGATAGTTACTTCACTGCATGCATTAGGAAAAGAACTTTCAAACTATAAAAAAGTAAACAAGATTTTGTGATGCTTGCCTTCGTCATATGATGCTAAAATCACTACAATCACTGAATCTAAGGATTTGAACACTTATTCTATTGATAACTTACTTGGCTCACTCATTGCTTACGAGCAAGGGGTGAATCAAAGAAATCTTGATGCAGGTGAGAAGAAGAAGGAGAAAACAGTTGCACTGAAGGCGCACATATCAGATTCTGAATCTTCCGGGTCTGAAAGCGATGAAGTTGCCTTCATCACAAGGCAATTCCAAAGATTTGTAAGAAAGAAGAAAAAGCATCATTGGAGAAAAGGTAAGGATCATAAACATTCAAAAGGATCTTTTGATATTGTTTGTTATGAATGCAGGAAGCCTGGACATATGAAAGCCGATTGTCCTACACTTCAAGATCACTCGAGCAAAGAAAAGGAAAAGGGCGAGGAGAAACCTAAGTTTAGGAAGGACAAGAAGAGAGTTCAAAAGGCATTTTGGGCAGAATCTGATACTGATTCCTCTGAGACTGAACCAGAGGAAGAGACTACAAACCTATGCTTAATGAGGGAAGATCATTTTGAGCAAAGTGATGAGGAAGAGGTATGTAAACCCACCTATGATGAATTGTTTGAAATTTGTGAGAAAATTCATGCATCATATAAAAAACTTAAAAAGACTCATGCTAGTTTAAAGTTAGAACTTTCCAATTTACAAAAAGAGTATGCAATTATTCTCAAAGATCATTCTACGATTGATTCAAATCACATGACTTTACTTGATGAATTTGATGATTTAAATAAAAAGAATTTGGAATTAATTGATGAGCATGTTGTATTGAAAGCTTCACACACCTCACTTGAGTCTAAGTTTAAGAAATCTCAAGGGATAGAAGAAAAGTTGAGGATTGATAATAATGTTTTGGAAAATACAAACTTGAGACTAAAGAACGAATTTGATTCACTTAAAGGAAATTGGAAGACTCCCACTTTTGATTTAAAGCCAAGACCTAGGAAGAGGCATTATAACTCAAACCATTTAAGAAATCCTTTTCCAGGAGTTAGATGTTTTTCATGTGGCATGCTAGGACACATCTCACACACTTGCATTGTTCACCATAGTACACATTGGGTGTGGAGACCTAAGGTGCATGATTCAAAGCATACCATACCTGCATTGCATTCTACTTTTTCTAAGAAGGGGCCCAAACCAGTTTGGGATCCTAAATCTGACTGTTGTTTAGTTTTGCAGGTGTGCTCTCACCAAAGACCTTGTGGGAGCATAGGATAACTGGACATATGAAGGCTCGCAGCTCATAAATGCTTAAACCTGCTGCTTCAATAAATTCTTAAAATGTGTTTTTGTTTCAGTGTGTTTTATTTCTGCTTTGTTGTTGTTTTAATTTGTTTTGTTTTCACTTTGCTTTTATAATTGGTTTTCCATATGTTGAATCTTTTTAAGATTTTAGATTTTGGAGTTTTGAAGATAATGTTTAGCTTTTCTAAAATTGGTTAAAGCGAAAAACACCGTTGATGGTTTCCCTCCTGACCTTGTTTAGTGGTATGATTTTCTTCTCTAAATAAAATTCTAACTCATTTTAGCCAATGGTTTTTGAAACTAAGATTCTTTTTAACTTGCTACAATAATCTATCTTGTACATAATATCCAAAGTTCTTATATATCTTTCAAGTTTTTTTTAAATCTTGCCATTGCTTTTATCACATGATTTTTATTTTGTTTTGTGACTTGTTCTTCCCTATGTTAGAGAGAGAGCTCCTATTCTCTAATATTTGGAGGATATACTCACAACTAAGGGTCTTTTTAAGGGTTTTGTTAAAGGGAATGTAGCTTGAAAGAATTAAGAAGGAAATTGAAAAGATGCAGATTTGAAATATATTTATACACAAAAGTGTATCAAAAATCAAGATGCTCAAAGAGCCAATTCAAAGACAAAAAAAGGGCATAAAATGAGCACACTAAATTCAAGCTACTATCTCTTCTCTAAACTCTTAAAACTTAGAGAACTCATTGATTATTTGATGATTTCAAAGGCTTGATTTCAAATTCCTTGATTGAGACAAATTACTTTGTTTTATTATTTATGAGATTTTTTCTTTGTAAACAAGTTTTGATTGGATCTTCTTTTTGCCCAATTAGGTTTATTCTGAGTTAAGTATTTTTGTTTTTCAAAAAAAAATTTGTGCCATAAAGAACGTCTGATCTAGGGTTAACAGAATCAGATATTTTACCTTTGTCTGATAAGGATTGACTAAACTCCTTAATCTTGTGGAACTCTAAAGTTTAATTATTTGAGAACTTCTCATATGATGCCTTGATAAAAAAAAATAAAAAAATTAAAATTCAAAAATAATCATTTTTTATTTTCATTATTTTTAGCTTTATATTACTGTGTTTTTGTCTGCTTTTATTTTGTTTTATATTTGAGGACCTTGATCATCACCATCTTTTCCTTGGATTTAATTTCCTTGTCACATCGTCCTGGCCGATACCTATATCATCCTGAACGATTAGACAAAATCTCTTCAAATTCCATATGCTGACCTTTTCTGTGCTTATTGTAACTCATCGTCCTGGACGATACGATATCATCCTGGACGATCTGATCGATCTCTGTTGCAATCATGATGATAGTCCTGGCCGATAGAATATTTTGTCTGGCCGATGCATTTTATGTGCATCGTCCTGGTCGATACACTGGATCGTCCTGGATGATCCACGTGTCAGTACGTTTAAATCCTTAAAATCGACCCCGGACGATCCATTATTTGACAATCGGCCTGGCCTATCCATTGTTCATCCTGGACGATACACGTGGCAGAGATTTAAAATGTTTTAACGTCAGTCGGTACGATCAATTATTGTGTATCGTCCTGTACGATACACCTAATCGGCCCGGACGATCTGCTTTTTCAACGGTCGTTCGGATTACCTCCTCGGGATGATCGCCTGTGTCTAATAGTCCTGGTCGATATCTGATTGGCCCGGATGATCAGACCGCCTTTTTGACCAATCAGCCTGTACGCAATTATTGTGCCATATCGTCCTGGACGATTCTGCGATCGGCCTGGACGATATGGTCGTTTCTTTAAATTCTGGCCGTTCCATCTATGTTTTTCACTTCTCATCCCTTCTTCTCTTGTGTTTTCTTGCTAACTCCTTTCTATGGCGGGTGTGAAACGTGTTCGACAAACTTCTGGGAGTTCTTCGAGGGCTAGGATTGACCCTCATTTCAGGGAGGCAGAAGATGAAGCTGCTTACCATCGATACAAAAAATGTGGGATAACTGTCTCCAGAATCATCAATCCTGCCCACATTTCGTTTCCAATAATGGATCTTTTCGCTCACACCTCCCTTTGTTTCATTCTGTCTCTTACTTTCCCTTTTAATACCGAGCTTCTTCAAGAATTCTTCGCAAACCTTCGCATAATTCCTACTTTCACAGCCCTAACCTCCTATGTAAATCGACGCCCCGTCAAAATCACATATCAGGACTGTGTTGAACTTTTACAGCTATCTACCACCGGGGATAAGCTTCACCTAATCGCTTAAGATCCTAACCTTGACTGGTCCACGGTGAATCACTTTCTTCGCCAAACCAATGCACCTTTTCATGTTGGAGAGACTAGCTCTTTAGTCAAAGATGCTAGGACAATCCAACATGTCCTTCGCACCTCTATAATTCCAAAAGTCGGGGACCATATCCATATCACTCCTCTACTTTCCCTGACTACTTTCTACATCATGGCACATAGAGAATTTAATACTGCGGACTTAATTTTTCGGTACATTGATCACTTAACCATAATCCGCGATCCAGGTCATAAGAGAAAACCCAATCTAGCTTTAGGACACCTCATAGCCTATGTCCTTGAAACCAAATACAACCTTCAGTATCCTATTCCACCTAACCTCCCAACTCTCTTCTACTCAAACAGTTCCTTCAGTATCCTTTACAGTACTCGTCTCCACCCTGGGGATGAGGAACCTCGGAGGGCTGGGGAGGAGGAGGCTCCCGCTCCCACTCCCGTTCCTGATCCTGTTCCTCTCCACCAGCACTCACCATTTGATCAGTTGATAGAGAGGTTTGATCTATGGGAGACCCGCTTTGACGCTTACGTTGCTGCACAGGAGCAGCAACATTCTGAGGATATTGCCCGCTACGAGCAGCACCGCACAGAGGATTTAGCCCATTTTGATAGTTACATTACTCACCAGCAGCAGTAGCATGACCAGGACATCGCCTGGTTCAATGCTCAGTTTACTACACTTGCCATCTACTTTCAGCAGCCACCTCCACCACCTCCATCTGATGATCAGGGTCCCTCGTTTTTCTAGTCTGTGTTTTTTGCTGTCTGTTTTCTGTAGTTTGTTTTAGTTTCTATTGTGTTATTTTCTTTTTTCTTTTATGTGTCTAGGACCCTCTTTTTGTGATGACAAAAGGGGGAGTAAGTTATGGTAGGAAAAGTTGATTTGCTTGTAATTTTTGAAATTTTAATGAACTGCTATTTTTTTTTTTTGAGTTTTTCCTACTTTTATTTGTCATCATAAAAAAGTGGGAGATTGATGCAAATCTATTTTCATGACTTATGTTTTGTTGATTGACAAACACTATTGATTCTCTTGGACTGCCTATTACTTCTAACTTTTCAAGAATCGAAGATCGGACGAACAAACGAAGCCAGTTCAAAATTGTGTAGGTCTAGGGTTGAGTCAGCATGTACTTTATTTTTCTCTTTTTGAGTCTATTTGTAATGGTCAAAGAGACTGATGCTAAGTAACCCTACACACACACACTTGAGAGACTTAGAATTTCTATTTTTACTCATGTCGGCCAGGACGATATTTACACCGTCCTGGACGATCAGGCTTAAAATAGAAAGTCTAAATAATGATTCTTAATTAAGGCAGCCATCATTAACAGATCATCCTGGATGATACGTGTATCGGCCAGGATGATAAGCTCAAAATAGAAAGAAGTTTTCGCCATAGACAATTAAGATATACTGTATTTTTTAATAATCGGCCAGGACGATCATTGATCGGCCGGGACAATATTCATAAATTATGCTTTAATTGATCAGGAAATCAAGGGAGTAATTAAGGATGATGATATGATGGATGATCATATCGTCCTGGACGATCTATTCAAAAACCTTGGTTACTTAAGGACGATAAATATCGGCTAGCTCGAATTCAGGGCGATGCTCTGGACGATTTTCCTCTGATTTGAACTGAATGGCCGGGACGATCGTGAGATCAGCTTGGACGATCAAGCCAATTTTAAATCATCCAATTTGCATTCAGGGCAATGCTCTGGCCGATCTTCTGAGATTTGTACTGATCGGCCAGGCCGATGTCCATATCGGCCTGGATGATATTATCGGCAACTTGCAATTAATGAGCTCCTTTGAAGCTCTTCTATTTAAGAGCTCTTGTTCAACGTTTTGAACAATCTTTTGCTGCTTCCTTGACCTGAGAAGGCCTTGAGGAGAGAAAGAGAGAGAGGGAGAGAGAGAGAGGATCTTGTGAGGGGTAGCTTGTGAAGGGATTCACAAGGGTGCTTCAAGGATTGCTCTGCTTATTCTTCGTCTAGAGTTTCTTGTCTGTGGAAGGGTCTGTAGAGGTAAGGTTTTCAGCACTGGATTGTGGTTCTCTGCCATCTTCAGGAGGAAGCAAAATGAGATAGGTTCTCCGCCTTGCCGGGGTGGCAAAAAGGACTTCTTTGTGAGGGCTTCTCCGCCTAGCCGTGGGGGATAAAGGAGAGACAAGTTTTGTAGTGCAATACTTGGAGGGTGCCTCCAAGGAGTGGACGTAGGTCAAGTTGACTGAACCACTATAAATTTATGTGTTATTATTTTATTGCTTCTGCACTTTAATTTCCGCATTGTTTTTGTCTTGTGGTGTGATTTAGTTTTGGTTTGTCATCTTATTGCTTTTGTTGAAAAGAATTTTTTAAAATACCAATTCACCCCCCCCCCCCCCCTTAGTTAGCTTGGGCTAGTTCTATAGGGCTTAACATCCCTAACGAACGAACTTTCAGTCAAACCCTTCCATTCTTAGCCAAACATTTTTGGGTGAGATCATGTTGAATAGATAACTTTAGTGGCATTAGCTAAATCTCCACTAACAGCACCATTTCAACCACAAACACCAGTATATATGGAGAGGCTTTAGTTAGCATCTTGTATGTTGTACAATACGCCATAGTGCTTCCACCATCTTAGTGTGCCTTTCTTTATTATTCTTGTCAAGACTCTTTTTCAACAATTTCACCAACCTCGTCTTGAAGGCCTCCACCAAGCCATTTTTCCTTGGGTTATATATGGATAAATATCACCAATCAATTTTGTGTCGATTGATAAATTTATGAATTTTGATACTCTTGAATGTTGTGTCGTAGTCCTAGATTATATGGTGTGATATACCAGATCTATAGATAATATTATGGGTGAAGATGTTGATCATATTCTCAAATGTGACTTCTTTAAATGACACTATCTCTGCCCACTTAAAAAGTTAATCAGTCATTGCAAGAATAAAGCGATATACAACTGATGATAGTGAATCAATTAGCCCAATTATGTTTATACCCTAGCACTCAAATGACCAGGATGACACTGTAGGGTGCAATAAACTTGGCGGCTGATATATAATATCACAGTGAATCTAACACTTATGGCATCTCTTAGTGTAATCAATACAATCTTTCACTATTGATGACCAATAGTAACCCATTATCTTAATTTTAATGTCCTTTTTGGGACCCAATTGATATGCACCACAATAATGTCCTTTATGAACTTTAGTAACCATCATATTGGCCTCTTTGGCTCCTAAGAATCATAGCCACATTTATTTGAAAGCTATTTAATATAGTGTGTTGTTGATGAACACATATTATAAGGCACTTTTTTGGATTTGCACAGGCAGTAATTTGTCTGCTAGGAGTTTGCTTTCTCTAAAGTAATTAATGAATGGTTTCCTTCAATCATGTTCCTCTTTAACATCCAAGAAATACCACCATGACTCTGAACATCTACTAGATCTGCATCAAGCTTTGGCTGCTTGTTGTTCATCTGGTTGGTTTTCAAGAATAATTTACTATAGAGGTTGAGGATCAACTAAAGTTGCATCCTATTAGCTTGGATCTAGTATTTCCTCTTATAAGATTATCGAATCTAAGACCCGACGAGTTTAGACTCCAATAAATATAGGCTTATCATCCATACTCATTATCTCCTTGGCTAATTTGGTCAAGTAGTCAACTTTGCCATTTTAAGCTCGGCTAACATGAGATATCTTGATGTTTAGAACTTGGGCCAACTCAAAATTTCAAATTTCGTATATACTTAGAACTCGATTTATAACAAGTTGAGAATCACCATAAATTTAAAGGATATGGATTCTGACTAAGATTTCAATCTCTAAACCTGAAATTTGAACATCATATTTATCCTCATTATTGGTTTAGGGTTTGGACAAATAAAATGAAAATTTTATTATGCCTCTTTTAGGCACAATAAAAATGAGATCGATATCAGCTTAATCTTTTGCTAAATTTGGTGGTTAAGAAAGTTTAATCGAAGATGCTCTATCGAAGTACATTTCCAAGACATCTAATTTCTCTTTAACTTTGACTTGCATACTTTTCCTCATCAGAGAGGTCATCATTGAGCCATGAATATGCAGGAATGGGAAGTACAATGAGGAAATATGCTAAGACTTACCCTTTCACTTCCTTTTATGGTACATATATGAAATCAAGAAGTAGGAGTATTATTGCCTATCTAGTCAAACTATCTATCAATGTTGTCTTACCATCAAGAACTTCAATATATTGATCTTTGATATTAATTTGATTTTATAAGATAACATGTAGTGGCAGAGTTCATGGACTAGAAAAATCAATAAGAAACAACACCTCTCAATTAGAAAATAATTTATCTATACTTCGAACAACCTTGAACTAATGTAGTAAAGTTCATTCTCCTTGCCTTACTCATTATGCTGGGCTAATGGTACTCTGAGGGTCGCTTCTAGTGCTGCAGTGTACAAGATAATAGGCTTCCCCAAAATTGGTGCTACTATAATGGTGTGAATTTAGTAAGTATCTCTTAAAACTATTAAAAACCTTTTGACATTCTCTGTCCCATTTGAAGTAGACATATTTCTTCATTAGCTTTAAAAATGGATAGCATGTGCCTAAAAAATTCAATATGATTCACTAATGAAAGACAATTGCCCTTATGAGGAGTGAAGCTATCATAGGTCTTTAGGCGACAACATCCCCATAATTGCCTTGATTTTTATTTAGACTGATCTCAATTCCTTAGTGACGAACAACATACCCTAAAATTTTTTTGATGAGGCCTCGAAAGTGCATTTTTGAAGGCTCATTTTCATATCATAATTTATGATCCTCTCAAACATGATCCTCAAGTCACTTAGGTGATCTTTTTATCCATACTTTTGACATCAATGTCATCCATGTAGCACTCAACCTTTTAATGAATCAGTTCATTAAAGATGCATGTATTTATCTGTTGGTAGGTAGCATCAGTGTTCTTCGGGCAGAAGGGCATGATTGTGTAGCAGAATATGATATTCTCAATGATGTATGTATTTCATCTTCATGCATCTTCTAAATCTGATTATAACCCGTTGATCCTTCTATAAAGGATAACATGTCATATTTGGATGTGTTATTAACTAGGAGTTCTAATACTTGGAGAGAAAATTCATCTTAAAGACACGCCTTATGCCCCTAAAATTAGTGCAGATATGAATCTGATTGTTCTTCTTTTTAACGGGGATAATATTAGAAAACTAATCAGCATATTTTTCTTCACGAATGATGCCTACAACTATAAGCTTCTTTTTATGTAATCACCTATTCTTCAATCTCCAATCTCATTCCCCTTGGAGCTTGATTGATAGGTGTTGCCTCTATTTTAATGGCTAATTAATGAACTTAACATCAGGGAATAAGCCATGCATCTTAGCATATATCTAGACAAATTAATCCTTGTATTTAACTTGGGTAAGGATCTTCTTCAGTCCACAAGTTAACTTCTTTTAACTCATGCATAGTTGTCGCATGTCCACCATCTTCAAGCTCTTATGGTGTAGGTTTAGCTTCAACTAGATTATCATCAAAATATCGACTTCATATATTTCTTCCTCATTATAATCATTGGATTTAATCTCCCCATATGTGATCACACAATAAATCTTCTATCGGGGGTACTTGTATATAATGAATCTGAGACTCTTCTTATAAGGATATCATATTTTCATGTTACATGAGGATTTATTTGATACCATATGCTCATGGGGAGAAGATTTCACTATTTAGTAGTACTGACATGTGCTCCTTATTTTTGAATCATTCTTTGGATATTTCTTGGATAATAACTAGGCATTCTTGTATGCATTATCTCTCTAGAATTAATGAGCTTGAAAAGCCAATCATAATTCTCCACTTCATGCTCTTCAGACTTGTAGAGTAGACTTCCTGGTCCAATTTTTTGCTTATAGAAGGTACATAAAGTGTTTTGAGCTCTTTATTATTATGCACCTCACGTGGAGAAAATTCTTTGAAGTGTCATAGAGGAAATGGTGTGACCACAAATATGTTGTATGATATTGAAAACCTACCTATTCTTCTTGGGAAGACACATCACACCTTGCTCGCGTAGGTAGATTTGTAATCATAATCAAAATCTTGGCATTCTGCCTTCTTCATTCCTTTAGTTCTAAACTACCATGCCTTCTTATATTTGGCAGGGATGACATAATATTCTTTAGTGTCACTTTATAGGTGAGGCATAATTGTTCTTAATTTATAGGTGGTAGCTATTTTGGGAAGAGAAAGTGTTACCTTATTTATCCCTATTTTCTTAGGCCACTTTGCTGCAATTAAATTTGATGCCTTGGCCTCTAGAGAGCTTGACTGCTTTGGCTCATTTGAAATAAAATATTTCACATCTTGGATTGTAAAGGGTTGGATGTCACCTAAAACCCTAAACTTGTCCCCTTCTTTGAATTACATTAAATAATAGTGTATAGTTGTCAGGACAATGTCATATTCATGAAACTAAGGGTGACCTAAAATCACCTTGACTGAGGTGTCTACATAAACAACATGGAATCTAACCTCTGTATAAAGTTCTTCAAATATAAGGTGGAGTGTAAAGGATCACAGAGTCTTTTGTTCCTTCTTGTTTAATCCATATACCATCAGCCTATCTTTCCCTAGGTGTTGCATGTCGAGGCACGGTGATCTTAATACTTTTATGTTTTAGAGATTTATGAGGGACCTATGATCGATCAGGATTCAATTGATCATGATGTTGTCACTCTCTACGATACTATTCTAAGGGTGACTATGTCTTCCATTATGAGTATCATGCCATCTTCAGTTAAGGTAATGATTTGCTCATTTCAAGATTGTAAGACATCAATCATGTGATGTTCAACAAAATATACTTTATATCTTTCGAGATCTTTGAGAGTCTGAATTAAAATATCTTCTGAAATTATAAGAGTGTCATATATTCTAAGTTGTACCAGGAGTTTCCTCATATGGGATACGTTATTATAATATATTCATTTAGTTGAAGCACCTTTCTTCTCAGGTTCTTTAGGAATGATGATTTCATTGACAACTATTTCTTTCCCCTTACCTTTATTGGAGACCCCATTATTTGGAGGAGGTGATAGCACCTTACCACTTTTTAGCTACACTTCAACTACTTTATTTGACTCAAGTTGACCTATTGAAGTATCTCTCATAGAACTAGCTTTAGTTTCCTCCGAAAATTCATTTATTAATTCAAAATATCTACCCATCTTCACAAGCTTCATTTTCAATACTATGAAGGGCTATGATTCATTCTCATTTGGAAAATACAAATCTTTCTCTGAGCTATAGTGTATTGATAACACCATAAAAAAAAACTCAAAAGCCACTTCCTCAACATATTTTTCTTTCGCTGACATATTTTGCATCACCGAAATAACGCAGCAAATTTTCACGAGAGGTGGATCTTCATTGACTTCTTCTATTTTTTCAACTTTAAGCTCTGATATAAAGTCAACGAGCTTAATAGGTCACCTTACGGAGTGGTAATATTCATTTAAATTATCGATATCCTTTTGAGTTGCTGTCTTATTCTCCTTTGAGTTTCTTTAGTTTGGTCTTTCTTTGGATGATATTGTCTTTGCCTTGCCACACTTTGATGAGCTAGCTTGGCTAAGGAATTATTTGAAGTAGATGCGACTACAATAGGCAACCCTTTTTGAATGAGTATTATTTATTCATTTCACCAATTAGATTCTTTAGGCCCCTTGCATTCTTGCAATTCTAAGCCCACTTTATGTTCCTATCAAAATAGCTTGGTGACACTTTTCCTCTTGAATGGGTATTCTTTATTCATTTTCTCATGAATGGGAAAGTTTGATCACCAATTCCCATTTTTTCGTCAAGTATTCTCCTCCACCAATAAAGTCTAAGGCCTTTTATTTTCCCCAAGTACCAGTTTTATTTAAGCGCTAGGATTTATCAGTTGTTTTCCCCTATCTTCTTTGTTCACAAGTTGTTTGCCCTTATCAACATTATATGTCACATATTTCCCATTTTTGCTCTAAAATAGAACTTGGAGTAGGCTTCACTCTTTATGGAAACCAGAGCTTTGGGCTTCTTAGGTTTATTAGAGTGGCCTTCTGATTTTGAAAAGTTCAGCTTTCCAAATTTTGCCACTATATCCTGCAAATCTTTGAATATGGTGATGGCAGTCATACATAGGATGATAGGAATGGTTGCATCTTATCATTAATGTTACCCATGAGTAACTGAACTTCATATTCTTCCTATATGTGCTGCTCACACTTCATTCTCAAGATACGCCATCGGCTTATATATTTTGTTACCGACACGTCGCATCTTCATTTCTCCTGAGTGAGGTTAGCGATTGTTATCTTCTCAGTTGTTCTAGTGAATCTCATCATGAATATGGCTTCCAATTTTATGAAAGTTTTCAAAAAATTATTTGGTTGTCATCATACCATTTGAAATCAGTTGAAGTCAAACTGTCATAAGTGTAAGGTGTTGTTACCCCCCCCCCCCAATATTATCATAAGATGCTTTAAATTTGCCAGATGTTGCCTGTGGTTTACTATTGCCACTGTAGGCATGGAATTTTGGAGTAAAATACCCCTTTTAATATGACAATTTGTCGTATTATACCAGATAGGGTTAACCATTGCCTATTAGCTTCTTTGCCTGATAAATGTCTATAATAGCCTTTATCTTCTTATTGATTATACCCTCTAGATATGCAGTCATCACAGGCTTAGAGGTAATTGCTATGTTTTATAGCATAGGCTGGCTGACAATATTATTAACCTCATTTCAACCTTTAAGGGTTCTTCATACTCCTGAGACTTGTGGTTTTTTGAGGTTGGGAGGATTAGTAGTAGGAGTGGGCATAGGAGCTGTGGAAGTAGTTCTCTACGTCATCTGCATCATTATTGTTGTCATGGTCATCATCTCAGTCATCCTTTCAATTAATTGAGAGATCTCCCTATCATTTTCCCTTATTTTTCACCTCATCTATCTCCACATATCTACTAGCATGATAGTGTCGACAACAAAGGGGATTTCTTCAGCCTTTTCTTCTTCTTCTTTTGAGGAGTGAGCACCTCTGCTGGCAACTGACACAGCCCCTTAGTAGTGTTGGTATATTTGTCTAAGTGGTCAATTATTCTCATCACCACCCTCATCATCTTACTCATGCATTATGATATAGACCACTTCAACATCCATGGTTTCTTCTCATCTTCTTATACTCAGATCTCCGAGCAGCGTCACCATCGGATCTCCAGTTCATTATTTGGTTGGAAGATTTCTTCGACCAATGGGCTATGGTCGAAGTTGACTTCTTCTTTAGATGGAATTGGTGAATGATCGGATCACTTAGAGGATTCTCCAAGTTGTCGAACATTGAGATTTTCATCATTATGGGATTTCTTTCGGACCCACTTATGATGATTTATATTAGCAAGGAAAGATCTTTGAGAAGTTGCATCGGATCTCAAGCTCATACCTATTCTTTTTCCAAATATTTTTTCTTTATGAGGCGTAGGCCTCCAAACTTGTTTCCTTTCCACCAAGACCTTTTGGTGGTGGATACCTGAACACACAATTCAGGTGTCTTACCATAATGCTCGTCAGGTGTGGTTTGCCTTCACTCTATTATTTCTACCACAACAAATGACAGCTCTCTTGGTGGAGTTCTTTTGGCCTCGATCACTAAGATCGCTAGTATTTTTTTCATTAACCCCTTCTCATTTGTCACCTTTAGCACCTTAAGGACTCAAAAAAATAGTTTTTTTTTGCTCTCTCCTCTAAGGGGTTTGAGCTTGGTGTTGCTATTGCTCCCAGAAAGATTTTTTCAGCTCGTTGGTAGAGTTATTCCTTTTTACCCATCTTAGATAGGTGAATTATTTTTGGAAGGAATACTCGCTTCTGACTTTTGAGCGAGTAGCATGAACAGTTGAACATGCATAAATTATTTAACGTGAAGCTCTGAGTTTTTCTTCCTCCTCCTTTTCTTCCTAATTAACTTTCCTCAATATTAGGAAGCTCTAATGTTGTGGCTTCCAAACATGACAAGCTCATTTGGCAAGCCAATGGTAATAGTAGTCACCATAAAGATCATTCCACCAGCTAAAACTATCTTGGTTGTTGGGGATCCAGGCTGAGATAGCCTTTCAAAAATAGAAATCCTCTTGTGAGGAGGATTTTTAGCCATTCCTACTTTCAATGCTGGCTGATGTGCTCAGTGTAGTAGTTTTAGCAGAGTGGGGCTTCCTGGCATGTCCTTCAGAATTTATGCCATTCACATGGATGGAGAAAACCTTTACAATAAATGTGGAGAATAATAATCCACCAAATTGATTAGTGGCTCTAGTGTTCCTAGTGTTGATGACTGCATTAGCTAGTTAAATACTATCACCACATCCTAATTGGACTGGCAGGTGTGTTATGTAGATGCATATACATAAATGAAATACAAGGGTTAGTAATAAATGATTAAACATCACTCCACACATTCATAACATAGAGACTACACAAAATAAAATTAAATAATATATAATTTAAATATATTTTAAATCATTGCTTAGTGAATTTTCATTTTAAATTTATTAAACTATAATTTCAAAATATTTCAAAATTTAATTTGTTAAATGATCATTCTAATTTTTTTTGGAATTTTAACCCATGTTGATTTGCTGCTACTATGGCATCTAGATGAATAACTAAATATAGAAAGAGAAACCATCTTCGTTTGAGTTGCCAGAAATATGTTGGCTCCAAAAATTTATACCCTGGCCTCTGTAGGGTTACCTTTTCTCTTATCGATTCATCGTTGAGAGTATTCATGAGTAAGTTCTAAGGAAAATTTTTTTAAAGTAGATTCGATTTTAAATAAGACACCACGTAGAGAATTCACCCTGATTTTATGATGACTTTATGATCTGAGTTCATGTTTCATATTAGTAATAGCCTGTATTATTAATTACCCCTATTGATGACAAAAGAGAACTTTTGATTAAGGCTATTCCATAAACATATATAGGGTATCGGTTGTATAGTAGCAGTGTAGTTTTAATATTTAAAATTTTGATATTTAAAATTAGAAATCTATTACCTTGCACTTAAAATGGATGGTTTGGGGAATGATGATGAACCCGATCAAGATCCCATAATTTTGTCATCCGAGGTCATCACAGTCCCTAGACTTTACATAATCAAAGGAGGTAGTCAACCCAACCTTATAGAAGGATCTTTGTCAGTACCAATAGGTTGCTTCATCCAAGGATACCTTGTAGACCTAGGATGAGTATTTATCTATAAGGAAAAATTTAAATCCACCCTAGCTAATAGAGAGATTTGTGTCCTATTGATTATATCCTATTGATTTAGATCTAAAAAATTTGAAGATATTGGAAAACAATGAGCTTTAACCATGACCCTAATTTAGTGATGCCATTTGGAGGGAAAATCACTCGATTTAGAGGCTCCCATTCATAACTGTTTACCTACAATGACATTTGGAAGGCAAAATATCAGTTAAAGGTCATGTGCCACATCCTTACTGGAAATAAACTATTTGAGAATGAATCTTAGTGATATTCTTGACCAAACATTAGCTCTTTATGAGCTAAAGTCATTTTCAGATTTATCCACCTCTAAAAATTTTTACGGAGGGTAAATGAATTTTACTTTAAGAGTTTGGTGTTTTATTTTATTTAAATAATTTAGGCTTTAGTATTTTTTTAGTTTTGTATTCTTATGAGAATTTGGGAGGCTTTTTATATTTGTGGTACCCTCCGGTTGAATTATTATATCATCACGACCATCATTAGGGTACTTATAGGAAATTTAATTTAATTTTTTAAATTTGTTGACTCTATCAATTTGCCAGCAGAGGATCAGGTACATTGTTAGCTTTATACTTTTATTAATGAATTTTCCTAATAGAACTCTTAGGCCTAATATAAACCTATAAAAAAAATATCCCAGCCAATGTCGCAACTATATACTTATTAGAGTACTAGAGCCATGATGACTCCTATCTAATTGAATAGGTGGATTAAGCTTAAACTAAAGTTTATTGACTAGTGCAGTAAGCTTAGATGTCATGTGCATACTTATAACATGCTCGCTGGGGAAAATATGGGTTTATGCATTTGTATATATATATATATATATATATATATATATATATATATATATATATATATATATATATATATATATATATAATGTAAAAGATCATTTTGCATTTCAATGTGTGTGTTTTTTTTAATTATCAACCATGCAAATGACCCTCATTGATAAGCATGCAAAGTCTAATTTTGGAATTTGAGAATGCCTTCTATCTGCTAATACAAATGTTGCACACCGATAATGTTATTTTGTTCATTTTGTCTTCTACAAGTTCATATCTTCCTTAGCATTCATCCTGCGATAATATGCTTCAGCTTGTAAATGAGCTATGCGGTGCATCATGAGCATCGTACCTATCATAAGTGAATAAGATATTTTACTTGGTATGAAAGCTTTGTGCAACAAATTTATTGCCTCAGCCTATGATTAGCCTTTATTTCTTTTACTATTGATTCCCTACTTTTGCATATAGGTGAATCTAAGCATTTTCAAAATTTTGTGGACTTCTCCGTGGATAGTGCTTCATCTATGGACATTCAAAAGTCATCCACTATTGCATGCAGATGGACTTCATTTAATGTGTACTTTTCTTGTAGGTTAGTCATAGTGCTACGCTACGGGTCACCCATTACTTCTTATAGACAAGTTGTTGTAGACTGTGAACTTTGTTAAGTATGCTTATGAGTCATCATTGGATATCTAGAAGTTACAAGCTTAGCATGTAGGGGATTCAACATATTTACAACATATTCATTATCATTACATGTTGACAGGACCATCATAAGTATTACAAGCCATCTACCATCGCATTTAGGCAAGCCACAGGGAATGTAGATCTTCTAATGCTACTTATAGATGTTTGCATTTACCATAACTCTTGTGCTTGCTTGTAGATTGCGTGTTGTGTATTTGATGATTTTTTTATGATAACTCATAAGTGCTTGCATTTGCTACACAGTATTAGCCTTTGCTTGTAGTGGACTAATGTATTTGCTTTACATTGCATGGTGGTTGACTACAAGGGTGTTGTAGCATCAATTACTTTTTGTTTATTATCATTATTGTGGCAGCAGGTGTTCTCATGATCTGTATATGAAATGTTAATAGATGTTTGCATTTGTTATAATTTTCTTATCTATTTTTGAGAGGAGCTCTGCAAATTTGTTGCATATTGGTTTTCACCAATTGCAGGAGTTCATTATATTCATCCTACATTGCCATTCAGTAGGCCTATTAATTTCTGACACAACCTGAAAACCCGACCCGAACCCGACTAGAAAAATCTGAGTTAGGGTCAACCCTAGAAATAAATAGGTCAATTTTGAGTCTAATTTATTGACCCGTTTAAATTTCGGGTCAGGTTCGGGTCAACCCGCTTGTGAACCGACTAACCTGCAACTTCTAAATTCTAATACTTATATTATTTTGACTTTGGAGCGAGAGGTAGTTGTTTGCCTGTTTGAGACTTCGAGTCTTTTCCTCTGGAGTCTAGCCCTCTTTTGTCTTATTCCATTTTAAAGTTTGCACTCCTCTTCTCCTCACTCTGTCTGGGTCTTCAGGAGCACTGAATAAGTGGAGTTCTATTGCTATCTTCTGCTATCGAGTATCGACCTCTCGAATCCTCCTCCTATATGGCTTTCTCATTCGTGACAGTCGCTAATATCTTTAATAAACTCTTGACCTCTTATTGTTTTGGACTATCGGTGGGACGGTCATATTACGCTATTCTTTATTTCTAGGTCATACGCTATTCTTTATTTCTATTTAGTTATTTTATGGAAGATTTGTTATATCTTTTTGTAACAAATTTTGAGTTTTGACTATCGCCTATTAGTGTTTGAGGTTTTGAGCATTATACATTTGGTGAGTGTGTGATTTTTGAAATCAATTGATGGAGGATTTGTTGATTAGTAAGACTGAGAGCTTGAGGTGGGTTGAAATGTTGATTAGGGTTTCTTTGTGAACTTGAAATCTTTTATGTTATGGTTATGATGAAAATGTCTGTCACAACGTCACTGAGCTACTTTTTACTATCTTTTATGTTTGATATTTTGAGTAGGGAACTAAGGATTGCCGGCTTGCTGTTGCTAAGTACTATCTTCCTGACGTAGTGACTCTGTTAGTCTGTTATTTAGTATTACACTCATGACTCATTGCACTATTGGTTGTTGCTAACCTACTGTTAAACACTTCACTTCACTACTTCAGCTATTATTATGCTTATTATTTATTTAGTTCATACAACCTAAATTTAAATTCATAAGTCATGACATCATGTTGACTTGTTGTGATGATTTATGACTTTATGCTCACTTACTAATTTTTTTAGAGAAAGGTTTAAGGGTTATACAAATAATTGCTTTTTTGCCTATTAATTTCTCTTCTTTATGCAATCTTGTAATGTGGAGTCGTAATGTGGAGTTATCTAATTTTTTATTTAAATGGAGGATTCAAATAACATGTTGCGAGTAATCCTTCTGATCATAATGAGCACGTTCCTACTGATAATAAATAGGAATATGATAGTGATGAACTTAATAATGCTAGTGGAATAGCACAAAAAAAGAAAATGAGATTGACTTCTAATGTGTGGGGACATTTCGAAATGTTGCCCCTTGCAAAGGATGGCAAACAATGTTACAAATGTAAGAAATGTGGGGCTACATATTTATGTGATAGAAAAATGGTACAGGAAATCTGAGATGTCACTTGAAAAATTATAAGAAAAGGAACTCTCAAGATATAGGTCAACTTATTCTTTAAAGTAACTCAAGTGCATCTATTTCTGTGGTTGAAATTAAGTTTGATAATCAAGAATTTCTCAGCTTATTTACTGCATGTACAGTTATGCATGATTTGTCATTCCAATGTGTGGAATGGTTTGGTCTTCGATCATTACTTCGTTATTTGCATCATGATTTGCACCTTGTTACTAAAAATACAGCATGAAATGATTGCAAGGAAATGTTTGTTAAGGAAAAAGTTCAAATACAATCTCTTCTATGTAGTTGTAAGGGTAGAGTTTCCTTAACTTCAGATTTGTGGAATTCCATCAACACATATGATTTTATTTTCTTGACTACACATTTTATTGATAATAATTGGAGGTTACAGAAAAAAGTTATAAATTTTGGTTTCATGCAATCCTCTATGATGGGTTAGCATTGTTTGAGAAACTCTAATAATTTTTGATTAAATGAAAACTTGATAGCAAGCTTTTCAGCATCTCTTTAGATAATGCATATGCAAATAATGTTTATGTTGATTTTCTTTTGAACCATTTGAATTTGAAAAATGGTCTTCTATGTAATGGTGACTTTTTTCATATGAGATGTTGTGCACATATAGTGAATCTTATTATTCAGAAAGGTTTGAATGAAATTGATTCATCTGTTCTGAATGTGCGGAAGAGCATTAAATATGTAAAGGGCTCTCAATTAAGAAAGTATAAGTTTCTTTAGTGTGCAAGGCAAAGTTTTCTTGAAAGTAACAGAGGCCTTAGATAAGACGTGCCAACTAGATGGAATTATACTTTTGTTATGTTGGACAACACAATTTATTATAGATGTGCTTTCATGCATTTAAAATTCGGTGACTCCAATTACAAATGTTGTCCTTCAACATCTAAGTGGGAAAAATTGGTGAATATATGCAAGTTTTTAGCACCCTTCTATGAAATCACTTATCTCTTCTATAGATCTAAGTTTCCTATTACAAATATATATTTTCCATGTGTCTTTACTACATATGCCACGTTGAAGAATGAAATGTCTTCTAGGAAGGAGTATATAAGAAGAATGATAGTTTGTATGCTTGCAAAATTTGAAAAGTATTGGTCAAACTTCAGTGTATTCTTAGCAATAGCTATAATTCTTGACCCTAAATATAAATTTAACTTTATTGAATGGTGTTACAAGAAATTATGTGTGGGTAATTACATATTTGAGCTTGAAAACGTCAAGGAGAATTTGGAATCCCTATTTGTAAACTACTCAACAGCACTTGAGCAAACCTCAACTTTCGAGTGTCAAACATCCCAATCTTCACAAAGGACTCCTTCAACTACTTAATCTATAACAATAATTAAATCACAATTCCTTCAGGTTCTACTTTGCCAATTTTCATTTCACAAATCCTTTTTCTATCTTTCAATTATAAACCTATGATCATTTGTATAGGATTATGACACTTTTAAAGTAGAAGTAACAATCCCAAGAAATATAGAGTCGGAACTTGAAGTATACTTGGACAAACCCAAGTTGGATAGGAAAAGTGAGTTAGATATTTTACAATTTTGGAAACTTAATCAATACAAATTTCCTCAGGTCTCAAGCATGGCTCATGATGTATTGTGTATTCCAATCTCTATTGTGGCATCCAAAAGTGCTTTTAGTAATAGTGGTAGAGTTCTCGACCAATATCGAAGTACTTTGAAACATGATATTGTGGAAGCATTGGTATGCACTAAAGATTGTTTATACATTGATCAAGGTAATAAATTAATGTTACTATATAACTTATAGTTTTGTTATGCAATTAAGTTGTTAACACATTAATATTGTGGAAGCATTGGTATGCAAAAGACCTCGAGCTTGATGCTATGACCAATGACATAATGGGTTTGGATGTTGATGAAAATCAAATTGGACTCATGAATGAGTCGGTGAACATCGCCTCTTAAAGTTTAGATACACTATTCTAATATTCTTATTTATGTAGTTGTGTTAATTGTTAAACATACGGTGGATTGATGGGTTACTATTTCACATGGTCGACTGATGTTTTATTCTAGTTTGTTGAGTTTTTTTTTTTTCATCTTTACTTAGTTTACTGCTTACTTATGGCTACTTTAATGTTGGTGGATGAGTTTTGTATCTATTAGTAGTTTAATGGCTTAGTGAGCATATATATAACACCTATTTTTTATTATTATTTGGCTTATAAAGATTGATGACTGTTGTAATTCTGCTGGTGTGGGACTGTTAGTTAGTGACTTGGTGTTGATTTTGGACTTTTGGTGTTAGTGTTGTTGTGTTGGTGAGTAGTGTTGTGGTGACTTGATGAGTTAGTGTTGGTGTTGGCACTTTGTAGGTTTTTTTCTGCTGTAATCAGCTTTGGTGAGTTAGTGCTGTTGTTGTCAGGTTGGTGTTGGCAATTTGAAGCATTATGGCTGTAGGCCTTTAAGGCTGTGTGCATTCTATTTTTCTGCTATTTGGCCTTTAAGTTTAGATTGAAGTTCTGTTTTACCTGCATGATGCCTATTATAGACTGAAGTGTTGTAATGCTATTTGGGCACTTGGACTGCCTGCTGATGTTTTTTTTCTGCTGCTGAGTATTATTGGGCACTTGGGCAGTTGAGCTAATGAGTAGTGAGTAATGGTTGCTAGCTGCAAAGCTGTTGCCTTATGTTTGTTTTTTCTGTTGTAGTTCTGCATTGCTATTGTTGGGTGAGTTGGTTTTACAATTTTAATGGCTATGATGAAGAACTTGGTGAAGATATAAACCAGTAGCAACACACATTTAGATGCAACCAGTTTATAAATTGGTATAAGTGATTTTTATGGCTTGAGTGGATACTATTAAATTAAATTGATTAAAGTCATATTACCAATTTGTAATTTTGGAGGGCATAATTTTTGGAGTTGTTGCAGCTGATGTTTCTTTGCTAGGTTCACCATGAGCCTAAGGATTTGGCCTTTTGTTACTAACAAGTAAAAAATCAATGAATTATTGCTTTTATTTATTTTTTCTTTCTTTTGCAATATTGCAAGTTCTTTATAGGGGAATGGTGAGAAAGTGATGATTATGCATTTATGCATGGAGCCATCAACGATGGGACTGAAAGAGTACACGGGAAGTAGGGAACAATTAAGCTTTATACATGTTTTAGACTTTTACTTGTTTAGTTAAGTTGTATTTGACTATTTATAAATTGTAAATTGTAATATATTTTTTTAACTTGTAATTTGTAAGTTTTTACTTGTATGAAATTGTGAAAACAAATTAAATTTTATTGTTTTTCATATTTTCAATAATTTTCTTAAGTAAAAAAGAAAAACATTTGAAAAAATTTCTAGCGGGTTGGCGGGTTGGGTCTACCCGGGTCGGGTTCTGATTCTCAACTCGTTTAGCTAAACGGATCGGGTTAGAGTCAACCCATTTAAGCCCGGTTCAAGTCAGGTTCGACCCGAACCCAACCTGTGAACTCGAATTGACACCCCTTCCATTCAGTACTTGAAGGAGTTTGATATGTTTGCTTTTATTTTAATGTTGTCTTTATAGTGCTGTTGCATTCTTTACACATCAGCTATTTGATCCATGTGAATATTGATTGTGTACAAGCTTTATTTAATTTAAATTTATTGAATGTATCATGTCATTATGCTCATTGCATGTCAAATCCCTCTACTAAAGGGAGGTGATCGTGTTTTCTTGCATGGTTGATGTGAGCATCACCTGCTTTATTTTCTGGTTGGCTTGGTTTAATATTACAAGTCATTTTACTTTCATCGTTCATCATTTACATGCATTAGGGCTTTGTTCTCCATGAGTCCTTGTAGTTGATCATTGACATTCATTTAAGGACTTAGAATATTATTTGGTATTTACAATTTTAATGTGATTGCATTTTAGAGCTTAAAGTTTAATTCCCTATAATTCATTTAAGTGTAATTTTCCATTCTGTTCAATTCAAGTCCCTTGTGTTCTTTTGTCTAAATCGGGTTTTCTATTCATTTAAAATTTTGGCAGCCTCTCCATGACTCCCATGTTTGGGCAAAATTTTTGGAGCTTGGCCATCCCTATCATGCTACAAGAGTGAATAGGATAGGTGTCGTGTGACACCACGGTCGTAGTTTTCGATCCTACCTCGCTACAAAAGCGCATAGGAATCTTTAAGGTACCTGTTTAAAAAACTTACATTTTTCACCACATGCACTGTAGCTCATATACGGGTACTTAATTTCATCCTCTCCATGCTACGTTAGTACTTAGAGGCCTACCCACCTCGCCAAGAGCATTGCACTAGGTTCCCTCCCACCATGCTATGAGAGCGTGCATGGTGGTCCCCCGAAATGCCACGAGCACTGAAAGATGGATTTTTGTAGACGTTTTGAGTTTAAGGGACATTATACCTTTGTGATAGGAGGTCGACGGTGACGATTGTGTCAGTGTTGAAGTGACGGCAAAATTGTGCAAAAAAAATTTCCAATATTATTTTCATATTTTAATTTTTATTTTTCTCTTTTTTTAACTTATTTTTACCTAATAATAATAATAATAATAATAATAATAATAATAATAATAATAATAATAATAATGAAAATAATAAAATAATAATAATAATAATAATAATAATAATAATAATAATAATAATAATAATAATAATAATAATGTTATTATTAGTTATATTAATAATATGATTAATAATAATAGTACTGGCAAGGCTCCAGGCAAGATCGCGCATGCGAGAATGAATAACTGTGACGCCGTTTGTAGAGATTATAGATGGATTTGAGTAGGGATTCGGGATGAGCCGCCAATTTAAGCAGATTAAATATATATATAACCCGCGGAGGTCAATATTCTTAAAAAGTTGGAGGACTCCTTATGATTCTTTGATTGGTGATAAATTATTCTACAAAAAGTCGAGCAAGGCAGACAAAATTATGCATAATATTATTGGAGAGTAAGTAGTACCTAGTGCGAGCTTAACACTTAAGAGTAGCTAGGAAGACCTCATAAAGAAGTGCATGAGAGATTTAGAAATTCTTCTTGAATAAGATGTTGCAACTCTCATCTCGTATAACATCACAAGAAAAATTCATAAATGGAGGTTGGGTCAAGTTTAACAAAGTTGGTGGGGATTTTGAATCGATTAAGCTCCACGGGAAAGATGAGTTGAGTTGAACTCAAAAATATCACAAACCTTTAGTTAAGTTGTGGAGTAGGAAATGTAACATGATGATAAGCGTGTCTTTCACGAGCTTCTTTAAATTATGTAGCCCCATTTTGTTTGTCGATACTATTGTGGTTTAACTATTTTATTTTTTGATGGTACTCTTTTTTTATCAACCTCTTACAAAAGTTGTGGGATCCATATTTTCTGCTCTTCCATCTTACATATTCCATCCTCGCGTTTGTGAGTTGGGGTCACATTCTTGCCTTATTACAACATCTATGGTTACCAAATATAGTCCTAGTTTGATGATGTTAAAATGAGAAAATCAACCACTAGTATTACTTTGGCTAGCCATTGCTATAGTTTTACTAAGATACCGGGATATATTTCCAATAGATGGTGTTAATCAAATGATGATGTTAAAATGAGAAAATCCTCACTTATATATCTCTTTCATGTGAAGTAATTGTGTCTATTTATAACACTCGGTGATCAATATTTTGATAAATTTAGCCAAAATTTCACAACACTTCATCAAATGACTAATATTAAATCATTTGATCAAAGAATTATTTATTCAATATTTAAGTATTTTAACGATCTCATAATCGAGTAATCTTTGATTTATTGCACTCCTCTTCTAGCTGCCCATTTTGATTATAAACATTCAAGTTCTTGACATTTTCAAAGGGCTTAATTTGTGCTTATTTGAACTCAATTGACTCACCTTTGATTTCATTGGCCTGATGACGCTTTATTTAACTATAAGTTTGAAGAAATCTAACTATGATAGACTCAGTTTATTTCTAATAATTTTTAATATGAACATTACATCAAAGCTTAGTACTGATTAAAGTGTATTTTTTAAGCCTTATTAATATATTATTTATTTTAAAAAATAAAACAAGTTCTTTTAATCACGTACTTAGGTTTCTTTTCTTAACTTAGTACTGTCATGCAAAAACCTAAGTACTGCCTCGCAAAAAGAAAAAAAATAACACACAAACAGCTTCAACTTATCTTTAAAATTACGTGGCAAAAATGCATACGTTCCTTAATATGTTTCCTACCAACTATCACATGGCAAGAAAGGCTCTGCTCGGCTCCCAAACCAAGAAAAAGTTTATTGCCGCAACTCTTCATCTTTTTCTTTTTCTCCACGGTTGCTTTCACACCTAAACCCTGTACCAGTGGACAAACAATCCATCTCAGCCGTTCATTCAGTTAGCCCCTCATACAACTCATTCACAGCCATCAGTTCAAGATCAGGCCTGCTACCTTTCTAGGGACCATGGATCTAACAAAGCAATGTTGTCTTGCTAGCTTCACCCTGTTTTGGAAAATAACACCCGCAGCAATCGGCCTTCATAGAATTTTCCAAATTACCAATTCTAGAATTATAGACCATAACTGGTAAATATCTACAGCCAAGTCTTCGGTTACGATATACGCATTCACCATAAAGGAAAAGGAAGACTGGAAGAGAAGAAGACAGGCTTGGCAATTTACTGTGCCAGAAGGACGTGAGAGTACTTAATGCGGGGTGTATTTAAACTTCTCTGGAATTTGTCTTCCCTTGCGTTCACGCCACAGGACTTCACAAAGCTGCCAATACAATTATTATTCGAAGAAATCGAACGATATTTAAAGAATTTTCGCCTCTCCGTGCTCATAATTAATAGTTCACCTCTGCGCGCTTTAATGGAAATCGATCAGATATGAAAAGCCCGGAACTTATCGCGTGATGTGATGATTTGATACCGGTTCATGGACAAGAGAAGAGAAAATTATAAATTTTTCTGCTTCCTGCTTGACCTAAACCTCCAAGGTCTGGCACTACTTCATATTTGCCTGTGTACTTCATAGCAAGAACATTAGTGAGGTAACAAAGGATATATAGGGCTTTACTGAATTACGCCATTCAAAAAGGTTACCCTATTGATGTTGGGAAGTTCATCCTGTCTTCCATATGTATATCATGAGAGGCTCCACCACTGTGGGTTTGGGACATCATTTTTTATTTTATACCTTATGTGTACAACAACAACAACAACAACTTATGAGCACTTATGAGAAATAATTATTCCTCATTTTGATCTCCCGTCACTCTAGCAGCCACACATAAGGTACAACAACAACAACAACAATGAATAATTAGATAGAGAAGATATGAACACTAATAAGCCTAGATCTTCTAGTAGGACAAGTTGCAAAAATAGTAAGAGAGAAGATGGGTAGAGAAACCAAATTTTATTAGGAAACTCAAGATTGTCGGTTTCAGATGAAGATGCGAATGACACATATCATGGACCAGTATGAGAGACATTATTGATATACATCTGATTTTAATGAAGCTCTTATTGGTATGTTCAGAAGTAGCCTAGAATTTCCTTATGTACCTGAATACCATCCATTTATGTGGCAGCCTAAAGAGAGAGAAGAAGAAGAGAAAGTAAAGAAAGAAGACCCTAATTTTGAGGGGTAGGCTTGAGAAAGAGAGAGAAAGAGAGAAAGAAAGAGCGAGAAATTGTTATTTTATTATGTGTGGTGCATTTTTATTTTTATTTCATTTTGCATTTTCATTATAGTCTAGCTGAAGACTTAATACTTAGCTCTTCTGGGAGGCAACCTATGCATGTTTTAAGCTAGTACCCATTATGTTATAAATATTAAGTCATGTTTTGTGTTCAACATCTATTTTCTGTGCCTTTTATCATTCTTATGAAAGCATGTATTTGTAGTGTTTATTTATGTGCTTTATTTACATATTAGCAATTTTCCTTCATACTTAAATTATTATATCCTATAATTAATTTTATATTATGATTATTTAATTAACCCTTATAAAAAAATAATTAAAAATTAGATAAAATTAGGATAAGGATAATAATAAAACCTTAGATCCTAGTTTGAATGAACTTTGTTTATACATTATAGGTTAAAAAAACTAATCCTCAACTTATTCAACCATTTGAGTTATTATCATAATTTGAATTTATAAGCTATGCCTTTATGAAATTAACTTTTAAAATTGTAATATGAATAATTAGTATTAAAAATTAGATATGAATATAATAAACTTTGAAATCATAACTAAACTAAATATGGAATTAATAATCTCATCAAGTCCTTACATCAAAATCATTGATATTGTATAAAGGACTAAAGTATAAGTTAATATTAAAAATCATTAATTATATACTTCACAAAAGAGAAGAAAAAAAATTATATAATAATTATCAAATAAAAGAAAAATAAAAGAAAAGAATCAACAGAAAAATATGAGTACATTCAAAAATTGATATGAGTAAAATTTTAAGATTAAAAATGCAATCTTATACATAAACTAAAAAGTATAAGATGGGAGACCTAATACAAGGGATGGTGATGTAAAACCCCCCCGAAGTGCATTTTTTTTAATGCTGTTAGTCCGTACGAACTGACTTTAGTATGGGGCGAATTGAAGAAAATTATGAAGAATCTGTATGGTTCGTCTGGACGAACCTCTACGAGCCTGGACGAACCGTCGGGACGAAATTTGTCCAGAGAGCGAATCGTCCATGAACGAATACACTTTGTTTGGACGAAATTTGTCTAGAGGGCAAATTGTCCCGGGACGAATAGGAATCGTCCGGGACGATCCTGTTTGATAAGTATTGGAATTGAGATATTTTGGATCATTTTGAAGAGAGAAAAAGCTGGAGAGAGAAAGAGAAGGAAAGAGAAAAGGAAGACTTGATTTTGGAGGCCGCGGAGCGTTTTTCGTCCGTCGTCGTTGTTGGAAGAATTGTTTGTCTCGCAGTATGGAATCCGAATCCTATTTTTGATTTCGAAGATATCATGTTTTGGTATTTTCTGCTCAGTTTTGTGTTTCCGTTATCGAAAAATGTGCATATCTTTATATTGACGCAACTTTTACCTCGTAACTTTTGGTATGTTGTTGAAATAATGATTTTGCACGATTTGAGTATTTTCTGGAAAGTTTTCACCGGGTATTTTGAATTCTGTGTGATTTTAATCGAATAGAAAATTATCTGGATGTTGAAAAATATTGATTCAGTACAAGTAAAGCTTTGAAACGTTGTTTTATCCTATTTTTAGTAATTTGATAATTTTCTGAAACTGTGTATTTTGTCTCTGTTTGGGATTTCTGTCGATTGTAAGATATTTTGAGGATTCTCTTCATTTGAGTTAAATCATGTTTACTGATTGCAACGCATTAATGAGATGTATATGAATGTGGATATATGATTGAATATACTACTATTACTGAAAGACAAGTAAAGATTGGTTGAACCGTTGGTTGAAGATAGACATGTACATGATGGTGGGCCGACGGGCTTTCCTTTAAAAAGGGTTTGGTGTTATCCTCTATTGATCACTTAATACAACGATTGGGAGTCATAAGGAGATTATTATGCCGACGGGCAAGGGTGACGACCCTTATTGAGCCAACGGATACAACGATACATCGATATTCCAAGACTAAAAAACCCCTTAATAGTCAGTGATTGTACTTGTCGAGTAAGACTACTATACTGGAACGCATGTATAAAGTATTGTTCTTATGATCTCATTATGAATTTACTGATTTATCGATATTGACTGATTAATTGATATGTAAATGATTTATGGATTTTGAATGGATTTATTGATATGGAATTGATTTATTGATACTGAATGGCTTTACTGTACGGATTTATGAGTTTCCTGTCATTGCACGATTTCATTGATATTGCATATTGTACATATCACTGAATATAGATACTTATATAGATATTGATATTGCATTAATTTATTGATATTATATTGCTTTGATTCATTGATATTATGGACACTGATACGATTAATTTATTGATACTACCGATACCGATACTACTGATTCACCGATACTACTGATTCACCGATACTACTGATTCATTGCATTGATATTATGGCACGTGATACACCGAATACTAATTGATACATGTGATACCCTGATACATGTGATTCATGTGATTTATCGAGCTCATGAACTAGAATATTATTTTATTGTATTGATATGATTTTATTGCATTTATTGATTTGTTGATTTATTGATTTATTGATTTGATTTCAACTCTTTTTAACGATGTATTGATTTGATTGTTTTATATAATTTCATAATGATTGATACTATTGACCAGAATTAATTTCTTTATTTAATTATCTAATTGATTCTATTGATATGATTGATTGATGTTAATAAAACAATATTGATTTGACGAATTTACTAGTACGAACTTATTTACTGATGATTTATCGTTATTGTGCGGATTTATCGTTACTGTATGGATTTACTGTTACTATGTGATTTCACTGTTATAACATAATCATTCATGTCGTCACAGGATTGTTACTAATATTGATAAATACGCTGCTACTATACTGATTCACTATACTGACATTATACACGTGATATAGATTACTAGATTGCATATGATTTATTGAGCAAGTTATATTGAATAACTGGAATTGCAAGTGCATGTTTTGATATGATTCTACTACATTGATTAGACTGATATTATAGATAAGATGACTACCATAGAGATTTGACTCACGTACCGGTTCATTGAGCTTTATGGGATTTTATACTGTTCACTGATTCTATCACTGATGATTTTGGATTCTATAATTTATGCATTGATTATTGATTTCTGTTATGCATTGATTTCTATTATGCATTAATTTCTGATTTTTGTATCGGCATAGATTCAATGATCATGTGCAAGTGACTGTTGTGAATTTGACTGATTGACATGCATATTATTTCAGTACTGTGCTTTGATTTTAGTTGTAGGCTTTGGTGACCTAATGGACTTTTTGAAGCTCATTATATGTGGTTAACAATTTTAGGTATGAGTAAGGGAACAGGAAGTGATGGTTGATCAAGACTGTCGACGAATCCTTTCACTATAGACGCTTGGGATATCATAGGTGAACTAGTGAAAGTATAATTTTAACTACCATCATATCTAATCATTAAAACTCAATTATTCACTTCAACAATTAAAAGTTAATTACAAAATCTATAACTTATAATTTCAAATTTGGTTATAACTAGAATGATTGATGAGTTTAATTATTAGTATTTTTTTAAACTAGAAGTATAACCTTATTCATTTTCATTAATTCTAAACAGTAATATATTATTTTATACTTTAGTAAGTTTAAATTATGACTTTTTATTTTGGTTAATCTCTTAATCAAAATTATAAATTTTTATTTACTTGATAATAAACAAGAGTTTAAGTTGGGGAAGATTTGATTAGTATAAATAATATTATATTTTATATATTAAATTGCTAGTTAAATCATGTTATTTTAATTGTGTTGTTCAGAAAAAAATATGAAAAAAGCATAAAATTCCATGTATTATTGACACTATTGGAGTACCTAATATGAACATGGAAGTGCCCAATTTTTATTTGATAGTGTTGTGGTGTCGGAGGAGTCTGCTCTACAAAGCCTAGTCTCTATCTACATAACGCCACGACTTCAATTTTTAGTGACGCCAAGCCGAGGGGAGTGCCATGTTGACACTATAGTGGTCAAACATCAGCAGCACTGTAGTGCTACAATTGTAACCAACCAGGATACGATCTATAAGTAAAGTGATGAATTGATTCATTAAACAATGAGTCCACAACAACATGAGCCATAGTGGAGAAAATTCTTCAGTGCTTCAGCGTTAGTTCATTTTATGGGCATCGTGGCATAAGTGTCTAGAGCACTACAGTGCTAATGTCCATTTTTTGTATTTTTCTAGAAATAATATGTTTGTAATGTTAGTAAGAGAACTCAATCACTTTGTTAATTTTTGTCTTTATAATGCTTCTCTGTAATTTCCCTAGGAGTGACAACTAAGGGAATTCAGGTAGCACTAGATCCACTTCATAAGAGTGTTTGGTCAATGTTTATGAAAGCAATAATACATGTTCAAGGAGAAGTACATATAAGATTATTGAACACATCGATGATATCTTTTCTTCTATACTTTTTTTTCTTTTATGCAATTAATGAAAATAAGTTTGCTTCACTTGTTCTTCAAATCTGTCTAAATTTTCTAATTTTGGATTGATTGTGTAAATAGAATGTGAAGTACTAATGAATTCTATTCATCAATAATTTAATGATGTTTTTAATATATTAGGTCTTTATTAATGCACATAATAATCATAGGTGTAGATAATATTAAATGCAATATGGAGCCTAGGAATATAAAAGTTCACACAACCATATATATTGGATTAGTGTCATGCATGTATATGCATAGTGCTTGACATATACCAAATTTATAGAGATGAATTATAATGAGGGAATTTTAACAGTATATATTTTACTTACTCTTTTAAGATTTTTATATGGTGACAGACTAAGGAAGTTTAGAGTGGCATTGAGGTTGGAAGGTTTAATTTGTTCTTTGTCTCTTCACACTTGACTAAGCGGTTGGTGATACATATGCTATGGATAACATCAATATAAAAGAGAATCATTAGAAAATATATTGTATTTATATTTAAAAAATTCAAAACATTTTATCCAAACAATATTTTATTTAAAATTTTTATTGATTTTAAATTAAGTGATTGAATCACCACGAAAATTTATTTTTATTGAGTATGATAGTTATTGCAATTATAGTAGTCAGTACTAGTTTTTGTAAGCAAACATTCTTCATCGTATGATAGATAGTCTACTCGATCACTATATTACTTGATTGACACATATACTTATGTATATTAAGTGAAATTTATATAATTTTTATATAAAAAAAACCTAAGTATTATTTAGGAATTGATAGAGCCCTAAATCATTTTCATAATTCTTTAGGTTATTCAACCACTCCCATTATTAAGAAATATGTATATCTATATTCTCCTTCTTTGTTACACTCTAGGTTGAGTGAAAGGGGTTAAAAATAAGGTGTTACATCTATTGCCTCCCTATTTCCTTATTTCTCTCTATAATAACTTATATACGGCTTACAATTGTGTCTGAGTTGTAAGCAATGAATGGAGTACTCAAATTTGATGTTGAATTTCATATTATTAATCATTATTTAAGATTTTTGTTACCATACTTAGGAAGCTTATTGATTAACTTGCCATGCAAGTTAAATATGAACTCATCTTCACAACTACTCTACTCTTAATTCAGGGTAATGCTAGAGTCGATGCATTTGAATTCATGGTATTGTAATATATTATTATGGCATCCTAGATTAGGATATCAATTTTATAGAAAATTTATCCAAACAACATGCAAATCAGCTTCTAGACTTTTTTTTACTCATTTCCAAAAGGTGTCGATTAGAATCATGCATGGTCATAGTACGTTCTCACCGCCTCTATATGTAGTGTCATAAGGAGTCAGACATTTTCTAACATTCAAAAAATATGTACAATAGTATAATACATCATTGGAACGCATAAGTATTTCTAATCAAGGGTTTGATAATTATCCTATTATTGCCATTTTTTTAGTTGTTATCTATCTTGCTCCAAAATCTAAGTCAAGAGAAATGCATCACTTTAATCATCTCATCATTAATTAACATGACAATCTTTCATTAAATAATGAAAAACATAAATGCATCTATATTCATCAAATATACAGCTAATCCTTGTCCAAAATAACATAATTACAACTGTCATGATACTTAGCTAAAAGAAAGTAGCATATCATTTCAAATACATCATAACTATAAAAGAAAAGAAATAATAAGAGATGTAGAATGGAAACCTTAGCTATGTAAACCCTAGATCATCTTCATGCCCCTGGTCCTTTACCCTTGCTTGAAAATATATAAGAACTAAATAATGAGATACAAAGCCTAAAAAGTTACTAATATCTATAACTAAAATCAATTTATAAAAATAGAAATAATCATATCTTTATAAATATCCCTATTCCCAGGTCCGTCAGGTAACATATTAGTTGAATATTACATCTCATGTTAGTATCATGGCAGTTTAGCTGTCTGTTAGTCATATTCACTATATCGATCATTCAATCAATTAATAAGTTATAATATCAACAGTCATGCATTATGAATACATATCAGTCATGTCCATCAATCATTTATATCAATTAATTAGAATTATCAGCCATCAATCATTAATAATTAGTCTCATTCATTATCACTCTTATCAATCACTACAGGAAAATCACTCATTTCCGGAGGCAATTTCCGGCGGCAATTTAGCGGCGGTTTTCCGGCGGTTTAAATGCCGCTGGTAAAAATCGCGTAGGAAAATAAATTCCGACGGTTTTTTCCGGCGGCAAGTTTGTCCGGCGGCTTACCGGCGGTCTTAAACCGCCGGTCAAATATTAAAAAAAAAAAATAGCTCCGGCCAGCCGGGACCCCGCTCCCGCGCCCGAATCTCGCCTTCGGCCAGGCTACGCCGCTTCGTGCAGGCTCACCCGCGCCCCTCCCGTGCTCCCCCGCCAGGCCTCCCCCGCGCTCCGCGATCCGCACGTCGCCGCGTATGCGCGCGGTGAGGGTGAGATTCGAACGTGGTTTCTCCGTGTAGAATCCAAGAAACTAACCGAAATGCCAATTTTGTAAATATGATCTTATTGCCAATATTATTTATTTAAAGTATATTACGACCGAAAATAATTAATAATTTATTTTTTAAAAAAATAAAACTAATTAATTTAAAATAAAAAATAATATTTAATATAAAATAACAATTAACTAACTAAATAATTTTAAAATGAAAATTAATTAAATAGTTAATATAAGTTTTAATTAATTTTTGTTAAATAGTAAAAATTTTATTCATTTTCAATAAATTTTTTAAAGCCGCCGGAAATTCCGCCGGAAAATTCCGTGAGAAAAAACCGCCGGAAAGCCATCGGAAAATTCCGTAGGATAATTTTGCGGGAAATTAGCCGTCGCAAAATTTTGCGGGAAAATTAGCCGTCGGAAAGCCGCCGGAAAACTGACCGCCGAAAAGCCGCCGTAAAATTCCGCCGGTAATAAGTGATTTTCCTGTAGTGAATCATATGTCTTACATATAATTTGTTATTTATCATATCTATTATCTATCATCTATCACATAACATTTATTATATATATATATATATATATATTACCTATTTATCACATTTGACATATGTCTTATTTATCATCTATCAAATTTATCATCAGTTATAGGCTCATCTATCATATCTATGATTTATCTTATTTGACATATCTCATGTCATCTATCACATCTATAATAAGTTATATCCTTATATGTTATATCTGAAAGTTCAATAAACAGTTGTGAAACCACTTACTATAAAATGACACACCAAGAGGAGGGTGAATTGGTGTTTTAAATATCTTTTTCAAAAATCTCTTTTGAAATTTAAATAACTAAATTCATACTTTAAAATGTAAAAGCTAATGTTAAGAACAAATACTTATTTTTGTACTTTGATTTTTATAGAAAATAAATAAATCGATATTTTTTAATTTCTTTTTTTGAATAAAGACTAAATCTTAAACAATCATAAAGATTTTTTTATCACAAAGATAACAATGCTCAACCTAGATTTGCAAAAATTAAAAGTACAAAAAGTAAAGTGCGAGAAAGTGAAGTGTGGAAAGAAAAAGTATAAGCACACTAGAATTTTATAGTTATTCAATCAACTTGGCCTATATCCACTCCCAGGAGTCTTCTCTTGGTATTGCACTAAATAATTAGTAACACTCTTTTTTCCTCATGGCAAGGTGGAGAAGCACTTACATAGTCACTTCCACCAATGTAGCACGGCGGAGTAGCTGACTCCCTTTCATCAACCCAGTGTGGAGTAGCTCAATCCCTTTCAACAAATCTTTGAGGTGGAGTAGCCAAATCCTTTTCACCCTTCCGGTGAGGTAGTGTAACCCATATAACTTTCACCCACCTGGTGAGGTGGAGTAGCCTAATCACTTTCACCTTCCTCAGTGCAACGGAGTAGTTGGTGGCCTTTTGACACCAAAGGGGTGTTCTTCCTAAATCTTCCCTCATGGTAAATTATGACACATGGAGGAACTTAGGTGCAAGTTAGTTGAAGAAATTGTATAAAACTCCCTCTCACACACCCTTGAACCCACAAGAATCCTCTCTCTCTCACACAACGTTACCATTTCTCTCCTCTTGCTTAAAGCCCTCTCTTCAACGCTTTCTCATAGAAGACTCAACCCAATTACTACCAAAGACTATTATAAAGTCTAGTAAGAAATCTTAAATAATGGGCTTCCAAAAATCCTAATTTTTTAATTCTATCAATTATGTTTGTATGTACGATTAATGGAACAAATAATATAATTAGTTCAACTATCCCACTATAGTATTGTGCGATGAATAAGAGGATAGTACAATATGTTAATTTCTTATCTGATCATATATACTAGACAAATGGATATTAGTGCAATTCAATTAGTTAAAATCTAAACCTCATATTATATATGATGAATTAAATATCATCCAGAATGTTCTTAAGTGATTCATAGAAAATAATCTTGTGATCGTACTGGATAGGTTGAATGACATTCAAATACTCCTCAAGTGATTTATACAATATGATATATAATCATTTAAGATCCAATTTGATTCCTTAATTAACTAACCTAATTAGGTAATAATTAAAAAGATCGTATAATATAAAATGATTAATAGAATACATACATTTCAAATTTCAAAATCAAATTTATATATTTTAGGTAAGTTATATTCAACGGTGAGTTTTGGATATAGCTCATCATTTAATAGGATGTGGTGTTTATACTGTATGATTAGTTACAATTCAAATTTAATTTTTTTTATTTAAATTAAATATTTTAATTTATTCTATTTTAACTGATCATACAATACGATCTGGATTGTATAATACGGTTAACAAAAAAATTAAAATATTTATTTTTACTCCCTCTATGTGTGCACGACTTTTAAGCTAGCATACACCTTTTTATATACATTAACTCAAGAAAAAGTAAAAGTACGATCTCTTCATACATAATTTAACTCACACACTAACAAAGCATAGTTTTGAGTTTGAATCTTTAGTCCTTCTTCATGTACTGTTACTTGAAAGGTTAGTGGTGCACACAAAAATATCCAAAACAATATGCAATAATAAGTAGATAATCATCCAATAATATTTGTACTAATCAAAACACAAGGTCGGGCTATCAATTTATAATATATTGTGCATCTCATATTCAGATTCAATACTATAGCACTTGATCATTTTGCAGTCAATATTTTCCTATTTATTTATGTTAAAATGTCATATCAATCAAATCATCGAGTAAAATTTTAATATAAACAGTCAAAAGTTACAAGGTTGAAAGTTCACTAATATGAGATATATTATATTTCTATAAATTTAAGAATCGAGAAATATACCAAACTTAGAATCAATGAAATAATATGCAGAATAGAGGTCACTTACTATGAGCATAATAAATGTTATAATAATAGCGCTAGACGAAAAAGTCCCAGAAATCCTCTTCTCATTTGCTTCTCTCTCTCATCTCCTCTCTCCCTTCACTTCTCATTATGCTTTCTTTCTTTCCTGGCTAAGACAAATGAAGTGAAATGAAGAGGGAAGGTGGTAGGTATATTTAGATTAAAATATATTAATTTTTTTATTTTTAGTGCATAGTGTCACTATGCTCTAGACCTAGCACTACATGTAAAATAACATTATGTCGCATCACCACCTCAGCATGGCTATACTAAATTAATTTATAAAATTCTAGAGAGCTCAGTGCTGAGGTGGTGCTTTCTCGATGCTCGCAGCACCCCGACGCTCGCAAGCACCTCACTGTAGTGCTCCAGCTCAAATTTTCATATTTTAATTTTAAACTTATTTTCAGGTTATCACAATCTAACCAATTTAGAAATAAATTGTACTTTATATTTTTAATTACATATTAACAAGATATAAAATAGAATTAGTCATTGGTTACTCATTAATCCAATCACATATGCATATAATATTCAACAAGATACCATATTACGTAATGCATTTCAATGCCAAATAATAAAATTTCACATAATGTTTGGAATAGAAAATTCATACTAGTGGAACTATCAATCACTTTTGACATCTTTTATCACAGTTAAGGTTCAATCCCATACCACTCACAATTGCTTAGTTAGTCTAATCAAAGCCATGTCAATATCCAGGTCACAGGCAATGCATCATCTTATGCCCAAAGCTACCAAACCTGAAACACTACCTTATAACTCTATAACATTGTCCTATATGTCATCTTGCACTCCAAACATATGGGAGAGGGCTTTTAATAGATATTTTCACGATCTTTTTCTTACTAACGTCATTCGTTCTCTTGATGGGTGGAGGTTTCTATTCAGAAGATTTTTGTTTAGACTACATGGTCAATTTTTCACTGACCATTTATGTAATCATATCCAACGGCGGAGCCATGAATTTTTTCATGTCAAGGCACAAATCATTGAATTAAAAAAATCCTCAACCTCTTTCATCTAGGCTTAGGACCGGCATTGGCGGTTTAATTTTTTTTTAATCGATGGATTCATTACAAAAAGATAGAATATACGATAAAAAAAAACTTACAATTGAAAACATTAAATCTTGATATTCTTCTTACATATTATAATTTCTCCCACCATATTTTCTTTTGAAATACCTTTCAATATTTAATTTGAATGAAAGAAAACATAAACGTTTCATATTAACAAAATCACTATAATAAATTATGATCACTACTCACTACATAAATTAACAAATATAAATATATTATTATTTATCAAATATTTTTTGATAATGATCAACTATAATATTTGATTAATTTATGCACAATAATGACATAATCCTTAATGGACCTTCATACATTATTCTTTTGGTATTATAAGTGGAAACTAATGATACCATTACAATAAAATATATATAATAACTTCTTTCACAAATAGGATATATTTTCTTGAGATGTTTTCCTATCCACAATCAGCAACATTGGATTCATCTTTTAAGGTCGTAAGGTTTGTCAAATATTAACATCTAGAAATGCTACATAGATGTGCAATCCTTCATCACAAATGCCTTGTCACATCAATCAAAATTATTTTATTCAATTTTTAATATAAAATATAAATTAAATTTAATGAATTATAATTTAATCAATTAGGTACATTTTTTAAATTTAATTAAATGTTAAACATTATAATTTTTAAATTATTTAATTTATTGTATATTTTCGAAATCACTAATTTATTATAATTTATAATTACAAGAAAACGAAAATCTATTTTCTGTATTTAAGAATATGTCTAAATTTTTAACATATTTTTACCCTTTTTCTTATTTACTTTTAATCACAATTATTATTTTTTCTTTAATTACGTTTCTTTTCACCAAAATTGCCTTCCTACGATTTGAAATTTAAACGATAAGGCCTCGGTCTTTTATCTTCGCCCGATGCCAATATCTGGACCCACCACTACCTCTAACGGTGCTTCCGCTGAAACAGGCACCTGCCAGATGCCCAGTGGTCATACGAAACAACAAAACGATCAAGTGACTGACGATCCTCTATCTTCGAACATGGACGGTTGCGATGGAGAACTACGGGCGACGAAAACGAAGCCCCAATAGATTATAAAGCTCATCAAACGTCCGCTGCTCTGCTTCCGTTCCCACAACCCGAGTTGCGAGAATTTCAATCTTTTCCTGTAGACGAACCGGAAGCCATGGAACAATCACCGGCGGCGCAGAGGCCGACGAAGAGGAGCCTGATGAGCTCGCTGAAGGAGGCGGCGAGCACGACCCTTGGCCGATCATCATCCTTCAAGGAAGACTCTTACCTCACTTCCCATCTCAAACCCGCAGAGATCAAAGCTCTTGAAGATCTGAAGAAAATGCTGTTGTCATCCTCTTCGGCGCCGCCGTCTATGTGGGGAATCCCTTTACTAGGCGGTGACGAGCGCGCCGACGTGGTCTTACTCAAGTTCCTTCGAGCGCGGGACTTCGGCGTTGCACAGACGCATGCAATGCTGATGCGGTGTGCCGAGTGGAGATCAGAGTTTGGAGCGGACGAAGTGGTCGAGGAAGAGCTAGGCTTCAAGGAGCTCGAAGGCGTGGTTGCGTACATGCACGGCTGGGACCGCGCTGGCCATCCTGTATGCTATAATGCCTATGGCGTCTTCAAGGACAGGGAGATGTACGATCGCATCTTTGGAGACGAGGAAAAGCTTAAACGCTTCCTCCGATGGCGTGTTCAGGTCATGGAGCGCGGTGTAGGCCTTCTCCAGCTCAAACCTGGTGGCATCAACTCCATCATTCAGGTCACCGATCTCAAAGACATGCCTAAGCGCGAGCTCCGCGTTGCTTCGAACCAGATCCTCTCTTTGTTTCAGGACAACTACCCGGAAATGGTCGCCCGCAAGGTTAGATTCAGCCCTTTGTTATGTTTTCGCAGAATGCAGCATTTGGGGCTTTTGTTTCGTTGTTGGTGTACTGCTGATTGGTGATCCTTGCAGGTTTTCATAAACGTGCCGTGGTATTTTAGCATTCTGTACTCTATGATTAGTCCTTTTCTCACTGAGAGGACCAAGAGCAAGTTCGTCATCGCCAAAGGAGGCAATGTAGCTGAGACCCTGTACAAGTAATTACCCATCTGTTTCCTTTCTCAGCATGTTTTTTTTTTCTATATAATATCTCGATTTTAACACTTGTTCCATACGATCTATATTCAGATTCATCAGGCCAGAGTTCGTTCCAGTACAGTATGGAGGTCTAAGCCGACCAGGGGATCTCGAAAATGGGCCGCCAAAGCCTGCTTCCGAGTTCACCATCAAAGGAGGTGAGAAGGTTAACCTGGAAATCGACGGCATTGAGGTAAAATCTCTCCCCTTGTTTCTACATGCCTCCATTTTATAACTGCACGCAAAATGTTCGACCAAGTACTCCACTTATTTGTTGATGTTATTAAAGTCTGGAGCGACTATAACGTGGGATATAGTTGTTGGCGGTTGGGATGTGGGCTACGCGGCGGAGTATGTGCCGAGCGCGGAGGGCAGCTACACGATTGCGGTGGAGAAACCACGGCGGATTCCAGCGACGGCGGAGGAACCGGTTCACAATGTTTTCACGGCCAGGGAGGCCGGAAAGATGGTTCTTTCCATCGATAACACCAGCTCCCGGCGGCGGAAAGTTGCGGCTTACCGCTACTTCGTCCGCAAACCAACGGTTTAGTTCTTGAAAATGGTTAATAAGAAGAAATGGTAATTTAGCTTTCTTTTTTATGTGAAATATTAGTGATGTAATCCCTTTTTTATCTTCTGGATTGGCTTTGAAAGAGTGGATTAGGTTTTTGGATTATAATGAAAATTGCTTGTTTTGCTCTAAGTTCTTTTTTGTTTAACCCTCTTGATGGGTCGTGTAGCTGTTAATCGTTCAAATTTTAATGCTGATCGTGATTATAATTCTTTTGGAACTTGGAAGGGAAAAATTACTCCCTTGTTTTTTTTTTTAAAAACAAAACTCAGTTTAAAGAGATTATTAGGTGTGTGGTGTCCGGTCATGGAGTAGCATAGAAAATTCTGTGTATTTATTGAGTGGAGTCCGGTCATAGAGTTGCATCACAGTCCGGTCATTTGTTGAATATTTATTGATAATTAAATTGATAATAAATATTCATCAAATATATAATAACTATTTACTTAATAAATAATTAATAAATATGTAATAATATTAAAAAAATTTATTTTGATCACATGTGAACATTTCATTGGAGTTGGGATGCAATTTTACAGGCGGACTCTTCATATAATAATTTCTCCGTTTTAAAATCATCTCTACATAAAGAAATGTATAAGATGAATTATTTGGTGTTTAATTTTTACGTGTAGTAATAAAAATTTGGGATGGTCATGATTTTACTTGGAGAGAGTTTGTATTAATTCATCTAATAATAATAATAATAATAATTAATTTTTATCCCATTACGGGGTTAGCTATTTGATTAAGAGTTAAAATTTTATTTAAATTTAATAAAAAAAAAATTTTGTAAGTTTTTTTTTTTTTTTTAAGTTTGAAGGGTATTTTTTCTACTTCCTCTACTTCAATCTTTGTCCTTGAATTGTAATAATAATTTTTTTATTTATTTCATGATCGCTTTGAGCAATTGGCCTTTTTTATTTATAAAACATATGCTTTTTTTAGTGACATGATTATCTCATGTCATAATCCCACCTTTAGATATATTACTATTAAAATTATAATTCATGCATTTTGTTTTAGAACTATTCAAATGAGAACTTTAAGATTTTTTGAATGACCTTCATAATTCAACTTTTTTTCCAACTCCCTTTCTAATCTTATCAACAAGTGGAACATCATTAATAAAAAGAATTCATTAGGGATATCCTCTCGCAAATATCTATAGTAGGAATAATTAAGATTAATTCTAGCGTCGGTCAACTACCGAGTGAAAGTCCGGCGGTGGTCGAAGAGGAGTTTTTTTTCCTACTCTTCGTACTTCTCTTCTTCCTTCTCTTCTCTTCTTCTCCTCTCTTCTTGCTTCCTTGCTTAATTCCAGCATCAAGCGGATGCCAAGTGAAAGTTCGATGGTGGTCGAGGAGGATTCTCTTCCTTCTCTTATCTTCTTATCATGTTTTCTTTCTTGGGATCCCCTCTCAAGAGAAATGAGTGATCTATTTATAATTTTATGGGAGTGGCATGGCAAGTAAAAATGTGGAAGATCAGTGATAAATTGAGAAAAATTTGAATGGATGATCGATGTTGAATCTCTTGATCATGGGCCATTTATTGATCATTTTGAATGTCTTAATGATATTGGAATTCAATGATCTTGGGCTTTTTGGATTTGTCTCATTGAGCCGCTCAATTCGACTATAAGCACGCCATATTTAGAAATTATTTGGTAATCCAAATTATAATTTGAACCCTCCAAATGTGCTTTGGGTCTTTGATTTGGACTCATTTGAACTCAGACTGAGTGGAATTTGATGTCGTCGGATTCATATTTTCGAGACGTTTAGTTCGACTACAACTTTATTGAACTCGGAGTTCATATGATCTACAATTTAATTTTTAAAGTTTCCAACTTGTTTTTTTGCTTCGAGATTCGTGCCCGATCAAGACAATTTTTTGATCACATATTAGTTGCCCACCTATTTTCAGACATCGAGGCTTCAGGAGTCTAAAAATATGCAGTCCACCACTTAAAATTGATTGAATTACAAAAAATATTAGAAAATTACTTTTCAAAAAATATAAATTTGCTCAAACTCGATCATAGAGACATCGTTGAGCTCTAAAACTATCAAAATTGAATATTGAATGTTGAAAAATGTGTTTGGGAATCCCAAAATCTTCAAATTTGGACTATTCGGGCCCCGAACGTGTTTCCGCAGCCAAATAGGCCAGCCGCCGCCGTTGGCGATGGGGCCCGCTCTGAGGCGCAGGCGTGAACTAGGTGGGCGTGCGAAGCACCCCCTTATATATATATATATATATATATATATATATATATATATATATATATATATATATATATATATATATATATATATATATATATATATATATATATATATATATATATATATATATATATATATATATATATATAAAGAGGGGGTGGTTGTAAAGTTGCCCCTACAAAAAAAAAAATATCTTTTATTTATTTATTTATGGGGGGCCCATTTTTTTAATTCCGAAAATGATATTTTGTGACCCAAAAAATTCCAAAAAATTCTAAAAAATTTAAAATAATTTCAAATTATTTTTAGAAACTTCTTTCCCTCTCTTTTTTAGAATAACCCCTTTTTCAAATAAATTCCCTCTCATTCATCCTATAAATACCCATCTAGGGCAAGATGAAAAATGCACCTTCTCCTCTTCTGCCATCTCCATATAACTTTCTTATAAGTGAGACATTCCCCTATTTTTGTTAGGCGGTATCTCCTACTAAAATTCAAGGCCACTCTCCTTTTGTTGAAGTTAAAATTTTTCCAACTATTCCTTTTCTTTCTCCTCCCTAATTCTAATATGCTTACAGTTGAGGTATTCCCCTGTTTTTAATAGGTGGCATCCCCTACTCAAATTCAGGGCCCCTCTCCTTTTGTAGGAGTTAGAATTTTTGCAGCCTTCCTTTTTTCTTTCTCTCTCATTTTCCTTCTTACTTTAGAGGCATTCTATTTCTTTTGGTAGGTGGCATCCCCTACTTAAATTATGTACCCCTCATAAGTGTAGAAGTTTAAATGGGTGAGATCACCTCCACAACAATCCCCCCAGCCACAGGTGATCGCCCTACATGTGAAGTAAGTTTGTCACAGCTTTCTTATAAATCCATGTCAATCATAATGAGATTGATCATGTTTTTAGAAATCGTGGAGCGGTATTGTCTTTTTATTGCCTTTCTCATATGGGTAAACTTATTGGTGATATGTAGGGTCGTATCTCTTTCAGATCCAAGTGGTTGGATATCCATACTAGAGACCCATCAAAGAACTGAGTTAGTGATTTCTTTTTTATGCAGAATGACTGAAATCTCCAAGAAAAATGGGGAAAACTAGAGGATTTACCCATTCCCCTACATGTTGGAGTAGAGGACTTATTGAAGATACTTAATCTCACTAATATCGACACTCTCCATTATGAGGTATAATATTTTAGTAGATATGTAGATGAAGAATATTTATTTAAGGTGGAATTATCTATTCAGGCACGAAAATTACATGCTTGTATGCTAAAGAAGTTAACCAAAGTCTTAGAGGCAATTATCCAACCTTTAAAGGCACCGCCTAAACAATCAGAGAATGAGGGTGATCCGTAAACATCCAAGAAGAATAAGTGGAGGAGATTTTAATAGTTGCTAGTAAAAGTCATCATGTCTCTCCATCCAAGTTACATATTCTAAAAGAGGTTTTGAAGCATCAATGTGTTGGTCATCGACAGGCTGAGGAGTTGGTGAGCTTCCAGTCTCTCTCTTACTTTTTTCTTTTGACATTCTCATAAGAATATATCCCTTATAATTTTTTTTACAGTTTTAGTTGGTAAAACATACGGGTCTTGAAACTAAAATGACCAAGGCCTTAAATGATTAGAATAATGAGTTTGTGAAGGTCAAGTATCTCCATAGAGAGTACAAAAAATGTATAATAGCAAAATCAAGGAGATGAAGGCTGTGGAGGAGCGGCTAGCAAAGTGCATGAAAAAATTATTTATTATGACAACTTCAACTTCTTTACATAATTAATAAATGGACCGTCTACATATTGAGTTAGTAGATGTACATATTGTAATCAGCTAGTATATTAAAGATCAATAAGTCATTGAAGAGAAGATTATAACCATTGAGAATGAGGTCAAGAGATTCCAAAGTTGGTTGTTTAAGAAGGAAGACATGTCCAAGTCAGAATAATCACCTTCTAGAGTCATAGAAGAATTCAAGAAGTTTGTTTCCTTCAAGATGATCGTCCATAATCTTATTCAGGAAGCTCATAATCACATATATGATATGGAGCTGAAGGCTTTAGAATAATAGTATATAGAGGAAAGCTTCATCAGAGTTTTTTTGAAGGATGTCTGTCTAGTGCAGTGCAAGACTAGAGTGGAGATCGAGATTATGTATTGTTATTTTGTTATTGGTTATACCATTTTATATGTTTTAGTGATGATTGTATGTATTTGGTGTTAATATTTTTATATGATGTATATTATATTCAGTGATATATTAAGATGTTGTTGTTGTTCTTCTCTTTTCTTTTTCTCATATGCATAAAAAATTTACTTAGTTTTTTTTTTCAATTTGGATGATGAGAAATATTTTAGTGGGCTCTTTTGACTTGAGTGAATGTGAGAGACATCCTCCTTGGATGTTTTAACCTATCTTAGATTGTTAATTAAAGCATTTGCTTGATAATATTTAACATATATGGAAGAGGTCAAATCAACTTCCCCTATGATTGATCATCCAATAATTTAAAATTTAAGACATCCTTGTAGGATGTTTGATATGTCTGAGGTTGTAAATCAAATGTTTTATTTGATGAAATAAACATGTATGAAAGAGGTCAGATAAAATCCTCCTAGGATTGATTATTCAGTGATTGAGATACAATATAAATTATGTATATCTCAAATCATGGATAAAGAAGTTAAATTTTTTACGGGTTTTTATCTTTTATAGGAGGAGATAATATCACAATAAAGTGAACATTGCATTACTATATTATATAAGATAGTATAACAGTTCCCTGGTATAACTTAGGGATTCAGGGTCTAAAAGAATTTTATCACAATCAACATACATGGGATGCATATGAGGTTAGCATAATAATACTGAAGGGATATATACAAGGATAAATAAATGACTTGGGAGAAAATATATAACACAAGATAATAATATTATCAACACCTACTGATAATACTTGCGAAGATTTCCAACATTTCAAGTTTGATGGAGCATTTTCCCATCAACATCCTTCAGTTTGAAGGTGTCAAGCTTGACTATAGCTGCCACCAAATAAGGACCCTTCCATAAGGGAGAGAGTTTATTATGTTGAGGGCCCTTTCAAGCTACCTCGACATTGCATAGAACTAGATCTCCAATTGAAATACATAAATGTTTCACCCTTCAGTTGTAGTGATGGGCAACTCTTTGATGATATGCAGTGACTCGAAGTGAGGCTACATCTCTTGCTTCTACGAGGAGATCCAAGTTATTTATGAGCTTCTCATTATTATTGATGTTGAAAGTCTGAACTCTTTTTATTGGGACTCTAATATCAACCGGTATGATTGCTTATGTACTAAAGTAGATATTGTATGGGGTTTTTCTTGTAGGAGTTAAGGCGGTGATTCAATAAGCCAGATGATATTTGGAAGTTCTTTAACCCTTTTAGAATTATTCGTTTTGTAACCTATGTTTCCCCATTTTCCTGAGGAAGGGTGACAGTTGTGTGAACTAGATGGATATGAAAATCTTTACTATAAGGTATAAAGATTTTTCCAATAAATTGGGCCCCATTGTTGGTGATGACCCTTGCAGGAATGCCAAACTAATAGATTATATTTTTTACAGGAATTGTTTAGCATTGGCTTCATTAATCTCCACTAGAGGTTCTATCTCCACCCACTCGGTAAAGTAATCTATAGCCAATATGATAAATTTTTGTTGTCCAGTTGCTATGAAAAAGGGTCCCATTATATTAATCCTCCATTAAGAAAAAGGCTGGGGGCTTTGAAGTGATGCAAGATCTAAAGTGGGTGTATTGGTGAGTGGAATGCAATTGACAATTTTTGCACTTTTGAGTAAACTCGAGTTCGTCCTATTTTATTGTAGACCAATAGAATCCATGTCTCATGATCTTGTAGGCTAATGTTTTTCCTCCCAGATATTCTCCACATACTCCCGAATGAACTTCTCAGAGTGCGTAATCAACTTATGAAGGTGGGAGACATTAAATGTATTGTTTGGTGAAGGCTCATTTGTATATCTTGCCACCATTAATAGTAAACTTTTCTACTTGTCTCTGAAGTTGTGTCGCAACTATGGGGGTTTCAGACAACACTCCATCTTATAAGAAAGATAAGATGGGATTGATCAAAGAAGCCTCTGTTGATTCATCGATTGATTGTATAACCCATGGACCTTAGATACTTAGACAGTAGATCTCCCTGATACACTTCCTTTTATAGACATCTCTTGTTGTTGTTGTAATAAGTTTTAAAAGAGCATCAACTTGTCCATTTTACTCATAGAGAATATGGATGATCTAATGCTCTTTTATATGAGCTAAGAGTGACTTTACAATGTTGTAGTACTAGGCTAGTTACAAGTTGTAGATGTTAAACTCCCCTTCTACTTGAGAGGCGACCAATTGAGAATCAATATGGACCACCAAATTCTACACCTCACAGTTGATTGCCAGCCTCAGTCTAGTAATAAGGGACTTATTAATAAGGGTCTTATACTCTGCTGCATTATTTATTACAGGAAATTTAAGTCGGAGCCCATACTCTAAGGTAATTTGATGTTGAGAGATCAACAAAATTTTAATCCCAGTGTTAGAACTTCTAGAAGCTCCATCAATATACAACACCCAGCATATGGGAGAAGGAGAAGTACCTGGAGGCTCATCAGATGCAGGGATAGTGTGTTCAACTACAAAATTTGTAAGTGCTTGAGATTTTATATCGAATTTAGGCAGGTAGTGGATATCAAATTCTTCCAATTTTATAGACCACTTGATGAGCCTGCCAGATGCTTCTGGCTTTTGCAAGATACTTCTCAGTGGTAGAGTTGTATAAACTCTAATTATATGGGCTTGAAAGTATATACATAATTTCTTGGCAGAGTACACTAACGCTAGAGCCATTCTATCTGCTAGGGGATAACATTCCTCTATTTTGGAAAAGATCTTACTAACATAATAAATGGTATAATATACAATATTCTCTTCTCAGACTAAAATGGAATTGATTGCTTGGACAGAAACTACCAAATATGAACATAATTTTTCTTCCGGTATTGGTTTAGAAAGTAGTGGCAAAGATGCTAAGTACGTTTGTAGCTATTTGAAGGATTCTTGACATTCATCGGTCTATTGGAATCCTAAGCTATGAGCACCTATGAGTATCTTGAAGAAGGGAAGATAATTGTTTCCTAAATAGGCCAGTAAATAAGAAAGGGTTACAATCCTTCTATTTAGTCTCTAGACTTTCTTGATATTCTTTGGGGGAACCATATCCTTTAATGCCTTAATTTTCTCAACATTTGCTTCAATTCCTCGATGAGTTACCATAAACCCTAAGAACGTTTTAGAGGCAACTCTAAAAGTATACTTGACAGGGTTGGGTTGCATATTATAGTGTCAAAATATATGGAAGCACTATTCCAAGTTAGATATATGTTGAGATTTTTTAAGAATTTTCACAAGCATATCATCAACGTACACTTCCATAGAGCCCCCCCAATAAGGTCTTTGAAAACCTTATTCATAAGGCGTTCATATGTGGCTCTAGCATTTTTGATTCTGAACGACAACACAAGATAGCAATATAACCCTTTATCTATTCAAAAACAATTACCTCCTCATCTATAGGATCCATCTTTATTTGATTATAATCATAGTAGGCATCCATAAAGCTTAACATCTGATATCTAGAGGTGGTGTTGACCAACTAGTTAATATGAGGAAGTGGAAAGATATCTTTTGTGAAGGCTTTGTTGAGATCTTTATGTTTAAAAATATTCTTCAAGCTTCACTTGCCTTCTGTACCATGATGACATTCGTCAACCAAGTTGGGTAGTGCACTTCTCGTATAAATCTATCTTTCAAAAGCTTATCTACTTCTTGCTTGATTTCTTGCTAATGATCTGGCACAAAATTTTATTTCTTATGAATTACTAGCTTGCACGTCAGGTTGACTTTGAGGGAGTGCATGATCACTTTAGGATCAATTTCGGGCATATTTACTACACCCCATACAAAAATATCCTAATTTTTACATAGAAAATCTACATATTTTTCTTCTCCTCATCTAAGAGAAGAGATCCAATTTATATGATCCTTAAAGGGTGTTCTTTTGATATGGATACAATAGTGAGGTCTTTTATAGGAGAAGCCCTCTAAGGGAACTCCTCGCCCTGGAGATCAAAGTCCTTAATGCTCAGGGTAACAGTTAGATGTGGTTGAACCTGCCTACGGTAACCTGTTTGTGCTATTTATTAATCTCTACATACTACACTGACTCTTGTCGGGGTAAGGAACTTCATCTTAAAGTGAGGGATGGAGGCGATAATCTCAAAGATCGATTGGAGTGGCCTTCCAAAGATAACATTATAAGCCAATTTTGACTTTGCTATAATGAGCTAGATGGAGTGTATAGTCTGTCAGGAAAATTCTCCAAATATAATTGAGAGACTGATTGTCCCTTCTACTTGTACCGTTCGATTATCAAACCCATATAGTGGACATGTAGCATGTTGAAGCTTTCTCTGGTGAGACCCATATTGAGAAAGGTAGAGTAAAACAAGATATCTATGGAGCTTCCATTATCCACGAGAATTATTTTGATGTTGAACACAGGAACCTATCCCCGCATTAATTACAAGTGGATCTTGATGAGAGGTTTTTATTCCCTCCAAGTTAGAATCATCAAAAGTAATAAAATGTTCGATATGAGCCTTCTTTGGTTTCAAATTTTTATCTATAGCGAAAAAACCCTGATCAAATAATAAGGGGCCTCATGCGATAGTCTTAATTTCTCCAACTATTATATGATTATTCAACTGTTGTCTATGTTATTATTGATTTTTCCTCCCAATTGGACGAGCTTCCTCTCGGGTAGATGCATCTTGAATAAACGATTAAAGATAACCTTGACAGATAAGCCTTTCAATTTCATTCTTGAGCTGCTTATAAGCTATAGTAGTATGGCCATGACTACGATGAAAATGATATTATTAATCCTAATTTCTTACTTTCAGCTTCAAAGGATTCGACCATTTTAAAGTATCTTGATCTCGAATGGCCATCAACATATTTACTCGAGATGAATTGAGGATTAATACTCCTCTTGCTGAGGTTCCTGTCGTGGAAATAGGGGCTTAACATGCAAACTATTCTTCCTTTATTTCTTTCATTGTGAGAATAAATTATCCATCCCAGCTATATTTTTATGCTTTTTATTTATTTCCTCAAACTATTTTCTATGAGCATTTATGGTTTCATCTACAGAGACTTACGCATTCACGTGATGGATTAAGTCAGCGTATGAATAAATCGTGTCTCGCATGAGTGCCGAATAAAAAGTAATAGGATGGAGGTCTATAAGAAAGTCTCATCTCAGTAATTCAGGATCTACTCCTAGAATTTATTGAGCCTCGGTGGAAAATCATTGAACATACTCTTTTAGTGATTCTTTAACATTTTGGAAGATCCCAAAAGGGTGAGAAGAATCCTTAGCAATTCTTTGATTAGCAATAAATTATTCGACGAATACATTAGCCAATTTGATAAAAATAGATATCGTTCCTATCAGAAGTGAATAGAATCATGTTCGAGCTTATCCTTTGAGAGTAGTAGGAAAAACTTGGCAGAGGAGTGCATCTAAGGCTTGTTGGATATGCATGATGGTTCTACAGTGATTGATATGCTCATACGGGTCAGATGTCTTGCGTAGGAATTGATGCTCGATAGTTTGAATCCTGTTAGAATGGCGTTTTGAAGAATATATTCAATCAAGGGTGATGGCTCTTGGAAGTCCCACTAACGAAGAGGTTATCTTACACTTCTAAGAGTAATCTTCATAATTCATGAAGTAGGGCATTGCGAGAGAGTTCAACAACATGCGGTCGGGGTAAGTCCTCAGGGAGGTCCAAAGGAATGTGAGGTTGTCGAACTATGTGTAAAGGATAGGTAGAACTTGTTGTGTTAGTAAGTTCATTGTCTTGGAAAGCTTATGGATGCCTACTTAGCGGAGGAAGAGGAATCTTTACGTTAAGATGTTTGAGCTGAACTCCTTCAGCCATTAGTGGATCTTGAGAGAGAAGAATCTCCGCCTATGGTGCTAACACTAGTTTCCGAGTCTCACGCAAAAGTTGAAGGATCTCATTTTGAGATTCTTCCATTTTTTGGATACACTCCTCCTTTATAGAAGGCCCTGAAGTTTCATCTCCAGCAACATTTTGTCCCCCTCCCCCCCAAGATAAAAAGAGGAAGATACTGGACATCCATGATTTATAGACTTATCTGTAGATTGATGGGCATTGGAGCGGGAAGTTCCTAAGATGTGATTGCTACGCATGTTGGTCATCAAAGTAACACTTAAAATTGTAGGATTGTGGTTCCCACAAATACTAGCAAACTATTACGGGCTAAAATATACTCAACTATAACATTAGAGAATTTTACATCTTAGCCTTATACAGATATCCAACACATTAAAAAAATAAAAAAGGAACACCAAAATTTTTACGTGGAAACCCTGAAAAAGGGAAAAACTACGGGGCCATGCCCAGTTGAAAGAATTCCATTAGTATTTTCTTAGATTACAAGTGGCTGACTTGTCCCTAAAATTAAGGAAGATTAGATTACAATAATCAACTCCCTGGAGTTAATTTTCATATACAAATGGAGATGAAAAATCCTATGATGTTCTGGTGGTCGGGCGGAAATCCAATTTCAATTAACAGTCGACAAGAATTTGGGCGTCAGTCTGCTATCGGTCAAAATTCTAGTGCCAATCGACAATTGGGATGATTTTCGACATCAGTTGTCAATTGGGTGGAAGTCCGACCATGGTCGAGGATGAGTCTCTTCCTTATCTTCTTTCTTCTCTTCTCTTCTTGCTTCCTTGATTAATTCTAGCATTTGTCGGCTGCCGGGTGAAAGTCCAACGACAGTCGAGGAGGATTCTGTTCCTTCTCTTTTCTTCTTCTCTTCTCTTCTTGATTCCTTGCTTAATTACGACGTCAGTCGGTTGCCGGGTGAAAGTTTGGTGGTGGTCGAGGAGGAGTATCTTCCTTCTCTTATCTTCTTCTCCTCTTTTATTGCTTGGGTCCCCTCTCAAGAGAAATAAGGGGTTTATTTATATTTTTTTTATAGTGGCATGGCTAGTAAATAGGAGGAATATCAAGAGTAAATTGGGAGTAATTTGAATGGACAATCGATGTTGAATCCCTTGATCATGTGCTATTTATTGAGAGTTTGAATGTCTTAATGATATCAGAATTCAACGATCTTGGGCTTGTTGAATTTGTGTCGTCAAGCCGCTTGATTCGACTATAAGTACGCCATATTTGAAAACTGTTTGGTAATCCAAATTATAGTTTGAACCCTCCAAATGTGCTTCAGGTCTTTTATTTGGACTCATTTGGGCTCGGATTGAGTCGAATTTTGTGTCGTTAGGTTCGTATTGCTGAGATGTTCATCTCGAACGTAAGTTTGCTAAAATTGGAGTTCATGTGGCGCACAATTTAATTTTTGATTTTTCCAACTTGATATTTTGCCTCGAGATTCATGCTTGATCAAGATAATTTTTTGATGATTTATCAATCTTAAAATAATTAAATTATGTCTATTCATCGATTAAACGGGTGAGTTATTGAGCAAGTCGCTCGTGTAATAGACAACTTCCACTGACTTAGCAACTCGCACAATTAATTAAGTTTTTTGTTTATGGCAAATGCCAGTGACTCGTATTTATATGTTATATATATATATATATATATATATATATATATATATATATATATATATATATATATATGTAATTTTTTAAATTTCAAATTTTTGGAGCTATGTATTTGAATATTAATATAATAAATTTATATTTTTTATAAAAATACATATATGATATATATAAATAATTAAAATTTAAATGGGGCTATAGTTTCCTCCTACCTTCTACATATAAACAAAATTTTAAACCTTTAGCATTTTAATTCTTTTTTATATAAACATTTTGAAGATAAATAATGTAAATATTTATATAAATAATATTTAAAATTCTCACCATTTTGGATATTTTCATGTTTTAAATTATATTAATGTGGGTGATTAGATAATCAGAGATCTTATCACCCATTTATGTAGTTTTATATTTTTAAATGCGCCCTTAATGAGTTATTGACATTGCTAATGATGCTTAGTGAAATGTGGGTATTTATTAGAATTAGCCAAATAATTTGGCTAATTCTGAATTAGCCAAACTGTTTGGTTTTTTAGAATTAGCCAAACTGTTTGGTTTTTTAGAATTAGCTAAACTATTTGACATTTTCCATTGAAAACGTCAAATAATTTGACTAATTTACTTCTTTTAAAATATTTTTAAACTATGGTCTTTCAAATAATTTCAGTTTTTATCATGCTCCTTAAAAAATTTCCATCTAATGAGGACACCCTTTTTAAAAATTTCCCTTTGTTTCCCCTATCTTCAAAAAAAATTTGAATAACAAATGCATCGAATTTTGCATTCTTAGGATAACATTAAAAACAACTATGAATAAAATAAAATAAAAACTATTGAATTAAAAAGAAAATCCATCCCCATAAATAATCATATTCCAATTTTACTATGAAAAGAAATAATGCTAAATTTAAAATAAGAACATTTTATTATTGTTGTGTGCTGGAATATTCGCGGCGGTAGAGAAATATATGGTTTAACGTCTTAGCATTATACGAAGATCCAACACACAAGCAGATAAGTGAGGGGGTGAAACATTCATAAGAGACAACAGAGTTTTTACGTGGAAAACCCATTTAAAGGGGGAAAAACCACGGGGCCTGGCCCAGTTTGAATGAATCCACTAGTATTTGTAGTCGATTACAAATGAGGCCCTTCCTTTGGAGAAGGCCTTGTATTGATGTAGAAAATATACATCATATAGATTGCATTACATGGTAGGAGTTACATATACATGTTTGTTTGGTCGGAATGACCGTAGTAGGTAGGAGACCGGGGTCAGAAAGACCGTTGTCTGGTGATATAGGTCGGACGGACCGCAGTAGGCGACGGAGGTCGAAAGGACCATAGTCGGCAGGAGACCGGGGTCAGAAAGACCATTGTCTGGTGATGAAGGTCGGACGGACCGCATTAGACGACGGAGGTCGAAAGGACCGTAGTCGGCAAGTGACCAGGGTCAGAAAGATCGTTGTATTAGGGCGGTACTTTGGTAGAACTCTGGACGTCAGGTAGTGACCCAGCAAAAGTCCAGGCCTCAGGTGGTGTTCCGACAAAACAACAGCGTAAGTTGGTAGTCTAGCAGAGGAGAGAGCCTTTGGCGAAGATGAGGGCCTCTGGCGAAGGTGAGGGCCTCAGGTGAAGGTGAAGGCCTCAGATGTTGGTGAGGGCCTTTGACGAATGTGAGGGCCTCAGATGAAGTCGTCAGGCCTGAAAGTCGGGCCTTGAGCAGAACGTTGGGCCTGAATGTCAGGCCTTCAGTAGCACGTCGGGCTTGAACGTCGGGCCTGAACATCGGGCCTTGAGATGGTCATACGGTAAAACTCCGACGGTGGTCCGGCGAGGCTCCGACGGTGATCCGGCGAGGCTCTGCAGGTGGTCCGACGAGGCTCCGACGGTGGTCCGGCGAGGCTCTTGCGGTGGTCTGGCGAGGTTCCGACGATGGTCGAGGTGGAGCTTCTTCCTTCTCTTCTTGCTTGAGTCCCCCTCTCATGAGAAATGAGGGCTCTATTTATAGATTTTCTGGAGTGGCATGGCCCGTAAATAGGCGTGAGATCAGGGGCGAATAGGGAGTGGTCAAATGGACGGCTGATATTGAATCCTACGATCGTGCACCGTTCGTTGGACATTTGAAGGCTATATTGATGTCGGAATTCTGTGATCTTGGGCTCGTTGGACTCTTCTCGTCGAGCCATTCGATTCGAGTATAATCTCGTTAAAATCGGAGACCGTTTGTCAAATTGTGGTTTGAACCTTCCAACAGTGCTTCGGGTCCATGATTCGGACCCATTTGGGCTCGGATAGGGTCGAATTTGGTGTCGTTGAGTTAGTATTTTCGAGACGCTCAGTTCGACTATAAGCTTGCTGAAATCGGAGTTCGGGTGCTCTCAGAATTAATTTCTGAAGTTTCCAACTAGCTTTTGCCTCGAGATTCATGCCCGATCAAGTTAATTTTCGCATGACGTATCAGTTGCCCCCCTATTTTCGGACGTCGAAACTCCAGGAGTCCGAAAATACTTGTTCTGAAAATTTACACTAATCGAATCGCAAAAAATTGCGTTCCAAAAATTGATGGATTGCTCGAACTTGATTCTAGAGGCCCCGTTGAGTTTCGAAAGTGTCGAAAAGTAGTCCGGAACGTCGAAAAACGTGTCCGAGGACCCCAAAAACGTCCGATTTGGACTTTCCGAGCCCAAAATCGGAGCCCGGAAGAGTTTGGCCGCCGAACTGGCCGGCACACCAGCCGGCCGCTGGCGAGTACCCGCGCTGACGCGTGGGCTAGAGGGGTGCGCCTCTTGAGAGGCGGTTGCATTTTTTTTTTGTGGGGCCCACATAGAATTTTTTAAGCCAAAAAATTCTGAAAAAATTCCAGAAAATTCCAAAAAATTCCAAAAAAATTGTGAAAAATTCAAAAAAATGTGGGAAATTCGAAAATACTGGAAAAATCTAGAAACTTCCCCTCTTCTCTACAAAAAAGTATAAATAGGCCCCTAGGCCTTTAGAAAAGTTGTCCTTCTCCTCTTTTCTTTTCTTCTTCTCTTCTTCTCCCTCTGTCTTTATTATTGAGGCCTTCCCTCAATTTTTCGAGGCCCCTCTCTTGGCAAGGAAGTCCGGAGATTTCCCCTTATTCTCTTCTCCCTCTATCCTTACTATTGAGGCCTTCCCTCGATTTTTCGAGGCCCCTCTCTTGGCAAGGAAGTCCGGAGATTCCCCCTTCTTCTCTTCTCCCTCTGTCCTTACTATTGAGGCATTCCCTCGGTTTTTCGAGGCCCCTCTCTTGGCAAGGAAGTCTGGAGATTCCCCCTCCTTCTCTTCTCCCTCTGTCCTTACTATTGAGGCCTTCCCTCAGTTTTTTGAGGTCCCTCTCTTGGCAAGGAAGTCCGGAGATTCACTTCTCCCTCTCTACTTGGAGAGATCATGTGGAGTTTCGATGTTTGGTGGTTAGTGATTGAGGTCGGATAGACCGTTAATTGTAAGGAGGGAGGTTGAAAAGACAGGCATACATCCGGCGTCGGGGTAGAGTCTAACAACGGACAGGAATCCAACAAAAGGTGGAAACTTAACGTCGAATAGAATTCTGACGTCGGGGAAAATCGGGCAGAAGACTGATGAAAGTTCGTCGACGGGCAGAAGTCCGAGGACGATTAGTAGTCCGATGGCACGCAGAAGTACGACGCTGGGTAGAGGTACAATGTCGGGTACAAGACCGATGAGAGTCTGTCGAAGGGCAGAAGTTCGACGACGGTTAGTAGTCCGACGGCAAGCAGAAGTCTGTAGTCGGGTAAAGGTGCAGCGCCAGGTAGAAGACCGACGAAGGTTCGTCGACGAGCAGAAGTCCGACGACGAGTAGAAGTCCGCTAACGAATAGAAGTCTGACGTCGAGTAGAAGTCCGCTCACGAGCAGAAGTCCGACGTCAAGGAGGAGTCCGACGTCGGGTAGAAGTACTGTCGGGTAGAAGACGGACAAAGGTTTTCGTCGACGAGCAGAAGTCCGACGTCAAGTAGAAGTCCGTCGAAAGTCCTGTAAAGCAAAAATTCAGCGACAGGAGGAAATTCAATAATAGATAGACATTTAACTTTGTGCAGAAGTCCATTGACGAAATTCTGGTGTCGTTAACCAAGGATGTATAATCTATCCAAGGTTGTTTGTCAGAGCCTTTACTCGATGTCATTAACCAATATTGGATCCACCAATGATGTAAGAGCTATCCAAGGTTATATGTCTGAGCATTTGCCCGATGACGTTAACCTGTATGGAAGAGATCGAGATAATCCACCAAGGATGTAGGACCTTTTCGAGGTTGTAAATCAGAGCCTTTGCTCGACGACGTTAACCTGTGTGGAAGAGGTCTGGAGAATCCACCAAGGATGTAGGACCTTTCCGAGGTTGTATGTCGAAGCCTTTGCTCGACGACGTTAACCTGTATGGAAGAGGTCGGGAGAATCCACCAAGGATGTATGACCTTTCCAAGGTTGTATATCAAAGCCTTTGCTCGACAACGTTAACCTGTGTGGAAGAGGTCGGGAGAATCCACCCAGGATCTAAGACCTTTCCGAGATTGTATGTCGGAGCGTTTGCTCGATGACGTTAACCTGTGTGGAAGAGGTCTGGAGAATCCACTAAGGATGTAAGACCTTTCCGAGGTTGTATGTCGGAGCGTTTGCTCGATGACGTTAACTTGTGTGGAAGAGGTCGGGAGAATCCACCAAGGATGTAAGACCTTTCCGAGGTTGTATGTCGGAGCCTTTGCTCGACGACGTTAACCTGTGTGGAAGAGGTCAGGAGAATCCACCAAGGATGTAAGACCTTTCCGAGGTTGTATGTCGGAGCGTTTGCTCGACGACGTTAACCTGTGTGGAAGAGGTCAAGAGAATCCACCAAGGATGTATGACCTATCCGAGGTTGTATGTCGGAGCCTTTGCTCGACGACGTTAACCTGTGTGGAAGAGGTCAGGAGTATCCACCAAGGATGTAGGACCTTTTCGAGGTTGTATGTCGGAGCCTTTGCTCGACGACGTTAACCTGTGTGGAAGAGGTCGGGAGAATTCACCAAGGATGTAGGACCTTTCCGAGGTTGTATGTCGAATCCTTTGCTCGACGATGTTAACCTGTGTGGAAAAGGTCGGTAGAATCCACCAAGGATGTAAGACCTTTCCGAGGTTGTATGTCGAAGCCTTTGCTCGACGACTTTAACCTGTGTGGAAGAGGTCGGGAGAATCCACCAAGGATGTGAGACCTTTCTGAGGTTGTATGTCGGAGCCTTTGCTCGACGATGTTAACCTGTATGGAAGAGGTCGGGAGTATCCACCAAGGATGTAGGACCTTTCCGAGGTTGTATGTCGGAGCCTTTGCTCAACGATGTTAACCTGTGTGGAAAAGGTCGGGAGAATCCACCAAGGATGTGAGACCTTTCCGAGGTTGTATGTCGGAGCCTTTGCTCGACGACGTTAACCTGTGTGGAAGAGGTCAAATCGAGTCCCCTTGGGATTGATTTTGCTTTGATTAGGAGGGGGCGAACACCGCGTATATCCCGAATCAAAGGTGAAGAATATTCTACCTTTAGACCGTTACTGCCTTTTTGAGGATGAGATTAAGACTTTGTCCAATGAGTAGAAGCCCAGAAGAGGACTGTATAAGGCTTGTAATTGATTGGAAGTATCCTTGCATGTCACTGGGATTTTCCCAAAATATCATCTTGATATATAAAGCATAAGAGGATCTTTTTGAGCAGAATTTTGGTCAAAGTTGCCTCCCAGTCCGCATCTGATGCAATAATGACTGATGTCAGGAAGTTGATAAGAGCGATCTTTTGAGATTGGAGAAGAAGTTGCCCCCCCCAGTCGGGAATCACTTTCCCACAGACGGCGCCAAACTGTTGCGTCCTGGAGTATTCGCGGCGGTAGAGAAATATATGGTTTAACGTCTTAGCATTATACGAAGATCCAACACACAAGCAGATAAGTGAAGGGGTGAAACATTCATAAGAGACACCAGAGTGTTTATGTGGAAAACCCCTTTAAAGGGGGAAAAACCACGGGGCCTGGCCCAGTTTGAATGAATCCACTAGTATTTGTAGTCGATTACAAATGAGGCCCTTCCTTTGGAGAAGGCCTTGTATTGATGTAGCAAATATACATCATATAGATTGCATTACATGGTAAGAGTTACATATACATGTTTGTTTGGTCGGAATGATCGTAGTAGGCAGGAGACCAGGGTCAGAAAGACCGTTGTCTGGTGATAAAGGTCGGACGAACCGTAGTAGGCGACGGAGGTCAAAAGGACCATAGTCGGCAGGAGACCGGGGTCAGAAAGACCGTTGTCTGGTTATGGAGGTCGGACGGACCGTATTAGGCGACGGAGGTCGGAAGGACTGTAGTCGGCAAGAGACCGGGGTCAGAAAGACCGTTGTAGTAGGGCGGTACTTTGGTAGAACTCTGGACGTTAGCTAGTGGCCCAGCAAAAGTCCAGGCCTTAGGTGGTGTTCTGACAAAACAACGGCGTAAGGTGGTAGTCTAGCAGAGGAGAGAGCCTTTGGCGAAGATGAGGGCCTTTGGCGAAGGTGAGGGCCTCAGGTGAAGGTGAAGGCCTCAGATGTTGGTGAGGGCCTTTGACGAATGTGAGGGCCTCAGATGAAGACGTCAGGCCTGAAAGTCGGGCCTTGAGCAGAACGTTGGGCCTGAATGTTAGGCCTTCAGTAGTACGTCGGGCTTGAACGTCGGGCCTGAACATCGGGCCTTGAGATGGTGGTACGGTAAAACTCCGACGGTGGTCCAGCGAGGCTCCGACGGTGATCCGGCGAGGCTCCGCAGGTGGTCCGGCGAGGCTCCAACGGTGGTCCGGCGAGGCTCCTGCGGTGGTCCGGCGAGGTTCTGGCGGTGGTCGAGGAGGAGCTTCTTCCTTCTCTTCTTGCTTGAGTCCCCCTTTCATGAGAAATGAGGGCTCTATTTATTGATTTTCTGGAGTGGCATGGCCCGTAAATAGGCGTGAGATCAGGGGCGAATAGGGAGTGGTCAAATGGACGGCTGATATTTAATCCTACGATCGTGCACCGTTCGTTGGACTTTAGAAGACCTTAGTGATGTCAGAATTCTGTGATCTTAGGCTTGTTGGACTCGTCTCGTCAAGCCGTTCGATTCGAGTATAAGCTCGTTAAAATCGGAGACCGTTTGGTAACCCAAATTGCGGTTTGAACCTTCCAACAGCGCTTCGGGTCCATGATTCGGACCCATTTGGGCTCGGTTAGGGTTGAATTTGGTGTCGTTGAGTTCGTATTTCCGAGACGCTCTGTTCGACTATAAGCTTGCTGAAATCGGAGTTCGGGTGCTCTCGGAATTAATTTTTGAAGTTTCTAACTAGCTTTTGCCTTGAGATTCGTGCCCGATCAAATTAATTTTCGCATGACGTATCAATTATACTGACTTTATTTTTTTCTTTATTTTGCTTACACTTCGCACATAATAATAGCGTCAAGTTGATTTTCAAGTTATTAGTCTTAGCGTACTTTGGAAGTTAAAGGGAAAACTTAATTTTAATTTTGTATTGTATTATTTTTATTCTATTATTTTAATTATAATATCATATTTTAAATTTTACTAAAGTTAAAACTTTTTAAAATACATTTTTGCACAATTAACACATTCTCACACACATCAGATACACAAGACTTGAACACAAGATCTTTTGGTTAAGCTCCCAATCAACTAGTAGTGTCAAAATGAATTTTACCTGAAACTAACCCACCTAAATTGATCCAACACAAACCCAACTCGATTACAAGAAAGAGTTCGAAATTTGAACCCGAATTTGACCCGCCCCAAATCGGAGTCAACCCAAACCAAACATGCTAAACTGGGCGAGGCAGTTGCAATTGCGAGCGTCGAGTGCGATGCGAGCATGAGAGATGCATGTGAGCGAGGTTGCCAATGGAATGATAAGAGTAGGGTGGGACGTGGGTGTGACAGCAACGCAAGCGGGTGGGACGCGTTGTCAAGCTGCTAGCGCAATAGCGTGCGGGTGTGAAGTGTGAAGCTTTTAGCCGTGAGCTTGATGCGGTGCGGGGACGTCGTTTAGTTCCATTTCACATTTGGGTTAATGGGTAGACCCAAACTCGATCTAATTTTTCAAATAAGACGAAAAACTTGAACTAGAACCAACCTTTTTGTTAAATGGATCGAGCAGAAAATCAAATTTTTCGAATCAATTTCAAATTGAATTTTAAAGTATTGTCATAAATTAACACCCCTACAATTATCAGACTAAAACGGAATTGTGTAATTTTGAAAAATATAATTCAATTTTATGTTTATACAAAGTTTTTGTAATCTCTAATTTGTATACAATACAGCACACACTTTACAGATTTGAAATTAAAATGAAAAGTGGAAAGATCTCAGAATAGCTAATATTGGAATGAAATGGCCTGCGGGCTCCGGATTTTGAATGTTGGCGCAGTGAGCTTGCTCAGTTAGTCAACGAGGGATCACGGGTAGGGTCTTATGACCTTTCAAAAGACAAGGCGTGTTGTCGATGACGTTATCTCTCTGCCTTTCGCTATCCTCGGAGCGGGACGAATTGATAACGCAGCGTTGTTTACGGTGACTTTGCGTTCGCTGTCGGGAATCGGATTACCTTAAAATTTTTTTTTTAACGTCTATTTTATATATTCAAAGGGATGATTTTTTAACCTATATATTTAAATTTTACATCAATATAATTTTTTATATTTAAATTGCTTTACCTTCAAATGATTATTCAGATATAATTAAATAAACAAAATAGAACAATAGGTTTGAATTTTTTCATGATTGCTCTCTACAAGAAGTCGCAATATCAATTATATGGCATAAATTAGTAGGAGCTGAATATCTGCATTTGCATTAAAAGGAAGTAAAACAATTACAAGTCAAGTAAAACCCCAATGGTAACATATATCCTATCACTTTCCTCCCTTAGCAGAGACAAAAGAGCTAAGGGGAACTCATCATTATTTACATAAAAGAAAGTAAAGTTGCCAGCTAAAGCAAAATGGGCACAGTAATCAGCTGCACGATTACTGGCCCTAGGTATATACTGAAAAAGCACCTTATTAAACTCCATGAGGAACGAGAGGTTCGGTCCCTCCACTTTGCGGTGTACTGGATGTTTTCCATCATTAAAATTTTGCATCCATTGGATTGCATTAACACAATCACCTTCAATAATGATCCCATCCATATTCAACATCCATTCTATGATAAGCTCCCAAATAATAGCCGCAGCCAGGATTTCAGCATCAAAAGCATCCCAGTGTTCTGTACATCTCCTAGCAGCAAACACAAGTTTACCAAGATGGTCACGGGCAATCAATCCTAATCCAGCCTGATTAGAGGGCATTAAAGCTGCATCAAAGTTGAATTTAAGCCATCCTAGGGGGGGTTGCACCAAAGTTTAAAGGGAGACAGCCCATAAGGCAGGTTGGTACTCCATTGCTCCATTATAGGCCATTTGAACGGTTCGGGCAGCAAAGATAACACAGCAGCAGCAATCACAGCAGGGGATCTACACTTTCGGTGATGCTTCATGTCATTACGAGCTCTCCACAACTGATAGACCGTGTAGCAATAAATTCTTCCCAAACTGGGGTTCTTCTCAGAATACTGTAAGAGTTCCACCATCAACTCCCCAAGGGATTCCACCAGGGGCATAGTAAATCCCCATTTCCCTAAAATCTCAAAAATCTGCGAGATACAAGGAAAAAAGTGTCACCATTCCTTGGAGTAATTATTCCGTAAGGTTACCGAATGCATCCGGAAATTAATAACAAAACGTCACGTCACTAAAGTGCTCGGTACCATGCTCGATACAGTGCGCTCAGTACACTCGATATGCTCAGTATTGCTTGGTATTTTCACCGGATGTAATAATTTTTCCATTTCTTGAGCCCATTGGGCGGTGTCAAAGCACAAAACAAATCAAATAAAGTAGGATATTACTAATAATTAGCAGGTATTAGTGACACAATGAGGTCGAGCATTAAGAGTGGCTATTCAAGGAGATGAGATAGAAATAACCTCAAGATTATATATTAAGCAACATTAAAAATTTTAGTAGGTTATTGAGGATAGTTAGGATGGTCCTCATTTCGGCAAGAGTGACACTAACTTGGTGTAACATTCAAAATTTTTGCCTTTCCCATTAATATCTCAATATTAAATGTTAAAAATGTTTAAGTCAGTGAGCACCATGAAGTGATCTCTAGCAACATTATTTAAAATATTCTTGTTCAAGTCCTAGGGCGCGTCCTCAAGATGCATCATAGGGGACACCCACATCTAGCTACTAGAGAATGTTCTCAAAAAATATTCTTGAGAAGTCTTTTAGTCCATTTAACCTCGCCATTTCAACTCTAGTTTGCTTCAAAGCCACTTACTGTCCATCAAATCATTTTTTTACATCATGGAGAACATAGTGATGCCATGGTGCATCATAATTAATAGTCTATCGATGAAAAATCAACGGAGACAAAAAAAAAAAAATGGTGCATCATAATTAATAACAAAACACTAATATAATTTCTACCGCATTATCATATAAAAAGAGAAATCTCTCAGCCAAATAAAACAAAAGAGAGGGAAGCACAATATTAATTATAAATTTCCATCTATCATTATATTCGGCGAAAAAAGAAACAAAAATTGATGTTTTGTTAGCAATGTTTGTCCACCAAAGTGCTTATAGCAAACCAAACAATCTTCCTAAGGTCTACTCTAGGGGAGTGTGTGATATTATATCTTAATATCTTGAGAAGGGCTAAACATTATTCCAATTCTCCAGCAGTGGTTTAGCTAGATCATGGCGGCTCTGATAAGACCTAATGGAGAACCTCAACATTACTACCACCTAGTTAATTAGGTTATGCACAGTTAATTGGAGTTAATTAGACTAAATAAGAGATAATTAAGTTTATTTATGTAATGGGAATGCACTTAGGTCAATTAGAATGATTAGTTTCAATTAATTTAATCAAATTGACCAAATTAGCTGTTTTTTTTTTTTTCCTTTCTCAAGGTTCAATTAAGCTCAACTTAACCATAATTTATTAATTTAAGGTTTTTTTACTCAATTTGATTGAATATGTCAAATTAGTTTTATGGTCTTTAATGGGCAAAACTAGATCAACTCCACCCAAGTGATTAATTGGCCTATTTTAGGGACAATTGAGGCTAAGCCATTTATGGTTAGCCTAATGAAATATATCAAAGGCATTGTGGATAATAAATTTGATCAATTTGGCTAATTTGATTATATAGAATCAAATCTTTTAATTTATGCTTAATTGGGTCAAAGGTTCAATTAAGCTTCACCAATAGTTTATTTGGACCTTTTAGGTTCATAATAATATATAGGTAATATTTCAAAATATTTTCATGGGAAAATGATCTAATTCTATTCTTTGGATTTTAGTGAACTAGTTATGTCGTATTGGGTTTAGCTTGGTTTCTAAGAGGTTCAACATTCTATAATGGTCAAATATGATCAAAACACCTAGATTTGATGAAAAGAAACATATGGAAGTAATTTGACTAAGAGATCAAAATATTTGTTTAAAATTCACCAATAAACATTGGGCTTATGGCATGTGATATTGGTGTAAGTTTCAATTGATAACGATGAATGCCTGAAAATTCTAATAAGGGGTGTTGACATGTTCAAGTTCACATGAATTAAGTGAGAAAGGTAATTCCATGCTCATTTTGAATGGCAATTTAAACAAGGGGTGTTTACATTTTTTTTACTAACAAATTGTTTTAAAAACCATTAGAAAGTTGTCCAAAAAAAAAAGCATAAGTCACTGACATACTATTAGATTTCTATTCAAGGCATCGTGATCTGGCTCACGAGCAGACTCATTTATTACGGAAAAAAGAAATTGATTATTATTTAAGTAGTTATCATAATAAAATGATTAATTTCTAAAAAAATTATAAGAAAATAATAAAGAATCGCCAAATATAAGAAAATTGGATATAATCTTCAAACATTTTCAATAACTTTGTACTTAAAATCCTGAATCCTAATATATTTGAAGTATTTTTTATATTAATATTTTTTGAACAAGTCAGTTCAAGATCTAATGAGTAGTTGGCTCATCTCGCTGAGCTGGCTCATATTTGACTCGTTAGCTCATGTCGCTGATCTCCCAAACCATTCATCAATTCAAATCCAAACCAGCTAATGAGCATTTTAACTCACTTATACCCCTAATAATGATCTAAGGATATATATATATATATATATATATATATATATATATATATATATATATATATATATATATATATATATATATATATATATATATAAAGTCAATTAATCCGAACATTCTTTTCAACAAAATTTTAATCTGAACATCCTATCAAGTTTTTGCTTAAGATAGAAGTTCCTGCAAGAGGCATTAAGTGGTCTCATCTTTAAATGCAGCGAGGTGAATCATTAGTTGATAGGCAAGCCATAGCTTCATAATAAGTATGAGTAGTTCCTTTCTATTGTTTACACTGTTGCCTTAAAAAGAAGAAGTTTTGAAAAAATAGGATAAGGTGAAAGAAAGCAGTTCCAGCTCCAGTTGAGAAATTATTTTATGAGGAGTTTGGATAGAAAAAATCATCTAGATTATGCGTGTACACACTTTGTAGATATTCTACACTCGTATTTTCGAACAATTCTTCACGTTCAAAGTCCACACAGAATAATTTCTCCGTTAGTTCTAGAGTAGATGTTAGTTGGAAAATTACTATATTATGAAGAGAAGCTAGTACATTAATGATATTATTTATATAGTAATATTACACTCTTTAACTAGATTCCTATCATTGTTGAACCACCACTAAATATTTCTACTGTGCTATCTTAAAGAGGTATGCTCGCATCCAGTCCCGATCCAATTCACTGAGGCCCAATCACATATTATTTAAACTCATTCATGCTAGTCAGACTACTGCTTGGACTTCGCATCTCTTATGATCAACTAAAAGTCCTGTCAGTAGTGCTTCTCTGAACGTCTGCCATCAACTTTGCTCACCCTTAAAAATAAAGCTGATTTCACCTTTTGTTCCTATTATTTTAAGTAAAATTATGTTGTGAGGCAAAGTAATATGGTAGTGGTGGGATCAATAGAAGGCTCAATGCCAAAGAATGCGTGAGAAATGAGACAAATTATGAGACTAATTAAAATATGAATAGCCTAGTAGGTACACAATAGTAAATGACCAGAGGTGTAGATGTGCTTTATTGGAAAGCAAAAGACAAATTATGGACTTGTGAGACTTTTACTGCCTAATGTACTAAGCAATAATAAGTTGGTTAATATAATAAAAATTATATTGAAACATTCTTATTAAAAATTATTCTAAATAATCAAGCAATCAACTAACTTTTGGAATTATTATTATCTTAATAAAAATTTATAAATTTTAAAATCAGTCCTGATAAAATTATAATAAAGATGTCCTCATAAAAATTCATTTTTCTGTGTGTGAGATTTGTTTAAGTTGAAAAAATTTAAGTGAGTGTGAATTTTTTTTTTTTAATGAAGCAATATTTGTAAACAAGCTATGAATATTCCATTTGGACATACACATTGTAAATAACATATGTGAAGCATTCATGTCATACTACAACAAAACAAGTTAGAATAATGATGGGATTAAAATTGAGCTAAGCAGAATTACAAGTTTGTTGGATTATTGAGTTTGAATTCAATCCTCAGGATGCCCAACTTGATTACTCGTAAAGCGGCTCGAGCGTGTCAGAACAATCAAACTGTAGAAGGTGAAGCATAACGTGGAGTTGCGACACGGGCTGGACACGAACGACAGGCTTGAACATGGAATGCGAGCATGGACGTGGACGATGGGCTTAGATGTAGAAGGCGGGCACGAATGCGGACAACGGGCTTAGACGTGTAAGGCGGATACAGACGCGGATGAAAGGCTTGGATGCTGAAGGCAGGCACAGATGCAGATAGTAGGCTTGGAGATGCAAGGCGGGCTCGAATGTGGACGACAAGCTCGAACCATGGAATCAATTCACTCAACAAGCTTGTTTCAGTGGCTCGAGACGAGCTCGATTAGAGTTAGGTATGACTTGAGCTGGACTTGACTCGTTTGTACCACTACTTGGATTGCTCCTAAATGTCAGGTTGATGCTATATTATCATTTGATCGATTTCAAAATGAGAATACTTACCACATCTCTAAGCTCAACATCATTTCGATCAACACCACATTTTATATGATATGCCAAGTACATTATATATGAGAAGAGCCTAATACGTGAGAAAAAAGCATTTCCTCTCAAACTATTCTTCATTATGTACATTCACCTGGATCCAAACAACTACAAAAACACATATTTCATAGTGGTAGACAGTTTCATTGTTTGTGTTATCTATGTTGAAACTAATAAATATCGAAGCAAGCAAATAGTATCTCTCTCTTACCAAGCAAATGATTCTAGAGAGTGAAAGAACAAGACAACCAAACTCTTCCGGCCCTGGAGTTGAGGAAGAAGTCCCCAAAAAGACCACCTTTTTTGATCAACTCATCAGAAACAAAATTTGTGATATTGGTAGTGTAGCTAGAAGGAAAAATTGAACTAATGGGAAACAGACTAACATCCAAATTGAAAGGAGTAGGATTATATATAGCTTGAAAGTGCTCAATGATAGTATTAATCACTTCATTTCTGTCAGAGTTGGGAAGGCGGGCTCGGAAGCGAATGACGATCTCAGACTGTGGAATCGATTTGCTCAACGAGCATGCTTCAGTGGCACGAGCTAAGCTCGAGCTCACCTTTTGAGCTTGACTCGAGTTAGGCCTAACATGAGTTCAGAATTTGGCTCGCAAGTTGAGTTCAGGTTTGGCCTGACTCGAACTCGGCTTGAATCGTTTGTACCCCTACTTGGGTTTAAATGACAGGTTGATGAAATATTATCATTTGATCGATTTCAAAATGAGAATACTTTCCACATCTCTAAGCTCAACATCATTTAAACGCCACATTTTATATGATATGCCAACTATATTATATATGAGAAGAGCATAGTACATGAGAAAAAGCATTTCCTCTCAAACTATTCTTCATTATGTACATTCACCTAGATCCAAACAAGTACAAAAACACATATTTCATTGTGGTAGACAGTTGCGTTGTTTGTGTTATATATGTTGAAACTAATAAATTCAAAGCAAGCAAATAGTAAGTTTATCTCTCCTTCAAAGCAAAATGATTCTAGAGAGTGAAAGAAAAATACTGCCAAACCGAACATTTTTTTTGGGTAATTTTTAGGGCAAAGCCCTTGCATTAAAGAAAAATAAAATTACAAAAGGAACCAAAGAACCTCTAAAAAACAAAAATATATTTGCAGAGCATTCAAAGAGATGGAAAAAGCAGCAAAATCAGAAAGCAAAATACAATGGACTGAACGGACTCAGGAGCATAGGCACCAACAAATTCGGGTATCAACCCGTATAGCACAAAGATAAAGCACGGGCCAGCAGTCGGAGTTCCCCTGCTAGCCATCAAAAGCCACCCAGCACATGTAGTATCTAAAAAGTAGTCGGGACAGAGCAGCATTAGCAGCAACGAGACCATCCTGTTTGAATAGTTGCTATTTGAATGAGTTATATTTATGCAACTTATGTAGTTTTGATGATTCCAAACATTATTGTTCAAATGTATAGTTATCTCCTAACAATTTCAGAAGATTTGCACTTGCTCTTGTGTGTACTAACATTTCAGGAAAATCAGACTCCAGACTACGAAAACTTCAATTCAAATTCAACATGAGATATTTTGTTTAATTGATGTTTGTCTTTTCTTTGAATTAATTTTGAAAGGGAGTGATTGTAATTGAGTGAATAAAATCTCACACACACAAATAAGGAGATCTTGAAATTCTATACTGATCGTACAGGACGATATTTATCGTACTGGACGATCTGTCAGTTATCTCCTATAGAGCACTTGGAACGAATAGGAACTTGCTTTGAAAAATTTTTCTAAGTCCTATTCGTCCAGGACGAAATTTATCATCGTCCCAGGCAATGGGTTCACTGCAAAATTTTCGTCCAGACGAATTTTACCATCGTACGAGGCGACCAGTGATCTGGAAGATTTTCGTCCAGACGAAATAAATAATCGTCCAGGACGATCTGCTCTCTGGAAAATTTTCGACCAGACGATCACATTTTCGTTCAAACGATAAACCGACTTAGAACAGTTTTCAGCAGTTTCTAGAACCGACCTTGTAATAACCGTTCGTACTGGACGAACCAAGTTCGTACAGGACGATCAGCTGTACGAAGTCAGTTCGTACACATATACAAATTGGGTCGTTTCAGATCGTTTAAGTAAAATCGTCCAAGACGATCCAGGATCGTACAGGACGATCCACTGCGTACAGAATTGAAAATTTGCAGTTTTTGGGCGGTTTCACTTGTCTTTTCTATAAATAGTCCAAATTAGACTGCCACCCAATCTTTTTGTCATTTGATCTTCGTGCCTCTTGGGAGAATAGCTAAGGAGAGAGTGGAAGAGAGCATTCAAAGAAGGATTCCTACCACTGGAGCGAGAAGGCTTCACTTGGATTGCTAAGGTAAGAGTCTCTACTTGTGAAATTGGATTTCTTCACTCTTTTTTTTCTTTCTTCCTTCTAGATTCTTGTGAGAAGATCTGTCAAGGAGATCCGGTTCTCTGCCGACACTTGGAGAGTGTGAAAGGACGAAGGGTTCTCTGCCCACACTAGGAGGGTGTGAAAGGACGAAGGTTCTCTGCCTACACTTGGAGGGTGTGAAAGGACGAAGGGTTCTCTGCCCACACTAGGAGAGTGTGAAAGGACGAAGGTTCTCTGCCTACACTTGGAGGGTGTGAAAGGACGAAGGTTCTCTGCCTACACTTGGAGGGTGTGAAAGGACGGACGGTTCTCTGCCAACACTTGGTATTGTGTAAAAGGATGAACGGTTCTCTGCCGCACCGGGGAGTGGTGAAAAGAGTGTGTTGTAAGGGCTTCTCCGCCTTGCTGTGGGTGCAAAAGGAGAGTCACTATTGGTATTAGTGCAATACTCAGAGGGTGCCTCTGAGGAGTGGATGTAGGTCTGGTTATAGACCGAACCACTATAAATCTGGTGTCATTTACTTTATAGCTTTTACGTTTCCGCACTTTAAATTTCAGTTTAAACAACTCTGTGGTTGAAAAACATTTTTCTACAAACTTTAAAAGAAAATTTTATTTCGGTTCAACTTTATTATTAAGAGGGTTTTAAAATTTTTAAAACTACCAATTCACCCCCCTCTTGGTAGCCGTGGGACATTTACTTAGGCTTAACAACCTAATTACTAGACTCAACAAGTGGTATCAGAGCAGAGTTTCAAAATCATAAGTTTGAACTACTTTTTGATTAACGTAGATGGCTACATTTGGAAACCGAAACACACCTGAGGGTTACTCTATCACTAGACCTCCACTGTTTGACAATATTCCTTTTGATTTTTGGAAAACACGCATGTCTACTTTCTTACAGTCACTTGATTATCGCATGTGGATGCTAGTCCAGGAAGGTTACACAAAACCAACTAGATTAGTTGATGGAATTAGGGTAGATACACCCTATACAGATTGGACTATAGAAGAACGTGACTTAGCACAATTAAATGCGAAATGTTTAAATAGTTTCTTTTGTGCTTTAAAATCTGAAGACTACATGCGAGTTTCCACTTGTAAAAGCGGAAAAGACATATGAGATAGACTTTGTATTACTTATGAAGGGACAAATGAGGTTAAGCAATCAAGACTCAATATCTTGTTACATGACTACGAATTATTTCGCATGAAACCTAATGAATCTATATCTGACATGTACACAAGATTCACTCAAATTGTCACCTCTTTGCATGCACTTGGTAGGGAATTAACTAATGCTGAAATGGTTAATAAGATTCTTCGTTGTTTACCTACTGCATACGATGCTAAAATTACTGCAATTACAGAGTCAAAAGATCTGAACATTTATTCTATTGACAATCTTCTTGGTTCACTCATTGCTTACGAGCAAGGAGTAAGTCAAAGAAAGATTGATGCAGGTGAACCAAGAAAGGACAAGAATCTTGCATTAAATGTGGAAGAGTCAGAAAGTGAACACTCACAACGTGAGGATGAAGACGATATAGCACTGATGACTAGACAATTCAGAAGCTTTTTTAAAGAGGAAGCAGAAGAGACGCCAACAATGGAATAGAGGTAAGTATAACAAAAATGGCAGGGTTTCTAATGAAGTGATTTGTTATGAATGCAGGAAACCAGGTCATATAAAAACTGATTGTCCAAAACTTAAAGCCACTCCTAGCAAGGAGAAGGTAGAGGAGAAACCAATAGTAAAGAAGGGCAAGAAGAAGAAGTTTCAAAAGGCTTTTTGGGCGGACTCAGCTTCAGACTCATCTGAGACTGAAAACGAAGAAGAAGTCACCAACCTTTGCTTGATGGCAGATAAAGCTGAACAATCAGATCAAGAAGAGGTATGTGATTTAACCTATGATGAACTGTTTGAAGTTTCTGAACACATGCATGATGCATATAGGAAAACTAAAAAGAATGCATTCTAGTTTAGTTTTAGAATTGGAAGAGCTTAATAAGGAACACGAAATCCTTAGGAAAGATCATGCTTTAATTGATAGCAACCACATGAAACTACTTGATGAATATGATGACTTGAATAAAAATTTTGAAAATTTAAAATCATCCTATGCTGAACTTGAAAAAGAATTTAAGAAATTTAAGGATGAATCTGAGCACAAGACATATAGAATCAATTATACAAATCGAATCTTGAAGTAAATGAATTCATTTTACAAACTTACTATAAGTGCTCTCGAGGATAATAGGAACCCCCCTAAAATTGAAGATTTTACAAATCCTAAATATTATCCTAAATTCATGAAATCCCTTAGAAGACAATCATATGAAAGAAAACATAGGAATATTTTTCCTAATGTTAAATGTAACAATTGTGGATTTTTGGGACATATATCTCACACCTGCACTTTAAAGATGAAACCTAATTTGGTGTGGAGAACTAAGATGCATAAACCTAGACATATCATACATGCATCTGATTATAAATTTCATAAAGGTGAACCCAAACTAGTTTGGGTTCCCAGGTCTAACATTTGAGAATTTTGCAGGTATACTCTCACACAAGACCTCGTGAGAGTATATGGTACCTGGACAGCGGATGTTCTAAGCACATGACTGGAGATACTGCTCAATTCATAACGCTGGAAACCAGGAGTGGAGGCAAGGTTACACTTGGAGATAATACCACAAAGAAGGTGGTTGGATCAGGTATGATTGGAAATTTGAAAAACTTTTTCATAGATAATGTTTTATTAGTTGAAGGCTTAAAACATAATTTGCTTAGCATAAGTCAGCTATGTGATAAGGGCTATAATGTAAAATTTTTACCTACTAGCTGCATAATTAGCCTAAATGGGAAAAATTGTTTTAAATGGAAAAAGGGGTGAACAATGTCTACATGCTAGATTTAAATTGTATTCAATCTCCTACTGCTTTTTGTTTGAAAACTGTTTCTGATGAATCATGGCTTTGGCATAGGAGACTTTGTCATTCTAGTATGAAAAATCTTAGAAAAATTACCCAAAAGAATTTGGTTAGAGGAATACCTAAACTAGACTTTACTAAGGACCACTTATGTGATGCATGTCAATTAGGAAAACAAGTGAAGTCCTCATTTAAGTCCAATAAAGATCTTAGGACCAGTAAACCTTTAGAAATTCTTCACATGGATCTTTTTGGACCTGTAAGCACGGTTAGTCTAGGAGGAAAGGTATTTGGATTTGTAATAGTAGATGATTTTTCAAGATTCACCTGGGTTAAATTTCTTTTTCATAAGAGTGAATCATTTGAGGAATTCAGAAATTTTTCAACTTGGATACAAAGAAAACTAGGATGTGAAATAATTTCTATACAAAGTGATCATGGAGGAGAATTTGAAAATGAAAGATTTGAAGATTTCTGTAAAGAAAAGGGGATTGATCACAATTTTTCTGCACCTAGAACTCCTCAACAAAATGGAGTAGTTGAAAGAAAGAACAGAACATTAATAGAAGCCGCCCGAGCAATGTTAGCAGAATACTCTCTTCCTAGATATTTTTGGGCTGAGGCGGTTAGCACTGCATGCTATATTCTGAATAGGGTAAATGTGAGATCAAATTTGAATAAAACACCCTATGAATTGGTAAAAGGTAGAACACCAAATTTGTCTCATTTACATGTATTTGGTTGCAAGGTGTTCATACATAATAATGGAAAATCTGCCTTAGGAAAATTTGATCCAAAATCAGATGAAGGAATTTTCGTTGGATATTCAAGTGTTGGAAAATCTTACAGAGTATTCAACAAAAGAACTTTAGTCATTGAAGAAACCACACATGTTGTTTTTGATGAAAATGAAAATATGGAAGAGCCAAAAGTTGTTGAAGAAGAAATTGAAGAAAACTCCCAAAAGATTGATAGATTAAATTTGGAAGAAAATGTGGAAGAAAATATAGAAAGAGAAGACCCTTTGCCTAGAGATTTGAGATTTTCTAAAAATCACCCAAAGGAATTAATTATAGGTGAACCAAGTGAGGGTGTTAGAACTAGGCGTGGATTAAACAAGGAAGTCAATCATTCAGCCTTTATTTCAACTATTGAACCCACTAACATTGATCAAGCACTTTCAGATGAATTTTGGATATTGGCCATGCAAGAAGAGTTAAATCAATTTGTAAGAAATAAAGTTTGGGAACTAACTACAAGGCCAAAAGATCAAAGTGTTGTTGGAACCAAGTGGGTGTTCAAAAATAAAATGAATGACTCAGGAGTAGTCATTAGAAATAAGGCTAGATTAGTAGCTAAGGGGTATAATCAAATTGAAGGAATTGATTTTGAGGAAACTTTTGCCCCTGTAGCTAGACTTGAAGCAATTAGGGTTTTACTAGCCTTTGCCTGTTTTAAAGGTTTTAAATTGTTTCAAATGGATGTTAAAAGTGCCTTTTTAAATGGAGTAATTGAAGAAGATGTTTTTGTAGAACAACCTTCAGGTTTTGAAAATTCTAAATTTCCAAATCATGTTTTGAAATTAAAAAAGGCATTATATGGATTGAAACAGGCACCTAGGGCTTGGTATGAGAGGTTAAGCACCTTCCTACTTGAAAGATCTTTTGAAAAAGGAAGTGTGGATACAACTCTCTTTTTAAGAAAAATTGGAAAGGATATACTTATTGTTCAAATTTATGTGGATGACATCATCTTTGGATCTTCAAATAAACATCTTTGTGATGATTTTTCTAAAACAATGAGTAATGAATTCGAAATGAGTCTAATGGGAGATTTAAATTACTTTCTAGGATTTAGCATTAAGCAACTTGAGGAAGGTACTTTTCTTAGTCAAAACAAATATATTAAGGACATCCTCAAAAAATATGAAATGGACAATGCTAAACCTGTTAGTACACCAATGAGTTCTTCAGTTCAGTTGGATAAGGACCTTAAGGGAAAATCTGTTGATCAAAAGAAATTTAGAGGGATAATTGGATCTTTACTTTACTTGACTGCTAGCCGACCAGATATTATGTTTAGTGTTTGCCTATGTGCTAGATTTCAATCAGATCCAAAAGAATCACATTTGACAGCAGTAAAAAGGATTTTAAGATATCTACTAGGAACTCAAAACTTAGGAATTTGGTATCCTAAGTTTAGCTCTTCATTTGAAATTATTGGTTACTCAGATTCTGACTTTGCAGGCTGTAGAGTGGATAGGAAAAGCACTTCTGGAACATGTCAATTCATTGGAAATTCATTAGTTTCATGGTCTAGTAGAAAACAAAATTCAGTGGCACTATCTACTGCAGAAGCAGAATACATTGCATTAGGAAGTTGTGTGGCACAAGTACTTTGGTTAAAACAAATTTGGAGGCATGACCTCTCTTTTCAAAATATATTCCATTTTAGATATTGGCCACACTCACCCAAGAAAGAAATGGGTAGAGGGACCAACAGAAGAAAGGGTGGTTAAGACTACTAAAGAAACAAAATTTTGTCTTTATTAAAGATGGAGAGAGAGAATTGGTCTCACCGGGCGTGCCATTTTTTTGTTGGTGGAATTTTGAAAACAAGTTTTGAAAAATTTGACTTTCTTTGAGGATTTTAAAATTGAAGTTAAATTTTAATTCTAAAATCGAATAACCCATCCGAAAAGGTATATCACCGCAGAAGGTGAAAATAAACTTTCAAAATGGGGTTCATATTTAGAATCATAAACTCAACCTCGAATATCATAACCGGATTTAAAGAAGAACTTCATATGACCCCAAAGGGTTAAAATGGAGTTCGACCAAATATATAGCTACAATAATCTGGCGAGATAATCGTTGAGTTCATATCTAAAATTTCATCAACAAATAATATTATCTCCCCAAAAGGGAAAAATATCATTTGATGTTAATTCTTTGAATATGATGATAAGGATCATTAGTATTTTAATTTTTCCCAAAGAAATCAAATAAAATTTTGAAAAATCAATTTTGAAAATCATGTGCGTGTGATTCTAAATCTCCTACGAGCGCAAGCCCTCGTAGTTAATTACATCGTAGGGAGACAAAATCCCCTATGAAAACTTCCTATTAAAATAGTGACAAAATTTTGTTAGATTTTCTAGGAGTGATATCAAAAAGAGGTGGATTTTAGAAACTCAAAAGGGTATGGATCAAAATTGAGCAGTTATTAACATAATCAAGGGAAGAGAGGCAGGGGACACTTTGAGATTCTAGAACCATCCAAAAGTGTCCCAACTTAATCTAAGTTTTGGGCTTTACATTTTAGATTGAAAGAAGATTTAATTTGAGTTGATCATTTTATTAAAAATTTGGTATTATATTCCTGGAGGTTGGGGTCTTATAATCAAAGATCTGTCCCGGATCCTAAATCTAATTTGGACGCTGGACCACAGTCGTCAAAACCTAACTAATGTAGTGCAGAATCAGGACTTACCCCAGCCTGGATTGGGGAGCCAGCTAACCACCTAATCGGTTTAAAATACATGAATCCGATCTTTTATGAAAGAGTGGAAGGGACATTTCATTTAATGGTTTTAGAGAGTTGGGGTCGACATCTAGAGATTTTCCTAATTGGCCCATTTGACTTATGTTGGGTGCAAAATGCTAAGGACTAATGCAATTAAAATTTTGACTCTTTTAATTTGTTTATAATGCAATCCGTGCTAGTTAACAACCTCAAATCAAGTATGCTTGAAAGTTAAAAATAGGCTTAGAAAATAATTTCTTAGAAGACTGGACTTCCCCAGGTCTGGCACCTCATCCTCATAGGTCAGACTATCCGGACTCTACCCGCAGGAGGAGAAGGGTCTAAAGCAAGGAGAGAAGTAGTGCAGAAATATGCATGCGATCCCGTGGTCGATCCCAAGCTAATTTCCAAAATTCGTTATCTTTTTATGTTATTTAGACTCACTAAAATTTTAAACCTTATAATTATGAGTATAAAACTTTCACACCCTCACGAGTCTCATGAGTCCAGGCAAAAACAAAAGCGGCACACAAATGCCAAAAAAACTAAGAAAAGTAGGTAATTTTATACGCAATCATCTCAACATATCAAATATAAATTAATTAATTAATAAATATCCGTAGGTAAAGTTGTCTTGCTTATTACAAACCATAATTTACTAAAAATAAAGTGGTCGGGCACCACCGAAAACAACCTGGATTCTAAACCTAGTAGAGACGCAAGTGGTTTTGAATGGGATATTTTTTTCTTCAATTCTTCAATCTTGTTCTCCTTCGGGCTGCTTGGATTTTTCGTAGTAGGCTACCCAAATGGATAAGAAGGCACTTCCTTTGAGGGGTAGGCCAATCTTTCCTCTTTGGGTAGGGAAGAAGTGATCCAAATTTGAATCTCTAAATAGAAAAAGGCTACTCCCCTAAGGGGTGTTCTTTTCTCTTTGGAGTTTAAGCTTTAGAACTATGTATCCCAATTCAAAACTCCACTTTCACAACACTTTATATTTGCACAAATTATATTTAATATAAAATAAAATTCTAGACTCTCCTACAGGGTTATCCTAAGCAGTTAATAAATCAAAATATTCACAAGCAGTTATATATGTGCAAAAAAGTAAATAAACACACTAGCCAGGCTCTTTTTATTATTTGGGGATTTTGCAGCTGAAGCACCAGTGCAAGCATTATTATAATTAAAATATTTTTTATTTAGCCCCATTTTTATCACCCTACATGAGCATGGCCACCTGTAGAAAATTATGTGAACATCCAGATCACTCATATCATAAGGGTAATCTAGTCACCAAACACATCAATCATCCATAGAGTGCAATAAAAAGTAAGCAGACACAGCAAGGCAATTTCATCCACAACATATAGTAAAATCAAGAAAAACCTGACAAATAGTAGTAAAGTAAACACCGGCCTTACCTAAATCTAGAGTTGGTTGTCCTAGAAAACCATCTAAAGTGTGTGTAAAAGGTCGCGTGGCTGGGGTAGATCCTAGGTTGGGTGATTAGTTAGAGTTATCTAAAAATTTGAGTTTGTTGAGGCATAAAGGAAATTTATGTTAGAATTTAAATATTAATATATTAAGATTTTTTTTAAAATATATTTTAGAGGTTAATTGATTACTACCTTTATTTCACACCAAGGCCGTGAAGTTTATTTCACCTTCCTTGAGGCTAAGCTAATAGCCTTGTAGGCCTGGGTTACCCAGTAATAATCGGGGTTGATTAAGTTAATTTGAGTTGGTTGAAATTAAGATGAGTGAATTGATATAAAAAAGATTTGGTTACTAATTTTAGAAGATTGGTTGAGAATTTATTAATCAAATTATAAAATTCTGAAATTTTAAAAGAATTAATGGGTTTTAAGAGATTATCTATATATGTCAACTAAGGGGACAAAATTTGACTTTCAAATTAGAGTTAATCTTAAGGGTTTCAGATTTTTAATAAATACTAGACCTAATTATGAGTTGTTAGACAGGTGGTACATTAAATTTGAAATTTTCTATGAAAAGTTATGATTTTTATAAGTTTTGACCCGTTTTGAACTAAGGTTGACCAAAATGTTGACTTTTTGAATTTGACCAGATTTTGAGGGTTTGATATTTTTAGAAAATACTAGATTTTATTTAGAGTCATTAGCCACTGAGTTTAATTTATTTGGAATTTTTTATAATTAATGATGAATTTTAGAAGTTTGGGTATTTTATTGAATTTTCTAAGTACCTTAATTAAGAAACCTTTTTAGTGGTTTGAACCCAAATGATTCCTAAACTTCTTGAAATCAACCCCAAAGATCAGAAATAATCTAAGGGGAGATTAGAAAGTGTTTAAAGATTTTTTTTTTGGATTTTTAATGATTTTTAATTAATTAAAGTTAATTAAACATTGATTTCGATTAAAATTAAATTAAAATATATATTAATGTAAAATTAAAGGGATTTAAATTTATACTTATTAAGGGGATACTTAGGGTCAATTATAGGTATTTTATGAAATTTTTAGGGCTTAATAAGATTGTTTAGTGAATTAATTAGGCATTAGGGTAATTCTAAGGAGGGAATGTTATGGTTCCTATTTGGTGAACCAAATAGACAGCAAATCTAGTGAGATCTAGACCATGGAATCACCTGATCCCAAGGCCTAAACACACCAAATTTGAGCCTAAATGGAGTTCTCTAAGGTGGCTAACCAAGCCACCTAAGGTGATATTTAAGTCACCTTAAGAAAATCCTAGGGAGCTATCCTAAGGTTGGATTAGGGTAAAATCACAGGCCCTAAACTCCCTATGCTACACATCATCAGCACACTCAAAACTAGATGTTAAACCTCATTGGATATGTCATAATTCCAATTTCGATTTAAGGGTTAACCCATGACCATTGAATCAAAATTGGAATACTAATGCCCTTAAACACTTCAAACAAGGTAGATAAAATTTGGGCATGTCAAGGACATGCCAAAATTCATTCTCTCAAAATTCTAGGCCCTCGAAATTTATTTTGAACAATAAATGCAATAATTGACAAAGCACTATTACTGAAATTAAATTTAATACAGATGCAATTAGGACCTCGAACCATAGGGCTTCTGTAGGTCACCCTGAGACCTTTCCAATGAGTCTAAGAACACCTAATTTGGTCAAGTGTGCAGGGAGATATCAATTTTTGAAGATCCCATAATTTTTTTATGAAATTAAATCCCCAATTAACAAGTCAGCCGGCGCTTTACACACGGTGCGTCGTGATTGGCGGGGCTTTCATTGGCAGCTGACTGAATAACGGTCAGATTAACCGTAGCCATCAGATGGACGATCGGATGGCTACGATCAAACGGACTCTGAGAACGTGGGATCTAATATGTTAATCAACGGTCAGGATTTTATCTTCAACCTCCCGCGTGAAACCGAGACCCTAAGGCTTCTCCGGCATGATTCGAGCGATCCCACCGATGAACTTCGACAAAATTTTTCAGAGAGGATCAGGGGAGGAGGAACCTTCGATCCAATAGTGGAGATCCGCTGGGGTGAAGGTTTCCATCAAACTTGACCGGGCTACCTAGCTAGGGAGCTCGGGATCAAATTATTATCGCAGAGAAGGTCTCAACGAATGAGCTTCTCTATCAGGAAGCTTCAGGGGATGAAGGCGAGCAGATCTCCTTCAAACTTCAGGACTGAAGGATGGCCGGAGGTATGACTTCGAGCACGGTGCCAAAAGCTTTCACCGAAGATCGCTCGAACGGATCAACAGAACGGCCTAGGAAGTGGGGAGATGACACTGGAAGGATGAGAAAGCTCTGGGGAGTGATTTCGAATGCCTAGGATCGAATGGGGGCTTCTGGGATTAGCTGCCCTATTCAGCCACCTCCCTTGAGCTTGGACAGTCGGGATTGATTGGGAGGGGCCTCGGATGGGCGCCAAGTGGAAGGAGATATCGTCCTAAAGGGCTCGTGTTCTTTAAGCTGGCGAGCCACAACCTTTGGAAGGCTTTGGGTCAGGATCGACTGGGGGACCACAAGAGCTTATTTTCTATTGGTTCCAGCCGTCGCCGGTCTGCATCTGGGTCGGGTTGACCTGGAAAGGAGAATAGGGACTCGGTGGACTCAAGAATGAGCTCAATTGGGTCTGGGGAGTTCTGATTTAATGGGTGTCTTGGTTTGACCCAAACCTGCTCGGTTTGGGTCGAATTGGGCTCAACCCAGGTTAGGCCAGACCCTAGGCTCGATGTGGGAGATGGTTCTGGGTCTGGTCCACCCAATGCAAGTGACAATTGGGTTTAATTTTATCTGAGTTCAAAAATGGCTCGGGTTGATTCAAATCTACTCGAATTGGGTCAAATTGGGCTCAACCCAGGTTAGGCCAGACCTTAAGCTCGATGTGGGAGATGGGTCTAGGTCTAGTCCACCAAATGCAAGTGGAAGTTGGGTTCAATTTGATCGGAGTTCAAAGATGGCTCGGGTGCATAAGGTTTTGGCTACTTTGAGCTAACCCAGAGTTTGATCCAAGTCAACCCAAGGCATGGACAGGCTAGAGGAGGTGTATTGTACCTAGGGCCACCTAAGGGAGGTGTTAGTCAAGTTCAATTAGACTTAGGATAGGAATTAGCTCAATCCCAAATGGTTTTAGCCACTTTGGGCTAGCTTAATTCTTGAACCAAGTAGATCCCGGGGTTGGGCTAGCCAAGGGAGGTGTATTTGGTCAGAGAGGACCTAATGACACCTTGATTTGGATTTAATTTGATTAAGGTTGAGAAATGGTTCAAAGGGGGGCTCTCTTTAGGCACTTGGGTCAAGCCAAGGCTTGGGTCTCCCAGAGAGGTCTCTCGCTCACCCCTTGGATTCAAATGGGATTAAAATGGTCTTCGTCAAATGGTTTAGGTGGAAGGATGTGTATGGGTCATTTGATCAACTTGGTTGACTTGGTCAACCAAGTTGACCTAGGACTAGGAGTTATGTCCATTGAAATCAATTTGGTCATATGAGCCTAATGAATGAGGCATCAAGGTGTGGAGGGGTCATTTGAGTCAAAAGGCCTATTAAGGGCCCTTAATGGGTTATTAGGTCAACCTAGGCTAACTTGGTCAACCAAGTTGACACAAGGGCAATCACTAGTGTCAACAAGTTTGGAATGACATTTTGAGTGTGTTGGAAGAGGTTCCAAGGCAAAATGAGGTCATTTGGGTCAAAATGACTATTTTGACCCTTAAGGAGCCTTAAGGTTAAAATGGGTTGACTTGGTCAACCAAGTTGACCCAAGGTTGGAATTGAATTTAAAATGTCTCAAACATTATTTGAAAATATTTGAGGAAGATTTCAAAGATTGATGGTCAAATCAAATTAAGTTTAGGCCAAAAGCCCAAAAATCCCCTTGGAGGGCATTTTGGTTATTTTGGCTTTGAGTCAGTTCTGGGCCAAATTGAATATGGAAAGATGTAGAATATTGCTTAACAAGTCAATATCAAGGTATTGGGAGTGATCAAAGGGTTTGGAGGGGGCTTCAAGGTCAAATTCTATTAGGTGGAGGGTCTAGTGGCATAGGCTGTAAATATTTGAAGGTTTTACAGCCTTTGGAGTTGAATTAAGTTTATGGGGTTAGAGTCCTCCAAATAAATTCAAATTTGAAGGGTTGACACTAGAGACATGTCACATCAATATGAAATTGATAGACTCTGAATCAGAGGTTGTTTTACTAAGTTTTGAAGTGTTTAAAAAAAATCCTTGGAAAAGGCTTTTAGGACAAGGCCTTTGAGCTTAGGGTTTTGGTCTGGATTTTTGGGTTTGAATTGAGTTTTGAGCTTGAATGAGTGGATTTGAATTATCCATATCATCTATAATCACTTGAGAGGATTATGAATGATAGGATAGGATTAAAGTTTGATAGAAGCACAATCAAGTTTTGAATTGGATTTGGGATCAGGATGGGTTTAAAGTCTTGATAGATTTAAAGTCTAGATTTGATTTGAAAATTGAATTGATTGAAGTCTAGCTTGGTTTATGATTTGAATTGATCAGAGATCCGGAATGATTTGAATCTAGATTGTTCCTAGAGTCTGGAGGGATTCTAAGATCTAGAATCTATAAGGGTTCTAAGATCTGGATAGATCTTAAAGTTTGGAATCTAGAAGGATCTTAGGGTCTAAGAAAATCCCAGGGTCTGGGTTCTGGAAGAATCCTAGGGTCTAGAGTAGATCTTAAGATCTGGATCTAGGAGAATCCTAGATTTTAGATTGATCTGGAAGAATCATAGGGTCTAGAGTAGATCCTAGGGTCTTGATTAATTCGGAGTCTGGAAGGGTCTGAGTGACCTCATACAAAAATGAGGTCAACACCCGATCAAAATTATTTCTTGATGATATATCAATAAGAACCATAAGTAATAATTTGCATGCACTTAGGCTATGTCATGATTAACAATTATCATAAAACATGCTTCGAACTATCTAAAAAATATGCGTTTTTTATTATAGTCTTGACTATAAATTCTACCCTTACTCAAATATTTTAAAAACTTTTTAGACATAAATTCTTGATCAGCATCATTTTTCAAATAGTAAATTTTAGCTTTCAATAAATGCTTGACTTTTTTTTCATAAATTGAAAAAAATATTTATGAAGACTTCTCATTTTTGCCTCATAAATTAAAGTAAACTCAGTACATCCTAGAAAAAAATCAATAAAAATAATTATAGATTGCATGTTGATACGAGAAAATATCTTGAGTGTCTCTAACATATCTAATTGAACCTATTGCAGTGGTCAAGTAGATTTAGTTATGTTCTCTTTTAGAATAAGCTAGTTCAAAGGATGTGTCAGCAAACATATTGGTTGATATGACTTATAGACAATATATTTCACAAAGTACACTATGATTAATTAGAACGTGTATGCAAACATCAAGAAATGCATAGACTCAATTCTCAACTAGCTCAAAGGAAGATGAAGGGGGAGAAGCTTGACTCATAAAGTACTAGATATGTTAAGTGTTCGTGCTTGATTAAGTTGATATGCTTTTCGGAGGCCAAGAGGTGGGGCCTTTTAGAGTAGGTGTAGACTCCATGAGAAATTAAAAGAGAGGGAAAGAAGGAGAGAAACTAGAAATCTTTTTTTCATACTTATTTGATTACAATAGGGACTATTCATACTAATTTTATAAACCAACTTTATAATACATACTTTAAAATAAAATAGGTACACTAGGTCTACCTTTCTTAAAAGAATAAAATAAAGTAAAACTTTTTATATATTTGTAGACCACTTAATTATGTTACCAAGCTAGACTGTTTTGGAGATCTTCTTATTCTTCTTCTTCTTAGGTAGAGTCTGAAAATTATTGGTTGGTCCTTTATATTGGTAGTCTATGCTTCACAATTTGATTGTACCATTTTAGGATCTAATGTAATATATTGATATTTAACACTCCTGTTAACATGAAAAATAACCTTATTCTCTATTAAGGTTGAGAGAATCAAAGGATGAAAGAGTATTGCAAAATTTTTCCATGTGGTGTGGCATCTTCTGACATGTTTAATTTTCATTGCAACAAAACTTTACTGTGAGGTTGGCCTCAAAGCTTTATAATACGGGATGTTAAAATGGCATAAGAAAAAAGGAGTGGTTGATTATTATAAAAAAGATTGGTAGTGTGGACTAGGTTAGTGGAGGGGTTCCTTTAAATACCTTGAAAAGAGAAATTTGAAAAACATAATGAATTTTGCTATTAGAAGGATGGGTCAGGTGTTAAGTCACTGGGCTAATGACCTCTTGAATTGGAAAATGGACAAAATATCATTTAGCTAAGTTGGAATGTGTTTTGCAGATAATGAAGTTTTTCCTTAAGGTTTGTAGTCTAATCGTTACTAGATCTCCTATTGAGAACTATAAATCCCTTCTACGATGATCTTCCATTAGTTTCATGCAATTTTAGCTTGCGAAATATTCTGGTGAAGGTGCTTTAAAAGGGTGTAATAATTTGTTAATAAGGTGTATATAGAATAAATGTTAGAAGAATCATGAATGTATGCAATAATTGATGGAGGTAATAGACCATATAAAGATTAAAAATGGGTCATTTGAATAGTCGTATTGAAGAAAGTGTTATAACAAAGTTCATCAAAAAAAAAAAATAAAGTTGACAATAATCGGGGAGTGGTTGAGGTAAATGCATGAAGATAAAGTTCTACACTAAAATTCAAGAACTCATTTTGTGGGTGATAGGCTATGCTATAGTGAAGAGTGGTACCACTCAATGAAAAATTGATGCCAAAGGTGGCTTAAGAAAATGCTACTGTGGTTGAAAAAATTTATTTTGGGAAAGCCAAACAATTTAACAACGAAATTGGTGAAAATTTATGCTACTTGAAAAGCGGAATAATTATGGGTAACACACCAAAATGAGAATATATGGATAAATGATCAATTACTACTAAAATTATGGTGTACTCATTTAATGTAGAAAGGCCAGTAATGAAATTTATAGATAAATCTTCCCATGTGTAATGGAATGGGTAGAGGAGTTAACATACCAGCAAGAGGCAAGATAGAGGTTTTAATTTCTTGGCAAGTAACCAATCATTAATGAAATTAGTGACATCTTTATGGAGCCCAAGCCAACCAAAATTATAAGAGATTCATTTAATGGTTTTAAGAATACCATGATGGGTGGCAAGCGGTGTAGACTGAAATTCAATGTGAATTTGATTTGTTAGAGAAGATGAATTACTCATATAGATATGAACATGAAAAAAGATAATATTATCTTGAATTTGATAATATAAAGGAGAGAGATCTCATTTTAATAGTTGAGAAATGAGTTGAATGATATCATGAGATGTAATGGCTTCCTTCTTTAAATCTCGAATAAGTGAAAAAGATGCCACATGAAAATTACATGTTGCCGGCAGCCAAAATTTGCAGGTAACCATGAAATTCTAGATTTATGGAGGAACCTCATTTGATGATAAAACACACATAAAAATAATCTTCTGACGGGCTTATCGACAAAATTTCAGCAGAAAATAGAAGCATGATGTGTCATTCTTTAGTTATTAGTTCTGACGACAATTTATCAATGAAATTTCTAGCGGTTTATCCTCCATAATACACTGCTGGACACATGCTGGTAGAGGATTCCAGCAAATTAACCTCCAAAAATACAGGTTGGTATATTTCTGCCAAAAAGTTTATGCATGTTGTCATATTAACAGTTTTGGTAGATAATCTACCGGAAACCTGTAGGAAAAAAAAAACATTCATCTCTTTTATGTTTATGTTTTCTACAACACAACAAACCTACATACAAAAAATCGCATTCATTCAAATATTGAACATAAACAAATAATTTAACATTAAACAAACAATTTAATAACAAATTTGTTCATTCCAGATTTTTTAAACATTTATCAACTTGTTTAAAATGAAATAGAAAGTTCATTCATTTTACAATAAAAAAACAGACAATAAAATAAACAACTACATAGATGTCAAGAAATATGGAAAAAAATATATAATCAAAAGATGTCTCTCCTCTACTGAAGCTGCCTGCTTTCCACTAAACTGTTCCCTCAATTTTTGTAGCTCATCCAGTAATTGAGTTTGTTGCATCTGCACCTGTCAGTTAGCTTGTAATTTCTTGATTTTCTCTAGCTCGACTTTAAGGCAGCTACTTGATACTTGCTGAGAAGTTGGAGCTACTAGATGTCCCCCTCGTATATGAAGACTCTCGAGCCTAAATCATAAACCTGGTCTTTCTGCATTCCTCTAGCCGTTTATGACTAAGTGTATTAATTAGAATATTTTACTGATCCACTAGAAGATCCCTCACCTACTCATGGCTGGCTCTCTCTGAGCCGTATATACTCATCTTATAAATGTTAATACAAAACTAAGAAATTTACTCATGTCATGAAAATATTAAACTTATGTATTAATGTAGGCTCTCTTTGCTCGCTCATCAATGCTTGTGAGTATGCCTATGCAACTCAATAACGATCGATTATTTATCCAGCACCTCTTTTTGCAAAATACTTATATTAATATTCATATCTAAATAAATTATTAAAATCTTTTAAAATTTCATATCATATGTCGTATGTACTTAGTATGTGGATCTGAGCCCCCAATATGAAGGTAACTACCTATGCCCCAAACATCAGAGGATCGGTTCTGTCTATTATGGTCCCTCCTCCTAGTATAATCTGGGCGAACCCAAGCACTGGTAAGCTCAACCCATACACAAACACAATCCAGAGTGGTCGCTCACTTAAATTTTTAATATTTGTAAACATGTCTCACATGCGAGTCAACCCGTACTTTTCAAAATTCTTTATGATTTTATCATTGTTTCGGGGTAACCAATAAAAATCTTTCTGCATTAAAAAACATACAACCACAGTTATTTTTATTAGCTTAATTAAAAAAGATATAATATAGAACATATTTATATAATAACTAATCTCAATCTCTTTAAATCGCATGTCATACACTTCTTTCTAGATTTTTCTCCAAGAAATATAAGCAACATTATACCTTCTCCGTATGATGTAACATATTTTATTCATCGACTGATTTGAGAGATGAAACCCTAAACCCTAAACTTTGTATTCATATAGTAAAATGTGCAAATAGATGGAATAATTCAAATACATTTTATTGAACAAAGTGAATATTTGACAAGAGCAAATGCAGTCATAATTAGAATATATATGCAAAATATTAAAATAATTCTTCTAAGAGTCGAATGCTCAAAATAAGGCTTCGTTTGTGACATAAATTTTTGTACTAAAAAATTGCTTTAGAAAATAATAAGAAAGTTGTCTCAGGTGAAGCCTAAATGATATTTTCTTCTACAAAACCAATACTAAAAGATTAGCACAGTATTTGCAGTATAAATATGAGATAAAGAGCCCAACTAAAACCATCATGTCCCCAGTTTATGAACTATCCCTAATGAAGCATTTGGCTGGTTAGCCTTGACTTCTAATATTCATCCAAATTGTATCTTAATAATGGTTATTATTCTTTTGCTTATTTTTTAATAGAAATTATTGCTTCTTTAGTAGTTGTGAGAGTACTTTATCATCTATTTAAGATTTTAAGGTTTCAAGATTGTAAAAATATATATATAAATATAACTGAATAAAGCAGGGCAGTATGAGAGATCTCATGGCTTACGGTGACTTTGTGCATAACTATAGCTTCATAAGCTTTGTTTATTTCTCTTAGAAGTTTTTTTTTTTTCAAAATTATTAAGAAACAATTTAGAAGAATTAGGCTTATGTTGGTCATTTATTTTTAAAAACTCTCAAACCAGCTCAAAATTATTTTAATTTATTTTAAAAAATAATTTGATTCATTTTTTAAAAATAAAATTATTAAATATATTCTAAATAAATATATATTTTAAACAAAATAAAATAAACAAAACTGATCTCAAACCTTATCATAAATCTCTCGGAATAAGTAAATAAGAGAGAAGAGAAATGCATCGGTCAAACAAACGATAAACAAATAACCATCATCAAAGATTTGCGAGTCTCAAATTTCAGTCTTTGTAAAGGAAACTTCAGCTTGTAATAAAATAAAAATATGGATTATACTTCTTTTTTTTTTTTTGCAAAAAATTCATACTAAAAAATTACTTTATAAAGTGGCAAGAAAGTCATTTCAAATAAAACTTCAAAAAAACTAATTGCTTAACTAAGGTTTCGTTTGAGACGACTTTTTACTGTTTCTTAAAGTAGTTTTGTAGCACAAAAAATTTATTTTTTGCTTACTAAAAAGCTGTTTCAAGAAGCAGTAAGAAAGTCATCCAAATAAAACTTAAGATTTTATTTTGGATGACATTATTACTTTATTTTAAATATTAAAAAATTATTTTAAGAAGCATTAAAAAAATCATCCTAAATGAAATTTAATACTAAATTATTAAGCAATTATCAGATCCAAATTCACTAATGTTTCTCTTTGAGATAGTCCAAAGCAATAAGATCATCAAAGCTAAAGTTAAAGAGAGCATATCTCACGCATGAGGATTTAATAAATACAAATACAGGATCTGAGAGAAATCGATATAGCATGCAGTAAATCTACTTTGTAGGGAGTGAGATCCAAATTTCAAGAGAAAGGCATCGAAGGTATAAACTGATCATAGCCTCACGTTCACTATCCACTATGCACCATCCATTCAGAGAAGTACTTTTCTTAGCTAGATAAGAAAATCTTTTATAATCAGTCTGAAAGGGACTGTGTAGCTTTCAGAATTTTTGTATTTTTTGTCTTTCAACAAATTTATGAATAAATTTCCTCATACATTTGGATATGCAAGAGTTCAGACTCTATTCTCTAATGTGGGAGCCAAAGCTCCCAATCACTAAGAGATATTTAAAAGTATTTTTTTTTTTATTGGAAGTAAATATGGTTCAGCACTCATTTTTTATGATTATACTCTTTAATATCAAACTTAGGCCTCATTTGAGAGAGTGGTGTTTTGCCTTTTATGTTTAGAAAAAGTGAAATTATTTTTTGCTCGTTGTTTGTTTATGATGCTTATGTAAAGATGCTTTTTAGGAAACTTTATTTTTTCTGCTCTTTTGAGAAGCTTTTTGATATTTGCTTCTTCGTTAAAAAAACTTCATTCATTTAATTCATTTAACTAATGTTTCTAGAATTATCTTTTACAAAAAGTACCGGATAACCAAACAAAGCCTTAGACTTCAGTTGGGATGGATTTCTTACTGTTTATTAAAGCAATTTTTTTGTACGGAAGTGCTTTATATGAAAATGCTTTAACAAGCAATATAAAAGCCATCCAAAACAAAGCCTTAAAAGAATTCAAGCATTATAATGATTTTCTCTAGTTTCACGTGATCTTGGTTTTATTTGTTATATCTTTTTTACTATTTTCTAAAGTAGCTTTTTAGTATAAAAATTTTCATTTTAAAAATTCTTTGCATTAAAAGCTTCTTTTAAAAATTTTCTCAAATGAAGTCTTAATATATATACTATTTTGAATGCTCATATTATAAATGGCTTTGTGCCTGCCTTAGATGATGAAAGTGAATTTTGATCTTAAGGCCAAGAAAAATAGGTTTGCAACTAAAAATGTGATCGAGTGATTAGAAGTTTTTGAGAGAATAGGAAGACAGAGGAGGAAGACGAAGAAGATACTGTAGCTAAAGCTTCATTTCATATGATTAACAGAGAAGTTACAATAGTATATATAAGAGGTGAAATGATAACAGTAGATCATGATATCCCGAAGGACAGAGCCGTTGGTTGCAGGCGAGTGGCAAATTGTTGCGAGTCGGCTGGAGCAGAGCCGTTGATCACAGGCTGGTGGCATACAATAGCGAGGCAGCTGGAGCAGGCTGTTGGAGCAGAATGAGGGACCACTGAGTGACGAGCTGAGTGACGAGGTGAGCTAACAGCCCCTTGCAGATTGAGCGTGCATAGCTGATTCTGGACGGTCAATTTGGAACGGAGATAGTGAAACCGAGCAGTGGTCAATGGCTTGGTCAGGATGTCTGCCGGTTGGTCTTGGGAATGAATGTGATGGATGTCCACTGTCTTGGAGCGAATGTGATCACTGATAAAGTGATATTGAAGCTCTATGTGTTTGGTCCGAGCGTGAAAGACCAGATTGTGAACCAGAGCAATTGCCGACGTGTTGTCGCAGTAAATGGGAATCAGATGAGGCTGAGGGATCTAGAACTCTTGTAACAGTCGGCGAAGCCAGATGACATTGGACATTGCTTCAGATAGAGCACGATATTCGACCTCAATGGAAGATTTTGCAACAGTTGGTTGCTTCTTGACTTGCTAAGAAATCAGATTCGAGCCAAGAAAGGAGCTCATTCTAGAGATAGACTTACGATCTGTACGATCAGCTGCCCAATCAGCGTTGACATAAGTATGTAGATTAAGGTTGCCTTTATGAAAGAGCAAACCATATGACTGAGTGCCTCGAATATAACGGAGAAGCTGCTTGCGAGCTTGGAAGTTGGAATTGGACGGATTATGCATAGATTGATAAACATGGTTCGTGACAAAGGCTATGTCTGGTCTCATTATAGTGAGATACATCAGTGCATCGGCCAGTTTTTTGTAGAAAGAAGGATTGGAGTAAGGCACATTATCATCAACTGTGCAAGAGGATTTGAGGGACATCGGCGTGGAGGCCGGTTTGCAGTTAATAAAGCCGGCTATATTTAGCACTTTGGCAGCATATTCGGTCTGATGAAGAAGTATGCCTGAGTTTGTTTTTGAGACCTGAATACCAAGAAAGGTTGAGACTGCCCCGAGAGACTTGAGAGAAAATTCTTGTTGCAACTTGAGTAGGAGATCTTCAATGGTTTTGTTGTCATTGCCGGTTAAAAGCAGATCATCCACATATATTAAGAAGTAGAGCCGTATGTTGTCTTTAGAGTAGATCAATAAAGATAGATCTGCTTTGCTGAAACTAAAACCAAAGGCTTGTAAAGAAGAAGTGAGCTTTGTGTACCATTGACGTGAAGCTTGTTTTAAACCATATAGGGACTTATGTAATTTACAAACATAATGTGGAACTTGAGCATCAATAAAACCCAGAGGTTGTTCCATATACACGGTATCAGATAAATCCCCATGTATGAAGGCATTTGAGATATCAAACTGCTGTACCGGCCAGTCATTTTGTAAAGCTATGAGTAGAAGAATGTGAATTGTAGGTATTTTTGCAATTGGACTAAAAGTTTCATTGTAATTTATACCATATTCTTGAGCAAACCCCTTAGCTACCAAACGAGCTTTATGGGTTGGAAGCTGACCATTGTAATTGGGTTTTGTTTTAAAGATCCATCGACAGCCCAGGACGGGAGCCTTTGGCAGGGGAGGAGTAAGAGTCCAAGTGGATTGTTTTTGAAGTGCACGAAATTCATTAGACATTGCCTTGCGCAAATGGGAATGTTGGACAACTTGTTTAAAAGTAGAAGGTGTAGTAACCGATAGATCAAAAATGGATTTTGGTTTGAGATTACCGTTCTTGGATCGAGTCATCATAGGGTGAGCAGGAGCAGGTAGTGAGCTGGTAGAAGGTGACAGAACTGGGAACAGAAGTTCGGGTGGTGTGGTAGAAGGTACAGGAGAGGAAGATTGGGTTGGGGAGGGTGAAGTGAGTATTGTGTTTATGGAGGAGGTAGGAGTGGTAGCAGCAGGTAGGTTGGAGATGGGAATAAGAAGAGATGGATTGTTAGTGGTGTGTGTTGGAAGTGAAGGAAGATTGGTAGATGAGCCAAAGATAACATGGCGGAAAATGTGAATAGCCTTTGTGAGAAGATTGTAACACCGGTATCCTTTGTGCGAGGATGAATAGCCCAAGAATAAACATTTTTGAGAACGAGGCTGAAGTTTGTTTGTGGTTAGAGGACGGAGCCAAGGAAAACATAGACAACGAATGTTTTGAGGTGATCGTATTGAGGTAATGTGCCATGTAGAAGTTTGAATGGTATTTGAAGATGACGAGATTTATTTGGAATTCTTTTGATAAGATAATTCAATGTGAGCAAAGCTTCAGCCCAAAAAAAGGAATGAAGGCTGGCAGTATGAAGAAGAGCTCTAGTGATCTCGAGAAGGTGTCTATTTTTCTGTTCAGCGAGACCGTTTTGCTCGGGAGTGTAGGGACAACTTCTTTGATGAGTGGTTCCCTACTGAGTAAGATAGTTGGTGAAGTTATGGTTAAGAAAGTCGCCTCCATTATTGGAGCGGAGCACTTTTATTTTGGTGTTAAATGTAGTGTTAATAAGATTGTTGAAGTGTATAAATTTAGACAAGGCTTGTTCTTTGGATTGCATTAGATAGAGACATCAAAAATGTGAATGATCATCAATGAATGTAATGTAATAGCGGTATCCATTAATAGAAGAAAAAGGTGACAGCCCCCACACATTAGTGTGAATAAGGGAAAAGAGAGTAGTTACACTTGTAGAATCTAACGGAAATGACAATTTGTGGCTTTTGGCCACATTACACGAACGACACATAGTAGAAATGGAGGAGACATTTATAGACGATATTAGTTTAGCTAGAGACTTCATAACTCTATAATGGGGATGACCGAGACGATTGTGCCAAATAGAGTTAGTGACAACACGGGAGTTGAAGGCAGTATGTGAAGTGCGAGTCTTGGGTGCGAAGACGGAGTAGATTCCATCATGGGTTGGACCATGGTGAAGAACTTGATTGTCCGCTTGATCCTGGATTACAATGCTATCAGCGTTAAAAAGGACAGAGCAGTTATTGTCTATAGTGAGTTTATGAATAGAGAGCAGATTATGATTAAGAGAAGGGACGTGTAGAACATTGTGTAGATAGAGCTTACGAGGAGTGTTTGGAAGAGGTAGAATTCCTTGGCCTTGATGTTGGATGGGCAGAGAGGTTCCAAGGAGCGTCCACGATAACTGCCTCGACCACAATTGCCTCTATCGCAGCCAGTGTAAAATGCTACATGTCTGTAGCAGGGGGTATGCCACGCTGAATTTCATTATTTACATGTATTTCTTCACTGCAAAGAAGAGAATGCAGAGTGTCGAGGCTGACTGGCAGTTGAGTGGTTCTTATAGAAGTTTTGAATGGATTGTAAGAAGATGGAAGACCATTCAAAATGTACATGATGACATCTTCAATGTCTACTTGAGAACCTGCCGAGACTATGTTATCGACCAGATGTTTAATCTTGGAGAGGTACTGGGTCATGGTAGAATCCTTCATCTGGATATTGTGCAACTCACTTTTGAGCTGTATAACCCTTGACCGGTTGGTTGGCTGCAGTCTATTTGCCAATGTGTTCCAGATTTCGGCCGAGGAGGTAAGATGAAGAACGTATGGGAGAACTGATGGCGATATTGTGGAGAGAAGTGCAGCCACAAGGTTCTGATCAATCAGCAACTAGAGCTTGTGTTCGGCTTCGGAGGAAGATTCGTCTGGATGAACCTGTTTTCCGGTCAGATAGCCATCGAAGCCATTGGCTGTGAAGAGCTTGTTCACCTGCAGGCTCCAAATGGCATAGTTCTCATTAGTCAGTTTAAGATTGACTATGTGCTTCAGATTTGTCTTCAGAAACTTCAGAGGAGCTGGAACAGTGAAGTTCGCCATAGCAGCAGATAAAGGAGAAGCTGGAGGAGTCGCTGGAGCAGTCTCGAATGAGGTAGAACTTTGGTCGGCCATAACTCAGAGGAGCGATGAAGCACCAGGTTCTGATACCATGAGAGAATAGTTAGACAAAGGAGGAAGAAGAAGAAGATACTGTAGCTAAAGCTTCATTTCATATGATTAACATAGAAGTTACAAGAGTATATATAAGAGGTGTAATGATAACAGGAGATTATGATATCCTGGAGGACAGAGCCGTTGGTTGCAAGCAAGTGGCAAATCGTTGCGAGTCGGCTGGAGCAGAGCAGTTGATCACAGGCTGGTGGCATACGGTTGCGAGGTAGCTGGAGCAGGCTGTTGGAGCAGAATGAGGGACCACTGAGTGATGAGCTGAGTGACGAGGCGCTTGAAGATTTTCTAGAGCCCTTCTCATTTTGTATAAGCATGAGGCTTTCTTTTGTTGAATTCTTAGGGAATTTAGAAGAACGCTTTCAAAGATATATGATATGTATGATTCCTAAATAGTTAAATCTACTAAACTAAAATCTATTAGCCCTTATTTGAAATATATTTAAAAATTTGTCAACATGTCATCTTCATCAAATTAAGAAGGTTTTGCTTGGGCGGCTTTCTTAATCTTTTTTAAAGTAATTTTTTAGTACAAAAATTTCTAACTTAAGATATTTTTTGTACTGAAACATTACTTTAATAAACATTAAAAAAACCATCACAAACAAAGCCTAATATGCTATCAATAGATTGAAATTAATCCTTTAAATTTTTTACTAAACTTCTAATCCTTCATCTTCAAATTTCATGCATGAGTTTTAAAGAATCCAGTATTTTGAACATCAATAATAACTTCATCTACAAAATCAGCAAATATGTCAATTATTCTAATGCCAATTGTAGCTAAGGTTTATAGTGTGTTGTTTCAACATTTGATGTTCATCGATAAAATATAAGTGGATGGATATTTCTATAATAATTTAGGAGGTCCTAAATTACTAATCATTTGCATTTAGAACTACATTCAATTTTTGGCTAATCATTTCCATTTAATACAAGAAATAATTAGAAAAAAAAAACTTTTTTAACCATGTATAAATAACATTATTTAACTTTTATAATCAATAGAAAGCATCTCTAATAAAAAAAATTTAAACAAATAAAAAATAAATTGAGCTTAAATAGTTATGTACATCAACTTTTTATGTCTTTCTAGTACGTGTGAGAGTTTTTTTTGCTAAGGCAAGAGACCCCTCAAACTAGGCCAGATGATCGGCCTAGTGAGTCCATCATAGTTCTTGATTAGCACACCTTGGCCTTTAGTGAATTTGCTTTGGTCTTTGGTGAGTGCATCTTTATCTCTGGTTAGTGCATTTTATCTTTCGCGAGTGCACCATAATCTTTGGTCTCTACATCTTGATTCCTAATTAAATCAAAATATTCTCACCATTTTTTTCTCGTGTAACAATGCGACGACCAATTAATTAGGGGAGGCAGAAATTCTAAGAAATGGTCGACCAAATTCCTTCGTTGGACCCCGAAGCATGCACCGTGTTCCATGATTTGTCCATGCAACCATAACCGTAGAACGGAGATGCAACGGCTTTGATTGGATGCTCACATTTGCATGGCGCCTGTGAACCTGCGAGGCTCGTCAATAGGTAGCATAAAGCCATATACTGAGGAATACGGGATGATGCTAAACAGTGGTTAAATTTTAATTTAAGAAAAAAAAGACATTTCAAATTATTTATTTTAAATTAAAATGAATGATTCTTTTTAATTTAATTATTTATTTTTTAATAATTATATAAGTGGATTTATTTCATCATCTATTTCTAGCCTAGTTGTCTGAACCATAAGATTTATAGTGCATGCCTTCCTATAAATGCATATTCCTATGTTTGTTACTTAAATTTAATAGAAATAAAATATTTACATTTCATTTTAATTTAAATTTTAGTAACGGTTTTAAGTAAGATTTAATATCTGTTTAAGAAAGTTTTCTTAATGCTTTGCTTTTAGACCGCAACATCAATTCCATTGGGTTAGAATTTTTTGGTTGCTTTCTTGCTTCATTTTAGAAATTTCTTTGACGAGATATTACTTGTTACAATCAAGGATAAATTCAACATTTCATTTTTAGGATGAACAAATTTTACATATAAATAGACAAATATTTAAAAAAGTAAAATGAGAACATAATTCAATACAAAATCATTATTCGCAGACTCCGACAAGCATTAATCCGGCATCGGTTGGATGTGGGATGGGCGGGGCCGGATGGTGGGAACAAAGCTCGGCGAGTGTGGAGAGAAGGTAGGCGGTGAATGCGGAGAGAGACTTAGGGACCAATCGCCTCAGCCCGGCCCAGTGGCTTCTTCGTTTGCAAATCGCGCTCGAGACGCCGCCTAATTTTTTTTTTTTTTTGTCATTAGGGTAAAATAGCAACCACTGCTCACAAATACCTAAAATACCCCTACAAAAATTAATATACTAAAACTATGAGGTAGGTCCTCCCCTTGTTACAATCAGAGTTGCGATTGTGTAGCTTTAAGAAAATAATTGCTTTATATATATATATATATATATATATATATATATATATATATATAATATTCCAAATCACTTTCAAAAAAATTATTTTCTCAAAAGCATCTTTACAAAATAGGATTGTTGCATTCGTAGTATTCGCGGCAGTAGAGAAAAATAAAACTTAGCGTCTTAGCATTGTACGAAGATCTAGTGCATGCACACACATATAAAGAGATAGGGTGCAACATTTAAAGGAGACACAAATATTTTTACGTGGAAAACTCCTGAATAGGGGGAAAAATCACGGGGCCTAGCCCAGTTTAAATGAATCCACTAGTATTGTAGTTGATTACAAATGAGGCCCTTCCTTAGGGAAAGGCCTTAGCTTGATGTACATCTTATAGAGTATATTATATGGTGAGAATACAGTGAATCACAGATGATGTGTTTGTTTGGCCTGAATGGCTGTAGTCGGTGGGCGACGTAAGTCTGAAAGATCGTAATCGGTGAGCGACGGAGGTCTACGGTCCGAAGTACAATAGATGGCAGGCGACGTAAGCCAGAAGGACCGTAATCGGTGGGCGACGGAGGTCAGAAGGACCGTAGTCGGTGGGAGACAGAGATCTGAATGACTTTAGTCGGTGGGCGACATAACTTTGAAGGACTGTAGTTGGCGAGCGACATAAGTCTAAAGGACCGTAGTCGGTGGAAGATAGAGGTTAGAAGGACTATAGTCGACGGGCGAATTAAGTCTGAAGGACCTACTCAGCGGATGACGGAGGTCGGAAGGACTGTAGTCTGACGATGGAGGTCAGAAATACGACGTCTGGTAGAAGTCTATCAATAGGCAGGAATCCAACATCGCATAAATGTCCGGCGAAAGTTTGACAACAGACATAAGTCCGACATCGAGTAGAAACTTGGCGACGAGCAGAGTTCCGACGTCGGTTAGAAGTCCGACGTTAGTTTGCAACCGTGGAGAACTCCGGCGTTGGCTTGTATTCGGGCAAAACTCCGGCGTCACTTGGAGTTCAGGTGAAACCTCGGCGTCACTTGGAGGTCGGGCGGAATTCCAGCGTCGAGCAGAACTCCAGCGTTGTTCGGAAGCCTGGCAGAATTCCGGCATCAGGCATAAGTCTTGTGGTGGTCGAGGAGGATTTATTCCCTCCTATCATTCTCTTCTCCTTCTCTTCTTCTTCCTTCTTCTTGCTTATTGCTTCTTGCTTCCTCACCTTCTCAAGAGAAATGAGGGGTCTATTTATAGATTTTCTGGAGTGGCATGACCCGTAAATAGATGACAGATCAAGGGCAAGTATGGAATGGTTTGGATGAACGGCCGATATTGAATCATTCGATCATGGACCGTTTATCAGACATTTGAAGGTCTTAATGACTTAAGAATTCGGCGATCTTGGGCTCATTGGATTCGTCTCGTCGAGCCATTCGATTCGACCATAAGCTTCGTCAAGTTCGGAGACCGTTTGGTAACTCAAATTGTGCTACGAACTTTCCAACAGCGCTTCGGGTCCTTGATTTGGACTCATTTGGGCTCGAATCGAGTTGAATTTGGTGTCGTTGGGTTTGTATTTCTGAGACACTCAATTTGACTGTAAGTTTGCTGAAATCGGAGTTCAGGCCAGTGATCTCGAATTTAATTTTTGAAGTCTCGAACTTAATTTTTGCCTCGAGATTCGTGCTCGATCAAGATAATTTTTTGAGGACATATCAAGTATAAATGTCTCAAACAAACCTTTATACTCGTGTGACCAAAATTTAGAATATTTATAAAACAGGCATCCAAAAAATATATGAACAAATTAATTTTTATAGTTTTCCATGTCACAATCTTATAATTTAAAATTAAGATAAAAAACATATATATATTTAGACATATATATATATATATATAGCACGCATTACTATGATAAAATGTTGCTAGCTTCACTACTAAATCGTCACAATTCTAAAAATTAGTTTATCTGGATGATATTGGTGGTGGTTATGACCGTCACAAATCTATACGTTCGCACCGGTTATAATCGCTAGCTGCTAAATATAGCACTTCATCAAATCTAACCCGTCGGTCCTTAAACCACTGCGGAATGTAGTCCCAGCGCATTACAATTACAGTGGTGGTACAATGATTTTTAAACCGCTGTAAAGAAAATAGTGGCGGTTATAACTACCGGAATATGCCAAAATAGTGTTGTGATAGCCCTGTTTTTTTATAGTGCTTGTCAATTGCAATTTGAGGGTTGTGTGCATATTTTATGCGTGTGTGTGCGTGCATCAGGCGGGGCATTGATCAATGAGTTTCCTTGAAGAGGGTCATTATGCTATTCAATTATTAATGACAATGATGAGATTTTCACCACTTACAATGAGAAATTCCTTTAAATGCATATTACTATTATTCATGAAAAAAGGGTGAGGCCTATTCACACATGCCCGAGATGCCTAGCTAGATAAACTTTAGGCCATAAAGCTGGGCTAGTTCTAGTTTGATCAAACTCTAATTCAAGAAAATCATGTCTATGAGCTCAATGGAATGTGTAAGACTTGTATGAAGATTAATCTTACATTTCGAGCATGACTTGCCAATAGGTTTAAAAAAAAATCACCAAACCAACCAATGCAGCCTCAATTTAGTAGCTTGAGATGAGGATCATATAAAATCAACTCCCTTTATAATAATTATAGTCAAGCTAAGGAAATGAGTTTGTTTTATATTGCAATAATTAAAAAAAATCAAAGTAAGAATATGTTATGGTAGTTTTAGAATACTAGTAGTGGCTTCTCAATTGAATGGATCATCACAACATTAAACACATAATTCTTAAATGCCTATTTTGTTTTACCATAATTTGTTATTTTTTAATGTGATATTGTTTTGTGTGTCTCATTTATTTCATCGAAGGTCATGTACTTCAAAAATCATGTAAGTGTTATAGTACTAAAGCTTTTTTCTTTTTTTTGAAGGGGGGCGGCATATAGGTCAATTAATGCAAATTCATGCACACATCACATATGCAAAATTCAAATCCAAAATCTCTGAATTAGTAACCAAAGCTACCAACTAATAAATCAAGATAAGCTGTGTATTACAGTAGTAAAGCAACAAACTACTATCTTAGCACATAAAAGCAATTTCAACCTCGACTTTCAATACGAAGAAAGTTCAAATGTCTCATACGTAGACATACAGACAAACTAACAATAATGAAGAATGATTGATCTAAAGGACAATAATTTTTGTAGTAATGTTCATGGAATATATATTAGAGATCACATTCGTTTGGCGTGCCAGTTGTAGTGAGCCATGCACACAAAACGACAGTGATGGCCGGGAAGAACTATCAATGCCTGGTTACAGCTAATAAGTTGTTTTATTAATTACTGGAAATCAATGGCTAAGGATTCAAGACTTCTTGGATCAAGTAACGACGAAGGAGGGAAGGACCATTTCAATGAAAAGTTGGGAGCCACGCTTAAATATTTTTATTAACTAAAATATGAATGATAATGGGATAATAACAGCAGAAGAAAATCTGTTCAAAAAACATTCGCAAAAGGCATATTCTCAAAAATATTTCAAAAGGGATAAATGTATGTGAAGCAGACAATCCAATATAGCAAAACGAAGGCAACTAAGTTAATCCAAGGATAGGAAAAAAATCATAACAACAAAGAAAAATTGTTGCCTTAGCAATATAGAAAAATCTCGCACACAAATAGATAAAATAAGCATAGAATAGCTCATGGGAGACAGATTTTTAAGTGGAAACTAAAAAAGAGGAAAAATCATAAGGTCTAGTCTAGATGGAATGATTCCACTATTTGTAGTATACAAATGATATCTTTTTATACAATTAGAGTGGGTGTTGGTATAAAGTAATAGCTATGAACTATAGAGGATAGCTTCTAAGGTAAATGCTTGAGGAGCTATAAGGAATTGGAGTACACTCAAGTGATTCTTGATGGTATGTTAGGGGGACCTAATACTAAAAAGTTTGGCATAAGTTTTAATGCCGATGCTGCCAAGCATCAATTTTAGTGGTGACAATGAGTGAGATCCTAACTGGTTATGATAGACTTCATAGTTGATGTAAAAGAAGGGCATATGTGAACTTAATAATGGCATCCATGGATGTTGATGGCGCCAATAGTCGGTGATGAAATTAACTAGTATTTGTGTTGATATAAACCTCATGCATTATTCTTCTTTGTGATAGTGTGCATTTATGTTGTTGTTTATAGCATACATTTACTTTTTTGTTGAAGGTTTGTTAGCAGTATTGGCGGCGACAACCAACAAAGCAATCATCATTAGCATTGGTGTTAATGACATACATTAATCTTATTAGTGACTACATATATCGATATTGGTGTAACTTTTTATGTTGATGACCTACTTATTTTTGACAAACCCTCTGTTATTAATGCTAACATTCTAACTTAAGCCTTAAGGACCTTTTGTCATGCTTCTTGTTTATAAATCAATCAAGAAAAAAAGCATGATTCTCTTATCACCCAACACACCTAATGCCACTAAATTTTGTTAATATTCTTAAATTGGGGGGGGGGGGGGGGGGGGGGGGGGGGGGGGGGTAAATCTTACAAATACTTGGGAATCTCGATATTTACTAAAAGTCTACAACTATTTGATTTTCAGCCACTTTTACCAAAAATCATTTAGTCTTTTGGATTGTTGGAAAGTTAAGATTTTGACTTTCACCGACAAACTATAGTCTATTTGATTCACAATTTGGAATGTCATTGCCCAGTTGAATCAAGGGGTCTATTCTTTCTAAAACTTTTTGTTATTTCATTGATAAAATTTGTGAAAGCTTCCTCTTTCATGGCAATATCAATGACAGAAAGCTTCACCTAATCTCTTGGAAGAACACTTGCTTACCTAAAAAGAATGGCAGGATAGGGATCAGTTCCTTTTAGGCTCTCAATTATGTTTATGGCGCATCTCATATTTGGAGGATATATGTTTATCATGGATTGCTGGCTAATTGGTTTAAGCTTTATTACATTTCCCCTTAGAAACCTACTAACTACCGATAAAAAAATCTGTGTGCATTGGAAGCATCTCTATAATATTGCAAACCTAACATTTCCTCTAACAGTAACTCATCTCTGTTTTGGGATCTTTAGTGTCATAGTTATTCCCTTTGTGAGCTAACTAATCTTACATCCTTTAATCTTCCTATTAATTCTTGTATATATGCTAACATTTTTGTTAATAGTTGGAATCCCACCTTATCTACACACTTATGGAACTCCAGTTCTTATGTGGTGATCTATTTTGTATGCTCTTCTAGACGCCATTTCAGATTTGATAAGCCTCCTTTTAAGTCTTCTATAAAAATTCTCAAAAGGTTATCTCGTATATATATATATATATATATATATATATATATATATATATATATATATATATATATATATATGGCATAGAAAATTTTCTATTCATTTCTCATTATTTTCATGGCCCTTGGTGGTCAATGGTTTAAAGGTGTTTGGTAAATTTCATAGATTGAATATTGAAATACATGACGACAGTAGTTGTTCAACTATAGTTGGGTGATAATAGTTAAGCAACAATATTCATGCAATAATAGATGGGCAATGTTAGTCGAGTAACTATGGGTTGGGGGGGGGGGGGGGGGGGTGTAATGGTTGTTAAGAAACTATAGCTTGATGATAGTAATCAGATGATTATTATTGATTGATTGCAATTAAGGAATAGTAGTTGGAAAAAAAATGGTTGGCTAATATTGGTCAATAGATGGTAGTTGGGCAATAATGATGGGGTCATGGTGATCAAGTGATGATGTTCATAGAACTATAGTTAAGAAATGATGGTTGGGTTATGGTGGTCCATTTACCATTGTCAAGCAATTTTAAAATGGATGATGGTGGTTGAAAATTCATGCTCGGGTGATTGAAGCTGGCAATAGTGGGCAAATGATGATATCGAGCAATAGTGGTCAGATGATAAAGATCATGCAAAGATAGTCATGCAACTATCATTTGATAAGGGTAATTGAGCAAATGTGGCCAAACAATGGTTGTAGGGCCATAATGGTTAGATGAGAGAAATCCAACAATTATGGTTAGTTAATGACAAACAGTTGATACTTGGTGATGGTTATGATCATCGTTTTTGAATGTCTAGTAAAGTTCTCGCCAATTCTATGTTTTTAACTAATTTTAAGCTCCCATTTTAGGTACTTTTCAAGAGGAATGGATTCTATAATATTTTGTAGTTACATAAATCCTCAAATATTTCATTGGGTTGATTCCCTCGATCTGAGATATTTCCTTATGTATTTAAGTACCTAAATGAATTTGAAATTTAGTAATATTAGACTTGTTGTATTCCTCTCATCCAAATACTCATTTTTCTAAAAGCATGCAAGATTCTTATATTATTTTGTCCCTTGAATAATATCATGAAGCTCTCCATTGTAGCTTAAGTGCTTGATTAAGCTCTTCATTGTTGTTGGGTTCAACTTATTGAAATATTTGCTTTGATTATAAGTCTATTGAAATCAAAATTAGGATCACCACAAATTTAAGTTTGAAAGTATCCAATTTAAATATAAGTTAATATTGGTGTTTGACCATATTCATTTTCTTGAGACGCATCAATTAAAAATGCATATATCGATTTTCTAGAACTACTAATATATGAAAAAAAAAAAAAAGGCTAGGCTATCATGATTCATTTTTTGTTAGAATAAATTTAAAATGATCATAAATTTCATTTATAATTTAAATATTTAATATATTTATTCTAATTCATAATTTATTGAGAAATAATGAAGACATTTAAAATGAATTCTTAAAATTTAAAGTTATTTATAAAACAATTTTGAAAGTATTTTCACTTATAAACTCTGATCTTAACATAAATAGTTTTAATTATTTTAAATAAAAATAATAATTTTAAAGATAATTATATGAAATTATAAACTTTTAAGAACGTCATAAAAATCATATAAATATATTTAATTTTCCAAAACATAGTAGATTTTTTATTTTGAAATCAATTGGAGGACAACTAAGCAGATCAGCTTGTCTAAAATTTCTTCCTCGATTATGATTTCACGGCTAAGAGAATGTAGAAAGCAAAAGAGATTATTATGTGTGGAATTCAGACATTCGGACTCTGTGAGTATATATGCGCAGTAAAAGTGCGGTGTGCATCGTAATCACACTTTTACTATGTTTTTACTGCGCAAACTCACAAAATCCAGATAGTTCTCCAGTTCGTACTCCACACGTAATAATCTCTCAGAAAGCAGGGGCTCTGTGCTCGGTGGGAGTCATTATGATTTCCTTGCTTTTCCTTCTAAAAATCTTGTTTAACGCTTATTAGAATAATTCATTTTTTGTCACTATTAGATCTACCATAATATACAATTTGAGTAAACCAATTATTAATCAAAATATTTAATTAAAATAATATAATTATCTAATTAGTGCTGTACAATCCGAATAATACAGGATGATCAATAGAACAAAAAATCCTACAGCCAATAAAAAATTGGGCAATATTTTAAAATTCATAAATTGAACTAATCATACTATATGATAACTATCGTACGATACAATTCCATTAAATCTTGCCAAATTTAGTCCTCTAACTAGGCAATCAAATAAGGATTAATTGATACTTCATATTGTATTGTACGAAGGCTTGCATCGTACGATATGCTCGATTTTCTCTAAGGATGATATTTAATTACACTGATCGTACGTGATGAAAATCCTATTCGATTGAACAAATCATACTATACAACATTTGATAAAATACTAGACGATAAGTTCAAGTATTTGAACTAATAATACAGCCCATTGTTCATCATACAATACTAACATGATGAATTGAACTAATTGTACATCATTATCCCATATCATATTGTACGATTAGAAATGACAGAATTGAAAATTTAGATTTTTTTTGGAAGTCTTGAATTTAATCTCTCTTTTAGACTTTGAAAAAGTACTTGGTTATTGAGAGATTTTCTGTGAGAGTACTTTGAGAAGTTCTCTTGAGATATGTTGGAGCTTGAAGAAGGAGAATAAGTTACGTGTAAGGAGATTTCACGCGATTGCTCCAAACAAGCTTCTACCTTAGTTGCTCTATGTGTCTTTGTTGATCGTATTGGTTTCTTCAAAAAAATGTTTTCATGGTAGAAGATTATATAGGTTCTACCTCACTAGGAGGGTAAAAAGAATTCTAGGTTATCTGCCTCACCAGGAGGGTGAAAAAGATTCCAGGTTCTTTGTCTCACCGGTGAAAAATATTCTAGGTTCTCTGTCTTACTCGAAGGGTGAAAAGATTTTTGTACTTTGTCGCACCATGTCAGTGGAAGGTATTTTATATGGCTTCTCCGCCTTATTATGGAGGTTAAAGGAAAGGCACTAAAATGTTTAGTGCAATACTCAGAGTGGAGGATTTTGTGGAGTGTACGTAGGTCAAGGTTTGACCGAATCACTATAAATCTGATGTGTTTGTTCTACTCTTCTTTCTATATTTTATTTTTTTGTATTTTAATTTTCCTTTTAAGTTATATTCTTGCAAGCATTATTGAGATTGTTGAGCTTTAGTCAGATTTGAACTTTACAGGAAAAAAAAATTATCTTCACATTTATTTTTCTACAAAAATCCAAAAAGAGTAAAAATATTAGTCTTATTAATTTCTTCCGGTGAAGTTTGTGTAATTGGTTTTGTGATCTCAAAAGAAAATTTTGAGTTAAATTTTTAAAGATCAATTCACCTCCCTCTTTGTTTGCCTTGGACAGTTCAAGTCGTTTGACATCCCATCATTGAACTTTCAAGTGGAATACAATAGAAACTTGATAATTCTGATAAAAAATTCACACTATAATAAACCAAAGTACTTTCATCATTACACTATTTTTAATTCTGATAAAAAATTCACCTCCCTCTTAAGTATCTTTTAGGGTCCTAAAAAGGATGAAACCATATTAGTTAAGAACTTCATACTCATTAGCCTTCTTAATGGATTATTTACGATCTAGCCATAGGCTTTGGCTATGATCTTATAAAATTCTTCCCTTCTTTAGTTAACACTACTTAAGAGGCTTATATACCCCTGATTATATTTTTATTGCCCATAAAACTTAACATATTCTTATCAAGAATTGAATATTTCATGGTTTATTTTGAAAGCTTTTAGTAAATTTGGATTTTAATATGTCTATCATCATATGATCATTCATTCCAATTAAATTCTTTAATTCTTCCATTAAATATTTCTTTGGTGAATGCAAGCAAATAATTTAGTGATTAATTTAAATGCACTAAAGGTCTTAGATAAGGTGAACCTTTATATCCTCTTATTTTCTCCTTAGCGATTGATGTTTTTTATTAGATGTTATCAACTATTACTGTTGTTGGTTAGATTGATTGTTTTATATTTCATAATGATGCGAGAAAATCTTTCTCTAATCTTTAATTTGGAGAAGACACATTATTCTTTTTTGGAACTAATTTTAAGCAAACTTATTACTATTAGGATAGTTCTTCTTTCAACAAATACATTATAGTTGCTCTACAAGTTACTATACTAGTATCAAGTGAAAGTTCGTCAGGGATGTTAAGCCCTTATGAACTAGTCCAGAGACTAACCAAGAGGGAAGCGGGGGGGGGGGGGTGAATTGGTATTTAAAAATTTCTCCAAACAAAAACACAAACACAACAAAACCAAGATTCACCACAAGAGAAACGAAGTGTGGAAATTAAATGCGGAAGTATAATAAGAATGAACACATCATATTTTATAGTGGTTCGTTCAACTTGACCTACATCCACTCCCCCGAGGCCCCCTTCGAGTATTGCACTAAACTCAGTATCTGTCCTTTTGCCCTCACAACAAGATGGAGAAGTCTGTACAAAAACTCATTTCAACTGACCCAGGTGAGGCAGAGAATTCAACTCGTTTTACTTCATCTAGAAGTAAGCAAAGAACCCAACTTCTTTTGCTTCCTCCAGAAGCAGGCAAGGAACCCAACTCCTTTTGCTTCCTCCAGAAGCAGGCATAGAATTTTGATCAGTTGGTAAAATAGACCTCTCTCGACCTCCATGGAACTAGGGATGACAACCGAAGAAGATGACACAAATCCTTGCTTGGAGCAACCTTTGTGAATCACAAACTCTCCCTCACAAGATCCTCTCTCTCTCTCTCTCTCCCTTGCTCTCCCTCTCTTCTTGGCTCTCTCAGGTAAGAACAACAACAAAAGATACTCTCTTGAGTAAAATAAGAGGTCTTATAAAGAAGAGCTTCAGATTAGCTCTTAATTGCAACAAATCAACATTATCATCCAGGACGATCGGTTGATCATCCTATACGATCAGTATAAATTTAGCTCAATTAGTCAGGACGATTTGGAAGAGTTTGGATGATCAGAAGGATAATTTGTTCATATCGTCAAGGACAATAGGATTTCATCCAATATGATTAGTTCAATTCGTTGAATATAATCCATACCATCACACTGGATGGATGTATGGATGATGGAAAAATAGATAGATCGTCTAGGATGATCTCACGATCGTCCAAACTGATTAGTACAAAATGACTAATGTCATCCAGAATATCGCCCTGAAAAGATGTCTGGATGATAGAAAAATAACTTGATCATCTAAGCCGATCTCTCGATCATCCCGAATGATTAGTGCAACTCATTATATATCATCCAGAGCATCGCCCTGAAAGTAACTAGGTAGATTATACATCGTCTAGGAAGAACTAAGGTTTGTTAACTGTTCATCCTGGATGATCCTGCGATTGTCTAAGATGATGTAATCGAGCAATCAAACCTTAATTACTTTCCTTAATTACCAGATTAATTTAGGCATAATTGTACTGTATTATCCAGGATGATGTCCTAGAAGATGTCAAAAAATAAAATATGCCTAAATTGATATGGCGGCTGATTCTTTCTAATTTGAGCCTATCATCTCGGACGATGTTAATATCGTCCAAGACGATTCGCTTAATGATGGCTGCCTTAATTAGGATGCCCTAATTAGAGTTTCTATTTTTAACTAATCGTCTAGGATGATTTTTTATAGTCCCAAATAATGTGATCAAAATAGAAAACTCTAACCAATAGATAGAAACTTTCCCCCAAGTGTGTGTGTGCAAGGTTACTTAACATTAGGGTCTATAACTTTTATAATTAACTCAATAAAGGGTAAAAGGCACTTGACATACATTACAAATTGACTCAATCCTATCTATCCAATCTCAAGCTAGTTCGATTTGTAATTTGATCTTATGGACCTAAAACGTTAGTATGCAAGGCAGGCGTAGAAAAATAGAAATGTTTGTTATCATCAAAATTCTATTTCTTGATATCAGATTCACAATAATCTTCCCCTTTTTTATGAGTGCAAACAATCAAACAATCAAACAATCAAAGCAATTTAACTTAAAATATCATAAGAAAGAAATGTAAACCAAGAAGTTTAAATTTTACTAAAATAGAACATATTATATTGTACACCTAAGTAGCATTAAACAGTACAACTACTCTCCCTTTTGACATCACAAAAAGGAGGATAGAAAGAGAAAAAAATAAAAATAGAAACTATCAAATAGAAGTAAACTACAACAAGGAAAAAACAACATCACAAAAACAAACTAAAAGAAGGACGGCCTGTGATCATCTGAAGGAGGTGGTGTTAGTGGCAGAAAGAAACTAGAAAGAGTTACAAATTTCTCCCCAAACCAGTCCATATCCTGGTCATGATGGTGCTGCTAGTGAGCAATGAATGAATTAAAGAGAGCAACATCCTCCATATGTTATTGCTCATGTGCAGTAACGTAGGAGTCAAAGTGTGCCTCCCAATAGTTGAAATACTCTACCAGCTGATCCAGATGTGAGTGTTGGTGAAGCAGAACAGGTGTATGAGCTACCTCCTCCTCAGTTCCCTCACCTTTCTTGTGCTCCGGGTTGAGACGAGTACTGTGAAAAATGTGGAAGGAGTTGTTGGAGTAAAAGGCAGGCTGAAAGTTTGGTGGGGCGGGATATTGGAGGTTGTATTTGAACTCCAGGACATATGATATGATGTGTCCTAAGGCAAGATTGGGCTTCCTTTTATGTCTTGGATCCTAATGCTTGTTAGGTGCTTAATGTATCAAAAAATTAGACCAGTAACTTTAAATTCTTGGTGGCCCATGATGTAGAAAGTGGTGCTCAAAAGAAGTGGAGTGATGTGAATACGATCACCAGCTTTCAGAAGGACTGAGATACGAAGGACATATTGGATTATTCTAGCATCTTTGAGTAAGCTTCTAGACTCTCCAATATGATAGAAAATATTAGTGTTCCTCAAAAAGTGATTGGTCGGAGCCCAGTCAAAATTGGGATCTTAAGATAGGATGTGCAGCTTGTCTCCAGTAGTGGACAACTACAGGAGCTCGTAATAATCATGATATGTGATTTTGACAAGATGCCTATTCACATACGATTGAAGAGCGGTGAAGGAGAAATCGATGACGAGGCTAGCAAAGAATTCAAACAATAATTCAGAATTGAACAGGATGGTAAGTGTAAGGATAAAGGTAAGAGAAGTGTGCGCAAACAAGTCAAAATATGATAAGAAAGTATGCAAGGGTTGACAGTTTAGGATAAAGTGATCAAGATTGTTTGTAACTAATATAGATGGCTTAGTCGACCGCCTCAGTGAAATGAGGGTCAAGATTGGCCCTCAAGGAAAATCTAGAAGGCATACGGGAGCACTTTACACCAGCCATGAACATAAAACCAGAGAAGGAATAAGAGCTAAGGTGCAGGAAGAGATTTGGTAAGAAAAATCATTTATAATCCTCAGTTTAAAAAGAAAATGGACTTATCATCCAGGACGATCAAGTGAAATAATTACGTCCAGGACGATTGTTCAAAAAGGCGATAATATCATCCAGGATGATTATTATCATCTGGGATGATAATATACAGGTGATCATCCTGAGGAGTCAAGCCGGACAACCGTTAAAAGAGTATATCATTCGGGAGGAATAGGTGGATCATCCGGGACTATAGGCAATAAAGGATCATATCGGCTAAATTTAAAACGTGTACCGAATATCGCCACATGGATCATCCAGGATGAATAGGTGGATCGTCCAGGACGATCACTAATAATTGAGCAGAAAGAGTGAAGATCGTCTAGGATGAAGCAGATCATCCAGGATGATCACAAATAATTGAAGCAGAGGATGATCAGATCGTCCAGAATGATATTGGATCATCCAGGATTATCAAAAATAGAGAAATCATACCAGTCATCAAATGGAGTTTTAAGAGTGGATTGAATGCATAGTCCAGGATGATATAAATATCGTCTAGAACGATGTGACCAAAGATTGAAAAACTAGAGATGGATGGAGATGATTAGAGAAGACCCAAAAATATAAAAGATAATAGTAAATGATAAAAAATAAAATATGAAAAAGATAATAAAAAATACAAAATGAATGAATTTCTTTTTATTTTAATCAAAGCACAAAAATGATAAATTCTCTATATGATTGAATTAAAAATTTATAAGAATAATAAGTTAACATCGTCAAAATATGAAAAATGGTAAAATATCTGATCATGTTAGCCCTAGCTAGGACTTCTCTCAAGGCAAATTATCTTTTGGAAATAAAAGACCTAACTCAGAAAAAACCAATTAGATAAGAAAAAGAGATCCATTCAAAACTTGATTTAAAAAAAATATCTTATAGAATAATATACCAAAATAATTTATCATAATTCCAAAATTTGAAATCAAGTCTTTAAAATTATCAAGTGACACATGAATTCTTCTAAGATTTAAAAGTATTGAAAGAGAAGGAGGCTTGCCATTTGTGTACTCATTTTATGCATCTTGTCAATTGATTGGCGCACTTTGTGCATCTTTTGATTTATGATACACTTTCTGTATCTTTCATTTTTTGCGGTCATTATGCATTTTTTTAATTTTCTTCTTTTTGTGGCTCATTTATGCCGTTGATATTTTTTGCAAGCAAGATCCCTTTCGAAATTCTTAAATACTCTCAATTGTGAGTATATCTTCTAAATATTGGAGAAGAAAATCTCACTCTCTAATATAAGGAAGAATGAACTATAAAACAGAATCAAATTCAAATGATAAATGCAACGACAATATTTAAAAGAATTTGAAAGTAATATAAGAACTTTGAATATTATATATACAAGATAGATTATTATAGAAAGATAGAAAGATCTCAATTGCAAAGTCCAGTTGTTATTTTGGGATAGACTTTTATTTAGAAAATAAAATTATACAGCTAAAAGAGGATAGAGGGAGGGAAACAATCAACGGTGTTTCTTTCTTTAACTGATTTAGAGATGCAAAACATTGACTATAAATTTTTAAAAATAAAAATAAAGCATAAAATATCATTTTAACTATGACAAAAAAAACTAGCAAACAAAAATATTAGAGATAAAACCACTACATAATAGTAATAAATACAAAAGGCAACACTCAAAACTAAATAGAAATAAATATAAAATAATAATAAGTAAAAGAGCAGAAAACATGCAAATTAGAATTTATTAAGTAGCAAGATTATGTAATTAAGAGCCATGAGCCTCCACTGTGCAAGTACCACATGCTCTCACGAGGTCTTTTATGAGAGCAAGCTAGCAAAATTATCAAACATTAGATTTAGGAATCCAAATAGGTTTGGATCCCTTCTTATGAAAGAAAGAATGCAATGCATGTGTATTATGCTGTGGATCATGTAATTTGGGTCTCCACACCCAATATGTACTATGGTGAATAGTACAAGTGTGTGAAATGTGCCCTAATATGCCACATGAAAAATATCTAATACCAGGAAAAGGATTTATAATCTATTCGGGTTATAATGCCTCTTCATAAGTTTTGGCTTTAGATCAAGTATGGGTGTAGTTCTCTCTTCCTCAAGTGCATTCAATTTAGTTTTAAACCTCGAGTTAGCACTTTTTAAAACCAAATTATCAACTCTCAAATAGTGCTCCCTATGTTCGGATTTATCAACATATGTCTTAAAATCAGATTCAAGTGAGGTGTAGGATGCTTTCAATGAATCATGCTCAACAACCAACTTAGAATACTTTTTATTCAAATCTTCAAACTCGTCATGTAAATACATGTTATTACTATCAATTTAAAAATGATCTTTTAATATAATTTCATGCTCCTTTTGCAAATTCAGAAACTTCAATTTCAAAGTAGCATGCATTTTATTAAGTTTTCTTTGTAATGCATGAATTTTCTCATAAACTTCAAGCAATTATTTGTAGCTTAGTTCACATACCTCTTCTTGGTTAGATTGACCAAGATGATCACCGGCTATCAAGCACAAGTTTGTTGTATCCTCCTCAGCTTCAATCTCAGAGGAGTTAGATGCAGAATCAGCCCAGAACACTTTTTGGAACCGCTTCTTATCCTTCCTATATTTGGGTTTTCCTCACCCTTCTCCTTGCTTGAGTGATCCTTAAGTGTAGAACAATCAGCTTTGACATGTCCAGGCTTCCTGCATTTAAATTAAATAACATTAGAGGAACTTTTAAAATTGTTGTTATCCTTACCTTTTTTACACTTCTAATGGTGCATGTGATTCTTCCTTAGAAAGATTTTGAATTGACTAATGATGAATGAAACATCATCTCTTTCAGACCCAAAAGAATTTGTTTTCGTATCGTTAGCATTTAGCGCCATAGTTTTCTCCTTCTTCTTCTCACATACATAAAGTTTTCTTTGGTTCACACCTTGCTCGTAAGAAATGAGTGACCCAAGTAACTTTTAAACAAAATAAATATTCAAATATTTAGATTCGGTAATTATAGTAATTCTAGAATCAAAAGAAGAAGGCAAGCATCTCAAAATCTTATTGACTCTTTCATAATTCATTAGCTCTTTTCCTAAGGCATGCAACAAAGAGATAACTTGAGTAAACCTAGTATCAATGTCAGAAATAGATTTAGTATGTTTCATACGAAAAAGTTCATAGTCATGAAATAAAATATTCAACCTAGATTGCTTAACTTCATTTGTTCCTTCATAAGTAACATATAATCTATCACAAATTTCTTTACCAGTAGCACAAATTAAAACAAGCATATAACCTTCAGATTTCAAATCACAGAAAAAATAGTTGAAATATTTTGCATTCAGTTGTGCTAAATCTCTATCATCAAAAGTCCATTCAATAAAAGGAAGTTCAGTTTTAATGCCATTAATTTCACGAGACGGATGTGAATAACCATCTTTAACAAGCATCCACATGCGATAGTCAATCAACTATAAAAACATAGACATATGAGTTTTCCAAAAATTAAAAGGAATATGATCAAAAAAGGTAGTTGGGTAATAGAAAACCCTTTTGTAGTATTATGATTACCAAAGTTAGCCATTGATCAAAATTTAAAAGTTTTCAAAAACTTAATTTTATAAATCCTGCTCTGATATCACTTGAAAGTTCGTTAGGGATGTTAGGCCCTTATGAACTAGTCCCGAGGCTAACCAAGAGGGGGGGGTGAATTGGTATTTCAAAATTTCTCGAAATAAAAACACAAACATAACCAAACCAAGATTCACCACAAGAGAAATAAAGTGTGGAAATTAAATGCTGAAGTATAATGAAAAAGAACACACTAAATTTTATAGTGGTTCAGTCAACTTGACATATGTCCACTCCTCGAAGGCCCCCTTTATTTATTGCACTAAACTCAATGTCTCTCCTTTTGTCCCCACAGTAAAGTGGAGAAGCCCGTACAAAAACTCCTTTCCACCGACGTCGATGAGGTAGAGAACCCAAATCCTTTTTCTTCCTCTAGAAGCAGGCAAAGAACCAAACCCATTTTGCTTCCTCTAGATGCAGGCAGAGAACTCAACTCCTTTTATTTCCTCTAGAAGCATGCAGAGAACCTAACTCCTTTTATTTCCTCTAGAAGCTGGCAGAGAACCTTAATTAGTTGCTGAAGTAGACTTCTCTCAAACCACCAAGGAACCAGGGATGGCGACCAGAGAATATGACTCAGATCCTTTTTTGGAAAAACCTTTGTGAAACCCCTCATAAACTCCCCCTCATAAGATCCTCCCTCTCTCCCTTACTCTCCCTCTCCTCTTATCTCTCTCAGGTTAGAACAACAATAAAAGATACTCTCTTTAGTAAAATAAGAGATCTTATAAAGAAGAGCTTCATATTAGCTCTTAATTGCAACAAACCGATATTATCATCGAGGATGATAGGTTGATCATCCCGTATGATCAGTACAAATTTAGCTCAATCAGCCAGGATGATTTGGAAGAGTCTGAACGATCAAAAGGATAATTTGTTCATATCATCCATGACGATAGGATATCGTCCTATAAGATTAGTTCAAATCATTGAATATCATCTAGACCATCGCCCAGGATGGATGTCTACACGATGGAAAAATAGCTAGATTGTCTAGGTCGATTAGTACAACATGACCAATATTGTCCAGAACATTGCCCTGAAATGATGTCTGGATAATGGAAAAATAACTTGATCATCTAGGCCGATCTCTCAATCATCCTGGATGATTAGTACAACTAAGTATATATTGTCTAGAGCATCACCCTAAAAACAACCAGACCAATTATACATCATCCAGGAAGAACTAATGTTTATGAACTGATCATTCTGAACGATCCTGTGATTGTCCCAGACGATCCTGCGATTGCCTAGGATGATATGATCAAGCAATCAAACCTTAATTGCTTTCCTTAATTACTAGATTAATTTAGGCATAATTTCACTACATCATCCAGGACAATGTCCTGGATGATGTCCAAAAATAGAAGATGCCTAAATAGATATTACAGCTAATTCTTTTTTATTTGAGCCTATCATCCTAGACGATGCTAATATCATCTAAGATTATTCGCTTAATGACGGTTGCCTTAACCAGGATGCCCTAATTGGGGTTTTTATTTTTAGCTGATCATCCAAGATGATTTTTGGATCGTCCTAGATGATGTGATCAAAATAAAAAACTCTAATCAAACCTTAATTGCTTTCCTCAATTACTAGATTAAGCTCAGAACGGGAGATGGGCTCATGTATGATCAAAAGTGGAGCTAGGACATTATAGCAGGCACCAATTTAAGCAAAAGGGTGTAGGAAAAGTTTTATAGGATGCTTTTTCTATGGACAATATATTGTCTTTGTGAATAGAAGGTGGAGAAGAAGCAGGTGACCATCCAGTAATGGCTTTTTTTGGTTGTTCTTTATGGATAGTAAATGGAGGAAGAAGAGGCAACTGACGGTAAAGACTTTTATGGGTTGTTATTTGTGGATAATATGTATTTTCTTAGTAAGTGCTCCAAATAATATCAATACAAAAATTTGAGTTTGATAAGATTATTGGAGAAAATAATTGATTCCTATGGAGGATCAAGATGAAAGCATTGTTGGGGCATCAAGGGCTTTTTGAGGCCATCTAAATTAAACATATTACATAGGTGATAAACCGGCTGAAAGCTAGGGAAATGTAGCTGAGGTCACTTAGCGTGATCTTTTTCTAACTCGGTGACAAAATGCTGAGAGAGGTGGCTGAAGAAAAATCAACTATGCAGTTTTGGGAAAAACTAGAATTTCTATATTTAAAAAGGTATCATGTAAATAGGCTTTTCTAGAAAGAAATATTAAGTACACTTCAAATGAAAGACTTGAGATATCTTAGGAAATAGTTTGATTAATTCAACAAGATCATTCTTGATCTAAGGAATTTTAATATTTAAATTGAAGAAGTTTAAAGCATCATTCTCCTTAGCTCTCTACCAAAGTCCTATAAACACATTTTTGAAATGATGTTATATGGAAAACAAACACTTACTATGACTGAACTTAAATCAGTTTTATTGTCAAAAGGCATTCAAAAAAATATAGAATTTAATGAAGAGAATAATGGAGAAGTATTGTAAGAAGCAGAAGAGAAGATTAAAGAACTAATAAAATCCATCATGGATGATATAAGTCAAAGAGAGAGACATCTAAGAAGTGATGTCATTGCCATAAAGAGAAGCATTTAAAGAGGTATTACCTGGATAGAGAGAAATGGCAAAGATCTAAGCTCAAAGAAGACGCAAATGCATCAGTGGAAACAAATTCATATAGATATGATTCAACAGATATTTTGGTTGCATCAGTGGTGCGGCTTTCGGTCCAGGAAGAAAGCAAGGAAGTTGTCATGAGGTGCAACTCCAAGGTGACTAGCAATGGGAAGGAGAATAATATACTATTGCTAGATAAGGCAAATTTTAAGAAAGATTTTTATAACAATAGTTCATCAATATCATCTTTTGAAAAAACTAAGATGTATGATTAAGTCTAAATACTAGTCAACCTCTAAAGTTATGGGCTCTAATCTTTCTAATTTATAAGCTCAGTAAGCTGCCTATCAATTACAATTATATTATGACCCTTTGAATGTTGATCTTTGTCACAAGCTCAAGAATAATAATTTTCATATAGATGAGTACTTTTTTGATTGGTCCTCCTAAATCATTCAAAGGTCTAAGACTAAGTGGCTCAAGAATGGAGAAGAGGATCTTAAATAATTTCAGATCCAAGCTAAAAACCACAAAAAAAAAAAACAAGTCTACTCAACTTTGGGTGCCTCTTTATCTTACAGGGCTTCTTCAAATTTGGATATCATTCAACATTTCAAAGATTTATACAATTCCCCCCTTCAGCTCAAAATGACTTATCTTCCTTACCTACAGGTAAAGTTATTCCCTCCCATTACATTGGATCCCTTTTTGAACTTATTTTTATATGAGGACATCTGGACCTTTTCAAATTCCATATCATATATGATGGTTAACAATAAAATAGTTTTCAATCATCTAATCATTTCAAATATATATATATATATATATATATATATATATATATATATATATATATATATATATATATATATATATATATATATATATATATATATATATATATATATATATATATATATATATATATATATATATATATATATATATATATATATATTCAATCTCCACCTGCAATCATTTATTCAATCACACAATCAATCATACACTCACTCAACTATTCAATCTCCAGTACCAATCTGTCATATTTCAATAACCTATAATGGCAACCCTATATTAGAGTCAATTAGCCTAGTGCATTGCCTTCCATAATACACTGGCCACTTATAACCTCATGTCAAGGTCCAAATCACATAACTAGGAGTCTCTTGTACTAAACCCTATAGTTTTAAACCCCTAAATTAATCATTTGTCAAGATGATCATTTGAGCTAGCTCAATTGATCATGAACTCTAATTACTTCCAATTCAATTCCAAATGACCTCTAAATCCTACCACACTTCCTTAAATACTTATCCTATTGAAAAGGACCTGACTAATCACCTTGACCCAGTCAACTGGATCTAAGCTTAGTCAACTAAACCTAATTTTGTTCAAAACTAGGTTAAATTGGACCTACTCCTTGTATCCTTTCAAAATAAACTCTTAAATTTTACTAAATCCTCCATTTACATGGTCTTAAACTTCTCCAAGTCCATTATAGGTCAACCCATGGTGGCTTTGAATTGGTCAAGTAACCATGGGTGATCAAATCCCATCATACAAAGACTCCTCACTAATACAATGAATATAGTCACATACATCCCTTCCAAATAACTCAATCCATTTCCCATGTCCTTTCTAAGACCTATCTTACCCACACTAACTAAGTTGACTGGTCAACCAATCAAATTATAGCTTAAAACCCATTCTCATAGTCAAACCAATGAACCCAACCTCCCTTGATTAAATCCAAGCCAACCTAGCCATTCAAATGGACATTTACACTCCCCCAAACTCTAACTCAAAAACCCTTGACTCTTATGATCTATCGAACCCCAGTAACCCAAATTTCCTAGCCCAAACCAACCACTACATCCTGCTCAAATGGGTTCTAAAAACTTCCTAGACCCTAGCCCTACCCAACCTAACACCTGGTTCAATTTAATAAGTCTTGAATGGTCCCCTCTATATGAGAAGGACAACTAGTCCTTTATGTTGGATGACTATGGCACCCCAAGAGTGGCGAGGGGGGTGAATTGATGTTTTTTGAAATTTTTATTAAAAGAAGGCAATTAAAATGGTTTTAAAACTTTTTTGAAAAGAATAATAAATCACACAATTTTTATGAAAAAGATAAAGAAAAATATATGTAAGAAATGAAAATAAGATGCACAATATTTTTATGTGGTTCGGTTCGGATTCCAATCTGACCTACATCCATGCTAGTCAACTCTTAGGCTAGCATTCAATAATCTCAGGTTTGCTTTGCAAACCTCACTTTTTTAAATCAAAGAAGTTCTTTACAACCAAAGTACTCTCCTACATGAGTGAGTACAACCCAATCTAATTGCAATTAAAACTTCACTAAGTTAAATGACTTAGGTCAAGAAAATGAAAATTACAAATTGATGTAAATAATGTAAGATTGAATTATTTTGAAATAAATTGTCCACAATATTTTAGGTGATTTTACAAATTAATTTTAATCACCTCACTACTTGCAAATGAAATATTAAATTTGCTTACTTTAAGATAGTTTTATATTTTGATAAAAATATGAATAATATTTTAAATAAAAATATTTTCTTGCTAATTTAAACTTTAACTCTTTAAATCAAAAATATGAATTAGATTTTAAATATAAATCTATGCCACATTAAAGAAAATAAAAACACTTGTTTTTGCTAACTTTATGGATTTAAAATATATAATATAGAAAACTTAATATAACATTACCTACTAGTAATTCACCAAATAACAAATATTTTCAAGAAAGAAATATATGGTGAAAGCTAAAGAACAACAAGTAAAGATTTAGTGAATGAAAGCAAACTCAAGAACTCCAAAAGATGTTACTCGGTTTTGTATATTAAAGCTTTCCAACTAAGAATTCAATCTCGGAAATGAACAGAGCTCTTAGAATAAAAATCAAAGTTTCTCCTCTCAAGATTTAGTATGTAAAGAAGAATGAAAGAATTGCTGGAGATTTTCTTTTTTTGAGCAGCCCTTAAATGGAGAGGAAGAGAGGTATTTAAAATGGAAAGGGTAAGTAAAGTTAAATTTGAATAAAAATATTAATCTAATATTAATTAATCAACTAATAATATCATATTCGATCAAGAATTTATTTATATTAAATATATATAAGATTCAAATGACTATAAAATGACTAGCTGCATGGGAAAGTCAAAAAGTCTTCATATACATCTAAAATAAGACAAAAAGTGGCTATCCAACAAATTATATAAAAATAAGATAATATTTGGAAATTCATTATAAATTCAAATAAAATTCAAATGAGTTATATAACCTATTAATTTCTATTTACAGAATCCAAAAAATCTAATGCAATAAAAAATTAAACCATGTTTTTGTCAAAATAATATAATATATTGTAAAATACAAACTTATACAATTTTTTAAATATTTAAGGATATATTGAATATTAATATAATAATATGATGAAATTTATATAAAATTAATTATACATCAATAAATAGATGTGAACAAAGTTAATTTAAAATAAATACATAATAAAAGTTTTACCATATAAACTTATTACCTTTAATTTCCCTAATTATATATCTTTTCATATTTGAAAATAATTATACAATCAATGAAGGTTATAAAATTTATTTAATAAAGAAATCTTATAGATTTCTATATCAAGATTAATATATAATTAACAGATATTAAGATTGTGAGTGAATCAAATCATACAAGTAAATATTAATGGATCACTAACATACTCCTACGATAATATAAAGTCCTTCAAGTTGTATATCTTGGTCCATCTTAATCTCAATCACCATCTTAATCTCAATATTTGATTGAACTTGAGTTGTGCTATATAAATCTCATAAGTAATTATTATGCACATCATTACACATGAAATACTTAGCACAAAAATTAGAACATCCAAGCATAAGCTTGTTTTCATCAAAATCTCTAAAATAAGTCATGAGGTAGATAATATCAACAATCTCCCCCTTTTTGTTAATGACAAACTTTTGTTAGGTATAATTATAACAAAGGTACAAATTAACATTTTATCATAACTTTTAAGCATTATAAAAATATATATGATAATTGAGAAATATTTTTTAATACTAATTTGGTAAACAAAATAATTCTCCCCCTAAATATATGCATGTAAATTGAATTATGACCAACATATATAATTCTTCTTCCCCTTTGACAACATCAAAAATAATAATTAAAAATATTAAAAAATTTAAATGTTAGGATCTAACATCCCAAGCATATGTCTTAACATGCAAAATCTCTCTTAAGTTAAAGGTTTTATAAAGATTTTAGCTATTTGAAAATCTGTGTTTATAAAATTTATATTCACATCACCTTTCTTAACATGATCTCTAAGAAAATGGTGTCTAATCTCTATGTGTTTTGTTCATGAATGATACATAGGATTTTTTGTTAAACTTATAGCACCTATATTATCATATTTAATGGGAATATTTTTAAATTTAATTCCAAAATCTTCTAATTGTTGCTTTAGCCATCAAGCTTGAGCAACATAACTACCTACGGTTATGTACTCTGCTTCAACAGTGGATAAAGCGATTGATTTTGGTTTCTAAAAGACCAAGAAATAAGCAACGATCCTAAAAATAGATAGTTCCAGATGTACTTTTTTATCAACCTTATAACTAGTATAGTCTGCAACAGAATATGCTACTAAATTACATAATAAGAAATTTTTGGGATATCATAAACCTAACTTATGAGTTACAATTAAATAGCAAAATATTTTCTTAACTGTTGTTAAATTTGATTCCTTAGGATTAGCTTGAAACAATGCACATAAATATACATCAAACATAATATCAGGCTGACTAGTTGTAAGATACAAAAGTGAACCTATCATACTCCTGTAAAGCTTTTAATCTATTGGTTTTCTTGATTCATCTAAATCAAGTCTAGTTGATGGGCTTATATGAGTTTTACTCAATATGAATTTCTTCATTTCAAACTTTTCTAATAATTCATTAATGTACTTGATTTTACATATGAATGTGCTAGACTCTAGTTATTTTACTTTAAGTCCTAAGAAAAATGTTAGTTCTCCCATCATACTTATTTCAAATTCTTTTGACGTTAATGTTGAAAACTCATGACATAAACTTTTATTTGTATTTTCAAATAATATATAATCAAAATAAATCTGTATAATAATCAAATCATCTCTAATATTTTTGATAAAAAGAATTGTATCTACCTTACCTTTTCTAAAATTATAGTAAATTAAAAAATTACTTAACCTATCATACTAAGCACGTGGAGCCTATTTTAAACCATATAAAGCTTTCTTTAATTTATATACTTGATTAGGAAAATTAATGCTTTCAAAACCTGGAGGTTGTTCTACAAATATATCTTGATCAATATACCCATTCAAAAATGCACTTTTAACAACCATTTAAAAAAGTTTAAAGTCCTTAAAACATTTATAATAATACTTCCTAAGTCATCTAGCTTATTTTTATAAACCCATTTAGTTCCAATTATATTTTGATAGTGAGGCCTTGTGACTAACTCCCAAACATCATTTCTTATAAATTGGTTAAGTTTCACTTCCATAGCAATTATCCAAAAATTATCTTCTAAAGCTTCATCTATATTTATAGGTTCAATTTTTGATAGAAATGCAAAATAATCTACCTCATACCTAAGGTTTCTCCTAGTCTTAACACTTTGGGAAGGATCACCAATTATTAATTCTTTTGGATGATTTCTATTATACCTCCATTCTTTAGGCAATGAATCATCCTCCCTTTCTTCCAAATTTATTTTCTTTATATTTTTAATATCATCATCATTCATATAATTTCTTATTAAATTTATAGGATTTTCATCAATAATTACATGAATGGATTCTTCAATAATCATTTTTCTCTTATTAAAAACTCTAAAATATTTTCCAAAAATTGAATATCCTAAGAATATACCATCATCTGACTTACCATCAAGTTTATCTAAAGGATACTTATCATTATTTAAAATAAAACACTTACATCCAAAAATATGTAAATGACTAATCTTAGGTTTCTTTCCAAAAAATATTTCATAAGGGGTCTTTTTAATAATTGGTCTTAAATAAACTCTATTTGTAACATAACATGCACTGTTTATGTCCTCTGCCCAAAAATACTTTGGAAGTTTATATTCATCTAACATTAATCTTGCTAATTCCACCTAAGTTTAATTCTTTCTTTCAACTACACCATTTTATTGAGGAGTCCTATAAGATGAAAAATTATGTCTAATTCTATTTTCATCACAATAATTTTTAAATGATTTATTTTCAAATTCTACAACATGATCTGTTTGAATTTTATGGATCAAATAACCTTATTCTCTTTATATATACTTAGAAAATTTTCTAAAATCATCAAATGCATTTTTTTTATTTGCTAAAAATAATTCCCAAGCATATCTTGAATAATCATCTACAATAACAAATTCATAATTTATACTATTTAAACAAGTTGTGTTAATTTTCTAAAATAAGTCCATATGTAATAATTCTAAAGGTATACTTATAGAAATTATATTTTTACTCTTGAATGAACTTTTCATATGTTTACCATGAATGCATGCAACACATATAGAATCAAAATAAAAATTAATTTTTTTATAAACCAACTACTAAATTAAGTTTAGAAATTTTATTTAAAGTGTAGATATTGGCATGACATAGTCTTCTATGTCATAACCAAGCATCATCATTTGTATATTTCATGAAAAATAAATTCAAATTGATATCATTTGTATTCTCTAAATCAATTAAATAAATATTTTTATGTCTATTTCCTATATGAAAAATAGTTTCATTATTTCTAATAATGCAATGTGAAGTTAAAAAAAAAAACATTTAAACCTTTATTATTGACTAATTGATATTAAGTTATGTTTTAAACCAGAAACAAATAAGATTTTTTCTAAAGTAATAGAGTTCTTACATATGGATCCAATGCCAATAATCTTTCTTTTTACATTATCTCTATATGTGTCCTAAACCTCCGTCACTTGAATCTAATGTAGAGAATTTTTCTTTATCGCCCATCATATGTCTTGAACATCTACTGTCCCAGTACCACATGCCTTCATTGATTTTACTTTGATGGCATTCCTACAAAAGAAAATCAAATGTTAACTTTTGGAACCCAAATATTTATGATTCCACATTCTAAATTAGTATGATATCTATTATGTATAATAGTTGAAGTTCTTGTATTTTTGGAACCCATACAAAAGATGATTGTTTAGCATTTTGTGATCTATGAGCATAGCAATTAAATGAGATATGTCATTTTCTATCACAATAATTACACCAAATATTAGTATTTCATATATCTTTGCATGATGTCTTTGTGACATACAAGAAGAATTTTTGTTTGATGTAATACTTGATGGAAGTTTATAATAAACATGTGATTTCATGCATAAAGCTAATCTTGCTTTTAATAGAATATTCTCTCTTTAAAATTTATAATCAAGTAAAAAATGATCTAATAAAGAATTATTTTTATTTTTCAAATCATCACATTCATTTTTAAATCATTAAAATGCATATCTATATTTTATGCTCTTTTTATAAAAATTAAATTTCCTTTTTAATTTTTTATACTCAATAACTAATTCATTAAAAGCTTCATCTAATTTTTCATATGATACATCATTACATACCTCTTGAGAATCATGATCCGATTCACCTCCTACCATAAGACAAATGTTCACCTCTTCATTTGATGAAATTGATTCATCTGAATCTGGGTGAGCCCATAGAGCCTTCTTTTTCTTCATGAAATGCTTCTATTCTTTCTTGTCACTATTTCTCTCCGCATCCATCTCTCTCTTCTTTGAATCAATAAGATCTGGATAATCTCTTCTTATATGTCCAGGCTTTTTATAATGGAAACAAATAATCCCTTCTCCTGCAGGAAATGTTTTAGTTTGAAATTTATAATTTTTTAGATTTCTTATACCTTTGATTTTTATTTCTTAGTAAGCTCATAAGTCTTCTTGAAAGCATGACCACCTCATCGTTATCTTCATTAGAGCTTAATGAACTCGGTTCATCATTATTATCAACCTGTAAGGCAATAGTTTTACCTTTCTCTTTCTCTTTCTTAGAAGAACCATCCAATTTATCCCTTTCAGCTATAATATGTTCATGTACTATCAATGAACCCAAAAGTTGATCAAGTGAATAAGTAGATAAATCTTTAGCCTCACTAATTGTAGTTACTTTAGCATCCCATTCTTTGGAAAGAAATCTAAGAATCTTATAGACTAAGTCTTGATTCTTATATATTCTTTCAAGATAATGGAATGTATTAATTATTTTCATAAATCTTGTATACATATCTTAAATAGATTCAGAATGAGACTAAAAAATAATTCATATTTATGAACAAGTCTATTTATATGAGCATCTCTAACCTCACTAGTACCTTCATAAGTTATAATTAATTTGTCCCAAATTTCTTTTGTTGGATTTAACATGAAAATTTTAATGTAATCATCTAAAAAAGTGCACAATGCAAAGTAATACATGTCCTAGCATTTAACTCATCTAATTCCCTCTCTAATGCAGTACATTCATCAAAAGGTTTTTAAATTCTAATTCCATTAATTTCTTTATTGGGTGTATGATATTGGTGTGTAAGCATGTGCCACATACGAGAGTCTTGCATTCTTAAGAATGTACTAATTCTATTTTTCCAATAATCAAAAGGAACATTGTCTAATAATGGTGGACAGGGAAGTGAACCCTTAGGAAAACCTTGTGCCATAATTTATAAGTGGATCTACTTCAGGATGTTAAGCCAAAATAAAAAGAGCCAATGCTTTTATACCAATTATTGGATCACTATGGCACCCCAAGAGGGGGGTGAATTTGGGTTTTTTTTTATTTTTATTAAAAGAAGGAAATTAAAATGATTTTAAAACTATTTTGAAAAAAAAAAGAAAACACATAATTTTTATGAAATAGATAAAGAAAAATAAATGCAATAAAAGAAAATAAGTGTTACAATATTTTTACGTGGTTCGGTCCAGTATTCAATCTGACCTACGCCCACGCTAGCAAACTCTTAGACTAGATTTCACTAATCTCAGGTTTATTTTGCAAACCTCACTTCTTTAAACTAAAGATGTTCTTTACAACCTAAGTACTCTCCTACACGGGTTAGTACAATCCAATTTAATTACAATAAAAACTTCACTAAATCAAATGGCTTAGATCAAGAAAATGAAAAATACATTTTGATGTACATAATACAAGCTATAATTATCTTGCAAAAAAATTCCCATAATATTTCGGGTGATCTTACAAATTAATTTTAATCATCTCACTACTTGCAAATGAAATATTAAATTTTTTCACATTAAGATAGTTTTATATTTTAATAAAAATATGAATAATAATCTTAATAAAAATATTTTCATATTGATTTAAAATTTAACTCTTCAAATCAAAAATACAAATTAAATTTTAAATATAAATCTATGCCACATTAAAGAAAATAAAAATACTTGCTTTACTAACTTTATAGATTTAAAAGATATAATATAGAAAACTTAATATAACATTATCTACTAGTATTCCACCAAATAATAAATATTTTTAAGAAAAACATATATGGTGAAAGCTAAAGAACAATAAGTAAAGATATAGTGAAGGAAAACAAACTCAAGAACTCCAAGAGATGTTACTCAGTTTTGTGTGTTAAAGCTTTCCAACCATGAATTCATCTCACAAATGAAAAGAACTCTTGGAATAAAAATTAAAATTTCTCCTCTCATGATTTAGCATGTAAAGAAGAAAGGAAGAATGGAAGAATTACTTGAGATTTCCTTTTTTTTAGCAGCCTTTACATGAAAAGGAAAAGAGGTATTCAAAAGGGAAAGGGTAAGTAAAATCAAATTTGAATAAAACTATTAGTCTAATATTAATTTATCAACTAATAATATTATATTTGATCAAAAATTTATTTAAATTAAATATATATGAGATTCAAATGGTTATAAAATGGCTAGCCTTATGGGAAAGTCAAAAAGTCTTCATATACATCCAAAACAAGGCAAAAACGGCCACGAGCAAATTATATTAAAATCCGGTAACATTTTGAAATTCATTATAAATTCAAATGAAATCCAAATGAACCATATAACCTATTAAATTTTATCTACATAATCCAACAAATTGAATGCAATAAAAATTTAAACTATGTTTCTATCAAAATAATATAATATTCATTAAAAAAAAACTTATGCACATTTTAAATATTTAAGGATATATTAAATATTAATATAATAATATGATATAATTTATATAAAATTAATTATACCTCAATAAATAGATGTGAGAAAGTTAATTTAAAATAATTACGTAATAAAAGTATTATCAAATAAGCTTATTAACTTTAATATACCTAATTATATATCTTTTTATATTTGATAATAATTATGCAATCAAAGAAGGTTATAAAATTTATTTAATAAAAAAATCTTATAAATTTCTATATCAATATTAATATATAATTAATAAATATTTAGATTGTGAGCAAATCAAATCATGCAAATAAATATTAATAGACCACTAACATATTCCTACGATAATATAAAGTCCTTCAAGTTTTCCCTCTCATCAAAATCTCTAAAAAAGGTCATCATGAGGTAGATAATATCAACACTTTCCAACTGAGCTAGTTCAGTCCCTAGTACTCTAAAGGCCAGGGACACTTTTCAAGCATCCCAGCTACATTTTTTGATACATCCTAGCCATCCTCTTGGCTCTAATACCTGGAATAGGGCAAAAAGGATGGACTCCTTCAAGTTATCTCTGACTTCATTTATTCTCTAGAGCACTGATGATTTTATTTGACTTCCCTAGAGCTTCCTCCATGATTTCCTTACGCTTTCTTGGTGTTTGGAGCTTGCCGGCGACAGGTGTGATGAAGGACCAAAGCTTGGACCATTTCAATTATTGGAACTCCTTATAGAAGCTTCCTCCAAATTTGAAGTATTCTAAAATATCGTAGAGGACATTTCCACGATGAAAAAGAGAATTTCTACACTCTCTGGGATCATTTGGGTTGAGGTAGAACTAAAACCCTAAGAATTTATATAGGTTCTTAAATGGCATCTTAATCAGGATATCAATGGGTTGGAAACCCTTCTCCATTTTGTATTAGAACCTACTCTACCACTATTTGAATTTTAGTGTTATTTAATCTATTATTTTAAATGTAAGAAAGCAAAAATAATCCTAGGGTTTTCAGTTTGCACATGAGGAAGATGAAATCATGGCCTTTGGTTTATTTTATTTATTTTGAATGATCAAGATTTTATCGTCTCTAATGCTCATTTGACTGCATAGATCAAATATAACCATGGTGTATATCTTAGCCATTAGTTTCATTCTATATGTGATTAGACGGCTTAGAATAGTGTCGAGTGGTTAAGTGGCAGCATCAGCTGACAGTCGCCATCTGTGTGGTCCTAGCCCTAGCAGATGCGTGAAAAATTATTACTTAGTGAGCGTCTTTGATTGACTGTATAATAAAATTTCTAAAATAAATTCAAAAAGTGATATAAAATAAAAAAAAAATAAAATAAATTCATTTTAAATTCTTTTTTTAAGTTCTTGGATTCTATGGATTGAAAATGAAGTGTACTTTATTTTTAAAATAATTCAATATAATTTTGTTCACTATATTTTCTATTATTTCAATTATATAGTAAATATTATTTCATTTTTAAATAAAAATGTATAAAGAATTTTTTGTCTAATTTTTGGCAGAGGTATAATAGGATTTATCCCTAACTTTCTATGATTTTTTAAAGTTTATTTGATGCAATTCTTCTTAGTTTATGAATTTACAAAAATATTGGTCAAAGTTTGACCTATATTTGTTAAAATTCATAACTAATACATCTCACATCCGATTCTCATGTATTAGAGCTCTGTAGATTCAGTGTGATGAGCACTTTTCAATAAAAATATATTTAAGATCAGTTCATGCATAGTTTGAGAATAAATTAACATTAATAGTATATGAATTATTATATGTTATTCTCAAAATGAGTATGTCATAGTTTTAAAGTTGAATGGAGAAATCATTGGAAATGTCCCTTGCATCTTCCAATGATTTCAATCCAATTCAATAAAAATATCTCCTTGTATTTAAATTTATAAGCTTATAGGTCATTATGTGACCTATAAACTTAACAATTTGATACAATCTTTCCATAGAGCATTAGGTCGCTTTATTTTTGTCATGATTTTTTTATGTGATTGTAATGTATGTATCTAAAGGTTATAAAACCATTTTCTCAATCCCTTACAACATAATGACACTTAGGAAAAAAATTGAGAATGTTTCTTAGCAAATTTAGTCAAATTTAGGATTCACAATACACATCCCTTTTGGGATGAAACATTAACATAGAAAATTTATGTAATATACCCCATGATCAAATTTATCCTATTCTGACATTAATTAATTTTTTAATGACCATTAAATTTAATTAAGCTAACCTTAAGGATTTAATCCCAATAACTCCTAATAATTAAAATACAAATCTAAAGAATTCAAAATTAGATCCAATAAAACCTAAATCAAATGTATAATCACCCAAACATAAAAGTCAAATTTAAAACTCATTAAATTTCAATTAATACTTAATTATCCTTAATTAAATAATAATTAAATAAATTCATTAAAATTGAAATAAAATTCAAGAATAAAAAATAAATTCTTAATAAAATAAAATAAAATTCAAAAATTTCTAAATTCAATTTAAATAATTTTTAATTAAAATTATATTACCAATTAATTAATTAATTAATAAAATTAAATAAAAATAAGATATTAAAAATTCAAATTTAAATAAATTTTTTGAATAAATTTTCATTATTAATTCATTAATAAATCTTTATTAAATTATTTATTAATAATTAAATAAGTATAATAAATAAAATTTAAAAGTATTTAAAAATTAAAGTAAAATCAAATAAAAAATCACAAATTAATAATTCAAATTAAAATAAAACTTTAATATAAATTTTAATCTCTAATTCTTTAATAATTTATTAATTAAGTCATTTTCCTTAATAAGTATTTAAATATAATTAATAAAATTAAAAAATATAATAAAATTTCAAATAAAATTAATTAAAAGTAAATTTTCTTAATTTAATTGAATATTAAATTTTGGAATAATTTTTTTTTTTAATTTTAACTCATTAATAATTAAGTAAAATCATTTAAAGATTCACTAATTAATTAAAATTTATAAATATTATAATAAAAAGATAAAAATTTAAATTAAATTCTAATTCATTTAAAGTAAATTAATTGATTAATTTGATTGATTAAAAATAATTTTAATCAATTAAATTTTATGATTAATTTGAATTAAATAAATTTAGGTCTTTTGGTCTAATGCTTGATTCCTTTTGGAGGGCATTTGGACTTTAAATTTTTAGGACCCTTAATGCATTTAAATAACAAAAAGATCTTCATATGTGTTGTGCATGATTCCTTTTAGGATGGTACTAACACCTTGAATTTTTAAGATCTTCAAACAATTAATGACACACCGGCTTTATGCAACCCATTTGATTCCATATGGAGGATATGTTGCATTCGATTTGCTAGGTCCCTTTCTCTTTGGAGGCTCTTATATGTCCACCTATCTTGCATAGAGGATGTGTGCTCATTTTGGAAGCCTTAGAATTTATAAATTGGTAACTCCTTGTACTCTAGAAGTTATCAATCTATAAGTTCTTTAAACTAAATCAATAACTCTAACCTCTAAAATTGGCATAATTCAAAAGTCAAATACACATCATTTAAACTTTAATTAAAATCCCTTTCAGACTTTAATGATAAACCTTAACAATACTTCCAATTTAAATAATAAATCCCTATATGACATATAAAAGCCACACCACCACTTTTACACACTTAGATGGTTTGCTAGGATAACTAACTTTAGACTAAGCTAGGCTGGTGGATTATTTCAATTTGGTTATGGGTTGTTGCGAATCTATTTCATGAAATATAATTTTGATGATAGCAAATACTTCTGTTTCTCTATGATTGTCTTGCCTATCAACATTTCACATCTATAAAATCAAACTATAATTTGAACCAACTCAAGATTTGGTAGACTAGGTCTGAGTCAGTTTGTAAACAATTTCTTTTCTTGATTCTATTGTAAATGATGTGGTTCCTGATGTTAAATAACCATGCACACACACACTTAGAAAAATTTCTGACTATTTTTAGAGTTCTTTATTTTTTCTCATATCGTCCGGGATGATTCATAAATCATCTCAGACGATCAGATAAAAACAAAAATCCTAATTATGGCATCCTAGTTAAGGCAGTCATCATTAAGTGCATAGTCCTGGATGATATTCATATAGGCCGAGACGATAGACTCAAATCAGAAAGAATCACTCGCCAGATCTATTTAGATAGCTTTTATTTTTGGACATCATCTAGGACATCATGCTGGATGATGCAATATAATTTTGCCTAAATTAATCTGGTAATTAAAAAAAGAAATTAAGGTTTGATTGCTCGATCATATCATCCTGGACGATCGCAGGATCGATCGGGATGATCAGTTCAAAAACCTTAGTTATTCCTAGATGACCAAATATTGGCTAACTTTCTTTCAGGGCGATGTTCTAGATAATATTTGACTAATTGAACTAATCATACAGGATAATTTACTATCGTAATGGATGATAGAAACAAATTTCCTTTTAATCATCCCAAATCATCCTGGATGATTGAGAAGAATTTGTACTAATCGTACAGGACGATCTCCACATCATCCTGGGCGATAAAGTTGGTTTGGTGTATTTATGAGCCTTTTTGGAGCTATTCTATTTAAGCTTTGTCAAGGCACTTGCAAAGTGTCTTTGGCAGCCATTGATGCTTCATTTTTTTGGAGAAAACTTGAAGAGAGAACTTGAAAGGGAGAGAGAAAAGGGTGGAGTTTGAGAGAGGGAGAAGATCCTTGAAGGGGGTTTCAAGGGGGTGTGGAGGGGGTTTCACACGATTGTTCTGGCAAGCTCACACTTTAATACCATCAGATTCAATGGTTATATTGAGGGAAGTTTTGGGAAGAAGAAGAACTCTTTGGTGTCAAAGAACCCAGCTACTCTGCCGCACTGGGGAAGGTGGAAGTGATTTTGTAAGGGCTTCTCCACCTAGCTGTGGGGACTAATGGAGAGACAGAGAGTTTAGTGCAATATTCGGAGGGTGCCTCTGAGGAGTGGACGTAGGTCAAGTTGGACTGAACCACTATAAATCTGGTGTGTTCTTTTCTTTATTATTTATGCACTTTAATTTTATTGTGATTAACTGCTTTGGTGAAATCTCTAATTGATCTTTTTATTATTGATTTAATTCATTTCTGCTACAAGACAATAAAAAATTTCTCTTTTATTTAAAGAAGTTTTTCCCCCCCCCCCCCCCCCCCCCCACTCTTGGTTAGCCTCGGGACTAGTTCATAAGGGCTTAACATCCCTAACGAACTTTTAAGTGGTATTAAGCGGGATTCAAAAAATCTAGTTTTTAAAAACTTTTGAATTTCGATCCATGGATAATTTTTGTAAACTTAATATTGTGAAAGATTATTCAATCACCCAACCAACTTTGTTTAAAAATATTACTTTTTTTTTGGAAAATTTGTATGTCTACTTTATTGCAATCAATTAATTATCGAATATGACAAATAATTTTAACTGGTTATTATGTATCATCACATAATAAAGATGGAATTAAAAATGATATTCCTTTTAATCAATGGAGTAGTGAAGAATAAATCAATGGTCAATTGAATGCCAAATCAATAAACTATTTTTTTGTGCTTTAATTTCTGAAGATTGTATGTTTGTATCCACGTGCACTATTGACATGAAAATTTAGGATAAATTACACACTATATACGAAGGCACTAGTCAAATCAAGCAATCCAAGTTGAATACTTTAATGCATGATTATGAACTATTTTGCATGAAATCTTATGAGATGATCTTAGACATGTATACTAGGTTTATTCAAATTGTGACATCATTACATGCTTTAGGTAAAGAATTTTCAAATTTTAAAAAGTTAATAATATTATACATTGTCTACTTGATAAGTTTGATGCCAAAGTTAAAGCTATTTGTGAATCAAAAAATTTGAATGAATATTCTATTGATAATTTGATTGGCTCACTCATTGCCTATGAGTAAAGTTTGGGCTAAAGACTTTTAGAAGCAGGTGAAACGATAGTGCTAAATGTTGAAAATATGGAAAAAAAGTGGTTTAGTTGGTGATGAAAGCGATGACTTATCAAGTAAATTAAAAAGCTCACTAAAGCATAAACAAAAGTTGAATAAAGGTAAAAATAATAAAAATGTTAAGATTTCTTCTAACATTATTTGTTTTGGATATAGAAAACCTAGATATATGAAAAACTAGTACCATAATTTGAGAACTCTTCCTATAAAAGAAAAGGGTAAAGCTAAGCAAATTATAAAAAGGATAAATAATAAAAAGAAAAAAATCTCCTGGGTAGACTTAACTTCTGAATCATCAGACCAAGAGCAAGATGATATTTAAACCCTTGTTTATATGTTTATTGTTTGTGTATGCATTTTTTTATTTTTTTTATATGTTTTCTTTGGGTTTATTCTTTTGTGTTCTTCTTTACTTTAAAATTTTAAATTTGTCTTTACTTTTCTTTTTGTTAAGTTCTCTCTGATCAACACACGTTCACTTTTCTAAAAATGAAAAACTTACCTCCTATTTTTCTTGAATTCTTATGTAAGTTGTGGTTGACTTCTCTAAAAATAATCAAAGGAATGAAACAAATGATTTTGTCTCTCTATCTCGTTTATTAAAGAGGTTATTTTTCTTTTGATTTAAAACATTCATCATATTATAAATTGGATTTTGAAACTGAACTTTTTCATCTCCCTACATTTTATCTATCGCATAGGGATCTTTTGTAAGTTATTGAATCTACCTCATAATTTTCTTAATCAAGTAGTTTGTTTTGTCAATATAACGGGTTTGCTTTTATTTTTAAAATTTCAGAAAGGTAGCATATTTGAAAGAAAAAAAATGTCCAATGAAGCCAAATCAAAAGATGCGTAATGATGCCAAATTGAGAAAGATACATAAAGTGTATCAAAAATTAAAATATTCACAAAGTGCGCCAAAAATTGATAAGAGGCATAAAATGAGCCCACAAAAAGTAATGCTTAATTTTTTTGTACTTCTTAAAGCTTAAGAAATCCCTTAATATTTTTGATACTTGAGCTTGAAAATCATGATTCCTAATTCACCAATTTTTGCATTAATCTTCTATTAGATATGTTTTATAAAAGGACTTTTGAAAAAAATTAGTATTTCTTTTTCTAATTTGTTTCTTAATTTAGATATTGAATTAAATAGTTTTTGAGCATTTAAAAGAAGTTGAGCTTGGATTAATAATTTTTGAATTTTTATCCTTTTCTAAATTATGCGCTATCAATACATTTCTTACTAAGATTAAGAATAAAATCGAGAGGTAACTTTCCCATTTCAAGAAAATTTGAATTTTCAATCTAATTCTTCTGAAAACATCTTCTTCGCCAGATTAGGTATCGTTTGATATTTTATTAGTCAATTTTTACACTTTTAGTTTTCTGTGCTCCTCTTCTTTTTTATAATGTCAAAGAGAGAAAATATATTATTATTTTTGAATTTAATTTAGTTGTTTTTATATTTATTTTGTTTTACTTATTTTATATTAAAATAAAAATTTAAAAAGGAAAGTTTTATTTTCCCGTACTTTTAAATTCTTTATTCTAGTGAGGGGGAGATTAGGATAAAATGGTTTTAATTTTGCAAATTCAACTCGTAATATTTGTCATCATAAAAAAGGGGAGATTGTTACGAATCTATTTTCAGGAAATATAATTTTGATGATAGCAAACACTTATATTTCTCTACGACTGCCTTGTCTACTAATATTTCAGGTCCACAAGATCAAACTGCAATTTTAACCAACTCAAGATTGGGTAGACTAGGTCTAACTCAGTTTGTAAACTTTTCTTTTTCTTGAGTCTATTATAGATGATGTGGTTCATGATGCTAAGTAACCATGAACACTACAGGAAATTCATTGATTATCAGTGGCCTAGACCGGCGGTTGTCCAACCACCGATATTAACGGCGGCTTAACCAGCGGTCTGACTGCCGGTTATTACCGGCGGCCTAACTAGTATTTATGCAAGTTTATGCCTCCAGAAATAGCGGTGGTAATGAAACCACTGGGTAAACTGCCAACCTTAAAACTTATCGGTGCTATATCGGCAGCTCAAACCGCTAGTGTTAAGTAATTTAGTTACCGGTAGTTTTAGCCGCTGGAACACCCTCGATAAAAGCCCTAAAATTAACCATCCCGACCCTCCCATGTCATTCCATCTTATGCTCTCTCTCTCTTCGGCTGCACTGGCCCCCTCTCCTCTGCCCACGATCGAGATCATTTAGGCCACCGACGAGCTATCTCCGGCCTCCGATGAAGTCCCTCTGGCCTACCGAGATCATTTAGGCCTCCGGCCGCCAACTCCTGTGGGCGATGCAGCCTCCGAGGTGAGCATTTGTAATTTTTTTTATATATTTTTTGTTATTACAGTTGGTTTACATCAAGGAACAGGTCTAAGCCCATATCTTTTTGCTTTAGTCATGGATGTTTTCACTAGACATTTGCGAGAGGATGTACCTTATTGTATGCTTTTTGTGGATGATATTTTACTTATTGATTTTTGTTATTTGGGTTAGATTACATCAAGGATCAATCTTAAATCGATATCTTTTTTCTTTAGTCATGAATGTTCTCACTAAACATTTACGAGAGAATGTAGCCAATATTTTTTTGCTTTAGTCACGAGTTTTCTAAGTAGACCTTTGCGAGAGGATGTACCTAGTTGTATACTTTTTGTTGATGATATTTTACATGTTGATAAGACTAGAGAGGGAGTTGAAGGTAAACTCAAATTATGGAGGTCAACTATAGAGTCTAAAGGTTTTCGCTTGAGTATATCTAAAACTGAATATATGGGGTGTAGTTTTAGTAGCAATAGACCTAGTGAGTGGTTTTTGACTTTGAGCGATCAAGTAATTAATAAAAGTACATATTTTAGATATCTTGCATCTTTTGTTTAGAGTGATGGTGAAATAGAAGGGGATATTATCAGTACAATTCAAGTTGGAAGGTTGAAATGGAGGAATGAATCGAGCTTGTTGTGTGATAAAAAAGTCCCCCTCAAACTTTCGGGAAAATTCTATAACTTGGTGGTGAGATCTATAATGCTTTATGGTGTCGAATCTTGGTCAATAAAAGAGAAGCATAATACTAAGTTAATTGTTGCAAAGATGAGGGTGCTTAGGTGGATGAGTGACTTAAACCATCCAAAAACGACAGCCTTCAAATGACCCGATTAGAAAAGTAGACGCATTAGTCATGAATATTCTCACTAAACATTTGCAAGAGGATGTACCTTGGTGTATGCTTTTTGTTGATGAAATTCTACATATTGATAAGACTAGAGAGGGAGTTGAAGATAAACTCGAATTATGTAGGTCAATTTTAGAGTCTAATGGTTTTCGCTTAAGTAGATCTAAAACTGAAAATATATATATAGTGTAATTTTAGTAGCAATAGACCTAGTGAGGGGATTATGACTTTGGGTGATCAAGTAATTAATAATAGTACACGTTTTAGATATCTTGGATCTTTTGTTCAGAGTGATGGTGAAATAGAAGGGGATATTATCAGCACAATTCAAGTTGGATGGTTGAAATAGAGGAATGAATCGGGCTTATTATTGTGTGATAGAAAAGTCCCACTCAAACTTTAGTAAAAATTCTATAAGATGGTGGTGAGATCTGCAATGCTTTATGGTGTTGAATCTCAACATAAGCATTATTAACTCCTTTTTTTCAAGAACTCTCCATAACATTATTCTTTGAACTTTATCATATGCTTTCTCTAAATAAATCAATATCATATGAGATGGTTGACCTACAATGCATTCAAATTAAAGTAAAGTATACTTGTTCGAAAGTATAGCACGTACACTTATTAAGGTTGACACACATGTTCTAATAAATATTTTCATAAATATGTAGGGGGATGTTTGCTTCAACATCCAAATGACTATCTAAGAAGAGAGATATTGGATGTATAGCAGATTATTACCAGGTCGAAAAGGATTGACAGATGAATTTATACATAGAGTTAAAACTTTTATTCAAGTTGCATCTCAACTACCTTCCTTTAAGTTTGATAAAATTTTTGGATGTCCATGTTCGAAGCATAAAAATCAAGCATTCCTCAAGCCCAATGATGTGAACTTGATTTATATTGTAGGGGATTTCTTCAAGACTACTAGATTTGGACATCACATGGTGAGTACGAGCTGCATAGAGATGCTCATGCCGGTTCATCAAGAGTTTATGAAACATTTGATGAAGATCAAATGAGTAGACCATATAAAGAACTTTTTTTTTTTATGTAGCAGGTCCTAATTTAAGGGCTAGTATGGAAGAGCCATCAAATGCATAAACCCAAAATATCTTTGAGTTACTACATGCAACTCAAAAATCAATTTAGGATGGTTGCAGTGCCTATTCAGAATTATCCATTACAGTGAGGATGCTAAGCATTAAAATTGAGTACAATATTTCTCGTGATTGTTTTAATGACTTTATTGATCATCTCAAGGAAACTAATCCAACAGATAATTTAATTCCCTCAGACTTGTACCGAAAGAAGAAATTAGTATCCAAGTTAGATCTCACTGCTACAAAAATTAATTGTTATATCAATGGATATATGTTATACTACAAGGATGATGCAACAGAAATTTATTGTCGCACCTACAATGCTCCTCATTTTAAATATGTTGAAAGATTTCTCGATGGTTTAGAAATCAAAAACGGCAAATTTATATGTGCTACTAAACAATGAAGAAGTTAAGTCAATCTTAAAGTAAGTTCTTCTATAATGTCAGTAATGAGTAATGTTTATTTAAAATATTAAAGTATTATTTGTCACCAGGTATTTCGTAAGCAATTTGCCTTTAACTGATTCAAGTGATATTGAGTAAATTGTTGCAAATGAATCCCAACTTGGTTCAGATCATATTTGAGCTCATAAATTTTAAAATTTTAATTTAAATTATATCTTATTTATTATAAAAAATGCTAATATTTGAAAATATTTTAAGGTACAAAATCCTGATAACAAATGTTTTGATAAAGATTTGCAAGCACTAGCATGGGGTCTAATATGAAAAGTAAAAACCTGGCCAATATATATAGTGAATGGGTTTAGATTTCATACCAAGTCATGGAGTGAAGGAAGAAAAACTAAAAATTATGGAGTTTATGTTAAAGGGAACACTCATGAAGAAGATGAGCATGATTATTATAGTATTCTGAATGAGGTTCTTGACCTGTAGTACCCAGGAGAAGATGAGAACTTTGTATACTTGTTTAACTATCAATGGTATGATCCAGTATAGAATAGAGGCACAAGGGTTCATCCTGCATATGATTTAGTCGATGTAAAACATAGTAGAAGATATAAGAAGTTTGATCCATTTGTGTTAGCAAGTCAAGCTATTTATATTTATTTCAATAAATATTCTAGTGGTCGTAGAGATAAATAAGATTGGCTAGCTATCATAAAAATAAAAGCATGAAAAATAATTGATCAACAATATATTGTAGCAACTGCACATCAAGAGGATGAGATGTAAAGTTGTAGGCCTATTAAAATTGAGGAGATGCCAACTACAATCTCTAGTATTGAAATGCAGTTAGAAGATGTGAATAGTTCAACTAGCTCAAGCAAAGATGAGAACGAGGATGAAAGTGAAGATACCCTAGAGAGCAATAAAAATAGTTTTAATTTTGAGTAGTTTTTGTAATTTAGAATTGTAGTTTTTATAATTTAGAATTGTAGAATTTTATATTTTATAATATTTAGAATTATACTTTTTGAATTCTAAGCAATGAAAATGTTAATTATTTATTTGTATTCTGGCATTCTTTATTTTTGTAATTCATTAATTGCTTTACTAATTGCTTCTTTTATTTGTATTATGTAATATATAGAATTATAGAATTATATTTTTTATATATTACAATGCTTTAAAAATTGTTTTTTTTAATGTAGATGGCTTCAGGTGACGATCCTCCTTGTAGATCATTTGCCTCAAAGTTCTCTAGAAAGAAGTTGAGTGTTAATCCTAACAAACCCAGACAGCCTGATGAAGGTGAGGGACAGAGATCAGTTCCACTAGTTAAACCTTCACCACCACCACCCAGGGTCAGTCAGATCCACCTACTGTTGTACCATCACCCTTGCCTGGCTACTTCCCTCCTCCATCGATGAGTGCTCACTTTCCCTCTCCAGATCAGGCACATGCAGCTCCATTCTATCCATATTACCCCCCACCATCATCATAGGAAGTAGGTCCATCCACTAGTCCTCACCCTCCTTACCCCTACCCATATTATTACCCATATCCGATGCAACCAGAACATGGTGGACCATCTAGACCAGCAGAGATTGATACAGGGGATTATGCAGCTGCAGCAGATAAGCGTCAATACATTGAGCCTGAGGGAGATAAGTAAGTTTAGTTTATGTTATTAAGTTTATTATATTTTGATATATTATATGTTATTGAATAAAAATTAATCTGCAGCTTCAATCCTTCAAAGCCACCTACTCACAAGAACCATGATATTATAAAGAACAAATATGATACTCCTTACTTATCATGGAAGAAGATCCTAAAGGAGATTAGGGATATGTAGTTTGGAAAATTTTAGAAATACTTATTTGGTATGAATTCAAATATTTGATTTAATTTATATTAATCTTTTTGGTTATGCCTAAATTTTTACAAAAAGAATTTAGGTGGTTGCCTGAGCTTAGCATGAGGATTAGAACAAATTTGAGAGGAGAGGAGCGACCCATCTCAGGGACATGTTTATGGACATTAGAAAGTCCGGGCAGTGTCCAATATGGATTGGAGAGGGCGTATGGGCTGATCTAACTAGAGCTTGGGCGACCCCTGAGTTCATAAAAATAATAGAGTAGAATAAGCAGAATAGAGCCTCTGATTGTGAGGGTTTAGGAAGCTCTCTTCATACTGGTGGATCTGTTCCTCATATGAAATATAGATGATGACTGTTAAGAGCTTTCAATTAGTTTATTAAATATATTTATATTATTATAACTATATCTTATATTTTCAAAAAGTGTACCTTGTTCGGGAGCCAACACCGCTGGAGTTGTATACGAGAACGCATCAACATCAAGCTGACCTTCAGTGGGTTGATGAAAGGCTAAGAAGGCTCATGTGAATATACTTGTTTGAAGTTTAGGAATAGAAAATTATTATAATAAAACTAACTATAATATCAATATATTTTATGAATTTGTTCTCGCAAGATAATTTTGTACAAGCTCGAGAAAGTCGGCAGTCCATTGGTGAGGGATCATCTTCAGGATCGGCCTAGATTTCTTAGTATCATACATGGTCATATGTTGTTGGAGGAAGATATAGGGCGAGGTATAAGGCTTGGTTCACGAGGCTATGCTTATGAGGGCAGTTCATCCACCTCAGTATTTTATGATCTAAGTGGAGTTGAAGAAAATGTAAGCCAGAGGGTTGCAGCGCTGACTAGAGAGATTGAAGAGATGAGAAAGGTTCAAAATGAAATGCAAGCAGAACTGTAATCCTACATAAATGAAAATCAAAATAAGAAAGAGAAAGAGACAGAGCAGCCACATGCATCTCCAGACAGCGAGGATACAGCTAAGGATTAGCACTTTTTATGTTTAATGAGCTTATGATGATTTGATTGTAAACTTATTTGGTTGAACTTATTGAACTTAGAACTTGTGAACTTAGAACTTTAGTTTGATGAACTTGGTTTAACTTGTGAAGTTAGAACTTTGGTTTCATTTATTGTTTTGTTCGGCTTAACTTATGAATATATTTATGATAATTGTTGTGATTGATTATAGTGGCGTGTTGCCCAAAATTGTGATTATTGTTTTCTGTATAGGTTTAGAGTTTAGGATGAAAATATCTCAAATAGAGGGGAGGCTGTCAATTTTTTTCAGATGCTACAGGTTTCTGGCTGCTAACCGGTGGCTAAACTGCCAGAAACTTTGATACCGGATAGCTGATTGACATCGCTGAAAATCCCTTATAACCGCCGATATTTACCAGTGGATTATCGACGGTGTCCGGCGGTAGTTTGGCGACACGCCGGCGGCTAAAACCAACGGTAATTCGTTCGGTTATGACTGCCAATTAGTAGCTGGTACGTTTCCCGGTGGTCTACCAGCAGTCGAACGACGGTATTTTTACTAGCGGTCGGACAACCGGGAAGCCACCGATAAAAACATTGGCGATAACTGATGATATAAACCACTGGAACAGCATCGGTGAAAAACACCGCCGGTAACAGTTTCCGGCGTCGTTTTTTCCTGCGGTGTGAAAACCGTAGAAAAGCCGCCAATTTTTTTCAGAACTGTCGGAAAACATGAGTAAACAGCCGGCAAAAATTGCCCGTATTGAGTAAATTTCCTGTAGTGGCACTCACACACTTGGGAAATTGTTTTACTATTTTAGAGTCCTTTGGTTTTGCTCATATTGTCTGGGACGATCCATAAATCATTCTGGATGATTAGATAAAAATAGAAATCTTAATTAGGGCATCCTGGTTAAGGAAGTCGTCATTAAGTGCATCGTCCTGGACAATATTCATATCGATCGAGATGATAGTCTCAAATCAGAAAGAATCAGCTGTCAGATCTATTTAGGTTGCTTTTATTTTTGGACATCATCCTGGACAATGTAACATAATTATGCTTAAATTAATCTTATAATTAAGGAAAGCAATTAAGGTTTTATTGTACGATCATATCATCCTGGACGATCGCAGGATCGACCGAGACGATCAGTTCAAAATTCTTAGTTATTCTAGACGACCAAACATTGGCCAGCTTCCTTTCAGGGTGATGCTCTAGATGATATTCGACTAATTAAACTAACTATACAGGATGATTTACTATCATCCTGGATGATAGAAACAAATTTATTCTGATCGTCCCAAATCATCTTTGCTGATTGAGCTGAATTTGTACTGATAGTATAGGATGATCTCTAGATCGTCTTAAACGATAATGTCAGTTTGGTGCATTTAAGAGCCTCTTTGGAGCTCTTCTATTTAAGCTTTGTCAAGGCACTTTCAAAGTGTCTTTGGCAGCCATTAAAGCTTCATTCTTCTTGAGGAAACCTGAAGAGAGAACTTGAAAGGGAGAGAGGAAAGGGTGGAGTTTGAGAGAGGGAGAAGATTCTTGGAGGGGTTTCAAGGGAGTGTGAAAGGAGTTTCGCACGGTTGCTTCGACAAGCTCGCACTTTAGTATCATTAGATTCAAGGGTCATATTGAGGGAAGTTTTGGGAAGAAAAATATTTATTAGGTGTCAAAGGACCCAGCTACTCCACTGCATCGGGGAAGGTGTATGTGATTTTGTAAGGGCTTCTCTACCTATCTATGGGGGGAAAGGAGAGATACTTAGTTTAGTGCAATACTCGAAGGGTGCCTCAGAGGAGTGGACATAGTTCAAGTTGGACCGAACCATTATAAATCTGGTGTGTTCTTTTCTTTATTATTTCTGCACTTTAATTTTGTTGTGATTAACTGCTTGGGTGAAATCTTTGATTGATCTTTTTATTGGGTGAAATAAAGATATTTCTCTTTTATTTAAAGAAGTTTTTCACCCTCCTCTTGGTTAGCCTCAGGACTAGTTCATAAGGGCTTAACATCCCTGACGAACTTTCACGAGTGTCTTTGCCTAGAGCGCACCCATGCGTAATTGCTTACTTTCTGCAAATTACAACATGTCATATTTGGTGGGAAAATTTATGTCACCACGCAGATTTTGATTTCTCCTATTTTGTAATCAAATACTGCATTGAGAATAAAGTACGGTCTCGAGAGGCCGACACAATATTCTACAATAGATTCAATATCAAAATAGGATTTTGAAAATTAATATTTCTATAATCAAACATAATTCAAAGAATAACATATCATCTTAAAAGATGAACATGGAATTCTATAGAATGTGTTTAAAGATAGAAATACGTTTTTTGAAAAAGTTTATTCATTCTTTTATTTAGATATAGCAAGGAGAATATTATATCATCTTGAAAGACGAACATAAAATTCTTCAAGAACATCCAAAAGTAAGAATGAGTTTTATAAAATTCATCATTTCTAAAATTAAATATATCAAATAATAAATTATATTGCCTGAAAAGACAATAATAACATACTACGAGCATATTTAAGATTAGAAATAATGTTTTTTAAAGATATCTGCATTCCCAAAGATTCTTCCCTTATTTTATATAAATAAAATAAGGTTTATTTTAGTCTGGGGTTCTCAAATCCCTATAGGAGCAAGCCCCTATAGTTAATTACATCCTAGGAGGGATACTCCTAAGAAAACTCTCGATTAAAGCAGTGATTTCATACCCTTTTGATTACAAAATAAAAGACAAGGAAATAGAAGTATGAATTTTCAAGGAGAAAACTCAATGTTGAACATTTATTAGCGAGTCAAAAGAAGAAAAGTAGGAGGAGCCAGATTCTGAGAAGCTCAAAAGCAACCTCAGTCTACCCTATGTTAGGCTTTACATTTTAAGAAAGAAATTTTATGTTTAAGTTGACATTTTATTAGAAATTTTGGATTATATTCCCGGAAGGCGAGGACTTAAGATCTAAAAAGAATCTGCCTCAGAACCTAAATCTAATTTGGGTACTATAAAATAGTGACCCGAACCTAACTAATGAAGTGCAAATCTGGACTTACCCCGGCCTGGATTAGGGAGCCAGCTAACCACCTAAGCGCTTTAAAATCATATGTCCAGTCTCTTATGAAAGATGGGTAGGGACGTTGTTTAAGTTTTAAGGAATTGGGGGCCGACATCTAAGACAGTTCCTAATTGGCCCCTTAACTGATGTAGGGTGAGAAATGTCTAAAAATGCAATTAATATTTTAGACTCTTTTTTTAATTTGTATCTAATGCAATGCATGCTAATTGACTCGAATGCATAAAATGATAATGAAGCAGTTTAAAAATTAGGCTTAGAAAATACGTTTTTTCCTAGAGATTGCACAACTTCCCCTTGACAGAACTGCACCCTCATAGGTCAAGTGGTCTGCCAGAACCCGCAGGCGGGGAGGTGCCTAACAAGGAAGAGAAAGTAATAATATGCTTATGCTGACTCTCGGCGGTCCCGAGCTTACTTCTTAGAACGTTAGAGTTAGTATGTGAGCCTAAAAATTTTTATTTTTAATTACAAGTAGAAGAATTTTAAGCGTACCCTTACGAAAAAAAGCACTCCGATTCGTATCCAGACTAAAACAAAACACGGCATGCAAAAGTCCTAAAAAAAATCTACTGCACAAACAATGTAAACAATCAATTTTAATAATCCAAATATAATGTCCAATGTCCAATGTCCATATTACACCCAGAATTTGCAGAAAAGTAAAGTGGCCGGGCACCACTGACAACAAACCCGGATTCTAATCCTAAGAATGATGCAAGTGATTTTTGAAATGGGATATACTGTTCCTTAAATCTTCATTTCTTCATCTTCTTTCTTCAATCTTCTTGTTCTGTCTTTTCTTCTTCTACGAACTTCTCGAGTTCGTCGGGTTCTGGATATCCAAATGAAAAGAAACTCATCCCTAAGAGGTGTATTTTCTTTTCTATTCGGATATTGAATCATCCTAATTTGGCTTTCCAAATAAAAGAGAATAATCCTTTAAGGTATATTCTCCTTTCTTTGGATTCCAAATTGGATGTAATATCCCACTTTCAAAAAATCACTTTCACATTTATTGACTCTTGATATATTATATTTACATTACATTTCATTTCACAGAAAGGAAAGGAAAATCTAATCCACCTGCAAGGTTATCCTAAGCAATTTTTAAAAAAAAAAAAAAATCATCCCACGCAGTTATATATATATGCAATTGAATTTAAATTATTAAGCCACACTTGACCACACTCTTCTTCATCATTGGGGGCTAAGCAGCTGAAGCACCTATAGCATTTATTTTTATTATTTTTGATTAATTAGCCCCCTTTTTTCTGCCCTGCACGAGTGTGGCCACCTGCAGAAAAATTTTGTTAACAATCAGATCGCTCCTAACCTATGGGTAATCTAATCGTCGTCAATCAAATCATATCACAGAGTGCGGTAAAAGTAAGTAAACAGACACACCAACAATTTTACATCCAACATGCAATGAAAGCCGAGAAAGCCCGTCACAATACAATAAAGAAATAAACACCGGCCTAACCTAAAACTAGAGTTGGTTGTCCTAGCAAAAAAATATAAGTGTGTGTATTAGAAAGTGTGAGGTTTTTGATATATCCTAAATCAATTTCTTTTTAAAAGAAAAGTTTTTTAATTAATTAAATTTAATTTGTTAAATAAATAAGTAAAAATAAAATAAAATAATAATAATAATAATAATAATGATGAATGTCACTAAGTTTTCTATGTTAATGTTTCTACCCTAAAGTGTACATGCATCCTAAGTCTAAGTTATCTAAGACCCGGTCCTTAATTTTTGTCCTTAAGTGTCACTACTGTTATATGGGATAAAAAATTTGTTATTACTAACCCTTAGGACATTTCGTACATGTAAAGGGGTTTAGGGATCTAAGAGAAAAAAGTAATCCTAATTAAATTGAAGTTACTACAGGGACCTAAAAAGGAAGGGTTTGCGCACACCACATCAAGGGGTCCCTAAAGGTTTTCTAAGTTTAGAAATACTTACAGTCACCGGGGGCTACGACCCGGTGGTTCCGCCCGTAGCACCTCTACCCGGCTGGATAGAGGCGACTGACATCATTAGCTCCTTGTACCTTTTTGTTCCCTCGACCGGTACAATTCCTCGTAGTTCATGCAAATATAGAGAAGAAAACAAGGAAAAGCAGGGATTAGAACATGTTTAATAATAAATAATAAATTAATTGAAATTTACTGAAAATAAAGACGTACCTTTCTTCGGGCTTGAGCACTGGCTTTGTTGATCTTACTTTCTGAACCTTTACCTTTTGGAAGTATATTTTATATCTTTCTAACATTCACTCTAAGGTGACTAGAAAGGGGAAGAAGAAGTAAATAGAGAAAGGTAGAGAGCAATAGAGCTTTTCCTTTTTTCATCTAACAAACTCATTCTTTCTCACCCAAACTTTTTCTCTTTTCAAAATATTATAACTCTTTCAAAAATCTCATAGCCTTCACTATTACAAATCACTCATTTTTACCTTTTCAAAGAAAAACACCTTTCTTTTAAACAAAAATTGCTTTCAAAACATTTTACTTTTCAAGTTATACATGATTCACCTTTCAAAAATATATATGTCATTTTTTCCATTGAATCACAACAATTACCCTTCCAAAAATACACTTATCAAACTCTTTGCCTTTCAAAATCCTCCTTTTAGTCTTTCATCATTCTCATATAATACTTTTCAAATCATTCTCATACAATGTCTATACATACACACATTTTCCACTACAAAATACCTTTTTACACATACACTTTACTTTTCAACACACATATACTATTCACTTTTTAACACGCACATGTTCACTTTTAAAACCCATCACGCATTTACTTTCCGAAAGATACACATAGACATCTTATCACTTTCACATAAACAATTTTACCTTTTTCAAAACATTTTACCTTTTCATAATCATACATTTCACTTATCTATCCTTTTCTTATACAATACTCTTCTATCATCATACACGAATTCATCACATCACTCTTTCCAAAACATGTAGAGCATGTATACATATAAAACGAAAGGACTTATTATACACAATAATTTTCATCAAATATTTTCCATCATCTTACCCACATATGCCTATTTACAATTCAACAATTCCCAAAAAATAAATAATAAAAAGAAAGAATGAGATGCAAACTTACTTTTCTAAAATTCAAGAAAATATTTTTAACCATTATGAAGTGATATCACATATGGGTTTATGCAAAAATATATATTTGAAGTACATGAGATATTTCTCCAATTAGTTTTCAATTTAAAATAAGCTTTATATCTTTCTTTCCAACAAGATCCAATGGAATCTTTGGAATAAACATGAAGATATAACCATCTAAAGCAAAGAGGTAGGAAACTCACTTATGAATTATGACTAAGATCAAATTTTCTTATTTCGAATATAAAGATTCACATAATTCTATGGATAAAGAAAAATTTTTAACATGAATTCATCAAATACACATTTTGAAATTTATTTATTTGTAGTGATGTTTATCATAATCGAATTTAAAAATTGAATCTAATGTATTGAAATACACGAGAATCAATATATGCTGTAATGATCGTTTTGGAAATGAAGAAACCGCCAAATGCTTTTAAACCTCAAATATCTTAGCCACTACTACAATTTTCATCATACTTTATAGCAATCATTTCTCTAAATCAACAAAGAAGATGAAGAAAAATATAGATGAGGAAGATGATGTGAGAGAGATGTAGAAGAAAGGACCCAAGATTTAGCGAAGATTGCTGTGAGTTCGCAACTGTAGGAGCGACGGAGGGGGCTTGGATGTGTCATGTCTGAGAGAGGGAGGCTTGGATGTCTCATGTATGAGAGGAGGGAGGCTTGGATGTGTCATGTATGAGAGGAGGGAGGCGTGTCTTGGATGTGTCATGTATGACCTGGAGGAGGGAGGCTTGGATATGTCAATGTATGAGAGAGGAGGGAGGCTTGGATGTGTCATGTATGAGAGGAGGCACTGGGCTTGGAACGTTTTTTTTTGGTTGAGGAGAGCGGGAGGGAGTGGGTGGTTATGGGTTGAGAGGAGAGAGGAGAGAGTGGGTGGTTATGGGTAGTTGCTGAACTCTTTGACCGAGGACCGTTCATTGGACTTTTGAAGGCCTAAATGATTTCGGAATTTGGTGATCTTGGGCTCATTGAATTCGTCTCGTCGAGCCGTTCGATTCGAGTATAAGCTCTCGTCAAAATCGGAGACCGTTTGGTAACTCAAATTGCGGTTTGAATCTTCCAACAGCGCTTTGAGCCCTTGATTCGGACTCATTTGGGCTCGGATTGAGTTGATCTTTGTGTTGTTGGGTTTGTATTCCTGAGACGCTCAGTTCAACTATAAGTTTGTTGAAATCGGAGTTCGGATAGTCTGCGAATTAATTTTTGAAGTTTCCAAATTTCATTTTGCATCGAGATTCGTGCCCGATTAAGATAATTGTAAAAAGCGACGTATCAATTATTATTATATATATAATTGTGACGAGTCAAAATGGGTTGAATCGGAGCCATTGAAATCGAATTCAATTTGAGTTAATTTATTTTAATTTTGATTCAATTGGTGAATTGATTTGAGCCCAATAATGTTATCAAATTGATCAAAAACGAATTAGATTGTATTAAATTGAGTCAATCGAAATGGACGAATCATAAATTGAGTTTGATTTTAGTACATTTCGGAGTTGAATTGAAATTGGATCGAAATTGATTTTGATTCAAATTGATTGATAGGGTCGAGTCGATACTACGTCAGTGGGCGTCCACCTAAGGGAAATCCTACGGGTGCGACACCTACACTAGGCTAGGAAGACCTAGATGCTAGAATTGAATTTGGGGAAATTGACCTCGAATAATGAGGTCAACAAATGGACCCCCAATAGGCATGATAAACTTGCCAAAGTTTATCGTGCGTATTGGCGTTGACCGAAACGATCAACTAGATCTAGAGTTGAAGTTGAAGATCTGAATATATGAATTGAAGGGAATTTTGATGTTTGATAGAAAATCAAAATAAAAATTTTAGAGAGATTTGAGTTGATGAATTGATTTGAAGTTGATTTCGGCATTGATGCTTTAGTGATTTGAATGTAGTTTGGTATGAATAGAAATTTGGAAATTGATTTTGATATGATTGAAATCTTTGTTATAAATCAAGACTAACTTCAAGAGTGTAAATAGGATGAAAGAAAAGATGCCGCTAGGGATGCTTATACTTTTCCTCGGGATGAAAATTAGGATGCCACTAGGGATGCTTATTCCTAATTTCAAAAATGTCAATAGGATGCCGTAGGAGGACTTATACCTGGAGACAGATTTAAGATTTAAAATTTAATGAAGAGAAGATGCCGCTGGGGATGCTTATACTTCTCCTCGAGACGAAGATTAGGATGCCACTAGAGATGCTTACTCCTAACTCCAAAGATGTCAATAGGATGCCGTAGGAGGACTTATACCTAAAGACAGATTTAAGATTTAGAATTTAATGAAGAGAAGATGCCGCTAGGGATGCTTATACTTCTCCTCGGAATGAAGATTAGGATGCCACTAGGGATGCTTACTCCTAACTCCAAAGATGTCAATAGGATGCCGTAGGAGGACTTATACCTAAAGACGGATTTAAGATTTAACATTTAATGAAGAGAAGATGCCGCTGGGGATGCTTATACTTTTCTTCGGAACGAAGATTAGGATGCCACTAGGGATGCTTACTCCTAACTCCAAAGATGTCAATAGGATGCCGTAGGAGGACTTATACCTAAAGACGGATTTAAGATTTAACATTTAATGAAGAGAAGATGCCGCTGGGGATGCTTATACTTCTCCTTGGGATGAAGATTAGGATGCCACTAGGGATGCTTACTCCTAACTCCAAAGATGTCAATAGGATGCCATAGGAGGACTTATACCTAAAGACGGATTTAAAATTTAACATTTAATGAAGAGAAGATGCCGCTAGGGATGCTTATACTTCTCCTCGGAATGAAGATTAGGATGCCACTAGGGATGCTTACTCCTAACTCCAAAGATGTCAATAGGATGCCGTAGGAGGACTTAGACCTAAAGACTGATTTAAGATTTAACATTTAATGAAGAGAAGATGCCGCTAGGGATGCTTATACTTCTCCTCGAGATGAAGATTAGGATGCCACTAGGGATGCTTACTCCTAACTTCAAAGATGTGCCAATAGGATGCCGTAGGAGGACTCATACCTAAAGAAGGATTTAAGATTTAACATTTAATGAAGAGAAGATGCCGCTAGGGATGCTTATACTTCTCCTCGGGATGAAGATTATGATGCCACTAGGGATGCTTACTCCTAACTCCAAAGATGTCAATAGGATGCCGTAGGAGGACTTATACCTAAAGACGGATTTAAGATTTAAAATTTAATGAAGAGAAGATGCCGCTATGGGATGCTTATACTTCTCCTCGGGATGAAGATTAGGATGCCACTAGTGATGCTTACTCCTAACTTCAAAGATGTCAATAGGATGCCCATAGGAGGACTTATACCTAAGACGGATTTAATCAGGATGGCTTAAGATTAAGCCAGAAAGTCAGTAATTCGTAAAAAATGAACCTAAAATTTGATTTCAGGGTGATAAATTTTTAAAGTGAAGATTTTTTTTTCATTTTTCCTCATCACAAATGACATTGACAACTTGTAAATGTTCTATTATGAGATCATAAGCATTTTATATATGTCATTTTCTAGAAGGGAAAGAAAAAATATTTAGAAGATTAAAAAATTTGAAAATTTATTGAATTAAAATTTTTTTTCCTTCCTTTAATATAGATGATTCTTTATAACTTACAAAAAAATATTCCACTATGGATTTTATTTTTTTATATTGGATCATCATATATGTGAAAAAACAAAAGGGGAGAAGTTTGATCATCTTTGATAAGTAAAGACTTAACAAAGCATCTCGACCACCAAAAGAGAAATGCAAGATTTTGTTTAAAGATTGATTCTATGATTGAATTTGTTTCAATTAACTCAAAGAAAATAACATGAATTTTCTAGAGTCTTTGTTCGCGTGTTCTAAGAGAACTAAATGCAACATGATAAAACTTTCCTAAAAAAAATTTAACTTTTGCATGAGTTGTTATAGAACAATGAGTATATTTGAGCATCCTTTATAGTGAAAACACTAAGGAATATCAAATACTCACAATGATTGAGAAAAATTTGATTTTCATCAAAAAGTGAAAGCTTTATTATTCATTTGATAGTTTTCTTATGATATTTAAAAGTGATCGCTTAAGTTTTAATCATCTTAACCCAATGAAAAAGACATGGGAAAAGATTCAAAAACTCAACAAATGATGGGTTGACTCCCTCTAAATTAAATATTTTGAATATGACCAACATGAGTTTAATCAAATAATCAAAACTTAACAACTTTCTTTAAAGAAAATTGTAGTTTTCAAATATTTTGAATTTCAATGCTATGGAAAGATTCTTGAATAGGTAATAGAGTTATTTAGACTCTAACATCCAATTCTAGTTTATGATAAAGATATATCTTGAATTGAATTTTATATCTTTTTGACGAAGTTACCATAGACTTTATCAGGAATAGAATCCCTCCAATTCTAACATCCAAGATTAGTCAATTATGGACTTAGTCAAATTGTAGCTTGATTTTGTTTTGAAGTTTGACAAAGATTCAAACAAATGTATCATCGACATCACTAAGGATAGAACCCCTCATGTTCTAACATCCTAGTTTAGTCAATAATAGATTTAAATTTGTATGATATCTACTCAATAGTGAATGAGAACATTAGACAATTATCTCAAAACCAACAAAGGGATGTCCCTTTAATTTAGTTTCAAAAAATTTTGAATCCAAAGAAAGTGATTTTTTATATTCATAAATATCACTATAGGTCATCCAGCATCAGGATCCTATCTAGAATCTCATTTAAATTGGAAGATGTCCAAAAGAGAGTTAAAGATTTTTCATTTTGGATAATAGTTTGTTTATGCATCTTAATTAGGTTGATCTATGAAACCTAATAATGCACAACCAGCACCATTATAATTCCATTTAGATTGATCATCTATGTAATTTTTCTTTATGATTTGAAGATATGAACTGACCTACTCAAATTACTAATTAGAGAGGTCTCAAGATTTAGATTTTGTTAACCCAGATCAAAGCTCTCTACAAGCAAAACTGGGGTTTCTTTTCTTTCTTTTTTTTCTTCTTTTTAAACTAAGATCCAAAGAAATTAAATTGGAGGTAGAAATTCAATTTTTTCAAATCCTTCAGATGGTATATGTATTTTATATCTAATAGAACATCAATGCTTGATGATGAACCAAAATTTTGAATTCTCAAAACAAGTGTTAAAAATACTAAATGATGATTAGGTCCTTTGATATTCAAGATTTAGAAAGGGAAGCCAAATTTTTTTTTTTTTTTGCTACACATTTAATGAATGTGTCTCTTTTTTTTTTTTTTTTTTTTTTTCCTTCTTCATTTTTTTTTTTTAAGAGGCTTCCTTTATTTAAATCTTGAAATAATTTTTTCAATTGTAAAAATCATCTTCCAAGTATAAGAGTGAAAAAATTAACCCTCTTATACAAGAAGGATAGATTTATAAAATTGGACCCAAATCCTATAGTATGAATAAACAACTTGAATGAGATAATTAAAATAAGCTCATCAATTCACAATAATGTGCCTATGAGATATATAATGATAAAAAGATGAATAAGATTTCCACCTCTTCCAATTTTAATTTGAATAAATCTTAATTCAAAAAGAAGTTATTTATGGATATCATAATGGGTGAACCCAAATATGATAAATAATTTTTTTTATCATTATTAAAGAAGAAAACTATTAAATATGTTATAAAATCACCTGACTCGAGTATCAATTCAAGGTGTGTCAATTAATTTTAAGGAAAAGCCACATGACAAAGAAATGTTTATCATATCATGGGTTAACCTTAATAAAGAACCTTGAATTATCCCTAAGTCTTTGACTGAAAAAGAAATTTAAGATGATCAATCTTAACAAGAATTGCTCATGAGTTTTCTCAAATGGAGTAATAAAGCTAAAAGTAAATTTAGCTAATATTTGATTTTAAAATATTACCCATAAGAGAAAACTTCAGATGATAAACAAATATTTTTATAATTGATTTTTTTCATTTATCTTTATTGCATGCCTTGAAATCTATTTTCCATGAGAGTTAAACCACATAGCAGAGGACAAATCGTCGTATCTATGTAGTACTCTTAGGAAATAGGATTTAAAAGCATATTAAACTCTAACCTATAAGAAGGTTTAAAAGGTGAGGGAATTCAAAATAATTTTCAAACTTCAATACATCAACCAATAATTATACATTTCTAATATTAGAAAACATTATAACATGGTTGAATATAAAATTTGAAAACACATTTGAATTTAATTCAGACGATTACTAAAATCGACCAAAATTAGTTGAAACTTTTGTGCTTTGAGATTTCAACATAAATTGAGAATAAATATACCTTCATCTAAAGTGTCAATCCACCTAAGTGGTGGGAGGGAGGGAATATACTTTTCTTTTTTAGCATTGATAACCATTGGTCTTATTCTTTAAATGTTTAGAGGAGTCAACCACATTGAAGTTTTTTATTATATTTTAAAGAAAATAGAGATAAATTTCTTTTAGGAGAAATCAACCTTCTAATTTCTTTAACAAAAATGATTTTCACAAGCTTGACTTAGATTTGAACCTTCAAACTTTTCTCAATGTAAATTGAATTTAATTTTAATAATCTTGCATAGATCAAATTATGGACCCCTGTCCTAGTAAACATATCAAGCTATAAATGACATGTAACTACAATACGTTATTAGGACAAGCAAAAAGTTTTGATTTGAAGGTTTGAGCTTTTGAACCCTATCTTACCAAATATATTAAGCTATAAAAATTTATAACTGTAATATGCTGGTTTAGATAAGGAGAAAAACTTTGATTTAAAAGCTCAAATTTTTCTTAAGATTTGACCAGCCACATATTGAGTTATAAAAATATATAACTGCAACATGTTGGCTAGGACATGAAAGTTTAAAATTTTTGAAAATTTTATTATTATTCGGACCCAGTCCAAATAATACATTAAGTTACTAAAAAAAAGTAACTATACATATTACTAAAGATTGGGCAAAGGGATTTTGGACCCAGTGCTAACTCAAACATCAAGCTACAAAAAAAAAAAATGTAACTACAACATTCGAATTAGCACAGGGATTTACTTTACAAAAGGTCGTCGTATAAAGGAGCTTCCCGTTAATTTTCTAACGGGGTCCAAAATAAGACCTCTAAAATTTTTTTAGATGCCGGTCAAATTATCCAAGAATGAAATGAATAAAAGAACCGGCGGAAGAAAGGTAGTTACAACCTATGACGAGCACAAGTATACTACCGATTAAAGGGTATAAAACACTGCTAAAGATGGAGAGAGGATTGATCCCCAGCGGAGTCGCCAGAAAAACCTTGGTGGGAAAAATTGTGTCTCACCACGCAGATTTTGGTTTTCTCCTATTTTGTAATCAAATACTACATTGAGAATAAAGTACAGTCTCGAGAGGCCGACACAATATTCTACAATGGATTCAATATCAAAATAGGGTTTTGAAAATTGATATTTCTATAATCAAACATAATTCAAAGAATAACATATCATCTTAAAAGATGAACATGAAATTCTATAGAATATGTTTAAAGATAGAAATACATTTTTTGAAAAAGTTTTTTCATTCTTTTATTTAGATATGGCAAGAAGAATATTATATCATCTTGAAAGACGAACATAACATTCTTCAAGACATCCAAAAGTAAGAATGAGTTTTTATAAAATTCATCATTTCTAAAAATTAAATATATCAAGTAGGAAAAATTATATTATCTGAAAAGACAATAATAACATCCTACAAACATATTTAAGATTAGAAATGATGTTTTTTTAAAGATATCTGCGTTCCCAAAGATTCTTCCCTTATTTTATATAAATAAAACAAGGTTTATTTTAGTCTGGTGTTCTCAAATCCCTATAAGAGCAAGCCCCTATAGTTAATTACATCCTAGGAGAAATACTCCTAAGAAAACTCTCGATTAAAGCAGTGATTTCATACCCTTTTGAGTACAAAGTAAAAGACAAGGAAATAGAAGTAGGAATTTTTCAAGGAGAAAGCTCAATGTTGAACATTTATTAGCGAGTCAAAGGAAGAAAAGTAGGAGGAGCCAGATTCTGAGAAGCTCAGAGGGCAACCTCAATCTACCCTATGTTGGGCTTTTACATTTTAAGAGAGAATTTTATATTTAAGTTGACATTTTATTAGAAATTTGGGATTATATTCCCGGAGGGTGAGGACTTAAGATCTAAAAAGAATCTGCCTCAGAACCTAAATCTAATTTGGGTACTATAAAATAGTGACCCGAACCTAACTAATGAAGTGCAAATCTGGACTTACCCCGGCCTGGATTGGGGAGCCAGCTAACCACCTAAGCGCTTTAAAACCATGTGTCCAGTCTCTTATGAAAGATGGGTAGGGACGTTGTTTAAGTTTTAAGGAATTGGGGGCCGACATCTAAGACAGTTCCTAATTGGCCCCCTTAACTTATGTAGGGTGAGAAATGTCTAAAAATGCAATTAATATTTTAGACTCTTTTTTTAATTTGTATCTAATGCAATGCATGCTAATTGACTCGAATGCATAAAATGATAATGAAGCAGTTTTAAAAATTAGGCTTAGAAAATAGGTTTTTTCCTAGAGATTGCACAACTTCCCCTTGACAGAACTGCACCCTCATAGGTCAAGTGGTCTGCCAGAACCCCGCAGGCGGGGAGGTGCCTAACAAGGAAGAGAAAGTAATAATATGCTTATGCTGACTCTCGGCGGTCCCGAGCTTACTTCTTAGAACGTTAGAGTTACTATGTGAGCCTAAAAATTTTTATTTTTAATTACAAGTAGAAGAATTTTAAGCGTACCCTTACGAAAAAAAAGCACTCCGATTCGTATCCAGACTAAAACAAAACACGGCATGCAAGAGTCCTAAAAAAAATCTACTGCACAAACAATGTAAACAATCAATTTTAATAATCCAAATATAATGTCCAATGTCCAATGTCCATATTACACCCAGAATTTGCAGAAAAGTAAAGTGGCCGGGCACCACTGACAACAAACCCGGATTCTAATCCTAAGAATGATGCAAGTGATTTTTGAAATGGGATATACTGTTCCTTAAATCTTCATTTCTTCATCTTCTTTCTTCAATCTTCTTGTTCTGTCTTTTCTTCTTCTACGAACTTCTCGGGTCCGTCGGGTTCTGGATATCCAAATGAAAAGAAACTCATCCCTAAGAGGGGTATTTTCTTTTCTATTCGGATATTGAATCATCCTAATTTGGCTTTCCAAATAAAAGAGAATAATCCTTTAAGGTATATTCTCCTTTCTTTGGATTCCAAATTGGATGTAATATCCCACTTTCAAAAAATCACTTTCACATTTATTGACTCTTGATATATTATATTTACATTACATTTCATTTCACAGAAAGGAAAGGAAAATCTAATCCACCTGCAAGGTTATCCTAAGCAATTTATAAAAAAAAAAAAAATCATCCCACGCAGTTATATATATATGCAATTGAATTTAAATTATTAAGCCACACTTGACCACACTCTTCTTCATTTGGGGGCTAAGCAGCTGAAGCACCTATAGCATTTATTTATTATTTTTGATTAATTAGCCCCCTTTTTCTGCCCTGCACGAGTGTGGCCACCTGCAGAAAATTTTGTTAACAATCAGATCGCTCCTAACCTATGGGTAATCTAATCGTCAATCAAATCATATCACAGAGTGCGGTAAAAGTAAGTAAACAGACACACCAACAATTTTACATCCAACATGCAATGAAAGCCGAGAAAGCCCGTCACAATACAATAAAGAAATAAACACCGGCCTAACCTAAAACTAGAGTTGGTTGTCCTAGCAAAAAAATATAAGTGTGTGTATTAGAAAGTGTGGTTTTGATATATCCTAAATCAATTCTTTTTTAAAAGAAAATTTTTAATTAATTAAATTTAATTTGTTAAATAAATAAGTAAAAATAAAATAAAATAATAATAATAATAATAATAATGATGAATGTCACTAAGTTTTCTATGTTAATGTTTCTACCCTAAAGTGTACATGCATCCTAAGTCTAAGTTATCTAAGACCCGGTCCTTAATTTTTGTCCTTAAGTGTCACTACTGTTGTATGGGATAAAAATTTGTTATTACTAACCCTTAGGACATTTCGTACATGTAAAGGGGTTTAGGGATCTAAGAGAAAAAAGTAATCCTAATTAAATTGAAGTTACTACAGGGACCTAAAAAGGAAGGGTTTGCGCACACCACATCAAGGGGTCCCTAAAGGTTTTCTAAGTTTAGAAATACTTACAGTCACCGGGGGCTACGACCCGGTGGTTCCGCCCGTAGCACCTCTACCCGGCTGGATAGAGGCGACTGACATCATTAGCTCCTTGTACATTTGTTCCCTCGACCGGTACAATTCCTCGTAGTTCATGCAAATATAGAGAAGAAAACAAGGAAAAGCAGGGATTAGAACATGTTTAATAATAAATAATAAATTAATTGAAATTTACTGAAAATAAAGACGTACCTTTCTTCGGGCTTGAGCACTGGCTTTGTTGATCTTGCTTTCTGAAACCTTTACCTTTGGAAGTATATTTTATATCTTTCTAACATTCACTCTAAGGTGACTAGAAAGGGGAAGAAGAAGTAAATAGAGAAAGGTAGAGAGCAATAGAGCTTTTTGATTTTCATCTAACAAACTCATTCTTTCTCACCCAAACTTTCTCTCTCAAAATATTATAACTTTCAAAAATCTCATAGCCTTCACTATTACAAATCACTCATTTTTACCTTTCAAAGAAAAACACCTTTCTTTAAATAAAAATTGCTTTCAAAACATTTTACTTTTCAAGTTATACATGATTCACCTTTCAAAATATATATGTCATTTTTCCAAAGAATCATACAATTCACCCTTCCAAAAATACACTTATCAAACTCTTTGCCTTTCAAAATCCTCCATTTAGTCTTTCATCATTCTCATATAATACCTTTCAAATCATTCTCATACAATGTCTATACATACACACATTTTCCACTACAAAATACCTTTTTACACATACACTTTACTTTTTAACACATATATACTATTCACTTTTTAACACGCACATGTTCACTTTTAAAACCCATCATTTTACTTTCCGAAAGATACACATAGACATCTTACCTTTCACATAACAATTTTACCTTTTCAAAACATTTTACCTTTTCATAATCTACATTTCACTTTCTATCCTTTCTTATACAATACTCTTCTATCATCATACACGAATTCATCACATCACTCTTTCCAAAACATGTAGAGCATGTATACATATAAAACGAAGGACGATTATACACAATAATTTTCATCAAATATTTTCCATCATAAACCCACATATGCCTATTTACAATTCAACAATTCCCAAAATATAAATAAGAAAAGAAAGAAGAGATGCAAACTTACTTTTCTAAAATTCAAGAAAATATTTTAACCATTATGAAGTGATATCACATATGGGTTTATGCAAAAACTTATATTTGAAGTACATGAGATTTCTCCAATTAGTTTTCAATTTAAAATAAGCTTTATATCTTTCTTTCCAACAAGATCCAATGGAATCTTTGGAATAAACATGAAGATATAACCATCTAAAGCAAGAGGTAGGAAACTCACTTATGAATTATGACTAAGATCAAATTTTCTTATTTCGAATATAAAGATTCACATAATCTATGGATAAAGAAAATTTTTAACATGATTCATCAAATACTCGTTGAAATTAATATAAGTGATGTTTATCATAATCGAATTTTAAAATTGAATCTAATGTATTGAAATACACGAGAATCAAATATGCTGTAATGATTTGGAAATGAAGAAACCGCCAAATGCTTTTAAACCTCAAATATCTTAGCCACTACTACAATTTTCATCATACTTTATAGCAATCATTTCTCTAAATCAACAAAGAAGATGAAGAAAAATATAGATGAGGAAGATGATGGAGAGAATGTAGAAGAAATTACCCAAGATTTAGAAGATTGCTGGTGTGCAACTGTAGGAGCGACGGAGGGGGCTTGGATGTGTCATGTATGAGAGGAGGGAGGCTTGGATGTGTCATGTATGAGAGGAGGGAGGCTTGGATGTGTCATGTATGAGAGGAGGGAGGCTTGGATGTGTCATGTATGAGAGGAGGGAGGCTTGGATATGTCATGTATGAGAGGAGGGAGGCTTGGATGTGTCATGTATGAGAGGAGGGAGGCTTGGAACGTTTTTTTTGGTTGAGGGAGAGGGAGAGTGGGTGGTTATGGGTTGAGGGAGAGGGAGAGTGGGTGGTTATGGGTAGTTGCTGAACTCTTTGACCGAGGACCGTTCATTGGACTTTTGAAGGCCTAAATGATTTCGGAATTTGGTGATCTTGGGCTCATTGAATTCGTCTCGTCGAGCCGTTCGATTCGAGTATAAGCTCGTCAAAATCGGAGACCGTTTGGTAACTCAAATTGCGGTTTGAATCTTCCAACAGCGCTTTGAGCCCTTGATTCGGACTCATTTGGGCTCGGATTGAGTTGATCTTTGTGTTGTTGGGTTTGTATTCCTGAGACGCTCAGTTCAACTATAAGTTTGTTGAAATCGGAGTTCGGATAGTCTGCGAATTAATTTTGAAGTTTCCAAACTTGATTTTGCATCGAGATTCGTGCCCGATTAAGATAATTGTTGACGACGTATCAATTATTATTATATATATAATTGTGACGAGTCAAAATGGGTTAATCGGAGCCATTGAAATCGAATTCAATTTGAGTTAATTTATTTTAATTTTGATTCAATTGGTGAATTGATTTGAGCCCAATAATGTATCAATTTGATCAAAAACGAATTAGATTGTATTAAATTGAGTCAATCGAAATGGACGAATCATAAATTGAGTTTGATTTTAGTACATTTCGGAGTTGAATTGAAATTGGATCGAATTGATTTTGATTCAAATTGATTGATAGGTTCGAGTCGATACTACGTCAGTGGGCGTCCACCTAAGGGAAATCCTACGGGTGCGACACCTACACTAGGCTAGGAAGACCTAGATGCTAGAATCGAATCCGGGGAAATTGACCTCGAATAATGAGGTCAACAATATTTACTTTTCTATCAGTACACTAGAGAGTGGAGTGAAAGAGTGAGGGTCGTGTGCTTTACTTTTATTTACTTTCTTATACATATAACGGCTCACAATGCACTTTCATATATGCATTTTATTTTTTTTTTCTTTTAAATTCCTACAAAGTAGAATGTTATTTGGTGGAAATGAATTTGTAAAGATAAATTAAAATTTAAATTTCATATATTCCATATATATATATATATATATATATATATATATATATATATATATATATATATATATATATATATATAATATATATATATATTGAGTTATACAGAGTCTTGTGTTGTAAAGAGTAAAAAACAACAACTTATACATTCACAGGTGGGGCTCCAAAAAGTAATATTCCTTTCAAAGGCGATATTCTTTTTGGAACTCCATAGAGAACTTGGAGCTCAAACATCATAAGTAGTTATATTTGATTCTAGATATTCTTATAGGATTAGAATCCATATTTGTTGTTACTGGGGCCTGGCCACTATTATTTTACTACACCCTAGGTTCTACTTTGTAAAATTTATATTAATAAAATCAGTTATTTTATATATATTATTATTAATGCATCATAACTATCATATGTGTAGATTTTTATTTTTGTAAGCATATTATACTACATTTGATTTAATATCTTTAACATCTCCTTGATTCCTAAGATAGAGCTTTCTAATTCTTGCATTTATCAGCAATTATTGTGATTAAGATTGTTATCTAGAAGCTCACTCTAGTTAAGTGGTAAGTCCAGATTGCATATACTTCTTTCTTTGCACATTCTTTCTTTCAATCATATATAAATCATCAAATTTAAGAATTCATAACCTAGAGCGTGTGTTTTGAAATATAATTAGCCCAAATATTTCCTTAAAACATATATGTATTTTTAAATTATTTAATCTTCATTTGAATTGAGAGTATTCACTTAGGGGGTCTAATTAACTATAGGAGCTTTCTCTTTTATGGAGTCTGTATCCCATCATAAAATAAACCCTATCTTAGATTCATTTCTAAGATAGGGGAAAAATCTGTGAACACAAATTTTGTTTTATCTATATATTAAACTTAATTTCATAATTAAAAGATAGGTGGATATTTGATTTGGTTTTATAACAGGACAAATATCATCTATATTTAATTATGAAAAAAAATTTATGATTTATTTCTCTAATTGGAATGATAAGATATCATGCTTTTCATTCTTTGGGATGAATTGTATATCCCCTATGTCTTATCTTATTAGAAAAATATATTATACTTTTCTTTCTTTCAAATTGATTGAAAGATATTATTCTACCCTTCAGGGTGGTATAATGTCTAACTATTCAGAATTAATCGAAAGATAAATATTAAAATAAAAATAAAGTAGATCTTGTGGGACATAAAACATTTTAAATATAAAAAGTTCTCACATCCCTCACTTTACTTGTGACTGATGAAGAAATAAAAATACCTTTTTTTACTTCCTCCTCTTCCCGTGAGTGTAATGGGTTCAAATTTGACTTCTACAAGAAAAGATGGCTTATTGTTGGTCATTTAGTTTATGAAGTTGTCAAATCTTTTTTCTCCAAAAGCTACCTTCAAGAGTCTTAATTCCACTACTCTGGCCCTAATTTCCAAGAAATCTCATGCAAGTTCCATCTATGATTTTAGGCTAATTTTATTATAGAACACCTTCTATAAGATTATTACCAAAATCTTGGATACTAGGCTTAAACTAATCATTCATATTATCACCCATCCTAGCCATGATAGTTTCATCCAATAGCCTATCTCCCCATATAATGTCATATAAACTTTTGTGCTCCAAGGTACTTTTAATAAATAGGCTAAGCTAAAGCATATGCATGTTGAATTTGATATTAGGAAGGCATTTGATACTATATCTTGAGAATTCTTTCTATCTAGGATGGTACAAAAAGGGTTCTCTCCTCTTTTCATTGGGTGGATAAATGCTTGCATCTGTGATATTAATTATTCTATTTGTATTGATGGAGCTCTTGAGAGATTGTTCTCTTCCTCTACTAGACTTAGGCAAGGATACCAATTGAGTCCTTACTTATTTTGTATCATTATGGATGTATTTTCATGCCTTATTAACTCTAATGTTTCATCTTAGTGCTTTGAGGGCATTTCCTTATATAGTTTTTAACTCACTCACTAATTATATGCTGATAATATATTGGTCTTTGGCAAGGCTAATTTACCTAATTGTAACAACGACATTCTCAATACTTTTTCCAATATGTCTGGACTTCATGTTAATCTTGATAAAAGTTCCCTCATCCTCTCTCCAAACACACCTTTTTCCAATGCATTATCTGATTCTCCCAAAAATCAATCTTCCACCTTAAAACTCACATACTTGGGTATTCATATATCATCTAAGAGAGCTAGAATCTCTGATTTTTATCCTTTATTGGAGAAGGTTACTAATCATTTATCTAGTTGGAAAGCTAGACTTGTCTCTTTTACAGGTAGATTACAGTTCTTAAAATACACTATTTAAAATACCATAGCATACTAGATTCATGGTTCTATTATTCTTAAGTCTATTTACAAAACCATTGGAAGCTCTATGCTAAAATTTTGTATTATGATGACATTCATGCAAAAACAAATCATCTTATTTCCTATAATAATACTTGTAAGCATAAAACTAAGGGTAGACTTGGCATACTTGTGTTTAAACCACTTAGTTTTTCCTTTAATTTCTCTTTGTTTAGCTCATTTTTACTACCTCTCCTCTTTCCAAATGGCTCTTAGTCAAATATGTATCTCTTTTGAAAACACCCTTATTTAATTCATCACTCTTCTGGAAAAGGGTTTGATCCACTTCTATCAAAGTCAAGGATAAATTTTATTTTGTGATTTATGAAGGTAGCCATATTTCACTTCTTTGGGATCATTGGTGTGGACAAATTAAATGATTGTACCATTTATTTCAGATTCAATATTTTTTAAAATAAATTCACACACACTAATGGAGATCTTGAAAAAGTTTTTTTGTACTGATCGTACGGGATAAAACATTGTTCGTACAGGACGATCAGATCAGTTATCTCCTTGTAAGAGCAATGGAACGGACAGGAACTGAATTGAGAAAATTTTTCTAAGTCTTGATGATAGTCCAGACGAAATCATTTTCGTCCCAGATGAGTTGCTCTCTGTAAGTTATCTTCTTGTAAGAGCAATGGAAACGGACAGGAATCTGAATTGGAAAATTTTCCTAAGTCAAGATCGTATTCTGAAATCATTTTCGTCTGGATGAATTGTCCAGACGAAGTCCTGTTCGTCCAGGACGATGGGAACCGACTATGGCAGTTTCTGGCAACGTTCTGCAGTTTTCGGAACCAACTTTTGATATAACTGTTCGTACCGGATGAAATTTTTTCGTACGGGATGAACCTATTTCGTCCAGGATGAAATTGGTTCGTACAGATGCACAAATGGTTCGTACGGGACAGTTTTTTACACAGTTCGTCCGTACTAACTCAATTTCGTACGGGACAATCCAGTGCGCAGAAAAACATGTTTTTAGCAGTTTTTTGGGCGGTTTTTCATGTCCTTTCTATATAAGGAGTCCTAGAAACTATTACAAGTGCCTTTGGAGTTGTTTTCTCTTGAGAGGGATCATTGAGAGTGAGAGTTTGAGAGAGATTGTAAGAGTGAAGAGTGAGAGATCAAGTGAGGGGTTTGTGAGGGATTCACAAGGTTACTTGAAGAAGAAGATCTCTTTGTTTCTTCCCATCTCCTTTGAAGGCTCTCAAGTGAAGTTCAACAACATCGGTCCGGTTCTCTGCCGACACTTGGAGAGTGTAAAAGGACGACAAAGTGTATCTTTGACAGCCATTGTGTCTTCGTTCTTTGGGAGAAAACTAGAAGAGAGAACTTGAAAGGGAGAGAGGAAAGGGTGGAGTTTGAGAGGGAGAAGATCCTTGGAGGGGATTTCAAGGGAGTGTGGAGGGGATATTCACACGGTTGCTCCGGCGAACTTGCACTTCAGTACCATCGGATTCAAGGGTCGTCTTGAGGGAAGTTTTGGCGAGAAGAAGATCTCTTTGGTGTCAAAGAACCCGGCTACTCCGCCGCACCGGGGAAGGTGAAAGTGATTTTGTACAGGCTTCTCCGCCTTGCTGTGGGGGCAAAAGGAGAGTCACTTTGTGGTATTAGTGCAATACTCGGAGGGTGCCTCCGGGGAGTGGACGTAGGTCAAGGTTTGACCGAACCACTATAAATCTGGTGTGTTCTTTCTTATTTCTTCTTCCGCATTTAATTTCATTGCAAGTTGTTTACTCTGGTTGAAAAGTTTATTTTTTTAAACTTTAAATTTAACTTGCATTAATAATTAAAAAGGTTTTCTAAAAATCCAAGAGTAGAAGTATAATTTTTTAAATTACCAATTCACCCCCCCCCCCCCCTCTTGGTTAGCCTTGGGACATTTAATTAGGCTTAACATCCTAATTCATATTGAACAAGTTTCCAACAAGTGGTATCAGAGCAAGGTTTCAAAATTATAAGTTTAGACTACTTTTTGAAAAATGAGTATGGCTAATTTTAGAAACCATAAAGTATTAAAAGGATATTCAATTGTTAGACCACCTTTATTTGAAAATATTTCTTTTAATTTTTGGAAAATTTGAATGTCTACTTTCTTGCAATCAATAGATTATCGAATGTGGCATATGATTCAAAATGGTTATTCTGTACCGTCACGTATTATAGATGGAATCAAAACTGATACCCCTTTTTCTGAATGGAGTAGAGTAGAACAAATTTATGCTGAATTAAATGCTAAATGTATGAATTGTTTGTTCTGTGCTTTAAATTCAAAAGATTATATGAGAATCTCTACATGTACTACTGGCAAGGAAATTTGGGACAGTTTATGCATTACATATGAAGGTACTAGTGAAGTCAAGCAATCTAAGTTGAATTTTTTGATGCATGACTATGAACTCTTTAGCATGAAACCTTATGAGACGATCTTAGACATGTATACTAGGTTTATTCAAATTGTAACATCATTGCATGCTTTAGGTAAAGAATTTTCAAACTTTGAAATAGTCAATAAAAATTCTACGTTGTTTACTTGACAAGTTTGATGCCAAAGTTGTTGCTATTTGCGAATCAAAAAATTTGAATGAATATTCTATTGATAATTTGATTGGCTCACTCATTGCCTACGAGCAATATTTGGGTCAAAGACTTTTGGATGCAGGTGAAACAATAATGCTAAAAGCGGAAGACATGGAGAAAAGTTGCTTAGTTGGTGAGGAAAGCGATGACTTAACAAGCAAATTGAAAAGTCCACTAAAGCACAAGCATAAGCATCAACAAAAAGTGGAATAAAGGTAAAAATGGTAAGAATGTTCAGATTTCTTCAAATATTATTTGCTTTGGATGTAGGAAATCTGGACATCTGAAAAGTAAGTGCCCTAATTTGAGAACTCTTCCTGCTAAAGAAAAGGGCAAAGCTAAGCAAATTATAAAATGGGGAAAATAATGAAAAAGCAAAAAATCTCCTGGGGCAGATCTAGCTTCTGAATCATCAGACCAGGAGCAAAATGATGTTTAAAAACCCTTTGTTTATGTGTTTTTTGTGTGTATTTTTTTTTTTTTGTTGTGTTTTTTTTTTTTGTTTTGTTTTATGTGTTTTTTCTATTTTTAATTTTTTTGTGTGTTTTGTATGATTTTTGAGATATTTTCATATCGGATTCCATGTGTTTCTTGTTGTGAGACATTTGGAATGTGATATGAAGATTTTTATAGTTTTGTGTACTTGTATTTTGTTTAGTGTTTTTCTATTCTTTTATTGCTTTAGATTTTTTTTTGGATGTTTAAGTATTTTTGTTCTGTGTTTGAAATGTTCGTTAGCCTATATGAAAAACCCTTAAATTTTTTATCTTACAAGTGCTATACTTTGAACTGCAACATAAAATTGAATTCATTAAAAAATCTATTTTTTCTAAATTTAAGTTGTGTTTATAACTTGATATTATTAAGATTGTCAATTTCATGTCTCTTATTTAGACTACATTAATTTTAATATTATTATTGCAATTGTGATGTTTTTTCTTATTTTGTATTTCACTTATCAATTAATATTTATGCACTTAGAAAGATTTGAAATTTTAGATTATTGATTTTGGAAAGAATACAATTACTCTTGAAAATTGTACAAATGTACAAAAAATCAAAAGAAATGCGCAATGTTTTGCAATGTAAAAAACAGGCACAAAATAAGCCCAACAAGTGAAAAGATGCACAAAAATGTGCCACAAAATTGAAAAAGATGCGCAAAGCGCCACATGTGGTAGTTATTTCTTTCCTTTAATTTTTTAATCTCTTAATTCAAATTGATCTTATGTACATTTATATTACATATTGAAATATGAAATATAAAAATTTTTATATCATCATTCTTACAATAATTTTCTCTATCTTAAATGTCTAAATATACTCATGTTTTAATAAATTCTTTTTAGTTTCTATGTTATATCTCTTCTTAAATTCTATGAATTTTATGATTTGGCTAATGTTTTAATTTTATTTGCATACCTTATGTCAATCACTTTAAAGGTTAAATTTTTAAATGATTTTCATATGTCTGCTTACATTTCTAGTCTTTTTCTTCTTCACTTTTTGATGTTGTCAAAAAGGGGGAGAAATTATTTGTTGTGTCTTGTGTATTCGTATCGTTGTGTGTTTGTTTTTTTTAGTGTATGTGTGTTTATTTTGTTTTGTTTTGTTTTGTATTTTTAAAAATTTTGAAAACAAAAATAATTTTAATGCCTCCTTATTTTCATATGTTCATTAATTCAGGGGGAGTTTAGGAGATTCTTAGAATTTGAAATTATACAAACAATAATTATTTTGCCATCATCAAAAAGGGGGAGATTGTTAGGAAAGTTGCTATTTGCATGTTTTACATTCTTGCAACTTGTATAGTTTTGATGATTCCAAATATTATTATTTTATGTGTTGTTATCTCCTAACATTTTTTGGAAGATTTGTTTTTGCTCTTGTGTGTACTAATATTTCAAGAAAATTGAACTCCAGACTACGAAGACTTCAAATCAAATTCAGCATGAGATACTTTGTGAATTTGAAGCTTGTACTTTTTATTTGAATTAAATTTGAGAGGGAGTGATTGTAATTGAGTGAATAAATTCATACACACACACATAATGGAGATCTTGAAAAAATTTTTGTACTGATCGTACGGGACGAACATTGTTCGTACAGGACGATCAGATCAGTTATCTCCTTATAAGAGCAATGGAACGGACAGGAACTGAATTGGAAAATTTTTCTAAGTCATGATCGTCCAGACGAAATCATTTTCGTCCCAGGACGAGTTGCTCTCTGTAAAAATTTTGTCCAGACGAAGTCCTGTTCATCCAGGACGATGGGAACCGACTATGGCAATTTCTGGCAATGTTCTGCAGTTTTAGGAACCAATTTTTTATATAACTGTTCATACCGGATGAAATTTTTTCGTACAGGACGAACCTATTTCGTCCAGGATGAAATTGGTTCATACAGATGCACAAATGGTTCGTACGGGATAGTTTTTTACACAGTTCGTCCGTACTAACTCAATTTCGTACGGGACGATCTAGTGCGCAGAAAAATATGTTTTTAGCAGTTTTTGGGCAGTTTTTCATGTCTTTTCTATATAAGGAGTCCTAGAAACTATTACAAGTGCCTTTGGAGTTGTTTTCTCTTGAGAGGGATCATTGAGAGTGAGAGTTTGGGAGAGACTGTAAGAGTGAAGAGTGAGAGATCAAGTGAGGGGTTTGTGAGGGATTCACAAGGTTACTTGAAGAAGAAGATCTCTTTGTTTCTTCCCATCTCCTTTGAAGGCTCTCAAGTGAAGTTCAACAACATCGGTCCGGTTCTCTGCCGACACTTGGAGAGTGTAAAAGGACGACAAAGTGTATCTTTGACAGCCATTGTGTCTTCGTTCTTTGGGAGAAAACTAGAAGAGAGAACTTGAAAGGGAGAGAGGAAAGGGTGGAGTTTTGAGAGGGAGAAGATCCTTGGAGGGGATTTCAAGGGAGTGTAGAGGGGATATTCACACGGTTGCTCCGACGAACTTGCACTTCAGTACCATCGGATTCAAGGGTCGTCTTGAGGGAAGTTTTGGCGAGAAGAAGATCTCTTTGGTGTCAAAGAACCCGGCTACTCCGCCGCACCGGGGAAGGTGAAAGTGATTTTGTACAGGCTTCTCCGCCTTGCTGTGGGGGCAAAAGGAGAGTCACTTTGTGGTATTAGTGCAATACTCGGAGGGTGCCTCCGGGGAGTGGACGTAGGTCAAGGTTTGACCGAACCACTATAAATCTGGTGTGTTCTTTCTTATTTTTCTTCCGCATTTAATTTCATTGCAAGTTGTTTACTCTGGTTGAAAAGTTTATTTTTTAAACTTTAAATTTAATTTCTACTTTAACTCTTATAGGAATATGTGAAGCATTTAAAAGTATATAATATAAAATGTGTATAAAAGTTGTGTAATATCATAATGCTTCTAATGCTGTCATTAAAGAGCCTAAGTGCACCAACAAAAATATAAAATGCATGACATTCAGATTGCGTGTAAATAAATAAACAAACATTGTGTGCTCTCCAAGCAAAGCACCCGACAAGTAAATCACACCACCAGCCTAACCTAAGCTAGAATTCATTGTCTTAACAAAGGATATAAGTATGTGAAGTAGGCTATGTGATTTTTGTATGTCCTATATGAGTTTAGTGTTTAAGTTGCATGCATTTAGAATGTTTGTTCATTAAGATCAAAAAGGGATTTTTGTTAAAAATTAACTTGTATGCTTTTGGGATTTGTTATTAATGTTTTAAATGATTAAAGTTGTTTATTTAATTATAAAGAACATGTAAATTAATTATCCAAGTGTAACGGCTACTAATGTACAAAGCGTATGACTTACAAATGAAATGTAATAATCCCCTATATAGGATAGATGAATACATAAAGCCTTCACATATTTATTAATAATTTATTAAGGGATAGAGAAGGGACCCTTCAATCCAATACATATTCCCTCCAAGTGGAGTCAAGCATGATGTATAGGGTCAAAGATTTATTAGTGCTTAATTAAGGGTTATAAATGCAATACACTATATCTTCCACAAGTGGAGGCTACCATAATGTACGACACCCTTAATTTTCTATTAAAGTTAAAATATGTGAATGCCTTCATAAATGAGCCATGCATCACAAAAGGTGATTATAGGGTGATTTAATATATATTACAAAGTTTGAATTTAATGTTATAATGCCCTCCAAATGTAATCAAGCATTAAGCATAAAATTCTTAATATTTAATTAATATTAATTATCAAATTATTTTATTAAAAAATTAATCAAATAAATTATCAAATTATTTTCTTTTCATGTTTTATATTTTTGTTGAATTTTTTCTAGTTTTTAAATTATTTGGATTTTTAATTAAATTATTTAAAATTTTAATTAATTTAACTAATTATTTATGAATTATAATTAAATTTTATTTGAATTTCAAATGATGAATTTTTAAATTATATTTAATTATTTATGTATTTTTTAATAATATTTATTTAATTATATTGGAAATTAATTATTATTAAATTTAATTAACAATCTCTAATTTTTATTTTATTTTATTTAAATTTATTTTATATATTTAATTTCTTTTTTTTATTTTTAATAAATTTATTTTATTAAATATTAATTAAACTTTAATCAAATTTGGATGTGGATTTTATTTTCAATGATGTTAGCTTTGATTTAGAGTTGATTAAAGGCTATTTGATATTTTTGTGAATTTTATTTGGTTTATGTGAATTATTGGGATAATTAACCCTTAATGAATGGTTAAATGTTATTAATGATTATTTGAAGATTGATTAGTGTCAAATCAAAGTAAGTTTACTCCCTAGGGTGTATGATGACTTAAATTTTGCTAGGATTGAGTTTCAACCCTATTGAATGTATGTGAGGATTCCTAGAAAATTTATATATATTTTTAGATATGTCCTTAATTTTTTTTTTTTTCCTTAGATGTCACTAATATTTGAATGGTTCAACAATCCATGTCTTTAACCCTTGTGTATACATAATCAAATCACAACAAAATACTTCTCTAAATCTAAGGAATTAAACATATACACATTGCATTATAATTGTAAGTGAGATAAAAATAATAAACTTCCAAATATTTAGGTCAAATAACAACCTAAGCATTTGGAAATCTAACTATAGAACAGTCACACATGAAATTAACATCAAGAAGAGTATGATTTATCAAGGATATGTCATAGTCTAATCTAGCCAAGCTTGAACTCAATTTATTCAGTGTATAAAGAGAAATTAATGGATGTTTGAGAATAATCATAATGTAATTAATTTTTATATAATCAATAATTTTAATTGATTTTATTATTCCTTGTTAAAACTCTATTTCATGATACAATAGAGCACTTGAATGTATGAAATCGATTTAAATCTCATTCATAGTGAATTTTTAAAAGTATGGATAAAAACATGACCCATTGATTTGTAAATTTATTTATGATTAAAATTAAACTTGAATAGGGTTGAAAATAATCCAAATAGGTAGGAAATATGTTCAAAATCATCCCCTCCAAATTTCAAATATATATATATATATATATATATATATATATATATATATATATATATATATATATATATATATCTAATGAATAATTAATGAAAGAAAACAATAAAGAATAAAATTGATGTTTATCATTATGCACTTATTAATTTTATCTAGAATTAATTTCAAATGAAAGAAGAGATTATTATGAACCTATAGACACCAAAATAAAAAAAATTGGCATACAAATAAAATTACTTTGATTTTTTTAAGTTTATTGCATTTTGTTTAATTATTTAAAGTGATTTATTACATAATTAACTAACAACTAATCATTGGCAATGATTACGCTATGGTGTGATAATTACCAATGATTAAAAGGTAGTGGCACCTCTTTTTATACATGCATTTTTCATTTAATCTAGTTAACAAACCACCATGGCCATTCGATCACACGTGGTTTGGATTGAACGGCCAGCATGCCGTTGGATGGAAGACTGAGTGGTAAGGTGTCATGCGTGCTTCGAATGTGGGACATGACAGTATGATCTGAACCGTTGATATTGGAATCAATGGATCAAATTTTATATAACTGATAGATATGCAGTTTTAAAACCTAGGATGAAGAACCCTTATAACTCCCAAAATAATAGATGAGATCTCATGAAATTATAAACAGATCTAGGAATAAATAAATAATGGGGAATGAAACTTTTGATATGAAATGCAATTTATAAAAAGTTATTTAAATTCAAAGTTCCTAAACTATGGTTTAGGATTTACCATGATTCAATGGATATATGTCAGCAACCCAACTTAGGCTCATTCTGCTATATAAAACATCTAGCATAAGTCACTTGAAGAAATTGAGGGGTTAAATGGGCTTGGAAAGCTACAAGTCTTGAATAAACTTTTAAGGGTGAGTGGCCAAAATACTGTCACCGACAGCCTTTAACTGATTGTCTTATACTAGAGGAATACAAAGGAGGTCTGTGAGAGCAAAAATGAAAAGAGATTTGGGGATTGGAGGCTAAGGGTAGTGAGAGTATGTAATGTTTGATTTTTTTTTTCTGATGTTTTGGCCATATTCAAACCTTGAGGTTTGCTTGGACGGCTGTGATCTATTAGGTAAGTGCTCTTGATGTTTGATAGCTATCCCAGTTTGTTAGGCAATAGAAGAGACAGCAAGAGTAGGTAGGAAGTGGCCTAGGGTTATTTTTAAGTAGAGGGGACCACTAGGGAAATTTAAGGCTAGACTTGGGCTTGCTTTGGGTTAGGCTGTAATGTAAGAATTTTATGAAATGGTTTGATTTATTTGAATAAATTGGGATAGAGGAAAAATTAATGGACTAAATGGGTTGACCACATTAGTTTATTTGAGATTTTGTTGACTGAATTGACCAATTAACTATTTATGTTGAGTAGGATAGACCTAGGTAGAGGTGAGAATGTTGAGTGAATGGATTTGGGTAGACTTAAAGCAATGAAATGTATGTTTGAATGGTGTTGATCAAATATGAGAATTTGAGCTTTGACTTGACTATTTGATTAGTCAATAGGTCAAAGGTGTTGAGGTGGGGTAAAGGTGATGCCTAGGTACTCTTTGGGTCAAACATGAATGGGTTAAAAGAGTGAGGTTTATGTATGAGTAAATGAATCAAGCTGTAGCTAGTTAGTTTTGACCGTGACCGTGCATGAATGTTTGACCAAGTCAACCCCACCATGGTTTGACACATGGCAAGGTTGGAAATGTGTAGACCATGCCATAAAATGTTTATGAAGGACTGAGAGGTTTGGTTATAGTGTATATAATGGATTGATCAAGTTTGACTTAGTTTGACCAAACTTAGGTTTAGTTAACTAGGTCAATTATTGACTAGGTCATGATGACCAATCAAATCAAATCCACTAGGAGTTATGTACAAAATAGTTTGATGTAGATCAGAGTTAATTTGGAGCTTAATTGGTGGTAGTTGGCTTGTTGATCAAATGGACTAGCTTAAGTTAACCCAAATGAGTCAACTTGGTCAATCACTAGTCAATGGAGTCAATGATGCATGACTTTCCATATGGGGCTCCTAGTAAAGTAACTTGGATCATGTTTGAGTTTAGGGACATTAGTACATTATGCAGGGAAATGTATTCGGTCAATTAACTGTAGGACAAATCTGGTCGTAAATCAGGTGATTATAGATTGTAGAGGTAATGATTTATCAGTGTGAATGGGTATCTAGGGCAATTTGAGACTGATTGAGTGTATGGTTGTTTGATTGATTGCTTGAAGATTAAAGGTATGTTGGTTGATTGTAGGTTGACTTAGTACTAAAAGTATAGGTAAAATGATTGATGATTATTAGAGTCCATAAATGCTAATAGCTCAGAGAAATTAAACATCCAAAATGATTACTAATCAAGTGATTAAAAAATCACTTATTGGTACTTTGATGATTGCAGATTGACTAATTGATTGTAGGGTTGATTATAGAGTTGATTACTGAGTATGTGGTTATAGTAATTGTTGATTGATGATTGATTGGATAGGATTTATAGACTGGATGGTGGTAGATCATATGATTGTAGGTTGGATGATTGATAGTTGGACGGTTGTCAGCCATCAGATTGACAATCAAGAGTCTGGATTGTTTAGAATGATAGCCTCATATAAAAATGAGGTCAACAATTAGTGCAAAGGTAAATGAATAGCTGAGCTTTAGGTGGATCCTTCAGTTCTCAATCTATTTCATTCTAATGCCTCCCTAAACAAAATCATTGTAGATAATGGTTGGATTTTACCTGTTGTTTTTTATAGTAATATTTGTGAGGTGGTTATTATTATTCCAATTCTTGGCTCTTCTTCTAGGTGACTGATTTGGACTAGTTCTAGTTTTTTGTTTTCATTTGGTTGGTTTTGCGTGGGGGCTTAAAAATAGTAGACAATTTAGCAAAGAAAAATCTTCTTGTTGACAGTACTTGCCCTCTTTGTTCAAATTCCCTGAATGCACTTCACACCTTTTTTAGTGTGACTACTCCATTTTATCACATCTTCTTTGGAATTTAACTATTATTTTTTATGTGAGGTGATTACTACTATTCCCTTTCTTGACTCCTCATCTAGGTGACTGATTTAGACTATTTTTGTTAGTGACTCTTGTAGATCATATCATATAAATTTTTTGAAGGAAGAGGCTTGATGTTGTTAGCATAATTTTTTTTAGCACAAAAAGGATGCATTATGGTTCTTTGTTTCATTTGGTTTGTTTTGCACGGGGGCTTAAAAATAGTAGATGTTTTAGCAAAGATAAATCTTATGGTTGATAATAGATTCCATCTTTGTTCAAATTACCTGAATGTACTTCACACCTTCTTTTTGAGTGTGACTACTCCTCCATTCTATCCCCTTATCCCTGAGCTTAAAAATTTCCTGGTCAGACCAAATATACTTCAAGTTTTTTATGCCTTTAGTGGCTTAAGGAACCCTTATATAGAGGTTAAAAACCTTTATTTTCTAATTGCTTATTCCTCTATTTATTAAATTTGGTAGGAATATAATGATAAGAAATTTGGTGGTTCCTTTGGTAGTGCTTCTACCATTGTTTTGAAAATAAAAAAGGCTATCAAGGTTAAAGTACCCAAATAGAAGAAGTGCCTCTATCTTAGACATTTGGTTAAAATGTAATGTTATATGAGATTTATGTTTTATATCTAGGTTGTTGTTTTGGTTCAAGCTGCATTGATCTCATTATTTTGATGGTTGATATTAATTGCTAGATATTTCTCTTAAGGGACCTTTGCTTTTGGAGTTGAGTCTCTCGTTTTACTATTTGGTGGCCTTGCTCATCTATGCTATAATTTCTTTGTGGATCCTATAGGTATTTATGGTGGTTATTGTTATTGCAGTACTATCATTTTGATTCTCTATGGCTTTTTGGATTCTATTCTATGATGATTTTTGTGCCTTCCTCCTTAGTCTAGTGGAATTCATTTTAGCCATGGATGATAATGATAGTCCTTCAATTCCAGAATTTTTTTCTTAGAAGGTCTATAAGACAACCAGGGGGTCCTTTGGCTTACAAGATGTTGAAATTTACTTATTGAACTACACTGAAATCTACTTATTGAACTTATCTGAGTTCTATCTTGGGGGCTGCTCATATTGGTTTTATTTTGGTTATTTTTTCTATTTTTGTTGTTATAGGTTGTTCTTATAGGCTGGTCAATTTTGTATACACTATCTTTTGATAGTTGATTTTGTTCATCTCTTGTTGAGCATGACCATTTTTATGGCTACTCATCCAGAAACACGTCTATTTCCTTACTCCTTTGTAATTCTTGCACATGTAGTATCATTTTTGTTTTTGGGAAAATTTTGGGCTTAGCCCGTATATTGAAAAAAAAAAATAATACAAGTGAGTAAGAAAAAAATAGCCCCACAAAAAACAAGCTAGCTCTTCAGAGCCCAAAATAAAACCTGCTAAAAAATGAGACGACTAGTAAAACTCAAAAAGCACATAATGAAGAGACTAAAAGCACAAAAAATATAGCTCCCTAAGCCGTCAAAAGCCTAGACTCATCAAACAAAACCAGCAAATCAAAGTTCCAACCCCTGGTTGCCAGAAGACCGTCCAAGGGGCACCTGAAATAGGAGCCACAACATTGTCCAAGGTAAGGCATAAACACCAACAGGCAATCAGGAGAAAAAGGCACATAACCGAGTAGGAAAACCATCATTATACATGCAGCAGAAGGAATGGATTGAAGTTAATCCCAGAATAAAGCATATCCAATGATTTGAAAGAATGCTTCCACTTGAGAACTTTCTCAAAAGCAAATTTCTTGATACTTGGAGAAATGGTAGAGCATCTATGCATTTTGTTTTCAAATCTCCCATCATTTCTCTCTATCCAAATATAGTAGACAGAGCAGCACAAGATCAATAGATAAAGGTTTTTAACCGATTGTTGCACATTTACATCTCTACCAATCCATTCAAAAAGGTGCATAATAGTGGATTTTAGAAGGAGATCCTTAGTACCAGACATAAGATCAAATAAAATGGAGAAAGAGTAAGTGCATTCAAAAAATAAGTGAGAAGCACTTTCAGTATATGCATTGCACATACTGCAAGTAAGCGAAACATGGAAATTACATTTTTGCAAATCTACTACTGTTTTCAAGCCCCCAACTATAATAAGCCATGCATAAATAGAGCAACACAGAACATGCTTGGGATGCCAAATCATCCTATCCCAAGGGTTATGTGGCAAATGTTTATAAAACTCATTAACATAATCTCCAAATTTACTATTAGTCATGTTGTTCCAAAGTAAGCAAGAGGCAGAGTTGTCTAGAATTAGGATATTACTAATAACATTATGGAAAGACACAGGTAAGGAGTCGGTTAAGTGCCAATTAAGTCCCAAAATGAAATCCCTCAAGATCTAGTATATCTGAATTAGAAGTATTCAACAAAAGATGCCCCTCAAAGAATTTTGCTAAAGTAGCACTATGGAACCAGTGATCCCAGTGCAAGGAAATGGGTGCATATGGAGTGATTCTAAATTGAAAGCGAGACTTAGTAGCAACATCAATATTATAAACATATTTCCAAAAATTAGATGCATAAGACAGAGGAGGGCGCCATGGAGAGTTGTATCTGCAAGTAAGCCATGTAGATAAAGGAGAAAGATTATACATTCTATAAATCACAGAACAATTGAAAGCATATTGTAGGGTGGACAACGATAAGAGACCCAACCCCCCTTGTGCTTGGGCTTGCAAATAGTATCTCAGGAAACCATATGAATTTTCTTGTTACTTAGAAATTCTCCAGAAAAATAGATACCTGGAGGAGGTTTTCTTGAAAATTTAAATAACTGTTTTAGGCAAAATTGAACTACGAATCCAATATGCAATGGAGTTCAGTATGGTGAGGTTCAAGAATTGCAATCCACAAGCAATGGAGAGAAGGATGGCTTTCCAACCCGATAAATTTTTGGTATTGCTTTCCATGAAAGGCAAGAAGTCAGTAACTTTAAGACTTTTGACTGAGAGAGGGATCACCAAATAAGTAATCATAGGGCTAGTGTTATGTATAGAAAGAGCATGAAAAATAACTTCCTGATTACTCAGATTCTTAGGGAGCATGACAAAACTTTTGTCAAAATTAACATGGAGCCCCAAGGAATTGGCAAAAGAATTGAGGATGTTAGACAATTTGTAACTATTTTCTAAGCTTGCTTCTCCAAAAGCTAGTACATCATCAACATAGAGAAGTTGGGTAAGAGTGAATCCTTCAATTGTAATCCCTTTGAAACCTCCTTCACCTAAAAGGTTGGAGAAAGTATCCATGACCAAACAAAAAAGGTATGCGCTAAGAGGACAACCTTGCCTTAAGCCAGCAGAAGAAGAAAAATATCCCTCGAGGGCATCATTAAGAATAATAGAAAAGTTCACATCTAATATGCAGGCTTTTATCCAGCTAACAAGAGTATTGGGAAATCCTTTTCGTATAATCAAAAATTATCTAAAGACAGTATCAAAAGCTTTACGAATGACTAATTTGGCACAGAAGTACTTAATACCTCCCCTTTTACGAGCAAGAGTAAGAATTTTGTTAGCAAGCAAAATATTGTCTGTAGACACCCTAGATTTGACAAAGCCTGCTTGATTATCCCTGACAATCAAAGGCGTGATAGGCTTAATCCTGCTAGAAATATTCTTAGCAATAATTTTTTATAAGGCATTACATAAACCTATCATCCTAAAGTCAGAAATAGAAGCAACATTCTTGTTCTTAGGGATGAGAGGAAGAGTCGTAGCTTTGACACCATTCGGAATATAACCTTTATAGAAAAAGGATCTCACAGCCTTACACATCATTGGGCCTATAATGTGCCACCCCAATTTATAAAAATGATAATTGTATCCATCCGGTCCAGGAGTAGAGGTCGATGGATCCAAGAAAATAACTTTTTTAATCTCATCATCAGAAACATATTGAGTTAGGGGGTAAAATAGTGATCAGGGGAAGTAAAACCAATAGAGAATATAGCCACATCCATGTTGGAGGGGGGAGTGGAATTGTATAATGCTCGGAAATGTTGAATAATGGAGGAGATCACATCAAATCTAGTAGAGTTGGGATTAGTAGAAAAAAAATTACAGCCGCCTTGTCGCTACCATTTCTGCTACAGATTTTGGCATAAAGAAATTTCAGATCATCCTCTCCATGCTTTAGCCATTTGACTTTTGCTCTTTGGATGATCCAAGAAGCAAGCATGTTAGAGAACTCAGAAATTCTGTAATTGATCTCATTAAGAGAGGCTTTTAGTAGGAGGTTATTCAAATCAATGTGTACCTTCCCCAAACATTCCAGTTGTTGCTTATGAAGACCATCAAGGTGGATATTGATACAAGAAGAATATGCCCAAACCTCTTGCTTAATGTCACCTTTTAGCTATCTAAGGATGTGGCTTATGTGAGATAAATGGTTTCCAATATAAGGCTTAGAGAAAACTTCTAACAATAAAGCCCAATACATATCAATATTGGTTCAAAATTTTTTAAAAAGGAATATGTGATGGTAGTGAAAAGAGACTCCAGAATGCAAGATAATGAAACAATGATCTGAGGAGGACGGACTTTAAAAAGAGCAGAATGAGCTAGGGAAGGAACTCATCCATGCATCATTTACAAGAGCCCTGTCTAATCTAATGTGAATCGGATTGTCAGAGCGTCGGTTGTACCAAGTATAAGTGCAACCAACCGAATGTAGATCCACTAAGCTATTATCAAAAATCTTAGAATTAAACTCCACTAAGCAACTTTGGGTGAGAACCAAACCTCCCAATTTTTTAGATGCAAAATGATACTAGTTTAAATCTCCCATGAGAATCCAAGAGGTATCATGAGAAGGAGCAATCTGTCAATTGTGAGACCAAAGATCTTTTCGCTCAGCTCTGCTGTTAGAGGCATAAATAATAGTAAGTTGGAATGGAGGGAGGCATCCAATAGTGACAAAATTGGATATAAGCTAAGGAGAGAAGTGAGCAAGGAGAAATTTCACCTTACAAGCATTTCGTTTAACCCATATACGCTCAGAGGAAGAGTTGTCAAAAATTATTGCAATTGTGCTCATTGGGGAATACATAATGTGAAATGTCAACAAAGGGGTCCTAGAGAGAAGGATAATGAATCCTAGTCTCCAAAATGCATAACATATATAATTTAAAGGACTCAAATAAACATTTGCAACACAAGACTTAATTAGGATGACTAAACCAACTAATGTTCCACGCTATAATGGACAGTAAAAAAAATCAAGTAATACAGAGAGGACAGTGCTTCTTAGCTTGCTTCCCCCCAACGTCACCCTAGCAGACTTTTAAGGGATAACAAAATTAGATGATTGTTGAAACATTTCCTCAGGTTTATGATTTTTGGCGGCCAAATCAGTACAGATCAAGGGGTCTGGCTGATTATTTATCTCATGCTAATGTTGAAGAGCATCAAATTTATTAGGAGAAAGGACTTCTAGAGGTGAGGACATATTTTGGTTATGCAAGATGCTGGTTGAAGAGGAATTCTCCACTGTGGGGGAATTAAGGCTTGGAATATTGGTAAGACCAATCACAGAAGCGATAGTCACAACTTGGGCAAGGTGGGTGTAGTTTCTTGTTGATTGTCTCTTGGAAAGGGTTGTGGTTATTTATAGTATGTCTGGTATAGACTTCAGAAGGTTCACGATTTCTAGGCTTTCTACTAAAGCTCCTGCCTCTACGGAGTTGATCCTTAGGAACCGCAGTGGAGGGGTTGCCTATTTCTTGAGTTAAGGATTCAAGTTTAGATGGGCATGAGGAAGAATAGTGAACTAAAGACTTATAGTGCTCACATGGGTTAGGTCTCCATTCATACAACATCTTCAATCGGATAACATCCCCATCTAGGGAAACTGAAATCTCTTCTAGGTATGTGGCCTTGCAGTCAACTAGTACACATCCCCTGGCAATGGTTAGTCAGGTCTTTTGAGCTACAAGGGAATCAACAACAAGGGAACCCCGACCTTGCTAACAATTCTGGAAATGCCCTCCAAATTCCAACAAGCCATATGAAGATCGTGTATTTTTATTAAATAGGAACGAAGGAGAAGTTTTCCCTCTTTGGCTTGATTTTAGGAAGCCATTTTTGAAGAACAAATGGCTTACCCAATAGGAACAAGACACCTATAGACCACGCCATGTCAAAGTCTTCCGAACAAGAGAACCGCAACAAAAAAGGCCTTCACTGAGGGATAGGAGTTGGAGAGAACCTTTAAGAGACCATGTTTTTCTTGATGGCGCCTAACAACTCTTCATAGAAAGGCCTTCGGCCTATGGAGTACCCAACCAAGCATAGACTCCAATCTTCTGCGCCTTTGGACGAATTTTCACCGGAAAAAGGGATGATTTTCGGTTCGGAGGGGTAGTGGGAAAGGTGAAGGGCTTTAGAGGAAGGATCTTCAGAAGCAAATACAAAGTTCCAATTGCATTAAGGAGCAGGAAACACTCCACTAGCTGGAGACATGAGAGGTGGAAAATTGGAAGGGAGGAGTGAGGATTCCATCTGGGGGATGAGGGGAGAGGTCCTCCGGCAGAGCTGAAGGGCAGAAGGATGGTGGGGGTAGATTAGCGAGAGGAAGATGAAAAAATTCTAGCAGAGCGAGCATCCAACTATGATATATATTTTATTATGTAGTTTCATTTTTTATTAATGAACTGGGCTAAGCCCCTAATTTTCCCAAAAAAAAAAAAATCCATAACCTCTGCTATATGAAGAAAGACATGAAAATTGTGATATCTAGAAAAGTTTAAAGCCAATGGAAAAATTAAAAAAAGGAACTCACCGTTCTAAAAGTTTATACCTTTCTAAACTTGGCATGATTAACATGTCTTATGCACATAGCTCACCTTAGCCTGTTGGTTAGAAGCTTATGCTTCCAACTAAGAGGCATTGGGTTCAAGTCTGTGTATGTGTTGTGTGGGTGAATTTGCCTTAAATGGCCTAAATGTCCAAAAAAAAAAAACATTTCTTATGCCATGTGGACTGTTCCCATAAAAATTTACCCTAGTTGGTCAATCGAGTGTTTTATTTTCCTTGAAATAGGAAAAAAAAAATATTTATAAAAAGTTTATCTAGGTTGGCAGATACAAGGTAGTGGTGTAAATGAGTCGAATATCTGCCTAATCGAACTAAGCTTGTTTAGTTCTTATTGAGCTCGAACTCGAGCTCGACTCGAGCTCGACTCGAGCTTATTTACTAAGCTCGAGCTCGACTCATTAAAAAAATCTATAGGGTATAGCTCGCCTTGATTGCTTGACCTTATTTTGGAAAGCTCGAGTTTAATTCGATTGCTGAGCTAGATTTCTTAGTTTTAAATTAAAATTTTTTATTCTTTATAAGATTGCTTCTAATATAGAATTAGTTTAAAATATGAAAATATATTATTTAATTTAAATATATTTTAAGTTAATTGAGCAGCTCAATGTGATTTCGAGTCAAGCCAGGCTGCGCTTGAGCTCTATTAATATACGAGTTCAAGTATAGGTTCAAGCTCGAACTCATGGCATGATAAACTCGACTCATTAGCTCGTTAACGAGTTGAGTGCGAGCCGACTCGGCTCATTTACACCGCTAATAGAAGGTGATCAGTTCAATGCCAAAAAAACTGAAAGATTAACTTATCCTCGATAAACTCATTCAAGCTTCAGAATCTGACACTGAACGGATACAGTAATGTGTAAATATAGCTTGGGTATTTAAAGAGAGAGATGACTTTAGTTTTCTTTATCAATTAATTGAAGTAAGAAAGAACCAAAAGTTTCTAAACTTTATCTAATAAGTTATCTCCCCGAGTACCATCTTGAATCCCACTGATCTATCAAATTAAGCCATATCGTTTTTCAATTTGTTCAGGATAAATAAAGGCAACAAGAACTTTAATGCTTTCAGACACCCCCATTAGTTCTTCTATACAGTCTTTTTCGATAATTTGCAAGTCCTTTACAATGTAGAAAACAGAAGAGGTCGATTACTAGTGAAATTGCTAGGAAGTTCATTTCTTCCATTCCTTCCAAGTTTTATTTGCCAAATTGATCGCCACAAAAGCTTTCAAAAGCCACCTGTTTGCTATCTGCCAGCGAGTTGGAAAATACAATAATCACTTATTGGCTAGCATATTTCACGTTATTAGATCCATGATCATAAGCTTCATTTCCTGCTTGCCATTAATGCTTTTTGGTATTGTTTTTAATATTTGAAGGGAGAAATGGCCTTTAATCACTATTGATTGATGCAGTTGCCATAAAAAATTTAGTATCATGTGGCTTTTAAAACAACAAGATGACAAATTAAGAAGGTTGGCCTATGGAAGCAAGTAGACTTTTGATGAATCCTGTGATTCTTTTTTGTTGGCTTTGATAATTTCTCCATAGCAAGTATGTCATTTCTAATATTATATTTTGATTCACTCAAATTTGGAAGGTAATGATTTAATTGATTTGTTGGTGGCTTGTTTTAGCGTGTTTTGGTGCATTTTTCGGGGTATTTTTGAGTTCTTTTGATAATTGTATGTTCACAAGTGGGCTCTGGGTGATGATTAATTGCTCAACCCTATTGGGTAACACTGTCAAGCAAATTATATTTTTGATGGATATTACACACAAATATGCAACTCACCTTCATCTATTGATTGAGAGTTTTGACTATCAACTAAGAGGTCTTAGGTTCGAAGATTAGATGTATGAGTTTAATTTTAATTAGCTAAAAAAAAATATTACACATGATAACTTAGTTGTTGAAAAAGCATTTGCTTTTTGAACCCATTCAACCAATCTTTTATTTCCCAATTTTGATGTTGGTTTTATGAATGGTACAACTCACCCTATTATACTTTTTGCTTCTTCTTTGGCACAATGCAATCCCTTTTGCTATTTATATATATTTGACCTACAAATCTCACCACTCCAAGAAAAACAAAAACTTATGCATAATGTGCTATTCCCATGAAAATTTATCCTATTTTGCATATCCAATCTTTTTTTTTTAAAGAAAAGGCAAGAAACCATCTTAATAAAACATATTATATATTATAAAAGAAACAATTTGATTAGACCAAGAGATAAAATTGAAATGCAGACACATTTAGAATTTTTTTGTGACAAATTTCTTTTTATTTTTTTAAAGTAATTTTTAAGTACAAAAATTTCTTCAATTAAAAATTTTTGTACTAAAAAAATTGTTTCAGAAAACAGTAAAAAAATATATATATATCCCTAACGAAGTCTTAATGAAGTTCACAGAAAAGTATACTATTTCAGTTATTACTTATTATACAACCAATTGGAGCATCCATGAAATGTGCTATTTTTATTTTAGAAAAAGATAGAGACCATCTTAATACAAGAAATTACCAAATTACAATAGATATTAAATTAATTAGTTGATTGAATCTCCCTGCAACCAAATGTGGTTACTCCAAGAATCGAGCATGCTAACCTCATACCCTCAAAGTGATTCAGAGAATAAGAGATTTCCTATATGGTCGTTAAACAATCAGTTGAAGCATTCTCTTCATGAAAGTTATGTGACACTTACACGACATCCAATTGATCAATCATGATAACTAAATGCCCAATAAAATGATATTTGACTACACTAACTATCTAATATAGTACAAACTCCAACTAAATGACTATGCTAATCTTAAATAATAAATATAATTTCAGCTTGAAAAGAACTGCTGAAGCAACCCTAAAAATTAACCTTCAGAACCCAACAAAAATGGGATTCAAGGTGGATTTAAGAATAAAATGATTAGGAGAATCAGGGATTTGATCACTCGAGGAACACTAGTGAGCAGGAAACTGATTGTTTTAAGTCAAACAAAAAATACCAAATAAAATGGACCTGTTCATTAAGTAGATCTGCTTCAAGTGTCAACTTTATCTGATAAATGTTGACTTAGAATGCTCATTAACTAACAACCAATCAAGAAATGAATTCGACACTCCAAATAATTGGAAATGAATTTAATTCTCTAAATAAATAACAGGACTCAAATACATTGGAAGGAAACTTTTACACTTGTGATGAACAATTAAAGTATGTAAAGGGAATCACAGTGTCTAAAGGTAAAAATAAACTGAATTAAGGACAACTCCTTAAAGAAATGAAACAACTCAAGGACTTACAGAAATTTTAGTATTTCTTTGTATTGATTTTCGTTAATCAAACGCAAGTCACCACCACTGATGAACAAGAACCCCACTCTCTCGTAGAGAAGAGAACAAGTGGATGCACTGCCCGTAAGTGTTCTGATATTTAGGAGACCTCTTACCAGGACAGCACCTCTGCCACCGATTATAGTGGCACTCTAGGAAGAGCTCATCAAGCAAACAGATTGCGCCAGTCTCAAATAGCCTAGGTACCAGATCAAATTCTGTCCCCTCTATATCCATCTTCACCACCACAAAGTCCTTCTCGGTCACTGTGTTCTTCAGCCACTCAGCAAAATCAAAACCTTGAATCATATGCAAATTGCCAGGGGAGAGGTCCTTGGAAGAAGCTCCTGCAGCTCGGATTCTACCCATTCCACTGCCTTTCTCATCACTCTTCGGGTCCTGATTATGGTTTACCTCAAAAGAAATGGACTCATTGCGAACCCAAGCTGCAAATGGTAGCAAGTTAATCCCTTTCTTGGATGCATACTCTCCATGGAAAGCACGATCAGCCTCAATTGCATAAATCTCGAAGGTCTTGTTTTGCTTAGGGTACTGCTTCTTGAACCAGCTACCAATGCTGGAACCATAGCTTCGGGCACCAACATCTATGTAAACATATCTCTGCTTGAAGCTCATGTCCACTATCGATGGAAGATACTTGATGTTCTTGATGTTCTTCTTCAGTGTGATCCATGGCTTCTGTGGCTCCTCTTCAATCAGAGGTTCCGCCGAACGCAGCAATTGCAGTTTATGCTCAGGCATAGAGCATTTATTAACCAAATTGCCACCAATGGAAGGATCGACATCATCATCGGTTTCCATCCCATTGTGGCTAATAATTTGAATAACCTCTTCCTTCTGAAAAACAATCTCGCGAAGTGATTTTGAAGAATCGGGACTCTTGATCTCCCGGGACCGAACCATCTTGCAGCAAGCAAACAGAATTTCGAGGGAATGAAGGCTGTATAAGTCACCGCCAGACGCGGTGAGAAGCACCAGAATCCCTTTGGGTTTCAGCACCCGCGCTATTTCCCCGGCGAGATCAGCCGGTCGGCGGATCTGATCAAGGATACGACCGACAAAGACAAAGTTGAATGTATTGTCTCCGAATGGCTGGTGGAGAATGTCTCCTGCGACGACCAGCGGCGGAGACTTCTTCTTGGAAATCCCGACGGCATCAGCAACACCAATCTCCTTCAAGGCGAGCACCTCGTGACCCGAAGCGGCCTCCACGCAGAGGGATTTCGAGGTTGGGGAGAGGAAACCCTCAACAATGAGATCCTGGAAAACGGAGGAGTAGAATTCCACCGCTTTGCGCCACTCCCTGCTCGTCCATAGGTGGCGGAGCTCAGGGCTGATCGTTGATCCGTCGGACACACGAACGAAAGCGGCGCCCCCAGACACACCACCGGGAAGACTGAAGAACTCTGTGGAGGAAGAGGAGAAGCAGAAATCGCCGGACGCGCAGGAACCGCCACGAACGGTTACCACATAGACAAATCGAAAGAGAAGGATAAAGACTCCCAAAAGCAAGAGGCGAGAAATGAAGCCCCGCGCGAAACTTGGTTTCGCCGCCGGCTCCATGCCTGCAGGAGGCCCGACTACCTAAATCCTAATAAATCGGATCTCTATTTACGAAAGAATCAGTCAAAAATTGCGAAATGGGAAAGAATTTTGACAAAAAAGAAATCGAAACAATAAATAACCAAGAAAAGAATGCGACGTAAGCGGCGATGAAAACCCTAGCGTGAGCAGAAGCGGGCGGACGTATGGTTGGCTCCGAGGAGTGGGCGAGCAGATGGCAAGGATGAGAAATTTAGAGGATTGAGATGTACAAAACGGTAATCCATCCGTAACCCTTCGTTCCCGCCTCGATCGCAGCCGGATCGGAATTTCTAACCGCTACTTTCTCGCATCTGAACCCACTTTCCCGACTTTGTCGACTCCGGTGGAAGGCCTGAAATTATGCGAGAAAAGAAGGGAACCGAGTTTCCACGCCGTTCTCCTTTTAAAAGGGCTTAAAAGTGATTTGCCGTTGATTTGTGCTTTAATGATGAGACCTGCCACTTTCGCAACAAAAAATCGGCCACCGGCTCGGTGACTCGGGCCCACACTACGCGTTACGCGTTGAAGAGATAACGATGGTGTGGACTGTGGATCACTCGTATAATTTGCCATATCCAAACCACAACGATTAAAAAAGGTAGGCCTATTTGGGAAAAAAAACATTTATCGAAGGATATTCATATTCTTATGTAATTTGAATTTAAAATTTTTTTAAATTATTTTAAAATTAACATTATATTTATTACAAAATTTATATTACATTCCTTTAAATATAAATTTACAATTTTTCATGCCCATCTTAATCTACAATTATATCAAGACATCCTAAGATATTAATTTTCACTAAATATGACTCTTAAAAAATGTTTTTTGTTGATTTTTTATGATGTTTAGTTATGCTTATTATACCAAAAAAATAAATTTATATATATATATATATATATATATATATATATATATATATATATATATATATATATATATATATATATTACGTGCTAAAAAATTATGATAATTGAGTGAATTGTAGTTCTAATTTTGTAGGAAAATTCAACTTACATAGATATAAAATAGAAAAATATATGAGACAAAAGAATTTGTGTGAAAAATAAATAAATAAATAAATCATAGTAACTAGCCCAACTGAAATAATATACTATATGCTTGAAGTTATAAAATTATATTCTTTTTCATAATTGGAGAAGATGAGATTATAAGATTATGAGCACTTATTTTGTCCCTTGTAGTTGTAGTTGAGATCATTGGAGAAATTGTGAAGTGATAACGATGACAATTGGATGATGCCAATATGACAATAATGATCGGTCGATAATAGTTAGGTAAAAGTAGTCAAGCAAAAACAATCTAATAACAATGGTCGATTGTTAATGAATCGATGATAATGGTCAGACGGTTGTGATCAAATAGTAATGATCAAACTATGATAGTCAGGTGAAGACAATTGGAAGTTGGTGGAAGCTAGTGGGCATCATTAACATTGAATGTTGTGCATAACTCTAGAGTTTTCCAAATCTCCATACACTCTATAGGCACAAGTCTAGATTAGCTCAAAGCTCATGCCTCTTTTTATGTGCAGAATGAGAGTCTATTTATAATATTCTATGAGTGGCAATTTGATAAATATAATCAAAATTTCATAACAGTCTATCAGATGACTAATATTGAAGCTCTTGATCATAAATTATTTATTCAGTATTTAAGTTCATGGATCATATCAACATTGCTTCTTATAAGTGTGTTGATATAGGAATTTGAATGTTAATTAATTTAACTTACGAAGGTTACAATATAAATAATGCATCGAAATTTGGCTGAATAAATAAATTTTTTAGAGATGTATCATTTATCTTATTAATTTTAGACATTAAAATTTATGTTATATTATATTAGAGAGAGAGAGAGTCTACTAAGAAAATTATGTTTCAAATAGAATATTTTAGAAAAAAACTACGAGCGTCAATTATCCTTCGGATGCCAGAATTTACACTTATTGCATCCTGGAGTATTCGCGGAGGTAGAGAAATATATAGTTTAACGTCTTAGCATTGTACGAAGATCCAGCATACAATCAGATAAGTGAGAGGGTGTAACGTTCTAAAAGACAACAGAGTTTGTATGTGGAAACCCCTGAAAAGGGGGGAATACCACGGGGCCTGGCCCAGTTTGAATGAATCCACTAGTATTTGCAGTCGATTACAAATGAGGCCCTTCCTTGGGAGAAGGCCTTGGCTTGATGCCACAAATGTACATTATATAAAGTGCATTACATGGTGAGAGTTACAATAGATGTGTTTGTTTTGTCGGCACAACCATAGTCGATAGGATGGAGGACGGAAAGACCGCTATCTGGTGGTGGAGGTCGAAAGGACCATAATAGGCGACGGAGGTCGGAAGGACCGTAGTCGACAAAAGATCGGGATCACAAAGAACGTTGTCTGTTGATGGAGGTCGGAAGGACCATAATAGGCGACAAAGGTCAGAAAGACCGTAGTCGACAGAAGATCGGGGTCAGAAAGACCGTTGTATGTTGATGAAGGTCGGAAGGACCATAGTAGGCGACGTAGGTCAGAAGGACCGTAGTCGACAGGAGACCGAGGTCAAAAAAACTGTTGTCTGTTGATGGAGGTCAGAAGGACCATAGTAGGCGATGAAGGTTAGAAGGATCGTAGTCGGCAGGAGACCGGGGTCAGAAAGTCCGTTGTAGTAGGGCGGTACTCTGGTAAAACTCTGGGCGTCAGGTGGTGCCCCAGTAGAAGTTCGGGCCTCAGGTGGTGTCCTGGTGGAGCAGTGCCTCAAGTGATTGTTCAGCGAAGGTGAGGGCGTTAAGTGGTGGTTTGGCGGAGCAACGACGTTAGGCGGTGGTGCGGTAGAGGTGAGGGCCTAAAGTGGTGGTTCGGCGGAAGTGAGGACCTCCGATGGTGGTCCCGTGATGGTCAGGCGAAGGTGAGGACCTCCGGCGGTTGTCCGGCGAAGGTGAGGGCCTCCAGCGATGGTTCGATGAAGGTGAGGGCCTCAGGTGGTGGTCCGGCGGTGGTGCGATGAAACTCCGGTGGTGGTCGAGGAGGAGCTTCTTCCTCCTCTTCATTCTCTTCTTTCTTCTTCTCTTCTTGCTTCGGTCCCCCTCTCAAGAGAAAAGAGGGGTCTATTTATAGATTTTCTAGAGTAGCATGGCCCGTAAATAGGTGAAAGATCAAGGGAAAATGGGGAGTGGATGGATGGACGGCTGATATTGAATCCCTTGATCTCGTACCGTTCATCAGACATTTGAAGACCTTAATGATGTCGGAATTTGGCGATCTTGGGCTCGTTGGATTTGTCTCATCGAGCCGCTCAATTAAAAAATAAGCTCGTCAAGTTTGGAAACTATTTTGTAACACAAATTATGGTTCGACCCTTCCAATAGTTCTTTAGATCCTTGATTTGTACTCATTTGGGCTCGGATCGAGCCAAAATTGGTGTCGTTGGGTTCGTATTTTTGAGATGCTCAGTTTGACTATACGTTTGTAAAAGCAGAGTTCAGGTGATCCCAATTTAATTTTTGAAGTTTTCAGCTTGATTTTGCATCGAGATTTGTGCCCAATATAGATAATTTTTGGTGGACATATCAGTTGCCTCCCTATTTTTGGATGTAGAATCCCAAAAGTCCGAAAATATATGTGTCGACATTTCCCACTAGCCAAATCACAAAAAATTGCATTCCAAAACACAAAATCTTGCTCAAACTTTATCATAGAAGCCCTGTTGAGCTTCGAAAGTGTCAAAATTGAATCTGAAACGTCGAAAACCGTGTCTGGGGCCCCCAAAAATGTCAAATTTAGACCGTCCGGGCCAAAAATCGGGCACGGACATGACTAGGCAGCCGAACCGGCCGGCTAGCTGCCGCCCACCTCTGGCGGCGACACGTGCGAAACGGCGCGTCCCGCGCTGGACCGTGCAATTAACCGCGCGGTTAAGCTGGCGGTTGCTGAAATTTGAATTTTTTTAGTGGGGCCCACATAGATTTTTAAATCCAAAACATTCGAAAAAAATCCCAAAAATTTTCAAAAATTCCGAACAAATTCTAAAAAATTCTAGAAAATTCAAAAAAACTTTTAGAAGCCTTTTCCCCCTCTTTTCATCCTATAAATACCCTCCTTGGGTAAAGAAAAATTTGCACCTTCTCCTCTTCCTCTATTCTTACAATTAAGGCTTTCCCTTGGTCCTCCAAGGCCCTCTCTTTGCAAGGAAGTCCGGAGATCTCCCATTTCCCCATATATTCTTACAATTGATGCTTTCCCTTGGTCCTTCAAGACCCCTCTTTTTGTAAGGAAGTCTGGAGATCCCGCCTTCCGGAGATCCCACCTTCTCCCCCTATTCTTACAATTGAGGCTTTCTCTTGATCATCCAAGGCCCCTCTCTTTGCAAGGAAGTCTGAAGATCCCACCTTCTCCCTTTATTCTTATAATGGAGGCTTTTTCTTGGTCCTCCAAGGCCCCTCTCTTTACAAGAAAGTACGAAGATCTCTCCTTTCTCCCTCTACACCCTTATGTAAGAGAAATGTCGGGTGATCACCTTCCATCGAGAGATCTTGTGGAGTTCTGATTTTAGTTGGTTGGCGATGGAGGTCGGAGAGACCGTTGTATGTAGGGAGGTTCAAAAGACTGTTGACGGGCAGAAATCCGGCAGGTTGTATGTCAGAGCACTGCTCGATGAATTTAACATGTGTGGAAGAGGTCGAGAGAATCCACTAAGAATGTAAGACCTATCCGAGGTTATATATCAGAGCCTATGCTCGATGATGTTAACCTGTGTGGAAGAGATCGAGAGAATCCACCAATGATATAAGACCTATTCGAGGTTGTATGTCAGAGCCTTTGCTCGATAACATTAACCTGTATGGAAGAGGTCGAGAGAATACACCAATAATGTAAGACCTTTCCGAGGTTGTATGTCAGAGCCCTGCTCAATGACGTTAACCTGTGTGGAAGAGGTCGAGAGAATCCACCAATGATTTAAGACTTTTCCGAGGTTGTATGTCAGAGCCCTACTCAATGACATTAACTTGTGTGGAAGAGGTCGAGAGAATCCACCAAAAATGTAAGACCTATCCGAGGTTGTATTTCAGAGCCGTTGCTCGATGACGTTAACCTGTATGAAAGAGGTCGAGTGAATTCACCAAGGATGTAACACCTATCCGAGGTTGTATGTTAGAGCATTTGCTCGATGACGTTAACCTGTGTGAAAGAGGTCAAATTGAATCCCCCTAGGATTGTTTTTTCTTTGATTGGGAGGGGCGAACATCGCGTGTATCCTGAATCAAAGGTAAAAAGGGTCTATCTTTAGACCGTTACTGCCTTTTTGAGGTCAAAATCTAGACCTTGTCCAAGGAGTAGAAGTCCAGCAGGGGACTTGATGAAGCTTATTATTGATCCGAAGTATCCTTACATTTGTTAGGATTTTTTAAAAATATCATCTTGATATTGAAAGCATTAGAGAGATCTTCTTGATCATAGTTGGAGTTATGGTTTCCCCCCAGTCCTGATATGAATCCCAGAAAATTAATAAAGAAATAACTGAAGTTAGGAAGTTGACATGAACGATCTTTTGAGGTTGGAGCAAAATTTTTTCCCCCAGTCAGGAATCTGTTTCCCCACAGACGGCGCCAAACTGTTGCGTCCTGGAGTATTCGCGGCGGCAGATAAATATATAGTTTAACGTCTTAACATTGTACAAAGTTCTAGCATATAATCAGATAAGTCAGAGGGTGTAGCGTTCTAAAAGACACAAGATTTTTTATGTGGAAAATCCTGAAAAGGGGGAAAAACTACGGGGCCTGGCCCAGTTTGAATGAATCCACTATTATTTGCAGTCGATTACAAATGAGGCCATTCCTTGGGAGAAGGCCTTGGCTTGATGTCACAAATGTACATCATATAGAGTGTATTACATGGTAGGAGTTACAATAGATGTGTCTGTTTTGTCGGCACGACCATAGTCGATATGATGGAGTTCAGAAAGACCGCTACCTGGTGGTGGAGGTCGGAAGGACCATAGTAGGCGAAGGAGGTCGGAAGGACCATAGTCATCAAAAGACCGGGATTACAAAGAACGTTGTCTGTTGATGGAGGTCGGAAGGACCATAGTATGCGACGAAGGTTAGAAGGACCGTAGTCGACAGGAGATTGGGGTCAGAAAGACCATTGTCTGTTGATGGAGGTCGGAAGAACCATAGTAGGTGGCGTAGGTCAGAAGGACCGTAGTTGACAGGAGGCCTGGGTCAGAAAGACCGTTATCTGTTGATGGAGGTCGGAAGGACCATAGTAGGCGATGAAGGTCAGAAGGATCGTAGTCAGCAGGAGACCGGGGTCAAAAAGACCGTTGTAGTGGGGCGGTACTATGGTAGAACTCTGGGCATCAGGTGGTGGCCTAGTAGAAGTTCAGGCCTCATGTGGTATCCTCGTGGAGCACAGTGCCTCAAGTGGCGTTTTAGTGGAGGTGAGGGCCTAAAGTGGTGGTTCGGCAGAGCAACGGCGTTAGGCGGTGGTGCGGCAGAGGTGAGGGCCTAAAGTGGTGGTCTGGTAGAAGTGAGGACCTCCGACAGTGGTCCCGCGATGGTCAGGCGAAGGCGAGGGCCTCCGGCGGTGGTCTGGCGAATGTGAGGGCCTCAGCTGGTGGTCCGGCGGTGGTGCGGCAAAACTGCGGTGGTGGATCATCGGTGGTCCGGCGGTGGTCGAGGAGGAGCTTCTTCCTTCTCTTGGGCAAATGTGGAGTGGTTGGATGGACGGCCGATATTGAATCCCTTGATCTTGTACCATTCGTCAGACATTTGAAGACCTTAATGATGTTGGAATTTGGCGATCTTGGGCTCGTTGGATTCGTCTCGTTGAGCCGCTCGATTCGACTGTAAGATCGTCATGTTTGGAAACCGTTTGGTAAAACAAATTGTGGTTTGAACCTTCCAACAGCGCTTCAGGTCTTGATTTGTACTCATTTGGGCTCGGATCGAGCCAAATTTGGTGTCGTTGGGTTTGTATTTCCGGGACACTCAGTTTGACTGTAAGTTTGCTGAAATCAGGGTTCAGGTGATCCCAAATTTAATTTTTGAAGTTTCCGGCTTGATTTTGCATCGAGTTTCGAGCCCGATCAAGATAATTTTTGGATGACGTACAACACTATTTTTATATTTTGCTAAAACCATTGAAGTTAATTCATTAGCTCCAATGATGTCTATCACTCGCGCGCGCATGTATATATATATATATATATATATATATATATATATGATATATATATATATATATATATATATATATATATGATACGGCATCACAAAAATTATCTTGATCGAGCACGAATCTCGAGGCAAAAGCTAGTTGGAAACTTCAAAAATTAATTTTGGGAGCACCCAATCTCCAATTTCAGCAAGCTTATAGTCAAATTGAGCATCTCGGAAATACGAATCCAACGACACCAAATTCAACCCAATCCGAGCCCAAATGGGTCCGAATCATGGACCCGAAGCCCTGTTGGAAGGTTCAAACCGCAATTTGAGTTACCAAACGGTCTCCGATTTTAACGAGCTTATACTCGAATCGAACGTCTCGACGAGACGAGTCCAACGAGCCCAAGATCACAGAATTTCGATATCATTAAGGCTTTCAAATGTCCAACGAACTGTGCACGATCGTAGGATTCAATATCGGCCGTCCATTCGACCACTCCCTATTCGCCCCTGATCTCACGCCTATTTACGGGTCATGCCACTCCAGAAAATCTATAAATAGAGCCCTCTTTTCTCATGAGAGGGGGCCGAAGCAAGAAGGGAAAGAGGAAAAGAAGGAGGAAGCTCCTCCTCGACGGCAACCGGACCACCGCAGAAGCACCGCCGGACCACCGCCGGACCGCTGCAGGAACCTCGCCGGACCACCACAAAACCTCGCCGGACCACCACCTTAAGGCCCGACGTTCATCCCCAACGTCCTGCCAAAGACCCGACGTCTTGTTCAAGGCCCGACACTCAGTCCCTACATCCTGCCAAAGACCCGACGTCTTGTTCAAGGCCTGACACTCAGTCCCTACTTCCTACCAAAGACCCGACGTCTTATTCAAGGCCCGACGTTAAGTCCTTACGTCCTGCTGAAGACCCGACGTTCTGCTGAAGACCTGACGTCCTGCTTAAGACCCGACGTCCTACTCAAGGCCAGACCATCAACATCCGATCTTCCAAGTGACACTGGGACTAACACCTGACTCCTTATCTCCTACCGCCTACGGTCCTTCAGGCCTTCATCGCCTACTACGGTCCGTCCGACCTCCATCACCAGACAACGGTCTTTTCAGACCCCAGTCTCCTACCGCCTACGGTCCTTCAGGCCTTCATCGCCTGCTACGGTCCGTCCGATCTCCATCACCAGACAACGGTCTTTCAGACCCCAGTCTCCTACCGCCTACGGTCCTTCAGGCCTTCATCGCCTACTATGGTCCTTCCGACCTCCATCAACAGACAACGGTCTTTTTGACCCCGGTCTCCTGCCGACCACGGTCTCCTGCCAACCACGGTCTCCTGCCGACCACGGTCTCCTGCCGACTACGGTCCTTCAGGCCAAACAAATCTGTATATGTAACTCCTACCATGTAATGCAATCTATATGATGTACATTTGCTACATCAATCCAAGGCCTTCTCCTAAGGAAGGGCCTCATTTGTAATCGACTACAAATACTAGTGGATTCATTCAAACTGGGCCAGGCCCCGTGGTTTTTCCCCCTTTTCAGGGTTTTTCCACGTAAAAAACTCTGGTGTCTCTTATGAATGTTACACCCTCTCACTTATCTGCTTGTGTACTGGATCTTCGTAATATGCTAAGACGTTAAACTAAAATATTTCTCTACCGCCGCGAATATTCCAGGACGCAACAGTTTGGCGCCGTCTGTGGGAAAGTGATTCCCGACTGGGGGGCAACTTTTGCTCCAATCTCAAAAGATCGCTCTTATCAACTTCCTGACATCAGTCATTGTTGCATCAAATGCGGACTGGGGGGCAACTTTGACCACAATTCTGGTCAAAAAGATCCTCTAATGCTTTATATATCAGGATGATATTTCAGGAATATTCGAGCAAATGCGAGGATACTTCAAATCAATTGCAAGCTTTAAACAGTCCCATGTTGGGCTTCTACTCCTTGGGCAAGGTCTTAACCTCGACCTCAAAAAGACAGTAACGGTCTAAAAATAGACCATTCTTCACCTTTAATTCGGGATACACGCGGCATTCGCCCTCTCCCAATCAAGGTAAAATCGATCCCAGGGGGATTCGATTCGACCTCTTCTACACAGGTTAACGTCGTCGAGCAAAGGCTCTGACATACAACCTCGGAAAGGTCCTAAATCCTTGGTGGATTCTCCCGACCTCTTCCACACAGGTTAACGTTGTCGAGCAAAGGCTCCGACATACAACCTCGGAAAGGTCCTACATCCTTGGTGGATTCTCCCGACCTCTTCCACACAGGTTAACGTCGTCGAGCAAAGGCTCCGACATACAACCTCGGAAAGGTCTCACATCCTTGGTGGATTCTCTCGACCTCTTCCACACAGGTTAACGTCGTCGAGCAAAGGCTCCGACATACAACCTTGGAAAGGTCTTACATCCTTGGTGGATTCTCCCGGCCTCTTCCACACAGGTTAACGTCGTCGAGCAAAGGCTCCGACATACAACCTTGGAAAGGTCCTACATCCTTGGTGGATTCTCCCGACCTCTTCCACACAGGTTAACGTCGTCGAGCAAAGACTCCGACATACAACCTCGGAAAGGTCTTACATCCTTGGTGGATTCTCTCGACCTCTTCCACACAGGTTAACGTCGTCGAGCAAAGGCTCCGACATACAACCTCGGAAAGGTCTTACATCCTTGGTGGATTCTCCCGGCCTCTTCCACACAGGTTAAGGTCGTCGAGCAGGGCTCCGGCATACAACCTCGGAAAGGTCTCACATCCTTAGTGGATTCTCCCGACCTCTTCCACACAGGTTAACGTCGTCGAGCAGGGCTCCGGCATACAACCTCGGAAAGGTCTCACATCTTTAGTGGATTCTCTCGACCTCTTCCACACAGGTTAACGTCGTCGAGCAAAGGCTCCGACATACAACCTTGGAAAGGTCCTACATCCTTGGTGGATTCTCCCGACCTCTTCCACACAGGTTAACGTCGTCGAGCAAAGACTCCGACATACAACCTCGGAAAGGTCTTACATCCTTGGTGGATTCTCTCGACCTCTTCCACACAGGTTAACGTCGTCGAGCAAAGGCTCCGACATACAACCTCGGAAAGGTCTTACATCCTTGGTGGATTCTCCCGGCCTCTTCCACACAGGTTAACGTCGTCGAGCAGGGCTCCGGCATACAACCTCGGAAAGGTCTCACATCCTTAGTGGATTCTCCCGACCTCTTCCACACAGGTTAACGTCGTCGAGCAGGGCTCCGGCATACAACCTCGGAAAGGTCTCACATCTTTAGTGGTGGATTCCCCGACCTCTTCCACACAGGTTAACGTCGTCGAGCAGGGCTCCGGCATACAACCTCGGAAAGGTCTCACATCCTTAGTGGATTCTCCCGACCTCTTCCACACAGGTTAACGTCGTCGAGCAGGGCTCCGACTTACAACCTCGGAAAAGTCTCACGTCCTTGGTTAACGTCGCTAGAATGTCGTCAATAGACTTCTATCTGACTTCTCCATAATGTTAAAATTCTTCCCGATTTTGAATTTTCTCCTGCGCTAAACTTTTGCCTTGCAGGACTTTCGACGGACTAATACACAACGTCGAAATTCTGCCTGTCGTCGGACTTCAACCCGACATCGGACTTCTCCATGTCGTCAGACTTCTGCTCGTTAGCGGACTTCTACTCGTCATCAGACTTCTGCCCGTCGATGAACTTTCATCGGTGTTCTGCCCCAGGCCATACTTCTACACGACGTTGGACTTCACCTTGTCGTCGAACTTCTGCTCGTCAGCGGACTTCTACTAGTCGTCGGACTTCTGCACGTCGACGAACTTTCATCGGACTTCTACCCGAGGCCGTACTTCTACACGACGTCGGACTTCTCCTTGTCGTCGAACTTCTGCTCATCAGCGGACTTCTACTCGTCGTCGAACTTCTGCCCGTCGACAAACTTTCATCGGTCTTCTGCCCGAGGCCGAACTTCTACACGACGTCGGACTTCTCCCTATCGTCGGACTTCTACTCGTCAGCGGACTTCTACCCGTCGACGAGTCTTTATCGGTCTTCTACCCGACGTTGTATGACTACCCGATGTTGAATTCATGTCTGTCATCATACTTCTCCCCGATGCTGGAAGTTTGCCCGTCATTCCAACCTCTCTCCTTACAACGGTCTATCCGACCTCCATTGCCAACCACCAAACATCGGAACTCCACAAGATCTCTCGAAGAAAAGAGAGAAGGAGGGGAAATCTCCGGACTTCCTTGCCAAGAGAGGGGCCTCGAAAAATCGAGGGAAGGCCTCAATGGAAAGGACAGAGGGAGAAGAGAAGGAGGGGAAATCTCCGAACTTCCTTGCCAAGAGAGGGGCCTCGAAAAATCGAGGGAAGGCCTCAATAGAAAGGACAGAGGGAGAAGAGAAGGATGAGAAATCTCCGAACTTCCTTGCCAAGAGAGGGGCCTCGAAAAATCGAGGGAAGGCCTCAATGGAAAGGACAGAGGGAGAAGAGAAGGATGAGAAATCTCCGAACTTCCTTGCCAAGAGAGGGGCCTCGAAAAATCGAGGGAAGGCCTCAATGGAAAGGACAGAGGGAGAAGAGAAGGATGAGAATCTCCGAACTTCCTTGCCAAGAGAGGGGCCTCAGAAAACTGAGGGAAAGCCTCAATAGAAAGGACAGAGGGAGAGGAGAAGAAAGGAGGAGAAGGAGAGGAGTGGAGTGATTTTCTAAAGGCTTGAAGGACCTATTTATAGGTTTTTAGAGAGAAGAGGGGAAGTTTCTAGATTTTTCCAGCATTTTCGAATTTCCCACATTTTTCTGAATTTTTCAGATTTTTTGGAATTTTCTGGAATTTTTTCGGATTTTTTAATCCATGTGGGTCCCACAAAAAAAAAAAAAATCAATATAACCGCACGGTTAACCGCGCGGTACACGCGCGGGACGCGCCTGTTGGCGCGCGGCAGGCCTGCTGCCGCCGGCGAGCGGCGGCGGGCGGGGGGGCCGGCCGGCCGGCCGTCCGGCCGGTTCGGCCGCCTAAGTGTTTCGGGCCCGATTTTCGGCCCGGACGGTCCGATTCGGACGTTTTTGGGGTCCCCGGACACGTTTTTCGACGTTCCGGACTCGATTTCGGCACTTTCGAAGCTAAACGGGGCCTCTATGATCAAGTTCGAGCAAGCCATTAATTTTCGGAACGCAATTTTTTGCGATTCGGCCAAGGTAAAATTTCGGAACAAGTATTTTCGGACTTCTGGAGCATCAACGTCCGAAAATAGGGGGGCAACTGATACGGCATCACAAAAATTATCTTGATCGAGCACGAATCTCGAGGCAAAAGCTAGTTGGAAACTTCAAAAATTAATTTTGGGAGCACCCAATCTCCGATTTCAGCAAGCTTATAGTCAAATTGAGCATCTCGGAAATACGAATCCAACGACACCAAATTCAACCCAATCCGAGCCCAAATGGGTCCGAATCATGGACCCGAAGCCCTGTTGGAAGGTTCAAACCGCAATTTGAGTTACCAAACGGTCTCTGATTTTAACGAGCTTATACTCGAATCGAACGTCTCGACGAGACGAGTCCAACGAGCCCAAGATCACAGAATTCCGATATCACTAAGGCTTTCAAATGTCCAACGAACTGTGCACGATCGTAGGATTCAATATCGGCCGTCCATTCGACCACTCTCTATTCGCCCCTGATCTCACGCCTATTTACGGGTCATGCCACTCCAGAAAATCTATAAATAGAGCCCTCTTTTCTCATGAGAGGGGGCCGAAGCAAGAAGGGAAAGAGGAAGAGAAGGAGGAAGCTCCTCCTCGACGGCAACCGGACCACCGCAGAAGCACCGCCGGACCACCGCCGGACCGCTGCAGGAACCTCGCCGGACCACCACAAAACCTCGCCGGACCACCACCTTAAGGCCCGACGTTCATCCCCGACGTCCTGCCAAAGACCCGACGTCTTGTTCAAGGCCCGACACTCAGTCCCTACATCCTGCCAAAGACCCGACGTCTTGTTCAAGGCCTGACACTCAGTCCCTACTTCCTACCAAAGACCCGACGTCTTATTCAAGGCCCGACGTTAAGTCCTTACGTCCTGCTGAAGACCCGACGTTCTGCTGAAGACCTGACGTCCTGCTTAAGACCCGACGTCCTACTCAAGGCCAGACCATCAACATCCGATCTTCCAAGTGACACTGGGACTAACACCTGACTCCTTATCTCCTACCGCCTACGGTCCTTCAGGCCTTCATCGCCTACTACGGTCCGTCCGACCTCCATCACCAGACAACGGTCTTTCAGACCCCAGTCTCCTACCGCCTACGGTCCTTCAGGCCTTCATCGCCTGCTACGGTCCGTCCGATCTCCATCACCAGACAACGGTCTTTCAGACCCCAGTCTCCTACCGCCTACGGTCCTTCAGGCCTTCGTCGCCTACTATGGTCCTTCCGACCTCCATCAACAGACAACGGTCTTTTTGACCCCCGGTCTCCTGCCGACCACGGTCTCCTGCCAACCACGGTCTCCTGCCGACCACGGTCTCCTGCCGACTACGGTCCTTCAGGCCAAACAAACCTGTATATGTAACTCCTACCATGTAATGCAATCTATATGATGTACATTTGCTACATCAATCCAAGGCCTTCTCCTAAGGAAGGGCCTCATTTGTAATCGACTACAAATACTAGTGGATTCATTCAAACTGGGCCAGGCCCCGTGGTTTTTCCCCCTTTTCAGGGGTTTTCCACGTAAAAACTCTGGTGTCTCTTATGAATGTTACACCCTCTCACTTATCTGCTTGTGTACTGGATCTTCGTAATATGCTAAGACGTTAAACTAAATATTTCTCTACCGCCGCGAATATTCCAGGACGCAACAATATATATATCAAATAACAATGAAATGTCAATTCAATATATCTAACCTATGATTATTCCTCGCCAAAATGATTTCGCGATGCCCACAAATTTAGACTTAGCAAATTAATTTATTACAATAATAATTAATGCAGTGATGCTCATGAGAGAAATCTTGCAAATTATCTAAATATTAACTTTCATTGTCAGTAGTCTTATCACAGCTCGTCTATTAACCAAACCAAATAAAGAATTAGTTAGGCCTTAGAAATTTGCCTTGCGGCAAAATCAATGACATCAGCGTTAAAATTTTATGAATTTATTATTAATAAAATTATCATGTAAGTTGTGATTATCCATATATGTCACAGATGGTCGAAAATAATACTCATAATTGCCCTATTTATTTCAATGAAGAATTGGCTTGGAACCCATGCTTTTAAAATTGGACCAGACCGGCCGGTTCAACCGGTTGGACCGCGAACCGGCCAGCCGGCCGGTTACGGTTCATGTTAAAACCGGTTTCGCACAAAACCGGTATTGAACCGCTCGAACTGGCAGTTCGACCGCCCAACAGTCGAACCGGTCCCGATTTCTGATAACTGGCCCGCCGTATAACTCATTTAATTCGGACGTATCTTCTTCCCCGGCGTCTCCCGCATGGTTCACGTTAGTGATGAGGTCGAGCCCGACCTTCATGCCGCTGTCGAACATCTCCGTTGTGGATCTATTCGACTGCAAGGAGACGGAGTTGCTGGAGAAAAGAAATCTAGCTCTGCGCCTCTGCCATGCCATGCCGCCGTAGGAGACGAGAGTGGCGCCATCGGGTAATGGTTCGCCGGGTAAAAGCTGGGAGAGATGTCTCTTTTGTTGCTAGGAGAAAAAAGAAGGATATAAGAATGAAAGCTGAGAAGATGTCGGAGAAGTACTATAGGATAGCGGCGTGGACAGAAGTCACAGAACTCTAGCTACAGCTACCTTTTCTATTACATTACTTGAAATAGAACTTTAGCTATAGGCTACAGCTACATTTTCTATTATATTATATGAAACAAAACTAGCTACAGGTTTTTCTCCCAAAAAAAAAAAAAAACTAGCTACAGGCTACCGCTATTTTTTTTATTATATTATATGAGAATAGCCAACACACTTTCTCAAATGAAGATCAAATATTGCCAATTATAAACTTTATAGATTTTTTATCCTCTCATAGAATTAAATATTGGGTTATTTTTTAAATATAATAATTATTTATTATGTCTTCCGGTTCGACCCCGGTCGAACCATCGAACCGCTACTCTTCTTTTTCCGGTTCATTGTCCAGTCCGATTTTCAAAACCTTGCTTGGAACTAACCTAAAATTAAAACTTAATATTCTTTTTCTCTAAATATTAAATAGATGTGTTCAATGGAAAGTAAATTATTAAATTATTTTAAAAAAAAAGCCAAAAATTTTTAAAGAATTTTTAGGAAATTTTGTAACTCATTTTCGCCCTTTACAAGTATAATAATTTAAAGATGTAAAGAAATGTAAGGAAAATCTCAAGCTTTTTGAATTTATGTTTTGAAGGGGTCTTAATTCCATCTCTCTCTTATAAGATATTAAATATTATCTAATGCAAGTTGATTGTATTCCTTACCATAAATTCTGGCGCATCTTCATCAAGAGTAACGAATTGCCCTACATATACATAATTGTAAGTAACAGCTAAGATTTTCAATCCCTGCAATGAAGCTAGAATCTTCATCTTGCAAGTGGATTAGCTAGCTCTATTTGGACAAGCTAAGAACCAAAATAAAAGTTTTTTCACCTCATTTCAAAGTTGTAATTTTCTATCCAATGATGAGATAATTATTATCAAATTTTTATATAGCTTGTTTAACACATGAAGATTGACGCAGTAATATATTTTTTCTATGATGTTGTAAAATGATACTAAAAATACTCTAAAAGATACTAAAATTATTTAACACGCTATTATTTTTTAAAGAATTATTGCAATTTATGCTCCAATTTAATTGGATATAAATATTCATTTTAGGAACTATTAAAGTTGAAGCTTGACTTTCAACATAATATTAGTGGTCAATGAAAATATTGGTGAGGCCAAGCACCGATATTGACTTTGTTGCCATTAGAATCATATGAGATGTCTTGGAAATGAGATAAAATTTGCATATAGACATCTTATTTCAAGAGGAAAGAAACCACCATACCTATTTCAATATGATGTAAGAGTGTAGGTCTTTAGGCCATATAAAACTATATTGACATCATGTTGTTCCTATAGTTCTATATGCAAGTTTAAAATATACATTTTTTTATATATATTACTATATTAGCTTGGCTAATGCTCACAATCAATTCATTGAAAGTAATGAACTCTTCATCTTTATATAAAAGTAATTTAAATTTGTTAAAAGTTGCACCCTAATGGAGACTAGGTCTTTTATATGACTTTAAGAAACACATAAAATCTTCAAGTCATATTAGAAATCCAGTATTATTGTTGAATAATTTAAGTCAGTAATAAGATATGACCCTCTGTATGAATATAATGATCTCAATTTTTTAATTAACAAGGATTTTCTAAGACTTATTCCATTAGTTATTAGATGATAATAAATTATGTATCTTCTAAGGCTTAAGCCTATTAAGAATTTTGAATAAGTTGAGAAATCTTTTGTGACTTTAGCTTATGCGGTTTTTCAAGAAGCGAATGAAGATATACTTTTTAACTTTTTTTTTACTTCTAATATTTTTTAAAGAACGTGTAGTTTTTGAGGTTTAGCCATTTAAGATATTTAGAAAGGCAAATGAACTTGTACATTTTGAGGTTTTTATTTTTCTAAGATTTTATTAGAGAAATAGAGAAATTTATATCTTATAAGGATTTAAGTCTTTCAATATTCTCAGAGAACTAGAGAAACATATACTTTAGGAGTAAGCCTCTTGAATGGTAAAAGTGATAATATTTAGAAATATATATATATCTTCTAAAGCATTTAGCATTTGAAACTTTCTAGGTGAATTATACATTTAATATTTTCTTTAAACTAATAATATCTTTTTATTGAATGTCCTCTTGAATGGTAAAAGTGATAATATTTAGACTAGAGTCTATTATTTAAATTTCTTAAATATTTTGGCCACTTAAAGTGTTTAGAATTTTTTATTTCCATTATAATATTAACCCAAAATGTGTTTAATGGGGTGTAAGTGGATGAGTCAGGTAAAATTTTAGGAGAAAGACTTATAAGATCTCTTAACTGCTCTTCTTATTTTCAATAAAAAAAAGACCAATTTCTTACTGTAAATTCTTATGTTTCATTGAAGATTATTCAAATTGCTTCTGATGGGTGCTTATGGTCTCATTATAAATTTTTTATGCTTCTACTTTATGAATAAGATCAACAAAAGATTGGACTATATCTCACATTAATGAGGAACAAAAAGATTTTGGTCAAAGATCTTTAAAAAACACACTAGGTAGTTACTCGAGATCTACTACTAGAGTTTGACATACTTTAGAAGAAATTATTTCCAAGTATTCTATAGAAGTCTTTAGAAGTCACTCCATACTTGGGTTAATCTCATAAAGATAGGAGGTTCTTTCAAGGTCTTAAGATTGATAATTAATTATTTGACAAAAAGTTTGGTTATATAAATAAAAATATATATTCGTGCTCTTCCTCAAGGGAAAGGCTCATGCTTTTGGGAAATCATTACGTGTATAGTTATACAAACTGTGTACAAGAATACGTGTCGCATTTTTATTAAAATACAAACGTATATAGATTCCGCACGTAATAATTTCTCTATACTTCCTCACTACAGTTGAAGGCATTTGTGCTTTCCATCAGAAGTTGAATTCAAGTCCTTGAGCCTACCAAAAAAAATAAATAATAACAATATATTTATTAAACTTTTGTCGTGAACACTTAACGCGTGACGCGACATGCAGTGATCGTTGATGTGAAAGATTTGCGTGTAGTGGAGGCTTGGAGGGTCATTATTTGCAAATAAACGGGAGACATTCGCCGTGAGCCGTTGTGACCGTGGAGTCCTCAAGCATGAGGTCTGTAACGGATAATCATTAAAAGATGCAAAAGCTATGTTTTTTTTTTAATTTGAGTGCCCGAAACATAGATAATATTTTGTGCCTAACATTTTTAAAGATAATTAAAGGCTTTTTGAAATCAATTATATATATATATATAGAGAGAGAGAGAGAGAGAGAAATTTCAAATTATTTTTCTTTTTAAAATAAAATAAAATGATATTTAAAAATACTCAAAAAAATGTTTAAATATTTTAAGTACTTGTAAAAATAATCAACATCATAATTACCGTCATTACTTTTGATACAGGAAACATTATTGTCTAAGACATGAATTGCATGAAAACTATCTAATCAAATTTCAAATTATATTTTGCAACAAAATTTTTAAATTTGTAAAGATAAAGTATAAATTTTTGAAATAGATTATTTTAATCGTGTAAGGGAATTAAACTAATTAATTACCTCATTGAATCTTCAAGACAATATACCTAAAACTAAAATCTAATTTCTGGATTTTGTTGCCAAATTATTTAGGGCCATTTACATTAAGACTTAAGGTAGCATTTGTTAGCAAAAGTTTAATAAATATTGCTATTTTTAAATATAGTCCTAGTTATGACCGTTATAATTTGTTACAACTGCTCCAACTATGGCATTGATCCAAACCAATATTATTTAGAATTAGTAATAACTACTACTATATGTCTATATTTCCTAATTTAGAAGCGCCTCTCTTCCCTCATTTTATAAAAATACTCGATATGCCATCCTTTGCTAATGCACTCAACTTTATGCATGCATACTATGATTACCTTGCATAGCCTGTCATATTCTGCCTAAGGGTGTCAATTGTTGATCTGATCCCCATAATATCCAGGTTCAGGTGGACCCGTTTAACAAACGTGTCGGATTTGTATTCTCATTTTTGACCTGTTTGAAAAAATTGGGTCTCTAGGTCAATCCACTAACCCGAAACTGACCCATCCCCAACCTCACCACTATAACTCACCCCCACCAAGGCAACAACGGATAGCACCCGCGCAGCTTCGCCAGTCATGCACATGCCATGCACCCTTACAAACAACTCGCCTCGCCAACCTTGCTAGCAACACGCACACGCGAAGGCTCACTCGGGCATTCTCAGTGACACAGCTTCTCCTTCACTAGTCATGCTCGACGATGTCGTACGCAGTCTGTGCATAATCCTTGTTCGGTCTCTCCTTCGCTTCCAATCCCGCTTGCGCTCGGAATAGATGCTCACAGGCCAGGTTGGGTCTACCCAATAACTTAGCGAGTCGGGTACGGGTCAGCTGTATTAGACCGAGGTCAACTCCGATGCTCGACCCGAACTCAACCTGAATACTCATTTTGACACCCCCAATTATGACGAAGAGTATTTCATTTCTTGAAAAAAGGGTGTGCTCTTTATTAAAGAATATAAGTAGTATTTTTAATGCCTTTTTAATAAGTAGGAGTTTATGATCAATTTTGTAGGAGAAAACTCGCTTAAGGAATCCAAGATGATTGTTTTCGATGTATATCACAATCTAAAGTTGATAGATAAACGATGCGTCGATTTTCAACCTTTTTTATTATGCACCTTATTCTCATTTCCTATGACGGTTTTAACCTACAACTCTTCTGAAGTCTTATATAGAGGAAATATTATGAGAATGCTACTAATTTTTGGAATGAAGGTGGTTTAACACTTAATTAGTATTCATGCCTTAGCTTTTGTACTAATAATCATGTAGTTTTTTTTTTATAAAAACTGTTGATTGCTACTTTAATTTAAAATATTAGTCAATATATCATTTCAATTTTAAGAACTATATCTTTTCTATCTCTTCAATCTAATTCATTTTGCATGTAATCCTGAATGACATGTATTGCAAGCTTTTCAAATTTTAGAAGTCAGTAGTCTGCATCAGTATCTTCTTAAAACTTTATTATTTTACTTTACATACATCCATGTCATTTGGTTGCTTTAACGTTCACCTTCTACTAAAAGATTCTCATTTTTTTTATCCAAATTTATTTGTGTGGAACATCAAAGACTTACCAACAAGAATAAGAGAGAGAGAGAGAGAGAGAGAGAGAGAGAGAGAGAGAGAGAGAGAGAGAGAGAAGATACAGGGTTTCACTAGATTGTAGAAAGTATTAGACTTGAATGTCTAGACTTTTCCCCTGACCCCTTATATATTGGTTTAAGCAATAGTTTGATCATACAAGAAGGGTTATATTTAAGCTACATAACATCAGAAAAATACCTAACAAAGGCTTAACAGTCACTTGCTGTAAAAATCAATATGTGTGCAGCATAGATATAAAAAATTCTTGTTAATTATTGGTTAAAAGCTTATCAAATGAAGTTAAAACTGATTTGCCCTAATATTATATTGGCAAGTAGCTTGTTGAGTTGATCGACCCTTAGGTTGACCATATTCTGAGGCAAGTTCATTATAAATCTCATAATGGTAATTTCATAGAGTGCTTGCAAAGTTCAACGTAGTGAGTACTCAATGAACTTGGCGAGTGCAATACTGCAAGTACATTGTCTTCTTGGTAAGTTTAGCCTAGCACCTTTATGACTTCATGATGACTTTGGTTGACTGACCGGCTTAAAGCTCTTAACTAAACTAATATGAAATGACTATATGCAATATTTAAGTGGATATCATCATAATATTGTTCTCTTGAAAAGGAAATAAAATTGCTGTTAAGGTGTCCCATCCCTTAACATTTCTTTTGTATCTTGATGTGTTCACTACCAAAAAACAAGACCTATCGCAGCGTTTCTTTGCACTGGTTCTACAAACTGCTGCAAAAAACACGTTTTGCATCAGAAATTTAAATACGGTTGCATTGGTTAAAATCGGTGCAAGTTGCACCGGTTAAAACCGCCAGCAAAGCCCATCCGTGACTTTAAGATACCCGAAGCCCTAATTCCTCTCTTCGCTATTGCTCGTGCTAACGGGAGCGAAATCCAGATAGCTGCGATGAAAATCTTCTCCTCTTGCGAATCCCGGCTGACCGTGCCTTATATCCTCATCACTGTGAGTCTCTTCCCCTTCATCCTCTTCTTCTCTTTTCCTTCTCATTGTTTTTCTTCATATTCTTCTCCCTTTTCTTCATATTTTTCATTTGCATTCACTGGACTTCCCATGGATTCAAAGCTTTTTCAGTTGTGGGTATACACTTCAGTTCATTAGACATTACTTACATGTTAAAGAAGTTCTACCATTTCTTATCTTCTATGTCATATTTATCTATGGTAAGGCATCTCATCACATCAATGTAAGTGTGTTTTATAAAGTATAAATCTTCTTATTGATCATCCACTAGTCATCAATTTCCTCATAGAATGAGATTTAGTTTTTGCATTGATTTTGTATATGACTTGTTTATAATATTTGAATGAGATTTAGGTTTTGTATTCTAAGAACTCCTTTGGGTATAAGCTTTGGGAAAATTGGTCCAACCAATGGATAGGATCCGTTTAGAAGCAAACATGTGGATTGAACTTGAAGGGGGTTAATTCATATATCCAAAGATGGAATCAGGTTTCTCTATTATTCAACAAATAAGGAATAATGAAATACATCATTTATGGTATTAGTGGAAAATAGTCCAATATCATTCTTAATATTAGTTCTAAGTCCAATAACAAATATTTAAGCCAGTAACAAATAATTTATTAGCTAGCAGATTCTAGAAATTAGGTCATCAAAAGTATTCAAATATTAAATGCTTGAAGAATACCCTATATAAAAATCATTAATTGAACATACAAATTCTGATGATGGTGCCAAGGGAAACATTTCTCTCTTAACATATTTTTTATTTATACCTACTTATGAGCTACAAACATATATATTAGCCTTCTTATATTAAAAAAAAACATGATTATTGGGTTGCCACACTATAGGACAAAATAATCAAAATTTTAAGATAATAAGGTGGTAGACTTTTAAATAGGGGTGTCAAAACTTGACCCGACTCGAAACTCGACATGAAAAATTTGGGGCTCGGGTCAACTCATTTTCCATACAAATCAGGTTCGGGTTCAAGATTCTGACTCGTTTCTAAAATCAAGTCGGTTTGGGTTTACCCGGAAACCCCATATCAATCTGAAATGAACAAAAAACACTAGCATGCACATTTCACATTAGCTTCATAGTTCACTTGGGCTTGATCTCGCATACCACGCTTAACAGCTCAATCTCGCAGTGCGCCCTCAATCCACATAAGGGTCATGGCTCCATGCATCCATCCTCAATACACCTATGCACCACACCAATGCACCACACACAATCCCGCAGGGCCCATGCCAACCCAATCCCTACTGAAGTATGTAGATGAGCAAGAAAATCCTTTAAGGCGTAGGGGGAGAACAACATGTGCTGATATACAGAATATGCCGCTAGGGACACGAATTCATATAGAGGTAAATAAAAATAACGTCCCTTGTAACATACCTGAGTTGATTTTGCTAGGAACATATCTTGGTGTTGTTGCAAGAGACCCTGTTTTGGCTCCAATAGCTTTCCCTAATTGGAGAAATAAAGGTATGGAGCCATTCAAGAAAAAGATGTTAGCTGATATATATATATATATATATATATATTTCATATCAAATTTAAATTTTTTATGTTTTATATTTTAACCATATCATATTTTTAACTGCAGTCTAAATTTGAGTTTCCTGGTCATATACGCCATTGGATTCTTCAATCCCTTGGTGTTAAATGGCGTAATTATAAAACCACCTTAAAGGCTGAGCATTGGGACACTAGACCAATTGAGGAAATTTTGGAGACAGTTCTAGCTGGAGTAGATCAAATGCAATGGTGTCAACTTGATAACAAATGGTCAAAGTCGGAGGACCAGGTAAACTTGTGATTAAATTTTTTTTACATATTTATTACTATTTTAAAATTTGGAATGTAACATTATCATGTATCACAGGAAATGGCTACGAAAAATTTTGCCAATGCCAAGAAACAAACTTGTCCTCACACAATGGGTCGTGTGAGTTCAGTTCGAAGACAAAAAGGAAACGGTATAAAATTAAATATTTATTTATATCTACTAAATGCTTTATTTTCAAACTTACATTGTTATTATAAATTTTTGTAGTCTATTAAGGACTGATTATAATTATGGAAAATCAATAGGATGCGCAAATATGGGACATAGTCATCTGAGGATGCTATGCAGCGATGGATACATATATATAGTTATTACAATTTTTTTTATAAATCATTCTTCAATATATTTAACTATATGTATTTGTACTGTAGACACAGGCATGCAATCTTCTTGCCGAAGAAAGACTTATACCTAAAGAAGGAAATATTGAAGCTAATGAGAGAGTTTTTGCTATAGTTATGGGACCAGAACATTCAGGTCGAGTTCGTACCCAGGGATTTGGTGTCACCCCGACTAGATACTTTCCTTAAAGCAAAAAATGAAGAAGGTAGTGGTAGCGGCAGTAGTTTTGGACATATAGCTAGTCTTAAAGAGGAGTTCAGATCATTTTGTGATAATCAGAAGAGAGAATTTGGCTCATTTCGTGATGAGATGAGACAGGTTGTGCAAGAAATTTAAATGAATCATCCACCCCATGGAGGATCAGAAATGGTATAATTTTTTTTTTAAGTTAAATGTAAATTGCTTGATTATTATTATCTCATTCTCTTTATACTATTTTCAGGGTGGAAATGACAATTCATCTGATGCCTGACAGTCTGGTGATGAGTACTAGTATTAGATGTGATGCTTCTGGTTATATTTACATCTTATGTAATTTTGAATTTATTTTGTTTTTATTTTGAAATGTAAGATTGTTATTTTGTGCTCATTTCCTTTCTTGTTATATATAAGAAATAGTGTTCCCTAGTAATTTTTCTTGAGTTTAACTTGGGATTTAGTGATTTCTTTTTGTTGAAATACTCATAATACTCAACGATCTTAGTTTAAGTTATAATTCAGCTCAATACTCAGAGTTATGGAAAATGATGAGCTGGTTTCATTTCCAAATAAGGAAATGTGACTCAAATATATTGTTATAGTCATGTGATTCAAATATATTTTTCAATGTTCTCTTATTGTTGTGAATCTCTATGATTTGTTATATTTCTGTACGTGGCAGTTGGCTAACCAACTTATCTAGCTCTAAGGTGAACAATCAGGTTTCAGTATTTTTTTTTAAAAAAAATATGGACTTTAGTGGCGGTTATAACTGCCAGTAGAGCCCAGAAAACCGCCGCAAAACTGAAATTCGATCGATTTCGCTCATATTTGTCGCGGTTCTAACCGGCACAATTCTGTACATGTGCAGCCAATATAACCGCCGCAAAATATGCTTTAAGTAAAACTCTTCCCCTCCGGTCTTCGAACCGCTGCGGAATGCTTTTGCAGCGCATTGCAAACACAACGGTTATGTAGCAGTTCTGTATAACCGCCGGTAAAGGTTAAAAAATGTGCTGCAAAAACCCAATTTTTTAGTAGTGCGTTTGGCCTCACGATACAACTAATGGGCTTTGGAGTCGAACATTACTACTAATATATTGCACAAGTTTAAATCATTCCAAATCCCACACAATAGTTAATTAGAACCCCTTTTACTTACAATGCCCTTGATTTCTGATGAGGGATGTAAATGAGTCATTTCGAGCTCGAATCACTTCAGGCTTGAGCTTGATTAAATAATCAAGTTCGAGTTCTAGCTCGAACTTTATTTTACGTGTTTGAGCCCGCTCACGAGCATGCTCATTTATTTTGAAAGAAAGAAAATGACTATGATTCGAGTGATTATCATAATAAATTGTAAGCAAAACTTTATTGTTTACATACATTAGTTCAAAATATTTATAATATTTAGTATTTCATTATCATTTTACACTTTCTAACTAGCTAACATAACCTAACCCTTTAATTTTTATTCAATAGGATAATCTTGTGTTGTTAAAAAATAGTACTAGCTTGGTTGTAATTTAGTAGAACACTTCCTCATCAGATTATCACTCTTTTAATTGTTTTATTTTCTGACTGGCTCCTCTGCTTATATATCTAGTTGGAAATCTATATTAAAAAAAAACTAAGCATATTTTACTCAAAACATATTCTAATTCATACATGTATTTAACTAGAGCACCTTAGGTAAACATAGCTCATGCCCCATCATCACTTTGATAAGCTTTGTAAATGATAGAGAGCTTTGCCTTATAACTTACACTCACTAATGATGTCACTTAAAATGGTTTAATTTTACTATGATTAAATGCCTTTTTTAACGCAAGTATACGTGTCATCTCAAGTAAATATATTGATGAGAAGATTGTCGATACTAAAGGGAACAAACTAGAAATTTCTTTGTTCACTTTACTAATGCATACTAAACTACTAAAAATAATAAATTTTCTTACTACATTTGAAGCTTTTTAATTTTATTATGCACCACCCTTTTAAATCATTAAGCTAGATATATAAATTTAGCACTTTAATATGCAGTAGTATAGTGAACCTAGGAATTTCTATTTTGTTTCCCTTGGGATCAACACACTTCTAATCAATATATTACTTGACACGACACGTGCAGTTATGTTAAATAAGCCTTACACTGTAGTAAAATAAAACCATCTTAAATGACATCAATAATGAGTAAGCTATAACTCAAAGTACTTCTTTTGTAAAGCTAAATAAAGAGTTTGTCAAGTTCTCTTTTTCATACCTCATGAGGAGGAGGATTGTATTCTTCATCATTGGTGCATTTATGAGTAGGGTCAACATTGAGTGTTAATATATTCGCCTTAGTCTTCAACCTTCTATGATGAAATAGATTCTTTCGGTGTACATCATTCCTCTATATTCCTTCTAATACATATTGAAATCATTTTAGTAAGTCATTATTTAAACTCTATCAAGTTGCGATGAGTGGTGTATATTGGATTCTCAATGTTCAATTATAGGAAGAAAAATGTTCCTACCTTCCAATCATTAGCATCAATCCACACTCATGACACCTTTAAGAATTTTAGATATGAGTTTGTCTGTGGATGATACCTAACCTTAAAAGTAGGTAATTTTTAGGTGAGAGCTAGGGAGTTGAGTTGGGTTTGAATGAGCTTGGAGAGTAAGAGTTCTATATTTTTGTAAGTAAACAATAAGGAATCATGAAAGATCAAAAGACACAAAAAAATGAAAAATATTTAAAAGATTGAGAAGGTGCCTCTTCACCTTTTTTTTATAGGGCTTCGAGTGCTACAAAGAATACTAAACCTTTAAAAAAAAAAAAAAGATAAAATGTATAATATATGATGTGATTTATTATAGGATATCATAGGCATGTATTCTAGCTTAGTGGCCTTCTTGTGCATATTTGGTAATAGCATAGCCCTTGGTTTTGGGGCGTCTCTTTAGTGCAAGTCTTTATGGGTCAGAGAGTTGGTCGAGTCCTCTTGATCTAATTTATAAGGTGAGATTGCCAAGTTGAATCCTATAGACGTGGTGGTGTGTCTATTGATACATAATTCAAACTCATTGCATGAAAAAGAATGAGTCCTTTTAGATGGGGATGTTTGCAAGCGAAGGACTACTTTAACCCACAAAATCGTAGTTTTAGCCTTTGAGGCATGCATGTTCTCTGTAGTTGGATCGAGGATTTTAGCATTATTCTAGTGGTCTTAACTGTAAAGGATGACTATGGATGAGTGGCTCCTGCTAAAATGAGTGATATCTATGACTTTGGAGAGTTTGGATAAGCTCTTATTGGAGACATATAGAGTACAACGACTATTTGGTTTGATCTACTGGGACGAGTCTTCACATTATGACCTCACCGAATGAATCATTGTGCATTTGTGGATTAACACCGACTAGCTTATTGGATGGCCACTTTGCCTCTTGGTGAGTGCTCCTCATGATAGAGATGATCATTTAGACTGAGTCTTTTAGTGGGAACCTATTGAATACTTGTGAAATATCTACATATACATGAATGAATATGCAATGATATTTCCATAATTATTTATCATTGGATTGATAGGAGTTCTCTTTGGGATTGGTGATGTTGCTCCACCAAATTCTTATCTTCATAATATTATTTCAGATGGTTCATGGAGCTTTCCCATGACTTTAAGAAATCATCCTTACTATTTTGCGAGAATTTGTAGCATTCCAAATTTTGCTGGTGCAGACAAAAGTTTTTGGACTGGTAAGAAGTGCTTCTCCTTCTTTCTTCCATGTTGAAGGTAACGATTTTCTCATGAGAGTGTTGAAGGGTGAGCTGAGTTGGTGACTTCCACATTACCAAAAGAAAGAGGTAGTCTCGATGAAACAGGTGGAGGCAGTTGGAAAAGAAGAGAAGGCTATCTGAGAGGCAGAGGTTGACTAGAAAATCTCTCTCTACTCAACTGCTCATGCCGTATGGCGAGATTCTCTCTATATAGAATATGTTCATTCATACCATAAAACAAACCAACAACCCTTTTCCGGTCATCAATCCTGCAACACCAAATTCCTCTCCGCCCTCTAAGGCGCTAGAAGAATCCGAGAGTCTAAGTTTCGTTTCTATTGAGTGTCAGTCATTTCAAAGTCTCCTACCCTAGACCTATAGTTTCACGTGGGAACTAGGACGACTTTCTGAAATGGAAGTACCTGAAGCACTTGGAAAGTCTGTTGAAATTTTTCAAGTCAAATTTTAACATGCTCAATATCATTTGAGAGTTATTTACAAAGTTTCAATACCAGAAAGAGCCTGGTAAGTCGAGTAGTACCTCTCCTAGGATCTTTCTAGGTATTGGGACCTTGGAAGTCATCCGAAGTATCCCAACAGGAGCTACCCGAAAAACGCAAAAGTGAATTGTGGAAAGAAAGAGTCCTCTTTCTGCGCTTTTTCCTATGAGAGAACATTGTATGAAACTGCCTGGATTCCCACGAAGGTGGGGCAGAGGAATCGACGAAGAATCCAGGAAAGAGCGAAGGAAAAGCGAAGCGTGACGAGAATTCTGGACTCGAGATGTTAGAAGGGAACTTTTATTTGGTTTGGTGAATGTACGCTCCTCTACGTTCGGCCACCAACATTTTAGCGCCACGTAGCATGAAGAAAAGTCGCCGACCCGACCAGCTATTTTTTGGGTTCTAGCGCTTGCGTTTTTTTTAATTCCTTGACGAGCTGAACAACATCCCATCACCTTTTGGATATATTTCAAATATCTAGCAAATACCGAATTGTACTTAGTTTTTTCTAGCAATACAGAGCAAATACCTAGCAATACCAAGCAAATCCCTAGCAATACAGAGCAAATTCTGAGCAAATACTGAGTTGTACCGAGTTGTACCTAGTTTTTTCTAGCAATACCGAGCAAATCCTTAGTAATACTGAGCAAATACTGAGTTGTACCTGGTGGGAAAAATTGTGTCTCACCACGCAGATTTTGGTTTTCTCCTATTTTGTAATCAAATACTACATTGAGAATAAAGTATGGTCTCGAGAGGCCGACACAATATTCTACAATGGATTCAATATCAAAATAGGGTTTTAAAAATTGATATTTCTATAATCAAACATAGTTCAAAGAATAACATATCATCTCAAAAGATGAACATGAAATTCTATAGAATATGTTTAAAAATACAAATATGTTTTTGAAAAAGTTTATACATTCTTTTATTTAGATATGGCAAGAAGAATATTATATCATCTTAAAAGTCGAACATAACATTCTTCAAGATATCCAAAAGCAAGAATGAGTTTTATAAAATTCATTATTTCTAAAGTTGAATATAACAAGTATAATATTATATTATCTGAAAAGATAATAATAATATTCTACAAGTATATTCAAAATTAGAAATGAGGTTTTAAAAATATCTACGTTCCCAAAGATTCTTCCCTTATTTTATACGAATAAAACAAGGTTTATTTTAGTCTGGGGTTCTCAAATCCCTATAGAGGAAAGCCCCTATAGTTAATTACATCCTAAGAGAGAAGCTCCTAAGAAAACTCTCGATTAAAGCAGTGATTTCATACCCTTCTGAGTACAAAGTAAAAGACAAGGAAACAGAAGTAGGAATTTTTCAAGGAGAAAGCTCAATGTTAAACATTTATTAGCGGGTCAAAGGAAGAAAAGTAGGAGGCGTCGGATTCTGAGAAGCTCAGAGACAACCTCAGCTTACCCTATGTTAGGTTTTACATTTTAAGAGAAAATTTTATATTTAAGTTGATATTTTATTAGAGATTTGATATTATATTCCCAGAGGATGAGGACTTAAGATCTAGAAAGAATCTGCCTCAGAACTTAAATCTAATTTGGGTACTACAAAGTAGTGACCCGAACCTAACTAATGAAATGCAAACCTGGACTTACCCCGGCCTGGATTGGGGAGCCAGCTAACCACCTATGCGCTTTAAAATCATGTGTCCAGTCTCTTATGAAAGATGGGTAGGGACGTTGTTTAAGTTTTAAGGAATTGGGGGCCGACATCTAAGACAGATCCTAATTGGCCCCTCAACTTATGTAGGGTGATAAATGTCTAGAAATGCAATTAATATTTTAGACTCTTTTTAATTTGTATCTAATGCAATGCATGCTAATTGACTCGAATGCATAAAATGATAATGAAGCAGTTTAAAAAATTAGGCTTAGAAAATAGGTTTTTCCCTAGAGATTGCACAACTTCCCCTTGACAGAACTGCACCCTCATAGGTCAAGTGGTCTGCCAGAACCCGCAGGCGGGGAGGTGCCTAACAAGGAAGAGAAAGTATTAATATGCTTATGCTGACTCTCGGCGGTCCCGAGCTTACTTCTTAGATCGTTAGAGTTACTATGTGAGCCTAAAAATTTTTATTTAAAATTATAGGTAGAAAAATTTTAAGCGTACCCTTACGAAAAAAATCTCTGAGATTCGAATCCAGGCTAAAACAAAACACGACATGCAAGGTCTTAAAAAAAATCTACTGCACAAACAATGTAAAAAATCAATTTTAATAATCCAAATATAATGTCCAATGTCCATATTACACCCAGAATTTGCAGAAAAGTAAAGTGGCCGGGCACCACTGACAACAAACCCGGATTCTAATCCTAAGAATGACGCAAGTGATTTTTGAATTGGGATGTATTGTTCCTTGTATTTTCAGTTCTTTGTCTTCTTTCTTCTATTTCTTCATTTTTTTCTTTCTTCTTCTACGAACTCCTTGGATTCATCGGGTTCTGGATATCAAAATGAAAAGAAACTCATCCCTATGAGGGGTATTTTCTTTTCTATTTGGATATTGAATCATCCTAATTTGGCTTTCCAAATAAAAGAGAATAATCCTTTAAGGTATATTCTCCTTTCTTTGGTTTCCAAATTGGATGTAATATCTCACTTTCAAAATCACTTTCACATTTATGATAATTTTCAAATACATTTGCATTTATATTACATTTTACAGAAAAAGAAAGAAAATCTAGACCACCTACAGGGTTATCCTAAGCAAAAATTATCCCAAGCAGTTATATATATGCATTTTAAATTAAATCAATTAGCCACACTTGGCCACACTCTTTCTTATTTGGGGGCTAAGCAACTGGAGTACCTGTAGCATTTATATAATTTTTTTTTGATTAATTAGCCCCCTTTTTCTACCCTGCACGAGTGTGGCCACCTGCAGAAAATCATATTAACAATCCAGATCGCTCCTAACCTATGGGTAATCTAATCGTTAATCAAATCACAACACAGAGTGCTGTAAAAATAAATAAATAAACACACAAACATTTTACAACCAGCATGCAATAAAACTCGAGAAAAAGCCCATCACAGTGCAATAAAGAAATAAACACCGGCCTAACCTAAAACTAGAGTTGGTTGTCCTAGCAAACAAATCTAAGTGTGTGTATTAGAAAGTGTGGTTTTAATATATCCTAAATTAATTATTATTTAAAAGAAAATTGTTAATTAATTAAATTTAATTTGTTAAATAAATAAGTAAAAATAAAATAAAATAATGATAATGATAATAATAATAATGAATGTCACTAAGTTTTCTATGTTATATGTCTCTATCCTAAGGTGTACATGCATCCTAACTCTAAGTTTTCTAAGACCCGGTCCTTAATTTTTGTCATTAAGTATCACTACTGTTATATAGGTGAAAATCTTTATTATTACTAACCCTTAGGACTTTTCGTATATGTATAAAGGGGTTTAGGGATCTAAGAGCAAAAAAAAAATAATCCTAATTAAAATAAAGTTACTACAGGGACCTAAAAGGATGGTTCACGCACACCACATCAAGGGGTCCCTAAAGGTTTTCTAAGTTTAGAAATACTCACAGTCACCCGGGGCTACGACTCGGTGGTTCTGCCCGTAGAACCTCTACCCGGTTGGATAGAGGCGACTGACATCATTAGCTCCTTGTATTTTTGTTCCCTCGATCGGTTCCATTCATCATAGTTCATGCAAATAAATAGAAGAAAACAAGGAAAAACATGGATTAGAAACACTTTTAATAAATAATAATAAAATAATTGAAATTTACTGAAAATAAAAACGTACCTTTCTTCGGGCTTGATCACTGGTTTAGTTGCTTTGTTTTTGAACATTCCGTTTTTTTTTTTTTTTTGAACTCATATTGTATACCTTTTCAACATTCACCCCAAAGCAACAAGAAAAGGGAAAAAGAAGAAAAGAAAGAAAGAGGTAGAGAAAAAGATAACTCTCTTTAAAACTTCTAATTTTTCAAACATATAATTTTACTTTTCCAAAATTCGCACAAATTCCACCTTTTAATGCACACAAGTTTACTTTTCAAAATCCTACACTTATACTTTACTTTTTACATACACCTTTAACCTTAATTCAAAATATATATACATTTCCAAAAATCACACTCTACACTTTCCACTACAAAAATATCTTTCTATACATACACTTTACTTTTTAACACATATATACTATTCACTTTTTAACACACACATGTTCACTTTTAAAACCCATCATTTTACTTTCCGAAAGATACACATAGACATCTTACCTTTCACATAACAATTTTACCTTTTCAAAACATTTTACCTTTTCATAATATACATTTCACTTTCCATCCTTTCTTATACAATACTCTTCTACCATCATACACGAATTCATCACATCACTCTTTCCAAAACATGTAGAGCATGTATACATATAAAACGAAGGACGATTATACACAATAATTTTCATCAAATATTTTCCATCATAAACCCACATATGCCTATTTACAATTCAACAATTCCCAAAATATAAATAAGAAAAGAAAGAAGAGATGCAAACTTACTTTTCTAAAATTCAAGAAAATATTTTAACCATTATGAAGTGATATCACATATGGGTTTATGCAAAAACTTATATTTGAAGTACATGAGATTTCTCCAATTAGTTTTCAATTTAAAATAAGCTTTATATCTTTCTTTCCAACAAGATCCAATGGAATCTTTGGAATAAACATGAAGATATAACCATCTAAAGCAAGAGGTAGGAAACTCACTTATGAATTATGACTAAGATCAAATTTTCTTATTTTGAATATAAAGATTCACATAATCTATGGATAAAGAAAATTTTTAACATGATTCATCAAGTACTCGTTGAAATTAATATAAGTGATGTTTATCATAATCGAATTTAAAATTGAATCTAATGTATTGAAATACACGAGAATCAAATATGATGTAATGATTTGAAAATAAAGAAACCGCCAAATGCTTTTAAACCTCAAATATCTTAGCCACTACTACAATTTTCATCATACTTTATAGCAATCATTTCTCTAAATCAACAAAGAAGATGAAGAAAAATATAGATGAGAAAGATGATGGAGAGAATGTAGAAGAAATTACCCAAGATTTAGAAGATTACCGGTGTGCAACTGCTGTAGGAGCGACGGAGGGGGCTTGGATGTGTCATGTATGAGAGGAGGGAGGCTTGGATGTGTCATGTATGAGAGGAGGGAGGCTTGGATGTGTCATGTATGAGATGAGGGAGGCTTGGAACATTTTTTGGTTGAGGGAGAGGGAGAGTGGGTGGTTATGGGTTGAGGGAGAGGGAGAGTGGGTGGTTATGGGTTGTTGCTGAACTCTTTGACCGTGGACCGTTCATTGGACTTTTGAAGGCTTTAGTGATTTCGGAATTTGGTGATCTTGGGCTCATTGGATTCGTCTCGTCGATCCGTTCGATTCGAGTATAAGCTCGTCAAAATCGGAGACCGTTTGGTAACTCAAATTGCGAATTGAACCTTCCAACAGTGCTTTGAGCCCTTGATTCGGATTCATTTGGGCTCGGATTGGGTTGATATTGGTGTCGTTGGGTTTGTATTCCTGAGACGCTTAGTTCGACTGTAAGTTTGCTGAAATCGGAGTTTGGATGGTCTTCGAATTAATTTTTGAAGTTTCCAAACTTGATTTTGCATCGAGATTCGTGCCCGATTAAGATAATTTTTGACGACGTATCAATTATTATTATATATATACTTGTGACGAGTCAAAACGGGTTAATCGAAGCCATTGAAATCCAATTCAATTTGAGTTAATTTGATTTGATTTCATTTCGATTGGTGTAGCAAATTTTGGTTTAAAAGAGTTGATTTGAGGTTGAATTAGAATTGGATTGAAATGTTTTTTATTCGAGCTGAGTGGTAAGTTCGAGTCGATGCTACGTCATTAGGTGTCCACCTAAAGAAATCCTAAAGGCGACGTCTACACAAGGCTACGAATACCTAGGTGCTAGAATTGAATCCGGGGAAATTGACTTCGAATAAAGAGGTCAACAGTACCGAGTTGTACCTAGTTTTTTCTAGCAATACCGAGCAAATACCTAGCAATACCGAGCAAATCCTTAGCAATACCGAGCAAATTCTGAGCAAATACTGAGTTGTACCGAGTTGTACCTAGTTTTTTCTAGAAATACCGAGCAAATCCGTAGCAATACCGAGCAAATCCTGAGCAAATACCGAGTTGTACCGAGTTGTAGAAAAACTCTGTACAACTCGGTATTTGTATAGTTTTGGTCTTCACAGAGCGGTATTTCTCATTTTTTCAAAGCAATACCGAGCAAATACTGAGCAATACCAAGAAAATCGCGAACATAGCATTTCCGGGTTCCGCTCCGAGTCAAGTCGTCGGGCCGCGCGGTAAAGAGTAAGAGCACGTGGCGACATGTTATTGGCGGCCGAACGTACCTCTACGTCAGATCAGAGATAACTTCTATAAGAAATGCTGACATGGATCAAAAGGGAAGAGTTCAAATAGTATCTACTAATATCACTAAAAACATTGTGAAAATACTTTTACGAGAAGGTTTTATTGAGAACGTTCGAAAACATCAAGAAAGTAAAAAATATTTCTTGGTTTTAACCTTACGACATAGAAAGACTAGGAAGGAAGGTGGGGCAGAGGAATCGACGAAGAATCCAGGAAAGAGCGAAGGAAAAGCGAAGCGTGACGAGAATTCTGAACTCGAGATGTTAGAATGTGCTAAATCAATGGGTGCCGGAGCAGCTACAATTGCTTCAGCGGGAGCTGCTGTCGGTATCGGAAACGTTTTCAGTTTTTTGATTCATTCCATGGCACGAAATCCATCAGCAAAACAATACCAATCAAAATAGAAATGGTTCAAACCCTATCGATAGTTTTCTGAGAATTCAATAAAGAACGAATCAAGATCCATGATATGACAACCAAAATCAGACTGAGGACGTACAGAATATCCCAATTTAGATCCAAAACCCTGTCCAGAAAAGAGAAAAGGAGAGGAGAGTGAGTCAAGCCTGGACTTTCAGGTCTGATTGTTCTATGTGTTAAGCATAGAAAGATTATTAAATCTGAGGTACTCGAAGAAGAAGAAAAAAATATGCTCTTCAAATATGATTCATATCGGTGCTTTGGATTCATTGCCTCTTAGAAAAGAGACTGGCAGTACACAAAAATATCCGGCGTGAAAGAAATTTCTGTGCTCATCATCTGGCTAAGGCCAGTCTTTCGAGCCCGAGATGGACTTGCAATCCTAGATGAGCCCCCTCCCCTTCTTCTAACTTCTCGAGGAGAAAGGGCAAAAGAATTCAACTCCTGAGAAAGATCCCCCCTTCTAACCTCCCAGCCCTGTCTTGACTATCTCGAAAGAGAAGTCGCTGGTCTCCACAACCGGAGCTATGGAGTTTGCTAAGCGTTTCATCGCTGATGACGGACGGAACGATTTCTCTTTCGTGAAAGGTGTTGAACGTGATATCACGCTCTGTAGGCACTCAGTTCTTTGACTTGTTAGGTGTCTCCTCTATGATGGTGTCTTACCGTCTCAGAGGCATGTGCTGTGTTCTTACTACCTAGAATTCAAAGATTCCGAGACAGCTAGTTTAAGAGGTTTTGGTGACATTGGTTCCCCGTCCCTACTCTCCTATCTCTCTCACCCTGGTTGGGTTCTGGCTTAGTGTGATTTCAGTTGGAAGATGTTTGTAAATGCTTCAGGTGAAAACTGCTATGGCATCGATAGCCTATGGACCAATTACATGCGCCTGGTTTCGGCTGAGCAGTCGAGAAATTAAAGAAGACTTCCATATCATTTAGCTGCATTAACTAAAGAAAAAACAAGGCTATCATCTGCAAAAAAGAAATGAGAAAGATTGGGACCCTGCCTGCTAGATTTTCAAATATGCAGACTTGATGCTGAGCCATAACATTTGATTAGCGCTCAGGGGTCCGTCCCACTATGACTATATAAGTCCCTATTATACCAAGCATCATCAAATTTTTAATGCCCATAATATAAAATGTAAGAAATTTGTGGATAAAAAAATATTCTTTAAGATTTTCAATTTATTTTGAAAACCTTATAAGGATGAATTCAAAAGTACCACTGATTGTGCAGAAGGGGCTGAATACTCAGAAAGTGTTTGCTCTCCTCTTATGATGAAAATAAGTAATAACCATTTTTTGCATGTCCTTGCTACACGTAGTTTGTTCAGAAGGTGCTTCTCATTAGTGCTTTGTTTTATTTATTTTATGGATCTATCACTCAAGTCTACAATATGCTGCGGGTTGTTATTCTAATCCCATGATTCTATTTCTGCATATATTAATTATTGCAGTTCTTATCCAGAATATTTGGCATGAAAAGTTCTTAGCATTTGAACAATGGCGTCTATAATATATTTACTACTTTACTTTAGAATTAAACGTTATGTGATCTGAAGTCAAGTGCATGTAAAATATTCCTCTTGTAGTAATTTTGAAAATATTAATGTTTGATTGGATGAAAAATGAATACATTGTATAGTATCATAATCATTTTTTAGGAAAAGTAAATTTGTCCAGTTTTGAGTGACAGTGTTTTCACTGTAACCGAGCATTCTTGCTGCCACTCGCTGCCCACATCCAACCATCAAAATCGTTGCCGCCACCCAACACCTTCATCGCTGCCACCACCAGTCACTGACGCCACCACCTCTAACATGTTCGTTGACCATCAAACACAAATCTTTAAACTTTACACTGCATTCATTTCACTTCAATTACTTCTCTTTTGCACTCATCAAATCAATTTCAAATATTTCTAATACACTTTTTTTTTTTACACAACAATCCTTTTATTCTTCATTACTTTTTTAGGAAATTAAATAGCACCTTAGGATACGTTTGAGATGGCTTTATTACTGCTACTTAAAACAGCTTTCTATTATAAAAAATTAATTTTTGTACTAAAAAACTGCTTTAAGAAAATCGTTCCAAATGAAATCTTAATCTACGTTGGATTCTTGCTTGTCAGCGAGCCCTTTCGCCTGATTTCTTGGGGGCAATGTGTCTCATTGGTTGAATCATGTTCCGGCCACCCGACTCTTCTTATGCTCTCGATTTTAGGCTCCATTTTTGGAGACTCTGATGAGAGCATTCATCCATTAATTCTTCTTATTATAAAATAAACTTCTTAAGCCTGATAGAGATGAGAAACGAAGGAGACGGACAAGAAGAGGAAACAGAGCAAGCAGGAGAAAAGATGAAAATTATTATTATGTAATTAGTTAATGTGTACAGAATGCTATATATAAAGAATACAAGGGTAAACTGGTAATAATCTAAAATATGATACTTGTTCGTTTACATCTCCCCTCAAATTAATCATTCTTTGAACGAATGGTTAATTTGCGACGAAGAGTATCAAAGCGAACAGCTGAGAAAGATTTAGTGAGAATGTCGGCAATTTGTTGTTCCGACGGTATATGGGTGAGAGAAATAGCTCCTGTCTTTAGGTGTTGACGGATGAACTGGTAGTCGATTTCAATGTGCTTGGTCCTGGCATGGAAGACGGGGTTCCGAGCAAGAGCAAGCGCTGATGTGTTATCGCAGTGAATTATGGTAGGAGAAGGCTGCGGAATATCAAGCTCCGCGAGAAGACGACGTAACCAGAAAACGTCGGAGGTGGCAGCCGAGAGTGCCCGATATTCGGCCTCGGTAGAGGACTTTGCGACCGTGACTTGTTTCTTGACAGACCAAGATATGAGGTTTGGTCCCAAGAAGGAGCAGAACCCGGAAACTGATTTCCGGTCGGAAGAGTCGGACGCCCAATTGGCTTCAGTATATGTCCGTAAGGTGAGATCCCCTGTGGTTAGCGGAAGTCCAAATGAGAGGGTACCTTTGACATATCGGAGTAGTCGTTTGAGAGCCTGAAAGTGTTGAGTGGTCGGTTGGTGCATATGTTGGAAAACTTGGTTCGTAGCAAAAGCGATGTCCGGCCTGGTGATGGATAGATATTGTAGAGAGCCAGCTAGTCGTCGGTACAGGGTCGGATCGTGAAACGGCTGGCTGGGTGAAGCGGTATGTCTTGATTTGGGAGAGATCGGTGTGACTGCAGGTTTGCAGTCAGTGAGCCCTGCATCTTTGAGCAGTCGTTCGGCGTAATGTTGCTGTGAGAGAAAGAGACCGAAGGGTTGCTGGAGTATTTGAATTCCTAGAAACAGTGAGAGCTGGCTGGACTGTTTGAGAGAAAACTGAGAATGCAGTTTGGATAGTAGAGCAGTGATGGCCGCCGAGTTATTTCCTGTAATTAAAATGTCGTCGACGTAAATTAAGAAGAAAATTTGTATATGATTCAATTGATAAGATAAAAGAGATGGGTCGGAGCGAGTAAACCTGAATCCTTGTGTTTGTAGGAATGAGGTAAGTTTTTCAAACCATTGTCTCGGTGCTTGCTTGAGACCGTAGAGAGATTTACGTAGTTTGCAGACCGAGGAAGGTGAAGCAGCGTCGATGAAGCCCGGCGGCTGTCGCATGTAGATGTCTTCGGTAAGATCGCCATGGAGGAAGGCATTCGAGGCGTCTAGTTGGATTAATTGCCACTGTCGGTTGACGGCCAGAGTAAGGAGGATGCGAATTGTGGTCATTTTTGCGACGGGGCTGAACATCTCTTTGTAGTTAATACCGTATTGCTGATCATAGCCTTGTGCGACAAGTCTTGCTTTATATTTATCGACAGAGCCGTTGGGAAGAAGTTTGGTTTTGAATGTCCATTTGCAAGAATGGGTGTATTGGCCGGTGGTTGAATGAGTGTCCAAGTAGTCTGTTTCTGAAGTGCGTGAAACTCGTCAGACATTGTTTGACGCCAGTGAGGTTGCTTGACGGCCTGAGCGTAGGTGTTCGGGGTCGAGTTGTGAGGAGTGGTGGTTAGTAGAGACATGATTTGTTTTGGTTTGGTAGGTCCAGATTTTAGTCTGGTTTGCATGGATGGGACGGTTGGGTCGTGTTGTTCTGAATGGGTGGTAAGGAAAGAGCTGTATTATGAGAGGGAGCCTCTGTGTTTTGTGAAGAAGGGTGAGCAGACTGGTTGCTGGAGTGGGAAGATAGAGTTGGGCAAGTCGTAGTTGATGGCATTTGTTTGGTTATGAGAGACAGCGGGACAAGCAGAGAGGGAGGTGTGTATTGAACGGATGGTGAGAGAGTCGGATTTAGTGCGTTGTGGAGAGTTTGGTAGGGAAAATTAGTTTCGTTAAATGTGACATGGCGGGAGATATAAATTCTATTAGATCGGATGTCCAGACACTTATAACCCTTGTGAAAGGGGGAATACGCATTCTTGGGAACGCGGCGAAAGTTTGTTAGCGGCGTAGGGTCGTAGCCATGGAAAACACTGGCACCCGAAGGTGCGAAGCTGGGTGTAAGTCGGAGGATAGCCGTGAAGATGATGGAAGGGAATTTGATTGTTGATGGATGCTGAGGGTAGCCGGTTAACAAGATAGTTGGCCGTGGGGATGGCTTCAGCCCACAGAGTATCGGGTAAATGTGCAGCGTGTAACAATGTGCGAGCAAGGTCCAATAGATGTCGGTGCTTTCGTTCTGCAATCCCATTCTATTCCGACGTGTGAGGACAGCTGAGTTGTCTTTGGATGCCGTGTTGCTGTAGAAATGCCGAGAACTCATGGCTTGTAAACTCACCGCCTCCGTCTGATCGAAAAGCCATCGGTGTGGTATGGAACTGGGTTTGTACGTGTTGCTAGAATAGTTTGAATTTGGAGAAGGTTTCCTGTTTCGTTTTCATGAGATACATCCACGAAAAGCGTGTAAAATCGTCTATAAAAACTACATAATAACGAAAACCTTCTGAAGAGTAAACGGGGGGCAGGACCCCAGACGTCAGAGTGTATAAGATCGAAAGCGGCGGAAGAAGTGGAAACATTTTTATTAAACGAAAGTTTGTGACATTTTTCCACTGTACAAGATTTGTAGAAAAAATTATTAGAAATTTTGGTGAGATCGGGAATTAAAGAAACAAGTTCTTTGAGCAGCCGGTGATGCGGGTGGCCTAAGTGACCGTGCCATAGCGTCTCTTGATTTTTGCTGGCGTGGAGAGCTGTGGGCGTGGCTTTGGCGGAGGGACGAAGTTGGTACAAGCCATTATGAAGAGGTCCATGAAGAAGAAGACGGCGGTCCTTGCGATCCTTAATTTTGAATCCATTAGCATTAAAACTCACAGAAACCGGATTATCAGTGGTTAATTTGGAGACAGATAACAAATTATGAGAAATACGTGGAACGTGTAAAAGATTACGTAAATGCAGCTTACGGGGAGTTTCGGGGAGCCGAAGAACTCCCTGGCCGGAGTGAGCGACCGGAATTTGCGACCGAATCAATGATCCAATCTTGGGAGGTAGTCGAAGTCGGTTGTGCAAGCAGAGCTGAAATGGATCGTGGATTGGTCGGAGCAAACCTTGGGTTCGAACAGTGCCAGCAGTTAAGTGCTATGTGACCGACTTTATTACAGATCTGACAAATAGGTCGAGTGATGTTCGGAGAGGCAGTGCTTTGCGCATTCGAAATGGCGCTGGGTTGAGGCGGAGCGTTTCCCGTGTTGATCATGCGGTTCTTGCTAAATCTTCGCGGAGGACGATTGCGGGACTGATTTGAAGACATGGCATGGAGAGCTGTAGCGCCGGATGCCGTTGAATTTTCTCTGGATAATTCTTGATGAACGTTAATTTCTTCACTGCAAAGAAGAGAATATAGGTTATCAAGATCCATAGGGAGCGGGGAGGTGCGGATGGCAGCTTTGAACGAAGTGTATGTTGACGGAAGGCCATTGAGGATGTGTAGAATGATATCCTCCATGTCGACGTGAGATCCGGATGCCGCAATGTTGTCGACTATGGATTTGACGTGGTTGAGATACTGCCGCATGGTCAGGTTTTGCATTTGGACATGGTGAAGCTCGTTCTTGAGCTGAATGACGCGCGATCGACAGGTAGGTTGAAGGCATCTTTCAAGAACGAGCCACACGTCATGAGCGGTAGTGCAAGAAATGACGTAGGGAAGGATGGGTGGGGAGATTGTCGAAAAGAGGGCGGAGAGGAGATTGTTGTCGGCTAAATGCCAACGTTGGTACTCCGGAGAAGAGGTGTCGGATGGGCAGGTAATGGTGCCGGTGAGATGTCCTGCATAGCCGTTGGCCGTGAATTGTTGGAGAAGTTGAATGCGCCAAATCGCATAATTCTCGTTGGTGAGGGCATTGGGAACAAGGTTCTTGATATTGGATATGAGAAACTTGAGTTGTGGAGGGATGTGGATCTCTGTATTGTTGCCGGAGAGGGCGGTGGAGGAGGGAGGGTGTGAATTCGCCGATTCTTGATCTCCCATTGTTTGGCTCATGATACCATGATAGAGATGAGAAACGAAGGAGACGCACAAGAAGAGGAAACAGAGCAAGCAGGAGAAAAGATGAAAATTATTATTATGTAATTAGTTAATGTGTACAGAATGCTATATATAAAGAATACAAGGGTAAACTGGTAATAATCTAAAATATGATACTTGTTCGTTTACAAAGCCGCCCTTTTTATGCTCTTGATTATAAGTTTATAATTTATTTCAAATTAATTATAATTTTATTTGACCATTTTATCCTCCGAGTCTCAATTTTTTATTCTGCTACTACGTTTTTTCTTCCAGCCCACCTGCAATTTGTGATATTTGATAATTAAATTTAATTGGGGCTCTTAATTAATAAAAAGACAAATAAACTTAGAAAAGCAAGCTCAAATGAATGATTGTCGTCATGAAGGTGCGTGGCACTAAGTCCTAGGGGCGCAAACGAGTCGAGTCGAGTTTGAGTTAGAGGATATTGGAGCCTGGTACGATTGGCAAATTCCTGGCTCGAACTCGAGTAGAGCTCGAGCTCGACTTGCCAGGGAAAATAGCACGTCGAGTTCGAGCTCCAATCCCACGTCCCGCGTCTGCGGATTCATTTTCCCGCCTGCTTTCAGCATTCTCGTCTTCTCGCCTTCTGTCCGCCCGCGGTTCCATTTTGTCATTCCGCCATCGCGTCCAAGCTCCAACTCTGCATCTTGCATCAAGTCCGAGTTTCGATCCCACGTCCCATATCGATCTCATGTTCCGTTGTTCCGCCTCCGAGTCCAAGGTCTGCGAGCTGCTGACGAGTAGTTAATTTGAGCAGAGGGATGTTCAATCTTCAGCTCGATAATCCTGTTGAGCTCGAAATCCTATTCGAGCTCGACTCACGACCTTGATAAACTTGACTCTTGAGCCGGTTATTGAGCCCGAGCTGACTCGTGAGTCAGCTTGACTCGATCGCATCACTACTCAGTCCCCACCGCCCATGACTTCGATAAGTTTCTCAATAATATTTTGTTATTTCTTATTTCAAAAATCTGGCGACGTCATGCTTCAAATTAGATTGCGACACATTATTTGGCCCGAGGAGCCAATAAGAGAAACGAAGCTCCATCGAAAACTCCAGGCGCAGGTCAATTTTTCGCGTATCCACTTGCCTTATGCAAATAGCGTGTAGGCCAAAGTATTTGCTGGCCTCTGTCATTAGGAGAATAAATCAATTGGTTAATCGAATATTACGTCATGTGACACTAACCGAAATTAAATACTTCGCTTTTGATGGCTTCGGCTGGCAATTTTTTATAATTTATTCTTCAAATAATGATTATAATTGTATACTTATATTTGATTGTATCTTTTTTTATTTTAAAAAAACCTAATGATAAAAAAATTCTTAGAGACTTTTATTAGAGTATAAAAACTATTAAAAACTCCTTATTTGACTACTTTAAAAGTAAAAAAAATATATTTATAATAATATTCAATAAAAATTAATTTTATCTTAATAGTACTACATTTATTATTATTTTTTTTACAAAGGAATTTTATTACAACAAAAAAGGACGATTAGAATCATAAGCAGAATGAAATAAAAACCTAATACAATGAGAGAAAATAATTAAAAAGGTCAAAAGGCTAAACTAGGTTGCAAAGGCCAACAGGCTCATTAATTGGCAAAGACTTCCAACCATTCTGAAGCTAGGAATGGACCATTCAGAGGAGGGAAAGAGCAAAACATCATCAACAAGCCAAAACATCACCACCTTGGAGAGCTCCAAAAAATACCACCAAAGGTTGCCGACGAACCACAGATCCGGAGTGGTGAGCCCTAGCCACATCATCGCCCAAAAATAATATATAAAATCGAGGCAACATTAGATAATAAGGTAACAAGTGGAGGCCTTCCACAAGAAAGCAGGGGGGCCTCCTCATCAACGTCCAGCCACAATGTAAAACCATCGAAGAACTAACAAAAACCAATGACCACACACTATTTCTTCTTGTCTTTGTTTTTTAAACTTCTTTTCCACCCACATTAGAAAGCCATGATCAAATAGAGCGATCTATAATTTCCTACTCAAAACTTTTTCCTCCTCATCATAAACAGGAGAGTCCTCTAAAATAAACCAATTAGTTTGAAACAAAACATAAATTTTTCCCAGTCTTAGCCATATGGACTTTCATTTCAACATCAGACATAATAAATATAGGGAATTGAACACAATTGTTATTGCTTTCAATACCAACCAGTTGTTCATGGGCCTACATACTCGATGCCAGATTAATAGAAGAAGAGACAGCCTCCGAACTCTCCATTGGAGACAATACCACACCACCTATCAAATTCCTACTAGAAAAAACTGGTGAACCCGAAAGGCCAGCGCCCACAGAAAGCAATTCACCCACATCCAAACCGCGTGGGATAGACAGTGATTTCAAACAAGATAAAACAGTTATATAATTTCAAACTACATTTCAAAACTCCAGGCTCACTTGAACATAACCGCGGAACGTGGGGAACAAGAGCCACACCCTCCGAAACCAACACAGAGTCCAATTGGACGAAATTAGAATGAAGATTAACTGGACTAACCCCTTCACCAACCACAACATTCTCATCGCTAAGCACAACATAATCCCTAACTGTAGGGATCTACACAACATGGGCAGGGGGGAAGGAGGAATTAAAGCAGAATTATCCGAAGCCTTAATAGGAATCCTATTACAATTCGACAGATTAGCCACTTGAGGGTACCGCATGGACAATACATTTGCAAGAAGCACAAAAAGATGGGAAATCATCCATAACCTCCTATTGAACATAGCCAAATTTCTCAGAACCTAACCACACCTTATATGGGTAAGATTTGGTGATATCCAACTCCACTAAAATACGGGCTAGAGATGGTCTGGATCCAATAGACGTAGCAGAATCAATTTTCAAAGGTTTTCCAAAGAGAGCGGCCAAAGCATGAAGAATTCTGGGTGAAAAGAGGTGAGGTCGTAGTTGCAGAAAGGAAACCCAAATAGGAATCACCGGCGACTCCACACCGACATCGGCAAGGGGCTCGACCACTTAGTAAGCTTCATATAACAATTAAAAACCAAATACGATCTATGACAGAAGACCCTACAATAATCAAGGTCGTTTGCGAGCTTAATAAGAATGTGCAACGAATCCAACAGGGTAACTGAAACCTCTCCATTAAGCTTGAGATTTTAAAAAAAATAACTACATATGGTATCCAGAGAGGGTCGTTTAGAGGGAAAAAATCCAAGTAATGAAAACTAAAAAGACTTAGCTAAAGCCTCAATTTCCTGATCCGAGATCCAAAGGGAAGGTTATCCATGGAAGGAGGAAGCCCTAAGTTTAGGAAAATCAATGACAAAAGAAGAACAAGCAAGAACGTTAATAAAAAGAACGAGAAGAAGAACCCCCTAAAAAACTAGGGTCGCAAAGTTTAGGCACCATCCGACACACGTTGGAAGCGGAAAGAGCAAAACTAGCAAACCAAAATCCAAACCATAAAATAAAGGAGACTTCCCTGAAAAATGCAGAGAAGACTGATGCCACCGAGGCGAGCAGCGCAACAACGCAAATTGCACCGGAGGAAGCTAAGGCAAAGCCCTAGCGGAGCATGTGAGACAAAACATCAGCGCTTCTTGCCTCTATCTCATTGTCCTTTCAATGCGTGTAGTTATTTTCACAGAGATGTTTTACTACCAATTAAACAATTTTAAGTTCTTATTATAGATTGTGCATATGAATTTATCTTAATCAATCTATATGTAAAAAATAAAAATAAAAATTTCACATAGAGTTAGAACTACCTGCACATAGATGTTTAATATACGACAATTTTAGCATAGTAGACAATGTATAAGGAATACCCAATAAGCCAAATACGAAGCATTGTAGTGCGAAGTTATTAGAAACAAAATTATATATCAAGCTTCTAACAAAAAAATTCTTCATAATATGATATTTAATAAAAAATAATATATCTTCAGAAAATTCATACAATCTAAATACAAATTAAATTATGATATTTGAATTGAAAAATTAAATTAAGGACAATTTGAATTTAATTTTAGCAAATAGATTTTCAAATTAAGCATTTTGATAAAAATGAGTCTAGCGATACTAAATTTGTCAAGATAAAAGTCCAAATGAGCCCAAATTAAATACTTGAAATATAGTCCGAAATTTTATGATGCTTTTTAATAGGTCAAATAATCTCCAAATTCTGCATGCTTAATTACAAGAGGAATCCATAAACTTTTTAACAAAATGAGTCTTAAAATATTAAATTTTTAATATTTTTTTCTTTAACGAAAACTAGAAATTTACAAACAATTTTTTAATTGAATGATTCTTTTAAATCATATATATATATATATATATATATATATATATATATTCAATAAAAAGGAGATTACAACAAAGACAAAAAAAAATTACAAAGCTAAAATCAGCAAATCATGACAAGTAGCAACGGGACTCAGGAAATGGCATGAGCCTTTGAACAACCAATCAGAAGCTAGGCAAGGGCCATCCATTAGAGGTATAGCAGGCACAGACCAAGCATCATCGCACATCTTAAACAAAGGCCACCATTCAGAAGAAGTGAATGGGCCACCAAGGTTGCGAGCAAACCAAGGCCAACTAGTGGATGAGTAGAAGGTCTCCTCATTATTGTTCGGACTAGAAAACAAGAGCTCACAATCAAAAAATATAGTAACAAACAGAACAAAAAAGTTGAAGAGCGGGCCTACTAGCAAATGACACAGACCAACAAAAACAATTACTTTTTTTTTTTTTTCGATTTTCGTCTATAATGCTTGTCATTACCATGGAATAGAACTTTTTTAGCACAACGACTTAGATTCATACTATACTCATGAAAAGCATCATTCGGCTCATCAAACTCATCTCAAGCATTCCTTCAAGTTGAGGAGCAAGACCTATCCAAAAAATAAGAATGATCCATATGACTAAGTGTGAGTTTCGAAGCCACATGAGATTTCAGTTCAATAGAAGAGATGAGTGCAATTGAAACATCCACAAACGGCACATTCACAATTGGCCTCAAACCCCCATCCGAAACAACATTAGATACCAAAGAAATGGGAGCATCTAAACTAGGCACTTCAACAGATGGCGACAAAAATCACTGTGAGATCGAATCCAATCAAAAACCAAGCAGGCGGGAGGAACTAGCATGAGCGAACCGAAGATTAGAGAATGATTCCTAGAGATCACCAGCTGATGGCGACAAAAGATGCCGGGAGGGAAACCAAGTGGGAGGAAACCCTAGTTGGCCGGCGCAAGGAGGGAAATTGAGCGGGGAGTCAATTGGTTAAGGATTTGAAGAGCAACTGTGAAATTTATTTTAATATGAGTGTAATATAAATTTTGATTTTCTTACTTATTTATTAAAGTTAACTCAAAAGAAATCCAAATATCCGATAGAGAGATTCATTCGGACTTTGTTTCATCAAGATACACAACTCTTCGTGGTCTTGATTGGAAACTTTGACTATCAACTATGAGGTATTGGGTTCTATTCTTTCATATATAATATGATGTGTGTATGAATTTGTCTTAATTGACCTAAATGTCAACTAGAATTAGTTTCATCAAGACATCCTGACCTAAAACTACTTCTTTCTTTTATAAAGTTGTCATAAACCTTTAAGCAGCAACAACAACAGTGGAATGACGAAAACATGGGGATAAAAGAAAAAAAGCCAAAGAATGAATAAGGATCATATGACTTAGAGATATAGGTTCAATCACGAACCTTCATAATCTTTAATGTATCAATTTAATCAATTTTATGTCAACGTTATTGAAGCTTAGTAGACTTGATGCCTATGGACCTAGAATGCTCAAGACTTCTAGGAAAAGAGAGGTAGATAAATTATAAAGAAAGTCTTTCACAAAGTATTTAAACTTACTCGTATACTTATAAGAGAAAACAAGTTAAGTAAGGTGAAGAAAATGGGAGGAATCCTTACAGATTTCCCCTGAAGAAGAAAGATAAGATAAGAAAGCCCTGAGAGAATTCTGCCAACTGAAGAGGAGAATCACAGGCTTGAAGCTGATTCCTCATCTCCGAGCTCAAATGGACATATACATCTTCTTTATCTAGCTGTTGTTTCAGTTGATGAACTTCATCAGAGCCACCCTTCTGGATGATCAGAGCTATACACACAATAATGCATGAGTTAATTGATGCAGACCAAGAGAAATATTTCATTATTTTTCTAAAAATCCTCACGTTACTTTCATTAAAAATGTCTAAGATCATCTTGGTCATGGTGAATTAACTAGAGCTCAGTATAGATTTTACCCAAAACAAAATATTGAATTGATCAAGTAGATCAGGTTAAGCAGATGCCGAGTACCTGCCAAGCCTTAATCTGGTTGAGCTTAGTTAACTAACCTAAGATTAGAGTTGGTAATAACAGTTGATGCACAAATGGTATGTAGCAACTAAGTTCATATCTTTGGGTTGATGAAATATATCTATGAAGCTCAAAATGAGAACACGTACGTAGCTGTGTTAGAGTGCACGGCTCATATACACATGTGCGGTAGGTGAGCGACACTGCTCCTACTACAAACTAGCTTACACAAGAAAGAACTAATCTATTCAATTTTTGTATTAAAAAATTATTTTAGAAAGCAATAAAAAAATTATCCTAAACCAAACCTTTGTTTTTATTTTGAACCATTATTTTTATATACCGAAGAAAATAACGCAACCACATTTCCAAATATAAATGATTCATTTTTTTTTTAATGTTGAGTAGGAATTTCAGTAACTTGTTTGATTATGTAAGAAGCACGAAATGGATGTTGAATAAAGATAAAAATAATCTGATTATATACATTGAGGTTGTTTGTAAATTTTAATGTGATGCTTTCGCCTTTCAAAAACAAATGTGTTACTTATTATAAAAGAGATTATGAGTTATGTCTTAACTTGCATGAAGATCTTGTATAATTTTAGATAAACAGAAAAGGTGAATACATGGTAGATTTCTCTTGTGAAAAGTTCAAACAAGAAAAAATCACTAGGTATTCCAATTAGAGTAACTCTACTAGTTTTGTTTGATATTTCAATGAGTTCCTTCCTTGCAATTGGAGAAGATGATGATACAAAATAAGAACTTAATCAGAGATCATTTTGAGGTATAAGTAAGGGATGCAATGTTAACGAAGGATGATAAGCATCAATTCAAGATGTAGAAGAATGGCAATAACTAATAATTGGTGTAAGAGATCAATGAATGTTGTTTAACTGAGAAGTCGGGCAAGGTAATTTGGCAAATGTTAAGCATTGGGGAAAGTACGATGACTAACTTTTAAGGAGGTAGATGTTAGCAGATGTCAATTACTTGAAAAGTTTAGGAGTGTCAATCAATGATTTTGAAATAAACCAAATTTTTAAATGATTAAAAATTCTATAATGACCTATAAATAACCCTTATAGAAATTATGCATGAAAATTTGAATTGGAGCATTGCGACATAGTGTTTTCAAGCACAGTGATGCCAACTTCTTTGATTTGAAATAATTAAGGGAAGTGCTGCAGTCTGGAGTGTTGTGGCACATGTTGGCTTTGAAAAATTATGATTTTTTTTAATATCCTAATCTATTTTTCCTTATAAATCACCTAAGCCATTCCTCACCATCCCCAAGGGGTTCCTTGGCCGGGATGGTGAGGAAGAGAAGAGAGAAGACAGGGAGAGATAGATGAGAGATAAAAGAGAGATGTTTGCCTCCAAAAAATTTTAGTCCATTCTTCTAGTTTTGAATGTTGTTTTAAACGTGATATGTACCTTGAATCCTATTTTGTTTCCAATGATTTTGTATTTTTATTTTCTATCTGCCCCAAATTTGATTAAAATATATTATCTTTCAATTTAATAAATTTTAATTTACATAACTTTTGATATTTTATAGATATGATTATTTTGCACATTTTAGTATGATCATCTTGTGTTTTCATTGGGTAAAAATGAATGTCTAATATTTCAATTGAACTAGGAAGAATAGAAATATACAGGTGAATACATGAGACTTATGCATATATCTTATTAGGCTAGCAAGACATGTATTTGATATAGTTCACCAAAATGTAGCAAGCATACTCAAGTAAGTGCATAGGTAGAAAATGCATATTGGTGGTATTGTATTAACATGACATATATGTTAAATTATATAAGATGCATATATGATAACATGTTATACATTGCATATAAGATATAGCTTTTATGTGTGATATAGGAAAGGCTAGCTAGTTATAGACTAGTTCAGGTTGGCAATAGTAAGATACCATCTACATGACAGTGAGGCGACACACTTTTCATTAAATAATAGTTTTATGGTGTAACTTTAATAGAAGATATAAGATACAAGATATAAATAGGAAGCCATAATGGCTTCACATCCTCTCGGGCTCTCGCATCGCATGCTCCGCCTCCGCTCTCTTCTCCTTGGGTTTATTCGTGATTTTGCTTTGGTTTTCCTCCCTTTTCTCGTCAAGTGTATCTTTTTTTTTCGTTTGATTTAAATGAGGCATTTCCATGTCATATGTTTTTAAGCATAGTGAGCTTGGTTATTTTGCTAGTAAGAATCATTCTAAATCATTCAAAGATGCTTTAGTTGGCTCTGATGCTTTGGTGGAGTTTACGAATCTAAAAGTTACTACGTTTAGGGGTTTGGTGGCTTTATAGAAATGCTTTTAGATATTTATATAAAATCTTAAAATTTTCTCAGTATCATTGTGCTCCCATCAAATATTTCAGGCGCTCTAAATAAAAGCTCAGTGTTGTATCACCCACTTTTAGCATTATAATACCCCAAATGCCTTCCAACAAATAGAGCGATCATCACCGTAGTGCTTCCTCCTTTAGTGATGTAGTGTTCTCCAAACTAATTTTTTACAAATGGAGAGGATTGCACGGCAACACTTATATGAAGCTTTTGGCACTTGACATTTTTCAATTTTCAAATTTGATTATGAACTCTTTTGGACATAAATGAACATAAAATAACTTAACATTTCCTATACATTTAACAAAAATAGAAGTAGACATTAAATTCTTACCATATTTAAATCAGGTCGCAGGCGGACTAATTTAAATTGAAATAGTTATTACAAAATCAACCATAAAAAATAGGATATATAAATTTTAACCCTTTAAATGATATCATTATCAAGTTCTTGGTCATATAACACGTGGTGGCATAATATTGATTTATACTAGGAAATGGTTTGTCATAGCGTCCATAGTAATTTTCATGAGGAACTCATAGAGCATGGTCATAACCTTTTCATAGATGTCATCCCACCCAATGAGGTGAACAAACAGGTATATCATCCATTTTTTGATAATTAATGAAGTCAGCTAAAGGATTTGAAATAGGATACGATATTTTGATATGATAGGTTGGCTTACAAGGGGAGGAGGAGGGGAGGAAGATGAATTGATCCATGGGATTACCTTTTCCTTTCATAATTTGGTGTTCAATAATTTTATTAAGTTTTAGTGGAGGTGTTGCTGACTTGGCAATCTTCTACTCTAATGCCTAAAACCTTTTTAAGAATTCATAGGGGTTTTTTATGCATGAAATAAAGCATTTTTTTTTTAACTTTTTAGTAACAATAAATATGCATCATCATGCGTTTGTTCTAAAGTTAAGCATTAATAGTTATATTCACTATGATTTTACATGATGATATGTATTTTTTTAATGCATTTTTATGGCTTTTTTCCTTAATATTTATATCAAAATTTTCGTGCATCATTTTTAAGGGGTCAACATGAGTGATATTACTTTTTCTATAAAGTTGTATATCTTATTGAGCTAATGAAAATTAAGAACACGTACACTACATGAAAACTATTTATTTCCAGCAGATGTTCCAGTAGATCTGTATATGTCGCTTTAAAAGGCGGATATTACGCCGGAATAATTCCAACATAATTACCAGTGTAAATTATGCTAGTACGTTTCTGTCGTATATGACGCCTGTTAATTTGCCAGTGCATTTGTTATACCAGCGCATAATGAGATGGAAATTATCGACGTTTATATCGTCATATTAGCCTCTGGCATATTTAAACACAACGATTCATTACCAGCTTATAGGTCGCCAGAAATCGGACCGACATAGTATCCGTTGGTAATTTCGACGGAAAGAGCCCTATTTCCAAACTTCAACCCGTTCCTTCTCATTTGCTCTCATTCAGTTCTATGTTCGCTGTCCAGCTGCAATCGATGCCTCACTGACCTCAGCTGTCCGTTTGCCGTCGTTCTTGGCCTCCACCACCGTTATTGGCCTCTGCCGATGTTCTTGGCCTCTGCCGCTGTTAAGGTGAGCTGATATTCTTTCGCCCATATCAGTTCTTGTGACTTTACCTGTCTCTTACGATAATACTCAAAGCTATATTCTTTTTTGCTTCAGTCACAGATGTTCTCACTAGACATTTACAAGAGGTAGTTCTCTATTGTATGCTATTTGCTGATGATATTCTTATTGTTGATAAGACTAGAGAGGGAGTTGAAGGTAAACTTGAATTATGGACATGAACCTTAGATCTAAATGCTTTTATTTGAGTAGATCTATAGCTGAATATATAGAATATAATTTTAGTAATAATTGTTTTAGGGGGGGGGGGGGGGGGGGGGGGGGGGGGGGGGGGGGGATTGTGATTTTGGGTGATCAATTCATTAATAAGAGTATACATTTTATATATCTTGGGTCTATTGTTCAGAGCGCTGGTGAAATAGATGGGGATATTATTAGTAGAATTCAAGTTAGATGGTTGAAGTGGAGGAATGCATTGGGCTTTTTGTGTGATTAAAAAGTCCCCCTCAAACTTAAGGGAAAATTTTATTAGATGGTGGTTAGACATGCAATGCTTTATGGTATAGAATGTTGGCTATTAAAAGAGAAGCATAATATTAAATTAAGTGTTGCAGAGATGAGGATTCTTAGGTGGATGAGTGGCTTTACTCTTAGAGATAGAATACTAATTGGATATATACGTGTAAAGGTTAGAGTAGCTCCAGTGGAAGATACGATTAGAGAGAGTTGCCTTAGATGGTTTGGTCATATAAAATGGCGGCCTTGCGATGACCTGACGGCCTTCCGATGAAATAGATGAGGATATTAGTAGTAGAGTTCAAGTTGGGTGGTTGAACTGAAGGAATGCATTGGGCTTGTTGTTTAATAGAAAAGTCCATCTTAAACTTACAGAAAAAATCTATAATATGGTGGTTAGACTTGCAATGCTTTATGGTGCAGAATGTTTGCCATTAAAATAGAATATTGACCATTAACGTTTGATCAAATCAATCATAGGGGTTTTAATAGATAATATTTGATGATTTTCAACACTTGTTGGGCACTTTGAAGTAATTTTGCATGAACACTAACCTGCTACCTATCATTTTTATAGTGTTTGATAAGAGTTGTGTTTTGGAGTAAATTCAAAGGTCGACATTCAATAGGAAACATTTTAATCACTACATAACTATTAATATTGTTATTGTTGTAGTAAATGTTCTTATTAAATTATAATATTTTTACACAGTTTTAGTTACGATGGATATAAAAAATTAAGGAAGTTGGATGTATAATCTATTGTCACAAGAACAAAAGATATTAACATATGAGTTTATTAAAGGGGTGAACTATTTCATTCAAACAGCTAGTCAAATGCCCAATTTCATCTTGGATGGAAAGTTTCACTACCCATGTTCCAAACATAAAAATCATGTGCACCTAAGTCCAGATGATGTAACTATTAATTTATACCATAGAGGATTCATACCAGAATATTGGTATTGGACTTGTCATGGTGAGTATGAGTCACATTTAGATTCTCGGTGTGGTCCATCGATAAGTTCTAATATAGCTGAGGAAGATAATATCTGACCTGATCTTGAGGACTTAGTTCAAGATGCCACAGGAGTGCACTATGAACAATACATAATAGAGTCACCAAATAAGGAGGCATAATATTTTTATGACTTGTTACAGGCTTCACAAAAACTAATACGGAAGGGGTGTACAACTCATTTGGAGTTATTTATTGCTATTAAGATGATAAGTATTAAGGTAAAATATAATGTACCCCATGAATGTTTCAATCAATGATTCATGCAACTTTATATCAGACTAAAAAGTTGGTTTCCAAACTTGATTTGACATACACAAAGATAGATTATTGTATCAATGGATACAAGTTATACTATAAGGATGATCAGTTAGAAATTGTATGTCATCACTGCAATGCACCAAGATTTAAACATAAAAATATGTAAAAAAAAAGTAGAAGGATGTACCATTCAAGAGGATGTTTTACTTTCCTATAATTCCTAGATTACAATGGTTATATGCTTCCATGAGATCTGCTGCACATATAAGATGACATAATGAGCACATATCAAAAAAAGGTGTGATTACACATCTGTCAGAAGCATAGGCCTGAAAACACTTTGATCGTACACATCCTGCCTTTGCCATAGAAGCAAGGAATGTCAGATTAGGTTTATGCGTAGATGGTTTTCTACTTTTAGTCACTATGCTTCACCTTACTCATGCTGGCCAGTGATACTCACCCCATACAATCTTTCACCAGAGTTATGTATAATTTCTCCTTACATGTTTCTAATGATAATCATTCTAGGACCGCATAATATAAAATTAAAGTTTGACCCATTCATCATTGCAAGCCAAGTAAGCCAAGTGTACTTTTCCAACTATCCGAGTATAATACGAGGTAAATAAGATTTTTTTTGTACTTATGAAGACCAAACCTAGGAGAGTAATTGAGAAAACTACATCTATACATACAACACATCAAAAAAAATTTATGTAAAATTTAAAAGATATTGCAAATCATGTGGATGATTAGATTTTTACTACTGAGAGTGAATTGCAATTAGAGAAAGTAGATTTAAATATAGATGAAAGTCATAAAAATTCTAATAGTGATGAAGATGTTTCATCGTATGAAAGTGAATCAACATAAAATAAACATTATGATAACATTTAATTTATAATTTTTTAATTATTTCTTCAGTTTATTTTTTTTAATTATTGTTTTATTTCATTTATTTAATTTTTGTGATATTTCATATTAAATATTTGATTTAATTTATAATATTAACATGTTTTAAATTTTTTTCCCAGTTGTCTTCTGGTGATAAGTAGAGTAAAGGAATGGTTAAAAAAATTTTATTAGGCAGAAAAAGAAGTTGATTATTAGCCCTTCTACTAGTTCTATACATACTGAGGGGACTTCTTCATCTCAGCCTGCCACTCAGAGTTAGTCTAGCCCACATTTACCTACTCTATCAGCTAGTAGCCCACAATTTTACTCACCAGATCCATGCTTACCTTCGCCAGATATAGCGCATACTACTCCCTTCTACCCTTACTTCCCACCCCTACGTCATGGTGTCCCAGCTACATATCCATATCATCCATATGTCCTGCCATACTATCCCTCACCACCCCCCTCAGCCCGCCACAGGTAGACCTTCCACCCCAGTTGCAGCAGAGCATGGAGGAGGGTAGGCAGAGCAGGCGACATGGTCGCATGTTGATTGAACCTGACGTTGATACATACGTACTCACATAATATTAAATTTGTTTTGTCATTTCAAGTATTAAATTTGTCATTTCATGTTGATTATATTTGTCATTTCAAATTGACTAAATATTTATTCTAAATTAATATTATTTTTTACAAATTTCACCCATCAAAATAAAGAACGCATAAGATACATGACATAATACGGAGCAGGTACGATGCTCCTTATGTTTCTTGGAAGAAAGTCCATAAGGAAGTGCGAGAAATGTGGTTTAGAGAGTTTGAGATTGGTTATTACAAATATTTTTTGTATTATATATAAATTTCTCACCTAACAAATATTATATATTCTCAAATGCAAAAAAGATTTTTGTTGGCTTCCCCAGCATAATAATAAAATTAGAAAGAATTTTGAGAAGCGTGAGTCAACTCGCATGTGAGATATATTCAAAGATATTAGAAAGTCTAGTGAGTGACCACTCTGGATAGCTGATAGTGTATGGGCTGAGTTGAATGCTGCTTAGGATAGCCCAGATTATACCAGAAAAAGAGAGCAAAATAGACAAAACAGAGCTTGTAATATTGGGGTCATGGGTAATTCCCTTCATATTAGGGGTTTTGTACTACATACTAAGTGCAAAAGACATTTGGTAAGGAATTTGCAAATATTTTATTAATTTACTTTAATATGAATACTAATGTATGCCTACTAAAGAAATCAGTACTAGGTAGAGAGCCGATACCTATCGAATTGCACAATCATACTCACAAGCGACATGATCAATAATGGGTTAATGAGCGAGTAAGGAAAGCCTATATAAGTATATAATTTTAAATTTTTTTATATCATGTTTAATTTGATTAAATTTTTGATAACTATCGTAGGAGGAATATACGTGACTTCTAGAGAGCCAACCTGCAGCAGTTGAAGGTTCTTCTACTGGATCAGTCGAATATTTTGAGTACCGTATTTGGTCGCAAGCAGTAGGAGGGATGCAACACGGAAGAGTGTATGGTCTAGGCTCGCAAGCCCATTTATACAAAGGGAAGTCCTCTACTGGATCTAGCTTCGCATCAAGTTCCCAGAATTCTGTATATAGCCAATTGATAGCTGCCCTTATTGTCGAGCTAGAGTAGGTTAGAAAAGCTCAAGTTGACTGGTAGTTGCAGATACAGATGCAGCAGCATATGCAGTAACAATAGATGCAGCACATGTTGCAGATACAAAATAGTCAATTATTAGATGAAATATGAAAAATGAGAGAGAAACTTAGTAAAAAGAATATAGTTTCTGAGGCGGAGGAGACTGAATCAAAGTAGTTGTGTAACTTTTAAACTTTTGAACAATTGAATGTTTAATGATCGAACAGTTGAATATTTAACGATTGAATAAGCAGATTGTGTTTATTTTTATGTTTTTGATATTATTTATATGTTGTGAATCAGATGTTGATGTTATATATTGTTTAGATGTCATGTGAAAGCAGGTGTGGAAATCCATTTTGATTGTGTGAAGACAATTTTTTTTTCTATTTGCTACAGGTTTCTAGCGGATTTTTCGCTGGTAAGCTCGCTGCCATACGATACCACGACTTCTAATAGCTATTACCGGCGTAATAATGCATCGGTAATATCAACAGCATTTATGCCGGTGTATCCGTCAAATCGATATTTGACAACAATTCCGGCGTAAGTTCCGCTGCTTTTTTCAGCGTACTTTTGCACTGGAAACAGCGGTGGAACATACGCCGGAAAAAAGAATTCAAAAACTGATAGATATGTGTAATGTTTCCACCGGTATTTCTTTGGAAGTACCGCCAAAAAAGTTTACGGAGAAATGTTTACATCGGATGTTATTTGCGACGCGCGAATTACCGTCGTATGGTTTTTCGCTGAAAATTAGCTGGAAAATCATAATTTCTGGCGTTTTTTTATTATTACCGGCGGATGTTCAGCCGGTAATCATCTATTTTCCTATAGTGGTATATAAAATTTAGATTATAAATGAGAAAGTTAAGACCTACAAACTAAAAGCAATTATAAAAAATATAAAATATAGAATTTGAGTGCAAATAGATTTCTTTTGTATGATATAAAATTAAAGTGAAATTTAAGACACAATTATATGAGTAATTAAATGTCCTAATTATGTGGAGATCTAGATTTTTTTAGTTTATATAGAGAATAGAATGAAAAGTTAATTTTAAAAAATCTAATTGCACATTATAATAAAAAATTGTTGTTCAACACACAATAAGATATCCCCAAGAAAATATTCTTGCATTGATACCAAATATGATGCACGAAAATTTTAATCTAATATGGGATGATTGCAATCATATGATTACATTGATGATTCTTAAAACACATAGGAGTGAATAATAATAAACATGCAACTAATGTTAAGCACAACCATAATAATAAAAACTTCATAACATTTAATTCATTGTTATGTTAACCACACTAGTTATTTAATTACTATAAAAGCAAAATGAAATGAAAATATATGATAGATTTAATATATGATGCATTTGAGAAAGTAGTGATGAAGCTAGGATAAGTTGATTTTAACCTCTACAAATAAACTATTATTACTAGAATCTTGTTCCTTCATTAGAAGTCATTCTCTAAGGGTTGTGAACTTATATACTCAAGTTTAGATGCACAAAAAAAGAGTAGACAAATCAAGATGAAATGTAATTTCCAAAAAGATTATTCCTAGCATTATAAGAGGCTCTCTTTTTATAAGAATGAGAGGAATATTTCAAAATACATTGACGTACCTCCAAATTTAAACCTACCATCATTATCTCCATGCCTACCATCACTATCATACTTATCATTATTACCATGCTTACGATCTTTATCATATTCACCACCAATTTTGATAATATGAAATCTCCATATGTCGCATAACATAAGAAATAACCAATACACATAAGAACCAAAACATTATATTATGAAAAAAATTAAGGCCCAATAACATAAAGGTCCAAAATATAGACATATACATCTAAATACATAAGCTTAAAGTTCAGGATGATGATGATGCTAATTGAGAATTTTATTTTATTTTGATCAAATATGACATAGAAAATAATATACTGTTTGAAAGATAAAAATGATATTCTACAATATCTTTAAAAATAAAAATAGAATTTTAAAAAGAATGTTTATATTATCAGAGATTTTTCCCTACCGAATGTTACTAAGATAAGGCTTCTTTTATTATAGGATATAGGTTCCCCATAAAAATAAGCACCTATAGTTAATTATATCTTCGATCAGAATAATAATCTCTTGAGAGCACTCTTAATTAAATTAGTGATACTTTTTTTTTATGAATTTTAAATTTTATACTAATGATGTTCATTTACAATTTTAAAGGAATTGGTTCGAATTTAGAATATATATATATATTTTTCAAGAACAGTAAAGAGGAAAATTGGAAAATTGGATTCTAAGAACCTCAAAATTACCCCAAATTATCATATACTGGCCTTAAAGTTAAGAAATTTGTATTTATTACATGAATTATTCATTTTGTTAGAAATTCAAGGCTATGTTTATTTTATAAATACAAAATTGAGAAAATTCTTATGAGGTGAGGGCTTACGATATTAGGGGTGTGTCAATATTTGACACGACACAAAAATCCGAATCGAACCAGACCAAGAAATTTCGGGTTTGACCCGACCTGATTTCAAAACGGGTTGAGTTCGGGTTCCAGGATTCGACATGTTTGAAAACGGGTCGAGTTCGAGTTGACCCGATGGGTTGTTGGGTCAATTCGCTAAACCGTTTTAAAATGAGCTTCCTATAAATCTGCCCTGGCTGCCCGCGCATCGCCCAGGGCTGCCCGCGCCATGCCCGCATAGATGCCTGAACGACCATGCCTACTAGGCCTCCGTGCACGCCCCCGAGGCTACTCGGGCACAAGCCTGTGCATGCCCGCACTCCTGTCTGAGCGCACCGGCGCCTACCCGCGCGCACCGGCGCCTGTCTGCACACACCTGCTTGCACCCGCGTACACCCGCTCGCCCATGTACACCATCGTTCATGCGTTCCGCCATCCCATGTAGGGTCAGGTGTGAACCCAGCAACCCGACGGGTCAGGTTCGGGTCCGCATTTCTGACCCGTTTACATAGCCGAGTCATTAGGGATGATCGGTTTGAGCCCAGGTCAGTTCCGCGTTCGACCCGAAATCCAGTTTTGACACCCCTGTACGATATAGTAAATCTTCCTTAGATCCTAAAACTAAGATGAGCAACACTAACTAGTAACTCAAATTTAAGTCTAACGGAAAGCGAAAAGAGAGTTATAGTTTTCACTCTACAAAGGGTTTATGAAATTCTAACTCTGGTGAACTTACAATCCTATGTACAGTGAAGTATCAGCTAAATTCATCTAATTGCTTCATAATCGTGACATTAAAGTTTATATGTAATCCATAATTATATAGAAAGCTATTATTATTTTAGGAAATAAGATTTATAACATAGCTATCGAAGAAGAGCAGCTTAAATATAAATGGTGTAAATACTTCTATTTAATATAATTTTTTAATTCTATTATTTATTTTATCCTTATAAGCTTTTCTTTTCTTTTCTTTTATTATTATTATTTTTGGTTATTCTTGGATGTCATTTGTAATTGATTTTATTTGATTCTTTTATTTTATAGCAAGAATTTTGATTCTTTGAAATCAGACGTCAAAATAAAATTAGGATTTCCTAAAATCAAGCATGTATGTTTAATGTAGTAGACCCATTTTAATTTTCAGTTGCAAATCAATGTGCCATTATTGTAAATTATATTTATTGACTATTGGTCCGACTTTGAGAATTGCTCAAATTTTTCCTAACTAAATTTAAATCAGAGTTTTCGCCTTCATTTGGGATGGCTTTCTTGCTGCTTCTTAAAATAATTTTTTAATACTTAAATTAAAATTTTTATACTAAAAAGTTGCATTAACAAACAACCAAAAATTTGTCCTAAATGAAGTCTTTGATTTTGTTTGGCTTAGCTTTCTCACTGCTTCTTAAAGTAATTTTCTTTTATAAAAAATTTAATTTTTATACTAAAAACTTATTTTTATAACATTAAGAAAGTGGCCCCAAAACAATCCTTTATCTAAATATTAAACTCAATGTGACTTTTAAATTTGATTTTTGTTTAAGTTTTGATGTTAGTGGTTAGGTATATGCAATAAAATCTAAAAATATCATATAATTAAATATCAAGAATAAAATGTAAATAAATATCCTTATGATCACCTATAGTTGATACATCGCCGAAAAATTATCTTGATCGGACACGAATCTCGATGCAAAATCAAGTTGGAAGCTTCCGAAATTAAAATTGGGACCATCCAAACTCCGATTTTAGCAAACTTATAGTTGAACCGAGCGTCTCGAAAATACAAACCCAACGACACCAAATCCAACCCAATCCGAGCCCAAACGGGTCTAAATCAAGGATTAGAACCACTGTTGGAAGGTTCAAACCACAATTTTGATTATGAAACGGTTTCCAAACATAACGTGCTTATAGTCAAATCGAGAGGCTCGACGAGACAAATACAACGAGCCCAACATCATGAAATTTCGACATCTTTAAGACCTTCAAATGTCTAATAAATGGTCCACGATCAAGGGATTCAATATCGGCCGCCCATCCAACCACTGATCATTTACCCTTGAGCTCTCACCTATTTATGAGTCATGCCACTCCAAAAATCTATAAATAGACCCCTCATTTCTCTTGAAGGGGGATCCAAGCAAGAAGAGAAGAAGAGAAGAAGAGAAGAAAGAGAAGGAAGAAGCTACTCCTCGATCACCGCTGGTGTTTCGCCGGAGCTTCGCCGAACCACCACCTGAGGCCATCGCCTTCGCCGAACAACCACCTGAGACCTCGCCTTACACGGACCACCACACAAGGACCTCACCTTTTCCGAATCACCATCTGAGGCCCTTGTCTTCATCTTACCACCACCTGAGGCCCTTGGCTTTGCCGGATCACCACCTAGGGCCCAGAGTTCTGCCAGACCGCTACTTGAAGCCCGAAGTTCTATCAGACCATAACCTGACGACCGAACTCCTATCGTACAATTATTACTTGTAATAGGATTTCCCTTGGAGGCTAGTCGCCTCATTGTAACAAACTCAATCGAGTGGAATAATTTTCAATTGGGCCAGGCCCCGTTGTTTTTACCTTTTTTCAGGGCTTTCCACATAAAAATCTTTTGTTTTTTATGTGTGAGCTGGATATCCGTGCAACGCTAAGCGTAGTATTCTAACTCTATTGTCGCGTATATTCTAGCCCATAATAGCTTTGTGCCGTCTGTGAGAACAGTCAATCCCACTATCTTACATACTCCTCCTATGGCCAACCGGCGTCACCATCGCATCTTGAGAGCCTCCTGCTCCAATTCATATCAATCCATGATTCCTTCTATAAACTAGGGATGGTAGGCATCTGCTTCTTTTCACCAAGGGAGATGAAATCCTATTGGGGAAGGAGCATCTGAACCTTCCCTGGAAGATCATATCAGAAAGATGGAGGAGTCTCAGTATGAGATCTTTCAACTCTTGCAAGAGACTCGAAGACTTGCACTAGCACCCCAAGAAGATATTCTTCTCCCTCGAGACCCACCAGGATTCGAAGATGTTATTTATGTCGAGGTTCCCCTTCCTCCGCCAAGGATGCGCCCTCCAAGACATCTAGAGAATAAGCTTGCTGACACGGTAAGCTCTACCCATCCTTCACACACAGGCCGCTAGCATCACATTCCTCCAGACATCCCCAAGGACTTAGCCCAAGAGCACATCACTGAACTCCCCCGTAATACCCTATAACACGAATTATGAGACTAGTCAGAGGGGAGTTCCCCACAGGAGATATAAGATAATCTCATCATCAACGAGACTTTCAAGAGTCATCACCCTTCACTGAAGTTGTCCTCCAACACCCCTTTCTGGCAGAGTTCAAATTTCTGAGTATTGATACTTACGATGGAACGTCGGACCCCTATGAGAATATCGATCACTACTGCACCATTATGCATATCCAGCGGGCTCCAGATGCACTCCTATGCTAAATTTTTTCTTGCCACCCTTAAAGGGCAAGCCCAGACGTGGTTCTATTTACCGCCCGCCCGGTCCATTTCACTATTTATTAAATTTGCCAAATTATTCATCAAAAAATTTGTCGCCAACCGAAGAATGGTTAAAGACTCATCCCATCTTTCAAGGATACGTCAGAATGAGGGTGAATCTCTCAAAGAATACTTAAAAAAAAATTCATAGAAGCCCCTACAGATTTTAAGGATAGATCCTGAGTTACTTAGAGGTGTATTTCTCAGAGGGCTTCGCCCTGTCCCCTTCTATTCGATACTCTTACGAGATACAGACCATTCATATGCGGATCTAATGTATTGAGTAGAGGCCCAAATCTTTACCGACGAAGCCATTAATGCTCACAAGAAAAAAATTGAGCAAACAACTGGGAAGCATAAAAATCCACCATGAATGGAGAATCCATCCTCATAACAAAAAAGCAAGGAAACTACAGTCTTCCTCCTCAACCCTCATAGCCGCGACAAGAGCCTTGCCAAGAAAAGGAGTACATGACACTTAATATATCCCAATCAAATGTATTGATGGCTATCTAGGATCAGGAGAGCATAGAGTGTCCACACCCTTTGAAGCCTAACATTAGAAACCAGGAGCAATATTTCCACTTCGACCGCAGTTGTGGGCACACTACTGAAGCACGCAGACAGCTCAAGGAAGAAATTAAGAGAGTGATCCGATAAGGATATCTCCAATAATTCATCCAAAATTCACCAGCCCGAGATAAGGTTGGTCCTGCTGTGGGGAAAAATCAACAACAAAGATAAGTAAATATTTGCTAAATAGTTAGCAAAATCGAAACCATTGATGGGGGCCCTTCAATGCCTAGTCAAGTTTTAATTGCGGAGAGCAAAGAGCTGCCAACAAAGTAGCTTCACATCTATCACTCCATCACCTTTGAGGAGTCCAATCTAGAAGGGATAAAGATCCCACATCAAGATCCAGTGGTGATTAGCACAGGAATTGGTGACCTGTGCTACAATGTTAAAAAGATCTTGATTGATAATGGGAGCTCAGTAGATATATTATTCTACTCCACTTTTCTTAACATGGGTCTACCTAAAGAGAACTCCAACCTGCTGTCGGTCCACTATACAGGTTTGACAATCAACCTGTACGGGTAAAAGGAACTATCAATCTCCTGGTCATATTTGAAGAATTCCCCCAATAAGTTGAATATTCTATCCAATTCATTATAGTAAAATTAGAATTGGCCTACAATGCGACCTTTGGAAGGCCACTCCAAATAATCTTTAGGGATATTGCTTCAATTCCCCACTTAAAGCAGAAGTTTCCTACCTCAGCAGTGATTGGAATAGTACGTGGAGATCAACAAGTAGCACAATCCTGCTATCTTAGGCAGGCTCAACCGTGCTCATCATTTACTTTAAGTATCGAGGACTATGATTTCCAGAATGAAGATATCCCTCAAAGGGTATCCCCTATAGAAGATCTTACTTGTATATCTTTATCAGATGAGCACCCTTCAAGAACAATATAGATCAGATCACTTCTCTCAGATGAAGAGAAGAAGAAGTATGTAGACTTTCTACGTACAAACCAAGATATATTTGTATGGAGTTTGACTGATATGCTTGGAATCAATCCTGAAGTAATCATGCATTCTCTCAAGATTAACCCGGTATATAAGCCGGTGATCCAAAAGAAGCAAAACTTTACACTAGATCATCAGCTGGCAATTGAGTAGCAGGTTGATAAGCTTTTAAATACAAGATTTATAAGGGAAGTATACTATCCCGCTTGGTTGGCAAATGTTATTATGGTTAAAAAAGTAAGTGGAGCTTAGAGATTATGCGTAGATTATACTGATCTCAACAAAGCCTATCCCAAGAATAATTCTCTGCTTCCCTGTATCGACCAGTTGGTTGATGCCACCTCTGAACATTAGATGCTAAGATTCATTGATTCTTACTTCGGATATAGTCAAATACAAATAGATCCTGCTGATAAGGAGGTGACAAATTTTCAAAAAGGTAAGGGACTATAATGCTATCTAGTAATGCCATTTGGGCTCAAGAACACCGAGGCAACATACCAACGCCTAATGAATAAGGTTTTTAAGAACCTTATCGAGTGCACTATGGAAGTATATGTGGACGATATGCTAGTTAAAAGCCTTGAGAAATCCCAGCATATCTCTGGCATAGAACAATGCTTCTACCTCCTTTGATCTTATAACATGCGCCTCATTCTCTCTAAATGTGCATTTGGAGTGGCCTCAAAAAACATTTTTGGGTTTTTATGGTTATCCACCGAGGGATTGAGGCTAACCCTCAGAAGATCAAGGCTCTAAGGGACATGCTACCTCTGAGAAATATCAAGGAAGTCTAGAGATTAAATGGAAGTATTATGGCACTTTCTCATTTCCTAGCTCGCTCAAGAGACAAATATCTGCCCTTTTTCAAGGTCCTAAGAGGTGCTCGTAGCTCAGGATTTTAGTGTACTAACGAATGCCAAGAGGCTTTCGAGCAATTCCAAACTTTTCTAGCCTCACAGTCACTACTCTCGAAGCTAATTTCAGGGAAATTTTAAACATGTATATGTCCATCTCCTCCCATACTATAAGCTCGATCTTGGTCCGGGTGGATGATACTATTCAACACCTAGTCTATTATATAATCAAGGTACTTTCAGAGATAGAAACATGCTACTCATTAGCAGATAAAATAGCCTTAGCATTAGTCTTCTAATCCAGAAAGTTATGCCCTTATTTCCAAGCACATACGATTGGGGTCTATACAAACCTAACATTGAAAAGTATTCTCCAAAAACCCGAGGCATCTAAAAGATTGATCAAATGGTCAGTGGGGCTTGGAGAATTTGATATCTAGTTCCTACATAGACTCGACATCAAGTCACAAGTGCTTGCCGACTTTGTGGTCGAATGTACTAACCATACCTCCGATGAACTACTAAATGCATCTCCTTCCTCGTCATGCTGGACCTTATATATTGATGAAGCTTCTAAGAGTTTTGGCGTTGGCGTTGGAACCTTGTTAATCTCCCCACAGAAAGCTACACTCAAATACCGACGTAGATTAAAGTTCTCGGCAATAAATAACGCAGCTGAGTATGAGTCTCTGATCGCCGGACTAAGGCTAGAAATTGATTATGAAGTGTAGGACTTGGTGGTTTACACCGATTCCTAACTAGTCGCCTCTCAAGTGGAGGGAGAATTCGATGCCCACCATCCATTATTGACCTAATACTGCAAGATAGTTAAATTCTTGTTGGCCTAAATAATGAAGCATAAGATCATCTATATTCTTCGGGAGTAGAATGTATGGGCATACACTCTCTCCAAGCTAGCCACTTCTATGATATAAGATGTTTTCAGAAGAAAGTATATTAAGGAGATCCACTTTTTTAGAATTCAAGGCCCATTGGTGATTCAATTAATAGATAAATTGAAAGAAACTTCTTGGAATGACCCCATTCTCACTTTCTTACAGAGGGTGTTCTTCCTGAAGACCCGACGGTGGCAGTACGACTTCAGAGGTTGGCAGCAAATTTTACTATTATTAATAAAGAATTATATAAATGAGCCTTATAGGTACCCTACCTCAAGTTTCTTCCTCGTTCAGAGGTGAACTATGCTCTCCGAGAAGTATATTCAGGCATCTATGGAGAATATCTAGGCGAAAGGGCGCTAGCCTAAAAGGTTCTGAGACAGGGGTATTACTTGCCAACGATGAAGTAGGATGTGCTAGAGCTCATTAAAAAATGTAATAGTTGTTTTTTACATGCCAACCTCACCCTTCTACCTGCCATAGAGATCTCAACATTATAGAATCCCTAGCCTTTCACCTAATTGGGGATTGACATAGTAGGACCATTTTATATAACCACAGGTCAACAAAAGTCCATCATCTTGACTGTAGACTATTTCATAAAGTGGGTAGAAGCAGAATCTCTAATAAAAATCACCGAAGCAAATGCCAAACAGTTCCTATGAATAAATATAATATATTATTTTGGCATTCCTACGAAAGTTATGACTGGTAATAGAATGCAGTTCACTGGAAGGGTCTTTACTACATTTTTTCAATATCTCCATATTCAGCCAGTACACATGACTGTGGCCCATCCTCAGACTAATGGACAAATGGAGGTCACTAATCGGACAATTCTGAAGGGATTGAAGACACGGCTGGAGAAGGCTGGGGGGCAATGGGTTGATGAACTCCCAAATGTCCTATGGGACTATCATACCACCATAAGAACTCCAATAGAAGAAACCCCATACAATCTTTGCTTTTGCATAGAAGTTATTATTCTCGTTGACATACGAGTCCTAAGTTATGGGGTTCAAACTTTTGATTTCAATGACAACGATGAAAAACTTAGGTATAGCCTAGACCTCCTTCTAGAAGTAAGAGATGAGGTGATGCTTAAGGTTGCTACATATCACCAAAGAGTTGCCCGTCACTATAATTGAAGGATGAAACTACTGTATATATTAATTGGAGATCTAGTTCTGCGCAGCATCGAGGCGGCAGGAAAAGGCCCTCAACGTAATAAACTCTCCCCCCTCTAGGAGGGTCCATATTTAGTAGCAGCTGTGGTGAAGCCCATTACTTTCAAATTGAAGGATGCTAAAGGAAAGAAGCTTCCTCGGAGCTGGAATGTACACAATCTTCGTAAGTTCTATCTATAGAGCATAAAAGTGCTATTCATTTTAAGTATTATATGTCTTTAGTATTATGTGCCTTCAGTGTTGTATGCCTTTAGTTTTGAATATTATTATTTATGGTGTTTATAGCTTCTTCATCCCTAAGTTATCTCAGGGAGATATGCCTTTATTTAATGCAGTAGGACTATATTTCTTTGTTGAGTTTTATTATTATCTTCTTTAAGTAAAATCATTTTGGTAGATTTGTACAAGCTATGAACTTCAATTTTAAAATCCTTGATTTGAGCAACACATAATAATTAGCTCAATCACTAGATGATCAATCCCAAAGGGATTCGATCTGACCTCTTCCACACCGGTTAAAAATTTTTAAATAATACTTTAATCAATAACCTCGGATAGGTCAAACATCCTAGGTGGGTGTCACTTAATTTTTATATCATTGATTCGAGCCATAAACACTCTTTGCTGTATCTCAATCACTGGATGATCAATCCCAGGGGGATTTGATCTGATCTCTTCCATACAGATTAACGCCATCGAGAAAACTCTGGCAAACAACCTCGGATAGGTTGCACATCTTTGGTGAATTATTTCGACATCTTCTATATAGGTTAGAATCATCGAGCGACGCTCTGATATATAACCTCAAATAGGCCATACATCCTTAGTGGATTCTCCTAAACTCATCCACAAAAGTTGGAATATATTAACCAAAAGCCTCAGACAAGTCAAGTACCTTAAATAAGCATAAAAAAATTTACTCAAGTTGAATACGGGCACTGAAATGTTTACTAGTCAGTTAAAAATATCAACAATTTTTTATTAAATCATAGAAGATTACATATATGAATACAAACATCTAATACATCACAATCACTAAGAAAAATAAAATAGTTAAATAGCAGAAAATAAAAGCTACTCAATATCTACAAGCTCATCATCTACGTTAATATAAAAGACCTTTTATAGCTCACTCTCAATCTCACCATCATCAAAGTCTAAAGTAAAATTATCTGAAGCCTAATTAGGGGTCACACATTCGACTTGAACTTTGGTCTTCCGCTCTATCAGGCGAACTCCCTTCATAAAGCCCTAAATAAATCCATCATTAATACACTTCTGCTCCAAGGCCTTCACTTCTACATCATATATATGGTATCGAGCCTCCAGAATATGATCCTAGATGATGGTCCGAAAAGTTATGGACATATTAAAATCTTCAATGACTCTTAAAGGATCTGAGCCAGATAGAGCAGCCTCCTTCTCAGCTATAAGAGTCTAGGACCTCTTATTTTTTTCCTAAAATAATGCTATATTCTTTTCAAAGGCATTTTGATCCTTCATAAGCTGGGTAATGGTCGCTTGTGCCTTCGTGAGGTCAATTTGATGCCGATCTGCTTACTGATTTTGAAGAGACACGGAGTGCATTATGTTGGCCAACTCAGTCATGTAATCACTCAACTCCTCCTCTAGGACCTTTGCCTCCTTAGCCTTATGATTATACTTTTGCTTGAACTCTCTTTGAAGATATTTAATCTTCACAAATTCACTATTTCAGTAATTCAAAGCTTTAGCAAGTTTGACTCGAAGGCATGAAAACTGAAATAAGGAGAAAAGTGTGTTAAAATCCACCCTAGAAGAAAAGGAGAAAAAGCATTGAGAATATATTACTCACCAAGTCGTCAAATTTGTGGTGTCCAATACATTGATGGTTCAAGATATCCTCAGTAATGTGGAGCTTGACTGAGGAAGAGTCAGGTAGAGCTTAATCGATATTTGTCACAGTCCCTTTTAACCTCATCTTCTTAAAAACCTAGGGGTCTTCACCTCTTTCCGGTCATTTAGGAGCCACCTTTGAAGCTAGGGCAAGGGGATCGAGAACCTTGGAAGATGGCTTCAACATCCTTGCATCAAACCTTCCAGCATGAAATAACAACCCAACCTTGAAAAAGAACCCTTCCTCGATGTATCTACTTATGTGATGAACCTCGTATTGAAGATATTCAATATCAGGATCCTTGAGGATCCTCATTATGTCTTCTTCCCTAACATACAGAGGGGTTGTTAGATCCTTTATTTTCCTCCACTTCTCCATCAGGCCCCAATCATTTTTTACAAAGAAAAATGCACTGGCCTAATTTTTTGAAGGATCGTGGGTATGTAAATCCAACCATTTGGATCTGAATGTTACACGCCTATATATGTCACTAATAAATCGACCTATCTGTAAAAGGTGCTCAGGCATCAGAATAGCTCTTCGATCCCCAAAGAGCATAATCAATCTCACCGTCACCGACATCACTCTATATAAAAATATGGATAGGTTCACCCCACACCGCTGTAAAATTTTGATTAACTGAGCAGGAGGTGGAAGGCATAATCCTGCCTGCAAGTTGGTCTCAGAAACAATTAAGTAACCGAGAGGAGGAAGGCTAGATCGACCAGACCTCTTAGGAATAATTATCACCACATCACTTGAAAAATGAAAATTCTTATAGAAAGGATCAAGAAGTCACTCATAATAGTCAACGCTGCCTCATATACCCTCGTTTCCTTATTTGGCCTCTACTCATAATCATACGATGTGATGGGGTCTCCCTTGATCACAGTTTCTCTCGATGGAAGGCAATAACTCGACATTTCTCCTACTTAAGGGTGTTGGGGGAAGAAGGGGCGATCTCCATACTTTCTAGCACAGAGAGGGGCCTCGAGCCTAGCTAGGGCCAAGGGAATGCCTCAATTATAAGAATAGAGAGAGAAGAAGGATCTATGAACTTTCTTGCATAGAGAGGGGCCTTGAGCCTGAATAGGGCTAAGGGAATGCCTCAATTGTAAGAATAGATGGAGAAGGAGGATCTCCGAACTTTCTTGCGCAAAGAGGGGCTTTGAGAGGGTCAAGGAAAAGCCTCAATTATAATAATAGAGGGAGAGGAGAATGTGTGAATTTTTGTACCCCGGGGGGGTTATTTATAGGTGTTAGGGGGAAGTTAGAGAAGCTAGGGAAGTTATGAAAAAAAAATTATGAAAAAAATAAATTTAAGAAAAAAAATCTCTTAAAAAAATTTTGGCGGATTTGGAAAACCACCCAAACCATTTCAGGTGGTTTCCAAAAAAAAAAAAAAAAAAAAAAAAAAATTGTAGCCAGCAGTTGCCGGCTTCTCGTTCAAATCGCGCCCATGCGCCACGGGTAGTGGCGGCGGCGTCTACCAGTAACCGTCTAGAGTTCGGCCGCCTACATGTGTCTGGGCCTGATTTATGGTCTGAACGGGCCAAATCGAACATTTTTGGGGTCCCCGATACGTTTTTAGAAGTTCCAGACTCAAATTTTATACTTTCGGGGCTCAATAGGACCTATATGATCAAGTTTGAGCAAGTATACATTTTTGAATGCAATTTTTTGCCATTCAATCAATGTAAAATACTACGATGGATACTTTTGGAATTCTAGAGCTTTGAAGTCTGAAAATAGGGGGGCATCTGATACGACGTCGAAAAATTATCTTGATCGGGCATGAATCTCTATGCAAAATCAAGTTGGAAGCTTTTGAATTTAAAATTGGGACCATCCAAACTTTGATTTCAGCAAACTTATAGTCGGTCCGAGTGTCTCAAAAATACGAACCCTATGACACCAAATCCAACCTAATCCGAGCCCAAACGAGTCCAAATCAAGGGTTAGAAGCACTATTGTAGGTTCAAACCACAATTTTGATTATCAAATGGTTTCCAAACATAACATGCTTATAGTCAAATCGAGCTGCCAATGAAATGAATCCAACGAGACCAAGATCAATGAATTCTGACATCTTTAAGACCTTCAAATTTCTAACAAATGGTCCATGATAAAGGGATTCAATATCGGCTGTCCATCCAACCACTCCCCATTTACCCTTGATCTCTCACATATTTATAGGTCATGCCACTCCATAAATCTATAAATAGATCCCTCATTTCTCTTGAAGGGGGATCCAAGCAAGAAGAAGAGAAGAAGAGAAAAAGAGATGAGAAGGAAGAAGCTCCTCCTCGACCACCAACGGAGTTTCGCCAAACCACCGCCGGAGTTTCGTCGGACCTCCACCGAAGCTTTGCCAGACCACTTCCTGAGGCCCTCGCCTTCATTGGATCATCACCTGAGGCCCTCGCCTTCGCCAAATCACCACCTGTGGTCCTCGCCTTGTCAGGACCACCACTTGAGGCCATTGCCTTCGCTAGACAACCACCTGAGGCCCTCGCCTTTGCCAGACCACCACCTGGGGACCTCGCCTTCATCAAACCACCACATGAGGCCCTCACCTTCATTGGACCACCATCTGAGGCCCTTGCCTTTGTCGGACCACCACCTAGGGCTCAGAGTTCTGCTAGACCACTACCTGAAGCCCGAAGTTCTGTCGGACCATCACCTGATACCTGAACTTCTGTCGTACAATTATTACTTGTAATTTGATTGCCCTTGGAGGCGAGTCAGCCCATTGTAACTAACTTAAGTTCTAGTGGAATCATTTTCAAATTGAATAGGCCCCATAGTATTTCCCATTTTTCAGGGCTTTTCACCTAAAAATCTTGTATTTTCTGTGTGTGAGCTGGATATCCATGCAACTCTATGACGTAGTATTCTAACTCTATCGCCGTGTATATTCTAGCCAGCAACAATACTAGAGAGTCCAAGCTTTGTGTCTTATCCAATATCTAGTGTGCTACTAGATTATGAGTGTGCCTCTCTATTATTTATATATTTTATTTTATTTTCAATTTTAAATAAATTTAATTTTATTCAAGGATATTTTTAATTTGAGCTTTGTAATGATTGATAATTTTTAACCAAATTTTAAAATTCAAAGTTTCATTTTTTTTAAGGTTTAAAATAATACTTTATGTAATATATTTAAGTATGTATATATATATATATATATATATATATATATATATATATATATATATATATATATATATATATATATATATATATATATATCACCCTAAAGTGAATCTTATTATTTGAACTATCCTATATATAATAAGATGTAAACCTCACCCAAGAAGTTACATAATATTTTATAGTGTCTTGAAAGATAACAATATGTTTTATAACTTTTATAATTAAGGATTTTATTTAGAGTTTTTAGTAAAAAAAATTATTTTAAAAATTAGTAGTTGGTCTTAATTTTATTTCTAATTAAATCAACTTCAAATTTGATGAACTATCAGAGACCGAACATATGAACCGTGACAACAATAATATTAATACCCAGAACATTGTAATAGGATAAGCTTACCGCATACCGTAGCACATATTATCTAGGCTTAACTGTACATCTCTCTCTCTCTCTATATATATATATATATATATATATATATATGTATCTTATCACTCATTAATAATATACAATTCTACTTCATCTATTCTCTATCTCTCTCTTCCCGCTTGTATTCTTGAGGTTGATATCGGAGAGCTCAGCCATCACTTTCTACATGGTATCAGAGCGCTCCTAGCTTCACTGCAAAGAATTCATGGCATCGTCGTCCCTATCTCAGGCGAAAGAAACGATGGATCAAGAAGCAGCAGAGTCCATCGGCATTCCCTCATCCCTCAAGTTCGTTGTCTAACACCTAAAGAATTTGGTTCCTAATCATCTATCTACCGATAACAATTCAATTTGGAGAGCTCAGATCGTGAAAATCTTTAGGGCCAATGGTTTCTTATCTTTTCTTGAAACCACGACCAAACCCCCCTCAAAGGTTCTTTAGCACGAAGATGCAAATACAGTTTCCAATCCGGCATACCAACAGTGGATCCTTACGGATCAAAATCTGGCGGCAGCGCTGTGTTCGTCAATTTCTTCCATGATCCTCCCGTATATTCTAAATCTTGAGTCGACCGCAGAAATCTGGGCATCGCTTGAGATCCGGTTTCAATCGTAGAATCGATCCAGGGCATTCAGCTCAAGAATGAACTGCACAACACATCGATGAAGAATGCCACGATGTCACAATACCTTCAAGAAATCAAGACGTTAGTCGACAATATTGCTGCTGCTGGTTCCACCGTCGACACAGAGGATATTATCCTCTACATCTTGAACGGCTTGCCGGCGGCATATCAAGCCTTCAAAACGTCTATTCGCACTATGATTCAACCAATGTCTTTAGATAATCTTTACTCTCTGCTCCTCAGCGAGGAGGTCAATGTTGCAATGGAATCAGCTCGCCATACTACTCCATCTGATCCTAATCTTGCATTATACACCAACAGAGGTCGCGGAAGAAGGGGCCGCGGGCAAACTTTCTCAGGCAACAACTCGCAGCCTCCCTCTTCATCCTCCATCACATGCCAAATATGCAATAAATGTGGTCACGCGGCGGCAGCGTGCTGACACAAATTGAACATGGATTATACACCCTGACAACCGGCTGAAACAAACAAAGCATTGGCTGCTAATCAAGAAAGACAATCGCAAGAATGGTATCTAGACTCTGGAGCCTCTTCGCACATGACCAGCTCCTTCGACAACCTTTCGTTAGCGCAACCATATCGTGGCTCGGAGATTATAACCATAGGAGACAGTCGTTCCATTCCCATCGCTCACACTGGCGAAGGTCTTTTACCAACGCCGGATCGTAAGATTCTTCTATCCAATCTGTTACACATTCCCAGTATTCAATTCAACTTACTTTCAATTTCCAAACTGACCAAAGATAACAATATATATATATATATATATATATATATATATATATATATATATATATATATATATATATATATATATATATATATATATCATCATATTTTCTCCTAATGGTTTTATCTTTAAGGATTTGCAGAGTCATCAAACGATTCTCACAGGACCTTGACGAGAAGGGCTATACCCCTTCCGAATCACAACTTGACATCTACAGCCAAGGCACTAGCAACCGTTAGCTCCAATGCTCGTCTCTGGCATGAGCGCCTAGGTCATCCCAATAAGCAAGTTCTTCAAGAAATATGCAAGAACATTTTACATCTGAAATTACCCTCTATCTTTCCTACATGTAACTCTTGTAAAGCCTCAAAAGGCCACAAAAATGCGTTTGAAATTTCTGTAAATAGACAATCGTTACCGTTAGCCTTGATTCATTATGATGTCTGGGGACCAGCCCCCGTTGAATCGGTTCAAGGCTACAAATACTATGTTTTGTTTGTTGATGATTTCTCCAGGTACACGTGGATATTTCCAATGCGTCAAAAGTCCGAGGTCACGGATATATTTATAACGTTTAAAATTTTCATTGAAAACCAAATCTCCTGTAAGATCAAATGTATGCGCACTGACGACGGAAAAGAATACGTCAACAACAAGCTTCTATCATATCTAAAACAAAATGGCATACACCATCAGCTATCATGCCCATAAACGCCAGAGCAAAACGATGTAGCCGAACGAAAGCACAAGCATTTTATTGACACAACAAGAACGCTTATGCACAATGCCTCTGTTCCCTACATTCACTGGCCAGACGCATCAAGCACTGTAGTGTATCTAATCAACCACATGACATCCACTAACACAAATCATAAATCACCATTTCATCTATTATTCAACAAAGCCCCATCATTTAAGCACCTAAGAACATTTGGGTGTGCGTGTTATCCGTTAGTGCCAACCCACTTGCGTCACAAATTCCAACCGAACACCACACTGTGCATCTTCCTTGGATACTCAGATGCCTACAAAGGATACAAATGTCTAGATATTAATTCTAGCAAGATCAAATTCTCAAGGCATCTAACGTTCGACGAGGAACACTTTCCTTTTGCCAACAAACCGACAACACCATCGGTGTCTGTACCAGATCTGCCAGCGTCTATTCTCATACCGCACTCCCTGAGCAATCAGCAGAACAATGGGCAGGTAAAAACTCTAAGTAATTCTGAAAATCACACTAATCCTACACCCGCTATACTTGGTATTCAGGTCAGCAAGGATCCTCCTCCAAAGATTGGATTACGATCATTAGAACATATTCCGCCTCACACGGCCACTTCAAACAACCACAATACTCTAAACAAACCTCAGATTGAGACCACTCATACCATGGTTACTCGCAGCAAAACAGGTAATCTCAAACCTCGCCAAATCCTAAACTTAACTCATCAGGTGCAGCCTGTCAGTCACACTCAGGATCCCAAGACCTACGCCGAGGCAGTCAAGAATCATCACTGGCGACAAGCAATGGCTAAAGAAATTCTTGCGTTACAACGTCAAGGAACATGGGATCTAATACCACCTCCGGCAAATGCTTCTATTCTTGGCAGCAAATGGACCTTTCGCACCAAACATCACGCTGATGAATCGGTCACTAGGCACAAAGCACATTTGGTGGCGCAAGGCAATCGTCAGGAATACGGCATTGATTACACAAAGACCTTCAGCCCGGTGGCCAAGCTACCAACCATTCGTATACTTCTCACTGTCGCGCTAAATAAGGGGTGGCCGTTTCACCAACTTGATGTAGAAAATGAGTTTCTCCATGGGAACTTAGATGAAACTGTGTACATGGCACAACCCAAGGGATTCGAAGACACCATCAATCCGGATTACATCTGTCATCTTCGAAAATCAATTTATGGCCTCAAACAAGCACCACGCCAATGGTACCATACCCTCACCTCTACTCTGCTTGCTCTTGGTTTTAAACATAGTAAATCTGACTCCTCATTGTTTGTTTTTCAAACGGCCACATCTCATATATTTCTAATCATCTACGTTGATGATATGCTTATAATTGGCGACAACCAAGCAATAATCACTCATCTTCTAAATCAGCTCAATCAGAAGTTTTCTCTAAAACACCTTGGGCAAGCTCACTCATTTCTTGGAATAAATATTCAAAAACTTCCGCACAAATATTTTCTGTCTCATATGTCTTACGCTCAGAACATTCTTGAACTAGCCAAGCTAAGTCGCTGCAATGCAATGGCCAATCCGCTCACCACAAAGCTTCCCACAACTCTACAACCCGATCCTCATCTATCTGATCCTGCTGTCTTTCGACGTATTACCGGCTCGCTTCAATACCTTACAATTACAAGACCAGACAGCTTATGCAGTCAACTTCCTCTCTCAACACATGCACAATCCGACAGAGCAACACGTTGAGGTACATTCAGGGAACAAAGAACTTTGGTCTACCTATAACTAGAAGCTCGCTTAAGCTCAAATCATTCTCGGACGCGGATTGGGCCGGTGATCCAGTGTCAAGAAAATCAACAACGGGATATTGTTTGTTTCTGGGAGACACATTAATTTCTTGGGCTGTCAAGAAACAACACACGGTTGCCCGATCATCTACAGAATCTGAGTATAGAGCTCTCGCATCCGTTACAGCAGATATTCTGTGGCTTTGACAAATTCTTCAGGATTTTTCTATCCCTTTAACCACTCCTACTGAATTATTTTCCGACAATATGTCTGCAATAGCACTTGCTAATAATCCTGTTTTTCATGCCAGGACCAAACATATTGAGATAGATCAACGCTTCCTCCGGGATCATATCAACAACAATAGTATTGATCTACTTACAATTAGCACAGTGGATCAAGTGGCAGACATCTTCACAAAAGCTTTATCCACGCAACGATTTCAAACTCTTCGGCTCAAACTGACGGCCGTTCTCGATCCATCACTTTGCCAGGGCGTATCAGAGACCGAACATATGAACCGTGACAACAATAATATTAATACCCAGACATTGTAATAGGATAAGCTTACTGCATACCATAGCACATATTATCTAGGCTTAACTGTACATCTATATATATATGTATCTTATCACTGATTAATAATATACAATTCTACTTCATCTATTCTCTATCTCTCTCTTCCCGCTTGTATTCTTGAGGTTGATATCAGAGAGCGCAGCCATCACTTTCTATAAACTCATATGAAATACTTGTTTAGCCTTGATATATGATTTTACTTGTATATCTTCAATGTAGCATTTCATGTCAAAGGGTGAAAAAAGGGACATCAAATCATCGACCTAAGTCATATAATTTCTAAGAAAATGGTGAAATCATATAGCTTCTTTTCCCAAAAATTATATAGTTTCTAACTTTAAATTCTCTCTCTCTCTCTCTCTCTCTCTCTCTCTCTCTCTCTCTCCTAATTTTCTCTCTAATTTTGTATGCTTTTGTTAGTTAAAACGTTTTATCGCACATGATTAAATTTGAACAATATGAACCGTCACTATTCCAACTATCTGTTGACCTCATTTTTGTATGAGGTCACTAAGGCCCTTCCAAACTCCAGATTAATTCTAGATCCTAGGATCCACTCTAGACCTTAGGATCCTTCCTTAGAGTCAGACCTTAGGGCCTACTCTAGAGCCTAGGATTCCCTTAGATCTTAGATCTTAGAACTCCTCTAGATCTTAGGACCACTCCAACTTGAAGTTAATCCCTACCCTTGATCAATTCAGATCTCAAACTTCATTCAATTCAAATTCAAATTAATTCAAGTTTCAAACATATCCAAACTTTGATCCAATCAATTTGACAATCCAACCTTCAACTTAGACTTTGATCCAAACTTCAATCTAGCTTTGACCCCATCCATTCATTAACAATCACCACATGATTGTAAATGATTTGGATACTTCAATACTAATCTTTCAAACTTGAAATCCATTCCAAATCCAGAAATCCAAACTCAAATTCAAAGTCCTAAGGTCTTGTCCTAAAGACCCTTTTCAAAGAATATTCAAACATTTCAAAACTCAATCAAATGGCCTCTGATTCAGGGTCTGTCACTTACAAAGTGATAAGACATGTCTCTAGAGGTTACCCTCCAATTTTGAGTCCATTCTGAGGTCTCTAACCCCAAAATTTGAATTAAAATCCAAAGGCTGTAAAACCTTCAAATATTTATAGCCTATGCCACTGGACCTCTCACCTTGAAGTTTTTGACCTTGGAGCCCTTATCAAAGCCTCTAGTCACTTCCAGACTATTAATCCTGATATGTTGGTTGGTAAACTGCATTTTTCAGACCCATCTTTGACCCCAGTTGACCAATGGGTCAAGATTGACCAAAATACCCTTATGGGATTTCAAATGGCCATTTCAACTCAAATCAATTCCAAAATCTTTGAAACCACTTTCAATGAATTTCAAATATCAAACCCAACTTGTTGAACTCAAACCCAGACCTTGGGTCAACCTGGTTGACCAAGTCAACCAGGTTTGACCCATGGACCCATACACCCTTCCTCTTTCAAAATTTTGAAGCAAGTCCATTCTAAGTCCTTTGAATGTATGGGATGACCCATTGGGTACCCAAGAGACCCCTCTTGGTGACCCAAGTCTTGGGATCACTTGGGTTAGCCATCTGGCTTGACCCAAGTGACCAAGAAGAGGCCTCCCTTGAGCCATTTTTTGATCTTAACCAAATTGAATCTAAATGAAGATGCTATTGAGTTCCCATCAACCCAACACACCTTCCTTGATCAGCCCAACCCTTGGGCTCACTTGGGTCAGGAGTTAGGCTAGCCCAAAGTGCCCAAAAGCACTTGGGATTGAGCCAACTCTCAACCCAAGCCCAATTGAACTCAACCAACACCTCCCATAGGTGGCCTTAAGTTCAATACTTCTCCTCCAGCCAGCCCTTGCCTTGGGCTAACTTGGGTCAAGAGTTAGGCTAACCCAAAGTAGCCAAAAACACTTGGACCCGAGCCATCTTCCAGCTTAGATCAAATTGGACCCAATTGCCACTTGCATTGGGTGCACCAGACCCAGACCCACTCCCCATCTCAAGCCCAGGGTCTGGCCAAACCTGGGTTGAGCCCAAATCGACCCGAACCAAGCAGGATTTTATCAACCCGAGCCATCTTTTAATCCAGATCAAATTTGACCCAATTGCCACTTGCATTGGGTGCACCAGACCCAGACCTGCCTCCCATACCGAACCCAGGGTCTGACCTGACCTAGATCGAGCTCAATTCGACTCAAACCAAGCAGGTTTGAGCCCAACCGAGCCACCGGATCGATCACGGCTTCCCCAGACCAATTTGGCTCCACTCTTAGCTCCAATGTGTCTCCATCGGCCTTCCCTGGTCAACCCGACCTAGACCATGGCCGGCGACGGTCGGAACCAATGGAGAGCAAGCTCTGGTGGTCCCCCCAGGCCGATCCTGACCGAAAGCCTTCCAAAGGCTGTGGCTCGCCGGCTTGAGGCTCACGAGCTCTCTGGAATGGTGCCCCTTTCCACTTGGCATCAATCCGAGACCCCCTCCGATTCAATCCTGGCTGTCTGAGCTTGCGGGAGGAGGCTGAATAGGCTGGTGCTCCCTAGAGCTCAAGGATCGATTCCAGTGTTTTGAAATGACTCCTCAGAGTTCCCTTAATCTCCCAGCATCTTCCCTCGAGCTCCCAGACCTCCCCTTCCATCACTTCGAGCAAACTCCGGCGAAAGGCTTCGGCATCCCGCTCGATGTCGTACCTCCGGCCATCCTCCAGTCGCGAACTCTGAAGGAAACCTGCTCGTCTTCATCCCCTGAAGCTTCCAGATAGAGAAGCTCATCCGTTGAGACTTTCTCTGCGGTAATTCCTTCGTCCCGAGCTCCCTAGCTAGGTAGTCCAGTCAAGTGTGAAGGAAACCTTCACCCCAACGGATTTCCACCGTTGGATTGAAGGTTTCCACCCCCCTGATCATCCCTGTGAAATTTCGTCGAAGTTCGCCGGCGGGATCACTCGGATCACGTCGGAGAAGGTTCATGGCTTCGGATAAAGGCGGAGGTTGAAGACGAAATCTCAGCCGTTGAATCTGATCAACGGCTCGGATTAGATCCCGCGGTCTCGGAGCTCGTTTGATCCCAGCCGTCCGATCCGCCATCCGACGGCTGTGGTTAATCCGACCGTTAACAGTTAGCGCCAATGATTGCCCAGCCAATCAGCGCGCGGTGCGTGTAAAGGGAGCGCTGACTGTGTAATGGCCGAATTAATAATTCCAAAAATTTAAAGGAACTTTGGAAATTCATATCTCCCTGCACACTTGTCCAAATTAGGTGTTCTTAGGCTCATTAGAAAGGTCTCAGGGAGACCTACAAAAGCTCTATGGTTCCATGCCCTGGTTAGGTCAGTGTTAGGTTTAATTTAAGTTTGAGCATTCTGTTAATTTCTTTAATTATTCTTTAAATACAAGTCCACCAGGCCTGGAATTTTGGGAGATTGAATTTGAACATGTTTTTGACATGTCTAAATTTTATCTCCCCTTTTTAAGATGTTCAAGGGCATTTTCTCTAAATTTTAAGTTTAAGGGTCATGGTTTGACCCTTAAATTCAAAATGGGGTATAGACCTATCCAATGGGATTTAGGGTGTGATTTTTTGTGTACTGATGATGTGTAGGATAAGGAGTGTAGAGCCACTGATTTTACCCCAATCCAAGCTTAGGATAGACCCCTATAGTGGTTTGAAGGTGACTTAGAGATCACCTTGGGTGGTTTAGTTAGCCACCTTAGAGTACTCCATTTGAGCTCAATTTTGGTGGGTTTAGTCCTTAGGGTCAGGTGATCCTATGGTCCAAATTTCATCAAATTTAGAGTTCATTTGGTTTCCCAAGTAGGAGCCATAATAACCCCCCTTAGAAATACCCCTTTAGTGTTAATAAAATTATAATAAATCTATTTTAATTCTCAAAATTCCCTAAAATACCCCCAACTAACTTCAATTCATCTCTTAATCAGTGAAAATTGAAATCCCATTAATTTTACATTTAAATATATTCTAATCTAATTTTAAGTTAAAATCAATGTTTAATCAATTTTAATTAATTAAGATTATTAAAAATCCAAAAAAAAAAAATCTTTAAACACTTGATGATCTCTCCTTAGATCATTTCTGATCTTTGGAGTAGATTTCAAGAAGTTTAAGACTCATTTGGGTTCAAACCATTAAAAGGGCCCTTAATTGAAATAATTTAATAATTCCAATAAATACCTAAACTCCCAATATTCATAACTAATTGCAGAAAATTCTAAATCAATCAAACTTAGTGGCTAATGACTCTAATTAAAATCTAGTATTTTCCGAAAATTTCAAACCCTCAAAATCTGGTCAAAGTCAAAAAGTCAACATTTTGGTCAACTCTAGGTCAAAATCGGGTTAAAACTTCTAAAAATCATAACTTTTGATAGAAAACTCCAAATTGAGTGTACTACCTGCCTAACAACTCATAATTAGGTCTAGTATTTATTAAAAATTTGAATTCTTAAAAATTAACTTTAATTTTAAAAGTCAGATTTTGACCCCTTAATTAGCATATGCGGATAACTTCCAAAATCCATAACTCTCCCAAATTCCAGAGTTTCCTTAATAGGATAATAAAATTCTCAACCAACCCATTAAAATTAATAACCAACCCCCTTTAATATCAAGCCACTCTTTTAACTCCAACCAATTTAAATCAACTTAATCAACCCCGATTGCTACTGGGTAACCCAGGCCTACGAGGCTATTAGCTTAGCCCCAAGGAAGGTGAAATAAACTTCACGGCCTCGGTGTGAAACAAAGGTAGTAATCAATTAATTTTTAAAATATGTTTAATTAAAATTCTTAATTTATTAATACTTAAATTTTAATCTAAATCCCCTTTTAAGCCTTAATAAACCCAGACTTTTAGACAACTTCAACTAATTACCCACTTTAGGATCTACCCCAGCCACACGACCTTTTACACACACTTTAGATGATGTGATAGGAAAACCAACTCTAGATCTAGGTTAGGCCGGTGTTTATTTTACTGCTGTGTGCCGGATTTTTCATAGTTTTCACTGCATGTTGTGGATGAAATTGCTTTGTTGTGTCTGCTTACTTTTCTGCACTCTGTGGATGGATTGATGTGTTTGACGACTAGATTACCCTTAGGTTAGGTACGATCTGGATGTTCACATAGTCTTCTGCAGGTGGCCACGCTCATGCAGGGCAATAAAAGGGGGCTAAATCAATTAAAAAAATATATATCAATTGTTATAACTGCTTGCACATGTGCTTAAGCTGCTAAAGCCCCCAAATAAAAGGAGCGTGGCCAGTGTGTTTACTTACCTTTTTGCTCAAATATAACTGCTTGGGAATAATTGCTTTTTATTTATTAACTGCTTAGGATAACCCTGCAGGTGAGTCTAGATTTTATTTTCAAGAAAATATAATTTGTGTAATTATTAAGTGTTGTGAAAGTTAATTTTGAGTTGGGATATATAGGTCCAAAGCTTGGACTCCGAAGAGAAAAGGATGCCCCTAAGGGGAGTAGACCTTTTCTATTTGGAGATCCAAATTTGGGCCACACTCCTCCCTACCCAAAGAGGAAAGAGCGGCCTTCCCCTTAAAGGAAGTGCCCTCTTATCCATTAGGGTAGTCCAGTACGAAGAATCCAAGGAGCTTGAAGCAAAAGGAGCCCAAAGAAGAACAAGACTGAAGATTTGAAGATTGAGAAATATCTCACTCAAAACTACTTGCGTCATTACTAGGTTTAGAATCCGGGTTGTTGTCAGTGGTGCCCGGCCACTTTACTTTCTTCAAAACTCTGGTTTGTAATAAGCAGGGCAACTTTGCCTATGGACATTTATTAATTAGTTAATATTTGATGTGATGAATTGACTGCCTTTAGGATTGCTTGCTTTTCCTAGTTTTTTGGCGATTGTATGCCGCTTTTATTTTCTCCTGGATACGTGAGACTCATGAGGGTGTGAAAGTTTTCTACTCATAACCTTAAATGTCTAAAATTTTAGTGAGTCTAAATAACATAGAAAAATAACGAATCTAGGGAATTAGCCGGGGATCGACCCCTGGGTCGCATGCATATTTCTGCATTATTCTTTCCTTGCTTTAGACCCTTCCCCGCCTGCGGGTAGAGTCCGGATAGTCTGACCTATGAGGATGAGGTGCCGGACCTGGGGAAGTCCAGTCTTCTAAAAAAAATTACTTTCTAAGCCTATTTTTAAAATTTCAAGCATATTTGATTTGGAAGTTGTCGACCAGCATGCATTGCATTAGAAACATACTTAAAGAGTCAAAATTTTAATTGCATTAGTCCTTAGCATTTTTGCACCCAACATAAGTCAAAGGGGTCAATTAGGAATTCTCTAGATGTCGGCCCCAACTCTACAAAACTTTAAATATAACGTCCCTACCACTCTTTCATAAAAGACCGGACTCATATATTTTAAATCGATTAGGTGGTTAGCTGGCTCCCCAATCCAGGCCGGGGTAAGTCCAGACCTTGCACTGCATTAGTTAGGATCGGACGACTGTGGCCCATTGTCCAAAATAGATTTAGGATCCGGGGCGAATCTTTGATTATAAGACCCCAAATTTCAGGAATATAGTCCCAAATTTCTAATAAAATGCTCAACCCTAATTAAAGATCATTCCAATCCAAAACATAAAGCCCAACACTTAGATTAAGTTGGGACACTTCCGGATGGTTCTGGAATCTCAAGGTGTCCCCTACCTCTCATCCTTTAACTCCATTAATAACTGCTCAATTTTGATCCATTCCCTTTTGAGTTTCCAAAATTCACTTCTCTTTTTGATATCACTCCTAGAAAATCTGACAAAATTTTGCCACTATTTTAATCGAGAGTTTTCGTAGGGAGCTTTATCTCCCTACGATGTAATTAACTACGAGGGCTTGCGCTAGTAGGAGATTTAGAACCACACACACCTGATTTTAAAATTGATTTTTCAAAGTTCAATTGAGTTTCTTTGGGAAAACTTAAAATATTATTGATCGTTATTATCACGATCAAAGAATTATTATCGAATAGTATTTTCTCCCTTTGGGGAGATACACTTTTCTTTGATAAGGCTTTGGATGTGAAATCAACGATCACACTTCTTGAATATTGTGGCTGGATATTCAGTAGAATCTCATTTTGACCCTCCGGGGCCATATGAAGTTCTCTTTAGCATCCGGTCACGATATTCAAGATGAATTTCATAATTCTAAATCTGAACGCCGTTATGAAATTTTATTTTCAATTTTCGAGGTGATATACTCTTTCTAACGAGACAATTCGATTTTAGAATTCAATTCTAAGTCCCAAAGAAAATCAATATTTTCAAAACATGTTTTCAAAATTCCACCAACACTATCACATCCTTCATTTCTTTGCTTTAGATAGATTAATATGTTTTTCTCATCATTTACATGCATTTACATAAACTACAAAAAATAGGGTTTTTCACAGCACAATATTTGACCTATCCCGGCGGTTATACCTACCACTATTTTCATTGCATCGGTTTCAAAACTACTACATTCTCATTGTGTTTGCAATGCGCTACAACGTCATTCCGCTACGGTTCAAAGAACGGCGGGGTAGATTTTACAGAGTGCGTATTTTTGCAGCGGTTATGGCTGCTGTAAATGTATAGAATTGTGTCGGTTATAACCGCGACAAATATGATAAAAATGAACCGATGTCCAGTATTGTGGCGGTTTTCTAGGCTCTAGTGGCGGTTATAACCGCCAATAAAGTCTAGTTTTTTTTTTTTTAATTTCGAAACCTAGTCTTTCACCCTAGAGACAGATATGTTGGTCAGCCAACTGCACCACAGAAAACAAATCAGAGACATTCACTAAACTGAAACATAAAACCCACATAAATAGTTGTAGCTGTAATAAAAACACAAGTAAAATCATAGAGATTTACAACAACAAGAGAATATTGAAAAATTTATTTAAGCACATGACTAGAACAATATATTTGAGTCACTTCCTCATCTGAAAATGAAACCAACTCATCATTTTCCATAATTCTCATATTTTTTTTAGGATGCGATACTTCTTATTGGGTCAATTAGCAACATTGATGGATCACTTAAATTGAGAACACTGAGTATTAAGATGATTTACCACTGAAACTGAGATCGCTAAGTATTGGGATGGAAATTATTAGTGGTTTGCACTTCTCGATGTCTTCAAGTATGAGGAATGTTGCACATTAATTGTCAAGTATCTTAGTGCTACAAGTCTTGCTATTTATTAGCAAGAGGAAGAAATGTAATGTTTTAACAACATGATGAATGTTACACACCATTCACCATAAAATCTATAAATATTCCAAATGGCAACATATGAAGAGAGATTAAGAGATAGTAGAATTCAGAAAAAAAAAAAAATTACCATAAGTAACCCCAAAAAAGTAATACTCAAGCGCCATTATCTCTAAAGTAAGAATGGAAATGAGCATTTTAGTAGTAAAAAATCACCAAATGCCAAGTTAAACCTCAAGAAGAATTACTAGGGAACACTATTCCTCATACATAACAAGAAAGGAAATGAGCACAAAAAATAACAACCACTAGAGTTCAAAATCAAAACAACATAAGTTCAAAATTACATAAAATATCCATAAAACTAGAAGCATCACATTTAATACTAGAGCTCATCAGCAGACTGTCAGGCATCAAATGAATTGTCATTGCCACCTGAAAATAGTATGAAGATAATGAGATAATAATAATCAAGTAATTTACATTAAACTTAAATAATTTTTTTCATACCATTTCTAATCCTCCATGGGGTGGATGATTAATTTGAAATTATTGCACAAACTGTCTCATCTCATCACGAAATGAGCCAACTCTCTTTTCTGATTATCATAAAATAATATGAACTCCTCTCTAAAACTAGCTATATATCCAAAGTTTCTGCCGCTACTACTTCCTTCTTCACTTTTGCTTTGAGGAATGTATCTGTTGACATCATTATTCGAGGTAAATTTCCCCAAATTCAATTCTAGCACCTAGGTTTTTCATAGCCTAGTGTAGATGTCGCACCCGCGGGATTTCCCTTAGGTGGACACCTAATGACGTAGCACGGACTCGAACTTTTAAGTCGACCTAAATCAATTTGCCTCGACTCAATCAAATTCAAATCATTGTATTTGAGATAAAATTAGTATTTTAAAATTATTTATATTTTTAAATTAACTCAAAATAAGTATTTTGAATTATCAATTATTTTTCTAAATTAATCTCTAAATTATTTTCGAATTATAAACTAACTCCTAAAATCATTTTAAAATATAATTTAATCCTGGCCATTGATTTTGAAATTAAAAACTGGTTTGAATTTGATTGAGCCGGTCCAGCTCATAATCCCACTTCCCTTCTTATTTGCACGATCCCTCTCTCAGCAATTGGCGAAGCCCCCTCTCTCGCACTCTCGGCCTTCTGTTCGCACGAACCGATCTCTCCCTCTCCTACTTCAGTTTGAAGAGTTCAACTCCTCTCCAGTTCGCGAAAACTACCGACTCCATCTCTGCAATTCCGAACTGCTCTCTCCCTCACTCTTAAAATTCGCACAGCAGGCTCGGCCCACTCTCCCAGTTCGCAGAAACGAACACCCCATCTCTGCAGTTCGGAACTACTCTCTCTCTTCCACTCCACTTTCGCGTGAGAAGACCCAGCCCGTTCCCCTCCCTATCGCTTCTCTGCTTCGTGCGACGCCAAGACAGAAACTCTCCTTCTCCTCCCATGACCTCATACACATGAAGCCCTCACTTCCGAAATCCTCAAGGAAGAAACGAACCACCCAACCGCCCCTCTCAGTTTGCACGCACAGAGAGAATCGTCTCTCTCCCAGTTCAGAAACTGCATAGCCGATCTCCTCCCTCTGCCGCGAGAAGTCCAGGTCTCCAGAGCTCCAGCCCGCCGTTTTCCTCTTTTTCACATGATCCCAAGCCCAGCCAATGTCCGATCAAACCCAGGGAAACCAAAACAGAAGTCTTAACCTCTCACTTGGTGAATTGATCTAACCACCGATTTACTATAGGTATATCTCCTCTATGTCTACTTTATCTCCATTTTCATCTTCTTCTTCCTTACTTTCGTTTAGATAAAATTTTCATTAGAATGGTTATTTGGAGATCTTATTTGAACTCAAAATAAGTTTTTTTTTTTTTTTTGGAATTTGAGAAATTTCTTGATAGATGCATCTTACATTTTAAATCTAAAAATTATTAGAAATCTTCATTCATCTTATTGAGATAAAGTAAAATCACTAACAGTTTTGATTTTCTTTCTTGGAGTAACAAAAATGATTATTATTTGTCTCTTGTAATGTTTTGAGATAATGAGTTATTAAGTAAGAATTCATTGTTTTCTTTCACTAAATTGAGATGCAGAAACTCCCCATTGGAATTTCTTTGTCAAGCTTTATAGTGAGATAAGCAAGGTATTTCAAAATACCTTATTGCTTGAATTTCAGTATCTTTCAAATTATTTTTGATGAAACTTGGAATTTAAAAGTATATATATATGGGCATTTAATGGGGCATGATGGGTAAGGGTTTTTATATATAAATTGTGCTTTGTTTTAATTCATATGTATTTTCCTTCTTATGGTTTGGAAAGGTGAAAGGTTTATATTTTGAAGGGTGATTTGTGAATGTGAGTGTTAAGAGTAAAAATGTGAGATCTTTGAATGGTGAGGAATGTTTGTTGAATAATGAAATATATTAACTTTGAATAATGAAAAATATGATTTTGAAAAGTCTGTGTTGGAAAAATATGTGTTGAATATTGTTATATAATATATATATATATATATATATATATATATATATATATATATATATATATATATATATATATATATATATATATATATATATATGTTGAAGGGTTATGGTAGATTATGGTGTTTTGAAAGGAAAAGAGTGGTTTTGAAGAAATTGTAGAAATTTTAGGAAATGAGTGTTCATGCGAATAGTAAAATGTTTGGGTGTGGAAGGAAAAGTGACTTGTGTGTTTTAGAAGAGATAATATAATGACTTATGAGTATAGAAAGAAAAGTAAATTGTTCATTTTATAAAAATGCTTATTTTAAGAGAAGTGTATGTTAGAAAATGTGTAGGTGGAATAGTGAAGTTTTGAAATGGAAAGTGAATGTATATGAAATGTGTGAGCTTTGAAAAGTGTGAATTTGGAAGGGAAAATGTATGTTATTTTGAAAAGCAAAGGGTATATGAGCATTCAGAATTGCATCAAGTGTATTCTAGAAAATAAAAGCAAAAGTAAAAGGTTTGATCATAAAAGTGGAGTGTATGTATGGAAATGTAATTTGTAATGAAGAGTGTAGATTGCGAATAATAAAGTGTGTGTAATTTGAAAGATGAAATTTGTCTGTATTGAAAGGTGCATTGAATATTAAAGTGTTTAAAAGTATTTTGATAAGGAAAAGTATAGAATATGATTTTGGGATGAGAGAAGTGTACAAGTGTGAGAAGTAAAGAGTTTGTTTTGTGAAAATTGTGTAAGTTAGGAAAAGTGGTAATAGATGTTAGAAAAATATGAAGTATGCTTCTAAAAGTAAAGGTTCCAAAAGAGTAAGCAACAAAACCAGTGATCAAGCCCGAAGAAAGGTACGTCTTTTATTTTTAGTAAATTTCAATTATTTTATTATTAATTATTAAATGTGCTTTTTAATCCCTGTTTTTCCTTATTTTTCTTGTTTCTTTATTTTATTTGCATAAACTACGAGGAATGGTACGGGTCGAGGGAACAAAAATACAAGGAGCCAAAGGTGTCAATCGCCTCTATCCAACTGGGTAGAGGTTCTACGGGCGGAACCACCGGGTCGTAGCCCCCGGTGACTGTGAGTATTTCTAAACTTAGAAAACCTTTAGGGACCCCTTGATGTGGTGTGCGTGAACCATTCCTTTAGGTCCTTGTAGTAACTTCAATTTTATTAGGTTTACGTTTATTTGCTTTTAAATCCTTAAACACTTTTATACACATGCAAAGTCTCAAGGGTTAGTGATAACAAAATTTTTTTATCCTGTACAACACTAGTGAAACTTAAGGACAAAAATTAAGGACTGAGTCTTAGAATATATAGACTTAGGATGCATGCACAATTTAGGATAGAAACATATAACATAGAAAACTTAGTGACATCTTACTCTAGAATTAGTGACATTTATTTTTTTTTTAATTAAAATTCAATCAATTAGAAAACTTTAGCCAATAACTGACCTAGGACATATCAAAACCTTACAGCTTACTACACACACTTAGATTTGTTTGCTAGGACAACCGACTCTAGTTTTAGGTTAGGCCGGTGTTTATTTCCTTACTGCATTGTGATGGGTTTTTCTCAGCCTTTATTGTATGTTGGATGTAAAATTGTTGATATGTTTGTCTATTTACTTTTACTGCACTTTATGATGTGATTTGATTAAACGATTAGATTACCCATAGGTTAGGAGCGATCTGGATTATTAATATGATTTTCTGCAGGTGGCCACACTAGTGCAGGGCAGAAAAAGGGGGCTAATTAATTAATAATAAATAAATACTACAAGTGCTTCAGCTGCTTAGCCCCCAAATGAAGAAGAGTGTGGCCAAGTATGGCTTAATAATTTAAATTCAATTGCATATATATATAACTGCATGTGATGATTTTTATTATAAATTGCTTAGGATAACCCTGCAGGTGGACTAGATTTTTCTTCCCTTTCTGTGAAATGAAATGTAATGTAAATATAATATATCAAGAGTCAATAAATGTGAAAGTGATTTTTTGAAAATGGGATATTACATCCAATTTGGAATCTAAAGAAAGGAGAATATACCTTAAAGGATTATTCTCTTTTATTTGGAAAGCCAAATTAGGATGATTCAATATCCAAATAGAAAAGAAAATACCCCTCTTAGGGATGAGTTTCTTTTCATTTGGATATCCAGAACCCGACGAACCTGAGAAGTTCGTAGAAGAAGAAAAGACAGAACGAGAAGATTGAAGAAAGAAGATGAAGAAATGAAGATTCAAAGAACAGTATATCCCATTTCAAAAAATCACTTGCGTCATTCTTAGGATTAAAATCCGGGTTTGTTGTCAGTGGTGCCCGGCCACTTTACTTTTCTGTAAATTCTGGGTGTAATATGGACATTGGACATTGGACATTATATTTGGATTATTAAAATTTGTTTGTTTACATTGTTTGTGCAGTAGCTTTTTTTAGGGCCCTTGCATGCCGTGTTTTGTTTTAGCCTGGATTCGAATCGGAGAGATTTTTTTCGTAAGGGTACGCTTAAAATTCTTTTACTTGTAATTAAAAATAAAAATTTTTAGGCTCACATAGTAACTCTAGCATTCTAAGAAGTAAGCATGGGACCGCCGAGAGTCAGCATAAGCATATTATTACTTTCTCTTTCTTGTTAGGCACCTCCCCGCCTGCGGGTTTTGGCAGACCACTTGACCTATGAGGGTGCAGTTCTGTCAAGGGGATGTTGTGCAATCTCTAGGGAAAAACCTATTTTCTAAGCCTAATTTTTAACTGCTTCATTATCATTTTATGCATTCGAGTCAATTAGCATGCATTGCATTAGATACAAATTAAAAAGAGTCTAAAATATTAATTGCATTTCTAGACATTTATCACCCTACATAAGTTGAGGAGCCAATTAGGATCTGTCTTAGATGTCGGCCTCTAATTCCTTAAAACATAAACAATGTCCCTACCCATCTTTCATAAGAGACTGGACACATGATTTTAAAGCGCCTAGGTGATTAGCTGGCTTCCCAATCCAGGCCGGGATAAGTCCAGATTTGCACTTCATTAGTTAGGTTTGGGTCACTATTTTATAGTACCCAAATTAGATTTAGGTTCTGAGGCAGATTCTTTTTAGATCTTAAGTCCTCACCCTCCGGAAATATAATCCCAAATTTTTAATAAAATGTCAATTTAAACATAAAATTTTCTCCTAAAATGTAAAGCCTAACATAGGTAGGCTGAGGTTGTCTCTGGGCTTCTCAGAATCCGACGCCTCCTACTTTTCTTTCTTTGACCCGCTAATAAATGTTCAACATTAAGCTTTCTCCTTAAAAAATTCCTACTTCTGTTTTCTTGTCTTTTACTTTGTACTCAAAAGGGTATGAAATCACTGCTTTAATCGAGAGTTTTCTTAGGAGCTTCTCTCCTAGGATGTAATTAACTATAGGAGCTTGCTCCTATAGGGATTTGAGAACCCCAAACTAAAATAAACCTTGTTTTATTCATAGAAAACAAGAGAAGAATCTTTGGGAACGTAGATATTTTTAAAACCTTATTTCTTATTTTGAATAGACTTGTAGAATGTTATTATTATCTTTTCAGATAATATAATATTATACTTGTTATATTCAATTTTAGAAATAATGAATTTTATAAAACTCATTCTCGCTTTTGGATATCTTGAAGAATGTTATGTTCATCTTTTAAGATGATATAATATTTTTCTTGCCATATCTAAATAAAAGAATGAATAAACTTTTTTCAAAAAACATATTTCTATTTTTAAACATATTCTATAGAATTTCATGTTCATCTTTTGAGATGATATGTTATTCTTTGAACTATGTTTGATTATAGAAATATCAATTTTCAAAACCTTATTTTGATATTGAATCCATTGTAGAATATTGTGTCAGCCTCTCGAGACCGTACTTTATTCTCAATGCAGTATTCGATTACAAAATAGGAGAAATCAAAATCTGCGTGGTGATACATAATTTTTTCCAACAGTATCTTGTCAGTGTGACACCAAATCCCTGGGTACGAACCCGACTTGAATGTTCTGGTCTCATAACTATAGCAAAGCCTCTCTCATTAGCTTCAATGTTTCCGTCTTCAGGTGTAAGCCCTTCTTCAGTAAGAAGATTGCATGCCTACGTCTACAACATAAATACATATAGTTAAATCTATTGAAGAATGATTTATAAAAAAATTGTAAAAACTATATATATATACCCATCGCTGCATAGCATCCTCAGATGACCAGGTCCCATCTTTGTGCATCCTATTGATTTTCCATAATTGTAATCTGTCATTAATAAACTACAAAAAAATTATAATAACAATGTAAGTTTAAAAATAAAGCATTTAGTAGTTATAAATTAATGTTTAATTTTATACTGTTTCCTTCTGTCTTTGAACTGAACCCATACGACCCATTGTGTGAGGACAAGTTTATTTCTTGGCATTGATAGAATTTTCACATCCCTTTCCTATGATACATGATAATGTTACATTCCAAATTGTATAATAATAATAAATATTTAACAAAAAAGCTTAATCTCAATATTTACCTGGTCCTCTGGCTTTAACCATTGGTTAACAAGTTGGCACTATTGCATTTGATCAACTCCACCTAGAACTGTCTCCAAAATTTCCTCAATTGGTCTACTGTCCCAATGCTCAGCCTTTAAGATGGTTTTATAATTACGCCATTTAACACCTAGGGATTGAAGAATCCAAAGGCGTATATGACCAGGAAACTCAAATTTAGACTGGAGTTAAAAATATGATATGGTTAATAATATAAAACTGAAAAAGTTTAAATTTACTATGAAATATATATACCTCAATTTCAGCCAACAGCTTTTTCTTGAACAACTCCATACCCTTATTTCACCAATCTGGGAAAGCTATTAGAGCCAAAATAGGGTATCTTGCAACAACACCTAGATATGTTCCTAGCAAAATTGACTCAGGGATGTTATTTTCATTTACCTCTATATGAATTCGTGTCCCTGGCAATATATTCTGTATATCAGCACATGTTGTTCTCCCCCTACACCTAATAGGATTTCCTTACTCATCTACACAATTGAAAATAAATTAATAAGAATGAATAAGGATCATCTTGTGAAGAGAAAAGAAAAGGATCATCTTGAATTTTCTGACTTGTAAGAATAAACCTTGAGAAGTTCACTAGTGTATAACCAAATTCATCTTATTTTATGCCTGTTAAACTTATGTTTGCCTAATCACATTTAAATAATATCACCTTGAATATGTTAGAGTAATTAATTTCAATAATATCATTAATTTTTCCATAATGACTAAAATTCTCAATCTTTGTTATATTAACAACACCAAAATTCTATGTTTTTTTGCCTTCATATCATTCTTTTATGTAAAAAATATAACTATTAATTAAAAGACCCTTATATCTATTTGCAATTTTGTTGGGGCCCCTAGCTAGTGCTTTGATTTCTTCTGAGATTTCCAAATCATTAGAACTTGAAACCTAACAAGGAAGAAAAAAAATAATTTACTATGTCAAATACTTTAATTTATGAAGTTTAAGAAATATCAAATACAAAGGCATACCATATCACACAACCACTCGTGAAAACTTTCATCAATAAGTCTCTCTAAATTTGATATTATTAGATGTGTATGCCCGCGTCACTTTCTTCTCTCTCTATCTTTGAAACATTGTTTATAACTTTCAATATTATCACAATGTCGGAGGACATATTTATGTGCCTGAACCAAAGAATTTTCATCTAAGTTTAATGAAGTCACCTTTCCCAAGGGAGTACCACCACTTGAAAATTTAAAAATAAATTGTGCCTTAGCTGTTGTTGCATTTTTATTCAAAAATTGAGACCGCTCTAGATATTTAGAATAGAAAGTTATCCTTCTTCAGCAATATAACCCTCTGCAATAGAACCTTCATGTTGTGCTTTATTAGCTACATAGTCTTTTAATACTAAAAAAAATTGTAATAAAAACCTTTATGAAGATTATGTAAAGCTGAATAATAATAACTTGAATTAGTAATTACTATTGAAATACCTCTCAAATAGATACATCCATCTATACTAAACTAGACCACCTAATTTTACTTCCTTGGCCAAGTCAATAAGTAGATGAACCATGATCGTGAAGAATGACGGGAGTATTGATCTTTCCATTTTATATAATGTTATTGCAATATTATTCTGGAGTATGTCCAATTCTTTCAGATTCATAACCTTGGCACAAATTGACTTCAAAAATTTTGAATTCTCTACTAGAATATGTATAATTTCATCGGATAGAGAACATAACCTCAAAGAAATGGGTAGAATTTCTTCAATTAGCACATGTCAATCATGACTTTTTAGGCCCACAATCTTACATTCAATAACATTGATACACCTTGAGATATTGGATGCATAACCTTTGGGCATTTTCATATTTTTTTTAAAACTTGAGAAAACATCAGTTTCTCTTTTTTTGACATTGTGAAGCAAGTTGGTGGCAAAAAATAAGAACCATCTTCAAGAATTTGTGGATGCAGCTCACTTTTAATTCCAATTTCAACTAAATATTATCGTGCTTGTAAGTTATCTTTAGATTTTTCAAGATCAAGTAAAGTGCCAATGAAATTATCACATACATTTTTTAACTATGGATGATGTCAAGATATTGTGGTAGTAAATTATACTCCCAATAAGGTAGCTCAAAGAAAATTTATTTTTTCTTCCAAATATGATGTTCACTGAATTCTACAGTACACCCTCTTTTCAAGCTTCTAGATTTGCCCAACGCAAACTAAACATTTTGTAAATTTTGTAAAATGTCACTACCAGTATTCCTTCTAGATGCTTTATGGATCTCTTCTGCATTGTCAAAGTACTATTTTTGTTGTTGATGGAATAAGTGATTTTTTGGTAGCCAACAATGATGACCTATATATGAGAATTTCTTTCCTCTATATAACTATAAAGACTTTGTATTTTCGACACAACAAGGACAAGCAAATCTACATTTAGTGCTCCAATTATAAAGCATAACATAAGCTGGAAAATCATTGATTGTCCACATTAATGCAGCTTGTAAGTTAAAAGATTGTCTAGATGCTACATCGTAGGATATCACTCCATTCCATAATTCATATAACTCATTTATTAGCGGTTGGAGATAGACATCTATATTATTTCCTAGACTCTTCTCCCTTGGTATAATAGTAGATAGAATGAAAAACGTTTGTTTCATTGCAATCCAAGGAGGCATGTTGTAAGGAACCAAAAGTATTGGCCAAATGTTGTATGTACTACTCATAATCTTAAATGGATTAAAACCATCACTTGATAAAGCGAGATGAACATTACATGGATTTGAAGCAAAATCAGGATAACTAGAGTCAAAGGATTTCTAGGCTTCTTCATTAGCTGGATGTTATAACAACCCATATATATTTCTCTGTTTGGCATGCCAAATAATCTCTTCAGCAAATCTTTTTTGGTTTTAAACAATCTTTGAAGCCTATGAATCAATGGGAAGTATCGAACAACCTTAGTAGACTTCATTTGATTTTTCTTTCCTCTAGCTAAACTTTTTTTAGCTCCTGCCCACCATGAAAACAACAAATATGACAAACCTCTTGAATAGATTTATCTTTCCAAAATAGACAACAATCATTTGGACATGCATCTATCTTTATATATCCAAGATCAAACACTTTCATTATCTTCTTCACTTCAAATATATTCTAAGGTAGCAATGAACCATCAGGAAAAGCTTCAATTAATAACTTAATCAATTGATCAGAAGATCTTGCAGACCAAGAGTGTAAGCACTTTAGGCGAAATAAATGTAAGATGAAGGATAACTTCGTGAATGACTTACAACTAGGGTATAATTCTGCTCTTACTTCTAGCAATAAATCACCATATATCATTTCTTCATCATTTGTCAAATCTATATTATTTTCTTTATGTTCATCATCTAAATTGGCATTGCTTGAGCAGAATGTGTCCCTTTATAATCTTTCTATATCATTTATTCTGTGTTGTTCTCCTTGAGTCTGTACTTTAACAACAATACCAGTATCAGTACATGTTTATGATATTATAACTTCAACTAAAAAAGCATGTTCCTCTCCATGTCGATTCCAAACAACATATTCAGGAAAAATTCCTTTGGAGATTAAATGCAACTTTACATCTTTTACATAAAAAAAATATATGTTAATGCATAATTTGCATGGACATAGAATTTTTTGTATTGAACATTGACTTTGCATTTTAAATTCTAAAAAATTCTCAACACCTTCAATATAATCACTACTTCATTTTTATTTTGGCATCCAACTCTTATCCATCAAGCCTGTAAAGCACTTGAAAAATGCACATTCAATAAACATATAGACAATAATAGAGGAAAAAAATAATTTTATTTCAATACTTAATGTACAATCTATTTTACATGCCTTGTGGCCCTATTTTTAGCCTAAAATGAAAGCTAGAGAGAGATCGAGGAGGATGAAATTGATAAATGAGAAGCAGGGAGAACACTGCATTGGGCTTTGGAAGAGGGGAGGGGAAAAGGTCTCAAGAATCTAAGAGAAAATAATAAATCATGGGACTTGCTTTATTTATAAATATAAATAAGTATATATATTTATATTTATATTTGCAGCCATGGACAAAGGACTATTCAGCATATTGCTTCTCTCTCTCTTGCTCTAACTGGTAAGGACTATTCAATAATGGTTATTGCAGTGAGTTTGCAAATGATATTGAATGCATTATTCATGTTGAGGAATAGGCAAATAACCCCTAGAATTTGTTTGTTCATCAACTCATATTTTTCTTGATCCTGTGAGTGTGGAATTACTCTATTCAATTATTGACGGAGTTTTCCCTAGTACAAATAATCATTTATTCATATCTTCCAAAACCAAAAGTACGAGCTATTGAATCCATGCTAAAATTTGAAATCTTTCTAAACCAAAGTTCTGATACTACTTAAAAGAAAAATAGTCATGAACAAGGCATGTGAAGAAGTGAAATCAACCCATATATATATATATATATATATATATATATATATATATATATATATATATATATATATATTATATATAATATAATCATTCAAATAAGCAATTGCTAAAAAAAATTTATAAAGTTTGATATTATGTAAGAGGGCATGTCTCCTAAACCCTAATCTATGTTTTATTCATGTGCTAAATTTTCAAAAAATAACTTCATCATGAATCCTTAAAGGTGCATGTCAAATACTTCTTAACTAAAACCAATTTGGGCTATGCATGAATGCAAAACACATTACACTTTGTGAGGCCTACACATTCCTATCATAGTTGTTTCCCACTTGAAATCATTTCCTTAGTCATCATCATAAAAGCGCATGATATTTCTTCAACCTAATGTGCAAGCATTCAATAAAAATTTAAAAACCCTAGGTTTTGGGACAAATTGATCACGAGTAGGGATATCCGGAGGAGCTGGACATGAACGGACGAATGGACTTTGGTCTTCGACGCCAACGACCGGACTTCATTCTTTGACGCCGACGACCGATCGAAATGAAATACGGAGAAGGGGGCGGACGCACGGAGTCACGAAGGAGAAGGGGGTGGGATTGAAAGTGAAAACGAGATACATGATCAAATGTCCAGCTAGGTTAAGAAGTTAAAACCTCTTCTTTTTTGCATCGGTTAATATCACCGCTTTTTGCATTGGTTATAACCGCTGTGAATACCCGGTTTTGCCAGCGATTTTAAAACCGCCCATAACAAGTGCTGCGAAAGATCCCGTTTTTTTGGTAGTGATATCCTTATGATCACCATTGTTGCTTGTTTTGAATCTCTATTGTTAGAATATATTAGTCTTCATCATTACAACATACTAGTATTGTTGATTTATTTCTATGTTGAGTTATATTTAATGTGCCCTTAACTACCCTCGCTCGTCCTTCCCTCTCTACTAAAAGAACCAAATTCTTTTTTTTTTTTGGGCAATGTTATATATTAAGTAAATTCAACCAAAGAAGATAAATTATATCTTTAAATCTGTATTACATCATATAGGGGTGTCAATTTCGGGTCACGGGTCGGGTTCGGGTCGAACCCGAACTGACCCGAGTTCAAACGGGTCAACCCTAACCCGACCCGGGTAGACAAACGGGTCGAAAAACCGAACCCGGACCCGAACAGGCGGGTTTAGGGGTGTAAACGAGTCGAGTCGAGTCGAGTATTTGCCTTATAAAGCCTGGCTCGTTTAGTCCTTAATGAGCTCGAGCTCGAGCTCGAGCTCGAGATCGAGCTCGATTAGTAGGCTCGAGCTCGACTCGTTTAGAAAATATCAAGCTCGAGCTCGACTCGAAAGCTCGAGCTCGTTTGAAAAGCTCGAGCTCGAGATCGAGCTCGTTTGAGAATTACCAACGCATGTGATGGGTATTATTATATATATAATTAATATTATAAATATAATATATATAATTATATCGAGTAGCTTGATAAGCTTTCGAGTCGAGTCAGGCTGAGCTTGAACTCGAGCTCGTTAAGCATTCGAGCTCGATTGTAGGCTCGAGCTCGAGCTCGAAGCTCAATAAGCTCGGCTCGCGAGCTCGTTAACGAGTCGAGTTCGAGCCGGCTCACGAGCCGGCTCGGCTCACTTACATCCCTAGGCGTGTTGCCGGGTTGACACGACCCGACCCGGTTTGGGTGGCCGGCACCGGAACCGCGGCGGCCGACAGCGGCGGACGCGAGCGTGACGGGCGGACGCGAGCGCGACAGCGCGGGCGCGCGGGCGCGGGCACGCGGGCGCGAGGCGGGCGCGGTCGGGCGCGCGCGGGCGGTCGGGCGTGGTCGGGCGCGGGCAGTCGCGGGCACGCGGGCGCGCGCTGGGGGGGGCGCGCGGGGGGCGCGGGCGCGGGCACGCGCGGGCGGCGCTGGCAGGCGCAAGCAGCTCGCTCGGCGGGCAGCGCGGGCGAGCGCGCGACGGGCAGCGCGGGCAGGCGCGTGGCGGGCAGCGCGGCGAGCAGCGCGGGCGGGCAGCGGGTAGAGGCGGGATTTGAATTTTTTTGAATTAAACGGGTTGGCGGGTTGCCGGGTCAACCCGAACCCGACCCGTTTTTTGAAACGGGTCGATTTCCGGAACCCGAACCCGACCCGTTTTGAAATCGGGTCGGGTTCAACCCGGATTTTCCGGGTCGGGTTTTCGTGTCGTGTCAAATATTGACACCCCTAACATCATATCAAATACTTCAAGTAATGCAAACAAATTCATATATTTTGCACCACATTGTTATTATTATTATTATTATTATTATTATTATTATTATTATTATTATTATTATTATAGACATATAACATCAAATGACTGAAAAATTTTTTATATGCATGCCCTCATCGTCGTGATGTCCGTGCACCTCATTGCCATTGTCATTATTTCTCTTTTTGTACATATGTAGAAAGAAAATACTAGCATTTATGATTACCATTTTTTTTGTATTGTCGAAGTATTTATGTGTAGTTGTTGTATTTATAGGATTTCCCTCAGCCTTTTCCTTGCTTATCCTCATTGGATCATCCATTCCCACTGAAAGAATCAAATTTATTCTTTTCTTTGTCAAAATTATATTTTCAATAAATTTAATTTTATATATATATATATATATATATATATATATATATATATATATATATATATATATATATATATATATATATATATATATATATGCTGAATTTAAATCAATGCAAAATTTGAAAACTAATTGGAGCTTTTGAATCTTGACATATTTTGTAATTATATTTAAGGCTTGGAGCGAATGTTATATATCGAATGCTCCATTATAAGGCCCATTTAGATTTTGTAGAGGTCGTAAAAGGCCGAATAATGAGCCCAAAAAACTGCCGTTTACGGCTTTGGTGAGGAAACAATCCATTAGATCGTAATCGTTTGTCGCATTGTTCATAACGCAGCATAATTAAAATTATATTTTGTCTAATTATATATTAAAATAATATAGAATTTATATTTGCTAAACTAAACACAGTGTACTAATTCACTTATACCTCTATTTTTTTTATATATATTGTTACTTTGTTAATTAATTTATGAGTGAAGAAGAGGAGCAAACTAATTTTTATAAATTAAAATTATAAATTTGTTTATTTATTATGCTTGAAATTGTAAAATAGTTAAATTAATTAAACATTATTTTAATTGGCATTCTTATTAATTTTTTCTTATGCTTAAAATTGAAATATTTAAATGTACTTTTGAATCCTTATAAAAAATTAATTGAAGTAAAAAATATGTATTATTGTTATTTATGTCTAAAAAGTTATTCTCAGATACTTAATTTATTTAATTAAATATCTCCTATGTGTTATGAAATGGCGTTTTAAATAAATATATGATGTTTACCTAAAATTTCTCCAATATTAAATATAATTTGGCTTAACTGCTAACTCAAAAAATAAATTTCTCACCTTTGCTGAACTAAACTGTTACAGTATAATCAAAATAAAAAAAAAAATTGATAATTAAAAAAATAATTGCAAACACAATCCGAAATTTAAATTATAATAAGTTAATCATATCACCAAAAAATATAAAAAATTTACATTTAGAAAGAAATTAAAATTAGACTAATTAAAAATTTAAAATTATGTGTTGTAATCCAATATTATTATGTACAAAAGTCAAATCTAAGATGATTTTAGATTTGGGAGTTATTATCTTGCTAAAAATCGAGTTAGTTATCCCAGTTCACAAGGATGTGAGAAAGATTGTGAAAATCAAACCAGACATAAAATCGGAGGATGAGAGAGGTTTATCGTTTACTTATTCGATTGGGCTTGAATCGGAGGTTGAAACGGATGACATAATAAATATTAATTTTATTCAAATACATTTAAAAATTTAATATAAACATATTACGAAACATAGAACGTACATAACAGATAAATAAAGAGGGGGAACCCACCATCTCTTTATAACATGGACAAGTTTTATAGTTTACTTGATCGAATTGATGGTTTAAACCGGTTCAATGAGAAGACAGCTATTGAGATAAATCGGACCGGCTGCGTGGCTAGTTGACGGTTGAACCATCCAGTCCGATTTGATTTTTAAAATAGTAGACATGCGAGTCTTTAAAATAAGGATCATTTGATTTGACTCCCTAATTTAGAAAGATTGGCAAATAAAAGTTGTCTCTATCAACATTTTGCTAGTAGTTTCTCAAAAGAGGAAGTGCTTCGGACATAAGATGGTTAGAGCAAACTCATATAAAAAGTTTTTTCTTCTCCCTTTGCACATCGCTTATATTTATTTACATTTTCTTTATATTCATGTTCATGTGATAATTGGTGTAATTACATGACTATCTGCTATTACAATTAAGCATATAATTGTTATTATGCTTAGTTTTGTCTATATTTCACTATAACATATATTTTGTGCATGCATTTGTAGATTCCTTAGATAGTTAAATCTATTGTGCTTTATTGTTTGTTGAAACATAATAGTTAATTTGCAAGAAATTATATGTGCAATATAGTTTGTTCTAATATTATAAAGATGGGGGAGCAAAATACGTGCCTAGGATTTTAATTAGAGTAATATATTATGATTATGAAGAATTTACATTTGCTCAAATTGAACAAAATTAATTACTTTTTTTTTAGAATTTAATATTAGTAAAATGGAAATTTAAGTTGATTTACATTTTAATAGATTGAGCATGAATGTTGAGAAGATGATTACAAATAATAATGATGAATATCTATCCACCTAAGAAGACATGATTCTAGCTTTAAAAAATTGATCCTAGAAAGCACCTTAAGGGCTAGGTTTTAAAATTAGATCAACCTTTTATGATATAACCAACTAAATTGTAGAAAACATATAGTTTGATGGTGCAGGCGAGGATGTTAAATCTGAGATGAAATGAGCACACTTCTTCCATTATTTTTAGATAATGCAAATGTTATAAAACTTTCAATTGTATGAACACACATACTTTCTAAAAATATGTCACAATCTCGCTTGCATTGTGGGCTATTTTTTAAGACTAACGTCATAGCCTTGCTTCTTCCATAGTCATTGTTGCTTCAACATCACATATTTTTCTTCCATGGAATTATTGGAGAAAGGAATTAAAAGCTATGATGCTTCTATGTGAAAAATCATTAAAATGTACATCATTATTCTATAGTCCATAATGATTTCCATAATATGTTATGCTTTGCGGATAAAGAATAAAAGGTACATTGCTTTCCTATATGGTAATAAACAAACACTAAATAGAGGAGCCATTAAATGCAATTCTATATGTAACCTAAGCATAGTTAAATGCTCAACTTGAGTTAAGTGAATATACATTTTTTATATCAAAATAACCTATCATGTTTAGCCTTTTATTGGGGATTTTATTGAAGAGATGTGCATTGGTCAAGAATGGATGGACCATTTATTATAAAATAGTGATTTTGTATTTAGACTTGCACTTATTACATTATTTAAAGCATGAAGTAGGTGGATGACATAAGCGTATTGTGCATATGATTCCAGTGAGTGTTTTCATATCAAACACATTGAAAGTTTTTACTCTTAGGTCGTTTCCCTTGCACTTATTACATTATTTAAAACATGAAGTAGGTGGATGACATAAGCGTATTGTGCATATGATTCCAGTGAGTGTTTTCATAGAGTGGGAAATGTATGTGAGAAGAAAACAACTAGATGATTGCCATAAGACTTAAAGACGGTCAACATTACTAGAATTAGCAACACAAAAAAGTTGCGGGCTAGTGGATGCATGTTATTATTTGGTATGACCTCCTACTCCATTTGGTTGGTGTGGATTGGAAGATGATATCTAAAGAGGGTTTTATTACCAAGCATTATGGCAGTCGTATCACTTTTGCTACACAAATGATGATTGGTAAGTTTATGATTCTATCATTTGCAATGAAATATTTATTATTGTTGTAAAAATGATTTATTTATCATACCTTTTAAGAGATAAAATTGAAGTGCATTGCTAAAAAAATTGAACAATTTTAAAAGGGCATACAAGAAGAAAGGCATTAATGAATACAAAAACTTCTGATATGGTGCACTTACCTCAAGTTTTTTAACATAAGTTAAGAACTCTAAATTTTAATCTCCTTGCATGTGGTAATATATATAATATTTTAGCCTTCTAAGAAAACTTGAATTGGTAGAGATTTCAAAGTTTGGAGAGTAGGGCGCCATGTAATATTTTTGTGGCATTGCCGGAGATAGTTTATTTAGTGGGCCCCTCCTAAGTTCTTCATGAAGTATGTTTAGGCCATAACACATAATAAGAGAAGAGGTCAAGGATGTTGAGAGAATCGCAAAAGCAAAATGCCTTAGGTGGTGAAAAAGTCAAAGTACGAAAAGGTAGAGGTTGATAGCGATGGTCAGGAAGATTCTTCTGTCGATGATGATGGTGATAGTAGATCAAGAATGTTCATATTTTGTTAGTACTTGAGAATTTTTGTTGGATGATGCATTTTCCATCAACTAGCGATCGCAACAAGGATGCAATAAATAGAAGAATCGCATTTTATGATTGCTTTTGTGGTAGCAATCAAAATATTTGTTTTCCAAATAATTTAATTATCATGGCTTTTTTTTTTTAACACTATTTTGTTACCGACAAACAATAGTTGCAAAATATATTTGCAACCTTCAATGTAGCATTGATTGTTTCTAATGTAAAATTATTTAGATAACACCCAAATTTTGTAGTGCTAGAGATCAGATATATAGATCTAAAACATTATGTATTTAATATGTTTTATGGAAAAAGATTTTCTAATATTCAAATATACAAAAATATAAAAGGATTAATTACATGTAAAAATTAAATCGATAGCATAATCAAAGTATATAAATCTTTTTATCTTGATATGGTTTATCATAACCAAAACCTAAAAATGTTCTCTTTCGCATTTTTTTCCTCTGCTAGGGTTTTCTCCCTTTTAAAGCCCTAGCCACCACCGTTCGTCTTCGTCTCTGGCCGACTGCCCTATTTTTTCATGGCAAATAAACGGTTAGACCCTGGCTTTTTGGAGGGTAAGCATTCAAAATCCTTCAATGATGTTTTATATAGTGTCGATTATTCGAAAAATTTTCCTGATTTTTGGATTTCGACGATTCATGGGATGCCAGCTTTGTGGTTTTCGGAAGATGAGTTTTTGCATCTTGCTAAACTGTTAAATTTGCTTTGGTTGGGAAATTTCCACCTAAGCGGCCTGATTTAGATTCGATCCGCAAGTTTTTTTTTCAATCTTAAACTTTATGGTGAGTTCTCTGTCACAGTGTTGGATCAGGCTAATGTTCTGATTAAACTCTCGAATGTTCTTGATTATGGGAGAATTTTCACGCATCGCTCTTACTTTGTATTTGGATGTTTTATGAAAGTTATTAAATGGTCGCCTCATCTTGATCTTTCGGAGGAATCATCGGTTGTCCCTGTTTGAGTATCGTTTTCTGGTTTGCGTCCGCATCTCTTCTCACCCCGTATTATTTTTGGTTTGGGATCAATCTTTGGTCGCTCGATTCAAACTGACAATGCTACGACTGTCGGGTCTCGTCCATCTGTAGCACGCATTCTTGTTGAACTCGATATTTCGAAATCTTACCCTGATTCCGTTTGGCTTGGCCCGGAGAGATTTGGTTACGTTCAAAAAGTGGTTTTTGAAGGTATGCCAAATTTTGTCTGCACTGTAAGGCGGTGGGGCACAAAAAATCGGAATGCATCAAGCTTTTCCCTCATTTGCGTCCTGCTATCATTGCGGCTCCCTCGCTAGCTGACCCTGTTTCTAAACCTGCTGTGATCTCTGTTATCCCTATTGCTTCTTCTAGCACCCCTCTCTGTGAAAATGAGTTGGCTAATAATGAAGTCCCGTTGGTTCATGGGGGGCTGGATTGTGTTATTGATGCTAATATTGTGGTTGATGATACTATTATTGTTTGTGATGCGCCACCCTCTGTTCTTTTTGAACATGGTGTTGTTGTTGAGGGTGTAATTGAGGCTGGGGGTTTTAATGCGGCTGGGATTTCTCCAGGCACATTAACTGCTCCTGGTGTTAATATCGTGGAGGAGGAATGTCGTACTGACATAGCTGGACTCGAGCAATTGAATGTTCCGTCGCCTACTTTGGGTGAGGAGAATTTGCGTATGTGTGTTAATGAAGTTTCGGCTAGTTTGGGTGTTCAGGCGTCGGGCTCTCCTGCTGTTTATGTGAATTGTAATTCGGAATGTGTGTGGGTGGAGACTTTGAATGGTCTTTCGGTTGGTTCTAACAATTTCGTTTATGTTCCTGTTAACTTGGTTGATACGAACACTTTGGTTAATCGGTTGGGTGTTAATTCTGGCTTTGATATTAGGAACCATGTGGATTGGCTTCATGGTTCGTCTGAATTTGAATCGGAATCTGAATTTTCGGATGGTGGTGCCTCTCCTGATTTTTTTGGTGGATCTGACCCTGGTAACGAATTTACTCTGGTGCGGGCTAGTCATCTCGGCTGCAACTCGTGGGCGCTTTCGTGGGAGGGGCCAGAGAAGAAGATAATTGTTTTGTTTTTTGTTTCTTGCTTATTTTGTTCCTATTACTTTGCTATGGTTTCAATCGGTTTAGCGACGCGTTGGATATGGACTATGTTGTGGATGAGGCTCATGCCTTGTCACCTTGTGGTGGTACCCTTTGGTGAATTTCTTCGAGTTGGTGGGTATTAGGGACGCTTTCTTCACCTTACTGGATGGTCCGTTTGAGGTTTTGGGGATGCTGGGAGCCTCGACCTAATACTGAGCCCTTTCTTCATTGTATTTTGCCTTTTTCTCTTTTTTTCTTTTTTCTCATGATTGTGTAACCTTTTTGATTATTTAATGTATTTTCTATTTTGTGAAAAAAAAAGTATATAAATCTTCAACAATTAAGCTCTCTACTAATAAAAACTCACTTGTCAAATTAATTCATACACTTTATTATAACAAATGAGTTAATATTTTATAATTATTATAGCATCTGCAGATTTATTCATTTCACATATCAGTCCAATTAATTTAGGGCTGCTAGTATTGAATTCATCAACTATTAATATAATTTTTAAAATAAAAATTTTATTTTTAATATTTAAAATAAATTCATCAACTGCTCTGCTAAGTAACTGCATATTCTATCATAAACTTTAGCCAACTCTTTTACTTAGAAAGTTCGATCGGGAGATTTGGCTACAAATCAATAAGTTTTGAATTTTGAAGCCTGCATAAGCAATGTATGTGTAAATTTAACATGAGTTATATTTGGGACTGTTTTTTTTTACTACAATAGCTTTCTAGCAAATAAACTAAAAGTTTTATACTAAAAAATACTTTAATAAATTATAAAAAAGTTGTGCAAACAAAATTTTCATTGTCTCAAAAAGTCCCATATGATACAACCATTGCCGACATGTTTTTTTTTTTTTTTTTTTGAACTGAAAAACTAAATTGATTTGACAGTCAGCTGCAATCAGTGTGCATAATATTTTTGCAGACAGTATTTTGCTTACTGGATATGGACAAAGAACGAAATTTTCAACAAAATGTCATGACTTCTTGGACGCTTCTGTTTGGATATGTGCTTGCATTTTTTTTTTTAGATTCATAGTACCAAATTGAATTTATGTTGACATGACCAGTTTAGACCCTATGTATTTTACTAACTAAAATAGTTGATAATTGATATCAAATTATTCAAAACACTAAAATTTTATTGCTAAAATAAACTAGGATTTAAATAATTTAAATGTTATCAAAGTTAATATGATTAGGGATTTTTTGATTTTTTTTCCTAATTTGGCCACATAAAAAATGAATGTGTGTAGAAATAAAAATATTTTACATATTTATTTTGGGGAAAATTTTAAGACTAAGCATGATTATAAATTATATTAAGAGCTTAAGCATGTTTAAAAAAAATTAAAAATAAGCAAAGTCGCCCGTTTAACGGGCGACTTATGCTTTGACTAGAATAGTCAAGATCCGACGTGGTGATGATGTGGCGAGATCTAAGATTAAATCGCCCGTTTAACGGGCGATTTATAAGTCGCCCATTTAATGGGCGACTTTATGCTAATACTTTAATTCCCAAAATCCTTCCCGATCTCATTTCCTTCACTTTCCCCTTCTGCAGCCGTCGCCATCGGGAAGTTCGGAGTCGCCGAGCTCGCCATCAAGTGTTTAGGTAAGGTTTTATTTTTAATATTTGCGGTTTATTATGTTTAGTATTTGAGGTGTTGTACAAATTTGGTTAAAAATGATCCTATTTGAGTCTTTTTAGTTTATTTCTCAATTTTTTTGGTAGATCTATTAGTTTGTCTAATTTTACTAGAGTTAGTTATAATATTGTTTGACAGAACTAGAGATAAGTTGATATAGAACATAGATTTTGTTAAAACTTGGTAGATCTAATGAATTAGTCTTTGTATATTGCTATAAATTGAAAAGCTATTTTTTTGTTAATATATAATAATTCTTTATTTAATTTATAATTCTTTAAAATAATTTTTATAAGAGCTAAATTGTAATGAAGTCTTTTCATACTTATTTTAGCAGTCTTTAGAATAATTAAAATATTAAGTATTTTGTAATTTTTTCATTTTGCATAGTGATACGTACGAGTTCAATAATGAGTGGACGTGGTGCGACCTTTGTGCTTATGTATGGAGGTGAGTTAAAAGTGGACACCAATTTCACGCCAAGCTATTTTGGGGGTAGGAGTCGACCCCTACATGTGCCAAGAAATTGCAACTTAGAACAGCTTAAATTTAGGATACTTAGAGCACTAAAGTACGATCCTTCAAAGTATTATGTAAAGTTAGTATGTCGGATGCCTGTTGGAAATGAGTATGTCGCTATGGAAGTTGAGGATGATGAAGTTTGTGAAGTTCTGTTATGCCAAGCTGCAATAGAATTTCTTATAATGTACGTTGATGTCGAAGAGATTGAGATGTTAGCAAATGCAAGTGGATATAGACCATTATTAACATCCATACCTATCGCAGTTAATAATGTCCCCCTATATTTACCGAGTAGGAATGTGCCATCAAGAGAAAGAACTGGCCGACAATATTTCCACCCAGTAATAGAAGGACCAAATGCCCAGAATAGTCTTTGGAACCTATTTGTCTGCGTGCTTTGAATTCGATATATCGTACCAGGCATTATAGAGGCAACAACATCCATGAACAAATTAAGAGTGCGATAAGACTCCTCCCAATTGCCAAAAACTACTTTTATTGCCTCCCTCCGGGCATCCCAAGCCTTCATGTATGACACTTTAATATTGAACTTTGATTCCATACGACCGATTATCTCCCTTGGCTTCAAGTCCATCTGCTTCCTAATTGTTGGTAGAATATAGAAACTTATAAACTGTGAGTTGCATTGACGGTGGCCACTATCAAGAATTGGAGACACACATCTATGCTGGTTCTTTATGGATGAGATTTTCCATATACCGCCTAAGCGTTTACTCTGAGCTGAGTAAAGTCGCCATAAGCAAGGATATACCGGGCAATCATGCTTCGCACAAATAATTGTAAATTTCTTCTTATTCGATGCGATGACAATATATTGCACATTATTTTTAATTGCCCAACCTTGTAACACAAATTGCATATCTATCTTCCTTGTGAAGCACATCCCTTCTATTAAGTCATTTGGAATCGAGAACTCATCCTCTACTATCACCGCATCGTAATCAGCATCAATGTCAACTTCCTTATCCCATTCTTCTGTTGTCCTACAAGTCTCGACGTAGTCGTTATTTGCTACCATTGTATCTGTACTGCCAACTGATCTAGAACAATAATCTTGGACAATATTTCTAATCTCCTCATTATCAACTGCATCACCATCGTTGACCACTGGTAATAGATCAGCACCTTCATCATCAGAGCATTGCTCACTAGATCCACTACTCATAGTCTCATAATCATAATGATATGAAGGGACTGTTTGTGCAGACGCTAAAGGAGGATCCTGCGTCTGTTGGTTCTCAATATCACTACATTAAAATTATTATTAATCATTAATTAATCAATAAGATAAATTCGTACATATCTATTTCTTAAACATGATATAGGAAACTCACTAATGATGGACTTCTTCTATTGCTTCAAACCTTGAAGTATTAGCCACCTGAACCCTTTCAACTTGAGTTGAAGTACCATATCTTTCTGAATTTGGAGCCTCAATATTATCTTCACTTACAATTTTTTCTTCGACATCGACATATATAATGAGAAATTCTGTTGCAGCTTGACATAATAAAACTTCACAAACATCGTCATCTTCTACATGTGAAGCGACAAACTCGTTTCCCACAGGCACTCGACATACTAAGTTCACAGAAAACTTCGTAGGATCATACTTCAGTGCTCTAAGTATCCTTAACTTAAGCTGTTCTAACTTTATATTTCTTGGCACATGTAACAGACGATTCCTACCCCCAGAATAACTTGGTGCAAATTTTTCATCAACATGTAACTCGCCTCCATACAGGAGCACGAAAGTTGCAGCACGTCCACTCATTATTCTGCTCGTACGTTCCACTAAAAAAAACAAAGAACAAATTCTTAATATATATTTATCTTAATTAATATTATCTCTAAATCATAATATTAACATAACAAATTCATAATATTAACAGAAGATTTTTTTTTAACTACCAAAATATAGATTTAATTCAATTTATTTTATTTGTTTTTAATAAAATTTTCTAATACCAAACTATTTTTTATAGCAGTTTTGTTTTTAATAAAATTTTCCATAAATTGTTTAAAATATAATATATTACATAAATAACTATAATAAATATATTTTAAGAGATGTAAATCAATTATATTTTAAATTTTGTATATTCATATATTAATATTAAATCTATGCTTATATTCATGAAAAAAAAATAGAGAAAGTAAATGTAGTTGGTCATTAGCTTGAGTTACTAGACCATGAATATAATAGATTGTATAGTGTCTAATGTGAATATTTAAGAGCATATTATTGTGTGGATTGTATAGTTCTAATGAAATTGACATAAAAGTATATAAGAGTAAAATAATTATATACAATTATAAAACAGCATATTATTATAAGATTTTATTAGAACTATACAATCTTTAAGCAATGTAGAGTTATATCCACTCATTTGAAGCTTAAAAAAATTTAAATTTTATGTGAATTTTATGCTTTTATTTTATCATATGATTGTACCAATAATTATTATAGTAATTATTAAGTATTAAATAATAAAACTAAAATATTTAAATTGGAAAAGAAGAGGACCTGTCATCTTTGAATTCTCCTCCAATTTCAACATATGATTTAAATTTAAAATTGAAGGATTCAAAAGAATAAGCCGCACATATCTTCTACCCATTTTATATAAAATTTTTAACCCTAAAGACAGCTTAGCTAAGCAAAAATTTAACCCTAACTCACAGATCTACAATATATTTTAAACATTCGAAGCCTAAATGCATAAATCTATATTTAGAACAAACAAATCTTCAAATACACTACACAAACAAAGAATTTCACAAAAAAACCTACAAAACCACTTTGTAAATCACAAATATTTACTTCTCTAAGCAAAATATGCAATAATCAACATAAATCTAACTAATTTAACATAAAAAATGCATAAAATAACTTCACATTACCTGATCCGGCGATGAACGGGCGGAGCAGCAAGCAGATCTCGAAATGGCGAAGAGGGAGAATGTCTGATCGGGAAAGGGAAAGGTGAATAAATTACTTAAGTCTAAGCTAAATGCAGAAATCTTAAGTTATGGCAAATAGATCTACAAAAAATTTCCACAAACAAAGAGATTCACAAAGCAGTTTGAAATTCATATATCTTTTTTAATCTAACGAAAATACACAATAATCTACAAACAATGAACTAACTTCACATAAAATGCATAAAAAAATCCCTTACCTTTGCTGGTTCCGGCGACAGCAACCGCAAGCGAACTGGAAAAAATGGGGGAGAAGTGGAAGAGAAACAGATCGGGAAAGGGAAAGGGAAAGTAGTTGTATTTAACTCTAAGTCGCCCGATTAACGGACGACTTACATGTCGCCTGGTTAACGGGCGACTTAAGTTAATTCATTTAAATTGCCACATCATCTGCCACGTGGTCCTTGGATTAAACCTAAGTCGCCTTTCAAACGAGCGACTTTGCCTATTTTTAAATTCTTTCTAAAACGTGCTTAATCTTACAGTTTAATTATTAATTATGCTTAGTACGAAAATTTTCCCTTTATTTTGAGGCTGTAATATTCTATTAGAAAGAATCTTTGGACTTTAATCCCTATGTCAAAAGTACGAAATCCTAATTTTTTGTCTTGCTCTCTATATGTTGCAACCAAATTTATTTGCAGGTTATCTCAGAGTCATATTTATCAAAAGAGTAGCGAGAGTGAGAGGGAGAAAGATAAAAGGCTAGAGATAGAAAGAGACCAGGGAATTTGAGAGATTTGAGAGAGGCCTTATGATTTATTGCCATCATAAAATAAAAAGAAGATAGTTGCATATCATAAGGAGACATTCCCAAAATGGTCCCACGACTCCATATTTAAAAGGTTTTGGCATTACGAAAAAGCTACATAGAATTATCTTCGGATACATGAGGTGTACGACTTAAAATATGCGGCAAAAAAAAAAATTAAATAAATACACATGAATTAGGTAGCTATTGACTGGTGCTCAAATATCAATAAGTAAGAATGTCGTATGGAGTCTACAATTTACTAGAAGAACACACCAAATTATTTAATCAGGTCATGATTATGAAATAATAGTTATTGGCATGAGTATGTTCTTCTCGTATATGAGATTTCACAACAAGAGATGAGAAAAGATGTTTACTATAGTAAAACTAACAAATCCTATCTAGACCCATGTAAATACTCATGAAAAATCATATAATCAAGTTCAAGTCAAGTCGAATCAAGAGAATATGGATTATGCAATAAAATTTTTGTTTCGAAATTATAGGTTGCATAGCCAATTTCAACAGTTACAAACGATCCCACACCTTCAAGCATACAAGGTGAGCAAAATCTTCTCTAAATTGATAGGTCAAAATGGTTATTTAGTGACATGTTTTGCAAAAAAAAAAAATTTCAATGATCAAAATTAAAAAATTTAGACAAAATTTAAGTAAAATTTTAAATAAAATTTTGACCGTATTTTATTTAAATTTAAGCACAAATTAAGTAAGAATTTATTACTAAAATTGGGCCAAATCTAAAGAAAATTTCAACACCAATTTGAAAAAAAAAAATTGAATGAATTTTAAAAAGAACTTTTTGAATGAGATAACTACGAAATATTCAAACAAAATTCAAGCAAAATTTCAAATAAGATGATCCAAAACTTTGAGTTGAATTCAACTCAAAATCTTAGAAAATCTTAAATTCTTCTTCACATGAAATCAAAATCGCTGTCATGTATGTCTTCTTCGGTGAGCACCTATCACAACTTCAGGCTTTTGTGCAGGAAAAAATGAAAAAGAAAAGAAAAAACAGCTTGAAGCTGCCTGTGGTTGGATGAGTGTTTTATTTTTTAGATACTAATTTGCTGTAGTGTAATGGCCTTTGGAAGTGTGTAGAAAATCATTGTGTGGCTTATGAATTAAATAAAAGAACGAAAAAGAGAGAAAAAAATGAGAAAAAAAAAGGTGTAACTTTTGAATAATTATCATTGTTAAGATATAAAAAATTTATGATGGTAAAGAGTGTATTTAATATATTAGATTTGAAGAAAGATTTAGTAGAAATAGATAAAAGTTGTAAGTGATTAAAAAAAAATTATGTGGAAATTTCAAGAAGGGAAAAAATCACAAAGCCAACCTACTTGAATGAATCAACAAAATATTAAAAAATATTTTTTTTTTGTTAAAACCCAAAAAGGGATTAGGTGTTTAATTCAAAGAAAATATTATAAGGTCCTTAAAAGGGATCGAAAACTCATAAGTGCTCAATGAGGTACAATCAAAAAAAGAAAATAAAATCTAAGGAGTTTAAGATCCCTTACGAATTAAACATTAACAATAAAAATGAAAACATTCAGAAGCAACAAGAACAAAAAAGTTGATCAACATAGAGAAATCCATGATAAAGTATGAGGATGCGATCAAGCTTGCAAAAAATATTGAAAAAGAAATGTCCAAAACAACAAGGAAAAAAACCTCTAAGAGAAGCCACCCATCTATAAATAACCCAATAATGAGATCCTATATAAAGAATCTCCAAAGGAGAATAATTAATAGCAATATAAGAACTAACCAAAGGAGTTTATATATATATATATATATATATATATATATATATATATATATATATATATATATATATATATATATATATATATATATATATATATAAATATAAAGCACTACTGAAAGTCAACTCCAACCAAAATGAAAATATAAAAAAAAACACCTCATTATCTGAATACAACAAAAGGAGCAAACCCTAAACATAACAATATCCCAACAAGACTAGAAATTGATAAATAGAATACCCATCATGAAATATGCCTTAACCAACCAACCTAGCCAAGGTTATGCAACCGACAACAATACACTCCACAATACCCCAAAAAACCTGAGAGGAAGCTAGAACAACCAATAAGCCCCAATCAATAACCAGAATTAATGAAGAAAAAGCCAATCAAGCAGCTACCATTAAAAAAAGACAGCAAGATAGAACGACCAATAAGCCCCCACCAGCAATACTACCAACAGGACAGACACCAACAAACCTTAATAGCAACATAAGGGCCTTAAAGACCAAACTTCAGAATGACTAAACAAAAATAAGGCTAAATATAACTTATACGAATCATTCCTTCTAAATAATTGAAGGAGATTGGGGTTTTCACCAACTAACTTGGCGTTTTCACTTCCGATAAGTTACAAAAAAAGTTATTACTCTCCCCCCTTCAAATTTTAATAAACAATTTCCGGTTCGATTTCACTGCCCAGCAGTTTCTTTTATACGAGCGTTTCACCGGCTTGCCGAAAAAAGGTTTGAAAATCTGCCTCACTTACTTTCTTTTCCAGCTGATTATTTGGGGGATGAATCTACCATTTCCTTATTTTCTACTGCTTTGATTGAGTAGGTAAGATTTACGGGAGTTCCGAGGCTTACGCTCTTTTTTCTGGCCTGGCGCAGATTCGTGAAGAAGAATCATACGTAGATAATAATGACGAAGTCGACCTCCAGTGATGTTCTTTGCATTCGGCTTATGCAGCGACACCTACCAATCTGATGATTATTGTTCTCTATGTGGTTTCTATACTAACCATAAAATTTTGTTTCCATTCAACTCTTTCCTCTGATCAAGTGTGCTCTCTTGTGTAGGCACTGCAGTGCTTGAAGTTTGCCTCCGCATTCAAGTCACCAAAGAGAACAAGGAATTTAAGGTATCGATTTTGCAACCTCCCACTATTTAAAGTCACCTCCCACTAGAGCGTTCTTTTGCAGATTTTGTTCTTTGCAACCTTCTCCTCCATTTGGTGATCATGAACTTCCTAGGCTAAAGGCAAAATTGGCTTGGGATGGATCAAAATTACTTCCCAACTGTTTACATCGCCCATTTTGAATCCCGAAAACTTTTGATTGTTGTCCTGATAGCTTATGCTTCAGTCAATTATAAGATATCGATTTTTTTTCTTTTTAAACTATTTGATGAAACACATTGTTGCTTCGAGAGCACTTAGTTATTAGGACTAATTTATTTTTGAATAATAATATAATAAAAAAAAAAGATTTACTTCACCAACGCTTCCAATTCTTGCTTTCAATGTGGTCACAGATTTCTTCTATTCCTCGCTGGCTCGGGCATTGCCTCACCAAATTTTAGGGGACGCTCACTACTAGCTAATGTCAGTAATCTATCACACAAGAGTCATCTTCCTCTCTACCTATATTATGATGCTTTTTATTTTAAAATTTTGAGATAATTATACTTTAATATTTTTATAATTTATCTTTTTATTATTATTATTTTTTATTCACGTGAAATTTTATTATAAAAGTTGTTTTAGTTTTCCAAATATAAAAATTTAACCATTCATTTTTTATATTGAACCCATTTTACTTCATCTTTCATTTTAATCTTTCATATTCATATCAACAAAATTTTATTCATGCCTAAATGTTCAGAATTTCACATATTTTTTATAAATGAAATTTTATTCATTTTCATTAATAAATTCTCATCATAGCATTAATTTTAAGTATGGGCCCAATCTATATCTATACTGCTATTGTAAAAGGGGCTTGAGTTTCCACCCATAGTAAATCTTGGCCATTAATTTTATTTTTTTAAAATTATCTTGTCTCTTCATTGTATTATAAATCATTAATAAATTTAAAAAATAATACTTAAGTAATTTAATGTCCCTTAAATACACCTCATCAAAATTGATTTTAATTCTTCTAAATGCTTGAGTTTTCATCCGTTTCATTTAATTAATAACTGCATGATGTTTTAATTGCATTTAAGTAATAACTAATTGTTGGAATGCCAAAAATTTTAATTGCATTTATTCTTATTTTATTTGTACATTTAATTTATTTTTAAACTTATTTAATTAAATGCATGCCGTTTTAAATTTTAATTGCATTTATATAAGAGCTAATTGTTGAAAAGACAAATATTTTAATTGCATGAAATGCATGAAATTGTTGAAATATTTATTATTTTAAATGTTAATTAATAAATAAGTGTACCCCTTTGGATTCTCAGTTATTATTATATATTTGATAACTCACATTAATTAATTATGAGTAATTAATACTCATGTCAAATATGACCATCCATCTAGCATTATTAGATGAATGCTTGGTCTTCCATTTTAGAAATTAAAATCTCGAGGCAACACTTTGTATTCTCAATCATTATTATACTTTAAATTGTGAAACTTCTCACATTAATTATAATTATATGCATGCATTGAAGTTGATTGGATCATATCGGTTCTCTTTTGATAAATTTTTGATTTTCTATAGACACTCTTATGGAACAATACTTAATTATTTCTTAAAATTCTATAGATATTCTTGAAATTACTTAAATTAAGAAAATTAATTTTTAGTGTATTTAATTTGTAATTATATCATGCTATTTTATTTTCTTTCTAACACATATAATTTATTTATATATTTAAATAATTCATATTTGAAAATCATTGTTCATATTTGCTAATGTATTTTTTTCAGTTAATATCAAAGAAACTAATTTATTTTCATTATCTATTATTTCAGTTGGCCAAAAAGCCTATCATTATTTTATGGGCAAGTATACATAAAGTTATTTGACTGCATGTATATTTTGTAATTAATTATGTAGATAGAATTTATTGAATTTTGCATGATATTTTTTCATATTGATGTAATTATTTTAAATCGTCAACCTTATGAAATATGTGTTATTAATTTAGAATACTGATTTTTTTAATATCATTAATATATATTACAATTGTAATTTTATTATTTTATTTAATCACTTTCGAACACATATTATTTATTAATAGTGAATTTTTAATATTGTTTGTTTGCATCTACTTTTGAATAAAGGTAAGTAATCTGCACTTTTTATTAATTAATTAGTTTGAGGTTATAAAAGTTTATCATGGACAAAAAAATTTATCATAAAATATTATATGATATTTATTATTATAATCTCAATTATGATAATCTCTTTTCTCTTTTTCATGTATTGTAGTTGGGATTATTAGCTCTTTAGATTTCTTTTGATTTGTAATTGTAGTTTTTTGAGCATTAGCGGACATTTGATCCCTTTAAAGACTAATTTTTTTATGAATTAACGCGTAGGCCCGTTGGTGGATTTTTATAAATAAAAAATTTGATAAATTGATTAATGTTTAAAACTAGACAATATACATATTTCATGAGAAGACATAGATGCTTAATGGTGTTGTTTTTAATCGTTTATTTAAAAGTTTTAATCTTAATCATTTGTCTTATTTATTTATCAAAGTAATTTAGGTGCCTAACACTATTAGTGCTTATAAGGCTTTAAATAAATCATTAATATAAAGAGATTAATACAAGTGTTTTCATTTGCTATTTTTGTCTTTTTTTTTTAATAATTAAAAGTTTAAATAATTATGTAAACTTATCCACACTTAATCCCTCACAAAAAGAAAACTTAGAATATGTTGAGTCAATTTTTGACAAATGTTCATATTAGATAAAAAAGCTATAAAAATTTATTTTTTAAAAAAATCCACTTATAACAATGCAATGTCTAAATGTGATTTAAATATTCAAAGCTTCTTCACATCTTTTCTATTGGAAGTAAGTAAAGAAAATAGTTCTTATCTGAGCAAAACTATTTGGCTTGCATTCTTTAATTAAATATTGGGCGATAGCCAAAGGCTTATGCTTCTACTCAATCCAACGAAGGTCTACAAATATTTATGGAATTTTTTGATACATCCTCAAAAAAGTATCTTAAACGGGCCTGAATCTCGATGCAAAATCAAGTTGGAAACTTCAAAAATTATTTCGGAGACCATCCGAACTCCGATTTCAACAAACTTATAGTCGAACTGAACGTCTCGGAAATACAAACCCAACGACACCAAATTTGACCCGATCCGAGCCCAAATGGGTCCAAATCAAGGACTCGAAGCGCTGTTAGAAGGTTCAAACCACAATTTGAGTTACCAAACGGTCTCCGATTTTAACGAGCTTATACTCGAATCGAACGGCTCGACGAGACGAATCCAACGAGCCTAAGATCACTGAATTCCGAAATCATTAAGGCCTCCAAATGCTTGACGAGCGGTCCTTGATCAAGGGGTTCAATATCGGCCGTCCATTCGACCACTCCCCATTTACTCTTGATCTCTCACCTATTTACGGGGCATGCCACTCCAGAAAATCTATAAATAGAGCCCTCATTCTTCACAAGAAGGGAGGCCAAGCAAGAAGCAGAAGCAAGAAGCAAGAAGAGAAGAGGAGAAGGAAGAGAAGAAAGAAGCTCCTCCTCAACCACCACCGGAGCCTCGCCGGACCACCGCCGGAGCCTCGCCGGACCACCACCTCAAGGCCCGACGTTCAGGCCTGACGTCTTCATCTGAGGCCCTCACCTTCGCCAAAGGCCCTCACTTTTACCAACGGCCTTCACCTCTGCCAGAGGCCCTCACCTTTGCCAGAGGCCCTTATCTTCGCCAGATCATCATCAAAGGTCGTGTGCTCCACCAGAACATCACATGAGGCCCAGACTTCCGCCGGACCACTACTTGAGGCTTTGAGCTCCACTAGGCCACCACCTGATGCCCACATTTCTCCCAGAATACCGCTGACTACGGTCCACCCGGCCTCCGTCGCCTACTACGGTCACTCCGACCTCCATCACAGGACAACGGTCTTTCTGACCCCAATCTCCTGCCGACTACGGTCCACCCGACCTCCGTCGCCTACTACGGTCAATCCGACCTCCATCATAGGATAACGTTCTTTCTGACCCCAATCTCCTGCCGACTACGGTCCTCCGACCTCCGTCGCCTACTACGGTCACTCCAACCTCCATCACAGGACAACGGTCTTTCTGACCCCAATCTCCTGTTGACTACGGTCCACCCGACCTCCGTCGCCTACTACGGTCAATCCGACCTCCATCACAGGACAACGATCTTTCTGACCCCAATCTCCTGCCGACTACGGTCCACCCGACCTCTGTCGCCTACTACGGTCAATCCGACCTCCATCACAGGATAACGTTCTTTCTGACCCCAATCTCCTGCCGACTACGGTCCTCCGACCTCCGTCGCCTACTACGGTCACTCCGACCTCCATCACAGGATAACGGTCTTTCTGACCACAATCTCCTGCCGACTACGGTCCACCCGACCTCCGTCGCCTACTACGGTCAATCCGACCTCCATCACAGGACAACGGTCTTTCTGACCCCAATCTCCTGCCGACTACGGTCCTCCGACCTCCGTCGCCTATTACGGTCACTTCAACCTCCATCACAAGACAATGGTCTTTCAGATCCAGATCTCCTGCTAACAACGATCTTTCAGATCTCGGTCTCCTTCCAACAACGGTCTTTCAGACCCTGGTCTCCTGCCAACAACGGTCTTTCAGACCCTGGTCTCCTGCCGACAACGATCTTTCAGACCCCGGTCTTCTGCCAACAACGGTCTTTCAGATCCAAGTGTCAGTCCATATCAAATCTATTTTTTGATAACATATCAATAATAATATTCACCCGAGCAATACCGCTCAATACCGAGCAGTACCGAGCAATAACAAGCAATACCGAACAATAATGCCTTACCTCGGTATAAGGTCGGTATTGAGTAGTCCATATTGTACCGAGCAATACCTCTCAATACCGAGCATTACCGAGCAATACCAAGCAATACCGAGCAAGAACGGCTTACCTCGGTATAATGTCGGTGATGAGTAAAAAAAATCGGTATACAGTCGGTAATAATTACAATAGGTACGTTTATTTCCGATTAGCACTAATTCAGATCTAATTAATATTAGTACGTGGTAGTGGCGATCATTAATATATATGTCGGACCACCCGATCGGTATATACCGAGTTGTACTGCAAAAACCACGTAATCAAAATATTTTTAATGTCTGGATTGATATTTAGATATAAATATAATCTAATATGGATGTTTGAATATTTATTAGGGTGTTTACAATTGCGAGAAAGAAGCATATGAAAAATATTGCCAGTATGCGCATTCCACTGGATTTAGTGTTCGGAAAGAACATCACCATTTCTGGCCAAATACAAGGTTAATCAAATCAAAGGATTTTGTATGTTCTAAAGCAGGTTTCAAGAAGGAGAATGAAAGTGGTACTAAGTTAAAATATCGGCGATCATCTACAAGAACAGGATGTCCAGCCATGGTTAGATTTTCAGTGAGTAAAGATGGGCTTTGGTCAGTTTATAAATCTATAGAGAGCCACAATCACGAACTGGCTAGGCCGGATGATCAACATTTGCTTCGGTCGGCAAGGTCAATTAGTGATGATAATGCAGCTGTTTTGAAATCTATGACAGAAGCAGGTATAAGAACTGTTGATGCATTTACGTACCTATCTGATGAAGTTGGAGGTGTGGCTAATCTTGGATTTACGAAGCGCGATGCGTACAACCATATCCAAAAAGAAAGAAGAGCGAAGTTTAAAGAGCGGGCGTTTGATGACCACATGTTTGCATGGGATGTTGAAACAGATGAAGACGGATGTTTGTTGAATTTCTTTTGGGTTGATGGTCTGGGTAGAATCGATTATGACTGTTTTGGGGATGTGATCAATATTAAAACGTCACTTTGATTATATTCTTCTTATAATAAATCTCAATCTTTAACTTTTAAATCATGACCTTATATCTCTCAAAACTGTTGGTATTCTCACACTTGATTCAATGTTAAAACGTCACTTTGATTATTGTTACAATAAATCTCAAACATTAGCATTTAGATTATGACCTTTCATCTCTCAAAACTGTTGGTATTCCCACACTTGTGATTCTTCCAACCATCGACGTGTCTTTACAATTTAAAATCGGGGAAGTGCATCTGAAGTGTGGCGTTTAGATTTCAAGGAAGAATCATAACCGGGTATTTAATATTACTATAGAATCAGGTAAAAGGAACATTAATGCAGTTTTAATAAGGATTTATTAATTAAATTGGTCATATGAGATAAAGAGCCGGAAGTAATTGTTTGAAATCAGTTTTAAAGATTTCGATTAATAGCATTATTACTTGCTGATAAATGGTAGATTTTGAAGAGTCATATATGAATGTTGTAGATTAATTTAAATGTTATAGATGAACGATCAAGATTAGCTATGAGTGGAATCCCAAGCCACTTTATATAGTAGTATAGATATACATATATATAAGCACTCTCTCGTGCATTTGCATGAAAATGATTCTAACACCCCTTCTTATTGTGGTGCTCACGCACCTCTTGTTGGAGGTACGATATATGCCTCTTTTGTGAATACATTATATACATATATATATATATATATATATATATATATATCCATTGGCGGTGGTAGAGATATATATAGTTTAGGGTTCAAGCTTTGTACAAAGATCCATCACACAAATAGATAGGAGAGAGAGGTGCAATAGTAATAAAAGACACTAAAAATTTTATGCAAAAAATTCTGAAATGTTGAAAAATCACTAGACATGGCATAGTTAAAATGATTCTTCTAATGTTTTGTAGTCGATTACAAACGATGTCCTTCCTCAGGGGAAAGGCCTAGACTCAATATAACAAATATACATCTTATAGATCATATTACATGTTGAGAGTTGGAAGAATCTAGTAATATGAGAGTTGTTTTCAAAAGATGTCGGCTTGTTTGTTTGATTGGTAGGATCGTAGTCGGGCGACGGTGGTCAAAGGGATTGTAGTTGAGGCAACGGTAATTATTAGAGAGATAGTAATCAGCGGGCGACGAAGGTCGGAAGAACCGTAGTCGGCGGACGACAAAGGTCTTAGTCTACAGATTACGGAGTTCGTAGTCGGCAGATGATGATGGTCGTTCAAATATAAGAGGTACATATTTGAATGTCCTCTTAAATATAATGTCTTTTCACTTATATATACTAGTTTTATTGCCCGTGCACTTTGTGCACGTTGCTAGAATTTAATAAATATATATTAAAAGAAGATCGAATTATTTTATGAAAAAAATTAATAAAATTTGTGCTTGCCCAATTAATAGTGACATTAAATGTATGCGAATAAAATTTAAAAAATAAAAATTTATCTTATGAAAATTTTACTTAGATTTTTTTATTAAAAAATAAAATTATTAATTTTATCCCTTTAAACAATTCTAATTATTAATTATACTAATGAAAAATTATAAGTTTGTCTTAAAATTATCATATAGAAAATATATTAATCTAATTTTATAATTCAACATTGAAATACATATTCTTTACGTAGTTAAATTATAAGAAGTAGAATCTAAACCAAAAAAAAAAAAAAAAAAACTAAATTGCTATTGATTTATCCACCGTGTTGGTGATCATATTGCAATTAGTTGCTTCAAATACTAACATTATAAAATTAAAATAACTTGTTTATCATAACCATAAGTCTACCAACCAGTCACGAGCATAAGTCTACTAACCAGTCACGAAAAATAATAGTTGTTAAGTGAAAAAAAAAAGAAAAAATCCAACATTATCACCCTATAAAGGCATCCTTTTATATGAATAATACGATTCAGAAGCATCACTCAAATCAGAAGACTTTATATTTGTAAATCTGAATCAAGCTTGAAGTTAAATGGGTGCTTAGCCTTATCCATCTTTCTAAAGTAACAGATATCCTACAAAATTTAAGAAAAAAAAAATTTACATTACGAATTCAAGATAGATGTATAATTAAAAATGAGGTTAAATTATAAAACCTTTTGCAGGAAACTGCAGGAATACAATGCTTAGCAAGTTCAGCTCCATTGACATTTTAAACAAGCACAGACCTGAATATTTGATATTTGAAGTTAAAAATCTAGATGATAAAAAATTATCTATTATCCATAGAAGAGTTTACTGCATAACTTATTAAAAAATATTAAAATATGAAAATTAAAGGAAAAATAATATCTTATACTTACCCAACTGGAAGATGAATTGAAGCTGATCCAATGAATTCACTCGGTCCAACAATTTCTAGCTTGTGTCCAAACATTATATTACGCTCGCTTAAAAATGACACGATAGAAAATGGCCTTACAAAATCATGACTATCAATATGAGGAAGTATGTAATCACCAAGTTCATATATATTAATAATGTAACTATCAGGTACACAATTAATAGGCAGAACGTGCGATGTAATTAATCATTTTATCATAATCTTAAAGAGATTTGGAATAGGACCAGCAATCACATTACGAAGGATACCAGGAGGGATCCCGTTCTTTTCCTGTAATTAACTTCATTGCTAGTTTTATATTTATTTAAAATGAATAAAGATAAAAATAAATAAGTTCAAATTACAACCACATAGTTATAACAACATCCGAATTGTATTTTAACTCTTCCTTTGCCACACATCTATTTTTTGGGTTCAAAATATGTATGCTCTAAACAAAATATTAAATTTTATCAACTGTTATAAATGATAAGATTAGATAAAATTCTAAAGAAATGACTAAGAATATAAATGTTATACTTCTAGACATATTAATCAAGGAACTAATTAAGGAAAATAATAACAATTAAATATTCCAAAACTCAAATAAATATGAATATGAACTCACAGTTTAAGTATAATAAAATTTATAAAAAAAAAAATTATAAATGAATGTAAATGAAAAAATGAATAATTTTGATCATACCTCCAAGTTCATTCTTCCTTCCTCGATCTATTTTGCAAATCATAGATAAATTGCACAATTTCTTTTTGTTCCATATAATTAAAAATATCTATGTGCAACTCTAGGCCATCCAAAATATTTACAAATTTTCTATTTATTCTTTCAAGACAAACATAATCTTTTTTAATGCAGAAGCCTGTAAGGACTCGTTGATTTCTCTCATCTATGTAGAGTTTGGTGTTCTTCATATTCGACTGGACCTTCTCTTCTACTACAAATTCTTGTATATTCTTCTTCTTGTTCTTTTCAATCTCTTACTTTTTAGATGAATCAATCCAAGATATATGATCATATCTTTCAGGTGAGCCCATCTAAGATAAAGATAAATTTCATAAAAAAACTCAGAAATAATGTATTCCATAAACATGAATAATAAATATAGAAGGATAATTGTTGAGTACCTAATGAAACTAAAGAATAGTAGTTTAATGACTTTTAAAAATGTTTAAAGTTTTAAGCATATTCTTAACAGAAAAAAAAATCACATAAGCATAACTAAAATAATTAACTGATACTGGAAAACCTATTACACAATTTAAATAGATCATTGAATAACAGCAAGTTCAATCAACTGCTACAAAAGTGGGAAAGCCTTTTTCATATATGACCTTTCCTTATCATAGCTTGGTGCTTGGTCCTTGCTCAACTTAAAATGTTATGCAAGAGGTGTAAAAACTCATTTAGAAGACCTAACTAAATAAACTAAATATATATATGAAATAAAAGCAACATCTAACATAAAGGTTATCAGTTTTTGTTACAACAATACATTTATTCTTAAAATTTTTAGATCTAAAAGTTTTATCAAAAAACTAAAATCTTAATTTTCATAAGGTAAAATAATAATAATAATAATAATAATCACTCAAATTTTAAATAAAATTTTTCAGTAGATTGAAAAGGAAAAAAAATCCTTCAAATCTAGTGAAGAATCAAACTGATCTGGTCGGAAATAAAGCTGAGTAAAGCGAGGGAAGAGTAGAAAAAGAAATGGGGAAAAATGGTTCAGGAGCAGAAATAAAGCCTTTGACTTTCCAGCATAAGATCAACCATTTAGTTCGACTATTTACGCTGGCAAATTTTTCGTGTGAAAATCTCCGGTTGAATTTCTGCCACCTTACCAGCTAATAATTCAGGCTATCATATTCCAACGATTCGAAAGCAGGAAAAATATAATTTTCCTTCCAGTGATCAAACTCCATGTTTGATTGTTTGAAATATTGGGATTAATCGATATAGGTTGTATGCATTTGCGATCCAACAGGAACATGAACATGAACAAATAAGGATTGACAAAGATCATTACCTTAACAGTGAACTCAAGCAAGAAGCAGCGACTGGGACTCCGACAGAACGAAGGCGTTCCTTTCAGTGATCAAACTCCATGTTTGATCGTTTGAAATATTGGGATTAATCGATATGAGGTTATATGCATTTGCGAGCCAACAGGAGCATGAACAAAGAAGGCTTGACAACTTATTTTTTTTTAAACAACAATAATAGAATTTTTTTTGAAGCAACAACACAAACTATGCTAGACTAAATTTATAAGAAAGAATAGATAAGAAAAATCAAAATTGAAATTAATTGTATTTAACTTACAATTGAATGAGATAAAGATTTAAATCGTTATGTATTTAAGTTACAACCGATGGTGATGGAGATTCGAAGCATCATTGCAATGTTGAAGTCTAATAATTAATTTCATTTCAGAACAATTAAAGGAGAAGACAAAAGGACAGGGGAAGAAGAAATGTTAGGGTATACTTGAAGACTTCCAGCCACTTAAAGGATAAGAAGAGTTGAAGATAAGAAGTCGAAAGGATAGGGGAAGAAGAACTGTTTCGATATGAATTATGCGAAGGGGTTGGAGGAGAATGGAAGAGGAGGGGAAACGAAGGGGCGGGAGGAGAATGGAAGAGGAGGGGAAAGAAATGTTAGTTTATTTGAATTGAAGCACTAACATTGAAATCGGATGAGAAGCCCAAATGTGAAAGTCGAAAGGTGTTTAGTTCATTTGCCGAGAATCCTTAAGGTCGAAAGCTATTTAATAATATGGCATAAAAAACGTGCTGAAGTAATAAATAAAGTAGAAATATGAAGGGATGAGTTTTATTAAATGTGAATTTTTTTTATTTATTAAAACATACAGTGAAGAATAGAAATAGGAGAACGGAACTTAGGAATCTCGAGGGGCAGTAAAATTAAATGAGTTTTATATAATGTGAATTTTTTATTTATTAAATATTTTTAATAGAATAGACGGCCAAGATAATTAAAAAATAAGTAGAATGGATAAACAAGATTTGCCGGAGGAAGGAAACTCAAGCCCTTTTTATAATAGTAGTATAGATATATATATTGAACGCTATTCAAATATAAGATCAACGACAAGTTATAATTTGCCCATAAAATTGAACATGCAAACAATCATGTATCAGGTTTTCAAAATAAGGATTAGATTAATTGGATTAATTATAAATATTTTGAATTAATTAAGCGTGCTACTAGATGCAGTTGAGATTTAAGACCAGTTTGGGATGGCTGTAGCTTTTTATAAAGGTGATTTCACAACTAATGTAAATAAATTAACTTTATATCATAAAAATTTCTTGAAAGTATTTAAAATTAATTGCCAAACAAAAACTATGATCATGATCTTCAAAACAAAATCGTAAGTAAGCCATCTCAAACAAATTAAAGCCTTAAAATTGATTAAGACGCAAATTTTTTATTGATCGAATAGAAATAAAATGATCAAATAAATATCATGAATGAAGATTACAAATGTGGTGATGAGATGCGTGCAATGTTGTAGAATTTTTACTCCCCAACTTCTCTTCTATTTTTTTTTCCTACCTCTATTTCTGTGTGAAAGTTCATTTTCTATACAGATTCCCTTAAGTTGTAGAATTTTACATAGATTATTTTTATAAGAAATGTTGTTTCTTTGGGGGTTATTTGGTGGATGTTTTTGAAATACATATATATGTGCAAGAAAATTTATAGTGGTTCTAATTTTCAATTAACTAAAATTTCCTACATATTTAGTTGTTGTAATGCTATCTTTTAATTGTTCTTTGATAACTCACTTAATCAAAATAAATATTATAATTAAAAATTACTTAAAATTAAGAATAATACAAAACTAGAGGTGGTTAATTGAAAGAACAAATATAAATAATTCTTAATTTATCTATCATAACATGCAACTTAGAAAATTATCCAAATTCATACATCACATTTAACATAAATGCTATAACACCAAAGCATTGACTATTAATTATAAGATTTAGTAGCTAAGTTTAAAAAAAGGAATTACCTAAATTAATTTATAAATTAATTATAAACTGAAATATGAAATTAATATACTTACCACAATCCTTGCACAATTCTAATTTAGGATCACTTGAAGGAATTAAGTTAATTAGATATTCAAAATTATTATTTTAGTATTGATGAGCCTTAAAAGAAAGAAATGAATTACAAGAAGATCAAAAGAAATAAAAAGTAAAAAAAAAAAAAATGAGTACTATAAAATTAAAAATTGGTATTTGATGATGTTGAATTCCTAAAAGATTCTAAAACTTAATTTACAAAGAGAGTGTAAGCAAGCTAGTATATATGAAGATTCATCAATGCATTTTAAAATTAGCTAATATACAACTATTTCTTAATTAATGAACCATTCAATCTAAATCATTAGTAAAAGATTGTACTTGCACTTGTAGTTGATGAGTTTAATTTGGATATTAAAAAGATGATTCCTTAGGAAGCTTTGTTTATGATTGTTTAAATTTAAATTGGCACACTTTGATCATTACAGTTTGCAACTAAAAAGTGGAGTATTATCTTATACTTAAGTCATTTTTAATTTGCAAAATTTTTATTGGGAACAATGATGTTATCAAAGTTGCAAACACATTGCTTGAAGATAAGAAAAAGCTTAAGTTGAGGGGGGGGGGGGGGGGGGGGGGGGGGGGGGGGGGGGGGGGGGGGGATTGTTTAGTGAAAATCATATTCATTTTTATTATCTTAAATTCTAGTAAAAAATATGTGTGTTTAGATGGATGTTATGCAGGAATATCTCAGAAAAAGGAAAAATTTGCAAAGTTAAGAACCAACGATGTAGAAACCCAATCTTCAACATCGTAGCACCTTCAATGCCCCTGTATAGGAATAGGACATTGCAATGCCAAATTATAAAAAATAAAACACATTTATTTCAATACCTCAACAATATAATTGTCAGTGTTATCATGTTTCATAGTGCCTCAGCGTCACATGTGATCATTGCACCACCAAAACCTCTAGAAAGATTATAAATAATTCAATGTCGAAGCACCAACCTTTAGAGCGACATAGCGCAAAATGAAGGATCAAGTGCTGTAGTGACAATCTTTTTGTAGCATAGCCTTGGAACAGTTGCGAAAGGAAATGCATCACTAGATCAGCCAAACATCACACCAGGTCAACCAATCAGTGTGTCGGGTTATCTCAATGTCGCAGCGAAGCCAATTTGCCAGCGCTGAGCTACTAGGTTATATTTAAATGTTGTGGCACTATCTTAAGGAGAGTCGTGGTGCCTGAGTTTATTTTTATCAAATATATATAATATTTTATACTTTTCTTTTGAGATTCCTATTAGAGTTTGATTGAGATAGTTCTAGTGGAGTGGCTGGTCATCTTTATAATGAACAAAACAACACTTAAGAAGATAAATGAGTGTGGAGAGTGAAGGTGAAAAGAGGGATTCACTCTGGGAAGGGTCCATCTGTAGGATAAATTTGGGATTTTTCATTCGAGGTGTATTTCTTAATATTTTCTATTTGTACTTTCTTCATAAGAAAGTAATGAAAAGTATTTTGCTCCAATTCAATTCTTTGGCCAGATAAACTTCTCATTTTGAGATAATGATGTGAATAATCTATGCTAATATCGACTCTTGAATGTAAATGTGAATGGTTTTTCTCAATTTCTCTCACGCTTCATTAATTTATGTAATGGTCATGTATATAATTAAAACTTAGTGTAATACAAAGCCTCAACGGATGAATGTTTGAATAATTAGAGAATTGAGATGGATTGTTTTCATTATTAGATATATGATGAGTATGATTCTGGGTTCTATAGAGATATTATCATCGTTTAAAGGATATAACCTTTTCATGCATTTTTACAAGCTTAATAGAGATGAAAGGGTGCAAAAACTCTAATCCATAATAATTATAGTTGAGTATGCTTAGGATAACATAGGTTTATTAACTATTATTAGCCCAAATATTTGTAATTATTATTATCTTTACTATTTTTTATTTCTCTATATGATAACCTATATCCTTAATTTCATTACGTATCATAAATTATTGCATAATATTTTTCTCATAGGATCGATACTCTCTCATTCATTTTCTTACTTGATTGGTATATACACTTGTGTTATTATTATTATTATTATTATATTACAACACATCAATCCCATCAATAAACTAATATGGTATGGAGGCCAATAAAATAGTGCATTACAAATGTCAAAGTAGTAAATATTGTAATCCAGGATCTCTACTATGTGATTTTGATGATTACAAATATTATTGATTGAATTATTATTTTTCTTAGAGAATATTTTGAATTTTTTTTATCTATGAGCACTAACATTGCTGGTAAAATATATATTGTTCAAGGCTACTGAAAGCTCAAAATTGAGTAGAATAGGAATGTCAAGTAAAAAAAGTATGTACTTTTTTTCTTTATTTTCTATTTCTTGAGTCTTTCCACATAAGAGTGAATGCAATTGGTGATCGTGAACACATACACACATACATATATGGGGGACTGAGAAAAATTAAAAGTTGAATTTTTTTTGTACTAATCATATTATGCGATCATTAAAGAAAGAATGGGCTTAACAATTATTTGAACAATTAGTTTTTGTAAACTAATCATTCTAGATCATATTGTATAATTTGTTGCGATCTGAAAACCCTAGCCACTGCATAAATTAAGTGAGATATTTAAAATTAAAACTTTAAACTAATTGTAATGTAAAAAAATTTAAAATCTTACTTAAATTAATTATCATAATTAGTCAATTAAATAATAGATTAATTAATAATAGCATATCATACTATACAATCTTGATCATACAATACAATTGACAGAGATAAAATTTGGCTGTCCCAAAGATTGTATCAAACAAAACCATACTTTTTGAACTAATCGTACAATATAATATTCATATTATGCTGAAATATTGACTTGAAATTTACTAACCATACTATACATGAGAGCACTAAGGAACAATTGATAGAGATGATTTTCAATCTTCTTAGAAATCATCCTATACAAATAGAGAGAAAGAAAATAGATTGTATTAGATGATCTTTGTATCATATTATATAATATGTTTGAAAAATTGAACTTTACATTCTAAAAACTATTTAAATTACATTGGACATACCTAGTTTTTGAACTAATCATACTGTACGAATTCCAATCTTACTGCACGAACAGTGATGACCGACTTAATTTTTTAGGGTTTCTTGAAGCCCAATATTTGAACAATGTTTTTATAATCTCTTTAAAATAAGAGAGGATTGTGTGACTATTGAAGGAACTCTTAGATAGAAGCTTTTGAGAGAGATCTAGGGTTTGAGAGGAAGGAAAATGTGAGGTTGAGTGTGAGGGGATCACACGGTTGCTACATGCTAGTTACACCATTGTTCCTCCTATGGCCTTGGTGAGTTCTTGAAGGCTGTCTTAGGAGAGAGGCTTATAAGTCAAAGTCCTTGAGGTACTCTGCCTTCTCTAAGAAGGAGAAAAAGAATTTGAGGTTCTCTGCATATGAAAGGATTTTGGTTCTCTGCCTTCTCTAGGAGGGAGCAAAAGGATTTGGGGTTCTTTGCATTCTCCAAGAGGGAGAAATGATTCGATGTCCGTTACCGTCATTGAAGGAGGTGACATAACTTCCGGGACTCCGCCGCATTAAGTTTAGTGAAAGTAAGTCTGTAAAGTCTTCTCCGCCTTAATGTGGGAACAAAAAGAGAGTCATTTTTTGTTAGTGCGATTCCCATAATGGAGAACTCTGGGGAGTGGACATAGGTTAAGGTTGACCTAACTAGTATAAAATTTTTAGTGTGCTTTTTCATTTTCCATATTTTACTTTTTGTTCTTAATTTTTATGATAACTGCTTTGTAAAAATTTAAGATTAATGTTTTATTACGTTAATTATAATTTCATCATCATTATTAAAATTATTATTAAATTATTGGCTTTTACATTGGGTGATCAAATTGTTTAGTTCAAAGTTTTGAAAATTTTATAAAAACAATAATATTTATGCTTAGGATTTTTTAATTTAATAATTCACCCCCCTCTTGATTCGCATTGGGCTAGTTTTGTGAGGTTTAATAACCGTCTCAAATTTTTAAGTGGCATTAAAGCGGGTTTCAAAAATAAGATTTTAAAAAACTTTTGAAAAGTAATCAATTGACTCTTTTTGGTAATCATAACTCTATTAAGGGCTATTAAATAACCCGTCCACTTTTATTTAACAATATATATTTTGACTTTTAGAAATTTCACAACTTTTTTGCAGTCTATAAATTATTGCATGTTAATGATTGTCTAAGAAGGATATTTTACACCTTATCAGTTTGTGAATGACATTAAAACTGAACTACCATTTATCAGTTTAACCCAACTTAATGTAAAATATTTAAACTATTTTTTTGTGAATTGAAATCTAAAGATTGTATGCTTGTATAAACTTATATTACTAGAAAAGATATTTGAGATAAACTATGCATAACCTATGAAGGAACTAGTGCGATGCCCTAGAATTTAAATTGGAAGAATTATTCTTTTAATGTTTTAATAAGCAACAATTAGAGCTATCTAATATCATTAATCAGTTATAAATAATATAATAAAATATATAATTTAACACATCAATGTACATTTTGCATTCATTCCTAAAAATTATATACACTACTCATGATCTATACAATCATATCATAATTATTCTATCCTAAGTAAAAAAGAAAAACAATTAGAAATAAAACTTAAAGAATTCTGATCATCTTCACACTCTTGCTTCCCTATCCTGATTTGAAATCATTTAACCACATATAATGAACTTAAATAGCCCAACAGGTCACCAAAACCTATAAATGAATTCAAAGTATGACAAAGGAGCTATATGCATATCAACAGTCAAATCATATCTGATGCATCCATATGATCATTGAATTAGTGCATAATTAGTAAAATTCATATGCAATAGTAGTAAATGATAAAATACTATAATATAAAAGTTAGTAAAGCAGTAAATTAATATGAATGTAAAATTTATAAAGAAAGCATCGTATCTGTAATACCAATCTAGTGGCATGAGCAATATGATAATACAATAATAGTAAATCCATACAGTAATAATAAATATGCACATTAATAATAAATCTATATAATAATAAGAATAATGCCTTAAAACATTTATTTCAATAGTCACACTAAAAAAGTTAGAAGTCCTGGCTATCACAATGATTTTCAGTGTTAGTATCAGGAATAGTAAATTGTTGGCTCAATAATAGAGTCATCATTTTTTGTCCATCGGCACAATAATGATCTCCTTATAACTCTCAATCATTGTATCACATGAATTAGTAGATGATAACACCAAACCATAGTATTTAAAGGAAAGTCTGTTGGCCCACCATTTTATACAGGTCAATTAATATCCAACTAATGATATAACGAGTTTTTACTTATTTGTTTCACATATGCATATTATTATTATAGTACTGTAACATTAATAGCGAACAGCTATTACTCAAGCACATATCCACATCCATTTTTAATGCATTATAATAAATAATGTATAATTTAGCTTAATTAAAAAGATACTAAAATGTCATAATGGTAGACAACAAAGAATCCCATTAGGCAAAATGCACATTTTTCAAAAAATTATCAAAATTCTAGGAATTGTATAAAATAATATTTTAAGACTTTTTTTAAATTACACTTCTATTTTTAGATGTCAAAGTAAATTTCTGAGTAGATAAATAATTTGGAGTTATAATAACTCCAAAAGAATTAGCAAAGTCAAAATATAGGTTATTACGATATACCCACCTTAAGAAAATGTTGTCCCCGATTTTTCCCTTATGAATTTGGGCATAAAATCAAGATAAATCAAATTCGACTAATCAAAAATCAAATATAATGAAAATTAAATCAAAATTCATAAAAAATCATAGTGTCCTTCAGTTCATTCTATCACATGTTATTTAACTATCTATGCAAACTAATGCATCTTAAGCTACCATCATATCCAACTCTCAAATAATTCCAACGGCTCTAGTAACAATCAATTCTTCTACAACTATGCTCTGATACTAATTGTGATGCCCTAGAATCTAAATTTAAAGAATTATTCTTTTAATAACAAACAATCAAAGCTATCTAATATCATCTATCAATAATAAGCAGTATAACACATTCTATAATTTAAAACATCAATGTACACATCTATATTCATTCCAAAAAATTATATACACTACGCAAAATATATACAATCATATTATAATTACTCTGTCTTGAGTATAAAAGAAAAACAAATAGAAATAGAACCTAAAGAATTCTTACCAATCTCATACTCCTACTCCCTTGCCCTGACCTAACATCATTTAACCACATATAATGTGCTTAAAAAGCCCAGCAGGTCACCAAAATCTATAACTGAATTCAAAGCACAACAAAAGAATAATACGCATATCAACAATTAAATCATGGAAATTGTATCTATATGATCATTGAATTAGTGCAAAAATAGTAAAATTCATATGTAATATTAGTATAATCTATTAATGATTAAATAATATATTATGAAAATTATTAAAATAGTAAACCATAATGAGTGTCAAATATATAAAGTAAGCATCATATCTGTAATACCAATCAGTCCAAAAATTGTATAAAGTATCAAATCAAAAATTTGAAAAAGATTATTAAATCATGTCAATATAATAAAATCATATAGAAATGTACACATGTTATCCATGCATTCTATATCACGTGCTCAATATTTCACATGCTTAATATCAGTACAATGAATCAGTAGTATCAAATAATATTAGTATCTAAATCGATAATTATAATAATTCAGTGACATGAGCAGTAGAATAATGCAATAATAGTAAATCATTATAGAAATAATAAATATGTACAATAATAAAAACAATGCCTTAAAAACATACATTAATGTAATCACACTAAATAAGTAAGAAGTCATAGCTATCTCAATATTTTTTATTGTTAGTATCAGTAATAGTAAACTGTTGACTCAATAAATAGAGTCGTCACTCTTTGCCCTTCAACACAGTAATGATATCCTTATAACTCTCAATTAATGTATAACATGAAGTAGTAGATGATAACATCAAACTATTTTATTTAAAGGAAAGCTCGTCGACCCACCATCATATATATGTAAATCAATCTCCAACCAACGTGTCAACCAATCTTTGCTTATTTGTTTCACACATGTATATTATTATCATAATACTATAATAGTAATAGCAACCAGCTATCACTCATGCCCATATCCATATTCATTTTCAATGTATTACAATAAATAATACATAATTGAGCTTAACTAGGAAGACACTAAAATATCATAATGATAAATAACAAAGAATCCTATTAGGTAAAAATGTATATTTTCCAAAATTTACAAAAATACTAGAAATTATATAAAATGTTATTTTAAGATTTTTATTTTACTAAACTTCTATTTTTAGACATCAAAGTAAATTTTTGGGTAGACAAAAATAGTTGTATTTTCAAACTCACCTGATAAACAATCTCAAATAAATATTCAAAATACTCATAATCATGATCTCTATAATATATAAAAGGTTATGCGGTGAAAGTTTTTAAAATATGAAGTTATTCATATTTTTTGGTAAAGAAAACATAGATTTGATAAAAAAATATCAAAAATACAAAATTTTAGAAATCAGAAATAGGGTAAAGGTTCTTTATAGTGAGATGAGTAATTTTTCCAATATGCTCGAAAGACAAAAATCGCACCGTAGTCTCCAAATCTATGTTTACTTCCTTTTCTCTCTCTTCTTATTTCTTTCAAATAAACATAAACCATTTCTCTATTAGCCAAAGTCAATGGGATAAAAGGGATTTTAATGAAAAGCTTAAGTGGGTTAAGGTATTTTAATAATATAACAATATAATATTTAATTTAGTCAATTATTTAGCATAAAATTTAAATAAATCATTTTATGACTTCAAAAATAAAAGAAAAATATCCATAAAATAAAACATGTTATTTAGAAATATCGGTGAAATTGATTTGCAAAATAGATACCTGACTGTCCCGAAATCCTCACTTATACCGAGGGATATCAATTTCTTAAAGATTTTTATTGGTGCTCAAAATTACGAAAAAAATCATGTAAGTAAAATATTACAATCAAAATACTATGTTAAAAATTGATTATAATTTAAAGTTATAATGACTCCTAAAAAAATTGGCAAAGTCAAAATATTAGTTATTACAATTGATGAAGTAAACTAGTTTATGTTAAACATCCTACTTCATGACTATGAACTATTTCTCATGAAATCTAGTGAATATATTTCTAAAATGTATAATAGGTTTATATTAATAGTGACATCCTTGCTTGCATTGGGTAGATAACTAACAAATTCTAAATAAGTTAATAAGATTCTATATTATCTACCTATTTCTTATGATGCAAAGATAACTATAATTACTGAATCTAAAAACTTAAATGTTTACTCCATTTATAATTTGCTTGAATCACTCATTGTCTATGATCAAGGAGTGAGTCAAAGGCAAAGCGATGCAGGAGAAAAGGAGTGAAATGTAGCACTAACAGTAAATGATTATAACAATAACATTTCTATAGTAGAGAATGATGATGATATCACCTTAATGATGATGATATTGCCTAAACTTGAATGTTTACTCCATTTATAATTTGCTTAGATCACTCATTATCAATGAGCAAGGAGTGAGTTAAAGGCAAAGTGATGTAGGAGAACAGAAGAAAGAGAGAAATGTATCACTAAAAGTAAATGATTATGACAATAACAGTCTTGTAGTAGAGAATGATGATGATATCACCTTAATGACAAGGTAGTTTAAGATCTTTTTGAAAAGAAAATAGAGGCATCATCAACAGCATTGGTGCAAAGATAAAAGAAATAAAAATGGTAAAGTTTCTTCATACATATTTGACTTTCAATGTAGGAAACCAAGTTACCTCCAAACTAACTTTCCCAACCTGAAGACTCACCTAATTAAGGAAAAGGGTGAAGAGAAACCAAAGTTAAAGAGGGAAGGAAAAAGAATCAAAAAGCATTCTAGGCTGACTCCACCCATAATCTTCATAATCGAAAGCAAAGGAGGAGGTAACAAACTTGTATCTTATGGCTAATGATAATCCTTAACAATAAGATCAATATGAGCTATGTGAACTTTTTTATGATAAATTACTCATTATATCTAAAAAATATTCACGATTCATATAGGAAGCTAAAAAAGATGCATGTTAGTCTCAATACTGAATTGTCTAATTTGCAAAAGAGTATGCTAGTTTAATTACCAAGCATTATAATTTAGATAATGATCACATGACCTTGCTTGATGAATATTATGCCTCAAACAAGAAGCATATTGACTTAACTAATGCACACAAATCCTTGAAAACATTGCGTATTAAACTAGAGAAAGCGTATAAAGGATTAGATGCATGTGAATTAGAAAAAGATGGTAGGGAGAATGTATTAAAATTTTAAATATCCATTCTTGAAAGTATAAACAAATTTTAAGAAGCAAAATTAACTACACTTGAGAATAACAAACAACCACCTTCCTTAGAACAATTTCATAAGCCTTCAATACAACATGCATCACATAAACCTAGGAAGAGACACCATGACTCACATATGTTAGTAAATCAATTCCCTGGTGTTAGATGTTACTCTTGTGGCATGTTAGGTCACATAGCTGCACTTGTATAATCCACCGTAGGATAAATCTAGTGTGAAGGCCAAAATTACATTCATTATAATATAGCATGCATTTATCTCATTCATTCAAGCATAAGGTGGAACCCAAGCTCACTTGGGTTCCCAAATCTATCCTTTGAATGACTATGTAAGGTTAGTCTCACAAAAAGCCTAATGAGAGCATGTGTTATGTAGATAGTGAATACTCGAGATACATGACTAGTGATATGAAGAATTTTATCACACTAGAGGCTAGTTAGGAGGCAAGGTGACACTAGGAGATAAAACCACTAAGAAAATGGTGGGCTCAGGTATAATCGACAATGATAAAAGATTTATTATTGAAAAATTTTTATTAGTTGATGTTTTAAAGAATAATTTACTAAGTATTAATTAATTGTGTGATAAAGGTTTTGACATTAAATTTCTTTCTAAAAATATATATAATTATTAAAAAAATATTATGTTAAAAGGAAAATGAATGAACAATACTTACATGCTAGACTTGAACTACATATGGCATATGAAACTATGTTATGCGAAGATGAAAACTCTTAGGAAGATTACCCAAAAAGACTTAGTTAGAAACATACCTAAGTTAGACTTCACTAAGGACCACCTATGTGATACCTGCCAACTAGGAAAATAAATCAAGTCTTCATTTCATTCGATTAAGGACATCAATACCTCTAGGCCACTATAAATCCTTCATATGGTCCTATTTGGAACTATCATTACAGCTAGCCTAGGAGGGAAGATATATGGATTTGTAATAGTAAACGACTTCTCTAAATTTACTTGGGTTAGATTCCTAGCACATAAGAGTGACTCATTTGAGGAATTTAGAACTATTTTTACTTGGATACAAAGAAAATTATGATGTAAAATTTCAACCATTTATAGTGATCATGGTGGAGAATTTAAAAAGAATAGGGTTGAATCTTTCTATCAAGAGATAGGTATAGAATATAACATCTCTACCCCTAGGACCTCTCAACATAATGGGATAACTAAAAAAAAAATAGAACCTTTGTACAAGCTACTAGGGCATTGCTAGGTGAATATACTCTCCCTAGATACTTTTGGTTAGTACTAATGAGTAATGCTTATTATATTTTGAATATGATGAATAAGACATCTTATGAACACGTTAAAGGTATGACACCCAATCTTTTTCACTTATATGTCTTTGGATGTAAATACTTTATCTTAATTAATGGAAAAAAACCTTTAAGAAAATTTGATCTAAAGTTTGTTGAAGGAGTCTTCTTAGGTTATTCATCTTTAGGGAAGGCCTATAAAATCTTCTATAAGAAGACCTTAGTAGTAAAAGATTCTACCCATATTATGTTTGATGAATCATATAGGACCTCTGATTCTAAACCCAATGAATAAGAAGTGGATGTCATTCAAGGGGTAGAAGCCATTGCTATAGGAGATAAAGTAGAACTACATGAGCCTTTACCTAGAGATTAGAGATATTTTTTAGTCATCCTAAAGAACTAATCTTAGGAGACCCATATCAAGATGTTAGAACTAGGCATGAACATAAAAAAGAGGTTAGTCATTCCTCATTTATCTCTATGATAAAACCCACTAATATAGATTAAGATTTATTTGATAAATTATAGATCATAATAATGCAAGAAGAATTAAATCAGTTTGTTAGGAATGATATTTGGGAGTTAGTGAGTAGACCTAAAAACCAAAGTGTTGTAGAACAAAATATGGTTTTATGAATAAAATGAATGACTTTAGCATAGAAGAAAGGAATAAGGCTAGGTTAGTTGCTAAGGGGTACAATCAGACTAAAGGGATTGATTTTAAAGGAACTTTTACCCCTGTAACTAGACTAGAAGCCATTATGGTGCTCTTAGCATTTGCTTACTTTAAAGGACTTAAGCTATATAAAATGGGTGTTAAGAGTGCTTTCTTAAATGGTATAATCAAAGAGGATATATATGTTAAGTAAACCCTAGGTTTTGAGAACTCAGAGTTCCCAAATCATGTATTTAAACTAAAGAAGCTCTAGTATGGGTTGAAGCAATAACCTAGAGCTTAGTATGAAAAAATGAGTACATTTCTTCTAGATAGAGCCTTTATCAAGGGTATTATAGACACGACCCTTTTCCTAAAGAAAGAAGGAGAAAACTTACTCATACTGCAAATCTATGTTGATGATATACTGTTTAGATGTACAAATAAAAATCTTTATGACAAATTCTCAAAAATAATGAGTGATGAGTTTGAGATGATAATAATGGGAGAGCTGAACTATTTTCTTAGATTTAGTGTAATGAATATGGATGATGGAACCTTCCTTAGCTAATCTAAATACATCAAGGACATTCTTAAGAAATATTTAATGGGCAATGCTAAGGCAATAAGCACTCCCACAAGCTTTACCATACAGTTAGATAAGGACCTAAATAGAAAGTCAATCGATTAAAAGAAATACAGAGGAATAATTAGATTAGTTTTTACTTGATTTGTAGTAGACCTAATATTATATTTAGTGTTTATCTCTGTTCTAGATTTCAGGCTGATCCAAAAGAATCTTACTTAACTGTTGTTAAGAGAATCCTTATATATCTCTTAGGAACCCAAAAAATAGGATTCTATCATCCTAGACATATCATTTCCTTTAAAATCATAGGATATTATAATTTAGATTTTGCAAGAAGTAGGGTTGATAGGAAAAACACTTTTGGAACCTATCAATTCATAGGACAATCTTTAGTATCATGGTTTAATAGAACATAGAACGATGTAGCCCTATCTACAGTTTAAGTATAATATATAGCTATAGGGAGTTCTGCTGCACAATTCCTATTGCTTAAAAAAAATCTTAGGTATTGGACTGCCTGTAGGCACTATTCAAATCATGTATGATAACACTAGTATCATTTGTATATCAATGAACCATATCCAACATTCAATGACCAAACATATAGACATTAGGTACTATTTAATTAGAGACCATATGATAAAAGAGAATATAGAGCTACATCATGTAGCTGCTGAAAATAAATTGGTAGATATTTTACTAAACTGTTAGCCTATGACACCTTTAGCACCTAAAGGACTAGACTAGGTGTTATAGACATTCAAACATACTAAGGATAATAAAATTTTGTTATAATTTGAAATCAGCAATTTGTATGTATTACATTATATGTGTTCCTTTATTTGGTGTTTATTATGTTTTTCTATTTTTACCTCTTTTAATGTTCATCTTTTTTGTTGTTCAACCTCTTTTTGGTGATATCAAAAAGGAGAGAAAATATATATCTGCACCATATTTTACTCTTTAATTGATTCTTATGTTTGCTTTTTATTTTATATTATTTTATTTTCTTTTTTCCTTTCATTAAATTAAAATTAAAAAAAAAATAAAAATGTAACCCTTAATTTTTTAAATTTATCACCTAGTGAGGGGGAGCTTAGGAGAAAATAATATTTATCTAACTATCAACCAATATTATTTTTCATCATAAAAAAAGGAGAAATTATTGTAATCCAAGATCTCTAATATATGATTTGTGATGACAAATATAATTGATTGAATTGTTACTTTTCTAAATGAATATTTTTGATATTTCTTTTATCTGTGAGCACTAACATTATAGGCAAAATATACACTGCTCAAGGTTATTGTTAGCTCAAGACTGGGTAGAATAGGAATGTCAAGTAAATAAAGCCTGTACTTTTATTTCTCTTAATTTTTTATTTCTTGAGTCAGCAAATATAAGAGTGTATGCAATTTGGTGACCGTGCACAAACAGAGGGATTAAGAAAAATCTAAAATTAAATTTTCTTTGTAATAATCATACTATATGACTAATAATATTATTATACAATTAGTTATAAACAAAATGGGCTTAACAGCTAATTAAATAATTAATTTTTTTGACCTAATCATATTGTCTGATCTGTATCATACTAATTGATTCATTACGATATGAAAACCCTAATCACCATATAAATTAAGTAAGATATTTAAAATTAGATTTTTGATCTAATCGTACTATACGATATGATTCATACTGTATGAAAATTTGAAATTTTACTTTAATTAACCCCCATAATTAGTTAATTAAATTATAGTTTAATTAATAATAATAGATTATATTATAAGATCTTGATGATACTGTACGATTGATATAAATAAAATTTGGTCGTCTCAAAGATCATACAAAACGAAACCATGATTTTTGAAGTAATCGTATTATATGATATTCATATCATACTAGATGACTGACTTCAAATATACTAACCATATTGTACGATAAGAGTATTACGAGATGATTGATATAGATGATCTCCAATCATCACAGGAATCATCATGTATGAATAAATAGAAAGTAAACAGATTGTAATGGATGATCTTTGTATTATACAATTTGATGTGTTTGAAAAGTTGAACAGTCTCTTTGAGCAACTATTTACATCTTCGTAGTGGACTGGCCTAGTTTTTGAATTGATCATACTGTATAAATTCCAAGAGTACTGTACGAACAAAAATGACCAACTTAATTTTTTATGATTTCTTGAAGCCCAATACTTAAGCAATGTTTTTAGAATCTCTTTAAGCAAGAGGGGATTGTGTGACAGGTGAAGGAACTCTAAGAGATAAGCTTATGAGAGATATTTAAGGTTTGATAGGAAGGAGAATATGATATTAAGTATAAGGGAGAAGGAGTGTGAGGGGATCACACGGTTGCTTCGAGCTAGACCTATCTCCTTATGTGTCCTTGATGTGTTCTTGAAGGCTCTCTTGGGTGAGAGGCTTCAAAGTCAAAGTCCTTGAGGTACAGTACATTCTTTACGAGGAAGAAAAACGATTCGAGGTTCTCTGCTTGTGAAAGGATTCTGGTTCTCTGCCATCTCTAGGAGGGACAAAAATGATTTGGGGGTTTCTATTTTCTCTAGGAGGAAGAATAATGATTCAAGGTTTGTTTCCATCACTAGGGGTGGTGATATAGCTTCTGGCACTCCACCACATCAGGTTTGGTGAACGTGAGTATGTAAAGGCTTCTCCGCCTTATTGTTGGTGAAAAATGAGAGAAACGTTTTATTAGTGCAATTCCAGAAATATGAAGAGAGGACGTAGTTCAAGGTTGACCAAATCACTATAAAATTTTTTTATGCGCTTTTTCATTTTTTGCATTTTACATTTTACACTTAATTTTTGTGATAACTACTTGGTGAAAAATTGAGATTACTCAATTACATGTTAATATTCATTCAAAATGCTTGCATTAGCAACATAATCAAGTTAAAAATTCAAAATCATTTTTCTATACAATTTTTACAAAATGTAATAACTACAGTTTTAACCAAGGTTGTGAAAATCGGACCAGACAATAAACTAAAAAAGGATAGGTTCATAGTTCAATCGTTCAAATTGGCATCGAACTTGATGACCTACTAAATAATAATATTATTAAAAATTAATAAAATTAACATAATAATGATGGTAATCTAACATTAAAAACTTTGTAATTCTAAGAATTTAGAGACTAATAAATATAAAATTCACACATATATAATATATTACATAATTTTAAAGTTAATTTAAAGTTAAATAAATAATTATTATATTTATATTATATATTTTAATATAAATATATCAGATCTTTGATTTTAATTCATATTTAATAGAAATTTAGTTTATATATAAATATATAAATTCAATATAAATAATTACTAATTTATGTTATATATTTAGATATGATAATATATAAATTTCACATTACAAAAATTATATTTATAAAGTCATATAATATTATTTATTATAGATTTTTCATTTTTCTTATTATCTTATAATTTCATATTTAGAGAGAAGTTTTAGATCTTAAAAATCTTAAATAATTATTTTTATTTGAATAAATATAAATATACAAATAATTATGAATATAAGTACTTTATAAATTATTTTTTTATTAGAATATTCTATATAAAAGTTTGCCAAAATATTTTTTTAGAAGCATCCACCATGCACATATTGTAAAAATGACTAGTTGTTTAGTCCCACGTCACTTATAAGATTTATGTTGTGTTGTTTATATATGTTTTCTTGTAGACATTGGTTAAGAGCTTACAGGGGATGTTTGAAACAAGTGGGTATGATTAATTAGTATTTAATACATAATAACATAAAAATTTGAAATTATAAAATTAAATAAAATATATTCTATATAAATTAATTTAAAATTTTATAATAAATATTTTATATTAAATTAATTTATTTAAATATATTAGGAATTGAACTTGGATAGGTTGAACACTCAGTTATTTGAACTAGTGGTTCAAACAGGTTCTCACTGGTTTGATGCTAGACTAGTTTTTCAGGAGGACTAAACCAGCCTTTGCTTGAACCGACCGGTCCAGCCCAATTTTTAAAACCATGGTTTTAACTAGTGAAAAATAAGTACAAAGATATACTAAAAGTTAAAATGCAATAAAATCTATTTTGGGAGAAATTAAATGGTCGAAATCAAAACATCTGAAAACATAAATAAGATAAAAGTCACCTATAGTAATCTGAGCAATTTTCATAAAAATGAAAAAAAATATATCAATGGATAAAAATGTAATTTTCTCTTTCATCCTTTTTTTTCTCCTCTCCTCCTTTCTTCCTTGCATAACAAGCAAAAATGAGGGAAAAAGTTGGCTGAGTGGAAAGAAAAATTCACTATAAGAATTTTGCTATAAAAAATAATATATGTTTTTCAAAGTATTCTAATTTTCTTATCATTTAAACTTAACCTAAAAAATATTAAGTTCATCCAACCCTATGTAAATGCAATTGAGATGGAAGCATGCTTTCTTTGATGGGCTTTTAGATCATCAAACAAGTATATAATAAAATTTGATCCCTTTGAAAATAAATTAGACTTACAAACCTCAACTACTACATGATTAATTCAACATAATCTTTAATTTAAGAAAGTGTAATGTAATAAATATATGTTTGAAATTATGTGTGCACTATAACATTGCATCACATCTATGTGGTTAGAATTTGAATGATACTAAAAGCAAAAAATAAAGAAGAGCTTGGAATACCTCTAACATTGAAGGTCATCATTCATGTAGTCATTTGATAATGTGATGAGGACATCATTAATGCACACCAAAATTTATAAGATAATTTATAATTTTCATCATAAGATGTCAAATTAACATAAAACTAAAAGAGATAATTGGTCACATAGAGGCTATTTAATGTTTCTATCTTAGCTATAAAGGCATATGATAAAATAGGAAAGGGAGTAATTTTTTGTAATTGTAAGAAGTCATATAGTTCCATGTACCATTTCATGGAAGCAATTAGATTAGTAATACTAGGTATATTTTATAATATTAGTTTTACTTCATCAAAGCTTTTTTAATGGCTTGATCTAGAGTTTTGTATCATCTATTGTAGGCTGATCTCATTGCCACTTTTATAGAATCTAGATGGTGCTTTTCTTTTGGGAAAGTACAGTGGTACTCTATTGATTATGATTGGGGTCAATTCAAATAATGATATAGTCCTGTTTTCATTTGCATTATTAAGTTAGAGTGTACTAATCGATGGATGTGATCCTTGTAGAACTTACTTAACTCCAATGAAACCATTTGTTTTCAACATAACAATTGCATCGTGTCCAATAAGCACCCGAGCTTGGTCTATGGTTGTAGGGAGATCTTTCCATGGATTGCTCATCATAATATCTTTGTCATTTAAGATAAAATTCTAAGAAAGCTTTATGTCAAATGAGATTAAAAGAAGTTGAAATCTTGTGTAGAAAATGTACTCGGGTGAGAGTATGAATGATTTAAATATTTTTAATTTGTAGATGCATAATCTTTTTAATGTAAAGAAAGAAAAGAAATGGCTGGCTTCGGAGTGAGATGTAAAAAAATTGATATTGTATTATTACAATGGTTTTGTCTATGAAATTATGACAATAAATGCATTTGAATCCTACAATAATAATATTACCTATTCAAGTATTAGCATGTGATATATCTTACAATATATGAAAGTAAGAGATGCACCAAAAGGGGGGGGGGGGGGGGGGAAGAGGAAGCTAGTGATTAAAACTAAATTGCGACAACGATAATGAAATTTTAAATCACACAACAAAGTTCTAAAATAGAATTCTAACCAAGTAGTTATTGCAATTGTAAGATGCAAAATGAAAATAAAGTGTGATAAATGGAAAAAGCACACCAAAAGATTTATAGTGGTTCAGTCACTTGACATACGTTCACTCCCCAGAGTCCTCCACTCCAAGAATTTCACTACTCAAAAGTAATTCTCCTTCTTCCGCCATAGCAAGGAGGAGAAGTCATTACACAACCTCACTTTCACCTTCTCGGTGTGGCAGAGTACCAAACGCTTTGTCACCCTCTCGGTGATGGAAGCAAACCTTTTCATTTTTCTCCCTCCTGGAGATGCTAGAGGACCTTTGAGGACATCGATCTTGAAGGCTCTCCCCTTAGAGAGCTCCCACAAGATTTTCCTGGGTCATAAGAGGAGCAAGCATGTAGCATTCTTGGAGCAATCGTGTGATCCCCCTCACACTCCTCCCTCACAAACTCACATTCTCCTTCCTCTCACAAACCCTAAATCCCTTCAAGAAGCTCCCTTTCAAAAGTTCCCTTCCTTTGTCACGTTCCTCTCTCTTAATTCAAAAGACAAAAGCACTACTTAAATATCAGGCTCCAAGAAACCGTAAGATTTTCAATTTAGCCATTTTTATTTGTACAGTACGATCAGTTCAAAATAGCTTTCATCCTTGTACGAAGGTGTACAAACATGCAACTATTCTGAACTACATCGTACAATACAATACAAATATCATCCAGTACGATGTTGTAAACTTCTTTTGTTTGTATAAGACGAATGCTGGGACGACCTAAATTCATCTATATTCATCACCCGGTACGATACAACTCATACAATATGATTAGTTAAACTCTTCAGGTCGTCCAGTATGATGTATAGATCATCCGATACGATTAGTTAAAAAAGAATGGATCGTCTGGTACGATCTTCGGGACGATCAAAAATAGCCTCGATTCATCGTAAGGTACGAACCATGTCATACAGTACGATCACCAATAAGTAATTAAGCCTTGATTTAATTGACTAATCATGGGAGTAAATTTTAGTAAGTATTCAAATAGTTGTGCAGTACAATCACATCGTATAGTATGATTAGTTCAAAATTCAATGATTTAAAAACTTTCTTAAATTAATATGGCGGCTAGGGTTTCGAATTGAAAATGAATCATACAGTACGATTGTGATCATACAATATAATTAATTCACATAATATATCCATTTGAGTCACTATGTTTCGTTTAGTACGATTTAAAATCGTACAGTACTATACAAAAAAAAAAAAATTAAAAAAAAAAAAACTCTCCCCCCTATGTGTGTGCGTGTTTCTTAGTTTACATATACTTTTTGTGGCCAGACTCAAGAAGGAAAAAAATTACAAAGTTACAAACTCCTTTACATCCTATTCTACCCAGTCTCGAGTCTTTTGTTGTCTTGAGCAATATGTGATCTCTCTAAAATGTTAGTACTCACACACAAGAGCAACATTTAAAATATTCATTAAATAATAAGATAATTCAATCAACATTATTTGTCATCATCAAAATCTCAGACTAGAGGTCATAGACTGCAACAATATAAATGTTCTTTTTTTTTTTTTACAGAAGCTAAAGATTATTACTGATAGCCAACAAATTTGCCATTATGTTAATGTTGGTGATCTTGATTTAGAGATATAAAAGAGAAGCCCACCACCTTCCAAATCAAATATATATATAAATGCATATGAGTATTAATTGTATGATTGCTCTTCGAAAATACTTTGGGTAGATAATTATGGTTGTGGTCAAAGACATGTGTCTATAATTGACATACAATTTATCACATATCTTGCGCACATGTAGTTATTTCTTATAACACTAGATGAGTGGACCCCACTTCAATTGTGTCAGAGTATTTCAGAATTACTAAATATAGCTTAATGTATCAAGGGGTCTTCCACATTAGTTGAGATTGTAGTTCTTGGATTTGAATGATTGTTCGACTATTTTAATTAAGTTAGACATAATAGGGCCATATGCTGATTAAACTCAAAAAAATATAGGTTATGTTATAAGTATGTATTACTTCTTCTATAATTTCATATTTTGCTTAGTAGGAGATGAGCAAATCAAGGAAGAAAGACTAGATCACCATGATGTAGTTAATATGATGGATATCATTTAATTTGATAAAATTTATTTAATTGATAATATACATTATTTTTTTTAAGGAAATATGGATTGTGTTGTTTCATTGTGTATATATTAGTAGTATATATCTATCTACAGAGTCACTACAAAATTTATATAATAAATTATAAATAAAGTATTGATTACCACTTAGCAACTTCAATGTTTTTTTTCTCTTAAGCAACTTATGCATTTGGGATTACTGTTATGATTTTATGGGGAAACATTATATATAAGACTTAAATTATGATTTCATGGGTAAAAGGAATTCAAAGTTGTTAGGACTAAATGTGTCATGTATTAAGATATAAAGAAGGTGCTCTCTCCTAATTTTTTTTTGTTAGCTACAATAATTTGCATTAGAATTCCCTTGCGGTAATAAGATATATTTCTTCCTCTTCTATGACAAATTGAGCCTTCAAACTCTTAAGACGTCAATATAGTGGCATAAATACGACATAAACTCTAGATTATTTTATTTTGTAAATATTTCTTCCTAAGAAAATACAATAGAATTATAAATACTTTTAATATCTTAAAATTCTGATAACTTCATAGAATGTATAATTACAATGTTGATTAAAAAGATTCTTACTTGTTTTAAAATATTATATTAATGGAAAAAATTTAAATTTAACTGTTTCACATAGTGGCAAGTCCAGCCCTTTTTTTTAAGGTGGGCAAACTCCATATATAAAAAATTAAATACAAAAAAATTATATATATATATATATATATATATATATATATATATATATATATATATATATATATATATATATATCATTAGCAAAATTCAAAACAAAGCCATATATTTCATTATAATTTATGAAATAAAAAAAATATAAACTTTACATTTTCTAATAATGTTTCAAAATGACTTCATTCAGAGCAAAATCAAATACTTCTTTATCAATATATAACACTAGACAGTCATTGAACCAGACATTATTCATTTTGCTATGCAGCCGATGTTTACTAATCTTCATTGCATAAAATACGCTCTCTATTGTAGAAGTAGCAACTGGTAAAGTCAGTGTCAAAACAATATCGTTCCATTTTATCAAGTTCTTTTCGCTTCAAGAATTGTTCCATTTTTCTAAAGCTTAATAATTATCTAGTCAATCACAAAATTCCTAGTAAATAGAATCAGCAGAACTTATTCAGTAAAGCAAAAAAAATAAATCATAGAGGAGGATGTTGCAACAACATAACACTTCTACTAAAAATAGAATCACTCTATTTTCCCCTTATAAAAAACTAATCTTTTCTTACCATCATTATGTTCTTCCTACTAAAAATATGTCAAAAAATCTAAGAGACCGTCTCACATTAGCTATAATTTCTTCATTCCGACTTACCTTTAACTCAAAACTGGGGGGGTCACCAACCTAATATTATTATAACCAATACAAGAATTTGCCTTCTAAAATTTCCTGATATCACAATCATCTCTTACCAAATAACTGAGAACATCTAAAAAATAATTTGAAATTTTCAATACAACATAAATTATATATATATATCATACATATAACTCATTAACAAGTTGAGGTTGAAGCGCTTAAAATTAGACTGAACCAACCAATCAATTACAAGTTCATCACTAAGAAAAAAGAAATAGGAACTATAAATGTTGTAAATGAAATTGGTAACGGTTTGGGCAGTTGGTGAAAAGTTGCCTTGGCTGTTAGGCCGACAATTCAAGAAATACAAGAAAGAGTTTAGGATATTAATTTGATTTCATTCATATCTCAGTGTTACACAGGCTCTATTTATAGAGTTTACAAATGCAATGAGAGTCTATGGCTATTACACGTGTAGCACTGTTATTGGTTAATGGCTTGTTGGTAAGTTTTCTTATTATTTGCTAATACCCCCTGACAAACGGATGAATCGGGACGATGAATCAGTTTGTGAGCAAGTAACTTGAATCTTGTAACAGGGAGGTATTTGGTGAACAAATCCGCTAGTTGATCCTTTGAGGAGATGTGATGAACTTGAATACTGTTATTCTTTATACAATCTCTAATGTAGTGACAATCAATTTCGATGTGTTTGGTGCGAGCATGATACACCGGATTGTTTGCCAATACTATTGCCGAGGTGTTGTCACAATATAACTTGGTTGGTTCTGATTGAGGACAGTCTAGTTCATGTAGAAGTCGTCGTAGCCATATGATTTCAGTTGTAACTAATGCAATGGCTCGGTACTCTGCTTCTGTGGATGAGCGTGCGATGGTTGTTTTCTTTTTAACGCTCCAAGATATAAGGGATGAACCCAAGAAGTTACAGTATCCAGTTGTAGATTTGCGGTCGGTATGATCACCTGCCCAATCTGAGTCGACATAAGATTGGAGTATTAAGGAGCTTGCACTGATCGGTAGACCGACTTGTGTAGTTCCTCGAATGTATCTTAGTATCCGTTTGAGTGCTTCAAAATCAGTGGTTCTTGGTTGATGCATTTGTTGACACGCTCGATTTACTGCATGTGAGATATCTGGACGAGTCAAAGTCAGATATTGTAGTGCACCTATAAGTTTCCGATACAGCTGTGGATTTGAAAACAGTTCAGCGTTGTCTTCTGAAGCTTTCCTGAGGTAGCATGGTGTGGATACCGGCTTACTGTTTTGCATTCCAGCTCTTGCAAGAATGTCTTCAGCGTATCTCGTTTGCTGGAGTAATAGTCCAGTTGGTGTAGAGGTCACGGTAATGCCAAGGAACTGATTTAATAAACCCAGTTTCCTCATTTTGAACTTGTATTGCAACTGTTCTAGCAGCTGTTGAGTAGCAGATGAGTCGTTTCCAGTGACGATAAGATCATCTACATATATGAGTACGTAAACTCTTGAGATACCCTGCCGATACATAAGTAGTGACGGGTCTGACTGACTCGTTGTGAATTTGAGCTGATGGAGAAACCCGGTGAGCATTTCAAACCATTTACGCGGTGCTTGCTTGAGACCATACAAGGCTTTGTTTAATTTGCACACATATGTTGGATGGTGAGTATCAGCAAATCCAATTGGTTGTTTCATGAAGACTGTTTCGGGTAGGGAGCCGTGCAAGAATGCGTTAGATACATCTAGTTGATGTATTGTCCAACGATGATGAAGAGCTAATGCTAGCAATACACGGACAGTGGTAATTTTAGCAACCGGGCTGAATGTCTCGATATAATCGATTTCGAACTCTTGATTATATCCCAAAGCTACTAATCTAGCTTTATGCCTTGCAAGTGTACCATCTGAGTTGTATTTGGTTCGGTAAGTCCATTTACAACCTAGAACATTTTGGTCGTCTGTTGGAGGAACTAAAGTCCATGTGCCTTGAGATTGTAAAGCTTGGAACTCATGTGACATTGCCTTCCGCCAATGCTCATGCTTGACTGCTTCCTTGTAGGAGGTAGGATCAGATGTGACTATTTGATGACTGAGATCAAAGATAGGTTTGGGTTTAAGATTCCCTGTTTGGTGGCGAGTTTTCATTTGGTGAAGCTTGGGATTGTTTACTGGAACGGTAATAGGGCAAGATACACTAGTTGTAGGAACTGAAGGCGTTGGTTCGGAATTTGAAGAGCTTGGGTGAGTATAGGTGAGTGTTGATGACAGATCTGTGGTTGAATTTTTTGTGGAGTGTTGACTGTAGTAGTTAAAGAGGATGTGGGGACTAATAGAAATGGTGGAATTTGGTGTTCTGAAGTACGGTGATGGTGCTTATTGGCCGGCAGTGATTGTTTATGATATGGGAATTCGTTTTCATTGAAAACTACATGCCGAGATATAAACATCCGTTGAGTGTTAGGATCAAAACACCGGAATCCCTTTTGGTTTAAGGCATATCCTACAAAAACGCACGGAATTGATAGAGGAAACAGTTTGGATTTGGAATAAGGTTTTAACCATGGAAAAACATAGGCATCCAAAGGTTTTAAGATGAGTGTATGATGGTGGCTTTTGATAGAGCATTTCAAATGGAGTTTTGTATTGAATGGTAGCTGTAGGCAGACGATTTATGACATGGATAGCCGTATGTAGAGCTTCAACCCAAAGAGTATGAGGTGCATTGGAATGGATAAGGAGGCTTCGAATGGTTTCTAGAATATGACGATTTTTGCGTTCAGCAACACCATTCTGAGCAGGTGTATAAGGACAAGTGTATTGATGAAGAATTCCCCAATTTTTGCAATAAAGTTTGAAATTGTTGTTTAAATATTCTCCACCTCCATCTGTACGGATAGTGCAGATATTGGTTTTGAAATGACATTTAACAAACTTATGAAAGCTTACAAAAATAGAGAAAACTTCAGATTTTTGAGTAAGCGGAAAGACCCAACAGAAACGAGAATAGTCGTCAATAAAGGTGACAAAGTAGCGATAGCCTTGCATTGATGTAGTGTGGGAAGGACCCCATACATCTGAATGCAGTAATTCAAACAATCTAGTAGTGGTAGTTACAGAAATAGGAAAGAACAGTTGCTTACTCTTGGCTAACTGACATGTGGTACACAAATGACTAGGTGATTTACTATGTATGTAACTGTTGCTAACAGACAAACGACTCAGGGTGGCTGTAGCTGGATGCCCGAGCCTAGAATGCCACAGGTTGGGCACGGTTTGGATAGAGAGAAGTGCAAGATCTTTAGATGGTTTAGTTGAACGAACTGAGTATAGTCCGTTATGGCATGGACCATGAAGGAGTAGACGATTGCTCTTCATGTCCTTTATTTGGTATCCATTGGAGGAGAAGGAGACAATACAATTATTATCATGAGTTAACTGATGGACTGAAAGGAGATTAATTAACAAAGATTTGGCACATGATGTATATTTTGAAGAATGAGTTTACCTGAAGGCGTAGGAAGTATTCCTTTGCCTGTATGTTTAATTGGTATTTGCTGTCCATTACCGAGAACAACCTGAGCTGAACCCGTGTAAGGATCGGTAGTGGAGAGATGATTTGGATCAGACGTTAGGTGAGTAGATGCCCCACTATCAAGATACCAGTCAGCTTGATTTGGCGTTTCAGACGAAACCGAACAGAGCAGTTTTCTGTGAATCTTCGTTATACGAGAAGTCTGCCCGATACCAGCACTTAATAGCGGAATGCCCTGTTTTCATGCATATTTGACACACAGTTGTTCTTGCTGCCGATTTTTCTGTACGCGGTTGTGAAGATCGCGGTCCACGACCACGTCGTCCATGATCAGTATTGTTCCGACCTCGTCCTCGACCTCGGTAAGCAGCTAACGCCATGGTAGAGTCAGTTAACTGAAGGTTTTGAAGATCTTTGGTTGAATCTTGAAGAATACTTTGTTCCTCTGTGCATAGAAGACTATATAAGTCATCAAGACTAATAGGATTCAGATTTGTCCTGAGGGCTGTCTTAAAGGCTTGGTAAGTCACCGGAAGCCCGTTGAGTGTATGTATGATAACATCTTCTGGATCGATGTTACGGCCGGCGGCAGCGATCATATCGACTTTTGACTTTATATCCAGCAGGTAATCGGTCATTGATTTATCACCCTTAACCAGATGATGTAAATCGTTTTTCAATTGAATAACGCGAGATCTTGTCGTGGATTGTAACCGAAGCTCGAGTGTCTCCCAGATTTCTGCGGTGTGAGTTAGTGAAAGCACATACGGAAGAATAGTCGGTGAAATTACCGAATATAAGGCGGCTGCTAGGTTTTGATCTGTCAGATCCCACTGAGCTTGAGCTTTGTCGTCCACATTTGAAGAACTGACTGCAGAGGGGTTTGGAGCAGGAGTCGAACCATCCAAGAATCCCTTGAATCCATTTGCACTGAAGATCTTGAACACCTGAGATCTCCAAATCGGGTAGTTGGTGGCTGTCAGTGAGGTTGAGACAAGATTCTTGATGTTGCTCATCAAGAATTTAAGTTGAGGAGAGAAGTTGATTTGAGAAGCTGCTGTGGCGGAATCCACCGTAGGGAGGGACGTTGATGATCCAGCCATTTGTGAGAGAAGATGGTGACGGCGAGACGAAAAACAAAAATTTCGTTCTCAGACGCGGAGCTCTGATACCATGAAAAGTTGCCTTGGCTGTTAGGCCGACAATTCAAGAAATACAAGAAAGAGTTTAGGATATTAATTTGATTTCATTCATATCTCAGTGTTACACAGGCTCTATTTATAGAGTTTACAAATGCAATGAGAGTCTATGGCTATTACACGTGTAGCACTGTTATTGGTTAATGGCTTGTTGGTAAGTTTTCTTATTATTTGCTAATAGTTGGTAGATGCTATTTCATTTGATTGAAATTCTCAAATTCTGTTTTAACAGGAGGATTTAAACGACGTATGCCATTAACCAAATTCTGCTTCAGTTAAATCCTACTTGTAGCGAAACATCTACTGTAAACCGAAAAACATAGTTCACAGTATGATAAAAATTGCTAGCTCTCAAGTTAAAAATGAACAATAATTTATAAGTATCTGTCAAATATAAGAATATCAGTTTAAGCACAAGCTCCTCAACCAAAAAAATACCTATTGTAAACTGAAATTTTTCAATATACAGATAAAAGAAAAAGGAAAAGCAAGAAATAGAGCAAGTGGAGTAGTAGGGGGCGCCAAAACAGATAGAAGTTATCTTCAATAATGTAAATGCGGATTGCGAACTCTGAAGACAAGATTCATGAAGGCGACTGGGAAGACGAGATTCACAAAGATGAAGGCTGCGGGCTGCGACTGCGAACAAGAGGGCTGTGGTGACCTCTACACAAAGGCGAAGATAGCAGCAAACTGAGAATGCGGCGACCTCATCACAAATGCAAAGGCGGAACAATGAAGTGATAATTCGAACAACGGGATGGGCAAGCTGGCTCACGATTGATAAATTTAGGGCAAAAAATTTTTTTAGAAGGGGGAGGTGAATTTTGAAAATGCCCCTTCTACTATATTAATTGTTTTTTTTTTTTTTTATGGTGGACATTTGCCCACCCTCCCTTAACAGGGGCATCCGCCCATGGTTTCACAACATTATTTTAAAATAAATTATTAATTTAATTCTAAAATTTTAAAATATGAAGAGTAATTTATTATTTTAAAAAATTTTGAAAAAGTTGAAATATTTTTAGGAAGATAAAAAACTATTGGCCGGCCGGTTATCCCCTAGGCGACTTTGGGGAGCTATTGTCCTGAATAATAGATGACTTATTTCTTCCTAAAATTATTAAAAAAAGAAACTCTCTTAAAAATACTATGCTCCTTCATAACATTCGGCCTAACATCTCCATCGAGCTGCAGAGTGGAAACCTCACATCTATCATGCATGAACAATATTTTCTGCCTATGACTTTGCTAAAACGAAAAGACAGAAATGAATACGACCAGTAAGAGAAGTTAAAGCTACAACTACAGCGCGAAAAGTCCCCATGAAAGCGAGAAGACAATTTCTTTCATTCAAGTAGAACCGTCTTCAGCAAGGAGCCAAGGACTGGCTTGCTGACCAAGCCTGTTGTTTCTCTGATTGATTAGTTTAAAGCTTGAAAAAAGGTTTTTCTTGCCTTCTTCTATCTTTTTCTGTTTCTTTCCTGATATTCAAACCATTTGGTGCTATCAGATTGATATGATGCTTGCGTCCAGCTGCACGTCACGCTTCTGTCCCATCAGCAGCAAATGCTCTCCTATCCTCCATAAACTGCTATGAGTTAAGTCATTTTCGTTTTTCTTGTGAGATTAAGTGTTTATAATAATATTGGTGATTAAAAGATAATGATTTAGTAATCTCCGAAAAGTTATGAGTATTTTCCCAGGAAAAAAAAATTGTATGTATGCATAAGTTTTTTTCTTGAAACATGATCACTATTAAAAATATTCTGGTTTTATTGACAGATTAAAATGAATAATATAGAAATTGGATTGTCAGTGATTTATTCTTGATTTTTCTTAAATTAAAAGAAAAATATTTACAATAGCTAAGATCACAAGGATAAATGATCAAAATTAACCACAAAATAACCAGTTATTTCTAAACCTGTAATAAGAAGCTAACCTTTATCAGTTTTCCATCTTCAGTCAAATTCTTGATGTTCTAGGGATTAAGATTTTGTTCGGAATAGTTTTTTTTCTTATTTACTAAAATAATGTTTTTAGTACAATAATTTTTTTTAATTAAAAATTTTTGTATTAAAAATAATTTTAGAAAAATGCAAAAAATTATTCCAAATAAAATTTTGATGTAAGCCTTTCCAAATTGTTTTTTTGGCTCTTGCTTCCTAATTAAGGAGTAGGATCCTATATGTCTCTTCGGAGACATCAATGAAAAAAAAAAAAAAAAGTAGAAACCTATAAATAAATTGAAAAAGCCATTGGGTTTTAATCTAAATCTCTTATAGATGAATTTATAATCTTCTTTAGCTCTTCAAGCATTGATTAAATTAGGATCTCTTGCTTGAGATGAATTGTCCATAATAGGACTATGTCTTTATGCATTGCACAACTTGTTATTAAGAGTTAATTATTCTTGATAAGATTGGGGTGGTAATTAAATTACTATTTTGTTTGACGCAAAAAGCTCAATACTTAGGCTTCATTTGGGACGACTTTCTTACTATTTCTTGAAGCAGCTTTCTAAACTAAATTTTTTATTTTTTTTACTAAAAAAATTGATTTAAGAAGCAGTAAGAAAGCCGTCCCAAATGAAGTCTTATTCATATAAAGCTCTCTTATATTTATTTTCTTGGAAAATTAAGGAAATTTGAAACAAAAAATTAAAGTGATATACAAATGAATAAATTTGAACATTTACTCGCACATTTATTTATATTTATAATATGTTCATTGAGTTTTTAATTTGAACAACATAAATTACTTCTTTGATGATGGATTAATTAAAATTTTTTTATGTTTTTATATTAATTTTCTTATATTATATGTAATTGTAAATTTATAAGTAATATTAATGGCTTAAGAATGATTAAAATATTGGACAAATAACTAGATTGATTGAATAAAACTATTACTTTTTTATTAAGATTTAAACAGTAAAAAAATATAGAGAAAGATATCAATTTCAATAAAAAATTATGAATATATGTATGCTTAGCATTAATTCTATACCTTTAAACTGCTAAAATTTTAAATATAGTTAAGCTTGATTAATGCTCAATTTTAACTTGAACTCAATATGAAAATTAATAAATAAGTTTGGACAAGAGTTTAAAATTTCAGTCAGTTTTATGTTTGGCTCAAACTTTTAAAAATTTAATAAATGAGAATGATTAGAGTAATACTCAATTTGATTTGGCTTATTTACAATCATTCTTAAGAATCTTTCAATGTTAGTTCCACTCTAAATTTATCGGATGTAGCCAAATGACGCAGGGCATATATCTTTGTCATCACTGTTAGCATAGAGTCTAGATTCATGTTATGAGAAAATCATTACAAGCAGAGTCCATATGTAGCTGTGTCTGAACCCCAATTAAATGAAGGCACGTAGCTCTAGCCTGACCTAACGACCCAACCTACTTGTATACATATTGTATATAACTTGTACACAACATGTGTACAAAGAGAATTTAAACACACATTGGGCTGGGTCAGGTGTTTGGCCACGTTAGAAAAAAAAAAAATCAACGTCACTACATTTAATTGGAAGTCCGTGTAAGAACCTAGAGATAGAAGAGAGAAAGAAGAGCAGTGCTTACACGAGAAAGGCAATAAGAAAAAGTATATTTATAAAGGAAGATTACAAAGGAAAAATATAGAGCTTAGGAGAGATAGAGAAATAGCTAATTTACAAAGAAACCAAAAGGCAGCTGACGTGTCAGTTATCCTAAGAGACCCCCTCAAATTGATCATTCAGTAATTGAATGGTTAATTTGCTTCGTAGTTCTTCGAATCTAGCAGTAGCAAGAGGATTGGTAAGAACATCAGCAATTTGATCGACGGAGCTGATGTGCTCTATGGTTATTGAACCGGAGTTGATGTGCTGACGGATGAAGTGATAGTCTATCTTGATGTGTTTTGTTCGAGCGTAAAATACTGAATTATTGGTGAGCGCAATTGTAGATGTGTTGTCATAGTAGATGGTAGTTGGAGATTGTTGTGTAATCTGGAGTTCCTCGACTAGTCGACGTAGCCATAAAACATCTGAGGTAGCAGCTGAAAGAGATTTGTACTCTGCCTTTACAGACGACTTGGCCATGGTAACTTGCTTTTTTAATGGACTAGGAGATGAGATTGTTGCTAAGAAATGTACGAAATCCTGATATTAATTTCCTGTCGGTGCTATTTGAGGCCCAATCTGTGTCGGTATAAGTACGAAGTTGAAGAGTACCGAGAGTTATTGGCAACCCGTAGTGCAATGAGCCTTTTATGTATCTAAGTAGACATTTGAGAGCATGAATATGGTAGTCGGTGGGAGCATGCATATGTTGACAGATACGATTTGCTGCGAAAGCTATGTCCGGACGGGTGATGGATAGGTACTGAAGTGATCCTACAAGTTTGCGATAGAGGTGCGTGTCGGTGAACGGTTTGTCTAGTGCTATTGTGGAAGATTTTGTGGGAGTAATTGAGGTTGGAGCTGGACTACAATCTGTGAAGCCTGAGTTTTGGAGCAGTTGTAGGGCATAATGACGCTAGTGAAGGAAGTATCCCAATGCAATTTTTACAACCCGAATGCCAAGAAATAGGGACACATGACCAAGTTGTTTGAGAGTGAAGTGGGATTGTAGTTGTTGAAGAAGTGATTGTAACATTTGGTTGGTCGTTCTTTGTAAGTAGAATGTCGTCCACATAAATGAGAAAGTAATGTTGTATATGATTGCAATACAAAATAAGTAGTGAGAGATTAGAACGACTGAACCTGAACCTGAACAGTTAGAGAAGGTTAGTAAGTTTCTGAAACCCTTGACGAGGCGCCTATTTGAGGCCGTATAATGATTTTTGAAGTTTAAAGACGTAAGTTCAGTGTTGAGAGTCAATGAAACATAGTGATTGAAGAATGTTGAAATTCTTCATAAGGTCCCTATGAAGGAAGGCGTTTGATATGTCAAGATGAGGAATGGGCCAGTTGCGGTGAAGAGCGAGAGTGAGCAGCACCCTGATTATTGGCATTTTTGTGACGGGGCTGAAGGTCACAGAATAGTTGACTCCCAGCATTTGATTGAATCCTTGAGCAACTAATCATGCCTTGTGTCGGTCAATATTGCCATCGGGTAGAGTTTTTGTTTTGAATGTCCATTTACAACCGAGGATTGGGTCTTTGGTGGGAGGTGGAACAAGCAACCACTTACCTTGCCGTTGAAGAGCATGGAATTCAACGGACATTACAGAGCATTAGTGTTTGAATTTTGATGCTGGGGCATAGCTAGTGGGTGTGGGGGAAGGGGAAACAGTGGTCGAAAGATCAAAAAATTGTTTGGGTTTATGAATACCTGATTTTGCACAGGTCTGTATGTGATGTTGTGGTTGAGGACTATTCGCTTGTCTGGATGCCTCTGTGGGAGACGAGTTAATATGTGAGATCAGGGTTGCACTCGATTGATCCATGTGTTGGGGAGCAAAATTTTGTTTGCTGTTAGTGTGTGGTGAAGAGAAAGATGGGCAATTCAGAATGGATGTCAGGGAGAGAAGAAGTAGAGGGAAGGATGTCGTGTTAGGTGCGGGAGTCAGGGTGGTGGGATTTGAATTGGCTGAGTTGTTGTAGGGAAAGATGTGTTCGTGAAAGGTGACGTGCCGAGAGATTTGGATTTTATTTGTGAGAGGATTTAAGCATATGTAGCCCTTGTGCTGAGAGGAATACCCAAGAAAAATACACGATTGTGATCGAGGTGATAATTTATCTATGGCATATGGTCGGAGCCACAAAAAATAGAGGCAACCAAAGGTGTGTAGATGGTTATATGAGGGAGGATGGTCATGGAACAGCTGGTATGGAATTCGTTGAGCTAAGGCTTTGGATGGAAGTCGATTGATGAGATAGTTTATGGTGGAGACTGCTTTGACCCAGAATTTTGTAGGAAGTTTATATGCATGAAGAAGGGCCCAGGTGATCTCCAGAAGATGTCTGTTTTTGCATTTTGCGGTCCCATTTTTCTCGGGTGTGTGGGGACATTTGATTTGGTGGGTGATGCCGTAAGAAGACAAGAACGTTTTGAATTGAGTGCTAGTGAACTCGCCACTGCTGTCAGATCTAAGGAATTTGGGAGTAGAATTGAATAGAGTTTTTACTAACAAGCAAAAATGACTCAATTTGGAAAATGTTTCATTTTTAGACTGCATAAGGTACAACCAAGTAAATTTTGAAAAATCATTGACGAGGAAGATTGTCCTGTAAGTCCTTAATGACAAAGCCGTTAGCGTCAAAGAAAATGGAAACTTGATTATCAACATTTAATTTTGAAATAGAGATAAGATTATGAGTTAATGTTGGAACATGAAGTAAGTTTTGAAGGTAGAGCTTACGAGACTGTTGCGTCAGGAGCGCTCCCGGAGTAGACGAAGTTGTTGTTGGTGCGTATTTGAGGTTGCACCTATGCCAGCAATTCAAAGCAATATGACCAAGCTTCCCACAAATTTGACAGGTTGGTCGGTCAGTTTGATTTCAACCACAGGGCTGACGCATGGGACTGGGGAAAGAGTTCCAATTTGCTTAATTTTGGTTCTTGACGGAGAGATATGATCCTTTGTCGTGAGCTAGAGTCACAGACTGGGCGTAAAATGCGGTGTTGTCTGATGCCACCGATGCTTCTTTGTGTGTTTATTGTTGGATATTGATCTCTTCACTGCACAAGAGTGAGTAAAGAGTATCAAGATCAACGGGGTATAGAGAGGTCCAAATCACCATCTTGAATGTGTTGTAGGTGGAGGGTAATCCGTTCAAGATGTAGAGGATAATGTCATCAGTGTCGAGGTGTGAGCCCGAGGCAGCTATGTTGTCCATGAGAGTCTTGATTTGCATGAAATATTATTGCATAGAAGAATTGCGCATTTGGATGTGATGTAACTCGTTCTTGAGTTGGTTGACTCGAGAGCGATTTGTAGGTTGCATTCTTCTTGCAAGAATTTGCCACACCTCGTGGGTGGTGGAGGATAGGACGTAGAGGAGGATCACTGGGGAGATTGTGGAAAATAGCGCTGAGATCAAATTTTGATCGATCAAATGCCATTTGGTATAATCAACGCAGGAAGTATCAAGAGGACATGAAGTCTCGCCGTTAAGGAAGCCGGTGAAACCGTTTGCAGTAAAATGTTGGAGTACCTGTATGCGTCATATGGGGTAGTTGTCAAAGGTGAGGGGCATGACAATCAGGTTCTTTAAATTCGAGATAAGGAATTTTAGTGGTGGTGGAATGATTAAATCTTGAAGGTTTCCAGAGGTGGTGGAGGAGGAGGGAGACGGAGAAGCTATGGAATCTTGATTGGCCATGGAAGAGCCCAAGCTCTGATACCATGAAAGAATCGAGAGATAGAAGAGAGAAAGAAGAGCAGGGCTTACATGAGAAAGGCAACAGGAAAAATTATATTCATAAAAGAAGATTACAGAGGAATATATAGAGCTTAGGAGAGATAGAGAACTAGCTAATTTACAAAGAAACCTAAAGGTAGCTGACATGTCAGTTATCCTAAGAGTTCGAACGTAGAGCTACAGTCGTGCTATGCATGAAATATTTTCTCCATTTTTTGAGCCTAGCTGTATTTTTATTTTTATTTATATTATTATTTTTCTGCACCATGTGTTGTTCGGTTTTTCGAGTCATATTGTATTTTAGTATTATTTGTTGCACTATCTCCTATGATATATGTTTTATATATGTGAATGAATTAACATAAGCATCGAGTTAAGCACAAGCCAATTATAATATCTATGTAAAAAAAAAATTGGGATTTAGCTTTCTTGATCTATTAATGTATTTTTAGTTTCTTTAGTTTAAATTTCATTTAAGGATATTTGTTGTGTTCTAAGTATGGAAACAAAAATGAGTTGGTGTTTTAGTCCAAGTGAGAATCCTTTGTGTCACATCATCATTGTCACCTTACTTCAACAAGTCATTAAAGTTCAAGTAATAAAGGCTGCCATATTTTGAGAAATCTAAAGTGCTGTTCCTTCTTCCAACAACTACTTTCAATCAGATTATAGACATTTGGATATTCAAGTTGAAATTACGAAGTCAACAAGAGTTCTAATGTGCATTATTTTTAGTTGATCATCTTCCGAACGCTTTGTTAAATTTTATCTTCTTCTTATATGTAATTCTTCTAAAAGGATGGAACCTGTAATAAGAAATTATTAAAATAAAATAGCATGGTAGAAAAATCCTTCTTTCTCATTGAGATAGCTTTATGGTTTTTCTTTTATTCCCAAATTTTATGCTGCTTGATAGACCTTAGAGTTGATACAACGATTTGATTGATTAGAGTCCAGTATAGATACTCATATTCAACAGCAACAACAATGACACCAGGCGGACATGCCATAGTTTGGGGAACAATTTTCTTCAATTAAAAAATACTTCCATCCACCACCACCACCACCACCACATGATCAGCGGCCTTCCTACTTTTAGGATTTGTGTGTTGTGCTTTATGTTGTTTTCTATGTTTTTCATGTTATTTAATTATTTTTATGTCTATGCTTGATCCTCCTTTTTGGTTATATCAAAAGAGGGAGTAGTAGTTGATTATTTGTATGTCTGTTCATCTTTATTAAACAGTTAATCTTGTGCATTTTTTATTTACAATATTTTTTTCTTTGTTTTACTTTTTTGTTTTAACATTAAATATATATATATATATATATTATATATATATATATATATATATATATATTTATATATTTATTTAAATTAAAATTTCCTTACCCCTATTTCTAAATATATCTCCTAGTGAGAGGGTGATTTGGAGAATAACATTAACTTATTGTTTCAACAAAAAATATTTGTTATTATAAAAAAGAGAAAGATTGTTACAATCAAGGATACTTAGCTTGTGCTTTTAATGATAACAAATATTATTAATTGAAAATTTTACTTCTTAACCTATTTATTTGATATTATTTTTTGTGTGTATTAACATTTCAGTCACATCATACACCGCTCAAGATTGATCAAGACTCAAGTTTGGCTAGAATAGCATGTTGTTCAAAAAAGTCTGCATTTTTATTTTTCTTTATTTTATATTTTTTGAGTCTGGTCATATAAGGGTGTATACTAAATTGGCAACTATGCATACACACATAGTAGAGTGAGAAAAATTGAGCTGAATTTTTTTTTTAACTAATAGTACTGTACTATTACGATCATACTGTATGATCTATTATATAATAAAATAAAGTAAATGGCTAATTATATCATTAATATGAATTAATTAATCATATTGTATGATTTAGATTGTATTGTACAATGTAGATCATAATGTACAAATTATTTCCATCGGTAAACCCTAGCCATTATATAATTTAAGTAAGTGTTTTAAAAATATATTTTGAATTAATCCTATTGCATGATATTTGAAATCTTACTTAAATTATCTCCTGTGATTAGTTAATTAAATCAAGGTTTAATAAATATGGATAATCATTCTATATGATCAAGAAAATATCTTAAGATTGATAGAGACAAAATTCGATCACCCCGGAGATCATGCTGGATGAAAACCTTAATTTTTGAACTAATAATGTAATACATTATCCATCATACTATACAAACACTTGATATTTGAACTAAACATATTGTATGATGTTAATCATATAAGACTATTAATAGAGATGATTTCCAATTATCTTAGTAACCCACTTGTACAAACTGCATGAATTTGAACAAATCATACCATACAAACTTGCGATAGTAATGTACCATAAGTATGCATAATTTAAAGAGTTATTTTGAATGATTGTTCCATAGTAATAAAAAAAAACCTCTATTTTTGGACTAATCGTACTATATAAACCAATATTATGTTGTAGGAACAGAAACAAACTAATTGAAAATTTAGGATTTTTTGAAGCCTTGTACTTAAGCAACACAATGAAATCTTTAAAAAAGACTTTTGGTTGTTGAGGGAACTCTGAGGGATAATTCTTCAGAATGCTTTAGGCATAAAGAGGGAGAAGATGAGGATGTGCGTGAGGGAGAATGAGTGTAAGGGGTGTTCACACAGTTTCTCCAGGTTAGCTTGCACCATACTTACTCTAGGGGCCTTGGTGAGTTTTTGGAGTTGCTCTTGCGAGGGAAGCTTCAAAGTCAGGGTCTTGGATTCTCTACCTTCACAAAGAGAGTAAAAATGTATTTATGGTTCTCTGCCACCACTAGGAGGTTAAGAAATATTTTGTGGTGCTTTGCCTTCACCAGGAGGGTGAAAAAGAATTGAAAGTTCGCTGCCGTCACCAAGAGGGAGACATAGCTTTTGGTTCTCCGCCACACCAAGTTTGGTGGAACTGATTTGTGTAAGGGCTTCTCCCCCTTGCTCTGGGAAAAAAGAATAGTCACTATAGTGTTAGTGCAATTCTAGGAGAGGATGACTCTAAGGAGTGGACCTAGGTCAAGGTTGATCAAACCACTATAAAATTTCTAGTGAACTCTTTCTAATATTCTATTTCCTGCATTTTTAGTTTCTGCACTTTAAATTTCATACAAATTTTATTTCTCATTGTAAGCTATATGTAGTTTAACTTGTGTTAGTAAGTAACTTCATATTCTGCTTGATTTATTTGTACTTCAAAATAAAAATAAATAAATAAAATTGTTGTCAAGTTTTAAATTGCTTCTCCTTATGGTTTTTACTCATCTAGATTATCTTAAGTTGTTATCATGTATAAGCAAAAAGGAGGGTCTTTGTTGTAGTATTTTTTTAAAAGTTCCAATTCACCCCCCTCTCCCTTTTAGTGAGCCTTGGGATAGTTCAACGAGGTCTTACAACCTCCGCAAATTTTTAAATAGTATTTAGTTATACTTATTTTAACATTGTCTAGTAAATATAATGCAATGAAATTTAAACATTAACACCTATTGCATGTGTCTATGATTATTATATATGCTTGTGAATGTCATAATTCTTTCAAAAGCAGGCCCTCAGGGGTCTATGTGCATGAGCAAAAATTTCAGAATGTTTCTCATAGGGGCAGTATAATGCTAGATTTGGGCACTATGGTGCTAAACTCTAAGTTGGCCACTGTCCAGAGTGACACTGTACTAGATCTAATTTTTTACTTTTATTTTCATTTTAATTAAACCAAAACTAGCTTTTAGTTCTTTTTTATAGAGAGAACAATTTTTTAAAGACAGAAAAATCATTTAGGATAACTTGCTCCATTTTTAACTATAGGTGAAGTATGAAATGTTATTTGAATCAAGATAGGTTATATTATGCCAATCTTAATTTTTTAAAAAAATAAAAATTGTAGATTTTTTAAATTTAAATTATAATTTTATGGCATAAAAATGAGGATAACTTTACGCCTACTAAATTTTTATCATGCAACTTTATGTATGTTTTAGATATAATCATTTTAGACATTTAGGTATTTATTTAAAAAATTTTAATGTAGTAATTTGAAAAGTGAACAAATTTTAGCAAATTAGAGAATGCTTTTTATCCCAAAAAGTAAGGATGTAATACAATTAAATTTTTAAAAAAATATTTCAAATAATCCCTGGTAATCTAGCAAATTTTTAAAATTGTGTAATTATGTTCAATTGTTGTACATTTTGCCTACAAATAAAGCATTTTGTGCACTTTCATGCTTGAATTATGTGATTTTTAGGAGATTTGATGTTGGAGGAAGTTGCATTGTGTGGAATACATAGGGAGTCATAAGGGTTTATTATGAATATTTGATTTGTGTTAAGCTTTCGGGAATTATAGTGGCTTATTTTTTGATATGCTATTACATGGAATCAAAGGGGCTTGAATTTTGATTTCTATTTTGAATGGGATGTATAAAGGCATGAGAAAAACTTATTACTTTCTACTTTGATATATAAAGTACTTATTTATTTATATTCATTACAAAGTTTATTATTGATACATCATGCAAAAATTATATTGATCGGGCACGAATCTCGAGGCAAAAAGCTAGTCGGAAACTTCAAAAATTAAATCCGGGAGCACCTGAACTCCTATTTCAGCGACCTTATAGTCAAACTGAGCGTCTCGGAAATACGAGCCCAACGACACCAAGATCAACCCAATCCGAGCCCAAATGAGTCCGAATAAAGAGCTCAAAATGTTGTTGGAAGGTTCAAACCGCAATTTGAGTTACCAAACAGTCTCCAATTTTGACGAGCTTATACTCAAATCGAACTGATCGATGAGACAAATCCAACAAGCCCAAGATCGCCAAATTCCGACATCATTAAGGCCTTAAAATGCCCAACGAACGGTGCATGATTAAAGGATTCGATATCAGCCGTCCATTCAAAACACTCCCAATTCGCCCTTGATCTCACGCCTATTTACGGGCTATGCCACTCCAGAAAAACTATAAATAGAGCCCTCATTCTATATAAAGGTGACTCAAGTGAAGAGAGAGAAGAAGAAGAGGATAAAGGGGAAAAGGAGATTCCTCACCTCCTCGACCACCGCCGAAGCTCTTCCTGCCGCCTGAAGACGCCGGAACTCTGCCGGATTTTCAGGAAACGCAGGAATTCTGCACAACTTCCACGTGATGCTGAAATCCTTCCCAATTAACAACAGAGTTCCCTCCTGACGCCGAAACTCCGCCCAAGTGAAGCTGGAGTTCTCCTCTGCCACTAAAGACGTCGGACTTCTACCCGACGTCGGACCTTCACTCTTCGCCAAGTTTCTACCCGATGCCGGACTTCTGTCGGTTATTGGACTTCGTTGGACGTCTATGAGAAGATGCATTTCTTTCCATTGCTGGACTTCTACTTGACGCTGTCCTACTGATCTTCGTCGTCAGACTACAGTCCTTTCTACCTCCATCGCCAGCCGACTACGGTCCTCCTGACTTACGTCGCCCGCCGACTATAGTCTTTCCGACATCCGTCGCCCGTTGAATACGGTCCTCCTGACTTATGTCGCCCGCCGACTACAATCTTTCCGACCTCCATCGCCCGCTGACTACGGTCCTCCTGACTTACGTCGCCCGCCGACTATAGTCCTCCGTCGCCAGCTGACTACGGTCCTCCTGACCTACGTCGCCCGCCGACTGCAGTCCTTCTAACAAAGTGAATACATCGATAGTAGCTCTTTGTTTACATCATGTAATGTACTCCATAAGATGTACATCAAGCTAAGGCCTTCTCCCTAGGAAGGGCCTCATTTGTAATCGACTGCGAATACTAGTGGATTCGTTCAAACTGGGCTAGGCCCCGTGGTTTTTCCCCCTTTTACAGGGATTTTCCACGTAAAAATCCTTGTATCTCATAAATGCTAGAACCTCTCTCCTTATCTGATTGCGTGCCAGATTTTCGTACAACGCTAAGACGATAAACTTTATATTTCTCTACCGCCGCGAATACTCGTGGACGCAACAGTTTGGCGCCGTCTGTGGGAAAGTGATTCCCGACAGGGGGGAAACTTTTGCTCCAATCTCAAAAGATCATTCTTATTAACTTTCTGACATCAGTCATTGTTGCATCATATGCGGACTGGGGGCAACTTTGACCCCAATTCTGGTCAAAAAGATCCTCCGATGCTTTCTATATCAAGATGATATTTTAGGAATATCTGAGCAAATGCAATGATACTTCAAATCAATTGCAAGCTTTATACAATCCCTTGTTGGACTTCTACTCCTTGGGCAAGGTCTTAACCTCGACCTCAAAAGGCAGTAACGGTCTAAAAATAGACCATTCTTCACCTTTGATTCGGGATATACGCGACGTTCGCCCCCTCCCAATCAAAGCAAAATCAATCCCAGGGGGATTCGATTCGACTTCTTCCATACAGGTTAACGTCATCGAGCAGGGCCCTGACATACAACCTCGGAAAGGTCTCACATCCTTGGTGGATTCTCTCGACCTCTTCCACACAGGTTAACGTCGTCGAGCAAAGTCTCCGACATACAACCTCGGATAGGTCTCTCATCCTTGGTGGATTCTCTCGACCTCTTCCACACAGGTTAACGTCGTCGAGCAAAGCCTCCGACATACAACCTCGGAAAGGCCTCACATCCTTGGTGGATTCTCTCGACCTCTTCCACACAGGTTAACATCATCGAGAAAAAGCTCCGACATACAACCTCGGATAGGTCATACATTCTTGGTTAACGTCGTCAGAATGCCGTCAAAGGACTTCCATTTAACTTCTTCACAAAGTTAAATTTTTACCCAATGTTGAATTTCCTCCTGTTGCTAAATTTTTGCCTTGCAGGACTTTCGTTGGAATTCTACCTAACTCTATACTTCTACCTGACGTCATACTTCTGCGTGCTGTCGAACAACTACCCATCGTCGAACTTTTGCTCGTCGACGAATTTTCGTCGGTCTTTTACCCGACGTTGTGCTTCTACCCGACGTCGGACTCCTCCCTGTCGTCGAACTTCTGCTCGTTAGCGGACTTCTACCCGACGTTGGACTTCTCCCTGTCGTCAAATTTCTGCTCGTCAGCAGACTTCTACCTGACGTCAGACTTGTGCTCATCAGTGGACTCCTACTCGTCGTCGGACTTTTGCTCGTCGACGAACTTTCATTGGTCTTCTGCTCAAGGCCGTACTTCTACCCGACGTCAGAATTCACCTTATCCTCGGACTTCTACTCGTCAGCGGACTTCTACTCATCGTCGAACTTTTGCTCGTTGACGAACTTTCATTGGTCTTCTGCCCAAGGCCGTACTTCTACCCGACGTCGGACTTCTACTCGTCGTCGGACTCCTGCCCGTCGATGAATTTTCATCGGTCTTTTGCCCAAGGCCGTACTTCTAACCGACGTCGGACTTCTCCCTGTCGTAGGATTTCTGCTCGTCAGCGGACTTCTACCCGACGTCGGACTTCTGCTCGTCAGCGGACTCCTACTCGTCGTCAGACCTTTGGTCGTCGACGAACTTTCATCGGTCTTCTGCCCGAGGCCGTACTTCTACCCGACGTCGGACTTCTCCTTGTCGTCGCACTTCTACCCGACGTCGGACTTCTCCCTGTTGTCCGACTTCTGCTCGTCAGCGGACTTCTGCTCGTCGTCGGACTTCTGCTCGTCAACGAACTTTCGTCGGTCTTTTACCCGACGTTAAACTTCTACTACTTGTCGGACTTCTGCTCGTCGATGAACTTTTGTCGGTCTTCTACCCGACATTTGACTTCTCCCCGTCATCAGACTTCTGCTCGTCAGCGGACTTCTACTCGTCGACGAACTTTCGTCGGTCTTCTACCCGACTTTGAACTTCTACTCGTCGTCGGACTTCAGCTCTTCGACGAACTTTCGTCGGTCTTCTACCCGACATTGAACTTCTACCCAATGTCAGACTTCTCCTTGTCGTCGGGCTTCTGCTCGTCAACGGACTACTACTAGTCATCGGCTTCTCGCTTGACTGCTACTTGCAATGCACACTCGAACTCTCTCCTATGGCTCCACACTCGATCGTTGACTGCTAATGGGCTTCAACTCGATCGTCCATCACCAGTAAACTTCTACTCAAATGGCATTAAAAATCCCTAATCTCCTGCGCGCGAGGAGGGGCGCTATTTCGAGCAGGGGAAATTTCCTGCTCGCAAATAGCAGAAGCCTCAATCGCTAGAAAGCCGTGGGGGAAGGAAGAGAAATCCTGTAACTCCTGCGCGCGAGGAAGGGCGCTAATTCAAGCAGGGAAAATTTCCTGCTAGCAAATAGAGGAAGCCTCAACCTCCAGAAAGCCATGGGGGAAGGAAGAGAAATCTCGTAACTCCTACGCGCGAGGAGGGGCGCTAATTCGAGCAGGGGAAATTTCCTGCTCGCAAATAGCGGAAGCCTCAACCGCCAGAAAGTCATGGGGGAAGGAAGAGAAATCCCGTAACTCCTGCGCGCGAGGAGGGGCGCTAATTCGAGCAGAGGAAATTTCCCGCTCGCAAATAGCGGAAGCCTTAACTGCCAGAAAGCCGTGGGGTAAGAAAGAAAATTCTCGTAACTCCTGCGCTCGAAGAGGGGCGCTAATTCGAGCAGGAGAAGTTTCCCACTCAAAAATAGGGGAAGCCTCAGCCGCCAGAGAGCCAGAGGGAGAATGAAAGACAAGAGGCAATTTTTCTAAAGGCCTAGTGGGCCTATTTATACTTTTTTTGGGAGAGAGAGGGAAGTTTCTAGAGTTCTCCATAAATTTCAAATTTTTGGAATTTTTCTAAATTTTTCCGGATTTTTTCGGAATTTTTAGGAATTATTTTGGATTTTTTAAATCCAAGTGGGACCCACACCAATTAAAAAAAAGGTAACCATCGGCCACAGAACCGCGCGCCCCAAGGGGCGCGCCGTGCGGGCGGCGGCCGGCCGGTTCGGCCGCCTGCGCATGTCTGGGCCCGATTTTCGACCCGGGCGGTCCGATTCGGACTTTTTTGGGGTCCCCGGACGCATTTTTCGACGTTCCAGACTCAATTTTGACACTTTCGGAACTCAACGGGGCCTCCACGATCAAGTTTGAGCCAGCATTTAATTTTTGGAATGCAATTTTTTGCGTTTCGGCTAAAACAAATTGTCGATGCATATATTTTCAGATTCCTGGAGTTTCGACATCCGAAAATAGGGGGGCAACTGATACATGATGCAAAAATTATATTGATCGGGCACGAATCTCGAGGCTAAAAGCTAGCCGGAAACTTCAAAAATTAAATCCGGGAGCACCTGAACTCTGATTTCAGCGAGCTTATAGTCAAACTGAGCGTCTCGAAAATACGAGCCCAACGACACCAAGATCAGCCCAATCCGAGCCCAAATGAGTCCAAATCAAGGGCTCAAAGCATTGTTGGAAGGTTCAAACCGCAATTTAAGTTACAAATGGTCTCCGATTTTGACGAGCTTATACTCGAATCGAATGGCTCGACGAGACAAATCCAACGAGCCTAAGAACACCGAATTCCGACATTATTAAGACCTTCAAATGCCCAACGAACGGTGCATGATCAAAGGATTCGATATCGGCCGTCCATTGAAAACACTCCCAAATCGACTCTGATCTCATGTCTATTTACGGGCAATGCCACTCCAGAAATACTATAAATAGAGCCCTTATTCTACACAAAGGGGACTCAAGTGAAGAGAGAGAAGAAGAAGAGGAGAAAGGGGAAAAGGAGATTCCTCACCTCCTCGACCACCGCCAGAGCTCTTCTTGCCGCCTGAAGACTCCGGAATTCTGTCGGATTTTCCAGAAACGCAGGAATTCTGCACAACTTCCACGTGATGCTGAAATCCTTCCCAATTAACAACAGAGTTCCCTCCTGACGCCGAAACTCCGCCCAAGTGAAGCCGGAGTTCTCCTCTGCCACCAAAGACGTCGGACTTCTACCCGACATCGGACCATCACTCTTCGCCAAGTTTCTACCCGACGCCGGACTTCTACCGGTTATCGGACTTCCTTGGACATCTATGCGAAGATGCATTTCTTTCCATTGCTGGACTTCTACCTAAAGTTGTCCTACTGATCTTCGTCGTCAGACTACAGTCCTTCCGACCTCCTTCGCTAGCTGACTACAGTCCTCCTGACTTACGTCGCCCGCCGACTACAGTCTTTCCGACATCCGTCGCCCGTTGAATATGGTCCTCCTGACTTATGTCGCCCGCCGACTACAATCTTTCGACCTCCATCGCCCGCCGACTACGGCCCTCCTGACTTACGTCACCAGCCGACTACAGTCCTCCGTCGCCAGCTGACTACGGTCCTCCTGACCTACGTCGCCCGCCGACTGCAGTCTTTCTAACAAAGCAAATACGTCGATAGTAGCTTTTTGTATTTACATCAGTAATGTACTCCATAAGATGTACATCAAGCTAAGGCCTTCTGTTGAGTCTAGTAATTAGGTTGTTAAGCCTAAGTTAATGTCCCAAAGGCTACCAAGAGGGGGGTGAATTAGTAATTTAAAAATTTTAAGCCCCCTTTTAAAATTATGTTGAACCGAAATAAAAATTGTTTCTTTTAAGTTTTGTAGAAAAGTTTTTCAACCACAGAGTTTTTAAGACTAAGAATTAAAATGCGGAAACGTAAAAACAGTAAAGTAAATGACACCAGATTTATAGTGGTTCGGTCTAAAACCAGACCTACATCCACTCCCCAGAGGCACCCTCTGAGTATTGCACTAATACCAATAGTGACTCTCCTTTTGCACCCACAGCAAGGCGGAGAAGCTTTTACAACACACTCTTTTCACCACTCCCCGGTGCGGCAAAGAACCGTCGTCCTTTTACACAATCCACAGTGTTGGTAGAGAACCGTCCGTCCTTTCACACTCTCCTAGTGTGGGCAGAGAACCCTTCGTCCTTTCACACTCTCCAAGTGTAGGAAGATAACCCTTCGTCCTTTCACACTCTCCAAGTGTAGGTAGAGAACCCTTCGTCCTTTCACACTCTCCAAGTGTAGGTAGAGAACTCTTCGTCCTTTCACACTATCCTAGTGTGAACAGAGAACCCTTCGTCCTTTCACACTCTCCAAGTGTCGGCAGAGAACTGGATCTCCTTGACAGATCTTCTCACAAGAATCTAGAAGGAAGAAAGAAAAGAGTGAAGTAATCCCAATTCATAAGTAGAGATTCTTACCTTTGAAATTCAAGTGAAGCCTTCTTGCTCCAGTGGTATGAATCCTCCCTTGAATGCTCTCTTCCACTCTCTCCTTGGCTATTCTCTCAAGAGGCAGGAAGATCAAATGACAAAAATATTGGGTGGGAGTCTAATTTGGACTATTTATACAAAAGACAAGAAAAACCGCCCAAAAATTGCAAGTATTCAATTATGTACGCAATGGATCGTCCCGTACGATCGTGGATCGTCCTGGACGATTTTACTTAAACGATTTGAAATGACCCTATTTGTATATGTGTACGAAATGTCTTCGTACAGCTGATCGTCCCGTACGAACTAAGTTCGTCCGGTACGAACAGTTATTACTAGGTCGGTTCTAGAAACTACTGAAAACCGTTCTAAGTCGGTTAATCGTTTGGACAAAAATTTATTCGTCTGGACAAAATTTTTACAGAGGACCAATCGTCCCGGACGATTATTAATTTTGTCTGGACAAAAATTTTCCAGAGGACCAATCGCCATGGACGATAATTTAATTTTTTCTGGACGAAAATTTTCCAGAGACCAGATCGTCCACGACGATTATTAATTTCGTCTGGACGAAAATTTTCCAGAGGACCAATCGCCATTAACGATAATTTAATTTCGTCTGGACAAAAATTTTATAGAGAACCAATCGTCCTGGACGATTGTAAAATTCGTCCTTGACGAATAGGACTTAGAAAAAATTTTAAGCAAGTTCCTATTCGTTCCATGTGCTCAATAGGAGATAAATATCTGATCCTCCCGTACGAACGGATATCGTCCAGTACGATCAGTATAAATTTTTTTATGATCTCCTTATGTGTGTGTGTATGTTTTATTCACTCAATTATAATCACTCCATTTCAATTTAATTTCAAAGAAATGCAAACTTCAAATTTTATAAAGTGTCTCATTCTGAATTTGATTTGAAGTATTCGTAGTCTGGGGTTCGTTTTTCCTGAAATGTTAGTACACACAAGAACAAATACAAATCTTCTAAAATTGTTAGGAGATAACTACACATTTGAACAATAATGTTTGGAATCATCAAAACTACATAAGTTGCAAAAATGTAAAGCATTCAAATAGCAACTATCTTAACAATCTCCTCCTTTTTGATGGTGGCAAAACAATTATTGTTTGTATGGTTTCAATTTAAACAAATCTCCTAAACTCCCCCTGAATTGATGAGTACATCAAAATAAGGAGGCATTTTGAACAAAAGAAAATTTTTGTTTTTCAAAATTTTTTTTAACAAAATTACAAAGTCAAACATAAAACCAAAATGCAAATAAAATAATTAAAACAAAACAAAACATACAAACACAATAAAAACAACATACAAACACAATAAAAAAAACATACAAACACAATAAAAACAAAACATACAAACACAATAATTTCTCCCCCTTTTTGACAACAACAAAAAGTGAAGAAGAAATAGACAAGAAATGTAAGTAATTATATGAAATTCATTTGAAAATTTAATCTAAATGGTGATTGTCATAAGCTATGCAATCTAAAACTAATAATCATTAGATAAATCATAGAAATTCATAGAATTTAAGAATTGATATAACATTGTAAGTAACAAGAATTTATCAAAAACATGATTCAATTTAGACATTGGAATATAGAAAATTATTACAAGAGAGATGAATAAAAATTTTATATTTCAAAGTTTAATAGAATACAAATGAACATAAGATCAATTTGAATTGAGAGATTGAAAGAATTTGGAAAGAAGAGAATTACCACATACGGCGCTTTGCACATCTTTTTAAAATTTTTGGGTACCTTTTTGTGCATCTTTTGATATTGGGCTAATTTTGTGCCTCTTTTTCTTATTTGCGAACTTTTGCGCATTCCTTTTGATTTTTGTACTCTTTATACAATTTTCAAGAGTAATTAAAACCAATTCTTTCCAAAATCAATAATCTAAAATTTCAAATTTTTCTAAGTGCATAAATATCACTTGAGCAAAGAAATACAAAATAAGAAAACATCTAAATTGCAATAATAATAATAACTTTTATGTAGTCTAAATGAATATATATGAATTTAAAAGTTCTAATTATAACAAGTTATAAACAACTTTTAAATTTAGAAAGACTATATTTTCTAATGTAATTAATCTCAAATTACAATCTGATTTAAGCACAATTAAGATTAAAAAAAAGACTAATGAAATTCATAAAAATTAACCACATTCCAAAAAACAAACCAAAATTAAATCAACTACGACATATTTTGATATTAATGAGAAAGATTACATGATCATTTCATAATATCAAAACAACAATAAAAACAATAAACATAAACAAACATAACTAAGACAAATAACTAAGAAAAAATAAATATCAATGTTGTAAAAATATTTTTATTTAAGCATTCAAATCAATAACACCAAGCTTTGTTCTTAATGTACTGAAGGTATCAAAGGCTAAAGGTTTTGTAAAAATGTCTGTAAGTTGATTTTCAGTTGAAACATGTGTGAGTTCAATTTCTCCCTTGGATACATGATCACTTATGAAATGATGTCTTATGTTAATGTGTTTGGTTCTAGAGTGTTGAATAGAATTTTTGGAAATGCAAATAGCACTAGTATTGTCACAATAAATTGGAATAGTGCCTATAGTTATTCCTAAATCAATCAACTGTTATTTTAATCAAAGTACTTGTGTCACACAACTTCCTAATGCAATGTATTCTACTTCTGCAGTAGATAGGGCTACTGAATTTTATTTTCTACTAGACCAAGAAACTAATGAATTTCCAATGAATTGACATGTTCCAGAAGTGCTTTTTCTATCAACTCTACAACCTGCAAAGTTAGAATCTGAATAACCAACAATTTCAAATGAAGAGCTAAACTTAGGATACCAAATTCCTAAGTTTTGAGTTCCTAGCAAGTATTTTAAAATCCTTTTCACTGCTGTCAAATGTGATTCTTTTGGATCTGACTGAAATCTAGCACATAAGCAAACACTGAACATTATATCTGGTCGGCTAGCAGTCAAGTAAAGCAAATATCCAATAATCCCTCTATATTTCTTTTGATCAACAGATTTTCCCTTGAGGTCTTTATCCAACTGAACTGAGGAACTCATTGGTGTACTAACAGGTTTAGCATTGTCCATTTCATATTTCTTGAGGATGTCCTTAATATATTTAGTTTGGCTAAGAAATGTTCCTTCCTCAAGTTGCTTAATGCTAAAACCTAGAAAGTAATTTAAATCTCCTATTAGACTCATTTCAAATTCACTACTCATTATTTTAGAAAAATTATCACAAAGATTTTTATTTGAAGATCCAAAGATGATATTATCCACATAAATTTGAATAATGAGTATATTCTTTTCAAATTTCTTTAAAAAGAGAGTTGTATCCACACTTCCTTTTTCAAAAGATCTTTCAAGTAGAAGGTGCTCAACCTCTCATACCAAGCCCTAGGTGCCTGTTTCAATCCATATAATGCCTTCTTTAACTTAAAAATATGATTTGGGTATTTTGAATTTTCAAAGCCTGGAGGTTGTTCTACAAAAATATATTCTTCAATAACCCAATTCAAAAAGGCACTTTTGACATCCATTCGAAACAATTTAAAACCTTTAAAATAGGCAAAGACAAGTAAAACCCTAATTGCTTCAAGTCTTACTACAGGGGCAAAGGTCTCCTCAAAATCAATTCATTCAATTTGATTATGCCCGTTAGCAACTAATCTAGCCTTATTTCTAATGACTACTCCTGAGTCATTCATTTTATTTTTGAACACCCAGTTGGTTCCAACAACACTTTGATCTTTTGGCCTTGTAGTTAATTCCAAAACTTTATTTCTTACAAATTGATTTAACTCTTCTTGCATGGCCAATATTCAAAATTCATCAGAAAGTACTTGATCAATATTAGTGGATTCTATTGTTGAAATAAATACTGAATGATTGACTTCCTTGTTTAATCCACGCCTAGTTCTAACACCCTCACTAGGTTCACCTATAATCAATTCTCTTGGGTGTTTTTAGAAAATCTCAAATCTCTAGGCAAAGGGTTTTATCTTTCCAAATTTTTTTCCACATTTTCTTCCAAATTTAATCTATCAATCTTTTGGGAGTTTTCCTCAATTTCTTCTTCAACAATATTTGGTTCTTCCAGATTTCTAGATTCATCAAATACAACATGTGTGGTCTCTTCAATGACTAAAGTTCTTTTGCTGAATACCCTATAAGATTTTTTAATACTTGAATATCCAACAAAAATTCCTTCATCTGATTTTGGATCAAATTTTCCTAAAGGAAGATTTTCCATTATTATGAATGAACACCTTGCAACCAAATACATGCAAATGTGATAAGTTAGGTGTTCTACCTTTTAGCAACTCATAGGGTGTTTTATTTAAATTTGATCTCACATTCACCCTATTCAGAACATAGCATGCAGTGCTAACCGCCTCAGCCCAAAAATATCTAGAAAGTGAGTATTCTGCCAATATTGCTCGGGAGGCTTGTATTAATGGTCTGTTTTTCCTTTCAACTACCCCATTTTTTTTAGGGTTTCTAGGTGCAGAAAAATTGTGATCAATCCATTTTTCTTTACAAAATTTTTTAAATCTTTCATTTTCAATTTCTTCTCCATGATCACTTTGTAAAGAAATTATTTCACATCCTAGTTTTCTTTGAATCCAACTTGAAAAATTTCTGAATTCCTCAAATGATTCACTTTTATGAAAAATAAATCTAACCCAGGTGAATCTTGATAAATCATCCACTATAACAAATCCGTATACTTTCCCTCCTAGACTTACAGATCCAACTGGTCCAAAAAGATCCATGTGAAGAATTTTTAAAGGTTTACTAGTTCTAAGATCCTTATTGGATTTAAAAGAGGACTTCACTTGTTTTCCTAATTGACATGCATCACAAAGGTGGTCCTTAGTAAAGTCTAGTTTTTGTATACCTCTCACTAAGTTCTTTTGGGTAATTCTCCTAAGATTTTTCATACTAGAATGACAAAGTCTCCTATGCCAAAGCCATGATTCATCAGAAATAGTTTTTAAATAAAAAGCAGTAGGAGATGGAATAGAATTTAAATCTAGCATGTAAATATTGTTAACCCTTTTTTCATTTAAGACTTCTTTTCCATTTAGACTTAATATGCAGCTAGTAGGTAAAAATTTCACATTATAGCCCTTATTACATAGCTGACTTATACTTAACAGATTATATTTTAAGCCTTCAACCAATAACACATTATCTATGAAAAAGTTTTTGAAATTTCCAATCATACCTGATCCAACCACTTTTTTTGTGGTATTATCTCCAAGTGTAACCTTGCCTCCATTCCTGGCTTCCAGTGATATAAATTGAGCAGTATCTTTAGTCATATGCTTTGACCATCCGCTGTCCAGGTACCATATGCTCCCACGAGGTCTTGTGTGAGAGAAATCCTACAAAATTCTCAAATGTTAGACCTGGAAACCCAAACAAGTTTGGGTTCACCTTTAAGAAATTTATAATCAGATGCATTTATGATATGTCTAGGTTTATGCATCTTAGTTCTCCACATCAAATTAGATTTCATCTTCAAAGTACAGGTGTGAGCTATATGTCCCAAAAATCCACAATTATTATATTTAACATTAAGAAAAATATTCCTATATTTTCTTCCATATGATTGTCTTCTAAGGGATTTCATGAATTTAGGATAATATTTAGGATTTGTAAAATCTTCAAGTTTAGGTGGATTCTTATTATCTCGAGAGCTCTTATTGTCAATTTATAAAATGATTTCATATCTTCCAAGATTCGATTTGATTCGATATAATTTTCTCTCAGATTCATCCTTAAAATTTTTAAAATCTTTTTCAAGTTCAGCATAGGATGATTTTAAAATCTCAAAATTTTTATTCAAGTTATCATATTCATCAAGTAATTTCATGTGGTTGTCATGTATTAAAGCATGATCTTTCCTAAGAATTTCGTGTTCCTTCTAAAGCTCTTCCATCTAAACCTAAACTAGCATGCATCTTTTTCATTTTCCTATATGCATCATGCATGTGTTTAGAAACTTCAAACAATTCATCATAGGTTAAGTCACATACCTCTTCTTGATCTGATTGTTCAACATTATCTGCCATCAAGCAAAGGTTGGCGACTTCTTCTTCTTTTTCAGTCTCAGATGAGTCTGAAGCTGAGTCCGCCAAGAAAGCTCTTTGAAACTTCTTCTTGCCCTTCTTTACCATTGGTTTCTCCTCTACCTTCTCCTTGCTAGGAGTGGCTTTGAGTTTTGGGCAATCAATCTTTATATGACATGGTTTCCTGCATTAATAACAAATCACTTCATTAGAAACCTTGCCATTTCTGTTAAACTTACCTCTGTTCCATTGCTGGCGTCTCTTCTGCTTTCTCTTTAAAAAGCTTCTGAATTGTCTAGTCATTAGTGCAATATCATCTTCATCCTCAAGTTGTGAGTGTTCACTCTCTAACTCTTCCACTTTTAGTGCAATATTTTTCTCCTTTCGTGGTTCACCTGCATCAATCTTTCTTTGACTTACTCCTTACTCATAAGCAATGAGTGAACCAAAAAAAATTGTCAATAAAGTAAATGTTAAGATCTTTAGACTCTGTAATTGCAGTAATTTTAGCATCATAAGTAGTAGGTAAACATCAAAGTATTTTATTGACCATTTCTGCATTTGTTAATTCCCTACCAAGTGTATGCAAAGAAGTGACAATTTGTGTGAATCTTGTGTACATGTCAGAAATAGATTCATTAGGTTTCATGCGAAACAATTCATAGTCATGTAACAAGATATTGAGTCTTGATTGCTTAACCTCATTTGTCCCTTAATAAGTTATACAAAGTCTATCCCATATGTCCTTTCTGCTTTTGCAAGTGGAAACCCGCATGTAGTCTTCAGATTTTAAAGTACAAAAGAAACTATTTAAACATTTGGCATTTAATTGTGCTAAGTCATGTTCTTCTATAGTCCAATCTGCATAAGGTGTTTCTACCATAACTCCATCAACTAATCTAGTTGGTTTTGTGTAACCTTCCTGGACTAGCATCCACATGCAATAATCAAGTGACTGTAAGAAAGTAGACATGCGTATTTCCAAAAATCAAAAGGAACATTATCAAACAGTGGAGGTCTAGTGATAGAGTAACCTTCAGGTGTATTTCGGTTTCTGAATGTAGCCATCTATGTTAATCAAAAAGTAGTTCAAACTTATGATTTTAAAATGATGCTCTGATACCACTTATTGATTCTAGTAATTAGGTTGTTAAGCCTAAGTTAATGTCCCAAAGGCAACCAAGAGAGGGGTGAATTGGTAGTTTAAAAATTTTAAGCCCTCTTTTAAAATTATGTTGAACCGAAATAAAAATTATTTCTTTTAAGTTTTGTAGAAAAAGTTTTTCAACCACAGAGTTTTTAAGACTAAGAATTAAAATGCGGAAACGTAAAAACAGTAAAGTAAATGACACCAGATTTATAGTGGTTCGGTCTAAAACCAGACCTACATCCACTCCTCAGAGGCACCCTCTGAGTATTGCATTAATACCAATAGTGACTCTCCTTTTGCAGCCACAGCAAGGCGGAGATGCCTTTACAACACACTCTTTTCACCACTCCCCGGTGTGGCAGAGAACCGTCGTCCTTTTACACAATCCACAGTGTTGGAAGAGAAGTACCGTCCGTCCTTTCACACTCTCCTAGTGCAGGCAGAGAACCCTTCATCCTTTCACACTCTCCAAGTGTAGGCAGAGAACCCTTCGTCCTTTCACACTCTCCAAGTGTAGGTAGAGAACCCTTCATCCTTTCACACTCTCCAAGTGTAGGCAGAGAACCCTTCGTCCTTTCACACTCTCCAAGTGTCGGCAGAGAACCGGATCTAATTGACAGATCTTCTCACAAGAATCTAAAAGGAAGAAAGAAAAGAGTGAACTAATCCCAATTCACAAGTAGAGATTCTTACCTTTGAAATCCAAGTGAAGCCTTCTCGCTCCAGTGGTATGAATCCTCCCTTGAATGCTCTCTTCCACTCTCTCCTTGGCTATTCTCTCAAGAGGCACGAAGATCAAATGACAAAAAGATTGGGTGATAGTCTAATTTGGACTATTTATACACAAGACAAGAAAAACCTCCCAAAAACTGCAAGTATTCAATTATGTACGCAGTGGATCGTCCCGTACGATCGTGGATCATCCTGGACGATTTTACTTAAACGATTTGAAACGACCCTATTTGTATATGTGTACGAAATGTCTTTGTACATGTGATCGTCCCGTACGAACTAAGTTCGTCCGGTACAAACAGTTATTACTAGGTCGGTTCTAGAAACTGCTGAAAATCGTTATAAGTCGGTTAATCGTTTGGACGAAAATTTATTCGTCTGGACGAAATTTTTATAGAGGACCGTTCGTCCTGGACGATTATTCATTTCGCCTGGACGAAAATTTTCCAGAGGACCAATCGCCATGGACGATAATTTAATTTCGTCTGGACGAAAATTTTCCAGAGACTATATCGTCCCGGACGATTATTAATTTCGTCTGGAAGAAAATTTTCCAGAGGACCAATCGCCATTAACGATAATTTAATTTCATCTGGACGAAAATTTTACAGAGAACCAATCGTTCTGGACGATTGTAAAATTCGTCCTGGACGAATAGGACTTAGAAAATTTTTTAAGCAAGTTCCTATTCGTTCCATGTGCTCAATAGGAGATAACTGTCTGATCGTCCCGTACGAACGGATATCGTCCAGTACGATCAGTATAAATTTTTTTATGATCTCCTTATGTGTGTGTGCATGTTTTTATTCACTCAATTACAATCACTCCCTTTCAATTTAATTTCAAAGAAATGTAAACTTCAAATTTTATAAAGTATCTCATTCTGAATTTGATTTGAAGTCTTCGTAGTCTGGAGTTCATTTTTCCTGAAATGTTAGTACACACAAGAGCAAATACAAATCTTCTAAAATTGTTAGGAGATAACTACACATTTAAACAATAATGTTTGGAATCATCAAAACTACATAAGTTGAAAAAATGTAAAGCATTCAAATAGCAACTATCTTAACACCTTCTCCCAAGGAAGGGCCTCATTTGTAATCGACTGCGAATACTAGTGGATTCGTTCAAACTGGGCTAGGACCCGTGGTTTTTCCCCCTTTTACATGGGTTTTCCACGTAAAAATCTTGGTGTCTCATAAATGCTAGACCCTCTCTCCTTATCTGATTGCGTGTCAGATTTTGTATAACGCTAAGACAATAAACTTTATATTTCTCTACCGCCGCGAATACTCCTGGACGCAACAATTATATTTCAGTTATCTGTAAGTATTATTCTACTTAGTTTGCTTATTATAAAAAATGCATTGTTAAGTGCTTTTAAAATTACAAAAAATGCATAATTAATTAATTATTTAAAATTTTGATCGATGGGTATAATCTATTGAGTTGTATTGGCTTAAATCTTTTTATTTTATTTTATTATAGGTTGGGGAAAGGGTAAAGAGTTGGTTGAGTATCTATGGTCACGCATTATGATTTTTCTGAGTCGATAAAAGTACTTTTTAGTTTATAAATTTTTGTATAGTCGTGGCTATTTATTTCCTTACTTTATTTTGGTTTGTCGCTATGTACTATAATGTATAGATTTTATTGTATATACATTTTAAGGATAAATTAAAAGAAAAGAAGTTTATGGATGAGTTTGCTTTCTATTTAGTTGGAAGTTAGTTAGTAGCTCTATGGTCTATTTTAAAGTAAAGAAATCTAAAAAGTTTTCAAAACATATATCTTAAACTTTGTCTATCACCATTCCACATAATGTAACCTATTCTATCTATAAGTTATATTTATTTGTGTTGTGACGTTCCCATCTTCTATCAGCTTAAGGGTTTTTTTATAACTTATTATAAAATAAAGCTATAAGATATGACCTATAATTGAGTGATTTAGTTCTGGGTAGTATTGGGGATTTATTTTTTCTTATTTTCATGTGCATGTTTGTTCAATCGTGTTCCATCTAGTTGATTGATTGATGAATCTGCAAGAATAGGATATGATAGATGGGTAGAGTGTTAGTCATACATCAATAGTGAATAGTACTTCTTCTACTTTAGTTCTAACTTAATAACTAACTTTGCTAGTATAGGATCATGTTAATGGTTCAGGCCCAAAGTAGGACTTCTTATATTAGATCTGAGGATGTAGACATTCATTTAAATATATTTTTAAGGTTGAAGCCTCTAGGGTTTGAGAGTTATGTTGTGCCCAAAGTAGTAAAGGATTGGCTGATGAGACTTGAGAAGAAGTTGATGGAAAGTAGTATTCTCCTAAGAGAAAGATACCTTTTGTTGTATTTCTACTAAATGAGGAGGTTGAGTGTTAGTGATTGAGCCAATGAAGGGACACGTTTCAAGGAAGACTATATTTCATGATAAGCTAAGAGGAGTTTGCATATATTTTTTTGGCATGGTTTATAGCTTTGTCTATATTACAATAGATAAGAGAGATGCTTTTAAGGTTGGTTTAGGGGAGTTAAATAGTTATGTATTATGAATCAGAGTTCACTTCGTTGGCTAGATATGCTTTGCATTTGGTTTGCACTTATGAGGAGTAGTGTTATAGGTTTTGAGAGGGCTTTGAAACAATTTAGGCTACCATTAGTTTTGTTCCACATTACCAACTTCTTTGATTTAGTAAAGAGGAATTATTTAATTAAGAATGATTTATTAGTTATGCAGTAGCAATGGGCTTTTAGTAAGAAGTGGTTTGGCAGTTAGGCTTCCACCAGTAATTTTTTCGGAAGATAGGCAGGCTTTGACCTGAAGATTTCAAGAGAGGTGGATCGTTTGTGTCAATTCCTGGTGGTGGAAACATTATCAATTTTGGATGTTCTATTAGTGAAGAACTTATATTCCATAGTTATTAAAGAGACAGTTTGGTCAATACTATAGGATGACAAGTCCGTGTTTTTGATTTGATCAGACTGGACACATGGTAGCTGAGTGTTCCTAGGTAGGAACTGATCGATATTCTGAGCCCAATTGTAAGAGTTCTATAAGGCCGACATGGAGATTAAAGACAGTTCCACCTTATGAGATTTTTAAGGGATCATTTATCAAAGGTAGTTGTTCTGGTTATTTAGTAGGGAGACTCTTTGGGAGCAATAAAAAAATGCTTGATAGTTTTGTTACTATAGCTCCAATTTAGAAACATATATATAATTTGACTAAGCACAAGGCCAGAGATGTTCCATATGTGATTACTGATAAGACTTATAATGTTTTATATACCATGTCGCCTTTAATTTAATTATGGAGCTAGTTACTTATTTATTTTTGAGAGGCACTTTGAATAGCTTCATTTGACTTTCATAATATTGTCTTCTTCATTGTCTATTATTTTACTGATTGGGGATGGTATGGTAGCTAGAAGAGTGTGCTTTTATGATATAGATATATCTAATATAAAATGGAGATCTAGTATGATTTTTTGCCTTATTATAAGATTGACATTATTCTGGGTATTGAATTGTTAAGTCAGTATGAAGCTCAAATTGATTGTGTGAAGAAGATGGTCATATTATTTTTGGTTAGTGAAAGCTACTTATTTTAAGAGGTTAGAGGGGTCCTTTCATTCTTTATATCTGCTATGTAGGTAGATTTATTATGGAGGAAATGTTGTTTAATATTTTTGGCATCTATTCAGGATACAAGCATAGAATCTTGATTTTTACATAGTATCCCGATAGTATGAGAGTTTCCTGATATATTCTATGAGGAGTTGGTGAGTTTACCACTTGATAGAGAGATTGAGTTCTACATTGACATATTTTATCGTACTATACTAATATCCAATTCTTTATATAAGATGACATCTAAAAAGCTTCAATACTTGAAGGTTCAACTTTAAAAGTTGATTGAAAGAGGTTTCGTACACCTTAATATCTCTTTATGAGGAGCACCTATTTTATTTTTAAAGAAGAAGGACAATATTATGCGCATGTGCATTAACTATATGGAATTAAATAAGGTAAGAATTAAGAATAAGTGTCCTCTACCAAGGATCGATGATCTTTTTGATCGACTCATAGGATCTTTAGTATTTTTCAAGATTGATTTGAGGTCTAGATATTATCAGCTGAAGGTGAGAGAAGAAGATGTGGCAAAGCTTTCATTCAGTTTAAGATGCATTAATTATGAATTCCTAGTCATACCTTTTAAGGTGACTAATACACCTGTAGTCTTTATGGATTTAATGAATAGGATAGTCAAGGAATATTTTGATCAATTTGTGTTCATGTTCATAGATGATATTCAGTTTTACTCAACTTCTGAGGAAGAGCATGCATCACATCTGAGGATTGTTTTGAAGTTGTTGAGGCAACACTAGTTGTATGCAAAGTTCTCCAAGTGTGATATTTGGTTGAAGAGTATCTCATTTTTTAGGCACGTGGTGAATAGTATAAATATTTTTATAGATTCCTAAAAAGTTTTAACTATTACTAATTGATCAAGGCCAACTATTGTATTTGAGGTACACAATTTCTTAAGCATGGTTGGTTATTATATATAATTTGTAAAAGGATTTTTTTTCTTAATTTATGCACCTCTGATGAGACTAACTTAGAAGTTAGTGCATTCATTTGTACATTTGATTGTGAAGTGAGTTTTTAAGAGTTGAAGAATTGTTTGACATCTACTCTAATTCTTACGATCCCTTCAGGTATAGAGAAATTTCAAGCATTTAAATATGCTTCACTGAAGGGATTATGATGTGTTCTTATGCAACACAAAAATTTTATAGCATATGCTTCTAGGAAGTTGAAACAGCAAGAGAGAAGTACCTGATACATGATTTAAATCTTGTTAATATTGTGTTTGCTTTGAACATTTAAATGCAATACTCCTTTATATTAACGTGTAGGCCCCTCCGTGGGTTTCCCCTAAAAAAAAATGCAATGCTCTTATAAAGTTAGATGGAAGATCCTCATCGATCACCAAAGTTTGAAGTACATATTTGTATAAAAGATTTGAATATAAGATAGAGTATATTTCTTGAGCTGATTAATAATTATAATCTAACTATATAGTATTAACCTGATGAGGCGAATGTGGTGGTTGATGAATTGAGTTGGAAAACTTTTTGAGTATTTATTTTTCTACTTACTTCTGATAATTCTTTGGATTGAGATATGGAGATGTTGAATAGAGAAGTGATTGATCAAGTTAACAAAATTCAGTATTCTAGCTCAAATGATTATCCAATGCCTCTGTAAAAGGATCCAGAAAGCCTAAAAGTTAGATATAGAACATTTGAAGTTGATTGATCAAGTCAAGTCTGGTAAGAAATCTAAGCTGTGATTATTTGATTGTGAAGTCATATTATATAAGAACATGCTATGGGTCCTTAGTTCTGACAATTTAAGGAAATAAAATTTGCATAAAGCACATTATTCAAGTTATACCCTTTTATTTGAGAAGTAAAAGATGTATAATAAATTAAAAGGCATCTTCTGGTAGCCCATATTAAAAAAAGATGTGATAGATTTTGTTGCTAAATGTGAAGCGTATCAGTTAGTGAAAGTAAAGCATTACATATCGAGAGGTCTTCTACAATCATTGCAAATTCATGAGTTGAAATGGAAAGAAAGGACTATAAATTTTCTATGGGATTCTTGAGTTCAAGGTAGGGACATGATGCTATCCAAGTTGTCGTAGATTCTCTAATGAAGTTTTCATATTTTATTTTGACACGATAGGCTAATTTAGTGGACATATTAGCACATGTATATATACTAGATGTTGTCTAGCAGTATGAAGTGTCAAGGGTGATAGTTTATGATAGTGATGACATATTTACCTCTAGGCTATGGAGATGAATTAAACAAGGCCTAGGTATAAAATTATATTTTAGTATGACTTTTCATCTACTAAAATATGATAGATAGTTTGATAGGTTTATTTAGGTATTGGAAAATCTTTTAAGATTGTGTGTTCTAAATATGGGTAGATGTTGGGAGGATCAAATACCTATGATCAAATTTACTTATAACAATAGTTTTTAGTTGAGTATATGCATGGTTCCTTACATATCTCTATATAATAGTAAGTAGAACCCCACTATCTTAGACAGAGGTGGGAGAGTGGAATCTAATTGGGCCACTCTTAACTGACGATGCTACTTAAAGATCAGTCTAATATGAGATAGATTAAAAGCAGTGAAGGATAAGAAGAAGTAGTATTTCATACAGAGCACCGAGCTGTGGAATTTCAAGTTGGAGATTTTGTACACATAAATATCAGATTGATGAAAGGCATAAGTAGGTTTAGAAATGAAGGAAAGTTGAGTCCACGATATATTGGACCATTTAAAATAATTGAAAGGGTTAAAAATTTTATGATATTCACTCTGTATTCTACGAGTCATCTCTAAGGAAATGGGTATTTGATTATAAGAATTGAGTATCTACAAACAAAGTTGAGATATGTTTGAATTTGAGCTATAGAGAATAAACGTAAAGAAATTTGGAATATGATATTAGAATGTTAATGAATGAACATATTCTAATGGTAAAGATGCAGCAGAAGCACAAAACTAAATGAGAAGCTATGCGGAAGAAGGAATACAATATGAGATAGGCATACCTTGATCTATTTGTCTTAATTACTTTTGAATTGTCAAGTATGATTTTTTTTGAGGAGGGAGAGGATTGTAATATCTACTGTAATAGTGTTCACTTATACCTATTCTAATCCAATTTGGTAAAGGTAATGTAATAAAAAAAATTGCATTAACACCTCTTGCATGCATCTGTGAGTGTTTTGTATGAATGTGAATATTTGAATCTATTCTGAAGAGAGTCTTCAGGGCTATGTGCATGAATGAAAAATTTAGAATTTTTCCCCTAGGGGCATTGCGGCAGTAAGCCCTCGGTTGGTCGATGTAACTATGGCACAAGATCTAAACAAATATCAATTTCCACTTTTTTCAAATTTTAATTAAACCAAATCCCCCTTTTAGCCACATCTATTGAATCACTTTTAAATATCACTCTAATCCACCCCTTTTTGCATCACATGCATGCATAATAACTTAATGTTAAATTGACTCGGTAGTCTAGTTATGTACCTTAATTAGACTTCTTAGCCAAACCACCTTAGCTAGAGTTTGTCCTCTTATAATCATACCCCTTTGATTATAATTTTTACGTCCCTCACTCATATCCTATTGGCTAAGAGTTATCTTAGATTTGCCTTATCATATTTGATAAAGTATACTCCTAGTATTGCCATCCTCTTTGAATGCATTACTTATTCATTTGTCATGCACTTTTAACTATGAAGCATCTTGATTTAGTCATCTTCTTTTGGCTAAGTTCATCTTTTATTTGACCATGTTGTGTGGCCAAATCTATCCCATTCTAGTCAAGCATTTAAACGGGTTCTCAACTACATCGAAGGGTCATTAAATATTAGTTTATGTTATGAAGGTGCAGATAATAATACTAATGAAATCCACAGATCCAAAGAGCACTACCTCAGTTGAGCCTCCTTGTTTATCCTTCATCACAAAAGACGTGTCGGCCGCGTTTCTCACCTACCAATCCCCACAAGATGCCGTCTGTCCGAAGCCAAGCAGGCCACGACTTTGATGGCCCTGCCTTCCTGGAAGCTTCATCGAAAGGACGACCGGGTCGACAGGCTTTGCTTGAGAAGCAAGGCAGAAACCATCTGGCGCAGAATTACTCTGCCCATAGTCTCTGACTTCTTCGCGTCGTTTATATATAAAAATATGTGTTTGTCATTATTATCCTACGCATATTCATATTTATTTACAGGGAAAATATATTTTATTCTGGTGACGTCGCCTTGGGGCTTATTTTGTAAATAAAATTCATTATGTAATTACTAATTACATCACTAATATAACAATTACTGCTAATTTATAACAAATGGCACACATTAACTATTGATTATGTTATAAAATCTCAATATTTTACCTAAATTATTTAATTTCTAAGATCTATAATAGTCTTTCGTTTATATATCATGTGTATATTCCTCATGGCTTGTACACATCAAAGTCAGTAAAATAATTTCTCCTGTTCAACAGATGAAGGATTAGATCCCCAACAAATGAACAAATTTTCAAGTTTCGTATATCATTTTTACAACAAAGAAAAGTATTAAAACATCAAAATTATATAAAAATAAGAAAAAAAAAGCACTATCTCCCTACTGATTAAAAAGGCTAAATAGCATAATGTTTTTTATCGGCCTGAAATCTTAAAGCCAATTTCAGATTAGTAGCGACTCCAAGAACATATCATCTTTTGGCTCTTCTTTGGTCTTAAGCTGCTGCTGATTCATATAATTGCTGCCGTAGTTCCTTTGGGTAGATAACATGTCAAGAGTGAAGGGTCCATTATATGACTGAAAATTAGCATCAAGTCTCTGGCCGAATAGAGAGTTTCTCGGGGCGGCGGAGATGGCCGACGGCCTGATCGCCGTGGTGGTTCCATGGCTGTTATCCTCCGGTGGTCGGCTCCCCCGTGCGGCGGGGACGTCGTGGTTGTGCTTACCTTCGTACGTGGTGATTACTGATCTCAGATCATGAGACGCCCCCTCTCCACGTGCTTGCGCACTGGGCAACCCATTGTTGTACATTTGTAGTAACTCCTGTAATAGTCAAATAAAAACATTTGTTAAGTATCAAGATCATAGTGCTAATAATGAATACAATCGTATTCTGCCATGAGCAGAAATACTAATTAATGAAGAAAGCAGTAGAAAAAATGAAAAAGTTCTTCAAACAAAAAATCAACTTCTATTTTTTACTATTAAGAATTCACTAAGTCTTCGTAAGTTTCGATCACTGTTTTATTGGGCCAAATGTAACTATGAATTCAAGATGATTTCATGCTTAATTCTATATTAGATTTAGTAGGATTTTAATAAAATTCTTGCTCAAATCGAAGAAATTATCTCGGTGGAATAGATAGATTTACTTTAGGAGGACCTTCTAAATCCCCAAATCTTCAAATTCTCAACTAAATAATTCAGAAATTTGAGTAGATTTAAATTGCAATGAAACAAGCCCTTAAAAGAAAACTCGATCAATTACCTTGGATTTGGATTCCCCTTCACCACCTTTTGCCCATACTTTCTCCACCGATAGCCGTCGTCAAGTATATCAATATCACTCGTAGTCTGCACCACAACTCTAGGCTCCCTCACCGTCTTGTTACCGGCGGCGGACGCACCGTCGTTCTCTCCCTCTCTTCTCCTGTTAAAAAACCTCGCTTTAATTAAAAATCTAATCTTTGATCTCAATTTAAATTTGAAGAAAGCAATCGATTTTAATATAAAGTAACTTACAATCGCTTGGCATCGGGTTCTTCTTCGTCGAACTCATCTCCAGCGAGATTGCTTTTATGAGAGCTCAAATCGACGTCTTCTTCACCAAACGAGACCGATGAATCGTCCGGCGTGGCCACTGAATCTAGATTGGAGGCCCCCAACCGACCGCCATGAGAGTGCTCGGAAGCAGCTGAACCCACCGCAACGATTGCAAGGGGATGAACTGGTTGCTGAGAAGAAGAAGAGTTTCTTCGAGTGGACTGAGGCTTAGGGTGGCTGTGAGTTCCCTTATAGACGATCTCAGTGATTTGTCCCTCGAAGTTTCGTTCAACTTTCTTCTTCGTCGGACAATTCGGAAACGTACACTTGTAATAGCTCCGAGGATTCTCACTCCCCTTAACTTGCTTTTGCCCGTATTTTCTCCAGTTATAGCCGTCGTCAGACTTCCTCTGCTCTCTTGTGACGTTATTGTTGCTATTGACTTGTGTGTTTAGTTGCAGAGTTTGCATCTCCGAAGAATTTGCAGCAGGGATTTCGGTCTTGATGCTTGATTCTTGGTAGTTCCATGGTTGTTGGCTTCCCTTGAAAGCATCTCGTTGCTGCAAAATAGAAATAAATAATAAGTCTTGAGCAAAATTAATAATCTCTTTTTATTCAACTTTGTAAAGATATTGATCAAAACCTGTTGGAAGCTGCTGCGTTTGTTTTGATTTTGGAAGGAGAAATCATAGTAAGCCCTGTTTTCCTCTTCCCTGCCTTCGTTATCATTACTACCAGAATTGATTCCTCTCCAATTGAATGTCTTGGAAGGCAAAGTTCCAGTGGTTGGAGAAAAAAGAATCTGCTAAAACAGTAAACAAAAGTAGAAGAATCCATCAGCTGACCTGCACCAACATATCCATTTATAGAAAGAAACAACAATAAAGGGAGCATCTTTAGGATCAAATCTGACTGGCTTTATTACAAAGGCATCCAATTAGATAACTTTGTTAAGTCTGCTTACGTTATTTGAAGAAAGCAGGACGGGTGAGTCGAGGAGCTCCGCTGGGCTGAGACCAGCAGGGATGGCGAAGTAGGAGGAAGGAGAGATCGGAGGAGGCGATATAGGAAGAGAAGGAGGAGGTATCGACTTAAACTTGGGTATTCCTCCACCTCCTCCTCCTCTATCTCCAAATCCTCGAACGGTCAATCCCGTCAGTCTATCGTTGGCGGAACCTTCGCCGGCGAGGAGATCGGAGAATGAAGCCTCGTAAGGAGAAGCGAAGGAAAAGCTAGCGGAGGAGGCTTCTACACTCCCAGAAGAAGAAGCCATGAAGGAGAAGGAGAAATTGGATATGGAATGAAGAGTAAAAAATAAAAGATGAGGAAGAAGAGAAGTTTAAAGAGAGTTGATGGGAACCAAAAGCCAAGAAATAGGAGGTAAAAGCACGGGGGTGGAAATTCTCCGAAAAATGGTTTCTTTCCTGAGAAGGAGAGGAGGAAAAGTTTGACTGAGCCTTGCCAAAGCTGTAGGTTTGACTGGGCGGCACTCGGCGACTTGGTTATTAAATCAGATTTATATCATTCGTTCGTGTCGAAGGTTGAAAAGACTATGCTACCCTTGATCAGCTCTTGCTTTGTGTTTCGGGCGTTGATCATTGACTTTCTTAATTCCTTTGCTGTGAGGAATCTACACGTGTGGTAGGACTCGATCAAGTGCCGGATATCATCCGGTTTAGGCGATCCGACCGGCGAGGAGGATTCTCCAAATGGCACCCTAATTATAGAAGTGGGGTTATTAATTCACTGCTTGTTGTCTTAGTGCTGGTATTCCTCATAGTTGGGAGCGATAACTCCTCTCTCTTCTGGGTCAATAATGGTTCATTCAAAAATATTCATCTAAAAATATATAATAAAGTTTAATTCTAGCAGAACAATAGTATCGCGAATGAATAAGTTTTCAAACTAAACCTAATATATAATTAATTTATATGATTAAGCATTTTAAAACAGAAAATTAAGAGTAGCCAAATCGCCCATTAAACAAGTGACTAGTTTCTTCCCTAGTCAAAAAGGAGAAGTCAACAAAGTTGATTAGGCTGCTGACATAGCCGAAGAAAGTCGCTTGTTTGACGGACGACTTGTGCATAAATTTTTATTTTTTAAAAAGTTATTTTAATGGTGCTTTTTTAGTTGTGTGCTGTGTAACATAGTCCCTGTTGCAATATAATTTTCTAAAACAATTTATGACATAAGAACATTGATATTTTTTGTCAATTTGTGTAATTTTAACTAATTGTTCAATAGTTTGACGGGAATTAATTAGTTTAGCTATTTCTGCAAATTTGTTTGAATTTATAGAAATTTTTTTCCAGTGAAATGTCCCCTCAAATTATTGCTTTCATTAGTGCTGCATGTAGTTAGTGTTATACACATTTCGTTATGATTATGTTGGCCAAAGCCCTCCCTAATAGCTGCAAGGAAACTACTGAAGAAGATACGTTGGAGTTACTTTGATCAGATGAGCTCGTTGCATTACTTGTGCGTTGAACTCTTGTTTTTTTTTTTAATGAACTGGCCAATTCTAGATAAAATTAGGGACATTCCAATGGAACCAAAAGATTGCACCAATATATGGGAAGATGCCTAGATAGTCCTTTTGAGATGATGGCTAACAAAAATGAAATATTTTGATGTTGCATGCATGAATGGATAGAAGATCATGATTATATGCTTATGAGTATGCATAAAGAGTTAATAAAAATTAATGTGTATAAGAGGAATAATTTCTTGAATAGTCAAAGTTGGATAAAATTAGAAAGGAAGTTACGCACACATGATCTTCATTTTGTTGGTCAACTCGTCCTCCAAATGCATTACTATCAGCAACGACGTAAATGAAGTGGTGCTCCTGCTAGTGAACTCGAAACGTCGGTGGATGACATAGTCCATTCTTTACCATCCTTAATTGCCAGAAGATGATGCATTTATTGTTTATTAGTATGAAAATCAATAATGAAGGTACAAGAACAAATATTTTTAATATAACCGACAAGCTAGATTTGTAGCTCGAGCTTGAGTTTTACTTTGAATGTTGTCCTACACAAAGCCAACTTCAGGCACATTTGCACAAGTTCATTAACTGAGAATATAACCTTATGGTGTATGTTATGTCGTTCGTTTGGGTTTGTGTCGTCGTTCAGTATATTTATAATGTTCACTTAAGTAGCGCATGGTGTTCTTTGTTCACTATATGTCAAAATTATGTTATATATGTCTTCTTGTCTTATATTGCTTATTTAGTATATCTGACAGTTATGTTATGTATGTCGTTTTTACTTATTTTTTATTCATAAGTTTGACCTGAAGCTCAAGTATATATCCTATTATGTAGATCTCTTTGAAAAACTCATTTTTTGAAATAAACAAAATTTAGGAAAAGTACTAAATATTTCTAACCTAAGGTAATATGTATTAGTTAATTGCATAAAAAAGGAAAGCCCAAATACATTATCCATGGTACTAGTTACATCATCACAAGCTAACATAGAAAAAATGCATATATAACCACAATTTGCACCTTCTATGTGGTCTTTGGGGTAGTGCATCACTCCTGGGCGGTGTAATACTACGATGGTCATACAGGTTTACCACATAAACCATACTATTTCTTGACAATGATATCAGGGTGAGTTTCATTAGGTGTCTGAATGGTTCCTAGAGCAAACTCTGGAGTGAGGCATGCATGAAAATCATATGGTGTCATGTAATTAATAAATGTAAATAATTTTATATTTTATATATTAATTTTGTAAGTAAAAATGTGTTGTTTTAGTTGTGTTTGTATATGAAATAAAGGAAATGGGAAAAAATGGTAAGTTTGGCACAATGCCGCGGCATCAGACACAATACTACTACGACGCCATCATTGACACCGCTAGAGTGCCCGAATATGGACATGGAGACGTACAGTCTCTATTTGATAGCACCAAAGTGCTAGAGGAGTCAAAGCCACAAAGACAACTCAATAATCCCAGTGCTATAACATCAGAGGAGTCAGCGCTGCAAAGTTCAGTCTCTATCTGCATTGCGCTACAATGCCAAATTCCAGCATTATTAAGTCAAGAGGGTGCCACATCGATGTCGCAATGCTCAACCATTAACAACAGTGCGACACTACAATTGTAGCTATTCAGATAACAACTACCAATAAAGAGACACGTTAGTTCATTAAATAGTGGGTCCATGTCAGCAAGCGCTGCATCAGAGGAAACCTTTTAACGCTACAATGTTAGTTCATTTTATAGGCGTCATGGCGCATGTGTCTCGAGCGCTGCAACGCCATAATCTATTTTTTGTGTTTTTCTATAAATTATGTGTTTATAATATTATTAGGAGAGTTCAATCACTTGCTTAATTTTATTCTTTATAGTTCTCTATTTTTCCTTAAGAGTGATAACTAAGAAAATTCAGAGAAGTACTAGATACATTTCATTAGTGTTTGTCTTGTAATTGTGGAAGCAAATTCTATAAGTTCAAGGAGTGTATAGGAGATCATTAAACCCATCCGGTGATATTATTTCTTTTGTAATTTCTTTCTTTTGTGCAACTAATGAAAATGAATATGTTTAACTTATTCTTCATGTCTAGCTAAAATTCTCTTGTTTTATATTGATTGTGTAAATGTAATATAGATTACTAGTGAGTTCTCTTCATCAAGAATTTCATGATATTTTCAATATACCAGTTCTTTGTTTAATGCACATAATGGTCATATTTGTAGTTAATATCTAGTGTAATGTGGAGCTTAAGAATAGGAAAGCACTTACAACTAGATATATTGGAATTGTATGATGCAAGCATATACATAATGCTTATCATGTATCAAATTTATAGAGATAAATTATCATGAAGGGGTTTTGACAATACATATTTTACTTGCTCTGCTAAAATTTTTATAGACTGACAAATTATGGGAGTTTAAATTAATATTGAGGTTGGAAGTGTTTATTCTATCCTTTATCTCTTAAGGCTTGACTGAAAGGTCGATGATACATATGCAATGAATAACATTAATATTAAAGAGAATAATTAGAAAATATATTATATTTCTATTTCATTAATTCTAAATAGATTATCCAAATTATGCTTTCTTTAATTATTTTTTATTTTAAAATAAGTGATTGAATCTTCAACAAAATTTATTTTAATTGAGTAGGATAATTATTATAGTTGAAGTAGATAATACTATTATTTACAAGTAAATATTTTTTCTCATGGGATCAATACTCTACTTTATCATTATTGTACATGTTTTGATATTTATACTTACATATATTAAGTGGAGTTTTTATAGTTTTTACATCAAAGAGAACATAGGCATTATTTACGGATTTATAGAGCCCAAAATCTTTTTCATAATTCTTTAGGTTATTCCACCGCCCCCATCAAATTTTTTTGCGCGATTCCCGAGGTTGAATTTATCTTTTTTATAAATTTATTATATTTTTGAATTAATTATAGAATTAGACCTAATCATATTATATTAATAATATAACTATATTACATTTGGTGTAGTTGTTATTCACATTACATTATATTTTTTTCATTAATAGTTAAGTCATTTGTCATGTTTGCATTATGTAATTTCAGCATCGTGATAGCAGATATCACAACATTGTATCGCTTGCCTTGATTTTAGTGCTAATCCCTAAATTAAAATTAAATAGCTTTAATAATTATGTAATCTAGTGCTGCAGTGTTTATCTTCGAAGCATTGTAGTGCTAATCAAGCTCAATGCCTAATACATGCATTAAGTGTCGAACACCATGCCCTTCGACGACGTAGTACTTTGACGATTATAAATTGGCATATTATTTTCATTTCATTATGTCCTGCATTCCATCTATTTATCTTCTCTACAATTAAGTTTCTCTCTATAACAATGGCCCCTAAAACCTCTACATTAGAGAAGAAGAGAGCTTCCACTTATGATAGAACTAAATTTATTTCTGAGGCAATCGAGGCTAGGTATATAGACTGGGTAATCACTAAACCTTTGATCCCTGAGCATGGTTTTCTTAACCTAACCAAACAAATCCTTCAAACCATTTTTGTTAGAGGTTGGGCTCATTTCTGTGATGAACTATTTATTGGTATAGAAAGGAGGATATTGATTTTAAATATTATGTAACAGGGATATGGGTACCTTTTGACTCTTCCACTATTAATATAATCCTTAAAGTATAAGATATAAAATTTCATGAATATTTTCCTTTTAGCCATGCACCTTTTGATTCTCAAGAAATTTTAGACTTACTTTGTGGATCAAATAGTGGAGTTAGGTGGAATAGAGATGAGAGAATCATTAATTTCCCTACCACCTATATGACTCAAACCTCTAAGGCCAGGCTCAATTTCATCTATGCCCACATTCTCCCTAGAGAAAATATTATTAAAGTAACCAAGGATAAAGCCCTCCCAAATTTTGCCATTGAAAAGAGCTACATTATTAAATTTGGCAAGTTAATCCTTCCCTTACATACATTATGAGGGGATCTGCTTTAGTGGGTTTAAGCCGCCCTTCTTTAATTTATGCTCTTTGTGTAGCAGTAGGAGTGAGGGTTGATAAAAAAGAAGAAAAGTTTTTTCCCCATAGCTGCACTTACTAGGGGTACAGTTTTGAGCCTTAAATAATCATATAGAGATGAGATGGATTCTAGTGAACCCAAGTCTTATAGAGGGGCAAGAAGCAGTAGCAGTAAGAAGAGTGCCAAGACTCCTAAATCTTTCAGTGAAAAGCTAGCAGACTTGAGTGGAAAAATGGAGAAGGTGACTTAAAATTTGTGAAAAGTCATGAGACTGGGAATTTAAAGTGAAAATGAGGATAGCTCATACAATGTACTAACAAGAGAAATACTACTAGTACACAACTAATTTAAATGAGGTTTTTCTTGGAAGGTTCAAAAATAGTCCATTTGTTGAAAGGCCAGAACAAATGAGTTCCTTTTTGTACTAGAGGACTAACCATTTTTTTGTTGTAGCCTAAAAAGTGAGATGAAGATGAGGAAGACCTTGATTTTGAGGGGAAGGCTTGAGAGAGAGAAAGAATGAGAGATTGATGTTTGTAGTTTCATTTGTTGAATTTTTATTTTATTTTATTTTGCATTTTAATTTATAGTCTGGCTAAAGACTCAAAACTTAGTTCTTTTAGGAGGCAACACGTGTATGTACGATTATAGTATCACTCATGATTATGTTAATGATATTTCATATTTTATTTTCAACACATATTTTATGCTCTTTTTATCACTCATATGAAAGTATGTGTATTTAGTGTTTGTTATGTGTTTATTTACATATTAGTAAGTTCCCTTGATGTTTAAATTATTATTATTCTTTAATTTACTTTTATATTTGATTATTTAATTAACCATTATAAAAATAATAATTAAAATTATGAAAAATTAGTAATAATAAAACCCAATATCTTAGTTTGGATGAACTATGTTTATACTTCATAAGTTATAAAAACTAATACTTTACTCATTCAACCATTTCACCTATTATCCTAATTTAAATTTATAATTAAGCTATACCTTTACAATTTGTCAGATGAATAATTAGTATTAAAATTTTGATATAAGTATATATTAAAATTTAAAATCATAGCTAACGTAAAGATGGAATTAATAATATTTACAAGTCCATACATTAAAATTATTAAGATTGTATGAGAATCCTAAAGTAGAAGCTAATATTCAAAATCATTAATTATGTACTCCACAAAAGAAAAAAGAACTACAAATAATTCTTAAAAAGAAAAAGAACTGAAAAATATCAAAAGAAAAAGATGAGTACATCCATGAATCGGTTTCTTTGAAATCTTAAAGATTTGAAATACAATCTTATATAAAAACTATAAAGGATAATATGAGAAAGAGCTAATGCAAGGGAAGGTGAACTAATGAAAGCATAATTTTAACTATAACCATATCTAATTATTAAAACTACATTATTCACTTTAACATTCAAAAGTTAATGATTAAATCTTTAACCTATAATTTCAAATTAGGTAAATATAAGAATAATTTATTAAGTTTAAAAAATAAAAATAAAAATAAAAAAAATAAAAAAATAAAAAATAAAAATAAAAAAATGATTGATTAAGTTTAACTATTAATATTTGTTCAAACTAGAAGCATAACATTAATTTATTTTTACTAATTTTAGAGAGTGATGTATTATTCTATATTTTAGTAATTTTATATTATCACTTTTCATTATGGTTAATGATTTAATCATAATTTAAAACTTTTATTTAATTAAGGACAAGCAAAAGTTTAAGCTGGGGAAGATTTGATAAATGTAAATAATTTTATATTTTATGTATTAATTTGTTTGTTATAATTTTTTTGTCGTGTTTGTTTGAAAATATATAATTGGGAAAAATTTTCAATCATGATTCTAGACCATGTTGTGAAAATATAATTGATAACATCGGAGTGAGTCAGTGTCCCGCAAAGCTCAATCAATGCCGCAAAGCTCAATCTATCACACCAACCCGATTAGAATAGGTCCAATCATGTTGTGTTGTGATAGGCAAATTTCAAGATCTAGTTTTGAAATGTTTCAAATTCTCTTTCAATTCTATTTTAAATAAAACTATTGATTATAGAGCTGCTAATACACTCAAATTCTGAAAATAAACTCATTGATAATATTTCTTTCATTTCATCAACATATATCTACAATACAATATATGGCTATATGCAGAAGATACGAAACTAAATAATAAACTATCCATGAATATATAAAAATCAAAATAGAGAAATGCCTATAACCTCAAATTTTTTCCTGAAATACTAATCGACAGTCTCCTTCCCTTTCTTAGATCATGAAAATTAGAAGTAAATTCTCAATGAGCTACAACTTCTCAGAAGGACACATATTTCAATCTAAATTTTTAAATTTTTTTATTCAATTTTGTTGAATATTCCTTGACACATATATATTCTAAAAGTATTCTAGCCTCTTATAGCTCCCAACATATATTTTTCAATCATATAAGCAAACATTTTATTACATAAGTATAAACTTCATCACATTATAATAGTTAAATAAAAATTTAACACATGTTATAATTTCACAGTGTTTTATAACAATAGACATCAAAACTTCATATTGAGCAAATTTTTTTAATGTCATAACGTAACCAAATTATAAAGGATTGAGTAAAATATTATTTGAAGACATTTATACTACTGCATTATTTTTCAAAATATAGAATATTTTTTATTTAATTAAAATCACAACAATTCCAAGATGCTCAATATAACATTTTTTAAAAATATTCAAAATGTCCATAATCATGATCTCTCTATATCATATAAAAAGTTACATAGTATAAGTTTTTTAAATTCAAGGTTATAAGTATTTTTTACAAAAAAAAATATAGATTTAATATTATATATATATATATATATATATATATATATATATATATATATATATATATATATATATATATATATATATAATATATAATAATAAAATTTCATATTTTTAAAAATTGAGATAGGCATAATGTGATTAATCTTGATTCGTACAACTTTTTGAACAGAGCCGATGGCTGAAAATAACCCAAAGCGGCTAAAAATCCTCTTCTTACGTCTTTTCCCAATCGGGTTAGATAAGATGAATCTAGATGCTGAACATATAGGTGTAACATAATCTTTGTTTGTATAGCATCAATGCGGTAAATTCCAACACCGCTAAGTCAAGGTAGTGCAATGTGGACATCACAGTGCTAAACTTTCAGCAGCGCTGCAGTGCTATAGTTGTAACTGTTCAGGTCACGATCTGTTAGTGAAGAGACACATTGATTCAATTAATAATAGGTCAATGTTAGAAAGCACCACAACGAAGAAAATATTTCAGCGTTGCGGTGTTAGTTTATTTTATGTGAGCCATAATATAAGTGTTTAGAGCATCGCGGTGCCATAATCCATTTTATGTATTTTTTAATAAATAGTATGTTTTAAATATTAGTAAGCCTGTTTAGTCACTTACTTAATTTCATCCCTAATATTGCTTCTCTGATTTGTCCTTAGAAGTGACAACTACGAGAATTTAGAGAAGTAGTAGATACATTATATTAGAATGTTTGGCTTGTGATTGTGAAATCAATTCTATAAGTTCAAGGAGGGTAGAGAAAACCATTGAACCAATATGGAGATATTTTTCTATTATTATTTTTTTAATTTTGTATAATTAATGAAAATGAATATGCTTCATGTGTTCTTTAGGGTTGGCTAAATTTTGAATATGCTTCAATTTATGCATATAAGAGTTTTATAAGTTCGTTTTGCGTGTGTCTTCGGTTTTGAAGAAGCAAATGGTAGTTTGAGGGAGTTATATAAGAGGTTGTTTGTGATATTTTGGGGGAAGTGGGGTCGATCTAATTAAAAGATTAATTCATTGAAATGTGTCTTTAGCATCACTTTAGGAAAATTTTTAAGTTTCGTGGTTTGAAACTGTGGAATCAATATTGATTCAAATAAAATTAAATTAAATCAATAATAAAAATATAACCACCTAGAAGCCTTAACTAATTGAGATTTTTCAAAGGTCAATTAGCATACCTTAGAAGATTCTTATCAAACGTCTCAGGTATATGTTACTTATTCGCAGCATTGTGCAAGAAAGATGCTCCATTTATGAGACAAGAATTTCCTTAAAGTGTTCAATAGTATAAAGTAATATTTGACAAATCCTCTTGTATTTGCAGCCCTTATACCTGGAAAGCAATTGATCCTATATACGATAACCTTAAGTGAATCTTTTGTCACCTTATTAGCTCAGGGAAATGAGGAAAGGAAAGAAAATGCAATTTATTAACTGAGTAGATGTTTGCTTCATGCTGAAGTAAAAATTATCTTACAATTGAGAAGCATTATTTAGCCTTGATATTCACCACTCAGAAGAATGGCATTACAAGCTAGCTCATAAGGAAAATTTGATATCTAGAATAAACCCACAATAATATCTAATGACTCGATTGACATTATCATGAAGTTTGTCATGATGGTTGATGATTATATCATAATTTGATATTATATTCATTCCTTTGTGAGTAGTGAAAGGCCATGCTATAACATACTTCTTAGTAGCTCACTAGTTGAGGATAGTAGTTTGATAAATGATGAACTACCAGACAAATGGATATTGGAATTAGAGTTAAATGAAAGCCTACCTACGAATTTTATTTTGATGGTGTTTCTTCTAGTCAACAAGGAATATCACATGATATTTCCCCAAGGCAAGAAAGAATTAGTTTATTATTCATCACACTAGATAAATGTTTGATGTATTACTCTTACCATAAGTTAAAACCTTGTACAAATAATGAAGCTGAGTATGATGCTCATATAACTAACTTAGAATTGACAAATTTGAATGGATCAAAGAGATTAAAATCTTTGGAGATTTGAAGCTTGTGATTAATCAGGTAGCTAGAATTTACAAAGTATTTAAAGAGACTTTTATCGCTTATCATCACTACATGATGCATCTACTAGAAAAAATCCCAAATGTATCAATTTACAGGATTCCTCAGGGAAAGAATTCCATATAGTTGCTCTCCCTAAGTTAGTGAAAGCACTAGCATGTCCCGAGTCAGATTTAATTCTGATAAAAGTGCAAGGCCAACAAGTTCTATCTCCTATATACTTTAAATATATGAAAAGAAAATTGTCAACTAAGGTGAATATTATTTTAGTAGTAGACGATGGATTAGAGCAACCCCTTGATTGAATACATGTGAGAAAAAGAAGCTCCCGCATGAAAAATTTGATGAAGATCAAATTAAAAGAAGATCATTTTATTATGCTCTGATTAATGACACTTTATACATAAGATCATTGTATCAAAATGTGGTTACAGTGTCAAAATAAATAAGAAGCATAATATATTATAGAAGAAGTACGTGCTGGATTATATGGTACACGTCAATCAATCTTGATCAAAGATGAAGATGAAAATAAAATGAATTTTAGATTACTGGCTGGTGATGATAGATGATTGCATGAATGTTGCATGTCATTATCATCAATATCAGGTGCATAGTATAGTTTTTACGTCAGCCACCAAATATCTTATATTTGTACCCCCAGCTTTATGGCCTTTTGAAAGCTGGGGGGTATATATATCATTGGTTTGATAGATCCTCCATCCTCCATAGGTCATATGTTCATATTAGCAGCTACAAATTACTTCTCAAAATGAATAAAAGTAGTTCCTTTGAGAGAAGTCAGATCTCATCACATTCTAAAATTCTTCAAAGAAAATGTTGTATACAAATTTGATGTTCCTCACTGGATTATCTCAGATAATGTCCTTCAATCAAAAGTACTAAGATAAATTGCTTTGCTAGATGTCATATCATTGATTAAATATACTCTACCATCTATTACCCTTGGGTAAATGGATTGATAGATGCCTTAAAAAAACTCTAGTTCAAATATAAAAGATAATCTTAGGAAAAAAATAAGCATCAATGGCAAGAGAAGTTGGTTAAAGCTTTATGAGCACACCAAACAAAATTTAAAACTCCAACTCAATCTAGACCATATTCTTTAGTCTTTGGTGTAGAAGCTACTTTTCCTTTGGAAGTACAATTACCTTCCCTTAGAGTCAAAGTAAATTACTAGATAATATTAGATCATAATTTTAAACTCCAATTAGAAGTGATCAAAGGTTTGGAAGAGAAGCATATGCACGATCAATAGGACCTTGAATTGTAAAATGCTAAAATAATCCATGCTTATGATAAATTAGTTTGACCGAGAACTTTCTTAGTAGGTGACTTGGTGCGATATCTACAAAGACCTATTTTGGCTCATCGAAAGAAAAGCAGTAAATTTGAACCTACATTGGAAGGTCTGTTCAAGGTGGAGAAAGTCTACAAAAGAGGATATTTTTAGTGATTGATTATAAATTAGAGCATCCCATATTACCTATCAAAGGATAATATCACAAGAAATATTATAACGGTTGATGTATTAAAACAATCTTCCAATGAAATATGTTTTGATTTTTAAATTGGTCATGCTATTAAAAACTCATAAGTGAACCGAGTCCATATGAAAAAACTATGTCCTGAGATCTTCATTTTAAACACATTCATATGGGAATTGATTTATGATTTAGGTATTAATCTTTATTTTTGAATAATTCTCTTTTCAAAGTCTAAATCTTCTTGTTTGAGAATTAATCTCTTGGTTAAGTTTTAAATTTGGTCATTTGGGAATTGATCTCCCATTCGAGTATTCATCTTTGCTTTGGAATCGATCTCCCATTGAAAGTCTAAATATTCCTATCCAAGAATCAATCTCTTGGTTAAGTTTTAAATTTGTTCATCTAGGAATCAATCCCCCTTTCAAGTTTTCATCATTATGTGGTAGGTTTTAAATTCACTCATCTAGGAATCAATCTCCTATTTAGGTATTCATCATTATCTGAGAATCAATCTCCCATTTAAAGTCCAAATCTTTTCGTCCAAGAATTGATCTCTCAGTTATGTTTTAAATTTGCTTATAAGGGTATCAATCTCCCATTTGGGTATTCATATTTATATGGGAATAAATCTCACATTCAATGCCAAAATCTTTCCCGTACAAAAGTTATATCTTGGTCAGGTTTTAAATTTTATTATTTAGTAATTAACATCCCTTTTGGGTATTGATATTTATCTGGGAATCAATCTATCATTCAAAATCAAATCTTCCTCTCCAAGAATAAATCTTTCAGTTAGGTTTTAAATTTGCTCATCTAGGAATCAATCTCTTAGTTAGGTATTCATCTTTATTTGGGAATTGATCTCCCATTTAAAATCTAAATCTTCCTCTTTAAGAATTAATCTCTAAGTTTGGTTTTAAATTTGCTATTCTGAGAATTGAATTCCCATTCAATTATTCATCTTTATCTAGGAATTAATCATCCATTCAAAATATAAATCTTCCTCTCTGCAAATCAATCTTTAGGTTAGGTTTTAAATTTGCTCATTTGGGAATTGATCTCCCATCATGGGATTCATCTTTTTCTCAGAATCTATCTCCCATTCAAAATCTAAATCCTTCTATATGAGAATTGATCTCTTGATCAGGTTTTAAAAATTTACTTATTTGGGAATTAATCTCCCATTTAGGCATTTATCTTTACTTAAGAATTGATCATCCATTCAATGTTTACATCTCCCCCTTTGAGAATTGATATCTCAATTAGGCCTTACATTTTCTTGTTTGAAAATTGATCTTTCAATCACATTTTCACCCTCTAAATTTAGTTGATCACTTTGGTCGAAACCAATAAATATGATTTACTCTTCGATTTCATAACACCTACTTGGGGTATATTTATTGACTTCATTTTTTTTTTATGAGGATAGCAAACTAAACTCAAGATTTTTAACCCAATAGTTGACAATCACCTAATTGACAATCATCCAGTCTTTAATCCTCAATCAATCATTAATGATGACATATGCTCCACATTCTATTATTCAATCCATCATTTAATCATCTTCAAGAATTGAATCAATTTATCATTTCTTAGACATCAACTTACATTCAATTAAACTTCAATCATTCATTCACCACTCTCAATTATCCATACAATCAATAGCCCTGTATTACATTTAGTTAACCTAGCATACTACCTTGGATAGTGCATTAACCTCCCTGACCAAAATCACTATCCAACTCACTTCACAAGGAGTTTTAGAGGGTAAATTATCCATCATTACATCCTTCAATTATTATATGACCTAGTTGATGAAAGTTTGTTAGGGATATTAAGCCCTTATGAACTAGCTTGAGGCTAACCAAGAAGAAAGATGAACTGGTAGTTTTAAAAAATTCTTAAACAAAAATCATAATCTCTAGAAATATTTCAAAACATCAAACCATACGATCATCCACATAAGATAAAGTATAGAAAATAAAAGTACAAAAACATAATAAGAAAGAGCACATCAGATTTTATAATGGTTCGGTCAACTTGACCTACGTCTACTCCTTGGATTCTCTCCTTTTGATATTGCACTAAGGTGGAGAAGCCTTTACAAACACCTTTCCATTGACTTCGATGAAGTAGAGTACCCGACCTCCTTTCTCTTCCTTCTGAAGCAGGCAGAGAACCTTGACCTCCTTTTACTTCCTCCTGAAGAAGGCAGAGAACCTAGATTGATCACTGAAGTAAACCTCTTTAGAATATCCAAGGAATCAGGGATGACGACTTGGATCCTTGCTTGGAGCAACCATTGTGAACCCTTCACAAACTCCCCCTCATAAGATCCTCTCTCTCTCTCTCCCAAGCTCTCCCTCTCCTTCTCTTGGCTCTATCAAGCCAGGACAACAACAAAAGATATAATCATTAGTAAACAAGAGATCTTATATAGAAGGCTCCAAATTTGTCCTAAATTGTAACTAACTGACAAACATTATTCAGGACGATCGACGAATTATTTTGTACGATCAGTACATATTCAGCTCATTCAGTCAGGACAATTTGAGAGGGCAAGACAATTAGAATCCTTATTTGTTTCGATCGTCAAAGATGATTCTTAAATCATCCTATATAACTAATTCAAAATAATATGTATCATCCAGAACATTATTCTGTTTGCCTAGACTTTATATGTTGGATGATGAAAAAATAACTTATCATCTAGGATGATTCTTCAATTGTCATGTATGATTAGTTCAAAAAATTAAATATCATCCAGCACATTATACTATTCATCCATGATGACTTAAGACAAAACTAAGATTTTTTAACTAATCATCCCGGACGATCCTACGATTGTTAATGATGATATGCTCGATCAATCAAATATTAATTACTTTCCTTAATCATCATACTAATTTAGGGTATAATTATAATGCATTATCTAAGATGATATCCCATATGATGTCTAAAAATAATAACATGCCTAAAAGAGTTAGCGGTCGATTTTTTCTTATTTGAGCCTATCATCCAGGACGATGTGAATATCATCTAGGATAATTTGCTTAATTCATTTGTCTTAATATGGATGTCTTAATTAGATTTTCTATTTTTAATTGATCATTGAGGATGATTTTGGATCGTCCTATATCATGTGATCAAAAATAGAAAAACTCTTAAGCATATACAATTTCTTCCCCTGAGTGTGTGTGTAAGATTACTTAGCATTATGATCCACATTATTATATTTGACTCAAAAAAAGGTAAAAACTTTAAAAATATATTCACAGACTGACTCAGTCCTAATCTACCTAATATTGAGCTGGCTTGATTTGTAATTGTCCTTGTGGATCTAAAATGTTAGTAGGTAGGGCAATAATAAATAAATAGAAATGCTAGAAATATTTGCCATCATCAAAATTATAATCTTTGAATACAGATTTGCAATAATCTTCTCCTTTCTGAAGATGGCAAATTTTAGGTAGGAAATTTAACAAAAGTAGATAAGTGAAACATAAAGTAAAGGTGAATAGTATGAACCAAGCAACTCAAATTTTTCTAAAATCAAGAAGTTGGTACAAACACTAACCCACAATAGTACAAAAAAATAATAATATAAAGAAATAATATGAATACAGTAACACTACCACTACTCCCCCCTTTGACATCATAAAAAGGAAGAAATATAAAATAAATACAAAACAAAAAATATAAAATAGAAACTAACAACATCACAAAAAAAAATATCACAAGAAAAATAATCTAAAGTACGAAGGGCCCTGATCATCAGAAGAGGCCCTAAAATATAAAAGACTAGTAAATAATAATAATAATAATAGGATAAAGGATATAAAAATGACAAAAAGATTATATATATATATATATATATATATATATATATATATATATATATATATATATATATATATATATATATATATATATATATATATATATTAAAGTAAGAATATGATAAATTTTCCGTATGATTGAATTAAATATTTATAAGAAAATGAGTTAACATCATTGAAAATTAAAAAAAATGGTAGAACAAATGATCATCTTAAACCCAGCTCAGACTTCTTATAGGGCAAACCATGTTTTGAAAATAAAGATCCGACTCAAAAAAAGAAATTGGATAAGAAAAAATGATCCATTTAAAACTTCATTCCATAAAAATATCTTATAGAATAGTATAGTAAAGTATTTAGTCACAATCATGAATTTTAAAATCAAGGCTTTGAAAATATCAAGTGCCACATGAATTCTTCTAAGATTTAAGTAATTGAAAGAGAAGGAAGCTTGATTTCTTGTGGGCTCATTTTGTACCTCTTGTCACTTGGTTGGCACATTTTGAGCATCTTTTAATTTTTGATACACTTTATGTATCTTTCAAATTTTTAGTTTTTTTTTTACATTTTGGGCTCATTTTATGCCTCTTATCATTTTTTATAATCTTGCTCTCTTTTGAAACATTTAAATACTCTTAGTTGTGAGAATATCTTCTAGATATTAGAGAAAAAAAATATACTCTCTAATATAAGGAAGAGTAAACCACAAAGAAGAATCAAATTCATATGATAATATAACGATAAGATCAAAAAAACTTGAAAGTGATTTAATAACTTTAAATATTATTTATATAAAATAGATTCTATAACAAGATAAAAAAGATCTCAATCGTAAAGTCTAGTTATTAATTTGAGATAGACTTTTATTTAGAAAAGAAAATTACACCACTAAAAGTAGTTAGAGGAAGGGGAACAATCAACGATGCTTCTCCCTTTAGCTAATTTAGGGATGTTAATCATTAACCGTAAATTTTCAAAAAATAAAAAATAACGCATAAAATATCATTTCAACAGTGACCAAAAGAAAAATTGAAATAAAAACATGAACATTAGAAATGAAAACATGGTAAACAATAGTAAATAAAAAGTAACAATTAAAACTAAAAATAAAAGAAAAGTTAGAAAATAAAAAAAGAACAAAAAACAACAACAAACAATAAATCAAAAAATATAAAATTTAGAATTCATTAACCATCAAGTTTATGCATTTATGTCAATCACACCCATCATGGTCCTTAAGATACTGAATGTATCAAAGGCCAATGGCTTAGTAAAGATGTCAACAAATTGATTCTCAATTGCCACAAGGTGTAACTCAATGTCTCATTTAGTAACATGGCCCCTAATAAAGTGATGCCTTATGCCAATATATTTGGTCCTTGAATATTGGATATGATTCTTAGAGATACATGTAAAACTAGTGTTGTCACATATGAGTGAAAATGTGCTTACGGTTAATCCTAAATCCATAATTTGTTGCTTCAACCAAAAAACTTGGGCCACACAACTTCCTAAGGCAATATACACAACTTCAACAGTGGAAAGTGCAATAGAGTTTTATTTTATACTGAACCAGAAGACTAAAGACTATCCTATGAATTAGCAAGTTCTTGAAGTAATCTTTCTATCTATCCTACACCCTGCAAAATCAGAATCAAAATATCCAATAATTTCAAAAGAAGTGTTGTACCTTGGATACTAGATTCCTAGGTTTTGGGTCCCTAAGAGATATCTACGGATTCTCTTAATTACAGTAAGATGTGATTCTTTAGGACTAGCTTGAAATCTAGTACAGAGATAAACACTAAATGCTATATCAAGTCGGGTAGTTGTTAAGTAAAGAAGTGATTCAATCATTCCTCTATACTTTTTTTTATCAACAAATTTTTCATTTGAGTCTTTAACTAACTGAACACTGGAGCTCATGAGAGTATTTATTGGCTTGGATTTATCAATTTCATATTTCTTTAAGATGTCCTAAATATACTTTGATTGATTTAGAAAGGTTCTATCATCCATTTGTCTTATGCTAAATCACAAAAAGTAGGATAATTCTCCTATCATACTCATCTCAAAATTCTTTATTCATTATTTTAGAAATACCATCACATAATTATTTATCAGAAGATTTAAAAATTTATCATCAACATAGATCTGTATAATGAGCAACTCATCTCCTACTTCATCAGAAAAAGGGTGATGTCTATGCTTTCCTTAAGAAACTCCATCTCTAGTAGGAATGTGCTAAGCCTATCAAACAAAGTTCTAGGTGCTTATTTTAATCTATATAATTCCTTTTTTAGTTTATAAACATGATTTAGAAATTGGGAACTCTCAAAACCTGGGGTTGCTCTACAAACACATCCTCTTTTACCCATTGAAGAAGGCACTCTTAATATCCATTTAAAAAAGCTTAAATCCCTTATAACATGCAAAGGCTATTAGCACTCTAATGGCTTCCAATCTAGCTACAGGGGAAATGGTCTCCTCAAAATCAATCCCTTCTATTTGGTTTTATCCCTTAGCCACTAATCTTTCCTTATTCCAAACCATCACACCAGAATCATTCATTTTATTCTTAAGGACCCATTTGATTCCTACCACACTTTGATTCTTAGGTTTTTCTACTAACTCCCAAACATTATTCCTCACAAATTAGTTAAGTTCTTCTTACATACCTATAATCTAGAATTCATCATAAAGGGATTGATTGATGTTGGTGGATTCAGTCATTGAGATAAATGTAGAGTGGTTGAATTCCTTCCAAAGTCCATGCCTAGTTCTAACACCATCAAAAGGGTCTACTAAGATCAGTTCTTTAGGATGACTTAAAGAATATCCTAATCTCTAGGTAAAGTGTGATTAGGTTCTACCCTTTTCTCCAAATTTGCATTTTCTACTCCTTAGGTAATCTAACCTACTCCATCAGTATTTTTAGGCTCTACCCTTTTCTCTAGATTTTTTACTCCTTGGGTAATCTCTCTAACTTCATCTTCTTCCTCAACTCTAGACTTCTTATGATCAGATTCATCAAACACTACATGAGTAGTCTTTTCCACCACCAAAGTCCTCTTGTTAAACACCCTAAAGGATTTCCCCATACTTGAATATCGTAAGAACACTCCTTCATTAGATTTTGGGTCAATTTTTCATAAGAATGAAAACCTTATAGCCAAAGACATGGTGGTGGGAAAGGTTGAGTGTCCTACCCTTAATAATCTCATAGGGTGTATTGTTCAGTTTGGATTTAACATTCACCATGTTCAACACATAACAAGCTGTGTTTATCACTTCAACCTAAAAGTATTTTAGAAGTGAATACTTAGTAAGCATGGCTCTAGTAGCTTCAACTAAATGTCATGTACTTCCTTTTAACTACCCTATTCTGCTGAGGGATTCTAGGAGCTGAGAAGTTGTGAATAATCCCTTGATCCTCATAGACATCTCTAAATCTCTCATTTTCAAACTCTTTACCATAGTCACTATATATGTTTAAGATCTCATAACCTAGCTTTTTCTAAATCCAAATGGAAAAAGATTTAAATTCATAAAAAACTCACTTTTATGCCATAAAAATCTAATCCAAGTGAACCTCGAGTAGTCATCAACAATTACAAATCATATACCTTTCCCCCTAAGCTGTTATTACTAATGGGTCCAAATAAATCCATGTGAAGGACTTTTAACCATGTAAAGGTGCTAATGTCTTTAATGGAATGGAAAGAGGATTGGACTTGCTTCCCTAGTTGATAGGCATCACACAGGTGATCCTTAGTGAACTTAAGCTTGGGGATACTTCTAACTAGGTTCTTTTGGGTCACTAAGAGTTTTCATGTTGGCATTACACAACCTCCTATGCCACAACCAAGACTCATCAGCATTAATTTTTAATCAAAATGAAATAATACATTCAATATTATTTTAATCAAGCATGTAAACATTATTGATCATCTTTCCCAGCAAAATAATATTATTATTTAAACTAATGATGCAAGTGTTTGAAAACAAATTTATCCTGAAATCTTTATCATGGTGTTGACTAATGCTGAACAAGTTATTTTTCAATCCATCTATAAGCAAAATATTTTTAATCAAAAGGTTCTTGGAGTTTTTGATTTTAGCTGTGCCCATCACTTTCCTGGTGGTGTTGTCTCCAAGGGTGACCTTGCCTCCAGCCTTGGCCTCTAATGAAATAAATTGATTGACATCTCCAATTATGTGTCATGAGCATTCACAATCTTTGTACCACATGCTTTCATGAGGTCTTGTGTGAGAGCACACCTATAAACTTATTAAACATCATATTTAGGAACCTAAACAAGTTTGGGTCCCTTCTTATGGAAAGAAGAATGCAATGCATATGTGTTATACTTTGAACCATGCAATTTGGGTCTCCACACCGAATGTGTATTACCGTGAATAGTGCAAGAGTGGGAGATGTGTCCAAGCATGCCATTTAAAAAACATTTAACAGCAGAAAAAAGGTTTACTAATTTATTTGGGTTATAGTGCATCTTCCTAAGTTTCAAAACTTTTAAATTTGGATCAGGATTGAAAAACTATTCAGGTGTGGGTGGAATCCTATTTTCCTCAAGTGCTTTTAATTCACGTTTAAAAAATGAGTCAGCACTTTCTAAAATAGCATTATAACCTTTTAAATAGTGCTCCCTACTCTCAAATTCATTAATATATATTTTAAAATCATTTTCAAGTACAGTGTGAAATACTTTCTGTGAAACCCGGTTTTTCTTCCAGGTTCGTCCAGACGAAGTTGAGATCGTCCGGGACGATCAGTTCAAAACCTGGGGGAAGAGAGGTCCGTCCCAGGACGAATTTAGGTTCGTCGGGAAAAAATTCATCCAGAGAGCATATCATCCCGGGATGAATAGGATTCATTCAGTACGATTCACCTTTGTATATATCCAAATGGTCATTTGAAGAGAGAGAAAAATATCCGAGGATAGAGAAAAATGAAGGAAAAAGGAAGAAAAGTGGATTTTATGCGACTTCAGTCCGTTTTCGTCCCTCGCCGTAGTTGGAAAATTTGATCGACTCGAGGTAAGGCACATTCCGCCTTTCTCAATTTTTAGAAATGTGGATTTTGATTATTTTTCTGTTCCAAATTTTGTTTAAGTTATCTAGTTTCATTTCGTGCTTATAAATGTTTTACCGCGCAACTCTTGGTATGTTTCTGAAATGATGTTTTTGCACGTTTTGTGTATTTTCTCGAAAATTTTCACCATGTATTTTGAATTCTGTGGAGTCTTTATCAATTAATGAATTATCTGGATGTTGAAAATATTTGCTTCAATACAATGAAAGTCTTGAAATGATGTTTTCTGCTATCTGTGGTAATTTGGTAAATTTATGAAATTGTGAATTCTGTGAAATTTCTGTATACTGTCATTATGCTGCTGACGATTTTTCTGACAAAATTTGATTTCTGAATTTAATGATTTGATTTGTTTGTATGCTATCAAGGGAGTTATAAGGGGCCAGATATTTGATTTGTTTGGGATTATTTTTACACTTCCCATGCTAAGTTTAAATATATATATATAAAATCATTTCTTTTTCCTAAGCCTATAATGTAGTGTTAGTTTGTTCTTCATGGTATTTAGCACTAATTATGTGGATTGGTCCAAGGAAATATTAAATATCAAGTTGGTGGTACAGATAACATTACTTTTAATTTTTCATAGATATAGTAATCTTTTTTGTATGTTTTATAGTTTGACAAATCTATTTTAACTTTAATGATGATAATAATTTTATTATTATTTTTTGAGAATTTTTTCTCATACTAAATGATGAGTGATATTGACAAGAACTAAAATAAACATATTTATTCTTTTGCATTCCATTAAAAGTAGTGAGAGAGTTTTGGTTACTTTCTATGATTTATGCTCATTACATAATTTTATATGATTTCAAGTAAAGGTAATGAGCTTATAGCTTGAGGCTAAAAAATGATGATCATTTTGGTTTTATTTAAGCTCCCTAGTTTATGTATTCTTTTTTAGCTAGTGGTGGCTACTATATATATATATATATATATATATATATATATATATATATTTGAGTTTTGGAGTTTGTAGTAGAATGCAAATGTTGACAGTAATAAAGTAATATTTTTTATGCAATTAATTAGATCTTGATGTAGGATGTCAAATTGATCTGGTTATAAATGAATGATAATTAGTTTTTGCCTGAAAGAAAAATGAATAGAATGAGTTGAGAAGGTAATAAAAGAGAAAAGAAAAAAAAATTCTTCCACTTTAGATCGTGTGGTGTTACAAAATAGTATCATAGCAATGGATAGTGGAAGGATTTGATTATGACTAGAGCCGCATTATTGATTACATTAATTGTTGATTAAATATGTAAATAGATTTGTTTTGTTTTGAAGATTTTTTTTTAAGGATTAAAATTATATTTTTTTTTTATTTATTGATCATGAAAATGAACCAAAAAGAGAAGACATCTAAAACTACTACTTAAGTATTTTCAGTAACTTCTAAGAATATGGAAGATTTTTCTAAATTGATTGCCCTGATGATAAGTGATAATTTAACATAATATTTTGAAGAGATTTTTAAGAAAATGGTTAAAGGAGCTGAAAATGGACTAGTAAAATTGTTAGAGAACCTACCACTCTACAATGTATACGGTGTGGAAGAAGACATGTATGACCATGTTATAGGATAATATGATGCTTTTGTTGTGGTGATTATGAGTACCGAATGGGAGAATAACCATTGCTTGGACCTAGGTAAAGATCTATTCATTTTGATAGTAGACTATTAGAACTAGTGAAAAAGATTTATGAAGTGCCTAAGAATATGACTAGTAAGATTTTATTTATATTTTTATTTATAGCTTGAGTTTTTATTTTTAACCATTTCAGAACTAATTTTGCTATGATTTCTGTTGAACATAGATTCTTGAGTTTTGAACAAATATGATTTATTGTATTATAAATTTGGTTTTATTTATATTAATTTTTTTTCATATTGATTTATTTTGTATTACTCATGATAAATGTCGAGGGCTATATTTTTTAAGATGGGGAGATTATAATAGCCCATATTTTTAATCAGATATATAAATTTTTATGAAAATCTAAATCACAAACCATATTCTCCATAGCAAAGATATTACAGCTTTTTAAATATAATAAATTTTTCATTGTTTTTTGTCATTGGTACAAATCCATAAGAAATTTACACCTATTGGTACAAGTGAGGATTTTGGCATTGTCAGTGTCCATTTCACAAACAGATTTAGGCAAAATATTTTAAATATTATAAGTTATTTAAAGGTTATTTAATTAAATTTTTGGAGCTTTGAATTTAAAGATATATGAGATGTTACATGAATTTTTACTAAAATTGAATAAATTATATTATTATTTTAGGATAAGTATCTTAAAAAATTATATAACTTACTTAATCCATTTCACCCTTCCAATTTTAGCTAACAAATACCTATCATGAGAATTTAGAGAGAAAATTAAGGAGAGAGAAAAAGAAACCTAGGGTTTGGAGGTCATAGAGTGAATTTTGCAAGTTGATCATGTTGGAAAATTTAATCATCTCATTGTAATAAAAAATTACCTCATCTCTGATTTCAATGATTTTGTATATTTGGTATTTTATGCATTTCAATTTGGCCCAAACTTACAAAAGTTATGATATCTTGATTTTTACAAACTTTCACCACATAACTTTTTGTAAGTGATAGATGTGTTGAAACTTGTTCAATATGAATTAGATTGTTAAACCTAAGCTTATGTCCCAGTGGCTAACCAAGAGGGGGGGGGGGTGAATTGGTAATTAAAAAAATTTTACCCTCTTTTAAAATTTTATACCAAAAACTTACTTTAATGAATTTTGTATAAAAAGATTTTTCAACCACAAGTAAAACAGTAAAAACAAAAGGCAGCGAAAAATAAAAGACACAAGATTTATAGTGGTTCGGTCAAACACGACCTACATCCACTCCCTGGAGACACCCTCCGAGTATTGCACTAATACCATTAGTGACTCTCCTTTTGCACCCAGAGCAAGGCGGAGAAGCCTTTACAAAACTCTCTTCCACCACTAACCGGTGCGGCAGAGAACCGTCATTCTTTTACTCTCTTTCCTGTGTAGGCAGAGAACCTTTCGTCCTTTCACACTCTCCAAGTGTGGGCAAAGAACTCTTCGTTCTTTCACACTCTCCAAGTGTGGGCAGAGAACCTTCGTCCTTTCACACTCTCCAAGTGTTGGCATAGAACCGGATCTCTTTGACAGATCTTCTCATAAGAAATCTAAAAGGAATAGAGAAAAGAGTAACATAATCAAAAACTACTAGTAGAGATTCTTTCTTTTGAATACCAACTAAATCTTTCATGCTCCAGTAGTAAGAATCCACCTTCAAACACTCTCTCACAATCACTCCTTGAGTCTCCCTTCAGTTGGCACGAAGATCAGTAGGAAAAAAGATTAAGAGGCAATTCTAATTGGATTTTCTATAGGAAAGACAAAAAAACCATCCAAAAATTACAGATTTTCAAGTCTGTACATAGTGGATCGTCCCGTACGAACTTGGATCATCCTGGACAAACTTACTTAAATCAGTTGCATACGAACTCAATGTATATTGGTACGAACTGGCGTCGTACCCAATTATCATCCCGTACAAACTAAGTTCATCAGGTATGAACAGTTATACCTTGGGTCGGTTTCGACAAACTGCAGGAAGTTATTAAAATTAGTAAGGATAGAGCATTTTCATCCTAGGATGAATAAGAGTTCGTCTAGATAAAATTTTTTACATAGAGCATTTCATCCTGGGCCGAATATAGGATTTCTTCTAAACGAAAATTTCCAGAGAGCATTTCGTCCTGGGATGAATTGGAGTTCATCTGGATGATATTTTTATAGAGAGCATTTTGTCTTGGGCCGAATATAGGAATTCGTATGAATGAAAATTTTTTGGAGGGCATTTCATCCTGGGACAAATTGGAGTTCGTCTGGACGATATTTTTTCAGTATGAATTTTAAAGATCTCCCCAAGTGTGTGTGTGTGCGCTAAGTTACTTAATTACAATCACTCCCTCTCAAACTCAATACAATGAAAAGTACATGCTTCAATTTATAAATTATCTCATGCTGAATTTCGATTTGAAGTCTTCATTAGTCTGGAGTTTGATTATCCTAAAATGTTAGTCCACACAAGAGCAAAAACAATTCTTCTAAAAAGTGTTAGGAGAAAACAAAACTTTAAAATAATAATATTTGGAATCATCAAAACTTTACAAGTTGTAAGAATGTAAAACATGCAAATAGAAACTCTCTTAACAATCTCCCCTTTTTTATGATGGCAAAATAATTTCAAATTCTAAGAATCTCCTAAACTCTCCCTGAATTGATGAGCATATAAAAGTAAGGAGGCATTGCTAACCAATTTTATCTTTTATCTTTTTTTTTTAATACAAATAGATACAATACAAAGATTTGAAAACAATAATACTTACGATACAAAACAAGCACACATATATGATACAAATAATATTTTGTCCCCATTTTTGACAACAGTAAAAAGTGAAGAAAAAAAAAAGAATAGAAATATAAGCAGTCATATGATAATCCTTTGATAATTAATCCTTGAAATTGATTGAAATAAATATTGCAAATAAAATCAAATCATTAGGTAAATAAAAATGATTCATAGAATTTAAGAAGAGATATAACAATGATAATAAAAAGTATATATCAAAAACATGAATCAATTTCGGCACTAAGATAAATAAAATCATTGCAAAAAGGATGAATATAAAATTTATATATTTCAAATGTCAATACGAAATATAAATGTACAGAAGATCAATTTGAATTAAGAGATTAGAAGATTGTGGAAAGAAATAACTTTCGCATGTGGCGCTTTGCACATCATTTTCAATAGTTGTGGCACATTTTTGTGCATCTTTTTACTTGTGTGCTTATTTTGTGCATCTTTTTCAAATTGCGAATCATTGCGCATTCCTTTTTTTATTTTTGTACATTTGTACATTTTTCAAGAGTAATCTTGATCTTTCCAAAATCAATAATAAAAAATTTCAAATTTTGTTAAGTGCATCAATATTTATTGATAAGTGAAATACAAAATAAGAAAACATCACAATTGCAATAATAATATTAAACATTAATGTAGTCTAATAAGAGACATGAAATTGACATTCTTAATTTTATCAAGTTATAAGCAAAACTTAAATTTAGAAAAATTAGATTTTCTAATGAATTCAATTTTGAGTTGCAGTGTAAGTTATAGCACTTGTAGGATAAAATTTTTTAGAGATTTTCATATAGGCTAACACACATTTCAAAATCAGATTAAAACAAAACAAGATAACTTGTATTTACATTAAAATATAAATACATGCAAAAAATAGACATTATAATAAATATATATTTTATTGGCCATTTAAATAATTACAATAAATATATATATTTTTAGCATGCATACGTTCTGATTATTTGCCCATATCTTTAAATATTTAATTTTTAAAATTATTTTCTAATCCAAATTGAATAGCATTAGAACTAATCATATTCATAATGATATTAGTAGTAATCCATGCCAAAATAATTGTTGTGGTTTGGGCATATGCCATAATAAGAGAAGAAATTTAGTTAAATTGGCTTAGAAAACACATCAAAATAGCCATTCCCTATTCCCAACCTCAAAAGAATAATTAATGGGGTGGTAGAATAACCTACAAAATTATGAAAATGATTTGGGCTCTATCAATCCTGAAATAATGCTTAGCTTTTCTTTGATATAAAAATTTAAAAAACCCCACTTAGTATATGCAAGTATACATGTCGAATAAAGTAATATAGTGATAAAGTAAAGTACCCATCTTATGAGGAAGAATATTTACTTGCAAATACTAGCACTATTTACTACAATTTCAATCATTATCCTACTGAATAAAAATAAGTTTTTATAGATATTCAAATAATTAGTTTAAAATTAATAAAAAACATATATAAATGAAGCACTATTTTGATAAAATGTTTTGGATTGATGGAATATAAGTACAATATGTTATCTAATAAATCTCTTTTAAATTGATATTTTCAGAGCATATGCACCACCGACTACTTAGTCAAGTGTGAAGAGAAAAAGGACAGATTAAATCCTTCCAACATTAATACCACTCTAAACTCCCACAGTATGTCAATCTATGAAATCTTAAAAGAGTAAGTAAAGCATGTAATGTTAAAACCACCTCATTATAATGCATCTCTATAAATTTGGTGTATGCCAATAGATATGCCTATGCTTGCATTATACTAATCCAATATACCTATTTGTGCATTATTTCCTATTCCTATGTTCCACATTACACCTGATATTAATGACACATATAGCCACAATGTGCATTAAAGGAAGACCTAGTATATTAAAAATATTATTAAATTATTAATGAAGATAATTCATTAGTATATCACATTCCATTTACACCATCAACCCAAAACAACAGAATTTATCCAAACATGAACAATAAGTTAAGAAAAGTTATTTCCATTAATTGCATAAATAAAAGAAAGTACATAAGAAAAGATATCACCGGATAAGTTTAATGATCTCCTCTATATTCCTCCTTGAACTTACAGAATTACTTCCAAAAACATTGACCAAACACTTATGAAGTGGATCTACTGCTCACTGAATTCCCTTTATTGACACTCCTAAGGAAATTACATAGAATGTTATGAAGACTAAATTTAACTAAGTAATTGAACTCTCCTACTAACATTACAAATGAAATATTAAAAAAAACACAAAAAATGGAATCTAGCACCGCAGTGCTCGAGACACTTGCATCATGGCACCCATAAAATGAACTAACAATACAACACTAAGGGATTTCCTCCACTGCAGTGCTGGCAGATATGGACCCACTGTTTAGTGAATAAATTCATCTCTTCACTGGCAATCATGTCCTAAATGGTTACAACTGTAGTGATGTGGAACTTCTAATGGTTGAGCACTGTGGCATCCATGTGACACTCCCTTTAGCTTGGCAGTACTAGAAATTAGTGTCGCAATGCTATGCAGACAGAAAATGGGCTTTATAGCGCCGACTCCTTCGAAGCTACAGTGCTATTAATTAGAGATTTAGCATCATCATGTCCATATTGGGCACTCTGGCGATGATAATGATGGAGTTGTGGTAGTGTAGTGTCCAATGTTATGTATCATGCTTAAAATTTTTCCATATTTCGTGCATTTTCCTACACAAACACAACTAAAATAAAATAGTTTTAATAGCAACTTAGTGTATAAAACATAATATTATTCATACTCATTAAATCCTCTATAGCTTAAACTCTTTCTTGTCCTCAAGTAAATAAATTATTTTTAATTCTAATTAAATAATCAACTAAAAAGGTTATAATATAAAATTACTAAAATATAGGGCAATACATAACTATATATATATATATATATATATATATATATATATATATATATATATATATATATATTTGAAGAAGTGAAGATTTGCATTAAGAAAAAGAAAGAAATTATTACAAACTAATCTTAAAATGCAATCCTCATATTCCTTCTTCATAAGACATCATAATGAAGGAGGAATATCAGGGGAAGAAATGGAATCAAAACAAAAACTATTGTTCAGAGTAAGAGTCGCACACAAATCAGCAACTCTGTTACAATTCCTAGAGGTATGATGGAAGATGACCTTATTGAAGTCTTGGATGAAAGAAATCTTCTCGGAAATCTTGTTTATAACTTTTGATTTCGTCACGGAGTCATGGAGATGCTTGATAACATTGTAGTTATCTCCCTCTATTATTAGCCCTTTACAATCAAACATCCAATCATGGATGAAGTATTTCAAAGAATAAACTGCTTTTAACTCAAGTTGGTTGATATCCCAATGGAGAGTTTGCTTACCATATGCTAGAAGTAAACTGCCCTTAGAGTCACGGACCGAACCCCCAATGCTCACTGAATTAGAATCCAATAATGATGCATCAACGTTAATTTTTATCCAACCCAGTGGTGGGGGATGCCATGAAGTTTCGGACTCCCTAAGGAGAACAACATCCCAGTTAACTAGAATTGGATACTTATTGGTAGCAGTGATTAAAATATTGGAAGCAATTACCGAAATTGGAAGTATGGGATTACCGTGCTTCACATCATTTCTACGGTTCCAGGAGAAAAAATAGCAGTGCAATAGATCTTGACAATGTCCAACTTAGCAATAGAAAGAAGTTTGAGCTGCTGAAGACATTTCGTAAGAGAACTGAAAAAGGGAATGTTAAAACCCCAAGTTCTCAACATACCTATAATCTCAATGAGGGACTTGCAATGCACTATAACATGAGCACAATTCTCAACAACTAGAGAACCACTAGCACAAAGGTCATTATTGCCCAACATTCTAAATTTCAAAAACTCATTAGTAGGAATGGCAAACCTACTTAATCTCCACCAAAAGAGCTCAACTCTTGGTTTAGATTTAGCTTCCGAAGCCAATTATCAAACCCCGAGTTATCAAAAGATTTACAACTTTTGATAGTTTCTGCATAAGCTAAAGAAGTAATTGATTTCCCATAATGTTGATAAAGAAGCTCCATTTGATCTTCATCACCCTCTTGTATAACACATTGTTGAACCATTAGATTAACCAAATGCATGTTGAAATAACGGTTGAGTTCCAATAAGTTCCAGTAGCCATCTTCGTGAATGAAGTTTTGTAACTTCAGGTTTTCAAGACCAATGCAATCGGCAAGCATAGGCCATTTGTTGAAGCATCTATAAAGTTGCCAAATGTCACTCATGACACTAATATTATCTCCATTCATAATTTTCCACTTAACAATAGGTTTAAGAAAAGCCACGCCATCAGAAATGATGTACCGAGCAGAAGATTGACCTTGCTTGAACTTGCCTCTCCAAATTGCAGAACCATTCTGGGCAGCCATGTTGAAACTTGATTTCTATGAATTAGGTTGTTAGACCTAAGCTTATGTCCCACAGCTAACTAAGAGGGGGGGAGGGGTGAATTGGTAATTTTAAAAAAAATCCCTCCTTTTAATTTTTAAACCAAAAAATAAACTTTAATGAATTTTGTATAAAATGTTTTTCAACCACATTTTTAAAATTAAAAAAACACAAAAAGAAAAGGCAGCGAAAAAATAAAGACACGAGGTTTATAGTGGTTCGATCAAAACCATACCTACATCCACTCCCCAGTGGCACCCTCCGAATATTTCACTAATATCAATATTAACTCTCCTTTTGCACCCACAGCAAGGCGGAGAAGCCTTTACAAACACTCTTTCCACCACTATCCGGTGCGGCAGAGAACCATCGTCCTTTTACACTATCACCAGTGCTGGCAGAGAACCTTAATCCTTTCACACTCTCCTAGTGTGGGCAGAGAACACTTCATCCTTTCACACTCTCCTAGTGTGGGCAGAGAACCCTTCGTCCTTTCACACTCTCCAAGTGTGGGCAGAGAACCCTTCGACTGTTCACACTCTCCAAGTGTGGACAAATAACCCTTTGGCTGTTCACACTCTCCAAGTGTCGGCAGAGAACCAGATCTCCTTGATAGATCTTCCTCACAAGAATTCTAGAAGGAAGAGAGAAAAGAGTAAAGTAATCACAAACAAAGAGTAAAGACTCTTACCTTTGAGTACCAAGTGAAACCTTCATGCTCCAATGGAAAGAAATCACCTTTAAACACTCTCTCACACTCTCTCCTTGACTCTTCTTTCAATAGACACTAAGATTAGTAGGCAAAGAGATTATATGGCAGTTTAGTTTGGACTATTTATATGAAAGACACAAAAAAACATCCAAAAACTACAAATTTTGAAGTCAATATGAATTGGATCCTCCCGTATGAGCGTGGATCATCCTAGAAGATTTTACTTAAATGCGTTGGAAACGAACCTAATGTATATGGGTATGAAATGCTTTCGTACACACACATCATCTCGTACGAACTAGGTTCGTCCGGTACGAACGGTTATTCCATAGGTCGGTTCCCAAAAACTACAGAACGGCACTTAATTTTCAGAGTCGGTTCACTTCGTCCTGGGACGAAGTTAAGGTTCGTCCGGAAGAAATTTTAAAGAGAACAAATCATCCCGGGATGAATACACTTCATCCTGGATGAAAATGCTCCAGATAGCAACTCGTCCTGAAATAAATACACTTCGTTCTTGAATAAAAATTTTCCAGAGAACATTTCGTCCTGGGACAAATACACTTCGTCCTGGACGATCAGGACTTAGAAAAATTTTCTTCAACCCCTGTTCGTTCCATTGCTCTTTAGAGGAGATAACTGATTTGATCATCCTGTACAAACTATGTTCGTCCTGTACGATTAAAACAAATTTCTCTAAATCTCCTAAGGTGTGTGTGTGTATTCACTCAATTACAATCACTGCCTCTCAAATTTAATTCAAAGAAGAATACAAATTTTTAAATATACAAAGTATCTCATGCTGAATTTCATTTGAAGTCATTGTAGTCTGGAGTTTGATTTTACTGAAATGTTAGTACACACAAGAGCAAAAACAACTTTTCCAAAAAGTGTTAGGAGATAACTATAAAAAAATAATAATATTTGAAATCATCAAAACTATACAAGTTGCAAGAATGTAAAACATGTAAATCGCAACTCTCTTAACAATCTCCCCCTTTTTGATGATGGGAAAATAATTATTATTTGTATAATTTTCAAATTAAAAAAATCTCCTAAACACCCCCTGAATTGATGAACCCGTGTAAAGAAGGAGGCATTTTTAAAAATATACAGATAAAACAAACACACACAATGTATACATCAAACACAAAATACAAAGAAAAAATTAAAAATAGATCAAACAAAACCAAATAGCAACACGAAATAAATAATTTGTCCCCCTTTTTGATAACAACAAAAAGTAAAGAAGAAAAAAACTTGAAATGTAAGCAGACATATGAAAATCATTTGATAATTCAATCTTGAAAGTGATTAAAATATGTTATACAAATAAAATTAAACATTAGACAAATCTTATTAATTCATAGAATTTATGAAGAGATATAACATTGATAATAGAAAGAATATATCAAAAGCATAAATCAATTTAGACACTAAGATAAAGAAAATTATTGCTAAAAGGAAGAATAAAAAATTTGTATATTTCAAATTTTAATACAGAATATAAATGTACTGTAGATAAATTTGAATTAAGAGATTAAAAGATAATGGAAAGAAATAATTACCATATGTGGAACTTTGCATATCTTTTTCAAATTATTGGCACATTTTTGTGCATCTTTTTATTTTTGGACTTATTTTATGCCTCTTTTTCTACTTGCGAACCATTGCGCATTTCTTTTGATTTTTGTACATTTGTACATTTCTTTTTTGTTCAAGAGTAATTTTGATGTTTTCAAAATCAATAATAAAAAATTTAAAATTTTCTAAGTTCATAAATATTTATTGATAAATGAAATATAAAATAAGAAAATATCATAGTTACAATAATAATATTAGAATTATTATAGTCTAAATAAGAGACATGAAATTGATAATTCTAATTATATCAAGTTATAAGCAGAACTTAAATTTTAAAAAATTAGGTTTTCTAATGAATTTAATTTAGACTTGCACTTCAAAGTATAGCACTATTAAGATCAAAAATCTAATGATTGTCATAAAGGCTAACACACATTTCAATATAATTAAATCCAAAAACACGTGAACATATATTGATATCACTAAAAAGATATTACAATTTAAGGTCAGAATATCAATACAGAAACAAAACATCTAAAGTAAAAAAAATACAACAAACTTACTTAAAACACATCTAAAACACAAACTACAGAAAATACATAAAACTAAGTGCAACAATCACTGTGAAGGACCCTGATCTGATGAACGAGGAGGAGGTGCAGCACCAAAGATGTTAAAGTAAGTACTCATCATAAGCACATTGGTACTGATATCATTCATCTAATCCCTAATAAAATTTATGTCATGCTGATACTATGCGGCCTGCTGCTAAAGATGAGTCTCAATTTGATCAAAGCATTGATCAAAATGAGTCTCTAAATGATCAAATCTTTGAACCAAATCCTGATAATTTGGTTCATTGGCGGATGTAGGTGCGGCTTCTGGTTCTTCTTCTGTATCACTAATGACATGAGTTTTACTTGGTTCTTCTTTGAAGATTGCTCTAAATAATCCGTCATTGTAGTAGAGCGGTTCTTCAAACTCTTGATCAGGATGAACCAAATTATATTTCTTCTCTAGAATGTAGGCAACAAGATGTCCTAAGGTGATGTTTTTCTTTCTCTTATTCTCTACATGTCCAATTTCAGACAGCCCATAAATATAGTCAAGGATAAGTTGGTCTTCATCTATAGGTTCTTTAGTCATGATTAAAATGGTCACCATAGAAAGAAGGGGGTAATGTTGACTCTATCACCAACTTTATGAATTATGGAAGTTCTAAGGACATGCTGGATGATTCGTGTATTACGAACTAGACCAGATATTCTAGCCACATATTCGTTCATATTGTTTCCTCTAATAACATTATTAAATTCAGACCAAGAATAATCATGAGTGTTGATCAAGTTATGGGCTCTGGCTCCCTCTGTCCATAAATTCAGAAAGGCTCTTAAGTCATGCTTGGTGATTTCAACTTTTTGTTTGAAGACAAATGACGGATTATAGAGTGGTCAGAATTAAAGGACATGTTAGCGAGGAAGTAGTAGAAGGTTTCCTTATTGTAGAGATAGACAAGGGTAAGGAAGTAGTGGAAGGTTTCCTTATTATCTTAAAATCTTTTTCACTGCTGTCAAATATGATTCTTTTGGATCTGATTGAAATATAGCACATAAGCAAACACTGAACATGATATCGGGTCAGCTAGCAGTCAAGTAAAGTAAAGATCCAATTATCCCTCTAAATTTCTTTTGATCAATAGATTTTCCTTTAGGGTCCTTATTCAACTAAACTAAGAAACTCATTGGTGTACTAACAGGTTTAGCATTGTCTATTTCATATTTTTTGAGGATGTCCTTAACATACTTTGACTGACTAAGAAATATGCCTTCCTCAATTTGCTTAATGCTAAATCCTAGAAAGTAACTCAAATCTCCCATTAGACTCATCTCAAATTCACTACTCATTATTTTAGAAAAATCATCACAAAGATTTTTATTTGAAGATCCAAAAATGATATCATCAACATAAATTTGAACAATGAGTATATCCTTTCCACATTACTTCAAAAAGAGAGTTGTATCCACACTTCCATTTTCAAAAGATCTTTCAAGTAAGAAGGTGATCAACCTCTCATACCAAGCCCTAGGTGCCTATTTCAATCCATATAATGCCTTTTTCAATTTGAAAATAAGATTTGGGTATTTAGAATTTTCAAAACCTGGTGGTTGTTCTACAAGAATATCTTCTTGAATTACCCCATTTAAAAAGACACTTTTTACATCCATTTGATATAATTTGAATTCTTTAAAACAGGTAAAAGCTAACAAAACCCTAATTGCTTCAAGTCTAGCTACAGGGGCAAAAGTCTCCTCAAAATCAATCCCTTCAATCTGATTATACCCCTTAGCAACTAATCTAGCTTTATTTCTAATCACTACTCCTGAGTCATTCATTTTGTTTTTGAACACCCACTTAGTTCCAACTACACTTGGATCCTTTGGCCTTTTAGTTAATTCCCAAACTTTATTTCTTACAAATTGATTCAACTCTTCTTGCATAGCCAAAATCCAAAATTCATCCGAAAGTGCTTGATCAATATTTGTGGGTTCTATAGTTGAAATGATGGCTGAATGATTAACTTCTTTATTTAATCTACGCCTAGTCTTTACACCTTCACTTGGTTCACCTACAATCAATTCCCTTGGGTGGTTTTTAGAAAATCTCTAATCTCTAGGCAAAGGATTTTCTATCTCCACATTTTCTTCCACATTTTCTTCCAAATTTTCTTCCAAATTTATTTTATCAATCTTTTGGGAGTTAATCTCAATCTCATCTTCTATAATATTAGGCTCTTCCATATTTCTACAATATTTGGCTCTTCCATATTTCCTGATTCATCAAATACAATATGTGTGGTCTCCTCAATTACGAAAGTTCTTCTATTGAATACTCTATAAGATTTTCCAACACTTGAGTATCCAACAAAAATTCCTTCATTAAATTTTGGATCAAATTTTTATAAGCCAGATTTTCCATTGTTATGAATGAACACCTTGCAACCAAAAACATGCAAATGAGACAAATTAGGTATTCTTCCTTTTAGCAACTCATAGGGTGTTTTTTTATTTAATTTAGATTCACATTCACCCTATTCAGAATATAACATGTTGTGCTAACCGCCTCAGCCCAAAAATATTTAGGAAGTGAGTATTCTTCCAACATTGCTCGGGTAGCTTCTATTAATCTTATGTTTTTCATTTCGACTACCCCATTCTGCTGAGGGATTCTAGGTGAAAAAAAATTGTGATCAATTCCTTTCTCCTTACAAAATTCTTTAAATTTCTAATTATCAAATTCTGCTTCATGCTCACTTTGTATAGAAATAATTTCACACCCTAATTTTCTTTGAATCCAAGTCGAAAAGTTTCTAAATTCCTCAAATAATTCACTCTTATGAAATATAAATCAAACCCATGTGAATCTTGAGTAATCATCCACAATCATAAATCCGTATACCTTCCCTCCTAGACTCACAATACCAACAGGTCCAAAAAGATTCATATACAAAATCTCTAAAGGTTTACTAGTTCTAATATCCTTATTGGACTGAAAAGAGGACTACACTTACTTTCCTAATTGACATGCATCACAAATGTGGTCCTTAGTAAAGTCTAGTTTTGGTATACCTCTCACTACATTCTTTGGGGTAATCCTTCTAAGGTTTTTCATGATAGAATGATAAAGTCTCCTATGTCAAAGCCATGACTCATGAGATACAATTCTTAAACAAAAAGTAGTAGGAGATTGAATATAATTCAAGGCTAGCATATACACATTATTTATCCTTTTACCATTCAAAACATCTTTACCATTTAGGCTTAATATGCAGCTAGTAGGAAAAAATTTCACATAATATCCTTTATCACATAGCTGGCTTATACTTAACAGGTAATGCTTTAAGCCTTCTACTAATGACACATTCTCAATATAAAATTTATTAAGATTTCCAATCATACCTGATCCAACCACCTTCCTTGTGGTGTTATCTCCAAGTGTAACCTTGCCTCCACTCTTGGTTTCCAGCGATATGAATTATGCGGTATCTCCAGTCATATGCTTTGAACATCAGCTGTCCAGGTACCATATGCTCTCACGAGGTCTTATGTGAGAGCGACCCTACAAAATTATCAAACATTAGTCCTGGGAACCCAAACAAGTTTGGGTTCTCCTTTTGGCAATTTATAATCAGATGCATATATGATATGTCTAGGTTTATGCATCTTAGGTTTCCACACCAAATAAGTTTTCATCTTCAAAATAGAGGTGTGAGCTATATGTCCAAATAATATACAATTATTATATTTTACTTTTGGAAATATTTTCCTAAGTCTTCTACCATTCATCTGTCTATTCAGGAATTGCATAAATTTAGGATACATAATAGGATTAGTAAAATCTTCAAGTTTAGGGGGTATCTTGTTATCCTTGAGAGCTTTTATCGTTAATTTGTAAAATGATTCATATCTTCCAAAATTCGATTTGAATAATTTTATCTATAAATTTTGCTCTCTGATTCATCCTTAAAATTTTTAAAATCTTTCTCAAGTTCAATATAGGATGATTTTAAATTTTCATATTTTTTATTCAAGTCATCAAATTCATCAAATAATTTCATGTGGTTGTCATCAATTAAAGCATGATCTTTCCTAAGGATTTTATGTTCCTTTTGTAATTCTTCAAATTCTAAACTTAGACTAGTATGCATTTTCTTCATTTTTCTATATGCATCATGCATGTGTTCAGAAACTTCAAAAAGTTCATCATAGGTTAAGTAAAATACCTCTTTTTGATCTGACTGATCAAGATTATCGGTCATTAAGCATAGATTAGTGACTTCCTCTTCCTTCTCAATTTCTGATGAATCTGAAGCTGAGTTTGCCCAGAAAGCTCTTTGAAACTTCTTCTTGCCCTTCTTTGCAATTGTTTCTACTCAACCTTCTCCTTGTTAGGAGTGGCTTTGAGTTTTTGGCATTCAGTCTTGATATGACCTGGTTTCCTGCACTCATAGAAAATCACTTCATTTGAAACCTTGGCATTTCTATTAAATTTACCTCTATTCCAATGCTGGGGTCTTTTCTACTTCCTCTTTAGAAAGCTTCTGAATTGTCTAGTCATCAATGCGATGTCGTCTTCATCCTTAGATTGTGAGTGTTCACTCTCAGACTCTTTCACATTTAGAGCTATGTTCTTCTCCCTTCGTGGTTCACCTGCATCAATCTTTCTTTGGCTAACTCCTTGCTCGTAAGCAATTAGCGAACCAAGAAGATTGTCAATAGAGTAAATGTTTAGATCTTTAGACTTTGTAATTATAGTAATTTTAGCATCATAAGCAGTAGGCAAATAACAAAGAATTTTGTAAATCATTTCGGCATTCGTTAGTTCCCTACCTAGTGCATGCAAAGAGGTGACTATTTGTGTGAATCTTATGTACATATCAGAAATGGATTCATTTGATTTCAAGCGAAATAGTTCATAATCATGCAACAAGATATTAAGTATAGATTACTTAATCTCATTAGTCCCCTCATAAGTTATACAAAGTCTATCTCATATGTCCTTCCTACTTTTGCAAGTGGAAACCCGCATGTAGTCTTCTAATTTTAAAGCACAAAAGAAACTATTCAAGCATTTGGCATTTAGTTGTGCTAAGTCACGTTCTTCTATTGTTTAGTCTGTAAAAGGGGTTTCAACTCTAACTCAATCAACTAATTTAGTTGGTTTTGTATACCCTTCCTGAACTAAGTTCCACATACGATAATCAAGTGACTGTAAAAATGTAGACATGCGTGTTTTCCAAAAATCAAAAGATATATTATCGAATAGTGGAGGTCTAGTTATGGAGTAACCCTCGAGTGTATTTAAATTTCCAAATGTAGCCATCTATGTTAATCAAAAAGTAGTCTAAACTTATGATTTTGAAACAAAGCTCTGATACCACTTATTGAAATTTACCAATTCACACCCCCTCTTGGTTAGCCATGGGATTTTTTTTTTAAATTACCAATTCCGAGTATTGCACAAATACCAATAATGACTCTCCTTTTTCACCCACAGCAAGGCAGAGAAGCCTTTACAAGCACTCTTTCCTCCTCTACCCGGTACGACAGAGAATCGTCATCCTTTTACACTATCCCTAGTGCTGGCAGAAAACCTTTGTCCTTTCACACTCTTCTAGTGTGGGCAGAGAACCCTTCATCCTTTCACACTCTCCTAGTGTGGGCAGAGAACCCTTCGTCCATTCACACTCTCTATGTGTGGGCAGAGAATCCTTCGGCTGTTCATACTCTCCAAATGTGGGCAGAGAACCCTTCGGCTGTTCACACTCTCCAAGAGTTGGCAGAGAAATGGATCTCCTTGACAGATCTTCTCACAAGAATTCTAGAAGGAAGAGAGAAAAGAGTGAAGTAATCACAAACAAAAAGTAAAGACTCTTACCTTTGAGTACCAAGTGAAACCTTCACGCTCCAATGGCAAGAAATCTCTTTCAAACACTCTCTCACACTCTCTCCTTGACTCTTCTTTCAATAGGCATGAAGATCAGTAGGCAAAGAGATTATATGGCAGTTTAGTTTGGACTATTTATAGGAAAGACACAAAAAGCCGTCAAAAAATTACAAATTTTCAAGTCAATACGTATTGGATCGTGCCGTACGATCGTGGATCGTCCTGGACAATTTTACTTAAATGTATTGGAAATGAACCTAATGTATATGGGTACAAAATGATTTTGTACACACACATCATCCCATACAAACTAGGTTCGTCCGGTATGAACGGTTATTCCGTAGGTCGGTTCCCAAAAACTGCAGAACGACACTTAATTTTTAGAGTCAATTCACTTCATCCTGGGATGAAGTTAAGGTTCGTCCTGACGAAAGTTTTACACAAAGCAAATTGACCCGGGATGAATACACTTCATCCTGGATGTAAATGCTCCAGAGAGAAACTCGTCCTGGAACGAATACACTTCATTCTTGAACAAAAATTTTCCATAGAACATTTCATCCTGGGATGAATACACTTCATCCTGGACGATCAGGACTTAGAAAATTTTTTTTCAACCCCTGTTCATTCTATTGCTCTTTAGAGGAGATAACTGATCTGATCGTCCCGTACGAACTATGTTCGTCTTGTATGATCAGTACAAATTTCTCAAAATCTCCTAAGGTGTGTGTATGTGTATTCACTCAATTATAATCACTCCCTCTCAAATTTAATTCAAAGAAGAATACAAATTTTTAAATATATAAAGTATCTCATGCTGAATTTAATTTGATGTCATTGTAGTATGAAGTTTGATTTTCCTGAAATGTTAGTGCACATAAGAGCAAAAACAACTTTTTCAAAAATTGTTAGGAGATAACTATACAAAAAATAATAATATTTGAAATCATTAAAACTATACAAGTTACAATAATGTAAAACATGCAAATAGCAACTCTCTTAACAAGCCAGACATCTATAAAGAATGAGGAGGGATTCTGGAGAAGCCTCCAGGCTAGCCGAGCTCTGAGGGGACCAACTCTTTTGACTATTGAATACATACCCAATCCACCACTATCTCTTAGTAAGCATAAATCTTCCCAAGCAATGTAATGAAGACCTTTATTGCCAAAATTCTGATGCCAGATAAAGTCTCTACAAATTCGATCTAACTCATAGAGAATCTCTTAAGGATCAATGAATGAGCTGAAATGAATGTTGGCAGAGAAAGCAATGAAGTCCTAGAAAGTATCAATCTGCCCGCAAGTGATAAGAATCTAGTACCCCAAGCATTGAGCTTCTCCAAGGAGTGATCAATAATGAATTTAAAGTCATTCTTAACCAACCTCCTCAATGCAATTTTGGTGCCCAAATATTGAAACTCATTGACAATTTTGAAGCCGTATTTAGTTCCAATTCTTCATTAAGCAGAAGGTCTAACAGATTTACCAAAGATAATTTGAGACTTGGCTTGATTTAAACATAGCCCTGTCCATTCGCAATAATCCCTAATTAAATTCATCATTCCAAGAAGTTGAGAGGAGGAAGCTAATCTAACAGTAACACATCATCAACATAGAGTAAGTTAATAATTCTAGGAGCTCTAGAAGAAGTTTGGATGCCTAATTGATGCCCTCTTTGCTTAATGACGTTGGAAAGAAGCTGTGAGCATAAGATAAAAAGGTTTGGCGACATAGGACAGCCTTGCCTAAAGCCACTCTTGGCTTCAATCCATCTAGAACCTTTTCCATTCAGCAGTATAGAGAATCGCACATTGGTGACACATTCCAAAATTAGGAATGAGAACTTCTCGGGGAACCCAAACCAAGCAAGAACATGTTCCAATGTCTCCCAGCACATGCTATAAAAGGCTTGGGCCATGTCAAGCTTGACAGCCATAAGACCCTTTTTATTTTTTGAAATTTTAAATTTGTTAAAGATTTCTAAAGCAAGGAGGCAATGATTAGACATAGATCTACCTGGAACGTATGCTACTTGCTCCTTGGAGATAAGCTTTGGATTACAACTCTTAAGTCTGTTAACAAGCATAGTTGTTGCAATTTTGTAAATAGTTTGACAAAAACTAATTGGACGAAAATTGGAAGGAGTTACCGGAGTGTTGATCTAAGGGATAAGAACAATCAAGGTATCTTTCCAATTTCCATTCATACGTCCAATAGTCAAAAACTTTTTGATAGCATTCCAAGTAGCATCTTTGACTATGTCCCAATAGAATTTGAAGAATGAAGATGTAGAACTCTAAGCCCGGAGATTTTTTAGACCCTTGCTGGAAGTCAGCATCAAAAAATTCTAATTCTGTAAATTCTGCATCAAGTAATGCTCTGTCAGCTGCATTACGCAACTGATTTTGATCAACAGAAGGCCAATTTAGTTTATTACAATTACAGAATATCCATTTGTCCTAAAAAAAACTTTAAGAAAACTGACTCAATTTTGTCAGTTTCGTCTACAACTTTATCATTCTCATTCTTGATTTGTCTAATCAATTTGACATTCTTCCTAGCCGTAACATAGGCATGTTAAAACCTTGAGTTGGTGTCCCCATCTTCATTCCAGTTCGCCTTAGCACGTTGATTCCACCACATTGATAGTCTAAGTAAGGTAACATTAAGTTCCCTTACCTTAATTCGCATCAGATTAAGATCAATATCACTGAGACCACCATCTGCTTCTTCTTGCAATTGTAATTTAAGAATGTCATTCTTCAGCTCCTCCTTTAGTAAAATCTGATTTTTGCATTTATTCTTCTGCCAGAAAAAAAGTGCTTTCAATGTTCTCTTGATCTTTCTGTTAAGAACTTCAACCTCATCACCGTAATCATACTTATTCCAGGCATTAGCTACAATTATCCACGTAGCTGAATAGGATTTCCAGGTATCCTCAAATCTGAAGACTTTGGATTGAGAAAGCCCAGAATCGTCAAGCTTAAAAGCAATAGGACAATGGTCAGAGGCAATCCTAGCAAGGTGCCTAACCGAAGCTGACGGGACAAGCTAAAGAGCCGAAGTATTCATCAAGCAGCGATCTAAAAATTACCAAATTCTAGTGTTTCCTTGTTTATTGTTGCACCAAGTATATTTAGGACTAAATACTCCTAAATCATGAAGATCTTGGTTAGCCATAAATAACCTCATCTCCTTAGATCCTTTGGTCAAATGAAACCACTTGCCACCTCTCTTATCATCTTTGGAAAGAAGACAATTAAAGTCTCCTCCCACGATTGAAGGAACATCATCCTTCACAAGATTATCAAGGCGGCTCCAAAGCTCTCTCCTGATTCGAAGTTCCTTATGGCCATAGACCATGGCCACAATCCAAAGACATTTATTGGGAGTGATCAATCACAGTGAAGGTTTCCAAATTGCAGTTCCACATTACCAAAATTCCTCCGGCAGTGCCTGCCGCAGGCTGATGAAAGTAATCCCAATTGCTGCCAATAATTTTATTGACATCAATATTATTGATAGAGGCCAACTTAGTCTCAGCAAGGCCCACAAAAAAAAAAAATTAGAGTTATCTTTAACTACTTCCTTGAGGTAGAGGGAGGTCTCCTTCTTCTTGACCCCACTACAATTCCAAAAAACTAACGAAGACATTAACTAATTGAAGGGGAGAATTCCCCGCCTTTTTTTTTTTGTCCTTTACCTTCAACTTTCCTTTTTCTGGACAACGGTTCAATTGGACCCAAAAATTATTATTAAGGCTTTGATTTAAGCTTGATAGAACTTAAATCAGTTGTACCTACCAATGGTAAATCATTAGGAAAATCTGATATAATAAGATGATTACCACCAGAACAATCTTGTTTGTCACCAACACAAGCAGTAGAATCATTGTGAATGGCATCAGTAGAGATTTCAATTGATTTTACAATAACCAGTGAAGGATCAATAGGATTGGAAGTGTTAGAGTCAGTAACTAAAATTTTGGGAGGAACATAAGAACAAACATTGGCAGTTGGACACTTCTCAGTAGTTGTTTCCTCAGGTATAGTAGCACTAACCTTAGGGGAGGCGATAAGCATCACAGATCCAGTGGTGATTCCAGGTGAAATACCATCTTTCAACTGATTAGAGGCATTATCAAGAATTTCAAAGCTATTGGACAAGATAATTTCTACATCTCGAATAACCTTCATATGTTGAATGTTGTTTAAAGATTTATCCTCAACCAAAGTAACATCATTCGATTTCTGAGTAGAACTATCAGGAATGTTACCACTAACTGTAAAATGAGTTTCTGGCTCTTTGATTTCCTTCTTCCAGGAATCCAATTGACTCCTAGTTTGCTTTGGCCTCTTTTTGAATTTTACATGCATCCAAGGCCCATAATTATCATGGTGTTCTGGAGCATCATGAATATCTCTGTCATTCAATTCACGACTGGGATCATTAGGCTTGGCCTTCCGTAGTTCTGGATAAGCCGGTTTCAGGTGCCCGATTTTAGCATAGTTAAAGCAGAATGAAGATAATTTCTCATATTCTACTTTCTGGAAGAATCTACCTCCCAAACCCTCAACCCAGACACCCGAAGGAAGCTTGCATTCCAGATTAATGCGAACACAGATACGCGCAAATTCCTTCCTGCTCCAGCTAAAGGAATTACCATCGAAGTGCATGGGTGTTCCAATTCTTGATGCAATCATAGCAATGTTGATCTCGTCCCAACAATGCAAGGGCAGTTGTGGGAAACGAATCCAAACTGGTGCAGTTAAACCTTTTAAAGATGAAGGAGAAAAGGAAGGCGACCATTTGTCCAATCTGACAATATGACCACCAATGTACCATGGCCCTCCACTAAGGAATTCCTCCATAGTTGCGGAAGACTTAAACTAGTAAATAATCCAATTCAGTCCCAAAGAGGTTAGGTGAAAATTACCAATTCTATTTCATTTCTTGCATAACTTAGTGCTGCAAATAGAAAAAGGGATACTCTTTCCCAAGACCTTCAGCACAACAAAGTTGGAGAGGATTTGAGAGTTATTGATTTCTTGATCGGTGTTCAGCTTAACTGCCACTCCGTTAGAGGACATAACGGTGGAATTCACATCAAAATTAATTTTGATATGATGAGGTTTTTTTCAAGACATTGAGAAAGGAACCCTTCGGGTTGCTAAACACATCAACTATTTTGGCACCAGATAAAACACTATTATTAGGATCAACAGAAGAGCAAGCAGGATTGTTATATTCATCGGTGTTGCCAAACTTCTTACTATCTGTAGCCAACGAATGTGAAGAATCAAGAACATCGTGTTCCAAAGAACCAAAGGTTAACCCAAGCGAAACAGGGCCAACATCAGGGGAACTTCGATCCAAACTACCAAAGACAGAGGCCGAAGAATCAATCAAATCCTTACCCTTTCCTTCAGAAGTAGGAATAGGTTTAATTTAATGAGCGAGAGAATCAGAGCCTTCTCTTATAGTCAAAGGTTTTAAACCCAATCTTGAAGTTGAATGATCTTCTTTACGAGGAATGAAAGAATGCACGGAAGAAGGAGAGCGCGATCGATCAAAAGAAATATGATGATCCGTTAGAGGTTTTTAATCTGTTGATCCGCTAGAGGTTGGAGATCTGGTGGATCCGACGGCGGACTGCTGGATGCCGCCAAGCTGGAGGCAAGAAACCTACGAAAAAACAAAGATTCAAACTTTATCTCTCTAGAATCCGACGCGGGAGCTTCTCTCCCTAGAATCCTCTCAGTGGAATGGATGTAATACATAACTATCTAGAATTAGTAAAAATGAAGAAGGCTATACTTCTAGTTTTAAAAAATACTAATAGTTAGACTAACTAATCATTCTAGTTACAACTTAATTTGAAATAATAAGTTATAATTTTAATCATTAACTTTTAATTATTTAAGTGAATAATTAAGTTTTAATGATTAGATATGATGGCAATTAAAATTATACTTTGACTACTTCAGCATGCCTTGTATTAATTCTCCGAACTTATCCTTTTTCATTTATGTATATGATTGTATTTCCAATCATAAGCATTCACTGATACTAATTTTTGAATGTACTCATCTTTTTCTTTCTCTTTTCTTTTGAGAACTATTTTATAATTCTTTTTCTTTTTTCTTTTATGGAGTTCATAATTAATAATTTTGAATATTAGCTTCTATTTTAGACCTTCATATAATCTTAATGATTTTATTGTAAGGACTTGATGAGATTACTAATTCCATCTTCAAGTTAGCTATGATTTCCATTTTTAATTTACTCATATCTAATTTTTAATACTAATTACTCATCTTTTAATTTCAAAAGTTAATTTCATAAAGGTATAGCTTATAAATTCAAATTAGGATAATAACTTAAATGAATAAATGAGTTAAGTATAAGTTTTTCCAACCTATGAAGTATAAATAAAGTTCATTCAAACTAGGATCTAGGGTTTTATTGTTACCCTAATTATATTTTATTTTTATCTATTATTTTTATAAGGGTTAAATAAAAAAATCAAAATATAAAAGTAATTGGAGGGAAATAATAATTTAAACATGAAGGGAATTTGTTAATATGTAAATAAACACATTAAAAAACACTACAAAAATATGCTTTTATAAGAATTATGAAAGGCGCATAAAATATATGTTGGACACAAATATGACCTAACATTCATAACATAATGAGTACAAGCATAACACATACATGGGCTACCTCCTAGAAGAGCTAAGTTTAGAGTCTTCAGCCATACTGGATAATTGACTAGACCTAAGGTTAGTTTGCCTCCCAAGCAGCGTTAAGTTTATAGTCTTTATCCATACTTGATTTTTAGCTAAGGCGAATGTTTGCTACTCTTTAATTGGGTCCCATTAGTATCTCTTTTCTTCTTCATAGGATTAACTTCAGTGTTACTAAGTAAAGATCTTTTGGGCTTGTTACTCATAGAAATTGTAAGCTGACTTAATTAAGTTTATATATTTTTAATTGAAGCAACTTGGTTTTATAATTGAGTTCCCAATTACAAGACCACATCTTCTAGTAGTGTGATTCTGGTTCCATACTAATTACCTTGATTAAATCCAGGAGTATAAGCTAGTTTGGGATTGTTATTATCTTAATTTTAATTATTTGAATTTGCTCCTTAATTATTTTGACCAGCATTCTATTGATTTCTAACATTATTATTTGACAAACTAAAATTGGGATGATTTCTCTAACCTAGATTATATGTTTTTGAATAGAGATTATTTTGTCTTCCAATCAAATTTATATTTTTAATCCCTTGTATATCATTCTAATCCATTGAGATTCTATCTTCCAAATGCAAAGATGAATCTAAATTTAAGCCTAAAGTGCTCAATCTCTTTGATATTAATGCAACTTGTGCAGTCAAAATGAATAAAGAATGATTTTCATAGACTCCTACCACTCTCTTAGGATTCAACCTATCAATAAGGCACTAAAAATTATTATTTTTTATCATTTCTTCAATTAATTCATAAGCATCCTCAAAAGGTTTTGACATAAGAAAATCTCTAACTACAACATCAATTATGGATATAATGAATCCTACCAATCCTTATAAAAATTTTAAATTATCAACTGATCAAGTATGGTATGGTGAAGACACTTTCTAAGCATCTCCTTAAATCTATCCCAACTCTCATAAATAGATTCTCCCTCTAACTGAGTAAAAGAAGTAATATTATTTCAAAGTTTGGAACTCTTAAAAGGCGAGAAATACTTACCTAAAAATTTGTGGGTCAACTCATTCCATGTATTAATAGAGCTTGGCGGTAAATAATTTAACTAGAGTTTGTCCTTGTCTCTTAAAAAAATGGAAATAATCTAAGTCTAATAACATAATCACTAATAATATTATACTTAAATATTACACAAATAATTAATAAATTTGTTAAATATATGTTAGGATCATCAATTGGAGTTCTCCCAAATTGAGAACTCTGCACAATCTAAATGATTGAACATTTTAATCCAAAACTATTAGCTAGCAAGGAAGGTCTATTTATGCTTTAATGAATTCCAACTACCATAGGGTTTGCAAAATCTTTAAGAGTTCTAGAATAATTTATGTCTTTATTAGGGTCAGCCATTTCAAAATCAATTTGTTGGTTCTAATTTTAGAAAGGGTTCTCTCGATTTTTTATATATTTCCCTTCTATGGCTTCTATGCATGCAACCAGAATTATGCAATCAGTAAAATAAATTAAAAGAATAAAAGAATATATTAGGACTTATTATGATATTGATTCAAAAATATAGTAAAATATAAATAAAATAAATCTTTTGTGGTAAAGGCGCCAAAAATTTGATGGGGGCAGTAGAGTCACCTAAGGAATTATGAAAATGATTAAGGATTCTATCAATCCTAAATAATGCATAGGTTTCTCTGCTATAATAATTATAAAAAAATTCACTTAATATATACAAGTATGCATCCCAGATCAAGTAATATAGTGATGGAGTAGAATATCGATCCCACGAGGAATAATATTTACTTGCAAATACTAGTATTGTCTACTACAATAACATTAATTATTCTACTCAATAAAAATAAGTTTTGGTGGAGATTCACTTAGTTAAAATTCAATAATAATTTTAAATGAAACACTATTTGGATAAAATGTTTGGGAATGATGGAATATAAATATAATATGTTTCCTAATGATTCTCTTTTAAATTGATATTTTTCAGAGCATATGCATTATTGATTGCTTATTCAAGCATAAAGATAAAGGACATATAAACCATTCCAACCTCAATACCACTCTAAACTCCCATAGTGTGTCACCCTATGAAATCTTAGAAGAGTAAGTTAATCATGAACTGTTAAAACCCCTTCATTACAATTTATCTCTATAAATTTCGTATAGGTCAAGCACTGTGCCTATGCTTGCATATACAAATCAAATATACCTTATTATGCCTGATTTTTTATTCATAGACTCCACATTACACATGATACTAACTATACATATGATCACTATGTGCATTAAATGAAGACCTGATATATTAAAAACATAATTAAATTATTGCTGTAGAGAATTCATTAGTCATCCATATTCTATTTACACCATCAATCCAAAACTAAAGAATTTATCCATACAAGAAAAACAAGTGAAACAAACTCACTTTCAGTAATAACACAAAAGAAAGAGAGTATAGAAGAAAAGTTATCACCAGATGGGTTCAATGATCTCCCGGATGCACTTTGAACTTATAAAAGTTTTTCCACAAACATTGACTAAACTCTCTTTTGAACTGGATATTGTGCTCCCTGAATTCCCTTAGTTATCACTCCTAAGAAAATTACAGAGAAGCACTTTGAAGAATGAAATGAACTAAGTGAATAAAATCTTATACTAATATTAAAAATGGACTATTTATAGAAATAATATAGAAATGAATTTTGGCACCGTGGCCCTCGAGACACTTGCACCGTGACACCCATAAAATGAAGTAATGCCACAACGCCAAAGGACATTCTCCACTATGGTGCTTGTTGACATGGACATACTTTTTAGCACTACAGGAAAATCGCGTGTTACCGGCGGATAAAATTCGTCAAAAAAATGCCCAAAATCTGTCGAAAATTAGTATTTCAGATGGATTTCCGTCGATTTTTTTTCATCGGTAACACGCGCATCGAAAAAATTAAACCGGCACAAAATAGGCCCCTAAAAAAATTTCTAGTGGACTTCTGGCGAACCATTTCACCGGTACCATTTCCGGCGAATTATTTTGCGCCGGAAATAAAAATGAAATATAAAGTTTAACAAATGGAGAAGCGGCTACAACAGGCAGGCCCCCACCTAAATCACAGCTGCACCAGCCCCGACATAGCCCATGTGAGCCACTACGACCGGCACCACTTGCGAGCTCAACTAGACCCACGCGAGCTGGCCCGCCGACCCACGAATAAGCCCCCTGCCTTCGACGGGATTCGAACCCCCGCCCACGCGCAAACGAGCCCCGAACAATTGAGCAAAGAACGCAATTATGTTTCTTTTCATTTTTTTATTATTTATATTAGAAATTTCTATAAATTAAATAAATTTAATTAATTTAATTTATTTAGATAAATTTATTTTAACAATGAGTTATTAATTTAATGAAAAAATTAATTATTAATTTAATTTAATAATTAATTATTAATTTAATTAATTTAAGTTAATAATATTTAGTTTTATATAATTTAATAATAAATTATTATTTATTATTTAATTAATTTATATTAATAATATCCAATTTAAATAATTTTATTTGATAATAAGTTATTAATTTATTTAACATAATTTAGTACTATAATTAATTATAAATAATAATTATAGTTATTTTTTAGGAAAACAAATAATTTTGGTCAGAAATTCCGTCGGAAATAAATTCGACGGAAAAAGAATCAAAAAATCTACTGGAGAAACGTCGGAAAATTCGTCAGAAATATTTCGTCGGTAATCCGCCGGAATTTGTGACGAATTTTTTTTTGCCGGAAATTCTGTCGGAAATGAGCTGTTTTCCTGTAGTGTAGTGAATAAACAAGTTTTTTTACTAGCAGATCATGTCAAGAATAGTTATAATTATAGCACTACATTACTACTAGCAATTGAGTGTTCTAGCATCCATGTGGCACTCTCCTTGGCTTAGTGGTGCTAAAAATTTGTGTCACAACATTGTGTATACACAAACACTAGGCTTTACCACACTAACCCTTTTGATGCTGCAGTTCTATTAAATAGAGAATATGCACCACCATGTCCATATTGGGTGATCCGGCGGTGTCAATGATGTCACCTCGATTTTGTAGTGTATGACGCCCCAATGTTGTGCCGTACTTCAAATTTTTGCACATTTCTTGCATTTTTGTGCACAAACACAACTAAAAAAAAATACCTGTCAATTTAATATATAAAATATAACATTATTTACAATAATTAATAACCAGTATAGTTCTATCATGTTGAGAATTTAGCTTTAAGCGAACTTTATATTGTTACAAGAATTTGGAAATTGGCACCATGATTGAGGCAAGTTGAGCTCAAAGATATCATTATAAAAAAATGAGATATTTGAGGAGAAAGATGAGATCTTTGAGGTGTGGCATTAAAGAAGAAGAAGAAGAACAACAACAACAAGAAGAATGATCATGAACTTTTAAAATTAAATATAATTAAAAGCAAAGTTAGCAAATATTATACATTGGGTCATGCATAGGATCTGGCTGACCACCTTCGAGTGAAGTTAAAGACCAAGCTTCCCCTTCTCATTGAAGAATTGGATTTCTTTATATTTTAATTGAGTTGATACTTCCATCAAGGATGGCAACTATTTGGTAGCATTTTTAGCTATGCAACAAAATAATTAACCTTTACAAATTATACATAAATAATAATGCTTTTTATAAATTTTCAAATGAAATACTAAAATTATTGTCTGGTATTTTCTTTCTCTAATCTTGAATGAGGTTATAAGAAACTAATTTTCTTCCAAATGTTGTTGTAGGAATCATAAGAACAAGAGAAAATAAATAAATATAGAATCAAATAAAAGGAAAACATTATTCACTATTGCCTTAATTATCCTAATGATTATTTCATCTTTGATAATCCCTTTAAGAATCTGCGTGTGGCATATCATCTAGACTTTTAAATATTTATGGAACAAAAAAATTTCATTCTAATGCAAATATCTATATTGCCCTAAACTAACACTACTAATAAATCAAATTTTTGAAACACTTTGTTTCAACTATTACAGTGGTTTAAAAATTAATAAATGTAATTACAATGATTTTCTAATAGATGCAAATATGATGTATTTATATTCACTGTGAAAGGCTTTAGAAACAATTTTAATATACAAAAGAAAGTTTTTAGATTCATAGAGTTTTAATAAAGGCTAAAAATTCATTGCAAAACTTCATTAGCTGGATCAAATGCAATACACATATAAGAAAGACACGTCGTCAGTTATAGATATAAGATGAGTACATATGATTAAATACACATATTAAGTCTACGCAAAATATTGGAAAATTTGTTGAAGTATTGTTTTTAAAATTGGTGTCTAAGAAGACCTTTGGTCTAGAAATTAAGAAGTACGTTACTTGAGCCAAAGTACTTTGGCAGATCTATTGAATGGAGTCATGTGACATGCATGAACCTTAAAAGATTTCATTTAGTTTAAATAGGATTTAGTGCACCTTATATTATGCATGCATTCATGGTGAATGAAAATAATTATATGTTTCATTGATAGTTATTTTTTCTTTTTTTTGATTTAATGAAATTTTTTAAAATGATTATTAGAATGATTCAATGTTATCTAAATGTTGGAACATGTTTCTAATATTTATAGTAAAATTTTATTAGTAAATATATCATAATTATTAAGAATAATTTTATTCATTGTAGATTTCTACATTTGTCCCTTTTATTACCTATATATATGTACACTTTTATCAACATATCATTCAATTGAATAAAGAAAAATGCTATTATAGGTTTTTTGGCATGATAACATAACTCCAAGGTTTAGAGGAAGTTCAATATCCTCATGGCTCTTTATAGATCATCTTCTTACCACGATTATCATTGTTCTATAGATTTTATGGCTTTTCGACATCGCTCTCAATCATTTTAGTCCCAAAACTTATATCTTGGTCGCTTCACTATGCATGCACTTTCTAGTTTCGTACTTTATCATCCTAAAGGAATTATTGTATAACTTAGATGAGTATTTTCTCTCCTCTATTTTTAATTTTTGTTCAATTTTAGCATTTTCATCTAACATTTTGTTGAGGTAAGCATTTGTTAGTACAATATATAATTATATTAATTATTATTATCATTATTACTATTAATAAATTATATATATATATATATATATATATATATATATATATATATATATATATATATATATATATATATATATATATATATATATATATATATATATATATATATATATATATATATATATATATACCTCGTTGTATTCATTCAAATTGACGTGACCCTTTGTTAGCTTCTCCTAATTGGCAACTGAACATATCTTTACAACTCTTAAAATGGGAGAATTATAAGTGCGGAGTTTGGAAAGTCTAGATTTTTTAGGGTACACAGTAAATACACAATGTTTACAAATACTGTGTATTTACTATGTATTTGTTATGTACCCTCAAAAAATCAAGATGCATCTTACGTCCGGACTCTACATTCAATAATCTCTCCAAAAACGGATTCTGAAGCAAACTTTTAGTTCAACGGATTCTGTCGGGAACTTCAAAAAGGTGGGGAAGAAGTCTGTAGGGATTATGTACTGAAAGTAGATTCATTTTAGTAGTCTACCTACTTTCTCAATCCCCCTCACTTATCCAATACCGGTAGGCTACCATTAGCTTTAGGAATCTCGCACGATAGCAATTTTTAATCTTTAAAAATTGTGGGGAAATGATTTTGTGAATAGAAGCAATGGAGTTTCTTCTTTTTACTTTATGTATTCATAACTCTCTCTCTCTCTCTCTCTCTCTCTCTCTCTCTCTCTCTCTCTCTCTCTCTCTCTCTCTCTCTCTCTCTCTCTCTCTCTCTCTCTCTCTCTCTCTTCTCTACCTTTTTCTTATCACCTTTTGCTAGCGGATTCGCTTCTACTGAAGGATTACATCATCTTTCTCTACATTCACGTTGTTATTCCTTCTTCGACAATGGATTTGGGTTCAAGGGACACTTGTCTGAATAAACTGGTGGCTTTGATGGTTCAAAGGAATCCATGGAGATATCTTTTTGTTGGCCATGATGATTCTGGCTCAAGTATCATTCACTTCATATTCTGGCACATAATCTTTACAGTAAACCATAGGAAATTGTCATTTTCTACTCAAATAGAAGATATCTCCATGCTTCCTTCAAACAATCACAATGAGATATGTATCCTTTGAACCCACATTCATTGTGGAAAAAGGAATAACAACTATATTGAAGAGAAGATGGTGTAATGCTACTTTGCAATATTAATACCCAGGAAAACCTCACCTGAAGTGGCTAGAAAATGCAAGAAGAAAAAAGTGAAGAAGAGAGTGATAGTATACATGTATTATATCAAATAAAAAATTAAGCCAGCAGAGGAGAAGCTGCAGGCTGTATAACAGAGAAGAAAGGAAAATACAATTGAGAATTATATTCAAAGATATAGTGTATATACGCAATGGTGAAACTATAGCTACATATATATTAGCTAAAGTAGGAAGATGAAATTACATAAATGCCAATGAGGTTGCTTAAAAGTAATGATAGAGATTTAATCATGGTAAAAAAGTGATCATGTTATTCCTAAACTTTTGTAGGAATGTACAGCTGCGCAGAATAATGGAGATAAGAACTGCATGTTCCATATATGGTAAAGTAGCTCTAATACCACCCTTCAAGTTGAGATGTCTAAGATTGTCAACTTGTTTCTGAGAACAACGAACATAGAGTTTGATAAAACTTGGTAAAAATATCTATAATCTGGTCAGTTGATCAGGAGATGTGCTGCACAAAAATAATTTATGGTGTATGGATTATCTGATAATATGGTGGTCTATATCTATATGCTTTGTATGAGCATGAAAAATAAGATTGTTGGTAATAGAGAGAGTAGTTATATCGTCATAGAAGAGAGGGGTGGTATCCAAGGTAATCAAAAAATCATAGCAAAGATAATGTAGCCAAATGACTTCATTAGTAGTTGCAACAAGTGATCGGTATGCAACCTCTATAGAAGAGCGGGCAATTGTAGTTTTTTTTTTTACACTCTAATTGATGATATTTGGACCAAGAAACACACAAAAACCTGTAGTAGATTTGCAGTCGGTAAAGTCACCAGCCTAATCACAATCTAAAAGGGCTTGAAGTTGAAGAGGGTCTCGTTGAAGCTGAGGTTCATAAGATGATGTTCTTTTTAAGTACGTTAGGATGTCTTTGAGTAAATGATAAATGAAAGTGATAGTCAAGTGGTGTATGCATGTGCTAAAAGACTTTATTAGCGGCAAAGTCCATATCTGGGTAGGTTAAAGTAAGTTACTATAATGAACCAACCAACTGCCAAAGCGGGGGGGGACGGTTGTTACTGTTTGATTGTTGAAGGCAATTTGGATGGAAGCAAGTTCAAGATTTTCTTACAGTTTGTCATCCTAGCTTTGTGTAGAATATCCATTATGTAGGAATGTTAAGTGAGATTATATGAATTATTATTATTATTATTATTAATGCCAAGAAATCTGGACAACTTATCGAGGTTTCGCATGTTGAAACATAGGGTGAGTTATTGTAGTAGATCTAGGATGAAGCATTAATTTTTTTTCCAGTAATCAAAATGTCATCAACATAGAAGAGGATGTAAACTATGATAATATTGGATTTGTAGATCATGAGAGAGGAATATGTCGTGCTCAAATAAAATTCTTGTAGATTTAGATAGGAGAAGAGCGCAGCAAACCAATGGCGTGGGGCTTGTTTAAGCCCATAGAGGGCATTTTTTTATGGAGTGTGAGAGCATATATATTGATGATGGATGCCATTTAGTGAGAAATTTAAGAAGAGTATTATTAAGAAATTAACCTCCACCATCGGTATGAAGAGTGCAGATAGGTTTACGTAAATGTTTTTCAATGAAATGTTTAAAGTGAATGAAATTTTGTGTAGTAACTTATTTTGATTTCATTGGAAATGTCCAGCTATAGCGAGAGTAATCATTAACCAGAAGTAAATAAAAATGAAAAGCATTTGTAGAAATAGCAGGGGAAGGACCCCAAACATCAGCAATAAGTAATTGGAGAGGCATAGTAGATAAATTATTGGATTAATTAAAGGATAATTTATGGATTTTAGCCAAAGCACAAGACCTACAAATAGAAGAAAAAGAAGAGATACATAAACTGGGAGTATACTTAGAGATAACAAACATTATAGCAGAATTGGTATGACCCAAACAATAATGCCAAAAAGTCAAAGTGGTAGAGACAGTGATGAAAGCACTTGGTGAAGTAGTCCAAAATGTGGAGCTTGTTGAGATTGGGTAGAAACCGTAAAGGTAGGGACCTTGGTGAAGAATTTGATGTGTCTTCTGGTCCTTTATAAAATAATAAGAAGAGTCAAAAGAGATGTAGAAGTTGTTGTCATAATCAAGTTTAAAAATGGATAGTAGTTTATGAGATAAATGTGGAATGTAAAGAAGAGAGGATAAGGAAAGCATACACGTGGGAGTGGGAGGAAGCCCTTTCATGGAATGAGCAATCGAAGGAGCTATCCCGCTACTAATCATAACATGGCTGGACCCTTGATAAGTGGCTTCTTTCTGTCGTGAGTAAAGTTTAGTGATCAAGTGAGCAGTTGCCCCACTATTGAGGTACCATGGGAAAGCAACCAAAGATGATTATTCAACAAGGCTAAAATGATTGGTATCCAGAGTGTACAATAGATTTGTGCAATGCCAATAAAAAAATGTGAAGTGACCTCTCTTACCACAAATTTGACAGTCTAAATAACTATAAGGTTTATCACCTCTAAATATAATAAAAGGAGTAGAAGTAGTTTGAGAGTACCGTCTGCATCTAAAAAATTGAAAATATTGGTAGCTTCTTCCACACTTCTGTTAGAAGCAAGAGAAAATGGAGCATCTAAAAGAGTAGATGAGTCAGATAAGGTAAGTTCTTTTGTGACATTTATGGCGAGGTTCTCTTCGTTGATGTATAACATGGAATAGAGTTCATCCAAGAGTGAATGGCTATCTTATAGGCTTGATAATTCATAAGAAGTCCATTTAAAAAATAAATAATGATTTATTTTAAATCAATGTTGCCATAAGAAGAGGAAATATTGTCCACCAGAAATTTAATTATAGAAAGGTAATCTATTATGGATTGGCTTCACATGGTGAATTTATAGTGCTCATTCTTTAATCGGATAACTCTCAAATGATTTGTGGAGAACAAAGTGGCACTCAAGGGTTGTCTAGATAGAGTGATAAGAGATTAAGTTGATTATGTACGAAAGTAAAGAAGGTAAAATCATGGAATAGAGGGAAACATATATGATTTATCCAATAGTGGGAATAAAAATAGTTTACAATGAGTTAGCTAGAGCTTGAGGTAACATGTTGGGGTGGGAATACGTCTGGTTTGATCAAGGTACCCCATGAAGCCATTGTCAATAAAAGGTTTTCATACTTGAGTGTCCCATGTGTAGTAGTTGTCTGCATGTACTTGAATGTGGACAACCTTCTTGATATTTGATACCCAAAACATTAAGGAGGCGGGTATTAAGGGTTCTGCAAATATAAAATGTCGGGAGGGAGGCATATTTATAGAGGAATGTTGGGGAGAATCCATTACAGTTATTCATAGGGCTCTAATACCATTATAAAAAACCTATAATGCATCAAATACAAACCTAACAAAGGAGATGTTGTAGGTTGTATAATAGAGAAGAAATGAAAATGCAACCATGTTCAAAGCTTTAGTGTATATAACTGAGGGTACAGTTGTAGTTACATATATATTAGCTAAAGCAGGAAGATAAAATTACATAAATACCAATCAAGTTGTTAAAAAAAATGATTGAGATTTAATCATGGTAAAAAGCTGATCATGTGATTTCTGAATTTATGCAGGAATTTGCAGTTGTGCAGAACAATGGAGATAAGAACTATAAGTTCCATATGTGGTAAAGTAGCTCTAATAGAGAGAGTTAATAAAAGAGAAAAAAAACCCTTACCTCTAATCACAATATCATTCCTGACTACTTTCAAAAGATTTGAAAATGTCACCTGAGATTGCTAAATCTAATGATATCATCTATGGATAACTAAGGTAAATTGAGAGAGTCGCTACAAGAGAATCAATCTCCATTTAGTTCAATAACTTCTTCAACAAAATGAAAGATAAATGTAAGAATTCTTTGAGAATTACACCATGATTACGAGACATGCAATGTTGAACTTGTATGTTATCTTCAAAATAATGAACGTTGCACAACAATTCAAGTCACGAATGATGAGGTTTGTGAGCAATAATTATTGAAGCTCAAATGTATGTTTTGATAATTTATGTTCAAATTTTATAACTATGAAGATGTGACATAAGTCTTAGTACTTATAATCAGATGTGTTATGATGATCTGACACCCTCAGTATTGTACTAATATGATATGTACTTGTTATTGCATATAAAGCATTTATAATTTTATTGAAACTTCAAAAAGGTATTTAAGGAAATGGAACTTCTATTAGTATTTCTTTATTAGAATCATTTGAATTAACAAATTAAATGATGTAACATTAATATGGACTGTAACATTAATATGGACCACTCCTTGTATATATGACAAATTAGGGGGGAAGAGCTCATACTACCAAGCAGCTCATATAGTAGCTCAGCCCAAGGTTGAGGAAGTAGAGGATACTTACATTCCAAGCATCGCTGCACTAGCAGATTCCCATATGGACAACTACTCCTGATGAGTATAAAATTCATATATTTTAAGTAAGCATTTTATTAATTATAAATTATACATTTATAACAAATTCATGTAAATTCATAGGCTTCACTATTAATGGGGGATGCATACCTATACATGGAAAATGAGTGGTCAGTTATTTACTGATGATACATTTATGGACTATACTACATTCGATTGGATCTGATCTGGAAAATTCATTTTGTAAGACTAGACTATTACTTGATTATTGTGCTTGTCGAGTGATGGTGCCCTTTGACGAACATATATCATTTTCCTATAGGGGAAATTGCTATCATCCTACAAGATGTGTAGGCTTTACTAAGTGTTAGGGTGGATAGATATGCCTCAGTCAGACCCCCTATTATGGGAGTTAGTGTCCGATCAAAGAGTTAGCATGAATGTTGTGACGAGCTACTTAGTAGACGCCAAGATCTTGACATAGTGTAAATTCACCATGTATATTAAAATGTGTAGGCTTATTTTTCTATGTGGACTTCATATATCAACTCAATGATGCCACTATGATGGTTGCTAAAGAACTTCTATAGAGAGTTCTATAATGATTTGGACCCTCATGTATTCATACAGCACATTAGAGCATATATTTTATATATACTTAGTTTCTTCCACATGCCAGATTGCTCAAGCTCAATTATATAATTACTTAACCTCCCACTTATGGAAGATTTAATGGTATTTAGTCAAATTTCATTGGGTAATTTGATCCTTACAAACTTATAAATGGAGCCTTGTTTGGCCACGAAGGTGACCAGTTTGCATATTATTTGATGCTTGCCACTACTATAAGTTTGGTAGTAGTAGCGATTGCAAGTTGGTAGACCGACACTTAGTGTACTTTCATTCCGAGATATTACCAAAAAAACTTCTTGGTTAAAGGTGGAGTTACCATAAATTTACATAAATGACATTTTATTCAAGATTCATTTCAAACTATTAAGCATCATGTTATGTATAGGTGAGTTGAGGGCCATTTGCGTGAGCCTTCAACTTGGAACATACTAACTTATTGGGACAAGCTTGATAGCCTATGCTAGAGCTATGTAGTAGAACATTCATGATTTAAAAGCACACATAATTTTATCACATTAAATTGAGTTGATGGGCAAGAGTTGATGTTGACTACAAATGGTATTACTTGAATCACATAACTCTATGGAATAGTAGACACACACTCATCATGCTAATTATTCCACCAAAGGGAAATAGAAGGGAAGATTTAGATGTATATATGAGATGGTACTAGTTGTGGGCTTTCCTATATATATTGAATAATCCCCAATAACCTCCAAAGATGTTCTACCCCAGGTCTCTAGGCGAGTGAAAGATGGTAAGTATAGTTGTTTATATGTTTGCACTTGAATTTCAAGTTACTTCATTACTCATATTTTAATGTAATATTTCAATGTCTAAAAATAGGCTAATTATATCAGATGTAGTAGACATATTACACACCTCATTTTCCTATCATCGTTGGGAAACTGTAAGTTTGATACAGTAAGCACTTAATGATGTTAATGAGTTATATTCCATGATGGAGACATCTTAGTTCATTTGCTTTAACTCACTTGATTCCACTAAGTAACATGGGAGATAACAGTCCAATAAAGGTAGTGATGAAGCTTAGAGGTTAAGGTGGTCTAAGTTAACATTCATACAACTACATAGCTTTACTATTTCCTATGCAGCATACGTTAAAGTGTTTGGAGTTGGATTTGAGTTGGACAGCATCTGATATGAAACTCAAACTCATACTAAAGGTCTTTCCAATTCTCACCATTCAAGAGCTTTTTATGCTTATCTACATGTATCTCCTTCATCCAATTATTATAGAAATCTAAAATAAACTTATCAAAAGTTGAATACCAATGATGATATAAAATCACATGCTCAATATCAAGATTGTTGTAGTCAACATCTATCGAATAACCACCCTCTCTCTTGAACCCCATATGTATGCATGTTATGGATTTTTTACCAATGATTCGGGTGGGCTTTGCTACTCTTTGTCGGTTATGGATTCAATTGAGCTTCATCTTTTCATTATTATTTGATTGCATTGTATGGGTTACAATCTAGGTAATTTGATTTTTCAATTCTTATGAATTCTTGATGTTGATTATTTTTTAGCATTTGATGTGTTATATGAGGGTGATCTTAGTGTGATGCTACATATTATTATGGAGAATCTTATTTTATCATGTTTTTACCTCTTTGTAACTTACAACATTTTTTTTTTTTCTACTTTTCTTCCGGGAAATAACAATTCTGGGAAAAAATGTCGTTTCTGTCTTTTTCTTTTTTTTTTTTTTTGCTCTAAATTTTAGAGTAAATTAATGTAGATTATTCAATTTATGATCTATTTGTCTGTCTTTCCATTAATTTAATATCATGGATGTATCTCAGCATTCAGGCTAATAGTAGAAGAATAAGTGGATGACATAAATTGAGATTTATCCATTATATAAAATGAATAGAAAGAAAGACAAGTAGATCATAAACTTAATAATCTGCATTAGTTTACTCAAAAATTTGCAGCGAAAAAAAAAAGAAAAAAATAGAAACGACATTTTTTTCCAGAATTGTTATTTGCCTGCAGGGTTAAGTAAGAAGAAAAGTAGATAAGACAGAAATGTTGTAACTCAAATAGGAAAAAACATGATAAAAAAATCAAGTTCAATTGAATCCAGAACCGACACAGAGAAGCAAAGCCCATCTGAATTCCTGGTGAAACACCAAAATGTCTCTCTGATACCCAAATTCCAGAACCGTAATCCCCACAACTAATCTAAATTCCTTAGTCATTTCAAAATTGAAATCGAATGGTTTCAACTTCGTAAAAATTGTTATATATTTTATTGTTGTTTTATTTTATTTAATTAAAATTAAATTATTATTTATTTTTCATATATTATTATTTATTTTTTAAATATAAATTTTGTTAAATATTGCTGTTCAAGTAAACTTACATCATTTCATCACCTCGCACGTGTGAAAATTTTCAATTTTTGTGCATGAAGAACTCTCCTAATATGTGTGTCAATTTCAGAGTTATATGTTTTGCTAACAAACATCATTTGTGTGATTTTGAATTTTATATTGATATGTTTCAGACTAATTTTTTGCAACGTCAGGCTATTCGTTCATCACTTCACCATGCTTGCTTGGGTTAACCCTCGGAGCAACTATCAAGGTCAACAATCTTTATTATAGGAAAAAATATGCTTTCATAGGGATTTATATTATTTTTGTTAGTTTAAATTACCATAATAAAGCTGTCCAATGCGAGACCGCTCTCATTGTTATCCTTTATAATTATTTTTATATATTTTTGTGTTAATTCATTTTATGCATTTTCTCCATAGACACCCAAAAGAGGGAACAATTATTAGGTCAAGTGACCTGATGTAGCTCTACGTTCGAATGCCAATAACATGTTGCCACGTGCTCTTACTTTTTACCACGCGGCCCGACGACTTGACCCGGGATTTCTATGTTCACGTACTACTCGGTATTGCTCTAGGTATTGCTCGATATTGCTAGGTATTGCTCGGTATTGCTTGATAATAATGAAAAATATTGCTCTGTGAAGACCAATATCGATCAGATGAATTGTTTAACTTTTATAAGACATCATACAGTGCGATCCAAACATTGTACGATATAAATAATCTATATAAATTCCTTCTATTCATTTGGGATGATCTTTAAGATGATCAACTTTGTACATGGGTGATCATCCAATATTGTGGACATCATATGGTATGATCAGTATAAAAATTATGGATTTCATTTAGTACGATCTGTAGGACAACCAATTTCATACACGGGTAATCTTATAGTATAAACTATATCATATAGTAAAATAAATCACAATAATTGTCCATGATTTAATTACCTGATATCATGTGATTAATTAAGAAATATTTTAATTATGGTGTACATAATGAACTTAATCGTACTGTATAAATAGTAAAAAATTAGTATCTTTCTTAACCTCTAGCGATAAGGGTTTTAACAGAGCACAACACTTTGAACAGTAAGATTTAAATTCGGATAGTACAAATTACTTTGTACAGTATAAAAGCAAGATTGTATAGTATCAATTACCTAAATACTCTCTCAAAAACATTTTTACCTCTCCCCCTATATGTGTGTAATGTTACTCAGTAATGATATCCACACAATTACATGACAAGACAGACGAAAGGAGAAATACAAAATAAAATTAAAACTGGCTCTAACCCTAATCTACCAGTCTTGAGTTAATAAGAATTATAAGTGAATGATTGACTGATTTCTTCAAATGTTAGTACATACAAACACAAAATAAAAATATCATAGAAATAAGAGAAAGTAGTAACAGATATAATAATATTTATTATCATCAAAATCATAGTATTTGAATCGGGTTTGCAATAATCTCCCCCTTTTTTTTATGATAAATATTTTTTTTTTTTTTGGATTTTTAAGAAATTGCTTTCCACTAAACTCCACTTAAGATGAAAATCAATTGTAAGAAAAAGAACTGTGATTTCTTATTTTTAAATAACATACAAAAAAAACAACAATAATAAAGAAATGATATTTGGGAATTGATTCTTAAAGATTATATAATATGTAAGAACAAAAGGTAAAGAAGAATTATAATGGACTATGCACTAACCACAATCTTGAGAGAGGCTGTATTTGGCAAGTTCAACAAGAGACTTCTTTCCAGTGAATAAAAGATCGATTCTTTCTCGATCCATGGAAACAAAGTGGGTTCTAGTGAGATTTTTCAGATTCTTTTAAGGTTTCTCTGGAGGTGTGCGTGCTCACCCCCCCCCCCCCAATGATTCGATGCTTGGGCGGTGGAAGTCTTACCAAATTGATTTGTTGACGATGGCGATGGTCGGACCGCTGGTGGATCGTGCGGCAAATCTCTCTTATGAATCGGGGTTCAGCACATACACCTCCCGCGATCCACCTGCGATCCTCCCATTGTCATCGACATCGAATCAATTCGCCAAAACTTTCACCGCCCTAGCACCGAAATTGGGGGGGGGGGGGGAGGGGGGAGCACGCACACCTCCTCAGAAACCCAAATAGAATTCAACAAATCTCATCTAAATCCACTTCGTTTCTGAGGATCGCGAAAGAATTGATCTTTTATTCACTAAATAGAAGACTCTCGTTGAACTTGATGAATACTGCCTCTCTCGAGGCTATGGATAGTGCAGAGTCCATTCTAATTCTTCTTTACCTTTTGTGCTTACATATTATATAATCTTTAAGAATCAATTCCCAAATAACATTTCTAACAAATTGATTCAATTCTTCTTACATTGTCAAAACCCAAAATTTGTCAGAAACTGCTTGATTTATATTAGTGGGTTTAATTATTGATATAAAGGAAGAATGGTTCACTTCATTTCTAAGACAATATCTTGTTCTAACACCCTCACTTGGTTCACTTAAAATTATTTCTTTAGGGTGACTCTTAGAAAATTTCTGTTCTCTAGGCGAAGTGATTTCTGTTCTGACATTCTCTTCCAAATTTGTCTTTTCAATTCTTTGGGAGATATCTTTAATATGTTCTTCCTCCAACCATGGCTCTTTCAAAATACCAGATTCATTAAAAGCTATATGTGTGGTCTCCGCATCTACCAAAGTTCTCTTTTTAAAAACCCTATAGAATTTTCTGACATTAGAATATTCATGAAAAATTCCTTCATCAAATTTTGAATCAAATTTTCCAAAAGGAGTTTTACCATTATTATGAATGAACACCTTACATCAAAAAACATGCAAATATGAAAGATTAGTTGATCAACACCTAATTAGCTTTCTCTTAGTTCAAATTTGGACTATAAGCCAAGCTATTTAGGATGGTCATTAATTTGTTATGTCCTATTTTCTTTCGTTGTTCCTATTTCTAGGAATTAAAATGTTTTTCATACTAATCTTTGTAGTTTCATTTACATTTTCTCTCTTTATATTTATCAATTTGTATAGGTTGGTTTCTTCTCTATATTTTCTCCTTGTTTTATTTTATTTTTTGTGGTCACTCTTGATTTGTTTTGATTTTGTGAGCATTCTTATTTGGGTGGGTTTTTTTCTGCTTTAATATTATATATGGATTGTATGCATTGATTTACTTCTTAATGTATCTCCTGTGCATGTTCTTTTATTCTCCTATTTTGTTAGTTTGGATGATTTTATAAGTGGTGCAATTGATTTCTCATTAGGAGATCTCTATGTTTACCCATATTAGTTCCAAAAATTTATTTCCATTACTACTTATATGGTTAAGTGCTTTTGTGCTTAATTTTCTTCACTTTTCTTATCCTATTTTAGTTTCATGTTCTATGTGACATCGGGTTATATTTATAGGCTTTAGTTATGGTTTTTTATTAGCATATGCATGCTTTATAAACCTTTTTTTTATGTTCTCTTGATTATGTGAGGTATCCAAGTTGTGATTGATGGCTTTCATTTTCCACCTCCTAATTTTGGAGGCTTCTAAATAGGATTGTTTTTATTTTGGGATTACTTGTTTTTCATTTTGACTTCCTTTGTAATTTCTTATCTGCCATTCATAGCTGTGTTAGGCTGTTGTCGAATTTCTTTTGATTATTGTTTTTCCTTCATGGATTAATTTTCTACGTATTGCTATTTGGCCTCTAAGCCTTTCCTTTATGTTTCCTCAATTGTATTCAATTTTGCGGGATGTTTTCCCTCAAGCTAGATTATCAATTCATTTTTTTGGGTCTCAGCACTAGTAAGCCTTTTGATTTTTCTTTTAATTGTAATCTAGTATGGGATAATTACTCACTAGGTTTATTTTATTTATTTTTATGTAGCTCTTTGAGCATTAGCAAATTTTGGTCCATTCTAAGGATTTTGTACCTATTTTTATGAAATGAAATTTCACTTTTCCAAAAAAATAACAAATTAAAAAAAAAAACTTATTTTTATACAAATTTTCTATCTAAAGACTAATGACCCTTTTCTGATCTAAATTTGGGCTTTTGCTTAGCACATTAACTTACATTTGCTTCCTACACAGTATTATAGTCCATATACGCCTCCTCCACATACACATATATATAAGCAAACTTAAACGAGCAATTGATAAAAATAAGAGAATAGCAAAACAATCTCCTGAAAAGAGATAGAACAAGTCACCACATACTTGTGCTAGACAACATGGTGACCGAAAAAAGCTAGAGATTTAAGTATAATGAAATCATTTCTTCAACACTTGCAACCAATGATACAAACAATTGTCTCAAATAAAGAAGAAGAAACTAGTTTTGATAAATTTAAAGCACCCAAAATCTCCATGGCCTCCTGGCAACGTCCTATGTAAGGAAACTAGGTTTTCCAATCGAGAACAAAAATAGGGTTTTGGAGGGTGGCAGAGCAAATTACCCCTCAGCCGCCAAGAAGCAATTCAATTTATGGACTTTAAATTTCAACTTGATATCAAAGTTTGTTGTTGATTTTTGTGATACTAAACATTAATATTGGTGTTAAAATTATTCAAATAATGTTTGTAGATAACTCTTTGGTGAGTTTTTTATTACTTGGAGATTAAAATGTTCAAGAGATTGTCATCAATTGGAGCATAATTACCCTTGGTTCATTGAAACATTATCGTATGTATATCAATTGTGAATATGAATTAGCAGATGAGAAGAAGGTGCAGAGAATAAAAATGATTGATTAATTTTTTGCACAAATGACCGCTTACAAAAAATAGAGTATCTATTTGAATTTTAGGAGTGTTTTAATTCGGATGAAATTTTTAGATATATTTTTTCAATTGAAGAAATAGTAGATATACTTTTTGAATTTTGGTTATCATCGATAACTCTATTTTTAGTTATATATAATTTATATTTTATTGTTCTTTTTTCTGTTACCAAAAAAATTGAAAATTGCCGGTAGGAAAGTTAACAAAATACTTGTGTGGTAAACACACAGGAAGGGCTGAGCGAGAGACGGAAGGGCTAAGCTACACGCCTACACCGACACGAGCTCGCTGAGGGTTTGGAAAGAGCTTAGCTTTAGCTACACGAGCGCGCTGAGGGTGTGGAAAGATCTTAGCTCATGCTTGTTATTATTATTTTTAATTTTATTTAATTTTTTTCATTATATTTTTAAGAAACTAAGCTCCCCCTGGTCGCCCCTGCTTGCTTAGCCCGAACTGCTGCTTGGCGGCTGAGGGGTGTTCAATCCCATTTGCTCTGCCACCCTCCAAAACCCTATTTTTGTTCTCGATTGGAAAACCTAGTTTCCTTACATAGGACGTTGCCAGGAGGCCATGGAGATTCCGTCTGAGCCGAAGCCGACGCATCATTTATCAAAACTAGTATCCTATATAAAAATATATCATTGCAACAAACTGATCTAACTTTAAGGACAAAACCAACCAAGGACAAAAAAGCCATCATCAAACAATGTATAAGCCATCATAAAAAAAAAAAAACTGCAATAATCTATCATTGCAACAAACTGATCTAACTTCAAGGACAAAAAAGCACCTCAAAACCAACCAAGGAACATCAAACATACTTACATTAAAATGTAATTACATACATAAAAATATATATTATAATAAATATATATTTTATTGGCCCTTTAAATAATTACAATAAATATATATATTTTTTAGCGTGCATACGTTCTGATTATTTGCCCATATCTTTAAACACTTAATTTTTAAAATTATTTTCTAATCCAAATTGAATAGCATTAGAACTAATCATATTCATAATGATATTAGTAGTAATCCATGCCAAAATAATTGTTGTGGTTTGGGCATATGCCATAATAAGAGAAGAAATTTAGTTAAATTGGCTTAGAAAACACATCAAAATAGCCATTCCCTATTCCCAGCCCCAAAAGAATAATTAATGGGGTGGTAGAATAACATACAAAATTATGAAAATGATTTGGGCTCTATCAATCCTGAAATAATGCTTAGCTTTTCTTTGATATAAAAATTCTAAAAACCCCACTTAGTATATGCAAGTATACATGTCGAATAAAGTAATATAGTGATAAAGTAAAGTACCCATCCTATGAGGAAGAATATTTACTTGCAAATACTAGCACTATTTACTACAATTTCAATCATTATCCTACTCAAAAAAACATAAGTTTTTATAGATATTCAAATAATTAGTTTAAAATTAATAAAAAAACATATATAAATGAAGCACTATTTTGATAAAATGTTTTGGATTGATGGAATATAAGTACAATAAGTTTTCTAATAAATCTCTTTTAAATTGATATTTTTCAGAGAATATGCATCACTGATTGCTTAGTCAAGTGTGAAGAGAAAAAGGACAGATTAAACCCTTCCAACATTAATACCACTCTAAACTCCCATAGTATGTCAATCTATGAAATCTTAAAAGAGTAAGTAAAGCATGTAATGTTAAAACCACCCCATTATAATGCATCTCTATAAATTTGGTATATGTCAATAGATATGCCTATGCTTGCATTATACTAATCCAATATACCTAGTTGTGCATTATTTCCTATTCCTATGTTCCACATTACACCTCATATTAACGAAACATATAGCCACAATGTGCATTAAAGGAAGACCTAGTATATTAAAAATATTATTAAATTATTAACCAAGAGAATTCATTAGTATATCACATTCCATTTACACCATCAACCCAAAACAAGAGAATTTAGCTAAACATGAACAATAAATTGAGCAAAATTATTTCCATTAATTGCATAAATGAAAGAAAGTACATAAGAAAAGATATCACCGGATAAGTTCACTGATCTCCTCTATATTCCTCCTTGAACTTACAGAATTACTTTCAAAAACATTGACCAAACACTTATGAAGTGGATCTACTGCTCGCTGAATTCCCTTTATTGACACTCCTAAGGAAATTACATCGAATGTTAGGAAGACTAAAATTAACTAAGAAATTGAACTCTCCTTCTGACATTACAAATGAAATATTTAAAAAAAAACACTAAAAATGGAATCTAGCACCACAGTGCTCGAGACACTTGCATCATGGCACCCATAAAATGAACTAACAATACAACACTAAAGGATTTCCTCTACTGCAGTGCTGGCTGATATGGACCCACTGTTTAGTGAATAAATTCATCTCTTCACTGGCAATCATGTCCTAAATGGTTACAACTGTAGTGATGTGGAACTTCTAATGGTTCAGCACTGCGGCATCCATGTGACACTCCCTTTAGCTTGGCAGTACTAGAAATTAGTGTCACAATGCTATGCAGATAGAAATTGGGCTTTATAGCGCTGACTCCTTCGAAGCTACAGTGCTATTAATTAGAGATTGAGCATCATCAGTTCCATATTGGGCACTCTGGTGATGATAATGATGGAGTTGTGGTAGTGTAGTGCCCAATGTTATGTACCATGCTTAAAATTTTTGCATATTTCGTGCATTTTCCTACACAAACACAACTAAAATAAAATAGTTTTAATAGAAACATAGTGTATAAAACATAATATTATTCATACTCACTAAATCCTCCTTAGCTTAAACTCTTTCTTGTCCTCAAGTAAATAAATTTTTTTGAATTCTAATTAAATAATCAACTAAAAAAGTTATAATATAAAATTATTAAAATATAGGGCAATACATAACTATCATTTTTTTTTTTTTTGAAGAAGTGCATATTTGCATTAAGAGCTGAAAAGAAAGAAATTATTACAAACTAATCATAAAATGCAATCCTTATATTCCTTCTTCAGAAGACAGCATAATAAAGGAGGAATATCAGGGGAAGAAATGGAATCAAAACAAAAACTATTGTTCAGAGCAAGAGTCGCATACAAATCAGCAACTCTGTTACAATTCCTAGAGGTATGATGGAAGATGTCCTTATTGAAGTCTTGGAGGAAATAAATCTTCTCGGAAATATGGTTTATAACCTTTGAATTCGTCACGGAGTCATGGAGAGGCTTGATAGCATTGTAGTTATCACCCTCTATTATTAACCCTTTACAATCAAACATCTAATCATGGATGAAGTCTTTCAAAGAATAAATTGCTTCTAACTCAAGTTGGTTGATATCCCAATGGAGAGTTTGCTTACCAAAAGCTAGAAGTAAACTGCCCTTAGAGTCACGGACCACACCTCCAATGCTCGCTGAATTAGAATCCAATGATGATGCATCAACGTTGATTTTTATCCAACCCAGTGGTGGGGGATGCCATGAAGTTTCGGACTCCCTAAGGAGAACAGCATCCTAGTTAACTAGCATTGGATACTTATTGGTAGCAATGACTAAAATGTTGGTAGCAATTACCGAAGTTGGAAGTATGGGATTACCGTGTTTTACATCATTTCTACGGTTCCAGGAGAAAAAAATAGCAGTGCAATAGATCTTGACAATGTCCAACTTAGAAATAGAAAGAAGTCTGAGCTACTGAAGACATTCCGTAAGAGAACTGAACAAGGGAATGTTAAAAACCCAAGTTCTCAACATACCTATAATCTCAATGAGGGACTTGCAATGCACTATAACATGAGCACAATTCTCAACAACTAAACAACCACTAGCACAGAGGTCATTATTGCCCAGCTTTCTAAATTTCAAAAACTCATTAGTAGGAATGGAAAACCTAATTAATCTCCACCAAAAGAGCTCAACTTTTTGTTTTAGCTTCAGCTTCCGAAGCTAGTTATCAAACCCCGAGTTATCAAAAGATTTACAACTTTTGATAGTTTTTGCATAAGCTAAAGAAGTAATTCATTTCCCAGAATGTTGATAAAAAGCTCCATTTGATCTTCATCACCCTCTTGTATAATACATTGTTGAACAATTAGATTAACCAAATCCATATTGAAATAACGGTTGAGTTCCAATAAGTTCCAGTTGCCATCTTCGTGAATGAAGTTCTGTAACTTCAGGTTTTCAAGACCAATGCAATCGGCCAGCATAGGCCATTTGTTGAAGCATTTATCGAGTAATCAAATGTCACTAATGACACTAATATTAGCTCCATTCTTAATTTTCCACTTAACAATAGGTTTAAGAAAATCCACGCCAACAGAAATGATGTACCGAGCATAAGATTGACCTTGCTTGAACTTGCCTCTCCAAATGGCATAACCATTCCTGACAGCCAGACATCTATAAAGTAATGAGGAGGCATTCTGAAGCAGCCTCCAGGCTAGCCGAGCTCTGAGGGGACCAACCCTTTTAACTGTTGAATACATACCCAATCCACCACTATCTCTTGGTAAGTATAAATCTTCCCAAGCAATGTAATGAAGACCTTTATTGCCAAAATTCTGATGTCAGATATAGTCTTTACAAATTCGATCTAACTCGTAGAGAATCCTCTTAGGGATCAATGAATGTGCTGAAATGAATGTTGGCAGAGAAAGCAATGAAGTCTTAGCAAGTATCAATCTGCCCGCAAGTGATAAGAATCCAGTACCCCAAGCATTGAGCTTCTCCAAGGCGTGATCAATCACAAATTGAAATTCATTCTTAACCAACCTCCTCAATGCAATTTTGGTGCCCAAATAATGAAACTCATTGACAATTTTGAAGCCATATTTAGTTCCAATTCTCCGTTTAGTAGAAGGTCTAACAGATTTACCAAAGATAATTTGAGACTTGGCCTGATTTAAATATTGCTTTTTCCATCCGCAATAATCCCTAATTAAATTCATCATTCCACGAAGTTGAGAGGAGGAAGCTGATCCAAATAGTAACACATCATCAGCATAGAGTAAGTGAGTAATTCTAGGAGCTCTAGAAGAAGTTTGGATTCCTAATTGATGCCCTCTTTGCTTAATGACATTGGAAAGATGTTGTGAGCACAAGATAAAAAGGTATGGCGACATAGGACAACCTTGCCTAAAGCCACTCTTGGCTTCAATCCATCTAGAACCTTTTCCATTTAGCAGTACAGAGAACCGCATATTGGTGACACATTCCAAAATTAGGAATGAGAACTTCTCAGGGAACCCAAACCAAGCAAGAACATGTTCCAATGTCTCTCAGCACATGCTATCAAAGGCTTGGGCCATGTCAAGCTTGACAGCCATAAGACCCTTTTTATTTTTTGAAATTATGAATTTGTTAAAGATTTCTAAAGCAAGGAGGCAATGATCAGACATAGATCTACTTGGAACGTATTCTACTTGCTCCTCGGAAATAAGCTTTGGAATACAACTCTTAAGTCTATTAACAAGCATAGTAGTTGCAATTTTGTAAATAGTTTGACAAAGACTAATTGGACGAAAATTGGAAGGAGTTACCAGAGTGTTGATCTTAGGGATGAGAACAATCACGGTATCTTTCCAATTGCCATTCATACGTCCAATAGTGAAAAAAAATTTGATGGCATTCCAAGTAGCATCTTTGACTATGTCCCGATAGAATTTGAAGAATGAAGATGTAGAACCATCTAAGCTCGGAGATTTGTTAGACCCTTGCTGGAAGACAACATCAGAAAATTCTAATTTGGTAAATTCTGCATCAAGTAATGCTCTGTCAGCTGCATTAAGCAACTGATTTTGATCAACAGAAGGCCAATTCAGTTTATTACAATTACAGAATTTCCATTTGTCTTCAAACAACTTTAAGAAAACTGACTCAATTTTTTCAGTTTCATCTACAACTTTATCATTCTCATCCTTAATTTGTCTAATCAATTTGCCGTTCTTCCTTGCCATAGCATAGGCATGATAAAACCTTGAGTTGGTGTCCCCCTCTTCATTCCAGTTCACCTTAGCACATTGATTCCACCACATTGATAGTCTAAGTAAGGTAACATTGAGTTCCCTTACCTTACTTCACAGTAGATTAAGATCAGTATCACTAAGACCACCATCTGCTTCTTCTTGCAATTGTAATTTAAGAATGTCATTCTTTAGCTCCTCCTTTAGTAAAATTAGATTTTTGCATTTATTCTTCTACCAGAAAAAAGTGCTTTCAATGTTCTGTTGATCTTTTTGTTAAGCCTCATCACCATAATCATGCTTATTCAAGGCATTAGGTACAATTCTCCACGTAGCTGAATTGGATTTCCAGGTATCCTCAAATCTGAAGACTTTGGATTGAGAATGCCTAGAATCGTCAAGCTTAAAAGCAATAGGACAATGGTCAGAGGCAATCCTAGCAACGTGCCTAACTGAAGCTGACGGGACAAGCTGAAGAGCCGAAAAATTCAGCAAGCAGTGATCTAAACGTTCCCAAATTCTAGCGTTTCCTTTTTTATTGTTGCACCAAGTATATTTAGGACCAATTACTCCTAAATCATGAAGATCTTGGTTAGCCATAAATAACCTCATTTCCTTAGATCCTTTGGTCAAATGAAACCGCTTGCCACCTCTCTTATCATCTTTGGAAAGAAGACAATTAAAGTCTCCTCCCACGATTGTAGGAACATCATCCTTCACAAGATTATCAAGGCGGCTCCAAAGATCTCTCCTGATTCGAAGTTCCTTATGACCATAGACCATGGCCACATTCCAAAGACCTTTATTGGGAGTGATCAAAGTTCCAAAAACAAATTGAGGGGAATGATCAATCAATGTGAAGGTTGCCAAATTGCAATTCCACATTACCAAAATTCCTCCAGCAGTGCCTGCCGCAGGCTGATGAAAATAATCCCAATTGCTGCCAATAATTCTATTGACATCAATCTTATTGATAGAGGCCAACTTAGTCTCAGCAAGGCCCACAAAATAATAGAGTTATCTTTAACTACTTCCTTGAGGTAGAGGGAGGTCACCTTGTTCTTGACCCCTCTACAATTCCAGAAAACTAACGAAGACATTAATTAACTGAAGGGGAGAACTCCAAGCCTTTTTTTTTTTTTTTTACCTTCAACTTTCCTTTTTTTGACAACAGTTCAATTGGACCCAAAAATTTTAATTGAGGCTTTGATTTAAGCTTCGCGGAACTTAAATCAGTTGTACCTGCCAATGGTAAATCATTAGGAAAATTTTATATAACAAGATGATTACCACCATAACAGTCTTGTTTGTAACCAGAACAAGCAGTAAAATCATCGTGAATGGCATCAGCAGAGATTTCAATTGATTTTCCATTAACCAGTGAAGGATCAGTAGGATCAGAAGTGTTGGAGTCAGTAACTAAAATTTTTGGAGGAACATAAGAACATACATTGGCAGTTGGACACTTCTCAGTAGTTGTTTCCTCAGTTATAGTAGCACTAACCTTAGAGGAGGTGAAAAGCAACATAGATCCAGTGGTGATTCCAGGTGAAATACCATCTTTAAACTGATTAAAGGCATTATCAAGAATTTCAAAGCTATTGGACAAGATAATTTCTGCATCTCGAAAAAAACTTCATATGTTGAATGTTGTTTAAAGATTTATCCTCAACCAAAGTAACATCATTTGATTTCTAAGTAGAACTATCTGGAATGTTGCCACTAACAGTAAAATGAGTTTCTGGCTCTTTGATTTCCTTCTTCCAGGAATCCAATTGACTCCTAGTTTACTTTTGTCTTTTTTTAAATTTTACATGCATCCAAGGCCCATAATTATCATGGTGTTCTGGAGCATCATGAATATCTCTGTCATTCAATTCACAACTAGGATCATTAGGCTTGGCCTTCCATAGTTCTGGACAAGCCGGTTTCAGGTGCCCGATTTTAGCATAGTTAAAGAAGAATGAAGATAATTTCTCATATTCTACTTTCTGAAAGAATCTACCTCCCAAACCATCAACCCAGACACCCAAAGGAAGCTTAGATTCCATATTAATGCGAACAAAAATACGTGCAAATTCCTTCCTGCTCTAGCTAAACGTATTACCGTCAAAGTAGAATGATCTTCTTTACGAGGAATTAAAGAATGCACGGAAGAAGGAAAGTGCGATCTATCAAAAGAAATCTGATGATCCGCTAGTCGTTCGAGATCTGGTGGATCCGACGGCGGACTACCAGAAGCCGCCATGACCGGAGGCAAGAAACCCGCGAAAAACAAAGATTCAAAATTTCTCTCTCTAGAATCCAATGCGGGAGCTTCTCTCACTAGAATCCACTCGGTGGAATGGATGTAATACATAACTAACTAGAATTAGTAAAAATGAACAAGGCTATACTTCTAATTTTAAAAAATACTAATAGTTAGACTAACTAATCATTCTAGTTATAAATTAATTTGAAATTATAAGTTAAACATTTAATCATTAACTTTTAATTATTGAAGTGAATAATTAAGTTTTAATGATTAGATATGATGGCAATTAAAATTTTACTTTCACTACTTCAGCATGCCTTGTATTAACTCTCCCAACTTATCCTTTTTCATTTATGTATAAGATTGTATTTCCAATCATAAGCTTTCACTGATACTAATTTTTGAATGTACTCTCATATTTTTCTTTCTCTTTTCTTTTGAGAATTAATTTATAATTCTTTTTCTCCATACTGGATAATTGACTAGACCTAAGGTTGGTTTGCCTCCCAAGCAGTGTTAAGTTTATAGTCTTTATCCATACTTGATTTGATTTTCCATTTGGCTAAGGCGAATGTTTGCTACTCTTTAATTGGGTCCCATTAGTATCTCTTTCCTTCTTCATAGGATTAACTTCGGTGTTACTAAGTAAAGATCTTATGGGCTTGTAACTCATAGAAATTGTAAGCTGACTTAATTAAGTTTATATATTTTTAATTGAAGCAACTTGGTTTTATAATTGAGTTCCCAATTACAACACCACATCTTCTAGTAGTGTGATTCTGGTTCCATACTAATTACCTTGATTAAATCCAAGAGTATAAGCTTGTTTGGGATTGTTATTATCTTAATTTTAATTATTTGAATTTGCTCCTTAATTATTTTGACCAGCATTCTATTGATTTCTAACATCATTATTTGACCAACTAAAATAGGTGAATTTTTTAAGTGATGGAGTAGCATATCGATCCCACAAGGAATAATATTTACTTGCAAATACTAGTATTGTCTACTACAATAACATTAATTATTCTACTTAATAAAAATAAGTTTTGGTTGAGATTCAATCACTTAGTTAAAATTCAATAATTATTTAAATGAAACACTATTTGGATAAAATGTTTGGGAATGATGGAATATAAATATAATATGTTTCATAATGATTCTCTTTTAAATTGATGTTATTCAGAGCATATGCATTATTAATTGCTTATTCAAGCATGAAGATAAAGGACATATAAACCTTTCCAACCTCAATACCACTCTAAACTCCCATAGTGTGTCACTCTATGAAATCTTAGAAGAGTAAGTTAATCATGAACAGTTAAAACCCCTTCATTACAATTTATCTCTATAAATTTCGTATATGTCAAGCACTATGTCTATGCTTGCATATACCAATAAAAAATACCTTATTATGCCTGCTTTTTTATTCATAGACTCCACATTACACATGATACTAACTATACATATGATCACTATGTGCATTAAATGAAGACCTGATATATTAAAAACATAATTAAATTACTGCTGCAGAGAATTCATTAGTCATCCATATTCTATTTACACCATCAATCCAAAACTAAAGAATTTATCCATACAAGAAAAACAAGAAAAACAAGAGAAACAAACTCATTTTCAGTAATAACACAAAAGAAAGAGAGTATAGAAGAAAAGTTATCACCAGATGGGTTCAATGATCTCCCCGATGCACTTTGAACTTATAAAAGTTTTTCAATAAACATTGACCAAACTCTCTTTTGAAGTGGATATTGTGCTCCCTGAATTCCCTTAGTTGTCACTCCTGAGAAAATTACAAAGAAGCACTTTGAAGAATGAAATGAACTATGTGAATAAAAGCTTCTACTAATATTAAAAATGGACTATTTATAGAAATAATATAGAAATGAATTTTGGCACCGTGGCCCTCGAGACACTTGCACCGTGACACCCATAAAATGAAGTAATGCCACAGCGCCAAATGACATTCTCCACTATGATGCTTGCTGACATGGACCAACTTTTTAGCACTACGAAAAAATCGCGTGTTACCGGCGGACAAAATTCATCGAAAAATGCCCAAAATCTGTTAGAAATTAGTATTTCAGATGGATTTCCATCAGATTTTTTTTCATCGGTAACACACGCATCGAAAAAATATAACTGGTGCAAAATAGGCCGTCGGAAAAATTTCTGGCGGACTTCCGGCGGAACCATTCCGCCGGTACCATTTCCGGCGAATTATTTTGCGCCGGAAATAAAAATGAAAAATAAAGTTTAACAAATGGAGAAGCGGCTGCAACAGGCAGGCCCCCACCTCAATCACGGCTGCACCAGCCCCGACATAGCCCAAGTGAGCCACAACGCCCGGCTCCACTTGCGAGCTCAACCAGACCAACACGAGCAGGCCCGCCGACCCGCGAATAAGCACACCCGCCTTCGGCGGGATTCGAACCCCCGCCCATGCGCAAACGAGCCCCGAACACAATTCTATTTCTTTTCATTTTTTTTATTATTTATATTATTACTTTCTATAAATTTAATCAATTTAATTAATTTAATTTTTTTAGATAAATTTATTTTAACAAAGAGTTATTAATTAATTAAAGAATTAATTATTAATTTAATAATTACTTATTAATTTAATTAATTTAAGTTAATAATATTTAGTTTTATTTAATTTAATAATGAACTATTATTTATTATTTAATTAATTTATATTAATAATATCCAATTTAAATAATTTTCAGTAATAACACAAAAGAAAGAGAGTATAGAAGAAAAGTTATCACCAGATGGGTTCAATGATCTCCCCGATGCACTTTGAACTTATAAAAGTTTTTCAATAAACATTGACCAAACTCTCTTTTGAAGTGGATATTGTGCTCCCTGAATTCCCTTAGTTGTCACTCCTAAGAAAATTACAAAGAAGCACTTTGAAGAATGAAATGAACTAAGTGAATAAAAGCTTCTACTAATATTAAAAATGGACTATTTATAGAAATAATATATAAATGAATTTTGGCACCGTGGCCCTCGAGACACTTGTACCGTGACACCCATAAAATGAAGTAATGCCACAGCGCCAAATGAAATTCTCCACTATGGTGCTTGCTGACATGGACCTACTTTTTAGCACTACAGGAAAATCGTGTGTTACCGGCAGACAAAATTTTTCAGAAAATGTTCAAAATATGTCGGAAATTAGTATTTTTGATAGATTTTTGTCATATTTTTTTTCATAGGTAACACGCATGTTGGAAAAATAAACCGGCTCAAAATAGTTCGTAGGAAAAATTTTTGACGGACTTTTGGCGGAACCATTCCGCCGGTACCATTTCCGGCGAATTATTTTACGCTGAAAATAAAAAAGAAAAATAAAGTTTAATAAATAGGGAAGCAGCTGCAATAGGCAGGCCCCCGCCTCAATCACGGCTGCACCAGCCGCTGCACCAGCCCCGACATAGCCCATGTGAGCCACTACGCCGGCTCCACTGGCGAGCTCAACCAGACAAACCCGAGCTGGCCCGACAACACGCGAATAAGCTACCCCGCATTCGGCGAGATTCGAACCCCTGCCAACGCTCAAACGAGCCCCGAACCAATGAGCCATGAAAGCAAATTTGTTTCTTTTCATTTTTCTTATTATTTATATTAGAACTTTCTATAAATTTAATCAATTTAATTAATTTAATTTATTTAGATAAATTTATTTTAGCAATGAGTTATTAATTTAATTAAAAAATTAATTATTAATTTAAGTTAATAATATTTAGTTTTATTTAATTTAATAATGAATTATTATTTATTATTTAATTAATTTATATTAATAATATCAAATTTAAATAATTTTATTTGATAATAAGTTATTAAATTATTTAACATAATTTAGTACAATAATTAATTATAAATATTAATTATAGTTATTTTTTAGTAATTTTGGTCAAAAATTCTGTCGGAAATAAATTCGTCGTAAAATGAATCAAAAAATCTCTTTCCAGAAACGTCAAAAAATCGGTCGGAAATATTTTGTCGGTAATCCGTCGGAAAAGCTGTCGGAATTTGTGACGAATTTTTTTCGCCGGAAATTCTGTCGGAAATGAGCTGTTTTCCTATATTGTAGTGAATAAACAAGTTGTTTTACTAGCAGATCATGTCAAGAAAAGTTATAATTATAGCACTACATTACTGCTAGCAATTGAGCGTTCTGGCATCCATGTGGCACTTTCCTTGGCTTAGTGGTGCTAAAAATTTGTGTCACAGCACTGTGCATACACAAACACTAGGCTTTACCACACTAACCCTTTTGATGCTACAGTGCTATTAATTAGAGAATAGGCACCGCCATGTCCATATTAGATGATCCTGCAGTGTCAATGAAGTCACCTCGATTTTGTAGTGTATGACGCCCCAATGTTGTGCCGTACTTCAATTTTTTTCACATTTCTTGCATTTTTGTGCACAATCACATCTAAAAAAAACTATCAATTTAATATATAAAATGTAACATTATTTACAATAATTAATAACCATTATAGTTCTATCATGTAGAGAATTTAGCTTTAAGTGAACTTTATATTGTTACAAGAATTTGGAAATTGGCACCATGATTGACGCAAGTTGAGCTCAAAGATATTCATTATAAAAAAATGAGATATATATTTGAGGAGAAAGATGAGATCTTTGAGGTGTGGCATTAAAGAAGAAGAAGAAGAACAACAACAACAAGCATGATCATGAACTTTTAAAATTAAATATAATTAAAAGCAAAGTTAGCAAATATTATACATTGGGTCATGCATAGGATCTGGCTGACCACCTTCGAGTGAAGTTAAAGACCAAGCTTCCCCTTATCAGTGAAGAAGTGGATTTCTTTATATTTTAATTAAGTTGATACTTCCATCAAGGATGGCAACTATTTGGTAGCATTTTTAGCTATGCAACAAAATAATTAACCTTTACACATTATACATAAATAATCGTGCTTTTTATAAATTTTCAAAGGAAATACTAAAATTATTGTCTGGTATTTTTTGTCTCTAATCTTGAATGAGGTTATAAGAAACTAATTTTCTTCCAAATGTAGTTGTAGGAATCATAAGAACAAGAGAAAATAAATAAATATAGAATCAAATAAAAGGAAACATTATTCACTGTATCCTTAATTGTCCTAAGGATTATTTCATCTTTGATAATCCCTTTAAGAATCTGCATGTGGCATATCATCTAGACTTTTAAATATTTATGGAACAAAAAAATTTCATTCTAATGCAAATATATATATATATATATATATATATATATATATATATATATATATATATATATATATATATATATATATATATATATATATATATATATATATATATATATATTAACTGGCACTACTAATAAATCAAAATTTTGAAACACTTTGTTTCAACTATTACAGTGGATTAAAAATTAATAAATGTAAATACAATGATTTTCTAATAGATGCAAATATGATGTATTTATATTCACTGTGAAAGGCTTTAGAAACAATTTTAATATACAAAAGAAAGTTTTTAGATTCAAGAATATTTTAATAAAGGATAAAAATTCATCGCAAAACTTCATTAGCTGGATCAAATGCAATACACATATAAGAAAGACACGTCATTAGTTATAGATATAAGATGAGCACATATGATTAAATACACATATTAAGTCTACGCAAAAAATTGGAAAATTTGTTGAAGTTGTGTTTTTAAAATTGGTGTTTGAGAAGTCATTTGGTAGATCTATTGAATGGAGTCATGTGACGTGCATGAACCTTAAAAGATTTCATTTAGTTTAAATAGGATTTAGTGCACCTTATATTTTGCATGCATTCTTGGTGAATGAAAATAATTATATTTTTCATTGATAGTTATTTTTTCTTTTTTGCTTTAATGAAAATTTTTTAAATGATTATTAGAATGATTCAATGTTATCTAAATGTTGGAAAATGTTTCTAATATTTATAGTAAAAATTTATTACTATATATATCATAATTATTAAGAATAACTTTATTTATTGTAGATTTCTACATTTCTCCCTTTTATTACCTATATATATGTACACTTTTATCAACATATCGTTCAATTGAATAAAGAAAAATGCTATTATAGGTTTTTTGGCATGATAACATAACTCCTAGGTTTAGAGGAAGTTCAATATCTTACTTCTTTTATAATCATGGCTCTTTATAGATCATCTTCTTACCACGATTATCTTTGTTCTATAGATTTTATGGCTTTTCGACATCGCTCTCAATCATTTTAGTACCAAAACTTATATCTTGGTCGCTTCACTATGCATGCACTTTCTAGTTTTGTACTTTATCATCACAAAGGAATTATTGTATAACTTAGACGAGTATTTTCTATCCTCTATTTTTAATTTTGGTTCAATTTTAGCATTTTCATCTAACATTTTGTTGAGGTAAGCATTTGTTAGTACAATATATAATTATATTAATTATTATTATCATGATTACTATTATTAAATAAATAAATAAATATATATATATATATATATATATATATACACCTCGTTGTATTCATTCAAATTGACATGACCCTTTGTTAGCTTCTCCTAATTGGCAACTGAACATATCTTTACAACTCTTAAAATGGGAGAAATTATAAGTGCGGAGTTTGGATAGTCAAGATTTTTTAGGGTACACAGTAAATACGCAATGTTTACAAATACTGTGTATTTACTATGTATTTGTTATGTACCCTCAAAAAATCCAGATGCATCTTACGTCCGGGCTCTACATGCAATAATCTCTCCAAAAATGGATTCTGAAGCAAACTTTTAGTTCAAGCCACCGCACAGCCTGTGAGAGAGCCGAGGTGGAAGTCGGGAACTTCAAAATGGTTGGGAAGAAGTCCGTAGGGATTATGTACTGAAAGTAGATTCATTTAGTAGTCTACCTACTTTCTCAATCCCCCTCACTTATCCAATACTGTTTGAATAGTTGCTATTTGAATGAGTTATATTTATGCAACTTATGTAGTTTTGATGATTCCAAACATTATTGTTCAAATGTATAGTTATCTCCTAACAATTTCAGAAGATTTGCACTTGCTCTTGTGTGTACTAACATTTCAGGAAAATCAGACTCCAGACTACGGAAACTTCAATTCAAATTCAACATGAGATATTTTGTTTAATTGATGTTTGTCTTTTCTTTGAATTAATTTTGAAAGGGAGTGATTGTAATTGAGTGAATAAAATCTCACACACACAAATAAGGAGATCTTGAAATTCTATACTGATCGTACAGGACGATATTTATCGTACTGGACGATCTGTCAGTTATCTCCTATAGAGCACTTGGAACGAATAGGAACTTGCTTTGAAAAATTTTCTAAGTCCTATTCGTCCAGGACGAAATTTATCATCGTCCCAGGCGATGGGTTCACTGCAAAATTTTCGTCCAGACGAATTTTACCATCGTACGAGGCGACCAGTCCTCTGGAAAATTTTCGTACAGACGAAAATAAATATCGTACAGGACGATCAGTTCTCTGCAAAATTTTTCGTCCAGACGGAAACAAATTATCGTCCGCGGCGATTGGTTCTCTGGAAAATTTTCGTCCAGACGAAATAAATAATCGTCCAGGACGATCGGCTCTATGGAAAATTTTCGTCCAGACGATCACATTTTCGTTCATACGATAAACCGACTTAGAACAGTTTTCAGCAGTTTCTAGAACCGACCTTGTAATAACCGTTCGTATTGGACGAACCATGTTCGTACAGGACGATCAGCTGTACGAAGTCAGTTCGTACACATATACAAATTGGGTCGTTTCAGATCGTTTAAGTAAAATCGTCCAGGACGATCCAGGATCGTACAGGACGATCCACTGCGTACAGAGTTGAAAATTTGCAGTTTTTGGGCGGTTTCACTTGTCTTTTCTATAAATAGTCCAAATTAGACTGCCACCCAATCTTTTTGTCATTTGATCTTCGTGCCTCTTGGGAGAATAGCTAAGGAGAGAGTGGAAGAGAGCATTCAAAGAAGGATTCCTACCACTGGAGCGAGAAGGCTTCACTTGGATTGCTAAGGTAAGAGTCTCTACTTGTGAAATTGAATTTCTTCACTCTTTTTCTTTCTTCCTTCTAGATTCTTGTGAGAAGATCTATCAAGGAGATCCGGTTCTCTGCCGACACTTGGAGAGTGTGAACAGCCGAAGGGTTCTCTGCCCACACTTGGAGAGTGTGAACAGACGAAGGGTTCTCTGCCCACACTAGGAGAGTGTGAAAGGACGAAGGTTCTCTGCCTACACTTGGAAGGTGTGAAAGGACGACGGTTCTCTGCCAACACTGGGTTTTGTGTAAAAGGACGGACGGTTCTCTACCGCACCGGGAGTGGTGAAAAGAGTGTGTTGTAAGGGCTTCTCCGCCTTGCTGTGGGTGCAAAAGGAGAGTCACTATTGGTATTAGTGCAATACTCAGAGGGTGCCTCTGAGGAGTGGATGTAGGTCTGGTTATAGACCGAACCACTATAAATCTGGTGTCATTTACTTTATAGCTTTTACGTTTCCGCACTTTAAATTTCAGTTTAAACAACTCTGTGGTTGAAAAACATTTTTCTACTAACTTTAAAAGAAAATTTTATTTCGGTTCAACTTTATTATTAAGAGGGTTTAAAATTTTAAAAACTACCAATTCACCCCCCTCTTGGTAGCCTTGGGACATTTACTTAGGCTTAACAACCTAATTACTAGACTCAACAAATACAGGTAGGCTACCATTAGCTTTAAAAATCTCGCACGATAGCAATTTTTAATCTTTAAAAATTGTGGGGAAATGATTTTCTGAATAGAAGCAATGGAGTTTCTTCTTTTTACTTTATGTATTCATAACTCTCTCTCTCTCTCTCTCTCTCTCTCTCTCTCTCTCTCTCTCTCTCTCTCTCTCTCTCTCTCTCTCTCTCTCTCTCTCTCTCTCTCTCTTCTCTACCTTTTTCTTATCACCTTTTGCTAGCGGCTTCGCTTCTACTGAAGGATTATATCATCTTTCTATACATTCACGTTGTTATTTCTTCTTCGACAATGGATTTGGGTTCAAGGGATACTTGTCTGTATAAACTGGTGGCTTTGATGGTTCAAAGGAATCCATGGAGATATCTTTTTGTTGGCCATGATGATTCTGGCTCAAGTATCATTCACTTCAAATTCTGGCACATAATCTTTACAGGAAATCATAGGAAATTGTCATTTTTTACTCAAATAGAAGATATCTCCATGCTTCCTTCAAACAATCACAATAAGATATGTATCCTTTGAACCCACATTCATTGTGGAAAAAGGAATAACAACTATATTGAAGAGAAGATGGTGTAATGCTACTTTGCAATATTAATACCCAGGAAAACCTCACCTGAAGTGGCTATAAAATGCAAGAAGAAAAAAGTGAAGAAGAGAGTGATAGTATACATGTATTATATCAAATAAAAAATTGAGCCAGCAGAGGAGAAGCTGCAAGCTGTATAACAGAGAAGAAAGGAAAATACAATTGAGAATTGTATTCAAAGATATAGTGTATATACGCAATGGTGAAACTATAGCTACATATATATTAGCTAAAGTAGGAAGATGAAATTACATAAATGCCAATGAGGTTGCTTAAAAGTAATGATAGAGATTTAATCATGGTAAAAAAGTGATCATGCTATTCCTAAACTTTTGTAGGAATTAACAGCTGTGCAGAATAATGGAGAAAAGAACTGCATGTTCCATATATGATAAAGTAGCTCTAATACCACCCTTCAAGTTGATGTCTAAGATCGTCAACTTGTTTCTGAGAACAACGAACATAGAGTTTAATAAAACTTGGTAAAAATATCTATGATCTGGTCAGTTGAGGAGATGTGCTGCACAAAAACAATTTATGGTGTATGGATTATCTTATAATATGGTGGTCTATATCTATATGCTTTGTATGAGCATGAAAAATAAGATTGTTGGTAATAGAGAGAGTAGTTATATCGTCACAGAAGAGAGGGGTGGTATCCAAGGTAATCAAAAAATCATAGCAAAGATAATGTAGCCAAATGACTTCATTAGTAGTTGCAACAAGTGATCAGTATGCAACCTCTATTGAAGAGCGGGCAATTGTAGTTTTTTATTTTTTATTTTTACACTCTAATTGATGATATTTGGACCAAGGAACACACAAAAACCTGTAGTAGATTTGCAGTCGGCAAAGTCACCAACCTAATCACAATCTAAAAGGGCTTGAAGTTGAAGAGGGCCTCATTGAAGCAGAGGTTCATAAGATGATGTTCCTTTTAAGCTAGTACGTTAGGATGTGTTTGAGTAAATGATAAATGAAAGTGATAGTCAAGTGATGTTTGCATGTGCTAAAAGACTTTATTAACTGCAAAGTCCATATCTGGGCAGGTTAAAGTAAGTTACTATAATGAACCAACCAACTACCAAAGCAGGGGGGGTTGTTACTGTTTGATTGCTGAAGGCAATTTGGATGGAAGCAAGTTCAAGATTTGCTTACAGTTTGTCATCCTAGCTTTGTGTAGAAGATCCATTATGTAGGAATGTTAAGTGAGATGATATGAATTATTATTATTATTATTATTATTATTATTATTATTATTATTAATGCCAAGAAATCTAGACAATTTATCGAGGTTTCGCATGTTGAAACATAGGGTGACTTATTGTAGTAGATCTAGAATGAAGCATTAATTTTTTTCCAGTAATCAAAATTTCATCAACATAGAAGAGGATGTAAACTATGATAATAGTGGATTTGTAGATCATGAGAGAGGAATCTGTCATGCTCAAATAAAAATCTTGTAGATTTAGATAGGAGAAGATGGCAGCAAACCAATGGCGTGGGGCTTGTTTAAGCCCATAGAGGGCATTTTTTTATGGAGTGTGAGAACATATATATTTAGGATGGATGCCATTTAGTGAGAAAGTTAAGAAGAGTATTATTAAGAAATTCACCTCCACCATCGGTATGAAGAGTGTGAATAGGTTTATGTAAATGTTTTTCAATGAAATGTTTAAAGTGAATGAAATTTTGTGTAGTAACTTATTTTGATTTCATTGGAAATGTCCAGCTATAGCGAGAGTAATCATCAACCAGAAGTAAATAAAAATGAAAAGCATTTGTAGAAATAGCAGGGGAGGACCCCAAACATCAGCAAGAAGTAATTGGAGAGGCATAGTAGATAAATTATTGGATTAATTAAAGGATAATTTATGGATTTTAGCCAAAGCACAAGACCTACAAATAGAAGAAAAAGAAGAGATACATAAACTGGGAGTATACTTAGAGATAACAGACATTATAGCAGAATTGGTATGACCCAAACAATAATGCCAAAAAGTCCAAGTGGTAGAAATAGTGAGGAAAGCACTTGGTGAAGTAGTCCAAAAGGTGGAGCTTGTTGAGACTGGGTAGAAACCGTAAAGTTAGGGACCTTGGTGAAGAATTTTATGTGTCTTCTGGTCCTTTATAAAATAATAAGAAGAGTCAAAAGCGATGTAGAAGTTGTTGTCATAAGCAAGTTTAAAAATGGATAGTAGTTTATGAGATAAATGTGGAATGTGCAGAAGAGAGGATAAGGAAAGCATACACGTGGGAGTGGGAGGAAGCCCTTTCATGGAATGAGCAATCAGAGGAGCTATCCCGCTACTAATCATAACATGACTGGACCCTTGATAAGTGGCTTCTTTCTGTCGTGAATAAAGTTTAGTGATCAAGTGAGCAGTTTCCCCACTATTGAGGTACCATGGGAAAGCAACCAAAGATGATTATTCAACGAGGCTAAAATTATTGGTTTCTAGAGTGTACAATAGATTTGTGCAATGCCAATAAGAAAATGTGAAGTGACCTCTCTTACCACAAATTTGACAGTCTAAATAACTATTAGGTTTATCACCTCTAAATATAATAAAAGGAGTAGTAGTTTGAGAGTACCGTCTGCATCTAAAAAATTGAAAAGATTGGTAGCCTCTTCCACAATTCTGTTAGAAGCAAGAGAAAATGGAGCATCTAAAAGAGTAGATGAGTCAGATACGGTAAGTTCTTTTGTGACATCTATTGCGAGGTTCTCTTCGTTGATGTATAACATGGAATAGAGTTCATCCTAGAGCAAATGGCTATCTTATAGGCTTGATAATTCATAAGAAGTCCATTTAAAATATAAATAATGATTTATTTTATATCAATGAAGCCATAAGAAGAGGAAATATTGTCCACCAGAATTTTAATTATAGAAAGGTAATCTATCTAGGATTGGCTTCACATGGTGAATTTATAGAGCTCATTCTTTAACCGGATAACTCTCAAATGATTTGTGGAGAACAAGTGGAACTCAAGGGTAGTCTCGATAGAGTGATAAGAGGTTAAGTTGATTATGTAGGAAAGTAAAAAAGGTAAAATCATGGAATAGAGGGAAACATATATGATTTATCCAAGAAGAAACTAGTGGGAATAAAAATAGTTTATAATGAGTTAGCTAGAGCTTGAGGTAACATGTTGGAGTGGGAATACGCTAGTTTCATGAAGGTACCCCATGAAGCCATTGTCAAGAAAAGTTTTTCATACTTGAGTGTCCCATGTGTAGTAGTTGTCTGCAAGTACTTGAATGTGGACAACATTCTTGATATTTGATACCAAAAACTTTAAGGAGGCGGGTATTAAGGGTTCTGCAAATATAAATGTGGGGAGAGAGGCATATTTATAGAGGAATGTTGGGGAGAATCCATTACAGTTATGCATAGGGCTCTAATACCATTATAAAAAACCTATAATGCATCAAATACAAACCTAACATAGGAGATGTTGAAGGTTGTAGAATAGAGAAGAAATGAAAATGCAACCATGTTCAAAGCTTTAGTGTATATAACTGGTGGTACAGTTGTAGTTACATATATATTAGCTAAAGCAGGAAGATAAAATTACATAAATACCAATCAAGTTGTTAAAAAAATGATTGAGATTTAATCATGGTAAAAAGCTGATCATGTGATTTCCGAATTTGTGCAGGAATTTGCAGCTGTGCAGAATAATGGAGATACAAACTGTAAGTTCCATATGTGGTAAAGTAGCTCTACTAGACAGAGTTAATAAAAGAGAAGATAAAAAATAAAAAAATCCTTACCTCTATTCACAATATCATTCCTGGCTACTTTCAAAAGATTTGAAAATGTCACATGAGATTCCTAAATCTAATGGTATCATCTATGGATAACTACGGTAAATTGAGAGATTCGCTACAAGAGAATCAATCTCCATTTATTTCAACAACTTCTTCAAGAAAATGAAAGATAAATGTAAGAATTCTTTGAGAATTATACCATGATTACGAGGCATGCAGTGTTGAACTTGTATGTTATCTTTGAAATAACGAACGTTGCACAACAATATGGATGATGAGGTTTGTGAGCTAATAATTATTGAAGCTCAAATGTATGTTTTGATAATTTATGTTCAAATTATATAACTATGAAGATGTTACATAAGTCTTAGTACTCATAATCAGATGTGTTATGATGATCTGACACCCTCAGTATTGTACTAATATGATATGTACTTGTTATTGCATATAAAGCATTTATAATTTCATTGAAACTTAAAAAGGTATTAAAGAAATGGAACTTCTATTAGTATTTCTTTATTAGAATCATTTGAATTAACAAGGACTATGTGGTAAATGTCATGATACAATTAAATGATGTAACATTAATATGGACGCTTCCTTGTATATATGACAAATTAGGGGGGAAGAGCTCATACTATCAAGCAGCTCATATAGCAGCTCAGCCCCAGGTTGAGGAAGAAGAGGATACTTACATTCCAAGCATCGCTGCACTATGAGATTCCCATATGGGAAACTACTCCTGATGAGCACAAAATTCATATATTTTAAGTAAGCATTTTAATAATTATAAATTATGCATCTATAACAAATTAATGTAAATTCATAGACTTCACTATTAATGGGGGTTGCATACCTATACATGGAAATTGAGTGGTCAGTTATTTACTAATGATAAATTTATGGACTATACTACATTCGATTGGATCTGATCTGGAAAATTCATTTTGTAAGACTAGACTATTACTTGATTATTGTGCTTGTCGAGTGATGGTGCCCATTGACGAACATATATCATTTTCATGTAGGGGAAATTGCTATTACCCTACAAGATGTGTAGGCTTTACTAAGTGTTAGCTAGGGTGGATAGATATGCCATATTCAGACCCCCTATTATGGGAGTTAGTCTTCGATCAAAGAGTTAGCATGAATGTTGTGACGAGCTACTTAGTAGATGCCAATATCTTGACATAGTGTAAATTCACCATGTATATGAAAATGTGTAGGCTTATTTTTTCTATGTGGACTTCACATATCAACTCAATGATGCCACTATGATGGTTGCTAAAGAACTTCTATAGAGAGTCCTACAATGATTTGGACCCTCATGTATTCATACAACACATTAGAGCATATATTTTATATATACTTAGTTTCTACCTCATGCCAGATTTCTCAAGCTCAATTATATAATTACTTGACCTCCCAATTATGGAAGATTTAATGGTATTTAGTCAAATTTCATTGGGTAATTTGATCCTTACAAACTTAAAAATGGAGCCTTGTTTGGCCATGAAGCCGACCAGTTTACATATTATTTGATGCTTGCCACTGCTATAAGTTAGGTAATAGGAGCGACTACAAGTTGGTAGACCGACACTTGGTGTACCTGCATTCTGAGATACTACCAAAAAAAACTTCTTGGTTAAAGGTGGAGTTACCATAAATTTACATAAATCACATTTTATTCATGATTCATTTCAAACTATTAAGCATCATGTTATGTATAGGTGAGTTGAGGGCCATTTGCGTGAGACTCCAACTCGGAACTTACTAACTTATTGGGACAAGCTTGATAGTCTATGCTAGATCTATGTAGTAGAACATTCATAATTTAAAAGCACAAATAATTTTATCACATTAAATTGAGTTGATGTTGACTATGAATGGTATTACTTGAATCACATAACTCTATGGAATAGTAGGCACACACTCATCATGCTAATTATTCCACCAAAGGGAAATAGAATGGAAGATTTAGATGTATATATGAGATGGTACTAGTTGTGGGCTTTCCTATATATATTTAATAATCCCCAATAACCTCCAAAGATGTTCTACCCCAGGTCTCTAGGCGAGTGAAAGATGGTAAGTATAGTTATTTATATGTTTGTACTTGAATTTCAAGTTATTTCATTACTCATATTTTAATGTAATATTTCAATGTCTAAAAATAGACTAATTATATCAGATGTAGTAGTCATATTACACTCCTCATTTGCCTATCATCGTCGGGAAACTGTAAGTTTGATATAGTAAGCACTTAATGATGTTAATGAGTTCTATTCCACGATGGAGACATCTTAGTTCATTTGCTTTAACTCACTTGATTCCACTAAGTAACATGGGAGATAACAGTCCAATAAAGGTAGTGATGAACCTCAGAGGTTAAGGTGGTCTAAGTTAGATGCTCTCCCATAAAGATGATGCAAGGGAGTAATCAGGAAAGAGTGAGATATGAACCACCGAGATAAACAAAGTATGTGGGGTCTGGAGAGTACACTCGGCTATCACAGTTTGTTGTGGGATTTCCTACCATGATGGAGGGTCTAGGGTCATCAGATGAAGGATAATCAACTTAAAATTGAAATTGTAGGATTTCCTACCATGATGGAGGGTCTAAGGTCATCAGATGCAGGATAATCAACTTAAATTGGAATTAGTACAACCTGTAATGGGGTAGCAGTTCTTCTGGATACTAGATAGATACTCATGCATCACAAGAAGATCTGTTAGTACGTCGAGTATGAAGATTCCTTCATGGATAAATCTTTTTGGATTGCCATAATCTCCTACACGGTAGGATGAGCTCCTCTAATAAATTCAACCACCACAAAGTACTATAAATAAGGTGGGATAAGATAGAGGTTTTGTTGAGGTCTAGTTTTATACAAGGATAAGTTAATTGACAGCCTGATAGGTACACACCTTGGAGTGCATCCATCCCCCAATGTAAGAAGAATTAGGGGAAAAGCTTATCATTATTTATGTCGTGTCGATGTAATTGAACCATGTTTCTTATTTTTCTAATATGAAGTTCTCATTTTATTTTGAATTCTTAATTACAAAAGAGATGCTGACATGTATTCATTTAAACTAAAGTACATATTCACAAGTATTAATCTCAAGAAGATATTTATCTTTTATGAAGAAATACAAGCAACCGACTACATATCATAGTAAAACACATAAACACACTAAATATTAAATATAATAAGCATGGTGAAGAAAAGATAAATAAAGTTAACTTTCATACAACTACATAGCTTTACTATTTCCTATGCAGCATACGTTAAAGTGGTTGGAGTTGGATTTGAGTTGGACAGCATCTGATATGAAACTCAAACTCATACTAAACGTCTTTCCAATTCTCACCATTCAAGAACTTTTTATGCTTATCTACAGGTATCACCTTCATCCAATTATTATAGAAATCTAAAATAAACTTATCAAAAGTTGAATACCAATGATGATATAAAATCACATGCTCAATATCAAGATTGTTGTAGTCAACATCTATCGAATAACCACCCTCTCTCTTGAACCCCATATGTATGCATGTTATGGATTTTTTACCAATTATTCGGGTGGGCTTTGCTACTCTTTGTCGGTTATGGATTCAATTGAGCTTCATCATTTCATTATTATTTGATTGTATTGTATGGGTCACAATCTAGGTAATTTGATTTTTCAATTCTTATGAATTCTTGATGTTGATTATTTTTTAGCATTTGATGTGTTATATGAGGGTGATCTTAGTGTGATGCTACATATTATCATGGAGAATCTTATTTTATCATGTTTTTACCTCTTTGTAACTTACAACATTTTTATTTTTTCTACTTTTCTTCTGGGAAATAACAATTCTGGGAAAAAATGTCGTTTATGTCTTTTTATTTTTTTTTTACTCTAAATTTTTGAGTAAATTAATGTAGATTATTCAGTTTATGATCTATTTATCTGTCTTTCTATTCATTTTATATCATGGATGTATCTCAGCATTTAGGCTAATAGTAGAAGAATAAGTGGATGACATAAATTGAGATTTATCCATTATATAAAATGAATAGAAAGAAAGAGAAGTAGGTCATAAACTTAATAATCTGCATTAGTTTACTCAAAAATTTGCAGCAAAAAAAAGAAAAAAAATAGAAACGACATTTTTCCCAGAATTGTTATTTGCTTGCAGGGTTAAGTAAGAAGAAAAGTAGAAAAGACAGAAATGTTGTAACTCAAATAGGCAAAAACAAGATAAAAATAATAATCTGCATGAAAAAACTTAGCGTCACACTAAGATCACCCTCATAGACCACATCGAACACTAAAAAAAACAATCAACTAAGAACTTATAAGAATTAAATTATCAAATAACCCAGATTATGACCCGTAGAATACCATCAAATAATAATGAAAAAATCAAGCTCAATTGAATCCAGAACCGACACAGAGAAGCAAAGCCCGTCTGAACTCCTGGTGAAACACCAAAATGTCTCTCTGATACCCAAATTCATGTAAACTTATTGTTGTTTTATTTAATTTAATTAAATAAAATATAATAATATATATTTTATTGTTGTTTTATTTAATTTAATTAAAATTAAATTATTATTTATTTTTCATATATTATTATTTATTTTTTAAATATATATTTTGTTAAATATTGCCGTTCATGTAAACTTACATCATTTCATCACCTCGCACGTGTGAAAATTTTCAATTTTTGTGCATGAAGAACTCTCCTAATATGTGTGTCAATTTCAGCTATTTTAGTTGTCTTAAACGTGTCAGAGTTATATGTTTTGCTAACAAACATCATTTGTGTGATTTTGAATTTTATATTGATATGTTTCAGACTAATTTTTTGCAACGTCAGGCTATTCGTTCATCACTTCACCATGCTTGCTTGGGTTAACCCTCGGAGCAACTATCAAGGTCAACAATCTTTATTATAGGAAAAAATATGCTTTCATAGGGATTTATATTATTTTTTGTTAGTTTAAATTACCATAATAAAGCTATCCAATGCGAGACCGCTCTCATTGTTATCCTTTATAATTATTTATATATATATTTGTGTTAGTTCATTTTATGCATTTTCTCCATAGACACCCAAAAGAGGGAACAATTATTAGGTCAAGTGACCTGATGTAGCTCTACATTCGAATGCCAATAACATGTTGCCACGTGCTCTTACTTTTTACCGCGCGGCCCGACGACTTGACCCGGGATATCTATGTTCATGTACTGCTCGGTATTGCTCTAGGTATTGCTCGGTATTGGTAGGTATTGCTTGATAATAATGAAAAATATCGCTCTGTGAAGATCAATATCGTTCAGATGAATTGTTTAACTTTTATAAGACATCATACAGTGCGATCCAAACATTGTACGATATAAATAATCTATATAAATTCCTTCTATTCATTTGGGATGATCTTTGAGATGATCAACTTTGTACATGGGTGATCGTCCAATATTGTGGACATCATATGGTATGATCAGTATAAAAATTATGGATTTCATTTAGTACGATCTGTAGGACAACCAATTTCATACACGGGTAATCTTACAGTATAAACTATATCATATAGTAAAATAAATCACAATAATTGTCCATGATTTAATTACCTGATATCATGTGATTAATTAAGAAAGATTTTAATTATGGTGTACATAATGAACTTAATCGTACTGTATAAATAGTACAAAATTAGTATCTTTCTTAACCTCTAGCGATAAAGGTTTTAACAGAGCACAACACTTTGAACAGTAAGATTTAAAATCGAATAGTACAAATTACTTTGTACAGTATAAAAGCAAGATTGTATAGTATCAATTACCTAAATACTCTCTCAAAAACATTTTTACCTCTCCCCCTATATGTGTGTAATGTTACTAAGTAATGATATCCACCCAATTACATGACAAGACTGAGGAAAGGAGAAATACAAAATAAAATGAAAACTGGCTCTAACCCTAATCTACCAGTCTTGAGTTAATAAGAATTATAAGTGAATGATTGACTGATTTCTTCAAATGTTAGTACATACAAACACAAAATAAAAATATCATAGAAATAAGAGAAAGTAGTAACAGATATAATACTATTTATTATCATCAAAATCATAGTATTTGAATCGGGTTTGCAATAATCTCCCCCTTTTTTATGATGATAAATATTATTATTTTTGGATTTCTGAGAAATTGCTTTCCACTAAACTCCACTTCAGACGAAAATCAATTGTGAGAAAAAAAAGTGTGATTTCTTTATTTTAAATAACATACAAAAAAACAACAATAATAAAGAAATGATATTTCGGAATTGATTCTTAAAGGTTATATAATATGTAAGAACAAAAGGTAAAGAAGAATTATAATAGACTATGCACTAACCACAGTCGTGAGAGAGGCTGTATTTGGCAAGTTCAACAAGAAACTTCTTTCCAGTGAATAAAAGATCAATTCTTTCTCGATCCATGGAAACAAAGTGGGTACTAGTGAGATTTTTAAGATTCTTTTAAGGTTTCTCTGGAGGTGTGCCCCCCCCCCCCCCCCCCCCCCCCCCCCCCACCCCCACCCCCACCCCAATGATTCGGTCCTAGGGCAGTGGAAGTCTTACTGAATTGATTCGTTGACGATGGCGATGGTCAGACCGCTGGTGGATCATGCGGCAAATCTCACTTAAGAATCGGGGAGCAGCACGTACACCTCCCGCGATCCACCTGCGTTCCGCCCATCGTCGTCGACATCGAATCAATTCGGCAAGACTTTCACCACCCTAGCACCGAAATTGGGGGGGGGGAGCACGCACACCTCCTCAGAAACCCAAATAGAATTCAACAAATCTCATCAAAATCCACTTTGTTTCTGAGGATCGAGAAAGAATCAATCTTTTATTCACTAAAAAGAAGACTCTCGTTGAACTTGATGAATACTGCCTCTCTCAAGGCTATGGATAGTGCAGAGTCCATTCTAATTCTTCTTTACCTTTTGTGCTTACATATTATATAATCTTTAAGAATCAATTCCCAAATAACATTTCTAACAAATTGATTCAATTCTTCTTACTTTGTCAAAACCCAAAATTGGTCAGAAAGTGCATGATTTATATTAGTGGGTTTAATTATTGATATAAAGGAAGAATGGTTCACTTCATTTCTAAGACTATATCTTGTTCTAACACCCTCACTTGGTTCACTTAAAATTATTTCTTTAGGGTGACTCTTAGAAAATTTCTGTTCTCTAGGCGAAATGATTTCTGTTCTGACATTCTCTTCCAATTTGTCTTTTCAATTCTTTGGGAGATATCTTTAATATGTTCTTCCTCCAACCATGGCTCTTTCAAAATACCAGATTCATTAAAAGCTATATGTGTGGTCTCCGCATCTACCAAAGTTCTCTTTTTAAAAACCCTATAGAATTTTCTGACATTAGAATATTCATGAAAAATTATTTCATCAGATTTTGAATCAAATTTTCCAAAAGGAGTTTTACCATTATTATGAATGAACATCTTACATCAAAAAACATGCAAATGTGAAAGATTAGTTGATCAACACCTAATTAGCTTTCTCTTAGTTCAAATTTGGACTATAAGCCCAGCTATTTAGGATGGTCTTTAATTTTTTATGTCCTATTTTCTTTGGTTGTTCCTATTTCTAGGAATTAAAATGTTTTTCATACTAATCTTTGTAGTTTCATTTACATTTTCTCTCTTTATATTTATCAATTTGTATAGGTTGGTTTCTTCTCTAAATTTTCTCCTTATTTTATTTTATTTTTTGTGGTCACTCTTGATTTGTTTTGATTTTGTGAGCATTCTTATTTGGGTGGGTTTTTTCTGCTTTAATATTATATATGGATTGTATGCATTGATTTACTTCTTAATGTATCTCCTCTGCATGTTCTTTTATTCTCCTATTTTGTTAGTTTGGATGATTTTATAAGTGGTGCAATTGATATCTCATTAGGAGATCTCTATATTTACCCATATTAGTTCCAAAAATTTATTTCCATTAGTACTTATTTGGTTAAGTGCTTTTGTGGTTAATTTTCTTCACTTTTCTTATCCTATTTTAGTTTCATGTTCTATGTGACATGGGGTTATATTTATAGGCTTTAGTTATGGTTTTTTATTAGCATATGCATGCTTTATAAACCTTTTTTTTTTATGTTCTCTTGATTATGTGAGGTATCCAAGTTGTGATTGATGGCTGTCATTTTCCACTTCCTAATTTTGGAGGCTTCTAAATTGGATTGTTTTTATTTTGGGATTACTTGTTTTTCATTTTGACTTCCTTTGTAATTTCTTATCTTCCATTCATAGCAGTGTTAGGCTGTTGTCGAATTTCTTTTGATTATTGTTTTTCCTTCATGGATTAATTTGCTACGTATTGCTATTTGGCCTCTAAGCCTTTCCTTTATGTTTCCTCAATTGTATTCAATTTTGCGGGGGATGTTTTCCCTCAAGCTAATAGATTATCAATTCATTTTTTTGGGTCTAACCACTAGTAAGCCTTTTGATTTTTCTTTTAATTGTAATCTAGTATGGGATAATTACTCACTAGGTTTATTTTATTTATTTTTATGTAGCTCTTTGAGCATTAGAAAATTTTGGTCCATTCTAAGGATTTTGTACCTATTTTTTAGATGAAATGAAATATCACTTTTCCAAAAAAATAACAAATTAAAAAAAAAACTTATTTATATAGAGATTTTCTATCTAACGACTAATGACCCTTTTCTGTTCTTAATTTGGGCTTTGCTTAGCACATTAACTTACATTTGCTTCCTATACACACACACACACACACACACACACACACACACACACACACACACACACACATATATATATATATATATATATATATATATATATATATATATATATATATATATCTATATAAGCAAACTTAAACGAGCAATTGATAAAAATAAGAGAATAGCAAAACAATCTCCTGAAAAGAGATAGAACAAGGCACCACATACTTGTGCTAGACAACATGGTGACCGAAAAAAGCTAGAGATTTAAGTATAATGAAATCATTTCTTCAACACTTGCAACCAATGATGCAAACAATTGTCTCAAATGTAGAAGAAGAAACTAGTTTTGATAAATTTAAAGCACCCAAAATCTCCATGGCCTCCTGGCAACGTCCTATGTAAGGAAACTAGGTTTTCCAATCGAGAACAAAAATAGGGTTTTGGAGGGTGGCAGAGCAAATTACCCCTCAGCCGCCAAGCAGCAGTTCAATTTATGGACTTTAAATTTCAACTTGATATCAACGTTTGTTGTTGATTTTAGTGATACTAAACATCAATATTGGTGTTAAAATTATTCAAATAATGTTTGTAGATAACTCTTTGGTGAGTTTTTTATTACTTGGAGATTAAAATGTTCAAGAGATTGCCATCAATTGGAGCATAATTACCCTTGGTTCATTGAAACATTATCGTATGTATATCAATTGTGAATATGAATTAGCAGATGAAAAGAAGGTGCCGAGAATAAAAATGATTGATTAATTTTTTGAACAAATGACCGCTTACAAAAAATAGAGTATCTATTCGAATTTTAGGAGTGTTTTAATTCGGATGAAATTTTTAGATATATTTTTTCAATTGAAGAAATAGTAGATATACTTTTTGAATTTTGGTTATCATCGATAACTCTATTTTTAGTTATATATAATTTATATTTTATTGTTCTTTTTTCTGTTACCAAAAAAATTGAAAATTGCCGGTAGGAAAGTTAACAAAATACTTGTGTGGTAAACACACAGGGAGGGCTGAGCGAGAGACGGAAGGGCTAAGCTACACGCCTACACCGACACGAGCTCGCTGAGGGTTTGGAAAGAGCTTAGCTTTAGCGACCCGAGCGCGCTGAGGGTGTGGAAAGATCTTAGCTCATGCTTGTTATTATTATTTTTAATTTTATTTAATTTTTTTCATTATATTTTTAAGAAACTAAGCTCCCCCTGGTCGCCCATGCTTGCTTAGACCGAACTGCTGCTTGGCGGCTGAGGGGTGTTCAACCCCATTTGCTCTGCCACCCTCAAAAACCCTATTTTTGTTCTTGATTGGAAAACCTAGTTTCCTTACATAGGACGTTGCCAGGAGGCCATGGAGATTCCGTCTGAGCCTAAGCCGACGCATCATTTATCAAAACTAGTATCCTACATAAAAATATATCATTGCAACAAACTGATCTAACTTTAAGGACAAAACCAACCAAGGACAAAAAAGCCATCATCAAACAATGTATAAGCCATCATCAAACAAAACTGCAATAATCTATCATTGCAAACTTAAACGAGCAATTGTGATAATCTAGTTTATAACCTTTGATTTCATCAAGAAGTCATGGATATTCTTGATAACATTGTAGTTAGCTCCCTCTATTATTAACCCTTTACAATCAAACATCCAATCATGGATGAAGTCTTTCAAAGAATAAACTGCTTCTAACTCAAGTTGGTTGATATCCCAATGGAGAGTTTGCTTACCAAAAGCTAGAAGTAAACTGCCCTTAGAGTCACGGACCACACCCCCAATGCTCGTTGAATTAGAATCCAATAATGATGCATCAACGTTGATTTTTATCTAACCCAGTGGTGGGGGATGCCATGAAGTTTTGGACTCCCTAAGGAGAATAGCATTCCAATTAACTAGCATTGAATACTTATTGGTAGCAATGACTAAAATGTTGGCAGCAATTACTGAAATTGGAAGTATGGGATTACCGTGCTTCACATCATTTCTACATTTCCAGGAGAAAAAATAGCAGTGAAATAGATCTTGACAATGTCCAACTTAGCAATAGAAAGAAGTCTGAGCTGTTGAAGACATTCCGTAAGAGAACTGTACAAGGGAATGTTAAAACCCCAAGTTCTCAACATACCTATAATCTCAATGAGGGACTTGCAATGCACTATAACATGAGCACAATTCTCAACAACTAGACAACCACTAGCACAGAGGTCATTATTGCCCAGCTTTCTAAATTTCAAAAACTCATTAGTAGGAATGGAAAACCTACTTAATCTCCACCAAATGAGCTCAACTCTTGGTTTTAGCTTCAGCTTCTAAAGCCAGTTATCAAAAGATTTACAACTTTTGATAGTTTCTGCATAAGCTAAAGAAGTAATTGATTTCCCAGAATGTTGATAAAGAAGCTCCATTTAATCTTCATCACCCTCTTGTATAACGCATTGTTGAACAATTAGATTAACCAAATCCATGTTAAAATAAAGATTGAGTTCCAGTAAGTTCTAGTTGCCATCTACATGAATGAAGTTCTATAACTTCATGTTTTCAAGACCAATGCAATCGGCCGGCATAGGCCATTTGTTGAAGCATCTATCAAGTAACCAAATGTCACTCATGACACTAATATTAGCTCCATTCATAATTTCCACTTAACAATAGGTTTAAGAAAAGCCACACCATCAGAAATGATGTACCGAGGAGAAGATTGACCTTGCTTGAACTTGCCTCTCCAAATGGCAGAACCATTCCTGGCAGCCAGACATCTATAAAGTAATGAGGAGGGATTCTGGAGCAGCCTCCAGGCTAGCCGAGCTTCAAGGGGACCAACTCTTTTGACTGTTGAATACATACCCAATCCACCACTATCTCTTGGTAAGCATAAATCTTCACAAGCATTGTAATGAAGACCTTTATTGCCAAAATTATGATGCCAGATAAAGTCTCTACAAATTCGATCAAACTCATAAAGAATCCTCTTAGGGATCAATGAATGAGCTGAAATAAACGTTGGCAGAGAAAGCAATGAAGTCTTAGCAAGTATCAATCTACCGGCAAGTGATAAGAATCCAGTACTCCAAGCATTGAGCTTCTCCAAGGCGTGATCAATCACGAATTGAAAGCCGTTCTTAACCAACCTCCTCAATGCAATTTTGGTGCCCAAACATTGAAACTCATTGACAATTTTGAAGCCATATTTAGTTCCAATTCTCCATTTAGTAGAAGGTCTAACAGATTTACCAAAGATAATTTGAGACTTGGCCTAATTTAAACATTGCCCTGTCCATCCGCAATAATCCCTAATTAAATTCATCATTCCATGAAGTTGAGAGGAGGAAGCTGATCCAAACAGTAACAAATCATCAGCATAGAGTAAGTGAGTAATTCTAGGAGCTCTAGAAGAAGTTTGGATGCCTAATTTATGCCCTCTTAGCTTAATGACATTGGAAAGAAGCTGTGAGCACAAGATAAAAAGATATGGCGACATAGGACAGCCTTGCCTAAAGCCACTCTTAGCTTCAATCCATCTAGAACCTTTTCCATTCAGTAGTATAGAGAATCGCACATTGGTGACACATTCCAAAATTAGGAATGAGAACTTCTCGGGGAACCCAAACCAAGCAAGAACATGTTTCAATGTCTCCCAGCACATGCTATCAAAGGCTTGGGCCATGTCAAGCTTGAGAGCCATAAGACCCTTTTTAATTTTTGAAATTCTGAATTTGTTAAAGATTTCTAAAGCAAGGAGGAAATGATCAGACATAGATCTACTTGGAACGTATGATGCTTGCTCCTCTGAGATAAGCTTTGGAATACAACTCTTAAGTCTGTTAACAAGCATAGTAGTTGCAATTTTGTAAATAGTTTGACAAAGACTAATTGGACGAAAATTGGAAGGAATTACTGGAGTGTTGATCTTAGGGATGAGAACAATCAAGGTATCTTTCCAATTGCCATTCATATGTCCAATAGTGAAAAACTTTTTTATAGCATTCCAAGTAGCATCTTTGACTATGTCCCAATATAATTTGAAGAATGAAGATGTAGAACCATCTAAGCCCGGAGATTTGTTAGACCCTTGCTGGAAGAAAGCATCATAAAATTCTAATTCGGTAAATTCTGCATCAAGTAATACCTGTCAGCTGCATTAAGCAACTGATTTTGATCAACAGAAGGACAATTCAGTTTATTACAATTACGGAATTTCCATTTGTCTTCAAAAAACTTTAATAAAATTGACTCAATTTTGTCAGTTTCATCTGCAACTTTATCATTCTCATCCTTGATTTGTCTAATCAATTTGCAGTTCTTCCTAGCCGTAGCATAGGCATGATAAAACCTTGAGTTGGTGTCCCCCTCTTCATTCCAGTTCGCCTTAGCACGTTGATTCCACCACATTGATAGTCTAAGTAAGGTAACATTGAGTTCCCTTACCTTACTTCGCAGCAGTTTAATATTAGTATCACTGAGACCACCATCTTCTTCTTCTTGCAATTGTAATTTAAGAATGTCATTCTTCAGATCCTCCTTCAGTAAAATCAGATTTTTGCATTTATTCTTTTGCCAGAAAAAAGTGCTTTCAATGTTCTCTTGATATTTCTGTTAAGAACTTCATCCTCATCACCGTAATCATGCTTATTCCATGCATTAGCTACAATTCTCCACGTACTAAACAAGATTTCCAGGTATCCTCAAATTTGAAGACTTTGGATTGAGAATGCCTAGAATCGTCAAGCTTAAAAGCAATAGGACAATTGTCAGAGGCAATCCTAGCAAGGTGCCTAACCAAAACTAACGGGACAAGCTGAAGAGCTGAAGAATTCAGCAAGCAGCGATCTAAACATTCTCAAATTCTACTGTTTCCTTGTTTGCTATTGCACCAAGTATATTTAGGACCAATTACTCCAAAATCATGAAGATCTTGGTTAGCCATAAATAACCTCATCTCCTTAGATCCTTTGGTCAAATGAAACCGCTTTCCCCTCTCTTATCATCTTTGGAAAGAAGATAATTAAAGCCTCCTCCCACGATTGTAGGAACATCGTCCTTCACAAGATTATCAAGGCGGCTCCAAAGCTCTCTCATGATTTGAAGTTCCTTATGGCCATAGACCATGGCCACATTCCAAAGACCTTTATTGGGAGTGATCAAAGATCCAAAAACAAATTGATGGGAATGATCAATCACGGTGAAGGTTGCCAAATTGCAATTCCACATTATCAAAATTCCTCCAGCAGTGCCTGCCACAGACTGATAAAAATAATCCCAATTGCTGCCAATAATTCTATTGACATCAATCTTATTGATAAAGGCCAACATAGTCTCAGCAAGGCCCACAAAAAAATAGAGTTATATTTAACTACTTCCTTGAGGTAGAGGGAGGTCTCCTTCTTCTTGACCCCTCTATAATTCTAGAAAACTAACGAAGACATTAATTAACTGAAGGGGAGAATTCCCTGCCTTTTTTTTTTTTCCTTTACCTTCAACTTTCCTTTTTCTGGACAACGGTTCAATTGGACAAAAAAAATTTAATTGAGGCTTTGATTTAAGCTTGACAGAACTTAAATCAGTTGTACCAGCCAATGGTAAATCAGTAGGAAAATTTGATATAACAAGATGATTAACACCAGAACAGTCTTGTTTGTCACCAGCACAAGCAGTACAATCATTGTGAATGGCATCAGTAGAGATTTCAATTGATTTTCCATTAACCAGTGAAGGATAAGTAGGATCAAAAGTGTTGGAGTCAGTAACTAAAATTTTGGGAGGAACATAAGAGCATACATTGGCAGTTGGACACTTCTCAGTAGTTGTTTCCTCAGGTATAGTAGCACTAACCTTATGGGAGGTGATAAGTATCACAGATCCAGTGGTGATTCCAGGTGAAATACCATCTTTCAACTGATTAGAGGCATTATCAAGAATTTCAAAGCTATTGGACAAGATAATTTCTTCATCTCGAATAACCTTCATATGTTGAATGTTGTTTAAAGATTTATCCTCAACCAAAGTAACATCATTCGATTTCTAAGTAGAACTATCTAGAATGTTACCACTAACAGTAAAATGAGTTTATGGCTCTTTGATTTCCTTCTTCCAGGAATCCAATTGACTCCTAGTTTGCTTTGGTCTCTTTTTGAATTTTATATGCATCCAAGACCCGTAATTGTCATGGTGTTGCGGAGAATCATGAATATCTCTGTCATTCAATTCACGACTGGGATCATTAGGCTTGGCCTTCCGTAGTTCTGGACAAGCCGGTTTCAGGTGCCTGATTTTAGCATAGTTAAAGCAGAATGAAGATAATTTCTCATATTCTACTTTCTGGAAGAATCTACCTCCCAAACCATCAACCCAGACACCTGTTGGTGGAATTTTGGAAAACAGGTTTTGAAAAATATTAGTTTTCTTTGGGGATTTTAAGATTAAGGTTGAGCTCTAATTCTAAGGTCGAATCAACTCGTTAGAAAGAGTATATCACCCCGGGGGACAAAGATAAACTTTCATAACGGTATTCAGACTTAGAAATATGTAAACTCATCTTGAATATTATGATCGGGTCCTAAAGAGAACTTCATATGGCCCCGAAGGAGCAAAGTAGAGTTCAACTAAATACCCAATTACAATATTCAAGAAGTATGATCGTCGCATTCACATCCAAAGCCTTATCGAAGAAGGATATATCTCCCCAAAGGGAAATGATACCATTCTACGATAATTCTTCTAATGCAACGACGACGATCATTCTTTAACTTTTCCCAAAGAAATCTAGTGAAGTTTTTAAAATCAATTTTTAAAATCAGGTGTGTGGGGTTCTAAATCTCCTACGAGCGCAAGCCCTCGTAGTTAATTATATCGTAGGGAGATAAAATCTCCTACGAAAACTCTCGATTAAAATAATGGCAGAATTTTGTTTAGAGTTTCTAGGAGTGATATCAAAGTATGAGTAGAATTATTGGAAACTCAAAAGGGAATGGATCAAAATTGAGCACTTATTAACAGAATCAAATGGAGAAGAGTAGGGGACACTTTGAGATTCTGGAACCATCCGGAAGTGTCCCAACTTAATCTAAGTGTTGGGCTTTATATTTTAGGATTGAGATGAAGCTTTAATTAGAGTTAAGTATTTTATTAGAAATTTGGGACTATATTCCCGAAATTTGGGGTCTTATAATCAAAGATCTGCCCCGGATCCTAAATCTATTTTGGACACTGGACCACAGTCGTCCGATCCTAACTAATGCAGTGCAAGGTCTGGACTTACCCCGGCCTGGATTGGGGAGCCAGCTAACCACCTAATCGATTTAAAATACATGAATCCGGTCTTTTTATGAAAGAATGGTAAGGACGTTGTAATTAAAGTTTTGGAGAGTTGGGGCCGACATCTAGAGACTCTCCTAATTGGCCCCTTTGACATATGTTGGGTGCAAAAATGCTAAACTGATGCAATTAAAATTTTGACTCTTTTGGTTTGTATCTAATGCAATGCATGCTAGTTAACAACTTCCAATCAAGTATGCTTGAAATTTTTAAAAACAGGCTTATAAAATAGTTTTTTAGAAGACTGGACTTCCCCAGGTCCGGCACCTCGTCCTCATAGGTCAGACTATCCGGACTCTACCCGCAGGCGGGGAAGGGTCTAAAGCAAGGAAAGAGTAATGCAAAAATATGCATGCGACCCCGGGGTCGATCCCCGGCTAATTTCCTAGATTCGTTATCTTTCTATGTTATTTAGACTCACTAAAATTTTGGACTTTAATATTTTGAGTATAAAACTTTCACACCCTCACGAGCCTCACGTATCCAGGCGAAAACAAAGAGCGGCATGCAATCGCCAAAAAACTAGTAAAAACAAGTAATCCTAGAGGCAATCAAATCATCACATCAAATATAAATTAATTAATAAATGTCCATAGGCAGAATTGCCTTGCTTATTACAAACCAGAATATTGCAGAAAGTAAAGTGGCCGGGCACCAATGACAACAACCCGGATTCTAAACCTAGTAACGACGCAAGTTATTTTGAGTGGGATACTCTCAATCTTCAAATCTTCAAATCTTCAATTTCATTCTTCTTTGGACTCCTTTTCTTCAATCTTCTTGGAATCTTCGTGGTGGATTACCCAAATGGACAAGAGGGCACTTCCCTCTAAGGGGGAAGGCCACTCTTTCCTCTTTGGGTAAGGAAGAGGTATGATCCAAATTTGGATTTCCAAATGGAAAAGGAGTGTTCCCTAAAGGGGTATCCTTTCCTCTTTGGAATCCAAGCTTTGGATCTATGTATCCCAACTCAAAGTCAACTTTCACAACACTTGACACTTGTACAAATTACATTTATATCAAAATAAAAGACCTAGACTCACCTGCAGGGTTATCCTAAGCAATTAATATATAAAAAGCAGTTATTCCCAAGCAGTTGTATATGAGCAGAAAAGAAAATAAACACACTGGCCACGCTCTTTTTATGATTTGGGGGCTTTAGCAGCTGAAGCACCTGTGCAAAGAGTTATAGCAATTGATAATATTTTTTTTTTTTATTTAGCCCCCTTTTTTATATTGCCCTGCATGAGCGTGGCCACCTGCAGAAAACTGTGTCAACATCCAGATCGAGCCTAACCTAAGGGTAATCTAGTCGCCAAACACATCAATCCATCCACAGAGTACAGAAAAAGTAAGCAGACACAGCAAAGCAAATTTCATCCACAACATGCAGTGAAAACTACGAAAAACCCGGCACACAGCAGTAAAGTAAACACCGGCCTAACCTAGATCTAGAGTTGGTTGTCCTAGCACATCATCTAAAAGTGTGTGTAAAAGGTCGTGTGGCTGGGGTAGGTCCTAAAGTGGGTAATTAGTTGAAGTTGTCTAAAAGTCTGGATTTGTTAAGGCTTAAAAGGGGAGTTAATGTTAAGATTTAAGTATTAATAAATTAAGAATTTTAATTAAACTTATTTTAAAAGTTAATTGATTACTACCTTTGTTTCACACCGAGGCCGTGAAGTTTATTTCACCTTCCTTGGGGCTAAGCTAATAGCCTCGTAGGCTTGGGTTACCCAGTAGCAATCGGGGTTGATTAAGTTATTTAAATTGGTTGGAATTAAAGGAGTGGATTGATATTAAAGGGAGTTGGTTACTGATTTTAATGGGTTGGTTGAGAATTTTATGATCCTATTAAAGAAATTCTAGAATTTAGGAGAGTTAATGAATTTTTGAAGTTATCCAGATATGCTAACTAAGGGGTCAAAACTTGACTTTTAAAATTAAAGTTAATCTTAAGGGTTTCAAATTTTTAATAAATACTAGACCTAATTATGAGTTTTTAGACATATGGCACATTCAATTTGGAGTTTTCTATCAAAAGTTATGATTTTTAGAAATTTGGATATTTATGAAAATTTTCAATAATTTCAATTAAAGACTATTCTAGTGATTTGGGCCTAAATGGATCTCAAACTCCCTGAAATCTCTCCCAAAGATCAGAGGTGATATAAGGGGAGATTATCAAGCATTAAATTAATTCTTGGGATTTTTAATGATTATTAATTAATTAATATTAATTAAACATTGAATTTTACTTAAAATTAAATTAAGGCTTAATTTGATGTCCAATCAAGGGGCTTTTAATTCTCATGGGTTAAGGTTTCAACACTGATTAATATGAAGTATTAAACTTGAATTTTGGATTTAAAAGGGATTTATTAGGATTTAATTAAGGCTAGGGGGAAATTCTAGCAAGGGCAAGCTATGGCTCCTAATTGGTGAACCAAATGAACTCCAAATCTGATGAAATTTGGACCATGGGGTCACATGATCCCAAGTCCTGAACACACCAAATTTGGGCTCAATTGGAATACTCTAAGGTGGCTAACTAAGCCACCTAAGGTGAGCTCTAAGTCACCTTCAAAAAATTCTAGGGAGCTATCCTAAGGTTGGATTGGGGCAAAGTCAGTGGCCCTAAACTCCATATCCTAAGCATAATCAACACACAAAAAACCAGATCCTAATTCTCATTTGATAGGCTTAAATCCCAATTTGAATTTGAGGGTCAACCCATGACCCTTAAACTCAAAATTGGGGAAAAGTGCCCTTAGACTTTTAAAACAGGGGAGACAAAATTTGGACATGTCAAAGACATGCCCAAATTCAATCTCCCAAAGTTCCATGCCCTGGAGACTTAACTACAAACAGTAATTGCATAAATTGAAATAATACCATTAATGAAATTAAGCTTAACATACATGCAATTAGGGCCTGGAACCATAGGGCTTTTGAAGATCTCCCTGAGACCTTCCCAATGAGCCTAAAAACACCTAATTTGGTCAAGTGTGCAGGGAGATATGGATTTTTGAAGTTCCCTTGATTTTCTGGAATTATTAATCCAGCCATTACACAGTCAGCCGCGCTTTACACGCGGCGCGTCCCGATTGGCTGGGCAATCATTGGCGCTGACTGGGTAACGGTCGGATTAATCGTAGCCGTCGGATGCGGGATCGGACGGCTAGGATTCAAGGCGCTCCGAAATTACGGGATTTAATCCGAGCCGTTGATCGGAATCAATGGCTGAGATTTCGTCTTCAACCTCCGCTCTTACCCGAGGCCGTGAACCTTCTCCGGCGTGATCCGATTGATCCCGCCGGCGAACTTCGACAAAATTTCACAGGGAGGATCAGGGGGGTGGAAACCTTCAATCCAACGGTGGAAATCCGTTGGGGTGAAGGTTTTCTTCACACTTGACCGGACTACCTAGCTAGGGAGCTCGGGATGAAGGAATTACCGCAGAGAAAGTCTCAACGAATGAGCTTCTCTATCTGGAAGCTTCAGGAGACGAAGGCGAGCAGGTTTCCTTCAGAGGCCGCGACTGGAGAACGGCTGGAGGTATGACTTCGAGCGGGACGCCGAAGCCTTTCGCCGGAGTTCGCTCGAAGCGATGGAAGGGACGGTCTGGGAGCTCAAAGGAAGGTGCTGGGAGATCGAGGAAGCTCTGGGGAACCATTCGAAAACTCTGGGATCGTCTGGCAAGCCTTGGGGAGCACCACCCTATTCAGCCTCCTCCCGCGAGCTCGGACGGCCAGGATTGAAGTGGAGGAGGTCGCGGATTGATGCCAAGTGGAAAGGGGCACCATTCCAGAGAGCTCGTGAGCCTCAAGCCGGCGAGCCATAGCCTTTGGAAGGCTTTCGGTCTAGGGGGACCACCGGAGCTTGCTCTCCATTGGTTCCGACCGCCGCCGGCCATGGTCTGGGTCGGATTGACCAGGGAAGGCCGATGGGGACATGCTGGAGCCAATGGTGGAGTCAAATTGGCCTGGGGAAGCTGGGATCGATCTGGTGGCTCGGTTGGGCTCGAACCTGCTTGGTTTGAGTCGGATTGAGCCCGATTCAGGTCAGACCAGACCCTGGGTTTGGTATGGGAGGCAGGTCTGGGTCTGGTGCACCCAATGCAAGTGGCAATCGGGTCGAATTCGATCTGGATTAAAAGATGGCTCGGGTTGATCCAAACCTGCTCGGTTCGGGTCAATTTGGGCTCAACCCAGGTCAGGCCAGACCCTGGGCTTGAAGTGGGAAGTGGGTCTGGGTCTGGTGCACCCAATGCAAGTGGCAATTGGGTCCAATTTGATCTGTGTCAAAGGTTGGCTCGGGTCCAAGTGTTTTTGGCTACTTTGGGTTAGCCTAACTATTGACCCAAGCTAGCTCAAGGCATGGGCTGGCTGGAGGAGGTGTATTGGACCTAGGGCCACCTATGGGAGGTGTTGGCCAGGTTCAATTGGATTTAGGTTGAGAGTTGGCCCAATCCCAAGTGCTATTAGGCACTTTGGGCTAGCCTAACTCTTGACCTAAATGAGCCCAAGGATTGGGCTGGTCAAGGAAGGTGTATTGGGTCAATGGGAACCCAATGGCACCTTGATTTGGATTCAATTTGATTAAGATCAAAGGATGGCTCAAGGGAGGTCTCTCTTGGGTCACTTGGGTCAAGCCATAAGGCTAACCCAAGTAAGCCCAAGGCTTGGATGACCAAGAGGGGTCTCTTGGGTACCCAAGGGTTCATCCCATACATTCAAAGGACTTGGAATGGAGTAGATTCAAAATTTTGAAAGGGGAGGGGTGTATGGGTCCATGGGTCAAACTTGGTTGACTTGGTCAACCAGGTTGACCCAAGGTCTGGTTTGAGTTCAACAAGTTGAGTTTGATATTTGAAATTTTTGAAATTCATTGGAAGTGGTTTCAAAGAGTTTGGAATTGATTTGAATTGAAATAGCCATTAGAAATCTCATAAGGGTATTTTAGTCAATTTTGGCCCATTGGTCAACTAGAGTCAAAAATGGGTCTGAAAAATGCAGTTTACTGCTCAATGGGTTAAAATCAAGGGTCTGGAAGTGATTGGAGGCTTGGATAAGGGTTCCAAGGTCAAGATCTCAAAGGGGTCAGGCTCAGTGGCATAGGCTGTAAATATTTGAAGGTTTTACAGCCTTTGAATTTTAATTCAAATTCTGGGGTTAGAGACCTCAGAATGAGCTCAAAGTTGGAGGGTAGCCTCTAGAGACATGTCTTATCACTTTGCAAGTGATAGACCCTGAATCAGAGGCCATTTGACTGGGTTTTGAAATGTTTGAAAAATCTCTAAAAAGGGTCTTTAGGACAAGGCCTTGAGACTTAGGGTTTGAGTCAGGATTTCCTGGATTCTGAAATGAATTTCAGGTTTGAATAATTAAAATTGAAGTATCCAAACCATTTACAATCATGTTGTGATTGTTAATAGATGGATAGGGTCAAGGCTAGATTAAGGATAGGATCAAAGTCTAGGTTAAAATTTGGATTGTCAAATTGATTGGATCAAGGTTTGGATATGTTTGAAATTTGAATTAATTTGGATTTGAATTGGATGGAGTTTGAGATTCAAATTGATCACAGGTAGGAATCAAATTGAAATTGGAGTGGATCAAATAAAGAAATTGATTTAAAATTGAGGTTGATCAAAGGTGGAGGTTGATTTGAAGTTGGAGTGATCCTAAGATCTAGGAGAGTTCTAAGATCTAGGATTTAAAGGAATCCTAGGCTCTAGAATAAGCTCTAAGGTCTAGTTCTAGGAAAGATCCTAAGGTCTAGAGTGGATCCTAGGGTCTAGGATTAAATCTGGATTTTGGATGGGTCTTAGTGACCTCATACAAAAATGAGGTCAACAAATGGACCCCCAATGCGTGTAGTAGAAGGAACTTCTGCTGCACACATTGGCGTTGACCGAATGGAAGTAGAATTTTGGGAGTGAAAGGGAGATCATCTCCCAACCTCAAGCCCATAGGATGCTAATGGAAGGCTTACACCTATTGGATAAGGAAAACTGGTAAAACCAAGGTAGGGAATACCTAACCTTGGGTCTAAGGAAGGGCATCACCCAACCTTAGGTCTACAGGATGCTGGTAGAAGACTTACTCCTAGTAGACAAGGGAACTGGAGAAACCAAGGTAGGGAATACCTAGCCTTGGGTCTAAGGAAGGGCATCACCCAACCTTAGGCCTATAGGATGCTGATAGAAGACTTACTCCAAATAGGCAAATCAACTGGAAACCAAAGTAGGGAATACCTAACTTTGGGTCTAAGGAAGGGCATCACCCAACCTTAGGTCTACAGGATGCTGATAGAAGGCTTACTCCTAGTAGACGGATCAACTGGAAACCAAGGTAGGGAATACCTAGCCTTGGGTCTAAGGAAGGGCATCACCCAACCTTAGGCCTATAGGATGCTGATAGAAGACTTACTCCTAATAGGCAGATTAACAGGGCAAACTAGGGTGGTGCCACGAAGGGCGTACTCCACCACTAGCGAATGGTCATGTGGGGAGGAAACTTGCTCCACACAGAGGACCTCAACTGGCAAACTACGATGGTGCCACGAAGGGCGTACTCCACCACTAGCGAATGGTCATGTGGGGAGGAAACTTGCTCCACACAGAGGACCTCAACTGGCAAACTAGGATGGTGCCACGAAGGGCGTACTCCACCACTAGCGAATGGTCATGTGGGGAGGAAACTTGCTCCACACAGAGGACCTCAACTGGCAAACTAGGATGGTGCCACGAAGGGCGTACTCCACCACTAGCGAATGGTCATGTGGGGAGGAAACTTGCTCCACACAGAGGACCTCAACTGGCAAACTAGGATGGTGCCACGAAGGGCGTACTCCACCACTAGCGAATGGTCATGTGGGGAGGAAACTTGCTCCACACAGAGGACCTCAACTGGCAAACTAGGATGGTGCCACGAAGGGCGTACTCCACCACTAGCGAATGGTCATGTGGGGAGGAAACTTGCTCCACACAGAGGACCTCAACTGGCAAACTAGGATGGTGCCACGAAGGGCGTACTCCACCACTAGCGAATGGTCATGTGGGGAGGAAACTTGCTCCACACAGAGGACCTCAACTGGCAAACTAGGATGGTGCCACGAAGGGCGTACTCCACCACTAGCGAATGGTCATGTGGGGAGGAAACTTGCTCCACACAGAGGACCTCAACTGGCAAACTAGGATGGTGCCACGAAGGGCGTACTCCACCACTAGCGAATGGTCATGTGGGGAGGAAACTTGCTCCACACAGAGGACCTCAACTGGCAAACTAGGATGGTGCCACGAAGGGCGTACTCCACCACTAGCGAATGGTCATGTAGGGAGGAAACTTGCTCCACACAGAGGACCTCAACTGGCAAACTAGGATGGTGCCACAAAGGGCGTACTCCACCACAATGGTCCAAGGAAACTTGCTCCACACAGAGGATCAACTGGCAAACTAGGATGGTGCCGCGAAGGGCGTACTCCACCACTACTCATGTGGGGAGGAAACTTGCTCCACACAGAGGACCTCAATGGCAAACTAGGATGGTGCCACGGAGGGGCGTACTCCACCACTAGCGAGTGGTCATGTGGGGAGGAAACTTGCTCCACACAGAGGACCGAAACTGGCAAACTAGGGTGGTGCCACGAAGGGCGTACTCCACCACTCGAGTGGTCATGTGGGGGAGGAAATCCACCAGATGATCAAACTGGCAAACTAGGGTGGTGCCACGGAGGGCGTACTCCACCACTAGCGAGTGTGAATTAGGATGGTGCCACGAAGGGCGTACTCCACCACTAATCCCCAAGTCAAATGCCAGGGTGGTGCCACAGAGGGCGTACTCCACCACTAGCGAGTGTGAATCAGGATGGTGCCACAAAGGGCGTACTCCACCACTGATCCCCAAGTCAGAGCCAGGGTGGTGCCACGGAGGGCGTACTCCACCACTAGCGGGTCTAATCCTAAGGGAAGGAAGGACCTAACCTTAAGGAAAAGAGAACTGAAAACAATGATTGATGATTTTGAATTTGATTTGATTTCTATGAATTTGAAGGGGTGAATTTGATATTTAATTTGATACTCATTCGGCATGTACTTCTTAAAGAACCGCCCAAATGAAAGGAAGCATCTGGTGGTATCTTCAAAATTAATCAATTGCCTTGAACCTCCCTTATAGATCATCTCTAAGGTGGACGATCCAGTCAATGTTGATTCAAAGCTTCCATTAATCTTATGGTGGACTAAAATTGGTCTCCAAAGGACTATAGCCAAATCTCCTACTTGGAAAGTCCTAAGGTAACACAATTTTATAATGAGCTTGAATCATACGTGACTTATGTAATTTCAAATTTTGTTGAGTTCAAAACAACTTTCTTCGAGGCCTTCAAGATCCCCAACAATTGGAGTCAGGCACTCTACTTATTTGTGACTCAATTTTTGAAAGTCAATTTTGTGTGCCATGTAAAACACACCTCTATATGAGAACGACCTTGGACCCAACATAGAGTGTTATTTTCACATAGTGGATCTTAAAAGAAATGATGTCATATGTTTTAAGGATTTACATATATCTCTTCAAGAATGGGATTTGAATTCTTATCGAGAATAGAAGATTCGTTCTTTTTATTGAAAATTTCCTCTTAATCATTTGGACCCTGTCAAAACGACAAGTGGGAACAAATTCAAAAGTTTAGTGAGAAGTAGAGTGACCCCAATTGACCCGAAAAGAGCCAAGGGTTTTGGATTTTGTTGACTCAGATCAAGTTTCATAGAAATTGAACTAGGTTCTCCCTTGTAGAAATTTTGAATTAAAAATCAATTTCAAAAAGATGTAAGTTGGATTGAGAAATTTAATCTTTTCAATTCTCTCTTGCATAGAATTTCCTATCTGATAAACTGTCTATGCAAGATAATAAATCTAGATTCAAGATTTTTACAAAGTCAAGCTATTAAAGGGTGATCGGGACCTTTGAGATTTAAGGATTTAAAAAGAAGGAAGCCTCTTTAACTTTTTTTTTTGTGACGTGCTTTGCACATCTTTTTATTTCTTTGGCGCACTTTGTGCCTTTTTTTTAAAATTTTTTTTTTAATGCATCCTTTGCATCCTTTTCTTTTCTTTTTTTTAACAAGAGGCTTCACTTTCTTTAAAACCTTAACATGATTGCTCCTTTTTTTATTTTAATCCAGGATTATATCGCAAGTATAAGAGAAGGAAATTCATTCTCTTATCCAAGGAAGAATAATCCCCAAATTGGACCCAATCTTTTGATAAGAAAATATTAACTTGACTTAGAAAATCATTGAATAGATTTAGAACGTGCAAGAGAAGCCTATAAGATAGAAAACTGCGAGAAGACTGAGAAGATTTTTATTTCAAAAACCAACTTAAGTTTGACACAAATTTCAATTCAAAAATCAAATTAACCCGCAGAAGCGGTGGGAGAGAAGGCCCTTTAAAGATCTAGTGGAGTCAACCACAACTCTCTCCTATTTTTGATTTAAAGTAGAGGTCAATTTTCATTAAAAAGATGGATCAACTATCTTAAAAATTCTGACCCGTTACACTTGAGAAATAATATGATTTCCTTCAAAGTAGCAAGTCCAGGTGGCAAGACCCAATCAATGTAAATTATATTTCCACAATCTCTTTAGAGAAAGAGATTGTTATGGGGTCTGCCCTACCCATAACTAGTGCTGCATCATCTCAATTTAAAGATCTATCACGATAGGACCCATCTAGAAGTTAAATTCAAATGATGTCACTATCTGATAAGATCTCATCATATCCATCATTATTTCCCTCCCTAATTACTAGTGACCTAGCAATTATGAGAGTGGCACCCTGGGTGGTTTCTGCACCTCCTCCTCTATAGATATAGTGGGGCATGTGTAGTAACACAACCAAACTTCATCTAGTAGAGTGGATGGGTCATAACCCTCAACTAGGGGCCTATAGTCTATTACTATTGATTGCTCAATTTAGATTTTGGTAGATCTTTTATGTGCAATAGTCAAAAGGGCAAAGTGGATATCACGCTATCATTCTCAAACCTCCCTTCCTTGAGTAAGAGGAAGCGGGTGGAAGTGGCTTCCACCAAAGAGGGGGGCATGTGAGAGAGGAGCAATGAACCCTCCATTAGCCTCAAATTTGACTTACTCTTAAGGCTTCTAATTCAGCAATCTTTCTAGCCTTTTGAGTACATTTAATTTCCTTGAATTAAGGAAAGGTGATTTAAATCAATTGATTTTGAAATGGAATTGGAATCTTGAAATCAATTGATTTTCTTCAAATTTTGGAACTCAAAATATTAAGTTTTCACTCAACATGAAGGTTCACAAAATTGATAAGCAAATCTCAAGAGTTGTGCTTGACTCTCTCATTCCACCAACTAACTAGGGGTGAAATGTCAAAGCTTAGATTTAGTTGAGAAAATTTGAACTTAATGTTGAAATTAAAATGGATCTTCTTCGAATTTCGAAACTCAACATGTTAGATTTTTTTTTGGCCATGCAAAATTGACATGAAAAATCGCTAGGATTGGGCTTGACTCTTTCATTCCACCAATCGACTTGGGGTGAAATGTCAAAGCCTACATTTGATTGAGAAGATTTGAATTTCAAGGTTGAAAATAATCGATCTTCTTCAAATTACGAAACTCAACATATTGAATTTCATTCGAATATGCAGGTTTACAAAATTGACATGAGGATCTTAAGGTACGGCTTGACCCTTTCGCTCCACCAATTAACTTAGGGGAAAAAAATGTCAAAGCCGGGGAGTTGTTAGAGGGAGAGTTGAATTTTGATTTGGAGACTTTGGATAAAGGTTTCCTCACTCACCTCTCTGTTTGACATGTCTTTTTGATGTTGGTCACACACACCCAAGGAAGAAATGGGTAGAGGTACCAACGGAAGAAGGGTAGTCAAAACTACCGATGCAGTAAAATTTATGCCGTTATTAAAGATGGAGAGAGAAATTTAGTCCCACCGGGCGTGCCATTTTTTTGTTGGTGGAATTTTGGAAAACAGGTTTTGAAAAATATTAGTTTTCTTTGGGGATTTTAAGATTAAGGTTGAGCTCTAATTCTAAGGTCGAATCAACTCGTTAGAAAGAGTATATCACCCCGGGGGACAAAGATAAACTTTCATAACGGTATTCAGACTTAGAAATATGTAAACTCATCTTGAATATTATGATCGGGTCCTAAAGAGAACTTCATATGGCCCCGAAGGAGCAAAGTAGAGTTCAACTAAATACCCAATTACAATATTCAAGAAGTATGATCGTCGCATTCACATCCAAAGCCTTATCGAAGAAGGATATATCTCCCCAAAGGGAAATGATACCATTCTACGATAATTCTTCTAATGCAACGACGACGATCATTCTTTAACTTTTCCCAAAGAAATCTAGTGAAGTTTTAAAATCAATTTTAAAATCAGGTGTGTGGGGTTCTAAATTTCCTACGAGCGCAAGCCCTCGTAGTTAATTTATATCGTAGGGAGATAAAATCTCCTACGAAAACTCTCGATTAAAAATAATGGCAAAATTTTGTTTAGAATTTCTAGGAGTGATATCAAAAAGATGAGTAGAATTTTTGGAAACTCAAAAGGGAATGGATCAAAATTGAGCACTTATTAACAGAATCAAATGGAGAAGAGTAGGGGACACTTTGAGATTCTGGAACCATCCGGAAGTGTCCCAAATTAATCTAAATGTTGGGCTTTATATTTTAGGATTGAAATGAAGCTTTAATTAGAGTTGAGTATTTTATTAGAAATTTGGGACTAGATTCCCGAAGTTTGGGGTCTTATAATCAAAAATCTGCCCCGGAACCTAAATCTCTATTTTGGACACTGGACCACAGTCGTCCGATCCAAACTAATGCAGTGCAAGGTCTGGACTTACCCCGGCCTGGATTGGGGAGCCAGCTAACCACCTAATCGATTTAAAAAAGATGAATCCGGTCTTTTTATGAAAGAGTGGTAAGGACGTTGTAATTAAAGTTTTTGGAGAGTTGGGGCCGACATCTAGAGACTCTCCTAATTGGCCCCTTTGACATATGTTGGGTGCAAAAAATGCTAAACTGATGCAATTAAAATTTTGACTCTTTTGGTTTGTATCTAATGCAATGCATGCTAGTTAACAACTTCCAATCAAGTATGCTTGAAATTTTAAAAACAGGCTTATAAAATAGTTTTTTAGAAGACTGGACTTCCCCAGGTCCGGCACCTCGTCCTCATAGGTCAGACTATCCGGACTCTACCCGCAGGCGGGGAAGGGTCTAAAGCAAGGAAAGAGTAATGCAAAAATATGCATGCGACCCCGGGGTCGATCCCCGGCTAATTTCCTAGATTCGTTATCTTTCTATGTTATTTAGACTCACTAAAATTTTGGACTTTAATATTTTGAGTAGAAAACTTTCACACCCTCACGAGCCTCACGTATCCAGGCGAAAACAAAAAGCGGCATGCAATCGCCAAAAAACTAGTAAAAACAAGTAATCCTAAAGGCAATCAAATCATCACATCAAATATAAATTAATTAATAAATGTCCATAGGCAGAATTGCCTTGCTTATTACAAACCAGAATTTTGCAGAAAGTAAAGTGGCCGGGCACCACTGACAACAACCCGGATTCTAAACCTAGTAACGACGCAAGTTATTTTGAGTGGGATACTCTCAATCTTCAAATCTTCAAATCTTCAATCTCATTCTTCTTTGGACTCCTTTTCTTCAATCTTCTTGGAATCTTCGTAGTGGATTACCCAAATGGATAAGAGGGCACTTCCCTCTAAGGGGGAAGGCCACTCTTTCCTCTTTGGGTAAGGAAGAGGTATGATCCAAATTTGGATTTCCAAATGAAAAAAGGAGTGTTCCCTAAAGGGGTATCCTTTCCTCTTTGGAATCCAAGCTTTGGATCTATGTATCCCAACTCAAAATCAACTTTCACAACACTTGACACTTGTACAAATTACATTTATATCAAAATAAAAATCTAGACTCACCTGCAGGGTTATCCTAAGCAATTAATATATAAAAAAGCAGTTATTCCCAAGCAGTTGTATATGAGCAGAAAAGAAAATAAACACACTGGCCACGCTCTTTTTATGATTTGGGGGCTTTAGCAGCTGAAGCACCTGTGCAAAGAGTTATAGCAATTGATAATATTTTTTTGATTTAGCCCCCTTTTTTATATTGCCCTGCATGAGCGTGGCCACCTGCAGAAAACTGTGTCAACATCCAGATCGAGCCTAACCTAAGGGTAATCTAGTCGCCAAACACATCAATCCATCCACAGAGTACAGAAAAAGTAAGCAGACACAGCAAAGCAATTTCATCCACAACATGCAGTGAAAACTACGAAAAACCCGGCACACAGCAGTAAAGTAAACACGAGCCTAACCTAGATCTAGAGTTGGTTGTCCTAGCACATCATCTAAAGTGTGTGTAAAAGGTCGTGTGGCTGGGGTAGGTCCTAAAGTGGGTAATTAGTTGAAGTTGTCTAAAAGTCTGGATTTGTTAAGGCTTAAAAGGGGAGTTAATGTTAAGATTTAAGTATTAATAAATTAAGAATTTTAATTAAACTTATTTTAAAAGTTAATTGATTACTACCTTTGTTTCACACCGAGGCCGTGAAGTTTATTTCACCTTCCTTGGGGCTAAGCTAATAGCCTCGTAGGCCTGGGTTACCCAGTAGCAATCGGGGTTGATTAAGTTATTTAAATTGGTTGGAATTAAAGGAGTGGATTGATATTAAAGGGAGTTGGTTACTGATTTTAATGGGTTGGTTGAGAATTTTATGATCCTATTAAAGAAATTCTAGAATTTAGGAGAGTTAATGAATTTTTGAAGTTATCCAGATATGCTAACTAAGGGGTCAAAACTTGACTTTTAAAATTAAAGTTAATCTTAAGGGTTTCAGATTTTTAATAAATACTAGACCTAATTATGAGTTTTTAGACATATGGCACATTCAATTTGGAGTTTTCTATCAAAAGTTATGATTTTTAGAAATTTGGATATTTATGAAAATTTTCAATTATTTCAATTAAAGACTATTCTAGTGATTTGGGCCTAAATGGATCTCAAACTCCCTGAAATCTCTCCCAAAGATCAGAGGTGATCTAAGGGGAGATTATCAAGCATTAAATTAATTCTTGGGATTTTTAATGATTATTAATTAATTAATATTAATTAAACATTGAATTTTACTTAAAATTAAATTAAGGCTTAATTTGATGTCCAATCAAGGGGCTTTTAATTCTCATGGGTTAAGGTTTCAACACTGATTAATATGAAGTATTAAACTTGAATTTTGGATTTAAAAGGGATTTATTAGGATTTAATTAAGGCTAGGGGGCAATTCTAGCAAGGGCAAGCTATGGCTCCTAATTGGTGAACCAAATGAACTCCAAATCTGATGAAATTTGGACCATGGGGTCACATGATCCCAAGGCCTGAACACACCAAATTTGGGCTCAATTGGAATACTCTAAGGTGGCTAACTAAGCCGCCTAAGGTGAGCTCTAAGTCACCTTCAAAAAATCCTAGGGAGCTATCCTAAGGTTGGATTGGGGCAAAGTCAGTGGCCCTAAACTCCATATCCTAAGCATAATCAACACACAAAAAACCAGATCCTAATTCTCATTGGATAGGCTTAAATCCCAATTTGAATTTAAGGGTCAACCCATGACCCTTAAACTCAAAAATTGGGGAAAAGTGCCCTTAGACTTTTAAAACAGGGGAGAAAAAATTTGGACATGTCAAAGACATGCCCAAATTCAATCTCCCAAAGTTCCATGCCCTGGAGACTTAACTACAAACAGTAATTGCATAAATTGAAATAATACCATTAATGAAATTAAGCTTAACATACATGCAATTAGGGCCTGGAACCATAGGGCTTTTGAAGATCTCCCTGAGACCTTTCCAATGAGCCTAAAAAAAACACCTAATTTGGTCAAGTGTGCAGGGAGATATGGATTTTTGAAGTTCCCTTGATTTTCTGGAATTATTAATCCAGCCATTACACAGTCAGCCGCGCTTTACACGCGGCGCGTCCCGATTGGCTGGGCAATCATTGGCGCTGACTGGGTAACGGTCGGATTAATCGTAGCCGTCGGATGCGGGATCGGACGGCTAGGATTCAAGGCGCTCCGGAACCACGGGATTTAATCCGAGCCGTTGATCGGAATCAATGGCTGAGATTTCGTCTTCAACCTCCGCTCTTACCCGAGGCCGTGAACCTTCTCCGGCGTGATCCGATTGATCCTGCCGGCGAACTTCGACAAAATTTCACAGGGAGGATCAGGGGGGGTGGAAACCTTCAATCCAACGGTGGAAATCCGTTGGGGTGAAGGTTTTTTCTTCACACTTGACCGGACTACCTAGCTAGGGAGCTCGGGATGAAGGAATTACCGCAGAGAAAGTCTCAACGAATGAGCTTCTCTATCTGGAAGCTTCAGGAGACGAAGGCGAGCAGGTTTCCTTCAGAGGCCGCGACTGGAGAACGGCTGGAGGTATGACTTCGAGCGGGACGCCGAAGCCTTTCGCCGGAGTTCGCTCGAAGCGATGGAAGGGACGGTCTGGGAGCTCGAAGGAAGGTGCTGGGAGATCGAGGAAGCTCTGGGGAACCGTTCGAAAACTCTGGGATCGTCTGGCGAGCCTTGGGGAGCACCACCCTATTCAGCCTCCTCCCGCGAGCTCGGACGGCCAGGATTGAAGTGGAGGAGGTCACGGATTGATGCCAAGTGGAAAGGGGCACCATTCCAGAGAGCTCGTGAGCCTCAAGCCGGCGAGCCACAGCCTTTGGAAGGCTTTTGGTCTGGGGGGACCACCGGAGCTTGCTCTCCATTGGTTCCGACCGCCGCCGGCCATGGTCTGGGTCGGATTGACCAGGGAAGGCCGATGGGGACATGCTGGAGCCAATTGTGGAGTCAAATTGGCCTGGGGAAGCTGGGATCGATCTGGTGGCTCGGTTGGGCTCGAACCTGCTTGGTTTGAGTCGGATTGAGCTCGATTCAGGTCAGACCAGACCCTGGGTTTGGTATGGGAGGCAGGTCTGGGTCTGGTGCACCCAATGCAAGTGGCAATCGGGTCGAATTCGATCTGGATTAAAAGATGGCTCGGGTTGATCCAAACCTGCTCGGTTCGGGTCAATTTGGGCTCAACCCAGGTCAGGCCAGACCCTGGGCTTGAAGTGGGAAGTGGGTCTGGGTCTGGTGCACCCAATGCAAGTGGCAATTGGGTCCAATTTGATCTGTGTCAAAGGTTGGCTCGGGTCCAAGTGTTTTTGGCTACTTTGGGTTAGCCTAACTATTGACCCAAGCTAGCTCAAGGCATGGGCTGGCTGGAGGAGGTGTATTGGACCTAGGGCCACCTATGGGAGGTGTTGGCCAGGTTCAATTGGATTTAGGTTGAGAGTTGGCCCAATCCCAAGTGCTATTAGGCACTTTGGGCTAGCCTAACTCTTGACCTAAATGAGCCCAAGGATTGGGCTGGTCAAGGAAGGTGTATTGGGTCAATGGGAACCCAATGGCACCTTGATTTGGATTCAATTTGATTAAGATCAAAGGATGGCTCAAGGGAGGTCTCTCTTGGGTCACTTGGGGTCAAGCCATAAGGCTAACCCAAGTAAGCCCAAGGCTTGGATGACCAAGAGGGGTCTCTTGGGTACCCAAGGGTTCATCCCATACATTCAAAGGACTTGGAATGGAGTAGATTCAAAATTTTGAAAGGGGAGGGGTGTATGGGTCCATGGGTCAAACTTGGTTGACTTGGTCAACCAGGTTGACCCAAGGTCTGGGTTTTGAGTTCAACAAGTTGAGTTTGATATTTGAAATTCATTGGAAGTGGTTTCAAAGAGTTTGGAATTGATTTGAATTGAAATAGCCATTAGAAATCTCATAAGGGTATTTTAGTCAATTTTGGCCCATTGGTCAACTAGAGTCAAAAATGGGTCTGAAAAATGCAGTTTACTGCTCAATGGGTTAAAATCAAGGGTCTGGAAGTGATTGGAGGCTTGGATAAGGGTTCCAAGGTCAAGATCTCAAAGGGGTCAGGCTCAGTGGCATAGGCTGTAAATATTTGAAGGTTTTACAGCCTTTGAATTTTAATTCAAATTCTGGGGTTAGAGACCTCAGAATGAGCTCAAAGTTGGAGGGTAGCCTCTAGAGACATGTCTTATCACTTTGCAAGTGATAGACCCTGAATCAGAGGCCATTTGACTGGGTTTTGAAATGTTTGAAAAAATCTCTAAAAAGGGTCTTTAGGACAAGGCCTTGAGACTTAGGGTTTGAGTCAGGATTTCTGGATTCTGAAATGAATTTCAGGTTTGAATAATTAAAATTGAAGTATCCAAACCATTTACAATCATGTTGTGATTGTTAATAGATGGATAGGGTCAAGGCTAGATTAAGGATAGGATCAAAGTCTAGGTTAAAATTTGGATTGTCAAATTGATTGGATCAAGGTTTGGATATGTTTGAAATTTGAATTAATTTGGATTTGAATTGGATGGAGTTTGAGATTCAAATTGATCACAGGTAGGAATCAAATTGAAATTGGAGTGGATCAAATAAAGAAATTGATTTAAAATTGAGGTTGATCAAAGGTGGAGGTTGATTTGAAGTTGGAGTGATCCTAAGATCTAGGAGAGTTCTAAGATCTAGGATTTAAAGGAATCCTAGGCTCTAGAATAAGCTCTAAGGTCTAGTTCTAGGAAAGATCCTAAGGTCTAGAGCGGATCCTAGGGTCTAGGATTAAATCTGGATTTTGGATGGGTCTTAGTGACCTCGTACAAAAATGAGGTCAACAACACCCAAAGGAAGCTTGGATTCAAGATTAATGCGAACACAGATACACGCAAATTCCTTCTTTCTCCAGCTAAAGGAATTACCGTCGAAGTACATGGGTGTTCCAATTCTTGATGCAATCATAGCAATGTTGATCTCATCCCAATAATGCAAGGGCAGTTGTGGGAAATGAATCCAAACTGGTGCAGTTAAACCTTTTAAAGTTGAAGGAGAAAAGGAAGGCCACCATTTGTCAAATCCGACAATATGACCACCAATGTATCATGGCCCTCCACTAAGGAATTCCTCCATAGTTTTGGAAGACTTAAACGAGTAAAGAATCCAATTCAGTCCCAAATAGGTTAGCTGAAAATTACCGAATCTATTTCATTGCTTGTATAACTCAGTGCTGCAAATTGAAAAAGGGATACTCTTACCCAAGACCTTCAGCACAATAGAGTTGGAGAGGATTTGAGAGTTATTGATTTCTTAAATCGGTGTTCAGCTTAACTGCCACTCCATCAGAGGACATAACGCTGGAATTCACATAAAATTAATTTTGATATGATGAGGTTTTTTCGAGGCATTGAGAAAGGAATCCTTCAACAGTATTATTAGGATCAACAAAAGAGCAAGCAGGATTGTTAGATTCATCGGTGTTGCCAAACTTCTTATTATCTTTAGCTAACGAATGTGAAGAATCAATAACATCGTGTTCCAAAGAACCAAAGGTTAACCCAAGCAAAACAGGGACATCACTAGGGAAACTTTGATCCAAACTACCAAAGACAGAGGCCGAAGAATCAATCAAATCCTTACCCTTTCCTTCAGAAGTAGGAATAGGTTTAATCTAATGAGTGAGAGAATCAGAGCCTTCTCTTATAGTCAAAGGTTTTAAATCTAATCTTGAAGTCGAATGATCTTCTTTACGGGGAATTAAATAATGCAAGGAAGAAGGAGAGCACGATCAATCAGAAGATATCTGATGATACGCTAGAGGATGGAGATCCGGTGGATCCGACGGTGGACTGCTGAAGCCGCCATGGTCGGAGGCATGAAACCTGTGAAAAAATAAAGATTCAAACTTTCTCTCTGTAGAATCTGACGTGGGAGCTTCTCTCTCTAGAATCCGCTCGGTGGAATGGATGTAATACAATACTATCTAGATTTAGTAAAAATGAACAAGGCTATACTTCTAGTTTTAAAAAATACTAATAGTTAGACTAACTAATCATTCTAGTTACAACTTAATTTGAAATTATAAGTTATACATTTAATCTTTAACTTTTAATTATTGAAGTGAATAATTAAGTTTTAATGATTAGATATTATGGCAATTAAAATTATACTTTCACTACTTCAGTATGCCTTGTATTAACTCTCCCAACTTATCCTTTTTCATTTATGTATAAGATTGTATTTCCAATCATAAGCTTTCACTGAAACTAATTTTTGAATTTACTCATCTTTTTCTTTCTCTTTTCTTTTGATAATTATTTTATAATTCTTTTTCTTTTTCTTTTATGGATTTCATAATTAATAATTTTGAATATTAGCTTCTATTTTAGACCTTCATATAATCTTAATGATTTTATTGTAAGGACTTGATGAGATTTCTAATTCCATCTTCAAGTTAGCTATGATTTCCATTTTTAATTTACTCATATCTAATTTTTAATACTAATTACTCATCTTTCAATTTCTAAAGTTAATTTCATAAAGGTATAGCTTATAAATTCAAATTAGGATAATAACTTAAATGAATAAATGAGTTAAGTATAAGTTTTTCCAACCTATGAAGTATAAATAAAGTTCATTCAAACTAGGATCTTGGGTTTTATTGTTACCCTAATTTTATTTTATTTTTATCTATTATTTTTATAAGGGTTAAATAAAAAAATCAAAATATAAAAGTAATTGGAGGACAATAACAATTTAAGCATGAAGGGAATTTTTTAACATGTAAATAAACACATAAAAAAACACTACAAAAATATGCTTTTATAAGAATTATAAAAGGTGCATAAAATATATGTTGGACACAAATATGACCTAACATTCATAACATAATGAGTACCAGCATAACACATACATGGGCTACCTCCTATAAGAGCTAAGTTTAGAGTCTTCAGCCATACTGGATAATTGACTAGACCTAAGGTTGGTTTGCCTCCCAAGCAGTGTTAAGTTTATAGTCTTTATCCATACTTGATTTGATTTTCCATTTGGCTAAGGCGAATGTTTGCTACTCTTTAATTGGGTCCCATTAATATCTCTTTCCTTCTTCATAGGATTAACTTCAGTGTTACTAAGTAAAGATCTTATGGGCTTGTTACTCATAGAAATTGTAAGCTGACTTAATTAAGTTTATATATTTTTAATTGAAGCAACTTGGTTTTATAATTGAGTTCCCAAACAGGACCACATCTTCTAGTAGTGTGGTTCTGGTTCCATACTAATTACCTTGATTAAATCTAGAAGTATAAGCTGGTTTGGTATTGTTATTATCATAATTTTAATTATTTGAATTTGCTCCTTAATTATTTTGACCAACATTCTATTGATTTCTAACATTATTATTTTACCAACTAAAATTGGGATGATTTCTCTAACTTGGGTTATATGTATTTGAATAGAGATTATTTTGTCTTTCAATCAAATTTATATTTTTAATCCCTTGGATATCATTCTCATCCATTGAGCTTCTATCTTCCAAATGCAAAGATGAATCTGAAATTAGGCCTAAAGTGCTCAACCTCTTTGATATTAATGCAACTTGTGCAGTCAAAATGAATAAAGAATGATTTTCATAGACTCCTACCACTCTCTTAGGATTCAACCTATCAATAAGGCACTAAAATTTTTTTTTATCATTTCTTCAATTAATTCATAAGCATCCTCAAAAGGTTTTGACACAAGAAAATCTCTAACTACAACCTCAATTATGGATATAATGAATCCTACCAATCCTTTTAAAAATTTTAAATTATCAACTTATCAAGTATGGTATGGTGAAGACACTTTCTAAGCATCTCCTTAAATCTCTCCCAACTCTCATAAATAGATTCTCCCTCTAACCGAGTAAAAGAAGTAATATTATTTCAAAGTTTGGAACTCTTAAAAGGAGAGAAATACTTCTCAAAAAATTTGTGGGCCAACTCATTCCATGTATTAATAGATTTTGGCGGTAAATAATTTAACCAGAGTTTGTCCTTGTCTCTTAAAAATGGAAACAATCTAAGTCTAATAACATCATGACTAATAATATTATACTTAAATATTACACAAATCTTTAATAAATTTGTTAAATATATGTTAGGATCATCAATTGGAGTTCTCCCAAATTGAGAACTCTACACAATCTAAATGATTGAACATTTTAAACCAAAACTATTAGCTAGCATGGAAGGTCTATTTATGCTTTAATGAATTCCAACTACCATAGGGTTTGCAAAATCTTTAAGAGTTCTAGAATAATTTATGTCTTTATTAGGGTCAGCCATTTCAAAATCATTTTGTTGGTTCTAATTTTAGAAAGGGTTCTCTCGATTTTTTATATATTTCCCTTCTATGGCTTCTAAGCATGCAACCACAATTATGCAATCAGTAAAATAAATTAAAAAAATAAAAGAATATATTAGGACTTATTATGCTATTGATTTAAAAATATAGTAAAATTATAAATAAAATAAATCTTTTCTAATAAAGGCGCCAAAAATTTGATGGGGGTAGTAGAGTCACCTAAGGAATTATGAAAATGATTAAGGACTCTATCAATCCTAAACAATGCATAGGTTTCTTTGCTATAAAAATTATTAAAAAATTTCACTTAATATATACAAGTATGCATCCCAAATCAAGTAATATAGTGATGGAGTAGAATATCGATCCCACAAGGAATAATATTTACTTGCAAATACTAGTATTGTCTACTACAATAACATTAATTATTCTACTCAATAAAAATAAGTTTTGGTGGAGATTCAATCACTTAGTTAAAATACAATAATAATTTTAATTGAAACACTATTTGGATAAAATGTTTGGGAATGATGGAATATAAATATAATATGTTTCCTAATGATTCTCTTTTAAATTGATGTTATTCATAGCATATGCATTATTGATTGCTTATTCAAGCATGAAGATAAAGGACATATAAACCTTTCCAACCTCAATACCATTCTAAATTCCCATAGTGTCTCACTCTATGAAATCTTAGAAGAGTAAGTTAATCATGTACTGTTAAAACCCCTTCATTACAATTTATCTCTATAAATTTCGTGTATAGGTCAAGCACTATGCCTATGCTTGCATATACCAATCAAATATACCTTATTATGCCAGCTTTTTTATTCATAAACTCCACATTACACATGATACTAACTATACATATGATCACTATGTGCGTTAAATGAAGACGTGATATATTAAAAATATAATTAAAATATTGCTGCAGAGAATTCATTAGTCATCCATATTCTATTTACACCATCAATCAAAAACTAAAGAATTTAGCCATACAAGTAAAACAAGTGAAACAAACTCATTTTCAGTAATAACACAAAAGAAAGAGAGTATAGAAGAAAAGTTATCACCAGATGGGTTCAATGATCTCCCCGATGCACTTTGAACTTATAAATTTTTTTTTTTCCGCAAACATTGACCAAACTCTCTTTTGAAGTAGATATTGTGCTCTCTGAATTCCCTTAGTTGTCACTCCTAAGAAAATTACAGAGAAGCACTTTGAAGAATGAAATGAACTAAGTGAATAAATGCTTCTACTAATATTAGAAATGGACTATTTATAGAAATAGTATAGAAATGAATTTTGGCACTGTGGCCCTCGAGAAACTTGCACCGTGACACCCATAAAATGAAGTAATGCCACAACGCCAAAGGACATTCTCCACTATGGTGCTTGCTGACATGGACCTACTTTTTAGCACTATAGGAAAATCATGTATTACCGGCGGACAAAATTAGTCAGAAAATGCCCAAAACTCTGTCGGAAATTAGTATTTCCGATGGATTTCAGTCGGATTTTTTTTTTTCATCGGTAACATGTGCGTCGGAAAAATTAAACCGGCTCAAAATAGGTTCCGATGGAACCATTCCGTCGGTACCATTTCCGGCAAATTATTTTGCGCTGGAAATAAAAAAGAAAAATAAAGTTTAACAAATGGAGAAGCGGCTGCAATAAGCATTCCCCCACCGCAATCACGGCTGCACCAGCCCTAACATAGCCCATGTGAGCCACTACGCCCGGCTCCACTTGCGAGCTCAACCAGACCCACGTGAGCTGGCCTGCTGACCCGCAAATATTTCATCAGTAATCTGACGGAAAAGTCGCCAGAATTTGTGACGAATTTTTTTTCGCCGAAAATTCTGTTAGAAATGAGTTATTTTCCAGTAGTGTAGTGAATAAATAAGTTATTTTACTTGCATATCATGTCAAGAATAGTTATAATTATAACACTACATTACTGCTAGCAATGGAGCATTCTGGCATCCATGTGGCCCTTTCCTTGGTTTAGTGGTGCTAAAAATTTGTGTCACAGCACTGTGCATACATAAACACTAGGCTTTACCACACTAACCCATTTGATGCTACGGTGCTATTAAATAGAGAATAGGCACCACCGTGTCCATATTGGGTGATCCGGCGGTGTCAACGATGTCACCTCAATTTTGTATTGTATGACACCCCAATTTTGTGCAGTACTTCAAATTTTTGCACATTTCTTGCATTTTTGTGCACAAACACAACTAAATAAAGAATACCTGTCAATTTAATATATAAAATATAACATTATTTACAATAATTAATAACCATTATAGTTCTATCATGTAGAGAATTTAGCTTTAAGCAAACTTTATATTATTACAAGAATTTGGAAATTTGCACCATGATTGAGGCAAGTTGAGCTCAAAGATATTCATTATAAAAAAATGAGATATTTGAGGAGAAAGATGAGATCTTTGAGGTGTGGCATTAAAGAAGAAGAAGAAGAAGAACAACAACAACAAGCATGACCATGAACTTTTAAAATTAAATATAATTAAAAGCAAAGTTAGCAAATATATATATATATATATATATATATATTAACTGACACTAATAATAAATCAAATTTTTGAAACACTTTGTTTCAACTATTACAGTGGTTTAAAAATTAATAAATGTAATTACAATGTTTTTCTAATAGATGCAAATATGATGTATTTATATTCACTGTGAAAGGCTTTAGAAACAATTTTAATATACAAAAGAAAGTTTTTAGATTCATAGAATATTTTAATAAAGGATAAAAATTCATCGCAAAACTTCATTACCTGGATCAAATGCAATACACATATAAGAAAGACACGTCGTTAGTTATAGATATAAGATGAGCACATATGATTAAATAAACATATTAAGTCTACGCAAAATATTGGAAAATTTGTTGAAGTTGTGTTTTTAAAATTGGTGTTTGAGAAGACCTTTGGTCAAGAAATTAAGAAGTATGTTACTTGAGCCAAAGTCCTTTGGTAGATCTATTGAATGGAGTCATGTGACATGCAAGAACCTTAAAAGATTTCATTTAGTCTAAATATGATTTAGTGCATCTTATATTATGCATTCATTCATGTTCAATGAAAATAATTAAATTTTTCATTGATAGTTATTTTTTTCTTTTTTGCTTTAATGAAAATTTTTTAAATGATTATTAGAATGATTCAATGTTATCTAAATGTTAGAACATGCTTCTAATATTTATAGTAAAAATTTATTAGTAAATATATCATAATTATTAAGAATAATTCTATTTATTGTAGATTTCTACATTTATCCCTTTTATTACCTATATATATGTACACTTTTATCAACATATCATTCAATTGAATAAAGAAAAATACTATTATAGGTTTTTTGGCATGATAACCTAACTCCTAGGTTTAGAGAAAGTTCAATATCTTACTTCTTTTATAATCATGGCTCTTTATAGATCATCTTCTTACGACGATTATCTTTGTTCTATAGATTTTATGGCTTTTCGAAATCGCTCTCAATCATTTTAGTCCCAAAACTTATATCTTGGCCGCTTCACTATGCATGCACTTTCTAGTTTCATACTTTATTATCCTAAAGGAATTATTGTATAACTTTGATGAGTATTTTCTCTCCTCTATTTTTAATTTTTGTTCAATTTTAGCATTTGCATCTAACATTTTGTTGAGGTAAGCATTTGTTAGTACAATATATAATTATATTAATTATTATTATCATTATTACTATTATTATATATAATTATAATTATATATATATATATATATATATATATATATATATATATATATATACCTCATTGTATTTTGTTAGCTTCTCCTAATTGGAAACTGAATATATCTTTGCAACTCTTAAAATGGGAGAAATTATACGTGTGGAGCTTGGATAGTCTAGATTTTTTAGGGTACACAATAAATACACAATGTTTACAAATAATGTGTATTTACTATGTATTTGTTATGTACCCTCAAAAAATCCAGATGTCCGGACTTTACATGCAATAATCTCTCCAAAAATGGATCATGAAGCAAACTTTTAGTTCAAGCCACCGCAGAGCCTGTGAGAGAGCCGATGTGGAAGTCGGGAACTTCAAAAAGGTGGGGAAGAAGTCCGTAGGGATTATGTACTGAAAGTAGATTCATTTTAGTAGTCTACCTACTTTCTCAATCCCCCTCACTTATCCAATATCGGTAGGCTACCATTAGCTTTAGGAATATCTCACTATAGCAATTTTTAATCTTTAAAAATTGTGGGGAAATGATTTTGTGAATAGAAGCAATGGAGTTTCTTCTTTTTACTTTATGTATTCATAACTCTCTCTCTCTCTCTCTCTCTCTCTCTCTCTCTCTCTCTCTCTCTCTCTCTCTCTCTCTTCTCTCTCTCTCTCTCTCTCTCTCTCTCTCTCTCTCTCTCTCTCTCTCTCTCTCTCTCTCTCTCTCTCTCTCTCTCTCTCTCTCTCTCTACCTTTTTCTTTTCACCTTTTGCTAGCGGCTTTGCTTCTACTGAAGGATTATATCATCTTTCTCTACATTCACGTTGTTATTCCTTCTTCGACAATGGATTTGGGTTCAAGGGATACTTGTCTGAGTAAACTGGTGGCTTTGATGGTTCAAAGGAATCCATGGACATATCTTTTTGTTGGCCATGATGATTCTGGCTCAAGTATCATTCACTTCATATTCTGGCACATAATCTTTACAGGAAACCATAGGAAATTGTCATTTTCTACTCAAATAGAAGATATCTCCATGCTTCCTTCAAACAATCACAATGAGATATGTAACCTTTGAACCCACATTCATTGTGGAAAAAGGAATAACAACTATATTGAAGAGAAGATGGTGTAATGCTACTTTGCAATATTAATACCCAGGAAAACCTCACCTGAAGTGGCTAGAAAATGCAAGAAGAAAAAAGTGAAGAAGAGAGTGATAGTATACATGTATTATATCAAATAAAAAATTAAGCCAGCATAGGAGAAGCTGCAGGCTGTATAACAGAGAAGAAAGGAAAATACAATTGAGAATTGTATTCAAAGATATAGTGTATATACGCAATGGTGAAACTATAGCTACATATATATTAGCTAAAGTAGGAAGATGAAATTACATAAATGCCAATGAGGTTGCTTAAAAGTAATGATAGAGATTTCATCATGGTAAAAAAGTGATCATGTTATTCCTAAACTTTTGTAGGAATGTACAGCTGCGCAGAATAATGGAGATAAGAAATGCATGTTCCATATATGGTAAAGTAGCTCTAATACCACCCTTCAAGTTGAGATGTCTAAGATCGTCAACTTGTTTCTGAGAACAACGAACATAGAGTTTGATAAAACTTGGTAAAAATATCTATAATCTGGTCAGTTGATCAGGAGATGTGCTGCACAAAAATAATTTATGGTGTATGGATTATCTGATAATATGGTGGTCTATATCTATATGCTTTGTATGAGCATGAAAAATAAGATTGTTGGTAATAGAGAGAGTAGTTATATCGTCATAGAAGAGAGGGGTGGTATCCAAGGTAATCAAAAAATCATAGCAAAGATAATGTAGCCAAATGACTTCATTAGTAGTTGCAACAAGTGATCGGTATGCAACCTCTATAGAAGAGCGGGCAATTGTAGTTTTTTTTTTACACTCTAATTGATGATATTTGGACCAAGAAACACACAAAAACCTGTAGTAGATTTGCAGTCGGTAAAGTCACCAACCTAATCACAATCTAAAAGGGCTTGAAGTTGAAGAGGGTCTCGTTGAAGCTGAGGTTCATAAGATGATGTTCTTTTTAAGTACGTTAGGATGTGTTTGAGTAAATGATAAATGAAAGTGATAGTCAAGTGGTGTATGCATGTGCTAAAAGACTTTATTAGCGGCAAAGTCCATATATGGGTAGAGATAGTGAGGAAAGCACTTGGTGAAGTAGTCCAAAATGTGGAGCTTGTTGAGATTGGGTAGAAACCATAAAGGTAGGGACCTTGGTGAAGAATTTGATGTGTCTTCTGGTCCTTTATAAAATAATAAGAAGAGTCAAAAGAGATGTAGAAGTTGTTGTCATAAGCAAGTTTAAAAATGGATAGTATTTTATGAGATAAATGTGGAATGTGAAGAAGAGAGGATAAGGAAAGCATACACGTGGGAGTGGGACGAAGCCCTTTCATGGAATGAGCAATCGAAGGAGCTATCCCGCTACTAATCATAACATGGCTGGACCCTTGATAAGTGGCTTCTTCTAGTCGTTAGTAAATTTTAGAGATCAAGTGAGCAGTTGCCCCACTATTGAGGTACCATGGGAAAGCAACCAAAGATGATTATTCAACAAGGCTAAAATGATTGGTATCCAGAGTGTACAATAGATTTATGCAATGCCAATAAGAAAATGTGAAGTGACCTCTCTTACCACAAATTTGACATTCTAAATAACTATTAGGTTTATCACCTCTAAATATAATAAAAGGAGTAGAAGTAGTTTGAGAGTACCGTCTGCATCTAAAAAATTGAAAATATTGGTAGCTTCTTCCACACTTCTGTTAGAAGCAAGAGAAAATGGAGCATCTAAAAGAGTAGAAGAGTCAGATAAGGTAAGTTCTTTTGTGACATTTATGGCGAGGTTCTCTTCGTTGATGTATAACATGGAATAGAGTTCATCCAAGAGTGAATGGTTATCTTATAGGCTTGATAATTCATAAGAAGTCCATTTAAAAAATAAATAATGATTTATTTTATATCAATGAAGCCATAAGAAGAGGAAATATTGTCCACCAGAAATTTAATTATGGAAAGGTAATCTATTATGGATTGGCTTCACATGATGAATTTATAGTGCTCATTCTTTAATCGGATAACTCTCAAATGATTTGTGGAGAACAAGTGGCACTCAAGGGTTGTCTAGATAGAGTGATAAGAGGTTAAGTTGATTATGTACGAAAGTAAAGAAGGTAAAATCATGGAATAGAGGGAAACATATATGATTTATCCAATAGTGGGAATAAAAATAGTTTACAATGAGTTAGCTAGAGCTTGAGGTAACATGTTGGGGTGGGAATACGTCTGGTTTCATTAAGGTACCCCATGAATCCATTGTCAATAAAAGGTTTTCATACTTGAGTGTCCCATGTGTAGTAGTTTTCTGCATGTACTTGAATGTGGGCAACCTTCTTGATATTTGATACCCAAAACATTAAGGAGGTGGGTATTAAGGGTTCTGGAAATATAAAATGTCGGGAGGGAGGCATATTTATAGAGGAATGTTGGGGAGAATCCATTACAGTTATGCATAGGGCTCTAATACCATTATAAAAAACCTATAATGCATCAAATACAAACCTAACATAGGAGATGTTGTAGGTTGTATAATAGAGAAGAAATGAAAATGCAACCATGTTCAAAACTTTAGTGTATATAACTGAGGGTACAGTTGTAGTTACATATATATTAGCTAAAGCAGGAAGATAAAATTACATAAATACCAATCAAGTTGTTAAAAAAATGATTGAAATTTAATCATGGTAAAAAGCTGATCATGTGATTTCTGAATTTATGCAGGAATTTGCAGTTGTGCAGAACAATGGAGATAAGAACTATAAGTTCCATATGTGGTAAAGTAGCTCTAATAGAGAGAGTTAATAAAAGAGAAAAAAAAAAACCCCTTACCTCTATTCACAATATCATTCCTGACTACTTTCAAAAGATTTGAAAATGTCACATGAGATTGCTAAATCTAATGGTATCATCTATGGATAACTAAGGTAAATTGAGAGAGTCGCTACAAGAGAATCAATCTCCATTTAGTTCAATAACTTCTTCAACAAATTGAAAGATAAATGTAAGAATTCTTTGAGAATTGCACCATGATTACGAGACATGCAATGTTGAACTTGTATGTTATCTTCGAAATAATGAACGTTGCACAACAATTCAAGTCACGAATGATGAGGTTTGTGAGCAATAATTATTGAAGCTCAAATGTATGTTTTGATAATTTATGTTCAAATTTTATAACTATGAAGATGTGACATAAGTCTTAGTACTTATAATCAGATGTGTTATGATGATCTGACACCCTCAGTATTGTACTAATATGATATGTACTTGTTATTGCATATAAAGCATTTATAATTTCATTGAAACTTAAAAAGGTATTTAAGGAAATGGAACTTCTATTAGTATTTCTTTATTAGAATAATTTGAATTAACAAATTAAATGATGTAACATTAATTTGGACCACTCCTTGTATATATGACAAATTAGGGGGAAGAGCTCATACTATCAAGCAGCTCATATAGTAGCTCAGCCCAAGGTTGAGGAAGTAGAGGATACTTACATTCCAAGCATCGCTGCACTAGCAGATTCCCATATGGACAACTACTCCTGATGAGTATAAAATTCATATATTTTAAGTAAGCATTTTATTAATTATAAATTATACATTTATAACAAATTCATGTAAATTCATAGGCTTCACTATTAATGGGGGATGCATACCTATACATGGAAAATGAGTGGTCAGTTATTTACTGATGATACATTTATGGACTATACTACATTCGATTGGATCTGATCTGGAAAATTCATTTTGTAAGACTAGACTATTACTTGATTATTGTGCTTGTCGAGTGATGGTGCCCTTTGACGAACATATATCATTTTCCTATAGGGGAAATTGCTATCATCCTACAAGATGTGTAGGCTTTACTAAGTGTTAGGGTGGATAGATATGCCTCAGTCAGACCCTCTATTATGGGAGTTAGTGTTCGATCAAAGAGTTAGCATGAATGTTGTGACGAGTTACTTAGTAGACGCCAAGATCTTGACATAGTGTAAATTCACCATGTATATGAAAATGTCTAGGATTATTTTTCTATGTGGACTTCATATATCAACTCAATGATGCCACTATGATGCTAAAGAACTTCTATAGAGAGTCCTATAATGATTTGGACCCTCATGTATTCATACAGCACATTAGAGCATATATTTTATATATACTTAGTTTCTTCCACATGCCAGATTGCTCAAGCTCAATTATATAATTACTTAACCTCCCACTTATGGAAGATTTAATGGTATTTAGTCAAATTTCATTGGGTAATTTGATCCTTACAAACTTATAAATGGAGCCTTGTTTGGCCACGAAGGTGACCAGTTTGCATATTATTTGATGCTTGCCACTACTATAAGTTTGGTAGTAGTAGCGATTGCAAGTTGGTAGACCGACACTTAGTGTACTTGCATTCCGAGATATTACCAAAAAAACTTCTTGGTTAAAGGTGGAGTTACCATAAATTTACATAAATGACATTTTATTCAAGATTCATTTCAAACTATTAAGCATCATGTTATGTATAGGTGAGTTGAGGGCCATTTGTGTGAGCCTTCAACTTGGAACATACTAACTTATTGGGACAAGCTTGATAGCCTATGCTAGAGCTATGTAGTAGAACATTCATAATTTAAAAGCACACATAATTTTATCACATTAAATTGATTTGATGGGCAAGAGTTGATGTTGACTACAAATGGTATTACTTGAATCACATAACTCTATGGAATAGTAGACACACACTCATCATGCTAATTATTCCACCAAAGGGAAATAGAAGGGAAGATTTAGATGTATATATGAGATGGTACTAGTTGTGGGCTTTCCTATATATATTGAATAATCCCCAATAACCTCCAAAGATGTTCTACCCCAGGTCTCTAGGCGAGTGAAAGATGGTAAATATAGTTGTTTATATGTTTGCACTTGAATTTCAAGTTACTTCTTTACTCATATTTTAATGTAATATTTCAATGTCTAAAAATAGGCTAATTATATCAGATGTAGTAGACATATTACACACCTCATTTTCCTATCATCGTTGGGAAACTGTAAGTTTGATACAGTAAGCACTTAATGATGTTAATGAGTTATATTCCATGATGGAGACATCTTAGTTCATTTGCTTTAACTCACTTGATTCCACTAAGTAACATGGGAGATAACAGTCCAATAAAGGTAGTGATGAAGCTTAGAGGTTAAGGTGGTCTAAGTTAACATTCATACAACTACATAGCTTTACTATTTCCTAGGCAGCATACGTTAAAGTGTTTGGAGTTGGATTTGAGTTGGACAGCATCTGATATGAAACTCAAACTCATACTAAAGGTCTTTCCAATTCTCACCATTCAAGAACTTTTTATGCTTATCTACATGTATCTCCTTCATCCAATTATTATAGAAATCTAAAATAAACTTATCAAAAGTTGAATACCAATGATGATATAAAATCACATGCTCAATATCAAGATTGTTGTAGTCAACATCTATCGAATAACCACCCTCTCTCTTGAACCCCATATGTATGCATGTTATGGATTTTTTACCAATTATTCGGGTGGGCTTTGCTACTCTTTGTCGGTTATGGATTCAATTGAGCTTCATCTTTTCATTATTATTTGATTGTATTGTATGGGTCACAATCTAGGTAATTTGATTTTTCAATTCTTATGAATTCTTGATGTTGATTATTTTTTAGCATATAAAAATAAGAGAATAGCAAAATAATCTCCCGAAAAGAGATAGAACAAGTCACCACATACTTGTGCTAGACAACATGGTGACCGAAAAAAGCTAGAGATTTAAGTATAATGAAATCATTTCTTCAACACTTGCAACCAATGATACAAACAATTGTCTCAAATAAAGAAGAAGAAACTAGTTTTGATAAAGTTAAAGCACCCAAAATCTCCATGGCCTCCTGGCAACGTCCTATGTAAGGAAACTAGGTTTTCCAATCGAGAACAAAAATAGGGTTTTGGAGGGTGGCAGAGCAAATGGGGTTGAACACCCCTCAGCCGCCAAGCAGCAGTTCAATTTATGGACTTTAAATTTCAACTTGATATCAACGTTTGTTGTTGATTTTAGTGATACTAAACATCAATATTGGTGTTAAAATTATTCAAATAATGTTTGTAGATAACTCTTTGGTGAGTTTTTTATTACTTGGAGATTAAAATGTTCAAGAGATTGCCATCAATTGGAGCATAATTACCCTTGGTTCATTGAAACATTGTCGTATGTATATCAATTGTGAATATGAATTAGCAGATGAGAAGAAGGTGCCGAGAATAAAAATGATTGATTAATTTTTTGCAGAAATGATCGCTTACAAAAAATAGAGTATCTATTTGAATTTTAGGAGTGTTTTAATTCGGCTGAAATTTTTAGATATATTTTTTCAATTGAAGAAATAGTAGATATATTTTTTGAATTTTGGTCGCCCCTTCTTGCTTAGCCCGAACTGCTGCTTGGCGGCTGAGGGGTGTTCAACCCCATTTGCTCTGCCACCCTCCAAAACCCTATTTTTGTTCTCGATTGGAAAACCTAGTTTCCTTACATAGGACGTTGCCAGGAGGCCATGGAGATTCCGTCTGAGCCGAAGCCGACGCATCATTTATCAAAACTAGTATCCTACATAAAAATATATCATTGCAACAAACTGATCTAACTTCAAGGACAAAACCAACCAAGGACAAAAAAGCCATCATCAAACAATGTATAAGCCATCATCAAGCAAGGCTGCAATAATCTATCATTGCAACAAACTGATCTAACTTCAAGGACAAAAAAGCACCTCAAAACCAACCAAGGAACATCAAACATACTTACATTAAAATGTAAATACATACATAAAAATATACATTATAATAAATATATATTTTATTGGCCCTTTAAATAATTACAATAAATATATATTTTTTTAGCGTGCATACGTTCGATTATTTGCCCATATCTTTAAACACTTAATTTTTAAAATTATTTTCTAATCCAAATTGAATAGCATTAGAACTAATCATATTCATAATGATATTAGTAGTAATCCATGCCAAAATAATTGTTGTGGTTTGGGCATATGCCATAATAAGAGAAGAAATTTAGTTAAATTGGCTTAGAAAACACATCAAAATAGCCATTCCCTATTCCCAGCCTCAAAAGAATAATTAATGGGGTGGTAGAATAACCTACAAAATTATGAAAATGATTTGGGCTCTATCAATCCTGAAATAATGCTTAGCTTTTCTTTGATATAAAATTTTTAAAAACCCCACTTAGTATATGCAAGTATATATGTCGAATAAAGTAATATAGTGATAAAGTAAAGTACCCATCCTATGAGGAAGAATATTTACTTGCAAATACTAGCACTATTTACTACAATTTCAATCATTATCCTACTAAAAAAAAACATAAGTTTTTATAGATATTCAAATAATTAGTTTAAAATTAATAAAAAAATCATATATAAATGAAGCACTATTTTGATAAAATGTTTTGGATTGATGGAATATAAGTACAATAAGTTTTCTAATAAATCTCTTCTAAATTGATATTTTTCAGAGAATATGCATCACTGATTGCTTAGTCATGTGTGAAGAGAAAAAGGACAGATTAAACCCTTCCAACATTAATACCACTCTAAACTCCCACAGTATGTCAATCTATGAAATCTTAAAAGAGTAAGTAAAGCATGTAATGTTAAAACCACCTCATTATAATGCATCTCCATAAATTTGGTATATGTCAATAGATATGCCTATGCTTGCATTATACTAATCCAATATACCTAGTTGTTCATTATTTCCTATTCCTATGTTCCACATTACACCTGATATTAACTAAATATATAGCCACAATGTGCATTAAAGGAAGACCTAGTATATTAAAAATATTATTAAATTATTAACAAAGATAATTCATTAGTATATCACATTCCATTTACACCATCAACCCAAAACAAGAGAATTTAGCCAAACATGAACAATAAATTGAGCAAAATTATTTCCATTAATTGCATAAATGAAAGAAAGTACATAAGAAAAGATATCACCGGATAAGTTTAATGATCTCCTCTATATTCCTCCTTGAACTTACAGAATTACTTCCAAAAACATTGACAAACACTTGTGAAGTGGATCTACTGCTCGCTGAATTCCCTTTATTGACACTCCTAAGGAAATTACATCGAATGTTAGGAAGACTAAAATTAACTAAGTAATTGAACTCTCCTTCTAACATTACAAATGAAATATGTAAAAAAAAACACTAAAAATGGAATCTAGCACCACAGTGCTCGAGACACTTGCATCATGGCACCCATAAAATAAACTAACAATACAACACTAAAAGATTTCCTCTACTGCAGTGCTGGCTGATATGGACCCACTGTTTAGTGAATAAATTCATCTCTTCACTGGCAATCATGTCCTAAATGGTTACAACTGTAGTGATGTGGAACTTCTAATGGTTCAGCACTGCGGCATCCATGTGACACTCCCTTTAGCTTGGCAGTACTAGAAATTAGTGTCACAATGCTATGCAGATAGAAATTGGGCTTTATAGCACTGACTCCTTCGAAGCTACAGTGCTATTAATTAGAGATTGAGCATCATCATGTCCATATTAGGCACTCTGGTGATGATAATGATGGAGTTATGGTAGTGTAGTGTCCAAAGTTATGTACCATGCTTAAAATTTTTGCATATTTCGTGCATTTTCCTACACAAACACAACTAAAATAAAATAGTTTTAATAGCAACTTAGTGTATAAAACATAATATTATTCATACTCATTAAATCCTCCTTAGCTTAAACTCTTTCTTGTCCTCAAGTAAATAATTTTTTTTTTAATTCTAATTAAATAATCAACTAAAAAAGTTATAATATAAAATTATTAAAATATAGGGCAATACATAAATATCTCTTCTTCTTCTTCTTCTTTTTTTTTTTTTGAAGAAGTGCAAATTTGCATTAAGAGCTGAAAAGAAAGAAATTATTACAAACTAATCATAAAATGCAATCCTTATATTCCTTATTCAGAAGACAGCATAATAAAGGAGGAATATCAGGGGAAGAAATGGAATCAAAACAAAAAATATTGTTCAGAGCTAGAGTCCCACACAAATCAGCAACTCTGTTACAATTCCTAGAGGTATGATGGAAGATGTCCTTATTGAAGTCTTGGAGGAAATAAATCTTCTCGGAAATATGGTTTATAACCTTTGAATTCGTCACGGAGGCATGGAGAGGCTTGATAACAATGTAGTTATCACCTTCTATTATTAACCCTTTACAATCAAACATCCAGTCATGGATGAAGTATTTCAAAGAATAAAATGCTTCTAACTCAAGTTGGTTGATATCCCAATGGAGAGTTTGCTTACCAAAAGCTAGAAGTAAACTGCCCTTAGAGTCACGGACCACACCCCCAATGCTCGCTGAATTAGAATCCAATGATGATGCATCAACGTTGATTTTTATCCAACCCAGTGGTGGGGGATGCCAGGAAGTTTCGGACTCCCTAAGGAGAACAACGTCCTAGTTAACTAGCATTGGATACTTATTGGTAGCAGTGACTAAAATGTTGGCATCAATTACCGAAATTGGAAGTATGGGATTACCGTGCTTTACATCATTTCTACGGTTCCAGGAGAAAAAAATAGCAGTGCAATAGATCTTGACAATGTCCAACTTAGCAATAGAAAGAAGTCTGAGCTACTGAAGACATTCCGTAAGAGAACTGAACAAGGGAATGTTAAAACCCCAAGTTCTCATCATACCTATAATCTCAATGAGGGACTTGCAATGCACTATAACATGAGCACAATTCTCAACAACTAACAACCACTAGCACAGAGGTCATTATTGCCCAGCTTTCTAAATTTAAAAAACTCATTAGTAGGAATGGCAAACCTAATTAATCTCCACCAAAAGAGCTCAACTCTTGGTTTTAGCTTCAGCTTCCGAAGCCAGTTATGAAACCCCGAGTTATCAAAAGATTTACAACTTTTGATAGTTTTTGCATAAGCTAAAGAAGTAATTGATTTCCCATAATGTTGATAAAAAACTCCATTTGATCTTCATCACCCTCTTGTATAATACATTGTTGAACAATTAGATTAACCAAATCCATATTGAAATAACGGTTGAGTTCCAATAAGTTCCAGTTGCCATCTTCGTGAATGAAGTTCTGTAACTTCAAGTTTTCAAGACCAATGCAATCGGCCAGCATAGGCCATTTGTTGAAGCATTTTTTAAGTAATCAAATGTCACTCATGACACTAATATTAGCTCCATTCGAAATTTTCCACTTAACAATAGGTTTAAGAAAATCCACGCCATCAGAAATGATGTACCGAGCATAAGATTGACCTTGCTTGAACTTGCCTCTCGAAATGGCATAACCATTCCTGGCAGCAAGACATCTATAAAGTAATGAGGAGGGATTCTGAAGCAGCCTCCAGGCTAGCTGAGCTCCGAGGGGACCAACCCTTTTAACTGTTGAAAACATACCCAATCCACCACTATCTCTTGGTAAGCATAAATCTTCCCAAGCAATGTAATGAAGACCTTTATTGCCAAAATTTTGATGCCAGATAAAGTCTTTACAAATTCGATCTAACTCATAGAGAATCCTCTTAGGGATCAATGAATGTGCTGAAATGAATGTTGGCAGAGAAAGCAATGAAGTCTTAGCAAGTATCAATCTGCCGGCAAGTGATAAGAATCCAGTACCCCAAGCATTGAGCTTCTCCAAGGCGTGATCAATCACAAATTGAAATTCATTCTTAACCAACCTCCTCAATGCAATTTTGTTGCCTAAATAATGAAACTCATTGACAATTTTGAAGCCATATTTAGTTCCAATTCTCTGTTTAGTAGAAGGTCTAACAGATTTACCAAAGATAATTTGAGACTTGGCCTGATTTAAATATTGCCCTGTCCATCCGCAATAATCCCTAATTAAATTCATCATTCCACAAAGTTGAGAGGAGGAAGCTGATCCAAACAGTAACACATCATCAGCATAGAGTAAATGAGTAATTCTAGGAGCTCTAGAAGAAGTTTGGATTCCAAATTGATGCCCTCTTTGCTTAATGACATTGGAAAGATGTTGTGAGCAAAAAATAAAAAGGTATGGCGACATAGGACGACCTTTCCTAAAGCCACTCTTCGCTTCAATCCATCTAGAACCTTTTCCATTTAGCAGTACAAAGAATCGCATATTGGTGACACATTTCAAAATTAGGAATGAGAACTTCTCAGGGAACCCAAACCAAGCAAGAACATGTTCCAATGTCTCTCAACACATGCTATCAAAGGCTTGGGCCATGTCAAGCTTGACAGCCATAAGACCCTTTTTATTTTTTGAAATTATGAATTTGTTAAAGATTTCTAAAGCAAGGAGGCAATGATCAGACATAGATCTACCTGGAACGTATTCTACTTGCTCCTCGGAGATAAGCTTTGGAATACAACTCTTAAGTCTATTAACAAGCATAGTAGTTGCAATTTTGTAAATAGTTTGACAAAGACTAATTGGACGAAAATTGGAAGGAGTTACCGAAGTGTTGATCTTAGGGATGAGAACAATCAAGGTATCTTTCCAATTGCCATTCATACGTCCAATAGTGAAAAAAAATTTGATGGCATTCCAAGTAGCATCTTTGACTATGTCCCGATAGAATTTGAAGAATGAAGATGTAGAACCATCTAAGCTCAGAGATTTGTTAGACCCTTGCTGGAAGACAGCTGGTGGGAAAAATTGTGTCTCACCACGCAGATTTTGATTTCTCCTATTTTGTAATCAAATACTGCATTGAGAATAAAGTACAGTCTCGAGAGACCGACACAACATTCTACAATGGATTCAATATCAAAATAGGGTTTTGAAAATTGATATTTCTATAATCAAACATAGTTCAAAGAATAACATATCATCTCAAAATATGAACATGAAATCCTATAGAATATGTTTAAAAATAAAAATACGTTTTTAAAAAAAATTTATTCATTCTTTTATTTAGATATGGCAAGAAGATTATTATATCATCTTAAAAGACGAACATAATATTCTTCAAGATATCCAAAAGCGAGAATGAGTTTTATAAAATTCATCATTTCTAAATTTGAATATAAGAAATATAATATTATATTATCTAAAAAGATAATAATAATATTCTATAAGTCTATTCAAAATTAGAAATGAGGTTTTTAAAAATATCTACGTTCCCAAAGATTCTTCCCTTATTTTATACGAATAAAACAAGGTTTATTTTTAGTTTGGGGTTCTCAAATCCCTATAGAGGCAAGCCCCTATAGTTAATTACATCCTAGGAGAGAAGCTCCTAAGAAAACTCTCGATTAAAGCAGTGATTTCATACCCTTTTGATTATGAAGTAGAAGACAAGGAATAGAAGTAAGGATTTTTCAAGGAGAAAGCTCAATGTTGAACATTTATTAGCGAGTCAAAGGAAGAAAAGTAGGAGGTGCCAGATTCTGAGAAGCTCAGAGACAACCTCAGCCTACCCTATGTTGGGCTTTACATTTTAAGAGAAAATTTTATGTTCAAGTTGACATTTTATTAGAAATTTGGGATTATATTCCCGGAGGGCGAGGACTTAAGATCTAAAAAGAATCTGTCTCAGAACCTAAATCTAATTTGGGTACTATAAAGTAGTGACCCGAACCTAACTAATGAAGTGTAAATCTGGACTTACCCCGGCCTGGATTGGGGAGCCAGCTAACCACCTAGGCGCTTTAAAACCATGTGTCCAGTCTCTTATGAAAGATGGGTAGGGACGTTGTTTAAGTTTTAAGGAATTGGGGGCTGACATCTAAGACAATTCCTAATTAGCCCCTCAACTTATGTAGGGTGATAAATGTCTAGAAATGCAATTAATATTTTAGACTCTTTTTAATTTGTATCTAATGCAATACATGCTAATTGACTCGAATGCATAAAATGAATATGAAGCAGTTTAAAAATTAGGCTTAAAAAATAGGTTTTTTCCCTAGAGATTGCACAACTTCCCCTTGACAGAACTGCACCCTCATAGGTCAAGTGGTCTGCCAGAACCCGCAGGCGGGGAGGTGCCTAACAAGGAAGAGAAAGTAATAATATGCATATGCTGACTCTCGACGGTCCCGAGCTTACTTCTTAGAACGTTAGAGTTACTATGTGGGCCTAAAAATTTTTATTTTTAATTACAAGTAAAAGACTTTTAAGCGTACCCTTACGAAAAAAATCTCTCTGATTCGAATCCAGGCTAAAACAAAACACGGCATGCAAGGGCCCTAAAAAAAGCTATTGCACAAACAATGTAAACAAACAAATTTTAATAATCCAAATATAATGTCAAATGTCCATATTACACCAAGAATTTACAGAAAAGTAAAGTGGCCGGGCACCACTGACAACAAACCCGGATTCTAATCCTAAGAATGACGCAAGTGATTTTTGAAATGGGATATACTGTTCCTTGAATATTCATTTCTTCATCTTCTTTCTTCAATCTTTTCGTTCTGTCTTTTCTTCTTCTACGAACTTCTTGGATCCCTCGGGTCTGGATATCCAAATGAAAAGAAACTCACCCCAAAAGGGGTATTTTCTTTTCTATTTGGATATTGAATCATCCTAATTTGGCTTTCCAAATAAAAGAGAATAATCCTTTTAAGGTATATTCTCCTTTCTTTGGATTCCAAATTGGATGTGATATCCCACTTTCAAAATCACTTTCACATTTTTTTTTTACTTTTCAAATACATTTACATTACATTACATTTCACAGAAAGAAAAAGAAAAATCTAGACCACCTGCAGGGTTATCTTAAGCAAATTATAATAAAGTTTATCCCAAGCAGTTATATATATGCATTTAAATTAAATTAATCAACCACACTTGGCCACACTCTTCTTCATTTGGGGGCTTAGCAGCTGAAGTACCTGTAGCATTTATATAAAATTATTGATTAATTAGCCCCCTTTTCATCTGCCCTGCATGAGTGTGGCCACCTGCAGAAAATCGTATTAACAATCCAGATCGCTCCTAACCTATGGGTAATCTAATCGTCAGTCAAATCATAACACAGAGTGCAGTAAAAAAAAATAAACAAACACACCAACAATTTTACAACCAACATGTAGTGAAAACCGAGAAAAAGCCCGTCACAGTGCAGTAAGGAAATAAACACCGGCCTAATCTAAAGCTAGAGTCGGTTGTCCTAACAAACAATTCTAAGTGTGTGTATTAGAAAGTGTGATTTTGATATATCCTAAATCAATTATTATTTAAAAGAAAATTTTTAGTTAATTAAATTTAATTTGTTAAATAAATAAATAAAAATAAAATAAAATAAAATAATAATAATAATAATAATAATAATAATAATAATAAGTGAATGCCACTAGGTTTTCTATGTTATATGTCTCTACCCTAAAGTGTACATGCATCCTAAGTCTAAGTTTTCTAAGACCCGGTCCTTAATTTTTTGTCCTTAAGTGTCGTTACTGTTGTATGGGATAAAAAAATTTGTTATTACTAACCCTTAGGACTTTTCGTATATGTATAAAGGGGTTTAGGGATCTAAGAGCAAAAAAAAATAATCCTAATTAAATTGAAGTTACTACAGGGACCTAAAGGGAAGGTTTCGCACACCACATCAAGGTGTCCCTAAAGGTTTTCTAAGTTTAGAAATACTTACAGTCACCGGGGGCTACGACCCGGTGGTTCCGCCCGTAACACCTCTACCCGGTTGGATAGAGACGACTGACATCATTAGCTCCTTGTACTTTGGTTCCCTCGATCAGTACCATTCCTCGCAGTTTATGCAAATAAAACAGGAAAAACAAGGAAAAGCAGGGATTAGAAGCACATTTTATAATTATAAAATGAAATAATTGAAAGACAAAATTTAAATCCAAACATACCTTTCTTCGGGCTTGATCACCGGCATTGTTAACTTTGCTTTTGAAACCTTTACTTTTGGAAATGTATCTTATATTCTTCCAATACTCTCTCCAAAACACAAGAAAGTGGAAATAAAAGGAGAGAGAGGTAGAAAGAGGGGAAGAAGGCTTTTACTATTCAATATTTTCATTTTTCTAGCAAATTTCCATCTAACCCAATATACTCTCTCTAACACACATTTTCATGAAACAAAACACTTTAATTTTACTTTCTTACACAATACTTTTCTATCATATATTTTCACTTTTCAAAATGCATGCTTTATCATTCAAAGATCACACACAACACTTTATTTTTCACATACAAAATTTTCACTTCTTCTAAACATACACAAATTTCATTCTTAAAACAAACACCTTTTGCCTTCCAAAGATTATACAACTACCTTTTAAAGCACACAAATGATTACATGATCCATTTTTTTTTTTTTTTTTACAATCATCTATACACTTCATTATCCATATACGCATACTTTGTTTTCACTACACTTTTACACACTTTTGGTAGTACACATATATATTTTCCAACACATATGCTCTCTACTTTTATAAAACACACCTATTTCAGTTTCAAAATATAGATGAACTCTATTTTACGAAAACACCACATTTCATGTTTCCACACTTCTACAATTCAACTTTTAACCTCTATACATGCTTTTACTCTTTTTTTTTTAAAAAAAAAAAAAAATCAATTACTTCTTTTCATGAATACAAAGGAATCTTTCTAATTCAAACTCATAAATTTCTTCCAATGTCAAACATACACATATAACACTCATCAAGAATTCATAATCAACAACATATTCCTTAGCTAAAGTGAAGGTATTGAAATTTCAATCAACATCTGTTTTACGAGAAGGAACACTAAAATTTTCTTGAAAGGATTGATATTTCAAAGAAAGAGCTTTCCAAAAATTATGAGAACCAAGAAACGTGTCAATTCGAGAATGATAAAGTGCAACACTAAAACAATGCAAGATGAATTATTAAGAAGAGCAAAAATTTGTCTCTATTTTACTCATCCCCTCATTTTTGAATGCAAATGCTCATAGAATGAGTAGATTTTAACTTAAATGTTTATGCAATGTTGAATGAAACAAAAAGGTTACAGATAACTTTTCTCCAAAAAAAAAATGTAGCTGCAACTTTTCTTTAGATTTGAAAAGATCCAAATTTTTTTATCTTTCAAGAAAGAGAAATTCATATTATGAAAATTTTCACACTAAAAATATTCATAAAATTTGATATGGTGGGCGAACAAAATTTATCAAGTATACTCATAAATTTATATCTCCAACATAAGATCTATATAACAACGGCGTCAAACAAAATCTTGATACAAAACAAAATCATTAGAACTTTCTCTTAGTGACATTCCATCGAATAGTTGGTGTGCACAAATTCATAAAAGTTTATTTGAAATGAATCAATATGAAGATCATTGTCTTTTAATTACACATCCCCATGACATTTTTAAGTATATACTTAGTTGGAATTATCAGAAGAAAAGTGAAAAAGAAGAAAGGGAGATAGGGAAGAGTAATGGGAAAAGAAACGAGAAGCAGCAAACCTGTAGGTGGAAGTGATTGGTCAAGAGAAGCAACGGGAGGATGGAGGGCTTTCCGTGCAAAACCAAGAGGAGAAAATGGGCTATAGGTGAGTGGACTTGAAGCTTCTCACGAGCAAGGAGAACACGTGAGCCTAGGCGAGTGAACTTAGAGGCGTGTGTGTTTCTCATGAGTAGGGAGGGATTTTGTTCCGTGCGAATTGAAGGAGAGGGACTTCGTGTGAATTGCTGAGAGAGGAAGAGCAGGCCTTGGGTTCGTTTTTGCTAAGGGGGATCGTGAGAGTTAAGAGAGGGGGAGGCAGTTCGAATAGGAGAGGAGGAGAGGGGTATCGGTTGAGGGCTGTGTGTGTTAACTGGAATAGATGGGTAGTTCGAATAGGAGAAGAGGAGAGCGGGCTGGCTTTCACGAAATTAGGGGAGTTCAGTTTTTTGGGTTTTTTACACGTGAGGAAGAGAGTGATGGTGAGAGCAGTTAGTTAATGAGAGAAAAAGACCTTGGCTTTTGTGAACTGCCGAGAGAGAAGGCAGGAGTTGCGAATTTCATTTCTCTGTATGCGTATGACAGAGTCTCGAGCAGGAGAAGGCCGTTCGCCAATGCAGAGAGCACCGGCCTTGGAGGTTTTGTGAATCAGTGAGAAAGTGGGGCTAATCGTGGGATTGGGAGGTTGAATCAGCTTTCTAACTCCTATTAATCCCTAATGCTTATATTTATTAAGATTATTATTCTACCATTAGCCATTATTTAAAATTAAAAGTTTAGATTAAACGGTTGAATTTAAAAGGGATCCAAGGGTGATCTAAATTTGATTAAACTTAAGATAGATTTTATTAGAAAGAATTTGGTGTTTGATTGGTGAATTGATTTGAGTCCAAAGATGTATTAATTTGATCGAAATCGAATTAGAATATATTACATTGAGTCGATCGACATCGACGAATCATAAATCGAGCTTGATTTGAGTTTGTTTGGAGTTGAATTGAAATTGGATTGAATTGATTTTAAAAAGATTTAAGATGAATTTTATTTTGGATATAATTAAAGTTGTTTATATGAAATTGAACTCAAATCGAATGGATTGGGCTTGACGTCGAGATGATTTGATTTAGGTCGATTTAAAAGTTCGAGTCCATGCTACGTCATTAGGTGTCCACCTAAGGGAAATCCTATGGGTGCGACATCTACGCTAGGCTACGAAAACCTAGGTACTAGAGTCGATTCCAGGAAAATTGACCTCGAATAATGAGGTCAACAACAGCATCAGAAAATTCTAATTCGATAAATTCTGCATCAAGTAATGCTCTGTCAGCTGCATTAAGCAACTGATTTTAATCAACAGAAGGCCAATTCAGTTTATTACAATTACAAAATTTCTATTTGTCTTCAAAAACTTTAAGAAAATTGACTCAATTTTGTCAGTTTCATCTACAACTTTATCATTCTCATCCTTGATTTGTCTAATCAATTTGCCATTCTTCCTAGCCGTAGCATAGGCATGATAAAACCTTGAGTTGGTGTCCCCCTATTCATTCCAGTTCACCTTAGCACGTTGATTCCACCACAATGATAGTCTAAGCAAGGTAGCATTGAGTTCCCTTACCTTACTTCGCAGTAGATTAAGATCAGTATCACTGAGACCACCATCTGCTTCTTCTTGCAATTGTAATTTAAGAATGTCATTCTTCAGCTCCTCCTTTAGTAAAATTATATTTTTGCATTTATTCTTCTGCCAGAAAAAAAGTGCTTTCAATGTTCTGTTGATCTTTTTGTTAAGCCTCATCACCGTAATCATGCTTATTCCATGCATTAGCTACAATTCTCCACCTCTGAATAGGATTTCCAGGTATCCTCAAATCTGAAGACTTTGGATTGAGAATGCCTAGAATCGTCAAGCTTAAAAGCAATAGGACAATGGTCAGAGGCAATCCTAGCAAGGTGCCTAACTAAAGCTGACGGGACAAGCTGAAGAGCCGAAGAATTCAACAAGCAGTAATCTAAACGTTCCCAAATTCTAGCGTTTCCTTGTTTATTGTTGCACCAAGTATATTTAGGACCAATTACTCCTAAATCATGAAGATCTTGGTTAGCCATAAATAACCTCATTTCCTTAGATCCTTTGGTCAAATGAAACCGCTTGCCACCTCTCTTATCATCTTTGGAAAGAAGACAATTAAAGTTTCCTCCCACGATTGTAGGAACATCGTCCTTCACAAGATTATCAAGGCGGCTCCAAAGCTCTATCCTGATTCGAAGTTCCTTATGACCATAGACCATGGCCACATGCCAAAGACCTTTATTGGGAGTTATCAAAGTTCCAAAAACAAATTGAGGGGAATGATCAATCACGGTGAAGGTTGCCAAACTGCAATTCCACATTACCAAAATTCCTCCAGCAGTGCCTGCTGCAGGCTGATGAAAATAATCCCAACTGCTGCCAATAATTCTATTAACATCAATCTTATTGATAGAGGCCAACTTAGTCTCAGCAAGGCCCACAAAAAAATAGAGTTATCTTTAACTACTTCCTTGAGGTAGAGGGAAGTCACCTTCTTCTTGACCCCTCTACAATTCCAGAAAACTAACGAAGACATTAATTAACTGAAGGGGAGAATTCCCCGCCTTTTTTTTTTTTTGCCTTTACCTTCAACTTTCCTTTTTTTGGACAACAGTTCAATTGGACCCAAAAGTTTTAATTGAGGCTTTGATTTAAGCTTGGTAGAACTTAAATCAGTTGTACCTACCAATGGTAAATCATTAGGAAAATTTTATATAACAAGATGATTACCACCATAACTGTCTTGTTTGTAACCAGCACAAGCAGTAAAATCATCGTGAATGGCATCAGTAGAGATTTCAATTGATTTTCCATTAACCAGTGAAGGATCAGTAGGATCAGAAGTGTTGGAGTCAGTAACTAAAATTTTGGGAGGAACATAAGAACATACATTGGCAGTTGGACACTTCTCAGTAGTTGTTTCCTCGGTTATAGTAGCACTAACCATAGAGGAGGTGAAAAGCATCATAGATCCAGTGGTGATTCCAGGTGAAATACCATCTTTAAACTGATTAAAGGCATTATCAAGAATTTCAAAGCTATTGGACAAGATAATTTCTGCATCTCGAAAAAACTTCATATGTTGAATGTTGTTTAAAGATTTATCCTAAACCAAAGTAACATCATTTGATTTCTAAGTAGAACTATCTGGAATGTTACCACTAATAGTAAAATGAGTTTCTGGCTCTTTGATTTCCTTCTTCCAGGAATCCAATTGACTCCTAGTTTACTTTTGTCTCTTTTTAAATTTTACATGCATCCAAGGCCCATAATTATCATGGTGTTCTGGAGCATCATGAATATCTCTGTCATTCAATTCACAACTAGGATCATTAGGCTTGGCCTTCCGTAGTTCTGTACAAGCCGGTTTCAGGTGCCCGATTTTAGCAAAGTTAAAGAAGAATGAAGATAATTTCTCATATTCTACTTTCTGAAAAAATCTACCTCCCAAACCATCAACCCAGACACCCAAAGGAAGCTTGGATTCCAGATTAATGCGAACACAAATACGCAAAAATTCCTTCCTGCTCCAGCTAAACGTATTACCTTCAAAGTACATGGGTGTTCCAATTCTTGATGCAATCATAGCAATGTTGATCTCGTCCCAACAATGCAAGGGTAGTTGTGGGAAACAAATCCAAACTGGTGCAGTTAAACATTTTAAAGATGAAGGAGAAAAGGAAGGTGATCATTGTCTAATCCGACAATATGACAACCAATGTACCATGGCCCTCCACTAAGGAATTCCTCCATAGTTGCGGAAGACTTAAACGAGTAAAGAATTCAATTCAGTCCCAAAGAGGTTAGGTGAAAATTATTGAATCTATTCTATTACTTGCATAACTCAGTGCTGCAAATCGAAAAAGGAATACTCTTACCCAAGACCTTCAGCTCTTATAGTCAAAGGTTTTAAACCCAATCTTGAAGTTGAATGATCTTCTTTACGAGGAATTAAAGAATGCACGGAAGAAGGAAAGTGCGATCTATCAAAAGAAATCTGATGATCCGCTAGTCGTTCGAGATCTGGTGGATCCGACGGCGGACTACCAGAAGCCGCCATGACCGGAGGCAAGAAACCCGCGAAAAACAAAGATTCAAAATTTCTCTCTCTAGAATCCAATGCGGGAGCTTCTCTCACTAGAATCCACTCGGTGGAATGGATGTAATACATAACTAACTAGAATTAGTAAAAATGAACAAGGCTATACTTCTAATTTTAAAAAATACTAATAGTTAGACTAACTAATCATTCTAGTTATAACTTAATTTGAAATTATAAGTTAAACATTTAATCATTAACTTTTAATTATTGAAGTGAATAATTAAGTTTTAATGATTAGATATGATGGCAATTAAAATTTTACTTTCACTACTTCAGCATGCCTTGTATTAACTCTCCCAACTTATCCTTTTTCATTTATGTATAAGATTGTATTTCCAATCATAAGCTTTCACTGATACTAATTTTTGAATGTACTCTCATATTTTTCTTTCTCTTTTCTTTTGAGAATTTTAATTATTTGAATTTGCTCCTTAATTATTTTGACCAGCATTCTATTGATTTCTAACATCATTATTTGACCAACTAAAATTGGGATGATTTCTCTAACCTGGATTATATGTATTTAAATAGAGATTATTTTGTCTTCCAATCAAATTTATTTTTTTAATCCCTTGGATATCATTCTCATCCATTGAGCTTCTATCTTCCAAATGCAAAGATGAATCTGAATTTAAGCCTAAAGTGCTCAACCTCATTGATATTAATGCAACTTGTGCAGTCAAAATGAATAAAGAATGATTTTCATAAACTCCTACTACTCTCTTAGGATTCAACCTATCAATAAGACACTAAAAATTATTTTTTTTATCATTTCTTCAATTAATTCATTAGCATCCTCAAAAGGTTTTGACATAAGAAAATCTCTAACTACAACATCAATTATGGATATAATGAATCCTACCAATCTTTATAAAAATCTTAAATTATCAACTGATCAAGTATGGTATGGTGAAGACACTTTCTAAGCATCTCCTTAAATCTCTCCCAACTCTCATAAATAGATTCTCCCTCTAACTGAGTAAAAGAAGTAATATTATTTCAAAGTTTGGAACTCTTAAAAGGCAAGAAATACTTACCTAAAAATTTGTGGGCCAACTCATTCCATGTATTAATAGAGCTTGGCGGTAAATAATTTAACCAGAGTTTGTCCTTGTCTCTTAAAAAAATGGAAACAATCTAAGTCTAATAACATCATCACTAATAATATTATACTTAAATATTACACAAATATTTAATAAATTTGTTAAATATATGTTAGGATCATCAATTGGAGTTCTCCCAAATTGAGAACTCTGCATAATCTAAATGATTGAACATTTTAATCCAAAACTATTAGCTAGCATGGAAGGTCTATATGCAATCAGTAAAATAAATTAAAAAAATAAAAGAATATATTAGGACTTATTATGCTATTGATTCAAAAATATAGTAAAATTATAAATAAAATAAATCTTTTCTGGTAAAGGCGCCAAAAATTTGATGGGGGCAGTAGAGTCACCTATGGAATTATGAAAATGATTAAGGACTCTATCAATCCTAAACAATGCATAGGTTTCTTTGCTATTAAAATTATAAAAAAAAAAATTCACTTAATATATACAAGTATGCATCACAAATCAAGTAACATAGTGATGGAGTAGCATATCGATCCCACGAGGAATAATATTTACTTGCAAATACTAGTATTGTCTACAACAATAACATTAATTATTCTACTTAATAAAAATAAGTTTTGGTGGAGATTCAATCACTTAGTTAAAATTCAATAATAATTTTAAATGAAACACTATTTGGATAAAATGTTTGGGAATGATGGAATATAAATATAATATGTTTCATAATGATTCTCTTTTAAATTGATGTTATTCAGAGCATATGCATTATCAATTGCTTATTCAAGCATGAAGATAAAGGACATATAAACCTTTCCAACCTCAATACCACTCTAAACTCCCATAGTGTGTCACTCTATGAAATCTTAGAAGAGTAAGTTAATCATGAACACTTAAAACCCCTTCATTACAATTTATCTCTATAAATTTCGTATATGTCAAGCACTATGCCTATACTTACATATACCAATCAAAAATACCTTATTATGCCTTCTTTTTTATTCATAGACTCCACATTACACATGATACTAACTATACATATGATCACTATGTGCATTAAATGAAGACCTGATATATTAAAAACATAATTAAATTATTGCTGCAGAGAATTCATTAGTCATCCATATTCTATTTACACCTTCAATCCAAAACTAAAGTATTTAGCAGAGAAAAACAAGTGAAACAAACTCATTTTCAGTAATAACACAAAAGAAAGAGAGTATAGAAGAAAATTTATCACCAGATGGGTTCAATGATCTCCCCGATGCACTTTGAACTTATAAAAGTTTTTCAATAAACATTGACCAAACTCTCTTTTGAAGTGGATATTGTGCTCCCTGAATTCCCTTACTTGTCACTCCTAAGAAAATTACAAAGAAGCACTTTGAAGAATGAAATGAACTAAGTGAATAAAAGCTTCTACTAATATTAAAAATGGACTATTTATAGAAATAATATAGAAATGAATTTTGGCACCGTGGCCCTCGAGACACTTGCACCGTGACACCCATAAAAAGAAGTAATGCCACAGCGCCAAATGACATTCTCCACTATGGTGCTTGCTGACATGGACCAACTTTTTAGCACTACAAAAAAATCGTGTGTTAATGGCGGACAAAATTCATCGAAAAATGCACAAAATCTGTCAGAAATTAGTATTTCCGATGGATTTCCATCAGATTTTTTTTCATCGGTAACACACGCATTGAAAAAATATAACTGGCGCAAAATAGGCCGCCGGAAAAATTTCTGACGGACTTCTGGCGGAACCATTCTGCCGGTACCATTTTCGGTGAATTATTTTGCGCCGGAAATAAAAATGAAAAATAAAATTTAACAAATGGAGAAGCGGCTGCAACAGGCAGGCCCCCGCCTCAATCACGGCTGCACCAGCCCCGACATAGCCAATGTTAGCAACTACGCCCGGCTCCACTTGCGAGCTCAACCAGACCCACCCGAGCAGGGCCGCCGACCCGCGATGAAGCCCACCCCACCTTCGGCGGGATTCGAACCCCCGCCCACCCGCAAACAAGCCCCGAACGAATGAGCCATGACCACAAATCAATTTTTTTTCATTTTTTTTATTATTTATATTATTACTTTTTATAAATTTAATCAATTTAATTAATTTAATTTATTTAGATAAATTTATTTTAACAACGAGTTATTAATTAATTAAAGAATTAATTATTAATTTAATAATTAATTATTAATTTAATTAATTTAAGTTAATAATATTTAGTTTTATTTAATTTAATAATGAACTATTATTTATTATTTAATTAATTTAAATTAATAATATCCAATTTAAATAATTTTATTTGATAATAAGTTATTAAATTATTTAACTAAATTTAGTACAATAATTAATTATAAATATTAATTATAGTTATTTTTTAGAAAAAAAAATAATTTTGGTCATAAATTCTGTCGGAAATAAATTCGCCGAAAAATGAATCAAAAAATCCGCTAGAGAAACGTCGGAAAATCCGTCGGAAATATTTCGTCGGTAATCCGCCGGAATTTTTGACGATTTTTTTTTTTTTGCCAAAAATTCTGTCGGAAATGAGTTATTTTTCTATAGTGTAGTGAATAAACAAGTTGTTTTACTAGCAGATCATGTCAAGAATAGTTATAAATATAGCACTACATTATTGCTAGCAATTGAGCGTTCTGGCATCCATGTGGCACTCTCCTTGGCTTAGTGGTGCTAAAACTTTGTGTCACTTCACTGTGCATACATAAACACTTGGCTTTACCACACTAACCCTTTTGATGCTACAGTGCTATTAAATAGAGAATAGGCACCGCCATGTCCATATTGGGTGATCCGGTGGTGTCAATGATGTCACCTCGATTTTGTAGTGTATGAAGCCCCAATGTTTTGTACTTCAAATTTTTGCACATTTCTTGAATTTTTGTGCACAATCACATCTAAAAAAAAACCTATCAATTTAATATATAAAATGTAACATTATTTACAATAATTAATAACCATTATAGTTCTATCATGTAGAGAATTTAGCTTTAAGCGAACTTTATATTGTTACAAGAATTTGGAAATTGGCACCATGATTGACGCAAGTTGAGCTCAAAGATATTCATTATAAAAAAATGAGATATATATTTGAGGAGAAAGATGAGATCTTTGAGGTGTGGCATTAAAGAAGAAGAAGAAGAAGAACAACAATAACAACAACAAGCATGATCATGAACTTTTAAAATTAAATATAATTAAAAGAAAAGTTAGCAAATATTATACATTGGGTCATGCATAGGATCTGGCTGACCACCTTCGAGTGAAGTTAAAGACCAAGCTTCCCCTTCTCAGTGAAGAAGTGGATTTCTTTATATTTTAATTGAGTTGATACTTCCATCAAGGATGGCAACTATTTGGTAGCATTTTTAGCTATGCAACAAAATAATTAACCTTTACACATTATACATAAATAATCGTGCTTTTTATAAATTTTCAAATGAAATACTAAAATTATTGTCTGGTATTTTCTGTCTCTAATCTTGAATGAGGTTATAAGAAACTAATTTTCTTCCAAATGTAGTTACAGGAATCATAAGAACAAGAGAAAATAAATAAATATATAATCAAATAAAAGGAAAACATTATTCACTGTTGCCTTAATTATCCTAAGGATTATTTCATCTTTGATAATTCCTTTAAGAATCTACATGTGGCGTATCATCTAGACTTTTAAATATTTATCGAAGAAAAAAATTTCTTTCTAATGCAAATATATATATATATATATATATATATATATATATATATATATATTAACTGAAACTACTAATAAATCAAATTTTTGAAACACTTTGTTTCAACTATTATAGTGGTTTAAAAATTAATAAATGTAAATACAATGATTTTCTAATATATGCAAATATGATGTATTTATATTCACTGTGAAAGGCTTTAGAAACAATTTTAATATACAAAAGAAAGTTTTTAGATTCAAGAATATTTTAATAAAGGATAAAAATTCATCGCAAAACTTCATTAGCTGGATCAAATGCAATACACATATAAGAAAGACATGTCGTTAGTTATAGATATAAGATGAGCACATATGATTAAATACACATATTAAGTCTACGCAAAAAATTGGAAAATTTGTTGAAGTTGTGTTTTTAAAATTGGTGTTTGAGAAGACCTTTGGTCTAGAAATTAAGATGTTACTTGATAGCCTTAACTTGATCGAGTTATAAATTAACTTATATTTTTGAAAAATTAGATTTCCCAGTTAAATTAATTTTTGTATTGTTGTTCATGTTATAACACCTTTTAGATCAATTAAGTCAGGATTATAATTTTGGCAAACAAAGCAAGACATATTTTATTGAAATCAAATTAATGTAGAGATACATTGATTCTCAGATGATATCAATACAACCACAACATAACATCAAAAATAAAAACAAAATTAATGGACAATCACATAAAAACTATAGAAGTCATTACATCTCATCACTATGAACTGGCAAAGATAACATATAAGAAGTATATATATATATATATATATATATATCTAAGGGGCTCTAGTCTAGAGGAGGTGGCTGGTTGAAATTAGAAAAAAGAACTATTCATCATAGCCACATTGGTGTTCACCGAGTCAAACTGACCTCGAATCCAACCCATGTTCTGCTGGAATTATGTATCCTGCTGCTGTAGGTGAGTCTGAATTTGATCAACGAGCTGATCAAAATGACTCTCAAGTCAGTCAAAGTTCTAGAACATCTCCTGAAAGTCAGGTCCATGAGCAGGCGCAATTACAGGTGCAGGTGCTCCCCCTTCTCCCTCAGAATCCTCACTTATATCATCTCTCCCAAAAACTGCTCGAAATGAAGCATTAATGAATTAGATACGTATTTCAAGTTGAGGAACAGGATGAACAAGATTGAACTTCTTCTCAAGGGTATATATCACTAGGTATCCTAAGGTAATGTTTTTCTTCCTCTTATGTGAGACATGTCCAATTTCAGAAAGCTCATGAATATAATCAATAATAAGTTGGGCTTCATCAATTAGTTGTCCAGTCATGATAAGATAAGTGACAGTGGATAGAAGAGGAGTAATATTGATACGGTCACCAGCTTAAGAATTATGGAGGTTCTAAGAACATACTGGATGATCCTTGTATTTTGGTTCAAAATAGAGACCCTAGGTAAATGACATACTTGTTTAATTCCTCTAATAACTTTATTTATTTCATTCTAATCAAAATCAGATGTAGGAGTCAAAGTTCGGGCTCTAACTCCTTGAGTCCTTAAATGCAAAATGGTTACCAAATCTTCCTTAGTTATTTCTACACTCTTCTTAAAAACAAAAGATTTGATCCTACTTGCATCCTCACTAAATGACATGTTTTCCAAAAAGTAGTGAAATGTTTCTTTGTTACAAGAAAGAATCAAGGTAAGGATAAAAGCAAATTGAGTGGAAGCAAAAAGAGGCATCACTTGAAAGTGAATATCCTCTTGAAGTAGGATTTTAGATGGTGTAATTTTTGCATAACCAAACCTAAGAAAGGATTCCTCGCCAAACCTACATAGAAAGTTGTCATCTCCACCCCTGGAAGACAAACCCTTAATGAGTCTACCCTTCTTGCTAGAATTGACCATTACTAAGATTTGAAAGATTGGAAAAGGTTATTGAAGTGAATGAAAATGAATTCCAAAGCCGTCCTATTTAAATGAAAATGATCTTTCGTACGTACGAAAAGAGGTTCATACATGACATAATAAATTTCATATATACGAATGAGTACGTTCAAAATGAAATAACTTTTGTAATCAAATAATTTATGAGGCATCCTTTCGTACAGGCTTTTTAACCATACGATCGTACAGATGAACAGGTGCTCGTCCAGGATGATTGGTTATTTAAGATCATTTTAATGATGATTAGATTCATCCCCCGTATTGAATAACACGTGATTCGTACATACAAACTATGGGTTCGTACGTATGATCTGTTATTATAACTGATTCTTCCCGGATAACTATCTAGGTGCGTACATATGAAGTAATACAAATCATCCGGGAGGATACAAAAAATGTATAATATGATATGTATTGGAAAATGAAAATATTACCCAATCAATTCAAAGCATTGATCGACATGCTATAGAATTCATACGGGACAAAAAAAATTTCGTGTAGTACCAATATAACACTTTAAAAAATTTGCACGCTAGATTAAAAATAAGAAATCCAATGTAAAAACATTTCAAAATCCCACAAAACACAAAAACACAAAATCACAAACACAAATAAGCACATAAAATATAAAAATAGAAAAACACACAAATAACACATATCAAGTTTGTAGAAGATTTTTAATTTTGTATTCAAATCAATCACACCAAGCCTTATTCTTAATATACTAAAAGTATCAAAAGCTAGTGGTTTTATAAAAATATCTGTAAGTTAATTTTCAGTTGAAACATGGTTAAGTTAAATTTCTCATTTGGATACATTATCCCTTATGAAATGATGTCTTGTTTCTATATGTTTGGTTCTAGAATGTTGAATGGGATTATTTGAAATGTAAATAGCACTAGTGTTATCATAATAAATTGGAACTGTACCTATTATAAATTCTAAATCAATTAACTATTATTTTAACCAAAGAACTTGTGCCACATAACTTCCTAAGGCACTATTCAGCTTCAGTAGTAGATAGCACTACGGAATTTTATTTTCTAGTGGATCAAGAAACTAGAGAATTTCTTATGAATTGACAAGTTCCAGAAGTACTCTTTCTATCAACCCTACAACCTGTAAAGTCTGAATCTAAATATCCAATTATTTCAAATGAAGAGCTAAACTTAGGATACCAAATCGATAAGTTCTGATTTCCCAAGAGATATCTCAAAATCTTTTTTACTATTATCAAATGTGATTCTTTTATATCTAATTAAAATCTAGCACACAAATAAATACTGAATATAATATCGGATCTGGTAGCAGTCAAGTAAAGCAAAGATCTATTTATTCCCCTAAATTTTTTTTTAATCAATAGATTTTTTCTTTAGGTCATTATCCAACTAAACTGATGAACTCATAGGTTTACTAACAGGTTTAGCATTGTCTATTTCATACTTTTTGAAAATGTCCTTAACATACTTTGACTAACTAAGAAATATTCCAATCTCAATTTGCTTGATGCTAAGGCCTAGAAAGTAACTCAAATCTCCCATTATACTCATCTCAAACTTACTACTCATCATTTTAGAAAAATCATAACAAAGATTTTTATTTATAGATCTAAAGATGATATCATCAATATAAATTTATACAATGAGTATATCCTCTTCCACTTTCTTCAAAAAGAGAGTTATGTCCACACTTCCTTTTTCAAAAGATCTCTCCAGTAAGAAGGTACTCAACCTCTCATACCAAGCCCTAGTTGCATGTTTTAATCCATACAATGCCTTTTTTAATTTAAAAATATGATTTGGGTATTTTTAATTTTCAAAACTTGGAGGTTGTTCAACATAAATATCCTCTTGAATTACTCCATTTAAAAAGGCACTTTTTACATCCATTTGAAATAATTTGAATTCTCTTAAAAGGTAAAGGCTAACAAAACCCTAATTGCTTCAAGTCTCACTATAAGGGCAAAAGTCTCCTCAAAATCAATTCTTTCAATCTGATTATACCCCTTAGCCATCAATCTAGCCTTATTCCTAACAATAACTCCTAAGTCATTCATTTTGTTCTTGAATACCCATTTAGTTCCAACTACACTTTAATCCTTTGGCCTTATAATTAATTCTCAAATATCATTTCTCATAAATTAAATTAATTCTTCTTGTATTACCAAAATCCAAAATTCATCTGAAAGTGTTTGATTTATATTTGTGGGTTATATCATTGAAATAAAGGTAGAATGATTAACTTCTTTGCTTATTCCACACCTAGTCCTAACACCCTCACTAGCTTCACCTAAAATAAGTTCCTTAGGGTGGTTTTTAGAAAATCTTAAAACTCTAGTCAATGAGTTTTCTAACTCCAAATTTTCTTTCAAATTAACGTTCTCAATTCTTTTAGAGTTATTTTTTATTTCTTCCTCTTCCAAAATTGGCTCTTCCAAAATTCTAGATTCATTAAACACAACATGTGTGGTCTCCTTAATTACCAAAGTTATTTTGTTAAATACTCTATAAGATTTTCCAATACTAGAGTATCCAAGAAAATTTCCTTCATCTGATTTACGATCAAATTTTCCTAAGGCAGATTTTCCATTATTATGTATGAACACCTTACATACAAAAATATGCAAATGTGATAAATTAGGTGTTCTCCCTTTAAGAAGCTCATAGGGTATTTTATTTTATTTCGATCTAATATTCACCCTATTCAAAACATAACATGCAGTGCTAACCGCTTCAGCCCAAAAATATTTAGAAAGTGAATATTATGCCAATATGACTCGAGCATCTTGTATTAATGTTCTATTCTTTCTTTCGACTATCCCATTCCACTGAGGGATTCTAGGTGTAGAAAAATTGTGATCTATTCATTTCTCTTTACAAAAATCCCCAAATCTCTCATTTTAAAATTCATCATCGTGACCACTTTGAATTGTTAAAATCTTACATCCTAATTTTCTCTGAATCCAAGTCAAAAAATCTCTAAACTCCTCAAATGATTCATTCTTATGATATAAGAATTTAACCCAAGTGAATCAAGAAAAATCAACAACAATTACAAATCCGTATACCTTCCCTCCTAAACTTACAGTTCCAACTGATCTAAAAATATCCATATATAAAATCTACAAAGGTTTACTAGTTATAAGATATTTATTCGACTGAAAAGAGGACTTCACATATTTCCTAAATGACAAGCATCATAAAGGTTATCCCTAGTAAAGTCTAGTTTTGGTATACCTCTAACCAAATCCTTTTGGGTAATTTTCCTAAGATTTTTTATGCTAGAGCGATAAAGTCTCCTATGTTATAGCCATGACTCATCAAAAATAGTTTTCAAACAAAAAGCATCATGAGTTTTTAAACAATTTAAATCTAGCATATAAATATTATTTACCCTTAAATCATGTAAAACATCATTAAGCTTAATATGCAGCTAGAAAGAAAAAATTTAACACTGTATCCTTTATCATATAGCTGGCCAATACTCAATAGATTATGCTTTAAGCCTTCTATAAGCAGTACATTTTCTATGAAAAAGTTTTACAAGTTTCCAATCATACCTGGTCCAACCACCTTCCTAGTGGTGTTATCTCCCAGTGTAACCCTTCCTCCACTTCTGGCTTCCAGCGATATAAATTTCTTAGTGTCTCCAGTCATATGCTTTGAGAAATTTTTATACAGGTACCAAATGCTCTCATGAGTCTTTGTATGAGAGTGCCTACAAAAAATATCAAATGTTAGACCTAGGAACCCAACCCACATTTTGGTAAATTAAAAATAATGCATGTATGATATGTCTAGGTTTATGCATCTTAGGTTTCCACACTAAAAGAGTTTTCCTATCCAATGTATAGGTGTGTTCTATATGTCCAATCATCACATAAGAAAAATATTTAACTCTAGAAAATGGATTTCTCAATCTTCTATAATTACTTTGTCTCTTCCTAGGTTGTAAAAATTTGGGATACAAAATAGGATTGGTAAAGTCTTTAAGTGTTGGTGGTTTCCTATTTTCCTCATGAACTTTTACTTTTAATTTTATAAATGTGTTTAATTCTTTAATTCTTTTTCCAATTGATCATAGGATGATTTTAAAATCTCATTCTCCTTATTCAAGTTTTCAAATTTATCAAGTAAGCTCATGTGGTTGTTGTCTATCAATGCATGATATTTCATAAGGACTTCGTGTTCTCTTTGTAATTCTTGTATCTCTAAATTAAGACTAGCATGCATTTTCTTTAGCTTCCTATATGTGTCATGAATTCTTTCAGAAACATCTAAAAGTTCAGCATATGTTAAGTCACATACCTCCTCTTATTTTGACTGATAGATACTATCAGCCATTAAGCATAAGTTGGTGACTTCCTCCTATTCTTTTTCTGACAAATCTGAAGCTGAGTCCGCCATAAAAGCTCTTTGAAATCTCTTCTTTTCCTTCTTCACATTTGGTTTCTCCTCTACCTTCTCCTTGCTAGTAGTGGCTTTAAGATTTGGGCAGTCTAACTTTATATGCCAAGGTTTCCTACACTCGTGGTAAATCGCATCATTAGAAACCTCAATATTCCTATTGAACTTACCTCTATTCCACTATTGGCATATCCTCTGCTTTTTTTTAAGAAAGCTCCTGAATTGTCCAGTCATTAAAGCTATGTCATCCTCATCCTCAGGTTGCGATATATCACTCTATGACTCCTCCACTTACAGTGCAACATTCTTCTCCTTTTGTTGTTCTGCTGCATCAATCTTTCTTTGACTCACTCCTTGCTCGTAAACAATTAGTGAACAAAGAAGATTATCAATATAGTAAAAATTCAAATCTTTAGATTCTATAATTATAGTTATTTTAGCATCATATGCATTAGGCAAACAATGAAGAATCTTATTAACCATTTTAGCATTTGTTAGTTTTCTACCTAATGCATATAAAGAAGTGACTATCTAAGTGAATCTTATGTATATGGCAGAAATAGATTCATTGGGTTTTATGCGAAACAATTCATAATCATGTAATAAGATGTTTAGTTTAGATTGATTTACTTCATTAGTCCCTTTATAAGTGATACAAAGTCTATCACATATGTCATTTCCACTTTTTCAAGTGCAAACCCGCAAGTAGTCTTTTGACTTAAGTGCACAAAAGAAATTGTTTAAATATTTTGCATTTAATTGTGATAATTCATGTTATTCTACAATCCATTTAACAAAGGGTGTTTTAACTCTAACACCATCAACTAATATAGTTGGTTTTGTATGCCCTTCTTGTACTAAGATCCACATACGATAATCTAATGACTATAAAAATGTAGACATGTGTGTTTTCTAAAAATTGAAAGGGATATTTTCAAATAAAGGAGATCTAGTGATCGAATGACCTTTGGGTGTGCTCCGATTTCCAAAAGTACCCATGCTCGTTTATCAAAAAGTAGTCTAAACTTATAGTTTTGAAACAATGCTCTAATACCACTTGTTGATTATTGTTGAATCTAGAATAGGCTGTTAAACCTAAACTAATGTCCCAAGGATAACTAAGAGAGGCGTAAATTAGTAATTTAAAATTTTCTTCTTGGATTTTAAAATTTGAAACTGATTAATATACAAAGTAAGTTAATTAAAGTATTCAAAATAACTTTTCAATCATGGAATTAATAACTTGCAGTAAGCAGCAAAAAAATAAAAGACACAAAGATTTATAGTGGTTCGGTCAAACATGACCTACATCCACTCCCTGAAGCCTTCCACTTCAGGTATTGTACTATTACAAAAGTGACTCTCCGTTTGCCCCCATAGCAAGGCAGAGAAGCATTTACAAAACTCTTTTCCACCAATCCCCGATGCGGTAAAGAACCGTCATCCTTTCACACCCTCTAAGTGTAGGCAGAGTACCTTCATCCTTTCACACCCTCCAAGTATAGGTAGAGTACCTTCGGCTGTTCACACCCTCTAATTCTAGGTATATAACCTTCATCCTTTCACACCCTCCAAGTGTAGGTAGGGTACCTTCATCCTTTCATACCCTCCAAGTGTAGGCAGAGTACCTTCGTCTGTTTGTACTATCCATGTGTCGGTAGAGAATCGGATCTTCTTCAAAGATCTTCTCACGAGCAATCTAGAAAGACAAGTGGAAGAGTGAAAAATACTAATCACACACAGAGATCATTACCTTTGAGTAACCCTGTGAACCCTTCACACTTCACTAGCAAGAAATCTCTCTCAAACACTCTCTCGCACTCTCTCTTTCAATTTCCCTTGAAAATTCACCTAAACAGAATTAGAAGAAGTATTCACGTCAGTTTTAAATTGACTTTTTATACAAAAGACATGAAAAACCATCTAGAAAATTGAAGTTTTTAATTTTGATCATATATTATCGTATTGTACGATCATATGTTCGTACATACAAATAGTTCAAATATTATTATATACGAACCTATTGTGAATTGGTATGAAATCATATCATATGCAATCATCATCCGATATGAGCTAGGTTTGTCCGGGACGAATAGTTAGAAAATTCAATTTTCATCTATACGAAACATTGGGACTAAATGTGAGAGAACAGAACAAAGCCATTCGTCCCTGTACAAAATTTAATATCATCCCATCTGATCTTAGTTTAAGGTCAAAATAGAGGCGTTCGTTGCTATACAAAATTTAATATCCTCCTGTACGATCTTCATTCAAGGTCAAAATATAGACGTCTGTCCTAGTACAAATAATAATATCATCCCGTACGATCTTCGTGCAAGAATAAATCAGAGACGTTCATCCTACTATCAATTTTTATATCATCCCGTACGATCTATACTTAAAAAAATATTTTTTATTTCTATTCGTTCAACTGCTCGTTAGGGAAAATAACTGACCAGATCATCCCATACGAATTTATATCATACTATATATTCAGTTTAAAACATATGAATTTTAAACTCTCCCCCTGGTGTGTGTGTGTGTGCTCAGTTACTCAATTACAATCACACTCTCTTAGACTCAATAAACTGGAAAATATAGACTTCAATTATAATAAACTCTAAACTGATCTTGATTTGAAGTCTTCAAATAATCCGGAGTGTAATTTTCCTCAAAATATTAGTACACATAAGATCAAAACAATTCTTTTAAAATATGTTAGGAGAAATAATAATCAAATCAATAATATTTGGAATCATCAAAAACATACAAGTAGTAAAAATATCAAACATACAAAACTAAGTAGCAACTATCTCAACAAACACCACTAGGAAAGCGGTGGGCTCATGTATAATTGGTAACTCTAAAAACTTTAAGATTGAAAATATTTAATAGTTAATGGTTTAAAGTATAATTTATTAAGTATTAGTCAACTGTAGGATAGAGGTTTTGATATCAAATTTCTTTCTGACAAATGCATGATAAGTTTAAATGGAAAACTTGTGTTAGAAGGAAAATGAATGAACAATGTTTACATGTTAGACTTGAATTGTATTAAATATTCAAATTCCTTGTACTTAAAAACTATAATTAAAGAGTATTTTCTATGGCATATGAGACTATGTCAAGCAAGCATGAAGACTCTTAGGAATATCACTTAGAAAAACCTAGTTTGAGGCATACCTAAGTTAGACTTCACTACGGACCACCTATGTGATGTCTGCCAACTAGGAAAATAAATTAAGTCTTCATTTAATTCAATCATAGACATTAACACCTCTAGGCCACTAAAAGCCTTTCATATGGACCTATTTGGACCAGTTAGCATAGCTAGCCTAGAAGGAAAGATATTTGGAGCTGTTATAGTATATGGCTACTCCAAATTTACTTGGGCTAGATTATTAGCACATAAGAGTGAGTCATTTGAGGAATTTAGACTTTTTTCTACTTAGATTCAAAGGATGTTAAATATCAATAATTCATAGTGATCATAATGGAGAGTTTGAAAATTAGAAGTTTGAATCCTTCTATCAAGATATAGGAATATAACATAACTTCTCTTCCCCTATAACCCCTCAGCAGAATGGAATAGCTGAAAGAAAAAAAGAACTTAAGTGGAAGCTGCTAGGGAAATGCTAGCTGAGTATTCACTCCCTAGGTATTTTTAGGGAAAAATCAATGAATACTGCTTGTTCTATTTTAAGTAGAATAAATGTTAGATCCAAGCTTAATAAGACACCCTATGAACTCTTTTAAGGTTAGGACTTTAAATTCTTATCACTTGCATGTCTTTGGTTATAATTGCATCATCTTAATTAATGAGAAATCACCCATATGAAGATTTGATCCCAAGTCTGATGAAGGTTTCTTCTTTGGTTACTCATTTATAGGTAAGGCTTATGGAATCTTCAATAAGAATACCCTGGTAGTAAAAGAGTCTACCCATGTGGTATTTGATGAATCATATAGGACCTCTAAATCTAAACCTGAAGAAGAATAACTGGAGGTTATTTAACAGGTAGAAGTCATTGCTATAGGATATCAAGTTGAACCTTAAGAAAAATTACCTAGAGAATGGAGATATTCTTTTAGTCATCCTAAAGAACTTATTTTAGGAGACCAATATGAAGATGTTAGAATTAGGCATGGATAAAGGAAGAAAGTTAGTCATTCATCATTTATCTCTATGATAGAATCCATCAATATAGATCAAGCCCTAGTTGATGAATTATGGATCCTAGCAATGCAAGATGAGCTAAACTAATTTGTTAAAATGATGTATAGGAACTAGTCAATAAACCTAAGGAGAACAAAGTTGGTTTTCAAAAATAAGATGAGTGACTCTATAATAATAGTGATAAATAAGGTCAGATTAGTAGCTAAGGGGTATAACCATATCAAAGGAAAAGATTTTGAGGAAACCTTTTTCCCTATAGCTAAACTAGAAGCCATTAGGGTACTAGTAGCCTTTGCTTGCTTTAAGAGTTTTAAACTATATTAAATGGATAATAAGAGTGTCTTACTAAATTGGGTGATTCAATATGATATTTATATTGAGCAACCTCCAGGTTTTGAAAATCCATAATTCCCAAATCATGTATTCAAATTAAATAAAGGCTTGTATGGGTTAAAGCAAGTACCTAGAGCTTGATATGAAAGGCAGAGTACATTCATTCTAGATAGAGGCTTTGTTAAGGGTAATGTAGATACCACCCCCTTCCTAAAAAAAAGAAGGAGAAGACTTATTCATTGTCAAAATTTAAGTTGATGACATCTTATTTGGATCCTAAGATAAAAAACCTATGTGATGAATTTTCAAAAATAATGAGTAGAGGATTTAAAATGAGTGTGATGGGAAAGTTAAGCTACTTTCTCGGATTTAGTGTAAAGTAGATGGATGATAGAACCTTCCTTAACTAATATAAATACATCAAGGACATCCTTAAAAATATGAAATGGATAATGCTAAGCTCAGTAGCACTTTCTACAGTCTGTTGGTCCAATAGAAAACAAAACTCAGTAGCACTTTCTACAGTTGAGGCAAAATATATAGTAGTAAGGAGCTATATTGCTCAAGTCTTATGGCTGAAGCTACAACTCTTAGATTTTTGACTACCTGTAGAAACTATTCCAATTATGTGTGACAACACTAATGTGACTTGTATATCCAAAAATCCAATTCAACACTTCCGCATAAAGCATATAAACATTAGGCACCACTTTATAAGAGATCATGTAGCTAAAGGAGTGTTAGAATTGCATCATATATCTATAGGAGATCAATTGGTAAACATCTTCACTAAACCCCTAGCCTATGACACCTTGAGGACTAAACTAGGTGTTATAGATATTCATATTTAACTCAAGATAAATCAAAAAAAACATTTGAAATTCATTTGGTATGAAATTATTGCCAATCATACAGTGCATTACTTCTCTTCATAGTATACTAGATTGAGATGAATTCATTTCTGTTATTATGATAATAATTGCATTTTCTACTACATAAACATCTATTCATATTGTATGATACTTTTCATCAAAAGGTGTACTGAAGACTCCTAGGGATGAACATAATTTCTTAAGATCGTCTAGCACAATACTCAATCGTAGTGTATGATTTGACCAATTTTTTAACAAGTCATCCAGACCAATTAACTTCTCTAATCATAGTGAATGAACATTGATAGTATTATATGATCTATCCTAAAATCTATAAATTGGATGGATTTTAACATTTCAATTCACTCAACTCCCTACTCCTTAATCTCATACCCTATAAACCTTACTTGCCCAGTGGCCAATAGAAGAAAGCATGATAGAATGACCCAGGGGAGCTCCTCCTCTTTTAACTATAACAATCATTTTCAATTTGCAAGGGATGAAGATGCCTATTACAAGCTCAAGGAGGTGAAAATTACTCCATCTAGAATGTTGAATCAACCAGCCCTTTACTTTGATGTGATGAATCTCTTTGCCTCCACCATTCTTCAATTTCTCCTCACACTAGCTTTTCCCATCAACTTCAAATTTCTGAAAGTTTGTGTTGGTCTTAGAGTTTTAAGAGCTATCCTAGGGATAACCAAGAGGGGGTGAATTGGTTATTTAAAAAAAAAAGGGATTTTCAAAAACCTTTTTTGAAAATTAAATCAAAGATCTGAAATATGCACTTGTTTAAAGAAATGATTAGCACAAGATTTTTTAACCACAAAATTTTTAAATACAGAAAATAAAATGCGAGGAAAAAAAAAAGAACACCAAATTCTATAGTGGTTTGGTCAAACATGACCAACGTCCACTCCTTATGTAATCCTTCTCTAGGTATTACACTAAACAAAAGTAACTCTCTTTTGCCCCCATAATAAGGCGTAGAATCTCTTAGAAACTCTCTTTCACCAACCCGATGCAGCAAAGGACCATCGCCTTTTACACTCTCCAAGTGATCGTAGCATGCTGTCCCATCATTTTTCACCATCTTGGTGGAGGCAGAGTACCCAGATCCAATATTGAACTTCTCCCAAGAGCCTCCATAGAAGATGTGCAAAAACTTGAAGAAGACAAAATGATCCTCATGTTGGGCAACCTTGTGAGTCCCTCACAATTTCCCTTTACTAGATCTCTCACTCTTCACTCTTAAAATTTTGCCCAAACACTCTCACAATGGTCACTCTTAGGAGAAATTCACAACCAAAGAATAATTAGATAATTTTTAGGACTCTTTATAAAGAAGACATGTAAAAACCAAAGAAATTTTGAATTTTTCTAAGAGAACCATCCTACGATCATATTGTACGATCGTGGATCATCCTGTATGAATAATTTAAAAAACAAATTGGGCTTCGATCAGTATAAACTTAGATGAACTCAGTTTCATACACTGTTAGTCATCTGTACAAATTAATATCATACTATACAGACAGTTTAAAAATGAATGTTTTTATTAGGTACAATCTTGTCAAAACTAATTCTATACTATGTCAGTCGTATGTATGAATTCACATCGTACTATATGAATAATTCAAAATGAATGGGTTCATTCAATATAATCTAGTACAAACTTAATTTCATACTCTGTAATTGATCTATATGACTTTATATTGTAATGTACAAATAATTTAAAAATGAATGTTAGTCACAAGTATGAATGCATATCCTATTATACGAATAGTTCAAAAATAAATGAGTTTATTTGGTACGATCTTGTACGAACCTAATTTCATAATATGTCAGTCGTCTGTACAACATGACATTGTACAATATAAATAATTAAAAAATTAGAGCCATGATTTGATTAACTGCATTCTAGAAGAAAATTATGTCACATCATACACTACAAATAGATATCATACTGTATAACCATATTTTTAAAAAAAATTTCACTCCCTCCCAATGTGTGACTGTGTGTATGCATGGTTACCCAATTACAATCACACTTTCTCAGACTCAAGCAATAAAAATAGAGATATAAAGACTCTATTATATGAAATCATATTCTAATATATCTTGAGTCTTCAGCAAGCTAGAGTATTATATAATCTTCTTGATATGTTAGTACACACAAAAAAATAGAAATAATCAATATATGTTAGGAGAAATAATAAAATCATTAAGATAATAATATTTAGCTATCATCAAAAATCACAATCTCAATCTTTATTCCTAAGTTACAACAACTTCTTTATAAATTCTTATCCAACCTTATACTATATTTAGAAACCTCTTTCATGACTTCGTATGTTTGCAAATAACTTGTAGAGAACACTATGGAAAATTTAGGAGAACATATTAGTCTTTCTTCCGAAGGATCTCGTCCACAATCCCATGTCTCTACAAATGACTTTGACTGTAGTTCTATCAACTTGATTGTTAGGAATGTGCCGACAAACCAATATTAACCATAAGTCTTCACCTTAAATCAAAATGTCCAATTTATCCATCATGTTCTTAGAACCTCAATTATATCAAAATCTAGGGATCATGTTAACATAACTCCACTTCTTTCCATAGTCAGCTATATAACAATGTCAAATACCCAATTTGATGAAGCTCAAATGATTCTTGATTATATTTAAAATATGACTCATATTCAATATCCCAATACCCAAAGAAAATAAAATGTTGTCGTAGGCACATCATAGGATATTTCCTAAACAAAAAATACCAAATCAACTTTTTCTGCTACTCCCAATAATGTTCCCATTTCTTATGTTGATTCCACATTCCGTATTCTTTTCCATCAGGGGCACGAGCATGATGAGCCAAAGTTTTCTAAATAAGGAAAAGCTGCTCCTGCACTGCCACCAATACCACCACCTATACCTGTCTACCCTGCCTACCCTCATGAAGACATAATTCAACAGCTCGAGTAATTAGAAACCATGCTCGACTATTATATTCAACAACAACAATAATAAAAATAGCACGAGAAAGACATGACATGGTTTAGAGAAAGGTTTTTTTCAATTGATAATCAATTTACCTCGATCCATCAATACTTTTAACCACCACCTGATCAGGATCTACCGTACCATTAGTGTTTATTTATTATATTTTAGTGATTTTACTTATTATATTGTTCACTTTGTTTGTTGTTCCTCCTATTTTTTATTATGTCAAAAGGGGGAGAAAATGTATGTTTGGATCAAAATGTATGTTTGGTTGCATGTTTCAGTTTAATAGAATCATATATTTGTTTTACTTTAGTTTTTGTTATTATCTTTTATTAAAAAAACAAAAATAAATAAATTTTTTAAACCCCTAATTTTTTAAAACTATCACCAAGTGAGTGGGGGCTTATGAGAATAGAATTTTATCTTGTCTATCAACCAACATTGTTTGTCATCATAAAAAAAGGGGGAGATTATTGCAATCCATGATTCCTAGACTACGATTTTAATGATGATAAACATCATTGATTGAATTGTTACTTTTCTTATTGAATATTTTAGATATTTCTTATATCTGCTAGCACTAACATTGCAGGTAAGACATACTTTGCTCAAGGCTACTAAAAGCTCAAGAATGGGAAGGATAGAAAAATGGATCATACTATATGATTTGTTATAATTTAAAAACCCTACCCACTAGATAAATTAAATAAGATATTCAAAATTCAATTTTTGAACTAATCATATTATACGATATGATTTATATTATTCAAATATTTAAAATTTTACTTAAATTAACCCCTATAATTATTCAATCAAACTAAGCTTTAATTAGTGATAGCAGATCGTATTGTCCTATCTTGATCGTACCAAATGATTAACAAAGATGACATTTGGTCGTCCTAAAGATCATACCAAATGAAACCATGATTTTTGTACTAATCATACTGTATAAAATTTAAATCACACCGGACAACCTACTTAAAATAAACTAACCATATTATAGGATGAGAGCAATATGGGATGGCTGATAGAGGCAATTTCTAATCATCCTGTAAGAATATGAGAGAAAAGCTAACAGATATACTATATGATGTGTTCAAAAACTTAAACAGTTTGTTTAAATAGCTATTTACATTATACTGAATGAGTCTAATTTTTGAATTGATTGTACTATTTAAACTTAAATCATATTGTATAAACATTGATGTCTAACTTGAATTTTTAGGATTTCTTGAACCCCAATACTTAACCAAAGCTATGAGATTCTCTTTGTAATAGAGAGGATTGTGTACTGCTGAAAGGAATTTGAGATAGGAGCTTTCAAGAAATCTAAGGTTTAAGAAGAAGGAGAAGAATAGGTTGAGCGTGAGGGAGATAAAGTGCGAGGGGATCACAAGGTTGCTCTGGGCTTGCTACAACCTTACTCCTCTTGTGAACTTAGTTAGTCTTCGAGAGCTCTCTTGGGAGATAGGCTTCAATTTAAATCCTCAAGGTACTATGCCTTCTCTAGGATGGAGAAAATGGAGCTGAGGTACTCTTCCTTTTTTAGGAGAGAGAAAAAGAGCTGAGGTACTCTATCTTCCCTAAGAGAGAAAAAGGAAATAAGGTTTGATGCCATCACTGGGAGGGTGACATAGCATCCAGCACTCTACCATATCAGGTTTGGTGAAAGTAAGTCTATAAGGACTTCTCCACCATGTTGTGGGAGCAAAAGGAGAGTCACTTAGTGTTAGTTGAAAGTATGAGATTTGCTAAGAGGGGCTGAATTGGTGTTTTTTTTAAATAAAGAACAAAGTCTAAAAAGGAGTTCTAATTTTTTTTGTGAATTTTAAAAAATAACTTAACTAATTTGAAGAAGAAGCTAATAATTAAAAGATGTTTGCTATAGTCGTGATAAAATTTGAAATCACATAATAAAGTACCAAAATCAAATTCTCACCAAGAAGTTATAGAAATGTTAAATGCAACAAAAATAAAATGCGATAAATGGAAAAAGCACACCAAAAAATTTATAGTGATTTGGTCACTTGACCTACATCCACTCCCCAGAGTCCTCCACTCTGGGAATTACACTACTAAAAAATAATTCTCTTTCTACCCCCACAGTAAGGCACCGAAGCCTTTAAACAAACTCACTTTCACCTTCCCTCGTGTGGCGGAGTGTCGAAGGCTATGTTACCCTCTTGCTGATAGCAATGGACCTTCTCATTTTTCTCCCTCCTAGAGAATGCAGAGGACCTTTGAGGATGTTGACCTTGAAGGCTCTCCCCCTAGAGAGCTCCCACAAGATTTACCCAGGCCATAGGAGGAGTAAGAGTGCAGCATGCTTAGAGAAATCATGTGATCCCCTCGCACTCCTTTTCCCTCACAAACTCACCTTCTCCTTCCTCTAATAATCCCTAAATCCCTTCAAGAACCTCCCTCACAAGAGTTCCCTTCCTTTTTCACATTCCTATCCCTTTTTTTAAAGAAAAAATCAATACATAAATATCATGCTTCAATAAACCCTAAAATTTTCATTTTATTCATTTATGTTTGTACAATATGATCACAGATCGTATAGTATGATCATTTCAAAATATCTTTCATCCTGGTACAAAGGAGTATGAACAGACAACAATTTTCCAATGCATCGTACAGTATGATACAAATATCATCAAATATGATATACTAAACATCTTCTATTTGTTGCAAACCTTATTTCATGGCTAATGTTTTGATGATTGGCAAACCCTACTGATTATCTTGGACTGCCTATTTTTTCTAACATTTCAGGAATCGAAGATTGGACGAACAAACGATGCAAATGCATAAGTGGATAGGATAGGGTTGAGTCAGTCTATAATCTATTTTTTCTCTTCTTAAGTCAGTTTGTAATGTTCAAAAGATTGATACTAAGTAACCCTACACACACACTTGAGAGATTTAGAATCTCTGTTTTTGCTCACATCGGCCAGGCCGATCCCTTGGATCGTCCTGGACGATCGAGTTCAAAACAGAGACTCTAATCAGGATTCTTAATTAAGGCAGCCGACATTAACATATCAGCCTGGACGATACGTGTATTGGCCAGGACGATAAGCTCAAAATAGAAAGAAGTTGCCGCCATATATAATTAAGGTATACTATATTTTTAAATTATCGACAAGGACGATCATTGATCGGCCTGGACGATATTCACAAATTATGCCTTAATTGATCAGGAAATCAAGGGAGTAATTAAGGATGATTGATACGATCATATCGTCCTGGACGATCGCAGGATCGGCTAGGACGATCCAGTACAAAACCTTAAGTTACTTCAGGATGATAAATATTGGCCAGCTCGTATCCAGGGCTATTGTCAGGACAATTTTTCCCTAATTTGAACTGATCGGCCTGGACGATCAAGCCAATTTTTAATCGTCCAGCTTTGCATCCAAGGCGATGCTCTAGCCGATCTTTTGAGTTTTGTACTGATCGGCCAGGCCGATGTCCTTATCAGCCTGGACGATAAAGTCGGCAACTTGCAATTAATGAGCTCATTTGAAGCTCTTCTATTTAAGAGCTCTTGTTCTACATTTTTGAAAACCTTTTGCTGCTGCCTTGACCTAAGAAGACCTTGAGGAGAGAAAGATAGAGAGGGAGAGAGAGAGGATCTTGTGAGGGGGAGCTTGTGAGGGGATTCACAAGGATTGCTTCAAGGATCGCTCTACTTCTTCTTCGTCTCGAGTTTCTCATCCGTGGAAGGGTCGATAGAGGTAAGGAGTTAGCTTATGGTTGTGGTTCTCTGCCAGCCTTAGAAGGAAGCAAAAGGTGGTAGGTTCTCTGCCTTGCCGGGGTGGCAAAAAGGAGGTTCTTGTGAGGGCTTCTCTGCCTAGCCGTGGGGGCTAAAGGAGAGTCACTTTTTGTAGTGCAATACTTGGAGGGTGCCTCCAAGGAGTGGACGTAGGTCGAGTTGACCGAACCACTATAAATTTCTGTGTTCTTATTTTTGCTTCCGCACTTTTAATTCAGCATTTATTTTTGAGGTGTGATTTTGGTTTATGCAATTTTTATTCTTTGTGAAAAGAAATTTTAAAATAGCAATTCACCCCCCCCCCCCCCTCTTGGTTAGCTTGGGATTAAGTTCATAAGGGCTTAACATCCCTAACGAACTTTCAAGTGGTATCAGAGCGGGATTTAAAAATTTAAGTTTGAAAACTTTTTGAATTTAATCCATGGCTAACTTTGGGAATAGAAACACTACTGAAGGTTATTCGATTACACGACCTCCACTGTTTGACAACTTACCTTTTGATTTCTGGAAAACCCGCATGTCTACTTTTTTACAATCTACTAATTATCGCATGTGGATGCTTATCAAAGAAGATTATTCTCCACCTTCTCGTGAAATTCATGGCATTAAAACTGAAGTTGCTTTTACTGAATGGAATTTTGATGAACGAGATTTAGCACAATTAAATGCAAAATATTTGAACTATTTTTTCTGTGCTTTGAAATCTGAGGACTACATGCATGTTTCTACTTGTTCAACAGGTAAGGAGATTTGGGATAGGTTATGTATCACCTATGAAGGAACCAATGAAGTAAAATAATCTAGGTTAAATATTCTTTTGCATGACTATGAACTTTTTCATATGAAACCATCTGAAACTATTTCTGACATGTACACTAGGTTTACATAGATTGCTACTTCACTGCATGCTTTAGGAAAAGAGCTCTCGAACTATGAAAAAGTAAACAAAATTTTGAGATGTTTGCCTTCTTCATATGATGCCAAAATCACTGCTATAACTGAATCAAAGGATTTAAACACCTACTCAATTGACAACTTACTTGGCTCACTCTTTGCTTACGAGCAAGGGGTGAATCAAATAAATCTTGATGCAGGTGAGAAGAAGAAAGAAAAAGTTATTGCTCTAAAGACGCACAAATAGGATTCAGAATCTTCCGGGTCTGAAAGTGATGAGATTGCCTTCATCACAAGGCAATTCAAAAGCTTTCTAAGGAGGAAACAAAAGCATCATCAGAGTTGGAGAAAAGGTAAGGATCATAAATATGTTAAAGGATCTTCTGATGTTGTTTGTTTTGAATGCAGGAAGCCCGGACATGTGAAAATGTATTGCCCTACACTTCAAGATCACTCAAGCAAAGGAAAGGGTGAGGAGAAATCTAAGTACAGGAAGGGCAAAGGGAGATTACAAAAGGCATTTTGGGCGGATTCTGCATCGGACTCATCGGAGACAGAACCAGAAGAAGAAACATCAAAGCTATGCTTGATGGCAGATGATAATACGGATCAAGATGAGGTATGTGAACTTTCCTATGATCAACTTCTTGAAGTTTCAGAAAAAATACATGCATCATATAGGAAATTAAAGAAAACTCATGCTAGCTTGAAATTGGAATTCTTGAAACTACAAAAGGAGCATAAAATTTTGACTAAAGACCATCAAATGATTGATTCAAATCATATGACTTTACTTGATGAATTTGATGAGTTAAATAAAAATCATTGTGAATTAATTGAAAAACATGATGCATTAAAAGTTTCACACACATCACTTGAAGCTAATTTTGTGAAATCTAAAGAGATGGAGAAAAGTTTGAGGATTGATATTGAGGATTTAAAGAATACTAACTTGAAGATTCAAAATGAATTAAAATCATGCAAGAACACTAGGATGACACCAATATGTAATCAAGAGCCAAAACCTAGGAAGAGGCATTATAACTCAAATCATTTAAGAAACCTTTTTCCTGCAGTTAGATGCTTTTCATGCGGCATGGTAGGACACATCTCACACACTTTCACAGTTTACCATAATACACATTGGGTGTGGAGACCTAAGGTGCAAGATTCACAGCATACCACTCATGCATTGCACTCTACTTTTCATAAGAAGGGACCCAAACCTGTTTGGGTTCCTATCACTAACATTTGATAATCTTGCAGGAGTGCTCTCACAAAAGGCCTCATGAGAGCATGTGGTACTTGGACAGCGGATGCTCTCGACATATGACTGGTGATGCCAATCAATTTATTGTTTTGGAGTCCAAGACTGGAGGCAAGGTTACTCTTGGAGACAACACCACCAGGAAGGTGGTAGGATCAGGTATAATCGGTAATTCCAAGAACCTTATGATTGAAAATGTTTTGCTTGTAGATGGATTGAAGCACAACCTGCTTAGCATCAGTCAATTTTGTGACAAAGTCTTCATCGTGCAATTCTTTGCAAACTCATGTATTATAAGTTTAAGTAACAACAGTGTTTTGCAGGGAAGGAGGATCAACAACGTCTACATGCTTGATTTAAATAAAATTGAATGTTCTGCTTATCTTTGCTTAAAAATTGTTATTGATGATTCATGGTTGTGGCACCGGAGACTTTGTCATGCTAGTATGAAAACCCTTAAGAAAGTGACCCAAAAAGACCTAGTTAGAGGTGTCCCCAAACTCAAGTTTTCAAAAGACCACCTTTGTGATGCCTGCCAACTAGGAAAGCAAGTCCACTCCACCTTTCACCCCATTAAGAACATTAGCACCTCTAGACCTTTAGAAGTCCTTCACATGGATTTGTTTGGACCCATTAGCACAGCTAGCTTGGGAGGGAAAGTCTATGGATTTGTGATTGTTGATGACTACTCGAGGTTCACTTGGACAAAATTTCTTACACATAAAAAAGAGTCTTTTGAGGAGTTCAAAACTTTTTCTACTTGGATCCAGAAAAAGCTAGGTTGTGAAATAGTGACCATCCATAATGATCATGGGGGAGAGTTTGAGAATGAAAGATTTGGTGATTTTTGTGAGGACAAGGAGATTAGCCATAACTTCTCAGCCCCTAGGACCCCTCAGCAGAATGGGGTAGCTGAAAGGAAGAACTGGACCTTGGTGGAAGCCGCTAGAGCCATGCTTGCCGAGTATTCACTTCCAAAATACTTTTGGGCTGAAGCGGTTAACACAGCTTGTTATGTGTTGAATAGGGTGAATTTTAGAGTCAAACTAGAAAAGACACCCTATGAGATCCTTAAGGGTAGGACACCCAATCTTTCCCACCTTCATGTCTTTGGTTGTAAAATTTTCATTCATAATAATGGGAAGTCACACTTGGGAAAATTTGATGCCAAATATGATGAAGGAGTTTTCTTAGGATATTTTAGTGTTGGGAAGTCTTTTAGGGTGTTTAACAAGAGAACTTTGATGATAGAAGAGACTACCCATGTGTTTTTTGATGAGTCTGATCCTAAGAAACCTAGAGTTGAAGATGATGAGGATGTTGGAGAGATTACTGGTGGTGTAGAAAAGTTGGGGAAGGGAGTAGAATAACAAAATGAAGGAATAGGAGAAGTCACCCAAGGAGTATAAAATTTTGACTTGGATGATAGGGTTGGACCTTCACACACTTTACCTAGGGATTGGAGATACTCTACAAGTCACCCCAAGGATTTGATCTTAGGAGACCCTTCTAGTGGAGTCAAGACTAGACATGGACTTAGGAAGGAAGTAAACCACTCAGCTTTTATTTCAATGACTGAACCCACCACTGTTGACCTCATTTTTGTATGAGGTCACTAAGACCCTTCCAGAATCCAGATCTAATCCTAGACCCTAGGATCCACTCTAGACCTTAAGACCCCTTCCTAGACCTAGACCCTAGGATCTATTCTAGATTTTGAGATCCTTTCCTAGAGCCCGACCTTAGGGTCTATTCTAGACCTTAGGATCCTTCTAGATCTAAGACCTTTAGGCCTATTCTAGAGCCTAGGATTCTTCCATATCCAAGTCATAGAACTCTTCTAGATCCTAGGATCAATCCATATTCAAATCAATCCATACCCTTGACTAACTCAAACCTCAAATCAATCTAAACTCCATTCAATTTAAATTCAAATCAATTCAAACTTCAGACCCCTTCAAACCATGACCCAGTTCAATTGAGAATTCAAACTTCAACTTTGACTTTGATCCTACCCTTGACCTAGCTTTGACCCTATCCATTCATTAACAATCACCACATGATTGTTAATGATTTGGATACTTCAATATTAATTACTCGAGCTTAAAATCCATTCCAAATCCAGAAATCCAGACTCAAATCCAAAGCCTTAAGGCCTTGTCCTAAAGACCTTTTTCAAAGAATTTTCAAACATTCCAAAACCCAGTCCAATGGCCTCTGATTCAGGGTCTATCACTTACAAAGTGATAAGACATGTCTCTAGAGGCTACCCTCCAATTTTGAGCCCATTCTGAGGTCTCTAACCCCAGAATTTGAATTAAAATCCAAAGGCTGAAAAACCTTCAAATATTTACATCCTATGCCACTGAACCCAACCCCTTTGAGATTTTGATCTTGGAGCCCTTATCAAAGCCTCCAACCACTTCCCGATTCTTAATTTTAACCCACTGAGCAGTAAACTGCATTTCTCAAATCCATTTTTGACCCTAGTTGACCAATAGGTCAGAATTGACCAAAATACCCTTATGGGATTTCAAATGGCCATTTCAAATCAAATCAATTCCAAACTCTTCGAAACTACTTCCAATGAATTCCAAATGTCAAATTCAATTTGTTGAACTCAAACCCAGACCTTGGGTCAACCTGGTTGACCAAGTCAACCAGGTTTGACCCATTAACCCATACACCCCTTCCCTTTCAAAATTTTGAATCAATCCTATTCCAAGTCCTTTAGATGCATGGGATGACCCCTTGGGCACCCAAGAGACCCCTCTTGGTGACCCAAGCCTTGGGCTCACTTGGGTTAGTCACATGGCTTGACCCAAGTAACCAAGAAGAGGTCTCCCTTGAGCCATCTTTTGATCTTATCCAAATTGAATCCAAATCAAAGTGCCATTGAGTTCCCATGGACCCAATACACCTTCCTTGATCAGCCCAACCCTTGGGCTCATTTGGGTCAAGAGTTAGGCTAGCCCAAAGTGCCCAAAAGCACTTGGGATTGAGCCAAATCTCAACCTAAGCCCAATTGAACTTGACCAACACCTCCCATAGGTGGCCCTAGGTTCAATACACCTCCTCCAGCCAGCCCATGCCTTGGGCTAGCTTGGGTCAGGAGTTAGGCTAACCCAAAGTAGCCAAAAACACTTGAACCCGAGCCATCTCCCTGCCCAGATCAAATTGGACCCAATTGCCACTTGCATTGGGTGCACCAGACCTAGACCCACTCCCCACCTCAAGCCCAGGGTCTGGCCTGACCTGGGTTGAGCCCGAATCGACCCGAACCAAGCAGGTTTGGATCAACATGAGCCATCTTTTAATCCAGATCAAATTTGACCCAATTGCCACCTGCATTGGGTGCACCAGACCCAGACCTGCCTCCCATACCGAACCCAGGGTCTGACCTGACCTGGATCGAGCTCACTTCGACTCGAACCAAGCAGGTTCGAGCCCAATCGAGCCACCGGATCGACCCCAGCTTCCTCAGGCCAATTTGGCTCCACTATCGGCTCCAGTATGTCCCCATCGGCCTTCCCTGGTCAACCCGACCCAGACCATGGCCGGCGGAGGTCGGAACCAATGGAGAGCAAGCTCCGGTGGTCCCCCCAGACCGATCCTGACCGAAAGCCTTCCAAAGCCTGTGGCTCACCGGCTTGAGGCTTACGAGCTCTCTGGAATGGTGCCCCTTTCCACTTGGCATCAATCCGAGACTCCCTCCGATTCAATCCTGGCTGTCCGAGCTCGCGGGAGGAGGCTGAATAGGTTGGTGCTCCCCAGAGCTCGCGAGACAATCCCAGTGTTTTCAAACGATTCCCCAGAGCTCCATCCATCTCCCAGCATCTTCCTTCGAGCTCCCAGACCGCCCCTTCCATCACTTCGAGCGAACTCCGGCGAAAGGCTTCGGCATCCCGCTCGAAGTCATACCTCCAGCCATCCTCCAGTCGCGGTCTCTGAAGGAAACCTGCTCGCCTTCGTCCCCTAAAGCTCCCAGATAGAGAAGCTCATTTGTTGAGGCTTTCTCTCCGATAATTCCTTCATCCCGAGCTCCCTAGCTAGGTAGTCCGGTCAAGTGTGAAGGAAACCTTCACCCCAGCGGATTTCCACCGTTGGATTGAAGGTTTCCAACCCCCTGATCCTCCCTGTGAAATTTCGTCGAAGTTTGCCGGCATGATCGCTCAGATCACGCCGGAGAAGGTTCACGGCTTCGGGTAAAGGTGGAGGTTGAAGATGTAATCTCAGCCGTTGATTTCGATCAACGGCTCGAATTTGATCTCGCGGTCCCGGAGCGTGTTTAATCCCAGCCGTTCGATCCGCCATCCGATGGATGTGGTTAATCCGGCCGTTAACAGTTAGCGCCAATCATTGTCCGGCGAATCAGCGCGTGCCGCGTGGGTAACGATCGCTAACTGTGTAATTGCCGGATTAATTAAATCCAAAAATTCAAGGGAACTTCAAAAATTCATAACTCCCTGCACACTTGTCTAAATTAGGTGTTCTTAGGCTCATTGGAAAGGTCTCAAGGAGCACTACAAAAGCCCTATGGTTCCAGACCCTGGTTAGGTTAATCTTAGGTTTAATTTCATTTTGAGCATTTTATGAATTTCTTTAATTACTTTTTAAATACATGTCCACCAGGTCTGGAATTTTGGGAGATTGAAATTGGACATGTTTTTTACATGTCCAAATTTTATCTCCTCGTTATATGTTGTTCAATGGCATTTTACCTAATTTTTAAGTTTAAGGGTCATGGTTTGACACTTAAATTCAAAAAGGGATATGGACCTATCCAATGGGATTTAGGGTGTGATTTTTGGTGTGCTGATGATGTTTAGGATAAGGAATGTAGAGCCACTAATTTTGCCCCAATCCAAGCCTAGGATAGATCCCTATAGTGATTTGAAGGTGACTTAGAGCTCACCTTGGGTGGTTTAGTTAACCACCTTAGAGTACTCCTTTTGAGCCCAAATTTTGTGGGTTTAGGCCTCAGGATCAGGTGATCCTTTGGTTTAAATTTCATTACATTTGGGGTTCATTTGGTTTCCCAAGTAGGAGCCACAATAATTCCCCTTAGAAATCCCCCCCTTCAGCCTTAATAAAATTCTAATAAATTTTATTTAATTCTTAAAAATTCCCCCAAAATACCCCTAACTAACCTCAATTCATCCCTCAATCAGTGAAAATTGGAATCCCTTTAATTTGACATTCAAATATATTCTAATCTAATTTTAAGCTAAAATCACTATATAATCAATTTTAATTAATTAAAATTTATTAAAAATCCCAAAAAATCTTTAAACACTTTCTGATCTCTCCTTAGATCATTTTTTATCTTTGGAGTTGATCTCAAGAAGTTTAAGACTCATTTGGGTTCAAATTATTAAAATGGCTCTTAATCGAAATAATTTAATAATTCCAATAAATACCCAAACTCCCAAAATTCATTACTAATTATAGAAAATTCTAAATCAATCAAACTTAGTGGCTAATGACTATATTTAAAATCTAGTATTTTCTAAAAAAATTCAAACCCTCAAAATCTGGTCAAAGTCAAAAAGTCAACATTTTGGTCAACTCTAAGTCAAAATCGGGTTAAAACTTCTAAAAATCATAACTTTTCATAGGAAACTCCAAATTGAGTGTGCCACCTGTCTAACAACTCATAATTAGGTCTAGTATTTATTAAAAATCTGAAACCCTTAAGATTAACTCTAATTTTAAAAGTCAAGTTTTGACCCCTTAGTTAGCGTATCCGGATACCCTTTAAAACCCATTAACCCTTTCAAATTCCAGAATTTTCTTAATAGGATAATAAAATTCTCAACCAACCCATTAAAATCAGTAACCAACTCCCTTTAATATTAAGCCACTCTTTTAATTCCAACCAATTTAAATCAACTTAATCAACCCCGATTGCTACTGGGTAACCCAGGCCTACGAGGCTATTAGCTTAGCCCCAAGGAAGGTAAAATAAACTTCACGGCCTCGGTGTGAAACAAAGGTAGTAATCAATTAACTTTTAAAATATGTTTAATTAAAATTCTTAATCTACTAATACTTAAATTTTAATCTAAATCCCCTTTTAAGCCTTAACAAACCCAGACTTTTAGACAAATTCAACTAATTACCCACTTTAGGACCTACCTCAGCCACACAACCTTTTACACACACTTTAGATGATATGCTAGGACAACCAACTCCAGATTTAGGTTAGGCCGGTGTTTACTCTACTACTGTGTGCCGGATTTTTCGTAGTTTTCACTGCATGTTGTGGATGAGAATTCTTTGCTGTATCTGCTTACTTTTTCTGCACTCTGTGGATGGATTGATGTGTTTGGCGATTAGATTACCCTTAGGTTAGGTACGATCTGTATGTTGACACAGTTTTCTGCAGGTGGCCACGCTCATGCAGGGTAATATAAAAAGGGGGCAAATCATAAAAAAAAAATGCATAAATATTATAAACTCTTTGCACAGGTGCTTCAGCTGTTAAAGCCCCCAAATCATGAAAAGAGCGTGGCCAGTGTGTTTACTTTCTTTTCTGCTCATATACAACTGCTTAGGAATAACTGCTTTTCATATATTAATTGCTTAGGATAACCCTGCAGGTGAGTCTAGATTTTTATTTTGATATTAAAATAATTTGTGTAAGTGTCAAGTGTTGTGAAAGTTGATTTTGAGTTGGGATACATAGATCCAAAGCTTGGATTCCAAAGAGGAAAGGATACCCCTTTAGGGAACACTCCTTTTCCATTTGGGAATCCAAATTTGGATCATACCTCCTCCTTACCCAAAGAGGAAAGAGTGGTCTTCCCCCTTAGAGGGAAGTGCCCTCTTGTCCATTTGGGTAATCCACTACGAAGATTCCAAGAAGATTGAAGAAAAGGAGTCCAAAGAAGAACGAGATTGAAGATTTGAGGATTTGAAGATTGGGAGTATCCCACTCAAAATAACTTGCGTCATTACTAGGTTTAGAATCCGGGTTGTTGTCAGTAGTGCCCGACCACTTTACTTTCAGCAAAACTCTGGTTTGTAATAAGCAAGGCAACTCTGCCTATGGACATTTATTAATTATTTAATTTATATTTGATGTGATGAATTGATTGCCTTTAGGACTACCTGCTTTTATTAGTTTTTTGGCGATTGTGTGCCGCTTTTGCTTTTGCCTGGACTCGTGAGGCTCGTGAGGGTGTGAAAATTTTTATATTCATAACCTTAAAGTCTAAAATTTTAGTGAGTCTAAATAACATAGAAAGATAACGAATCTAGGGAATTAGCCGGGGATCGACCCCGGGGTCGCATGCATATTTCTGTATTACTCTTTCCTTGCTTTAGACCCTTCCCCGCCTGCGGGTAGAGTCCGGATAGTCTGACCTATGAGGACGAGGTGCCGGACCTGGGGAAGTCCAGTCTTCTAAAAAATTATTTTATAAGCCTGTTTTTAAATATTTCAAGCATACTTGATTAGAAGTTGTTAACTAGCATGCATTGCATTAGATACAAACTTAAAGAGTCAAAATTTTAATTGCATAGTCCTTAGCATTTTGCACCCAACATAAGTTAAAGGGGTCAATTAAAAGAATCTCTAGATGTCGGCCCCAACTCTTTAAAACCTTAAATACAACGTCCCCACCACTCTTTCATAAAAGACCGGACTCATCTTTTTTAATTCGATTAGGTGGTTAGCTGGCTCCCCAATCCAGGCCGGGGTAAGTCCAGGCATTGCACTACATTAGTTAGGATCGGACGACTGTGGTCCAGTGTCCAAAATAGATTTAGGATCTGGGGCAGAACTTTGATTATAAGACCCCAAACTTTGGGAATCTAATCCCAAATTTCTAATAAAATACTCAACTCTAATTAAAGCTTCATTTCAGTCCTAAAACATAAAGCCCAACACTTAGATTAAGTTGGGACACTTCCGGAAGGTTCTGGAATCTCAAAGTGTCCCCTACCACTCTCCCCTTGAATCTGTTAATAACTGTTCAATCTCGCTCCATTCCCGTTTGATTTTCCAATAATTCTATCCATGCTTTGATATCACTCCTAGAAACTCTAACAAAATTCTGCCACCATTTTAATCGGGAGTTTTCGTAGGAGATTTTTGTCTTCCTACGATGTAATTAACTACGAGGGCTTGCGCTCGTAAGAGATTTGGAACCACACACGCACCTGATTTTAAAAATTGATTTTCAAAACTCAATTGGATTTCTTTGGGAAAACTTAAAATACTAGTGATCATTGTTATCATATTCAAAGAATTATCATCGAATGATATTTTCTCCCTTCGGGGAGATACATCTTTCTTTGATAAGGCTTTGGATGTGAACCTAACGATCACACTTCTTGAATATTGTAGCTGGATATTCAGTTGAACCTCATTTTGACCCTTCGGGGCCATATGAGGTTCTCTTTAGCATCCGGTCATAATATTCAAGATGAATTTCATAATTCTAAGTCTGAACACCATTACGAAAATTTATTTTCGTCCTTCGGGGTGATATACTCTTTCTAACGAGTTGATTCGACTTTAGAATTAGAACTCAACCTTAATCTTAAAATTCCCAAAGAAAACTAATATTTTTAAAACATATTTTCAAAATTCCACCAACAAAAAAATGGCACGCCCGGTGGGACCAAATTTCTCTTCCCATCTTTAATAGTGCAGAATTTTGTTTTCATCAGTAGTCTTAACTACCTTTCTTCCGTTGGTCCCTCAATCCATTTCCTTCTTGGGTGAGTGTGGCCAACATCTAAAATAACTTAAAACATCAAAAGAGAGGTTCTACCTCCCAAAAATTTGTTGTTTGTTAATTTATTCGTTCCGATTTTGACCTTCTGCCCTAGGATTTCCTATGAGGCGACAGCGTCAAATCGGACCTCCAAATGTTCATTTTAAAAAAAAAATTTGTTAATAATGCCACTTTCAAAATATCTCTTTTGAAATTGAAAAGAAAAGACTTTTGATTATTAAGAATATTTGATACACTAGTCTTAACCTCTTTTCCATTTTAACTTTCAAGAATAAAGAGGCTAGACCGTTGAGTTTACTTTGGATTTTCTTACAAGTTTCATAAGCCTTCGGGCAAGAGGAAACTCCGTCCGTTGTGTTTTGGATCTTATAAGAAGAATCCATCTCAAATCACTCAAACTTCAAATTCTTTTCAAAACAAAAATCCAAAAAAAGCCTTTTTATTCCAAAACCTCATATGCTACCTCATATGATCACTTCATGGGCTAACATATGTTGATCTCTTCTAAACATTTTTTTTTCTTTTGGCATGTACTTAGTCTCTTTATCTCCCTAACATGTGTTGAAGGTTCCTACCATTCGATATGTGTTGGGAGGTTGGGATTATCCTACAAGCTTTAAGTTTTAAAACGATGAACACTTCTTCTTCAAGAAATCTAATGTCAAACCATTCTTTAATTTTCACAAAATATCCAATGGCTGGCAAGTTGATCTTTACCTTTGACCGTGAACTCTCTTCGACTGTGAATGACCAAGGGAGAACCGTTGTTTTTGGATTGGGCTTTGATACTCTTGAGTTTTACATGGATGGACAAGAGGTAGTCAAGTTGGATGCCACCAAGAATCCCACCCCTGAGCTTGAGTTGATTGTGGGAGCTACTTCTGTTGCACCTGTTGAGATTGAGACACCAAAGTTGCTTGAGTCAGTTGTTGAGGTCCCTACTGAGGTCAAATCTGTTTTTGAAGAAGGGTCTAGTTCTGGACTTAGCTTCGCCACTAAGAATCAGAAGAAAAACTATTTGAGAAGACTTAGAAAGAAGATCTCTAAGGCTAAGAGAGTCGTACCTTTTAAGACCTTAGCTCAAGTAGAACCTGAGGCTGATGAGGAGCTACCTATTCCTGCATCCTCTCCCCTTCTGAAAGGGAGTCGGAGGAGAGGATATCTAGGATAGCCCGTTCCCCACCATGCCTGGTCGACTATTCGACTAAGAAGACTCAGAAAGAAAAATACATCCAGAGGACAAGGAATTTAAGAAACGTAATTCATACCTGTGCTGCACAGACGGGACAAACTAAGGAGGAGTATGTAAAACAATTGAAGGGAGTGATCTCACATCGCTTCCAAAAAGAAGTGTTGAAAGAAGAGGCATCTGAGGCTAAGAACCTAACTCCACAACATGTTAGGAGAAACAAGAAATATGTTAGGCAGCCTGCCACTTCTGTACTGGTTGATGGATATCACTGGGTGCCACGCCCTCCGTCCTCTCAAACGGAGGGTATTGTGTTGACTGGGTCCGAGAGAGGCCACCGTCCTACTGGTAGACCCCCGGTGCCCCCACATAAACCTGTGAGATTGGCCTCAGTAGTTGTTAAGCCAAAGGGGGATGAGATCCAAAGACCTGTGGATGTTAAAGAGAAAAGACCCAAATCTCCTGAAAGGAAATATGTGCCAAAGAGGACTAAGTTGGAGAGTCTGCCACTGTGAGACCTTGTTCCTTTGTTGTAGCTGCTGGAAAAAGTGATTTTTCCCCCAGGATCGGCCGGGACGATGGTGAGATCGTCCAGGCCGATCTGCACTGTAAAAAATATCGTCCTGAGAATAGTTCTGGGAGTCGTCCAGGATGATCAATTTTGTCCTGATCGTCCCGGGACGATGTGGCGATCGGCCGGGCCGATCCCACTAATGATATAAGAAAATGAGCTCATTTTGAGGAGAGAGAAAACATTTTTATAAAAACAGATATTTTGAGGAGAGAGAAAGGGCGGAAAAAGCAAAGGAAGAAGTCCGATTTCGTGGTCCGCGGAGTGATTTTCGTCGTTCGTTGCTGTTGGATATTTTGTTTGTCTCGTGGTAAGGACTCCGAACCCTATTTCTGTTTTCAAAGATATTGAGTTTTGACCGAGTTGTGATTTGTTTTGTGTTTTCGTAGTCAACTTTTCAACATGATTTTGATTTGACACAACTTTCACCGCACAACTTTTAGTATGTTATAGATATGATTATTGCACACGATTTGACTGTATTTTACGAAGATTTTACCGATCGGAATTGATTCTACGCGATTTTAATCGAATAGAAAATTATCAGGACTTGATTTGATTTGGATTCTATAGAATAATAGTCTTGTATTGATGTTATGGACCTTCGTCTGTAATTTGGAAAGATTTGGACTTTGTGTCTTTTTGCAGAATTTTTGTGTAAATTTGACCGACTGCCGTTACTCTGCCCGATTTTCGTACGATTTCTGATTTTCCTGAGATTGATAGATTGAATTGATATGTGCATGACTATTGATATGATCGTTCTAGATTTCTTTATTATTGATTATTGCATCGATTATTGCATTGAACTGATTGATACTGAAAGACAAGTGGGAACATGGTTGAACGTTGGTTGGAGATTGGTTGACCTGTACAGGATGGTGGGCCGATGGGCTTTCCTTTAAATCATAGATCATGGATCATGGATTATGGAGGGAGTTATAAGGAGTTTTATACGCCGACGGGCTGCCGACGGGCAAAAGAGTGACGACTCTTCTTGATAGAACCAACGTATAGATATCTACAACAGCAATACGGATTCTAAAACAGCAACATAGCCAGCATTTGTGCTTGTCTAGTAAGATCATTGAATGATTGTATTGTATCATATGGATTTCCTGATGTGCATGGAATTACGGATTTACTGTATCGTACGGATTCATTGATTTCATTGATTGATCATTGAGCATTGCTACTACTATTGATTATTGATCATTGATATTGATATGGACATGGACGGCATATATTCATAGACTCATTGATACCATTGATCCTGCATTGATTTGACTTGCTGCTATTGATTTATCGTATTTCTTTTCCGATTGATTTGATATAGACTGGATTTGATTGATTGATTGATTTGACGGATTTATTGATTTTATTGAGTTATCGTATTGCTTTTCCGATTGATTTTCTCGACTTGATTGATTCATAGATACCGGCACCAATATTGATATGGATTCTGCGTATTGATTCATGGAGCTTGACACTGATATTGATATAGATTGTATTGATTCACCGGCACCGATATTAATATGGATTCCGTGTATTGATTCATAGATATCGACAGCGACATGAATATAGATTGTATCGATGATAGATACCGATATCGACATTGATATAGATATGATATTGACCGATATCGACATGGATATAGATATGATATTGACATACGAATATTATTGATACGATCGATCCTAATATGATATTGATACATTGAGTCGTCGTACCGATTCTAGATTGATTGATTGAATGGATTGTTGCCGTATGGATTTGATTTATCGTAGAATAGATTTCTTTGATTTCTATTGACCTGATGATTTCATTGATTTGATTTGATTTCAATTGATCTTTCGCCGTACTGATTAGATTATTTATTGGGATTCGAGCCGATTGATATAATTGACTAGAAAGTGCTTTATTGATTGGGATGATTTTCCTATTGTAGCATTGTATGTCGTCATTTGTGAACCGTCCTCGCTACGGTAGTAATCGTATTGAATAATTGGATTGACTGATTTGTAAGAATGATATAGATACAACGAATTGACTAGACGACCCGATTGATTGAACTGATAGTATTGATTGATAGACACTGCTACGATGGATAGACATCGTCTGAAAGCACTTACTGATTTGATTGTTGGGAAATTGTTATCGATGTTTTTACCGCTGTATTTATTATTGACTATTGATGGATTCGCTCTGATTTGAATTGAGTTCCGTACCTGCATAGATTTATTGATCATAGTCTATTGATTTGATTTGATTGACCTGCATATTGTTTTCAATGTCGTGCTTTGATTTCAGTTGTAGGCTTTGGTGACCTGCTGGGCTTTGTAAGCTCATTATATGTGTTTAATATTTCAGGTACAGGGCATCCAGTCTGAAGATCTTTCTGTCGAGTTCAGCTTTTTGTTTTGTAGCCTTTGGTAGGCTTTCTTTTGTAGCCTGTGTGGCTAATGTAAATATTTCTTTTGGACTCTTTTGTCTGTTCTCTGATTGTACTTTATGTGAATTGTAGTATCCGCTGCTGTTTCTTTTCTGTAATGTAATTATCTCTGGCTTTGGATATATGTATGAATGGATAGATGAGGACACCGATAGAAAAAAAAAAGAGGCAATAGAGCGATCAGATGAATCCTTTCGCTACACGGATCTTGGGTCGTTATAAGTGGTATCAGAGCGAGTGTAGTGAAAAGATTTGATTATATCCAGAAATGATAATTACATCATTTGATTCATTTTATTTTACGTGTTTGATTCCGTGATTTGATTTGGTTTGAATGATTTGAATTGATCAGGCAAATGGATCCGAAAGGCAAAAAGATTGAGTCTGAGCCTGCTGCTAACCTCCCTCTCACATCTGAAAATATGAATAAGTTTGCTGATATGGTTGCTCATATGGTGAGTGACAAGCTAGCGAAACGCTCTGGGCGTAGCAAGAAAAGTGGGGAAGGTAGCAAAGCAAGAATTAATGTTTGTATGTTTTGTGGAAAGAGACACTTGGGACAGTGTTATCGGAGGACAGGGCAATGCTTCCGATGTGGTGCATACGGACATAGAATGACTGATTGCCCGAGTTCTGAATTTAAGCAAGGACCTGTTCCGACTGTTCAGACTGGAAATGTACAAGCCATGATGGAAGATGTTCCTTCCGTGCCTGCTGATGAGACTGGTATGAGTTTAGTTTATTGTCTGTTCCAATGTGATTTGTACGATTTTTCCGAGCGATTGGATTTGTTTTGTTCTGTTCTGTTCCGGACACTTTAGGGAAATGTTGGGACGACATTTTTCTAAGGTGGGGAGATTGTGAGACCTCGTTCCTTTGCTGTAGCTGCTGGGAAAAGTGATTTTTCCCCAGGATCGGCCGGGACGATGGTGAGATCGTCCAGGCCGATCTGTACTGTAGAAAATATCGTCCTGAGAATAGTTCTGGGAGTCGTCCAGGACGATCAATTTTGGCCTGATCGTCCCGGGACGATGTGGCGATCGGCCGGGCCGATCCCACTAATGATATAAGAAAATGAGCTCGTTTTGAGGAGAGAGAAAACATTTTTATAAAAACAGATATTTTGAGGAGAGAGAAAGGGCGGAAAAAGCAAAGGAAGAAGTCCGATTTCGGGGTCCGCGGAGCGATTTTCGTCGTTCGTTGCTGTTGGATATTTTGTTTGTCTCGTGGTAAGGACTCCGAACCCTATTTCTGTTTTCAAAGATATTGAGTTTTGACCGAGTTGTGATTTGTTTTGTGTTTTCGTAGTCAACTTTTCGACGTGATTTTGATTTGACGCAACTTTCACCGCACAAGTTTTAGTATGTTATAGATATGATTATTGCACACGATTTGACTGTATTTTACGAAGATTTTACGGATCGGAATTGATTCTACGCGATTTTAATCGAATAGAAAATTATCATGACTTGATTTGATTTGGATTCTATAGAATAATAGTCTTGTATTGATGTTATGGACCTTCGTCTGTAATTTGGAAAGATTTGGACTTTGTGTCTTTTTGCAGGATTTTTGTGTAAATTTGACAGACTGCCGTTACTCTGCCCGATTTTCGTACGATTTCTGATTTTCCTGAGATTGATAGATTGAATTGATATGTGCAAGACTATTGATATGATCGTTCTAGATTTCTTTATTATTGATTATTGCATCGATTATTGCATTGAACTGATTGATACTGAAAGACAAGTGAGAACATGGTTGAACGTTGGTTGGAGATTGGTTGACCTGTACAGGATGGTGGGCCGACGGGCTTTTCTTTAAATCATAGATCATGAATCATGGATCATGGAGGGAGTTATAAGGAGTTTTATACGCCGACGGGCTGCCGACGGGCAAAAGAGTGACGACTCTTCTTGATAGAACCAACGTATAGATATCTACAACAGCAATACGGATTCTACAACAGCAACATAGCCAGCGTTTGTGCTTGTCTAGTAAGACCATTGAATGATTGTATTGTATCGTATGGATTTCCTGATGTGCATGGAATTACGGATTTACTGTATCGTACGGATTCATTGATTTCATTGATTGATCATTGAGCATTGCTACTACTATTGATTATTGATCATTGATATTGATATGGACATGGACGGCATAGATTCATAGACTCATTGATACCATTGATCCTGCATTGATTTGACTTGCTGCTATTGATTTATCGTATTTCTTTTCCGATTGATTTGATATAGACTGGATTTGATTGATTGATTGATTTGACGGATTTATTGATTTTATTGAGTTATCGTATTACTTTTCCGATTGATTTTCTCGACTTGATTGATTCATAGATACCGGCAACAATATTGATATGGATTCTGCGTATTGATTCATGGAGCTTGACACTGATATTGATATAGATTGTATTGATTCACCGGCACCGATATTAATATGGATTCCGTGTATTGATTCATAGATATCGACAGCGACATGAATATAGATTGTATCGATGATAGATACCGATATCGACATTGATATAGATATGATATTGACCGATATCGACATGGATATAGATATGATATTGACATACGAATATTATTGATACGATCGATCCTGACATGATATTGATACATTGAGTCGTCGTACCGGTTCTAGATTGATTGATTGAATGGATTGTTGCCGTATGGATTTGATTTATCGTAGAATAGATTTCTTTGATTTCTATTGACCTGATGATTTCATTGATTTGATTTGATTTCAATTGATCTTTCGCCGTACTGATTAGATTGTTTATTGGGATTCGAGCCGATTGATATAATTGACTGGAAAGTGCTTTATTGATTGGGATGATTTTCTTATTGTAGCATTGTATGTAGTCATTTGTGAACCGTTCTCGCTGCGGTAGTAATCGTATTGAATAATTGGATTGACTGATTTATAAGAATGATATAGATACAATGAATTGACTAGACGACCCGATTGATTGAACTGATAGTATTGATTGATAGACACTGCTACGATGGATAGACATCGACTGAAAGCACTTACTGATTTGATTGTTGGGAAATTGTTATCGATATTTTTACCGCTGTATTTATTATTGACTATTGATGGATTCGCTCTAATTTGAATTGAGTTCCGTACCTGCATAAATTTATTGATCATAGCCTATTGATTTGATTTGATTGACCTGCATATTGTTTTCAATGTCGTGCTTTGATTTCAGTTGTAGGCTTTGGTGACCTGCTGGGCTTTGTAAGCTCATTATATGTGGTTAATATTTCAGGTGCAGGGCATCCAGTCTGAAGATCTTTCTGTCGAGTTCAGCTTTTTGTTTTGTAGCCTTTGGTAGGCTTTCTTTTGTAGCCTGTGTGGCTAATGTAAATATTTCTTTTGGACTCTTTTGTCTATTCTCTGATTGTACTTTATGTGAATTGTAGTATCCGCTGCTGTTTCTTTTCTATAATGTAATTATCTCTGGCTCTGGATATATGTATAAATGGATAGATGAGGACACCGATAGAAAAAAAAAAGAGGCAATAGAGCGATCAGATGAATCCTTTCGCTACACGGATCTTGGGTCGTTATAGCCACCACCTCCTAGAACTTTTAAGTTCATTTTGCAGCTCCAACGAGTTCCAGCCAACCCCACTCCAGTTTCAGTTGACTTGATGGATGTCCAGACTAGTACCCCAGTTGTTACAGTTGACAGTTCTCCCACAGCCAGTTTAGTTCAAAATCCGATAGCCACCATCCCTGTTGTCCCAGTTGATGATCCCCAAGGTCCGAGTGTCATTCCTAGGCTCCCTAGTCAGGTGTCTGGGGACCTTACCTTGCCAGATATAGGAGCTATCACTTTACAAGCTCCTGCTTCTCCCCCCGAGGTATATGTCCCTCTCCCCATAGAGGATGCCACTCTTTTGACTTCCAGTTCTGGGATAGTAGAAGAGGAGAGAATTGACCAGGATCTAGAAATGGAAGATGAACCGGATACAAAGTCTCAGCCAGATCCTAATCCAAAACTTACAGAAATTATTGCCCGCCTCGATTCTGAAGAATTATTCGATTTGGCTGAATACAAAGGATACCTACCCCTTGATCCTAAGTCAGTTGGGGACAGATTGGTTGAGGAGATAGTTCAAGAGATAAGAAATATTTTGTTGAATAAAGAGGGAATGGCCTCTTTTGACCCTGAGCTGGATGATCTCCTTGGAGATGAAGATGATTATGTTGGTAGCATTCATATGGTTGAGACTAGGGGATCTAATAAAGAAACTGAGCCCAGCAAATGTCGATTTGTTAAAGATGATGATTCACATGCTGCCGAGTCAGATTCAGATGAATCTTTAAAGGCCAGAGATGAAGAGCACATAAAAAACTTGGAGACTCAGCTTGCAAGCATGATGTCACAAGTTAGGGAGATGCAAGAAAAGTTGGATAAGTCACATCAAGAGTCTCTTAAAATCCAGCAGTCAGCTCGAGAACTCACGGAAAAGGCCAAAAAGGCAGAATTTAGTTCCAAACCTCTCGAGTCACCGCCTGTGACCCTTCCTTGTCCAGTAGAAGCACCTCCAGTTTACCCCACAGTTTCCACCGCTCTTCCGATTCCGCCTCAGAAAGACATTAAGCAACTAATTGAGGACCAGGTAAGGGAGGCCTTAGCTCTTTCGCAAGGAACCGCGTCTATTCCAAAGGGTAGACCTTACCCCGAAGAATATGACTTAGTTCCTTACCCAAAGGGCTTTGTGCCACCAACTTTTAAAATTTTCACTGGAATTGAAAATCCGAGACAGCATCTGGCCCATTTTCGAGCAAGCTGTTGCAATGCAGGAGGGTCAGATGCTCTACTATTTTGCCAATTTGTAAGTAGTCTATCCGGTATTGCTTTTGAATGGTACGCCGATCTGCCCAACGGTTCAGTAAGAACCTTTTGCGAGCTAGAAAATCTCTTTCTTAAGAGATTTTCTGGAGCGCAACAACGCACCACCGTGGGCGATCTCGTGGTTGAAAAGCAAAAGCCGAGAGAGTCTCTGGTTGAGTACATCTTGAATTGGAGAAACCTCTCGATGAAGTGTGAACCCCAGTTGCAAGAGCAACATGCTGTGGAGATTCTTTTGAAGAATATCCACGGCCCTGTTGCTTTTCTACTGAAGGGTTTCACTATTAAAACTTTTGAAAAACTTCTTAATAAGGCTAGCAATTTGCAGGAAGAGGCTCCTAGGATGCCATTCTTATGAGAGCGGTCTGAAGATAAGAAGGGTCCTAAGTTGGTGAAAACTTTTGAAAAGAAAGCTGTGGTCTCAGCAGTAGATAAAGGAAAGAGGCCAGTGGTTAGTCAGCCTAGCCCTCCACCTCCACCACAGCCACCTCAGAAGCAGCCCTTTCAGATAGTTCCTCAGTATACTAGAGATCCCGCCTTCATTCCTTTCAGAGATAGATTGGCAAAGCCTTATCCATTTAAAAGGGAGTCAGTTAAGAAGATCTTCAAGAGCTTGTTAAAGAAACCTGATTTTCAGTTGCCAGAGGCTAGGAGACCTGAGGATGAGAGCAAGAAAGATGACCCCAAGTATTGCCCGTACCACAGGATGCTTAGTCACCCTCTTGAGGACTGTGTTGTGTTCAAAGATTGGCTTGAGAGGAACTACACCCAAGGTAACATCATAATACCTAAGGAATACTTGGTCGATCCAGAAAAGGCTTCAATTAAAACCATTTCAGGTAATCCTCTTAACTCTTTTTGTCTTGTTGAAGATGGTTGGGACATTGCTTTGTCCCGGACACTTAAAAAGTCGATTAACAAGTCTTTTCGTCTTTCTCAACAGCTGACTATGATAGCCCAGGCCCCGGTGTGGAAGGTTGACCTGGATGCTTCGCAGAAGGATGTTGAGCCACTTTCCTCTCCAGTAGTCTTAGGAACTACTGAGAAAAAAGTAAAAGAAGAGAAATTTGATTTTGTAAAGAGGAAGAGTGTAGATGAGAGATGTATCAGAATGGAGGATGGTGGTGTTAAAACCCTTTCCCCTCTTTTGTTATTTGACTTTTACTTTGCCCCATCAAAGGCGAAGGGTCAAAAGATGAATAAAAAACATCCTTCTACTTCTGTCTTGATGATTGACCATGAATCTCAAATGCAAATTGATGACTCTCCTGTTTTAAATCAAACTCCTAATGAAACAAATTTTGATGTCAATCAAACCGACCTTCCCGAATCGACTGTTCAAGAAGATGTCGAATGTGAAGCCTTATCAGAAAGCGATTTCCCCCAATTTGATTTTCAGGGAAGTCCTATAGAGATAGAGTTTTCAGATTCTGACTCTCTTTCGGGAAACGACGATCCAATGCCTACAGTGAGTGTAGACACCGCTTTAGTTTGCCCGCCCGAGGATATCGAGCAGGTGCAACTCCGTGGTGGTAAAGTCTTACCTCCTAGGTTACCCCCTCAAGACAAAGGCAAGCAATCTTCATTCGAAAATCTAAATCCAGATTCCCCTCAGCAACCAGAATTTCCTTTAATTCCTCCGGGTTTCGAGTCTGTCGTTCCTAAGGTTGATTACAATGTTCTAGCCCACCTTAGGAAGTTGCCAGCAAAATTAAGTATTTATGACGCCCTCCTTCTCTCTAAAGAAATGAGGGAGTCTTTAATTAAAGCACTTCTCGACCCCGAGATTTGCTTAAAACAGTTGGCTTCAACTTCAAAAGGTGAGGCTCTCTACTTCAAAGAGAACCCCGGCGTTACCTTTTCAGACGAAGATTTACTCTTGGGAACTGCCGACCACAATCGCCCCCTCTACATCACTGTAGATGTGGGAAACTTGAAGTTATCAAGAGTCCTTGTTGATCCGGGTGCATCGGTCAACGTGATGAACATAAAGACTCTTGCCTATCTCAGAGTTGATACTAGCAAACTTTCAACCGACAGGTTGGTGCTTCGTGGGTTCAACGAGAAGGGCGAGAGAGCTTTAGGTTCAATCACTTTACTCCTAGAAATAGGAGGGTTAAAAACTGAAGCTAAATTTCATATTATTGATTCAACTACGTCCTTTAACGCACTTCTAGGTAGACCTTGGATTCACGAATATAGAATGGTTCCATCTACCCTGCACCAATGCGTTAAGTATCAACGAAACGGCATTGAACATGGGATTAAGGGTAATTTGCAACCATTCTCGATTCAAGAAATTGGGATCTACAAAGATGCTGCGTATTTCATACCAAAAGGGTCCTCGTCCCGTTCTAAATTGGAGATCAAATTTGAGGAGAAAATGGTTGGACAAAAATTTGACCAAAAGAAGGAAAAAGATAAAAATGTCAATCAAGAAATCACACAATCGAGTAGTGAAGACGACTCTGATATCGTTGTCCTTAGGCCTCCAAGTATATTACCTCAAAGAGGTGGGAGGATGGCTTTAAGGGCACGAGGTCGAGGCCATGCTTCATTAGATAGAAGGGCAGCACCTGTGTATATTGATCTGGAATCAGACTCTGATGGTGAACTAGAAAATCAAGGTGCTGCCTTCTCTCTCAACTACCAAAACATAAATACTCCTCCAAAATTTGATCTCACCTTAGACCAGGACAGTTACCCCGAGGCAGATATCTCAAAAGTTAAAAGTGACGAGCCTGAATTAACAATGTATGAAAAGCTCACTAGAAGGATTGAGGCCCTTTCTCTGACCCCACTGTCGGCTGGCAGGGTTGTAGGGTTGGAAGTCAAAGTGGCCCCCATCTTGGATGGTGAAGTTAAGAAAGTCCAGAAATTCTTTCCTGGCTCCTCCTCCGCAAGGGACGAAGGTGATGTAACCCTTGAGGAGGCAGATTTTAATGAATTAATGGAATTACCTTTCGGCTACTTCCCTGTTTGTGTAAAAAATACTTTTTCTAAGGGTTCTATACCATACCGATGGACTAAGGGTCAAGCTAGATACCATGAAAATATTTGGCGAACAAAGATAAATAAAAATCCAACAAGTGGTATTGGCTTTGGGACCGTTAGTTCATTCGATGATGATGAGTATTGCCTAATGATAACTTACCATCTCGATTCTCCAAATGTCCCTATGGATCCCTTCTGTCCTCTAGATGGGCTCTGTTTGGAGACTTTAGACGATCCCGATGATCTTCAAGTTCAGGATGCACCCCCTGAATTCGAAGAGGAAATTAAGTCGACAATCGATGAGTTGAGAGAAATTAACCTGGGAAACGATGATGACCCCCGTCCGATTTTCATAAGTACTTTGTTAAACGAGGGTGAAACCCAAGACTTAATTCACTTGTTATTCGAGTTCAGGGATTGCTTTGCCTGGACATACGACGAAATGCCAGGTTAGCCTGCTGAGGTAGCAGTTCACAAACTTGGGGTTCGGCATGATGCCATTCCTGTTAAACAAGCTCCTCGACGCATGCGCTTAGATATTGAGCAACAAGTCGTTTCTGAAGTTAAGAAATTGGCAGAAGCCGGATTCATTCGAGAGGAGCAATATCCCTCCTGGGTGGCCAGCGTCGTGCCAGTTCGAAAGAAAAATGGTCAAATTCGGATTTGTGTCGACTATAGGGATTTGAATATGGCATGTCCTAAAGATGAGTTCCCTCTACCAATACCAGAACTCATGATGGACATTGCCTCCTCACATGCTATCTTCTCATTCATGGATGGCTCATCGGGTTATAACCAAATCAAGATGGCCCCGGAGGATGAGAGAAATACAGCGTTCAGAACCCCTATCGGAATCTTTTGTTATAAGGTGATGCCATTTGGCTTAAAGAATGCCGGAGCAACCTACCAACGGGCCATGACCCGTATCTTCGACGACTTAATCCACAATCAAGTTGAGTGCTATATTGACGATTTGGTTGTCAAAAGCAAGGTCAAAGAGGCTCACCTGTATGACTTAAGAGTTGTATTTGAGCGGTTGCGCCGCTACGATTTGAAAATGAATCCCTTGAAGTGTGCCTTCGGCGTCGCCTCAGGAAAATTCTTAGGATTCGTAGTGAGGCACCGCGAAATCGATATCGATCCTGCTAAAATTGAAGCCATCTTAGATATGCCATCTCCTAAGAGCCTTACCCAGTTAAGGTCTCTACAAGGTAGATTGGCGTATATAAGGAGGTTTATTTCTAATCTTTCCGGGAGATGTCAATCCTTTTCTGTCCTTGCGAAGAAAGATGCTAAGTTCGTATGGGACGAGAGGTGCCAAAATGCTTTCGATGATATCAAGCAATACCTTTCCAACCCGCCAGTTTTGGCAGCTCCGATTCCGGGAAAGCTGCTAATTCTCTACACCGCAGCCTTAGATGAGTCTTTAGGTGCCCTGTTGGCTCAAGTCAACGACGAAGGGAAAGAGAATGCTCTCTATTACCTCAGTCGAAGACTCCTTCCTACTGAAATTCGATACCCGTCAATAGAAAAGCATTGTCTTGCTTTGGTTTTTGCAGCTCAGAAACTGAGGCATTACATGCTCTCCCACTCAATCAGTTTGATTTCGAGAGTTAATCCTTTGCAATATCTTATGGCCCGACCTACGTTGTCAGGACGTTTAGCTCGTTGGTCTATGATATTACTCCAATTTTAGATTACTTTCACTCATCTTCGTGCTGTGAAAGGACAAGCTGTCGCCGATTTTCTGGCAGCACACCCGCTGCCGGCAGATTCTCCTCTGAACGATGACCTACCCGATGAACAAGTCATGAGTTTGAGGGAACCTGATGAGGCCATCTGGGAATTATATTTCGATGGGGCAGCATCCTCTCGTAGGATTGCGACCCAACAATCTGTAATTCATGGAAAGGCTGGAGTCGGTCTAATTTTCATTACGCCAGAAAAAGGAATGATGCATTTTTCCTACCACTTATCGGAGCCTTGCACAAATAATGAAGCCGAATACGAAGCTCTGATAACCGGTTTGGAACTTGCAATTCTAATGGAAATTAAAGAGATTAAGATCTTTGGAGATTCTCAACTGGTTATTAACCAAGTCGCCGGAACTTATAAAGTCTTGAATCATAATCTCCAAAGATATCACCAGTACACACTTCACTTGTTGGAACAAATCCCTATTGCTACTTTGTATAGGGTTCCCCGTGGAAGCAATTCCGCAGCGAATGCCTTAGCAAAGCTTGCGAAGGAATTTGCATGTCCTGAGGAGGATTCCATCCCTATAGAGATTCAGGGTCGTAAAACCCTCTCCCTTATAGATTTGGAACACATTAGTAAGGCTCCCCTTCAGATCCTTTCTGCCTCTTCGACAACTGACGAAGAAGGCGATTGGAGATGACCCTTAATCAACTACCTTAAAGAAGGGAAGCTTCCCCAGGATAAATCACTCTCCAACCAGATTAAGAAACGTGCCCTGTCTTATGCACTAGTCAACAATTTGTTGTACCTTCGGTCCTTCGATCACATGTGGCTGCGCTGTTTGGATCAGCAAGAAGCCCTGAAGATTGTTAACGAAGTTCATTCAGGACTATGCGGTGCACATCAATCGGGTCCAAAAATGAAATTGAAGATTAAAAGACTTGGATACTACTGGCCTACAATGATTGACGATTGAATGAATACTGCAAAGCACTGTCATCAATATCAGGTTCATGGTGTGGTTTTACATCAGCCGCCTAATGTGTTGCACCCTACGATAGCCTCGTGGCCCTTCGAGAGTTGGGGCACAGATATCATTGGGCCGATTGACCCTCCCTCTGCGAGGGGACATCGTTTCATATTAGCAGCGACTGATTACTTTTCAAAGTGGGCGGAAGCAATCCCCCTACGCAATGTAACATCACGCCATGTCTTAAAATTCTTTCGTGACCATATCGTATATCGATTCGGCGTACCCCGCAGAATCATATCCGATAATGGGTCCGCATTCAAGTCTACAAAAATCAACAATTTTGTAAGGCGCCATAATATTGATTGGAGATATTCGACAATCTATTATCCTCGGGCAAATGGATTGGCCGAGGCCTTCAACAAAACCTTGGTGCAAATTGTTAAAAAGACCCTTGATGATAACAAACGACAGTGGGATGAGCGGTTGGTGGAAGCTTTGTGGGCTTACCGTACCACTTATAGAACCCCGACCCAATCCACCCCGTTTGCACTAGTGTATGGATCTGAGGCCGTTTTACCCTTGGAAATACAAATCCCTTCGCTCAGGATTGCAGTTCAGAATCAAATCACAAACGAACAAAATGCAAAACTGCGGTTGGAAGAACTCGAAGGCCTTGAAGAGCGACGTCTCCAAGCTCAACAAAGTTTAGAGTTGTATAAGTCCCTTATGGTTCAAGCCCATGATAAGTTAGTGCGACCTATGACCTTCCAAGCGGGAGACTTGGTGTTGGTCCTTCGGAGGCCTATTTTAGCCCATCAAAAGTTGGGAGGCAAATTTGAACCTACATGGGAAGGACCCTTCATTATAGAGACTGTCTACGAAGGAGGCTCGTATCAGTTAGTAGATTGCAAAGGAAACCACCCAATGCTACCCGTCAATGGGCGTTTCCTTAAGAAATACTATGCTTGATGTAGCTCATTTTATCAATTAATAAAATTTCTCTTTCTTGATTTGTAACTTGACTCTTCCCTGTTTAAGGTCTTTCTTTATCTTAACGCTCTTAGCCTTTTTTCCTTAGGGTCGGATCGTTCCCTCCCTTAGGACCACACCTGCTAGTGGTGGAGTACGCCCTCCGTGGCACTACCCTGGCATTTGACTTGGGAATTAGTGGTGGAGTACGCCCTTCGTGGCACCATCCTGATTCACACTCGCTAGTGGTGGAGTACGCCCCTCGTGGCACCATCCTAGTTTGGCAGTTAATTTTGCCTATTAGGAGTAAATCTTCTATTAGCATCCTATAGGCCTAAGGTTGGGTGATGCCCTTCCTTAGACCCAAGGCTAGGTATTCCCTACCTTGGTTTCCAGTTGATCCGTCTACTAGGAGTAAGTCTTCTATCAGCATCCTGTAGACCTAAGGTTGGGTGATGCCCTTCATTAGACTCAAAGCTAGGTATTCCCTACTTTGGTTTCCAGTTAATTTTGCCTATTAGGAGTAAGTCTTCTATCAGCATCCTATAGGCCTAAGGTTGGGTGATGCCCTTCCTTAGACCCAAAGCTAGGTATTCCCTACTTTGGTTTCCAGTTAATTTTGCCTATTAGGAGTAAGTCTTCTATCAACATCCTATAGGCCTAAGGTTGGGTGATGCCCTTCCTTAGACCCAAGGCTATGTATTCCCTACCTTGGTTTCTAGTTGATCCGTCTACTAGGAGTAAGTCTTCTATCAGCATCATGTAGACCTAAGGTTGGGTGATGCCCTTCCTTAGACCCAAAGCTAGGTATTCCCTACTTTGGTTTCCAATTAATTTTGCCAATTAGGAGTAAGTCTTCTATCAGCATCCTATAGGCCTAAGGTTGGGTGATGCCCTTCCTTAGACCCAAGGCTAGGTATTCCCTACCTTGGTTTCCAGTTGATCCGTCTACTAGGAGTAAGTCTTCTATCAGCATCCTGTAGACCTAAGGTTGGGTGATGCCCTTCCTTAGACCCAAAGCTAGGTATTCCCTACTTTGGTTTCCAGTTAATTTTGCCTATTAAAAGTAAGTCTTCTATCAGCATCCTATAGGCCTAAGGTTGGGTGATGCCCTTCCTTAGACCCAAGACTAGGTATTCCCTACCTTGGTTTCCAGTTGATCCGTCTACTAGGAGTAAGTCTTCTATCAGCATCCTGTAGACCTAAGGTTGGGTGATGCCCTTCCTTAGACCCAAAGCTAGGTATTCCCTACTTTGGTTTCAGTTTAATTTTGCCTTTAGGAGTAAGTCTTCTATCAGCATCCTATAGGCCTAAGGTTGGGTGATGCCTTCCTTAGACCCAAGGCTAGGTATTCCCTACCTTGGTTTCCAGTTGATCTGTCTACTAGGAGTAAGTCTTCTATCAGCATCCTGTAGACCTAAGGTTGGGTGATGCCCTTCCTTAGACCCAAAGCTAGGTATTCCCTACTTTGGTTTCCAGTTAATTTGCCTTTGGAGTAAGTCTTCTATCAGCATCCTATAGGCTTGAGGTTGGGAGATCACCTCCCTTCCATCCTTGAGATTCCACTTCTATTCGGTCAACGCCAATGTGTGCAGCAGAAGTTCCTTCAACCACACACTTTTGTGGTCCATTTGTTGACCTCATTTTTGTATGAGGTCACTAAGACCCTTCCAGAATCCAGATCTAATCCTAGACCCTAGGATCCACTCTAGACCTTAAGACCCCTTCCTAGACCTAGACCCTAGGATCTATTCTAGATTTTGAGATCCTTTCCTAGAGCCCGACCTTAGGGTCTATTCTAGACCTTAGGATCCTTCTAGATCTAAGACCTTTAGGCCTATTCTAGAGTCTAGGATTCTTCCATATCCAAGTCCTAGAACTCTTCTAGATCCTAGGATCAATCCATATTCAAATCAATCCATACCCTTGACTAACTCAAACCTCAAATCAATCTAAACTCCATTCAATTTAAATTCAAATCAATTCAAACTTCAGACCCCTTCAAACCATGACCCAGTTCAATTGAGAATTCAAACTTCAACTTTGACTTTGATCCTACCCTTGACCTAGCTTTGACCCTATCCATTCATTAACAATCACCACATGATTGTTAATGATTTGGATACTTCAATATTAATTACTCGAGCTTAAAATCCATTCCAAATCCAGAAATCCAGACTCAAATCCAAAGCCTTAAGGCCTTGTCCTAAAGACCTTTTTCAAAGAATTTTCAAACATTCCAAAACCCAGTCCAATGGCCTCTGATTCAGGGTCTATCACTTACAAAGTGATAAGACATGTCTCTAGAGGCTACCCTCCAATTTTGAGCCCATTCTGAGGTCTCTAACCCCAGAATCTGAATTAAAATCCAAAGGCTGTAAAACCTTCAAATATTTACAGCCTATGCCACTGAACCCAACCCCTTTGAGATTTTGATCTTGGAGCCCTTATCAAAGCCTCCAACCACTTCCCGATTCTTAATTTTAACCCACTGAGCAGTAAACTGCATTTCTCAAATCCATTTTTGACCCTAGTTGACCAATAGGTCAGAATTGACCAAAATACCCTTATGGGATTTCAAATGGCCATTTCAAATCAAATCAATTCCAAACTCTTCGAAACCACTTCCAATGAATTCCAAATGTCAAATTCAATTTGTTGAACTCAAACCCAGACCTTGGGTCAACCTGGTTGACCAAGTCAATCAGGTTTGACCCATTAACCCATACACCCCTTCCCTTTCAAAATTTTGAATTCAATCCTATTCCAAGTCCTTTAGATGCATGGGATGACCCCTTGGGCACCCAAGAGACCCCTCTTGGTGACCCAAGCCTTGGGCTCACTTGGGTTAGTCACATGGCTTGACCCAAGTAACCAAGAAGAGGTCTCCCTTGAGCCATCTTTTGATCTTATCCAAATTGAATCCAAATCAAAGTGCCATTGAGTTCCCATGGACCCAATACACCTTCCTTGATCAGCCCAACCCTTGGGCTCATTTGGGTCAAGAGTTAGGCTAGCCCAAAGTGCCCAAAAGCACTTGGGATTGAGCCAAATCTCAACCTAAGCCCAATTGAACTTGACCAACACCTCCCATAGGTGGCCCTAGGTTCAATACACCTCCTCCAGCCAGCCCATGCCTTGGGCTAGCTTGGGTCAGGAGTTAGGCTAACCCAAAGTAGCCAAAAACACTTGGACCCGAGCCATCTCCCTGCCCAGATCAAATTGGACCCAATTGCCACTTGCATTGGGTGCACCAGACCTAGACCCACTCCCCACCTCAAGCCCAGGGTCTGGCCTGACCTGGGTTGAGCCCGAATCGACCCAAACCAAGCAGGTTTGGATCATCACCCGAGCCATCTTTTAATCCAGATCAAATTCGACCCAATTGCCACCTGCATTGGGTGCACCAGACCCAGACCTGCCCTCCCATACCGAACCCAGGGTCTGACCTGACCTGGATCGAGCTCACTTCGACTCGAACCAAGCAGGTTCGAGCCCAACCGAGCCACCGGATCGACCCCAGCTTCCTCAGGCCAATTTGGCTCCACTCTCGGCTCCAGTATGTCCCCATCGGCCTTCCCTGGTCAACCCGACCCAGACCATGGCCGGCGGCGGTCGGAACCAATGGAGAGCAAGCTCCGGTGGTCCCCCCAGGCCGATCCCTGACCGAAAGCCTTCCAAAGGCTGTGGCTCGCCGGCTTGAGGCTCACGAGCTCTCTGGAATGGTGCCCCTTTCCACTTGGCATCAATCCGAGACCTCCTCCGATTCAATCCTGGCCGTCCGAGCTCGCGGGAGGAGGCTGAATAGGTTGGTGCTCCCCAGAGCTCGCGAGACGATCCCAGTGTTTTCAAACGATTCCCCAGAGCTCCATCCATCTCCCAGCATCTTCCTTCGAGCTCCCAGACCGCCCCTTCCATCACTTCGAGCGAACTCCGGCGAAAGGCTTCGGCATCCCGCTCGAAGTCATACCTCCAGCCGTCCTCCAGTCGCGGCCTCTGAAGGAAACCTGCTCGCCTTCGTCCCCTGAAGCTCCCAGATAGAGAAGCTCATTCGTTGAGGCTTTCTCTCCGGTAATTCCTTCATCCCGAGCTCCCTAGCTAGGTAGTCCGGTCAAGTGTGAAGGAAACCTTCACCCCAGCGGATTTCCACCGTTGGATTGAAGGTTTCCACCCCCCTGATCCTCCCTGTGAAATTTCGTCGAAGTTCGCCGGCGCGATCGCTCAGATCACGCCGGAGAAGGTTCACGGCTTCGGGTAAAGGCGGAGGTTGAAGACGTAATCTCAGCCGTTGATTTCGATCAACGGCTCGGATTAGATCCCGCGGTCCCGGAGCGTGTTTAATCCCAGCCGTTCGATCCGCCATCCGATGGCTGTGGTTAATCCGGCCGTTAACAGTTAGCGCCAATCATTGTCTGGCGAATCAGCGCGCGCCGCGTGGGTAACGGTCGCTGACTGTGTAATTGCCGGATTAATTAAATCCAGAAATTCAAGGGAACTTCAAAAATTCATAACTCCCTGCACACTTGTCCAAATTAGGTGTTCTTAGGCTCATTGGAAAGGTCTCAGGGAGCACTACAAAAGCCCTATGGTTCCAGACCCTGGTTAGGTCAATCTTAGGTTTAATTTCATTTTGAGCATTTTATGAATTTCTTTAATTACTTTTTAAATACATGTCCACCAGGTCTGGAATTTTGGGAGATTGAAATTGGACATGTTTTTGACATGTCCAAATTTTATCTCCCCGTTTTATGTTGTTCAAGGGCATTTTACCTAATTTTTAAGTTTAAGGGTCATGGTTTGACCCTTAAATTCAAAAAGGGATATGGACCTATCCAATGGGATTTAGGGTGTGATTTTTGGTGTGCTGATGATGTTTAGGATAAGGAGTGTAGAGCCACTGATTTTGCCCCAATCCAAGCCTAGGATAGATCCCTATAGTGATTTGAAGGTGACTTAGAGCTCACCTTGGGTGGTTTAGTTAACCACCTTAGAGTACTCCTTTTGAGCCCAAATTTTGTGGGTTTAGGCCTCAGGATCAGGTGATCCTTTGGTTTAAATTTCATCACATTTGGGGTTCATTTGGTTTCCCAAGTAGGAGCCACAATAATTCCCCTTAGAAATCCCCCCTTCAGCCTTAATAAAATTCTAATAAATTTGATTTAATTCTTAAAAATTCCCCCAAAATACCCCTAACTAACCTCAATTCATCCCTCAATCAGTGAAAATTGGAATCCCTTTAATTTGACATTCAAATATATTCTAATCTAATTTTAAGCTAAAATCACTGTTTAATCAATTTTAATTAATTAAAAATTATTAAAAATCCCAAAAACTCTTTAAACACTTTTTGATCTCTCCTTAGATCATTTTTGATCTTTGGAGTTGATCTCAAGAAGTTTAAGACTCATTTGGGTTCAAATTATTAAAATGGCTCTTAATCAAAATAATTTAATAATTCCAATAAATACCCAAACTCCCAAAATTCATTACTAATTATAGAAAATTCTAAATCAATCAAACTCAGTGGCTAATGACTCTAATTAAAATCTAGTATTTTCTAAAAAAATTCAAACCCTCAAAATCTGGTCAAAGTCAAAAAGTCAACATTTTGGTCAACTCTAAGTCAAATCGGGTTAAAACTTCTAAAAATCATAACTTTTCATAGGAAACTCCAAATTGAGTGTGCCACCTGTCTAACAACTCATAATTAGGTCTAGTATTTATTAAAAATCTGAAACCCTTAAGATTAACTCTAATTTTAAAAGTCAAGTTTTGACCCCTTAGTTAGCGTATCCGGATACCCTTTAAAACCCATTAACCCTTTCAAATTCCAGAATTTTCTTAATAGGATAATAAAATTCTCAACCAACCCATTAAAATCAGTAACCAACTCCCTTTAATATTAATCCACTCTTTTAATTCCAACCAATTCAAATCAACTTAATCAACCCCGATTGCTACTAGGTAACCCAGGCCTACGAGGCTATTAGCTTAGCCCCAAGGAAGGTGAAATAAACTTCACGGCCTCGGTGTGAAACAAAGGTAGTAATCAATTAACTTTTAAAATATGTTTAATTAAAATTCTTAATCTACTAATACTTAAATTTTAATCTAAATCCCCTTTTAAGCCTTAACAAACCCAGACTTTTAGACAACTTCAACTAATTACCCACTTTAGAACCTACCTCAGCCACACAACCTTTTACACACACTTTAGATGATGTGCTAGGACAACCAACTCTAGATCTAGATCGGGTTTAGGTTAGGCCGGTGTTTACTTTACTGCTGTGTGCCGGATTTTTCGTAGTTTTCACTGCATGTTGTGGATGAAATTGCTTTGCTGTGTCTGCTTACTTTTTCTGCACTCTGTGGATGGATTGATGTGTTTGGCGACTAGATTACCCTTAGGTTAGGTACGATCTGGATGTTGACACAGTTTTCTGCAGGTGGCCACGCTCATGCAGGGTAATATAAAAAGGGGGCAAAATAAAAAAAAAAAATGCATAAATATTATAAACTCTTTGCACAGGTGCTTCAGCTGCTAAAGCCCCCCCAAATCATAAAAAGAGCGTGGCCAGTGTGTTTACTTTCTTTTCTGCTCATATACAACTGCTTGGGAATAACTGCTTTTTATATATTAATTGCTTAGGATAACCCTGCAGGTGAGTCTAGATTTTTATTTTGATATTAATGTAATTTGTGTAAGTGTCAAGTGTTGTGAAAGTTGATTTTGAGTTGGGATACATAGATCCAAAGTTTGGATTCCAAAGAGGAAAGGATACCCCTTTAGGGAACACTCCTTTTCCATTTGGGAATCCAAATTTGGATCATACCTCCTCCTTACCCAAAGAGGAAAGAGTGGTCTTCCCCCTTAGAGGGAAGTGCCCTCTTGTCCATTTGGGTAATCCACTACGAAGATTCCAAGAATATTGAAGAAAAGGAGTCCAAAGAAGAACGAGATTGAAGATTTGAGGATTTGAAGATTGGGAGTATCCCACTCAAAATAACTTGCGTCATTACTAGGTTTAGAATCCGGGTTGTTGTCAGTGGTGCCCGGCCACTTTACTTTCTGCAAAACTCTGGTTTGTAATAAGCAAGGCAACTTTGCCTATGGACATTTATTAATTAGTTAATTTATATTTGATGTGATGAATTGATTGCCTTTAGGACTACCTGCTTTTACTAGTTTTTTGGCGATTGTGTGCCGCTTTTGCTTTTGCCTGGACTCGTGAGGCTCGTGAGGGTGTGAAAATTTTTATATTCATAACCTTAAAGTCTAAAATTTTAGTGAGTCTAAATAACATAGAAATATAACGAATCTAGGGAATTAGCCGGGGATCGACCCCGGGGTCGCATGCATATTTCTGCATTACTCTTTCCTTGCTTTAGACCCTTCCCCGCCTGCGGGTAGAGTCCGGATAGTCTGACCTATGAGGACGAGGTGCCGGACCTGGGGAAGTCCAGTCTTCTAAAAAATTATTTTATAAGCCAGTTTTTAAAGATTTCAAGCATACTTGATTGGAAGTTGTTAACTAGCATGCATTGCATTAGATACAAACTTAAGGAGTCAAAATTTTAATTGCATAGTCCTTAGCATTTTGCACCCAACATAAGTTAAAGGGGCCAATTAGGAGAATCTCTAGATGTCGGCCCCAACTCTTTAAAACCTTAAATACAACGTCCCCACCACTCTTTCATAAAAGACCGGACTCTTCTCTTTTAATTCGATTAGGTGGTTAGCTGGCTCCCCAATCCATGCCGGGGTAAGTCCAGGCATTGCACTACATTAGTTAGGATCGGACGACTGTGGTCCAGTGTCCAAAATAGATTTAGGATCCGGGGTAGATCTTTGATTATAAGACACCAAACTTCGGGAATCTAATCCCAAATTTTTAATAAAATACTCAACTCTAATTAAAGCTTCATTTCAGTCCTAAAACATAAAGCCCAACACTTAGATTAAGTTGGGACACTTCCGGAAGGTTCTGGAATCTCAAAGTGTCCCCTACCTCTCTCCCCTTGAATCTGTTAATAACTGTTCAATCTCGCTCCATTCCCGTTTGAATTTTCCAATAATTCTATCCATGCTTTGATATCACTCCTAGAAACTCTAACAAAAATTCTGCCACCATTTTAATCGGGAGTTTTCGTAGGAGATTTTTGTCTTCCTACGATGTAATTAACTACGAGGGCTTGCGCTCGTAGGAGATTTGGAACCACACACGCACCTGATTTTAAAAATTGATTTTCAAAACTCAATTGGATTTCTTTAGGAAAACTTAAAATTTTAGTGATCATTGTTATCATATTCAAAGGATTATCATCGAATGATATTTTCTCCCTTCGGGGAGATACATCTTTCTTTGATAAGGCTTTGGATGTGAACCTAACGATCACACTTCTTGAATATTGTAGCTGGATATTCAGTTGAACCTCATTTTGACCCTTCGGGGCCATATGAGGTTCTTTTTAGCATCCGGTCATAATATTCAAGATGAATTTCATAATTCTAAGTCTGAACACTGTTACGAAAATTTATTTTCGTCCTTCGGGGTGATATACTCTTTCTAACGAGTTGATTCGACTTTAGAATTAGAACTCAACCTTAATCTTAAAATTCCCAAAGAAAACTAATATTTTTAAAACATATTTTCAAAATTCCACCAACAACCACCATTAACCAAACCCTTACTAATGAGTTTTGAATTTTAGCAATGCAAGATGAATTGAATCAATTTGTTAGGAATGATGTTTGGGAGCTTGTAGAAAGACCTAAGGAATAAAGTGTAGTTGGAACAAAGTGGGTATTTAAGAACAAGGTGAATGATTCAGGAGTGGTGGTTAGGAATAAGGTAAGATTGGTGGCTAAGGGTATAACCAAATAGAAGGGATTGACTTTGAGGAGACCTTTGCCCCTGTAGCTAGATTGGAAGCCATTAGAGTGCTATTAGACTTTGCCTGCTATAAAGGATTTAAGCTTTTTCAAATGGATGTCAAGAGTGCCTTTTTAAATGAGGAAATAAAAGAAGATGTGTTTGTAGAACAACCCCAAGGTTTTGAGAATTCCCAATTTCCAAATCATGTGTTTAAATTAAAAAAGGCCTTGTATGGTTTAAAACAGGCACTAAGAGCTTGGTATGAAAGGCTTAGCACATTCGTACTAGAAAGGGAGTTTGTTAAGGGGAGTGTAGACACCACCCTTTTTCTTAGAAGAATTGGAGATGATTTACTCATTGTTCAAATTTATGTGGATGACATACTCTTTGGATCTTCTAATAAAAAATTATGTGAGGAGTTTTCTAAAACAATGAGTAGAGAGTTTGAGATGAGTTTGATGGGAGAATTGTCCTACTTTTTGGGGTTTAGCATAAAACAATTGGAGGATGGAACTTTTTTGAATCAAACAAAATACATAAGAGACATTTTGAAGAAATATGAGATGGACAAAGCCAAGCCAATTAACACTCCCATGACTTCTAGTGCTCCATTGGATAAGGACCCAAGTGGTAAGTCTGTTGATCAAAAGAAGTATAGAGGTATGATTGGATCATTACTTTACTTGACTTCAAGCTGACCTGACATTATGTTCAGTGTTTGCCTTTATGCTAGATTTCAAGCTGACCCTAAGGAGTCCCACCTGATTGCAGTTAAGAGAATTTTTAGATACCTTTTGGGTCTACAAGGCTTAGGGATTTGGTACCCTAGACACAGCACTTCTTTTGAAATTGTTGGATTTTCTAACTCTGATTTTGCAGGATGCAAGGTGGACAGAAAAAGCACTTCAGGAACTTGTCAATTCATTGGACAGTCTTTGGTCTCATGGTCTAGCAGGAAGCAAAACTTAGTTGCACTTTCTACTGCTGAAGAAAAGTACATTGCTCTTGGAAGTTGTGTGGCCCAAGTTCTTTGGTTGAAACAACAGGTATTAGATTTAGGAGTTCCGATAAGCACTATCTCAATTTTTTGTGACAACACTAGTGCCATATGCATATCTAAGAATCCTATCCAACATTCAAGAACTAAGCACATTGACATTAGACATCACTTCATTAGAGATCATGTGACAAAGGGGGACATTGAGGTAAACCATGTGTCAACTGAAAATCAACTAGCCGATATCTTTATTAAACCACTGACCTTCGATACTTTTAGCTCATTAAGGACCAGATTGGGTGTGATTGACATAAATGCATGAACTAGATTTCTTTACTTGCTTTCCTTCTTTTTTTTTCTTTCTTTCTTTTTCTTCTACTTTATATTTTTTTTTTTTTTTTTGGTTATTTGTTCCTTTTTTGTGTTGTTTTGTTTGTTTGATTTATTCTTAAAAAAAAAATCTATCAAAAATTTTTTTTTAATCATCGCTAATATGATATCGTATGCCTTACATTTGCTTTTGAAAATTTGTAGTCAATGGTTTGCTTCTCTTAAATCCATTAGATGATTGAAAATTTTTGTTGATTGTGTCTCTTTCTTTAGTATATTTTAGTGGCACAGTTTTCTTCTCTAATAAAAAATCTATCTCAAATTAATGATTATATATGAAATTAAGGTCTTTTCTAAATCTTGCTAAAGCAAAACTATCTTATACTATAGGGATTAAAGTCTTTTTATCAAATCAAGATTCATAGTTACTCTTAACATTGGTCCGTGATTCTGTTTTGTGGATTATTCTTCTCTATGTTAGAGAGAGAGCCCCTATTCTCTAATATCTAAAAGATATACTCACAACTAAGTCCTTTTTAAGAGATGACTAAAAGAGAATCTAGCTTGAAAAAAAAAATTGGCCAAAGATGCCAACAAAAGAAGCACAAAGCCGCTAAATTGAATTTATAAAAAGGGGATATGCAAAGCGCGATTCAAATGACAAGAGGCATAAAATGAGCCCATCAAAAGCAAGCTCTTCTCTTTTTTCAAATCTTTTAAAAACTTAGAAGCTTTCATATACCAAAAACTTGAGTTCATTTTGCGATTATGATGTATCTACTTTGATCCTTTATTCTATAAGATGTTTTTTTACTCAAGTGATGATTAGATCTTTTATACTAATATATGATTGAAGTTTTGAGTTAGGTCATTGATTTCAAAAGACAACTCTACCCTACAAAGATGCTTCAAGCTTAGGGTAAACATGATCGGATACTTTTCTGATTCTTTGAATTTTTGATGTTGTTCAACTCATTAACTTACATGCTTTTAAAATCAATCACATGGAATGCTATATCATATTCATGCTTTGAATCAAAATTAAAAGAAAAAATGTAGGAGAAATTCTCTTTCTTTCTTGTTTTTGCATATTTTCTTTTTGATATGTCAAAAGGAAGAGAAATAGGAAAAATAGGAATTGCTTATGTGTTTTTGCCATCATCAAAAAGGGGAAGATTGTTGCAAACCTTATTTCATGGCTTATATTTTGATGATTGGCAAACCCTATTGATTATCTTGGACTGCCTATTTTTTCTAACATTTCAGGAATCGAAGATTTGACGAACAAATGATGCAAATGCAGAAGTGGATAGGATAGGGTTGAGTCAGTCTGTAATCTATTTTTTCTCTTCTTGAGTCAGTTTGTAATGTTCAAAAGACTGATACTAAGTAACCCTACACACACACTTGAGAGATTTAGAATCTTTGTTTTTGCTCACATCGGCCAGGCCGATCCCTTGGATCGTCCTGGACGATCGAGTTCAAAATAGAGACTCTAATCAAGATTCTTAATTAAGGCAGCCGACATTAACATATCAGCCTGGACGATACGTGTATCGGCCAGGACGATAAGCTCAAAATAGAAAGAAGTTGCCGCCATAGACAATTAAGGTATACTGTATTTTTAAATTATCGGCCAGGACGATCATTGATCGGCCTGAACGATATTCACAAAATAATGTCTTAATTGATCAGGAAATCAAGAGAGTAATTAAGGATGATTGATACGATCGCAGGATCGGCCAGGACGATCCAGTCAAAAACCTTAAGTTACTTCAGGACGATAAATATCGGCCAGCTCGTATCCAGGGCTATTGTCAGGACGATTTTCCCATAATTTGAACTGATCGGCCAGGACGATCGTGAGATCGACCTGGACGATCAAGCCAATTTTCAATCATCTAGCTTTGCATCCAGGGTGATGCTCTGGATGATCTTCTGAGTTTTGTACTGATCGGCCAGGCCGATGTCCTTATCGGCCTGGACGATAAAGTCGGCAACTTGCAATTAATGAGCTCCTTTGAAGATCTTCTTTTTAAGAGCTCTAGTTCTACGTTTTTGAAAACCTTTTGTTGCTGCCTTGACCTAAGAAGACCTTGAGGAGAGAAAGAGAGAGAGGGAGAGAGAGAGAGGATCTTGTGAGGGGGAGCTTGTGAGGGGATTCACAAGGGTTGCTTCAAGGATCGCTCTGCTTCTTCTTCGTCTAGAGTTTCTCGTTCGTGGAAGGGTCGGTAGAGGTAAGGAGTTAGCTTCTGGTTGTGGTTCTCTGCCAGCTTCAGAAGGAAGCAAAAGGAGGTAGGTTCTCTGCCTTGCCGGGGTGGCAAAAAGGAGGTTCTTGTGAGGGCTTCTCCGCCTAGCCGTGGGAGCTAAAGGAGAGTCACTTTTTGTAGTGCAATATTTGGAGGGTGCCTCCAAGGAGTGGACGTAGGTCGAGTTGACCGAACCACTATAAATTTCTGTGTTCTTATTTTTGCTTCCGCATTTATTTTTGTGGTGTGATTTTGGTTTATGCAATTTTTATTATTTATGAAAAGAAATTTTAAAATACAAATTCACCCCCCCCCCCTCTTGGTTAGCTTGGGACTAAGTTCATAAGGGCTTAACATCCCTAATGAACTTTCACTATTCATACAGGATGAACGTTGGAATGATAAAAATTCATCTTAGTTCATCGTCTAGTATGATAAAACTTGTACAGTATAATCAATTAAAATATTCAGGTCATTCGGTATGATGTATACATCATATAATATGATTAGTTTAAAAATCAATATTTCATCTGATATGATCTTCAGGAAGACAAAAAATAGCCTCAGTTTATCATTCGATATGAACATGGTCGTATAGTATAATTACCAATCATTAATTAAGCCTTGATTTAATTGACTAATCATAGGGGTTAATTTTAGCAAGTATTCAAATACTCGTACAATACGATTAGTTTAAATTTTAAATATTAAAAACTTACTTAAACTAATCTGTCGGCTAAGGTTTTGGGTTGAAAACAAATCATATAATACGATAATAATTGTATAATACGATAATAATCATACATTATGATTAATTCACATAAAATAGTCATTGATCCACAATGCATCGTATAGTATGATTTAAAATTATACAGTACAATCTTCAAAAAATTGACTTTTTTTCCTTAAAAAAACTCTCCCCCAATGTGTGTGCATGGTTACTCAGTTTGTATATACTTTTACGGCCATACTCAAGAATAAAAAAAATACAAATTTATAGACTCCTTCACATCCTATTCTACCCAGTCTCGAGTCTTTTGTTATCTTGAGTAGTATGTGATCTCCTTGAAATATTAGTACTCACAAATAAGAGTAACATTCAAAATATATAATGAAGAATAAGATAATTCAATCAACATTATTTTCATCATCAAAATCTCAAACTAGGGGTCATGGACTGCAACGTTAGTGTAATACCATGAGTGGAGGACTCTAGGGAGTGGATGTAGGTCAAGGTTAACTAAACCACTATAAAAATCTCTTGTATAATGTTTTCCTTTTTGCACTTTTATTTTTCCTATATTTTTTTTATAACTCCTTGGGAAAATCAATGATTATCGCTTCATTTCATAAATCAAAATATCATCATAATTGAATCAATATTTTTGATAAAAAAATTCACTTATGCAATCAATTAAAATTTTGTATTTTTAAGTGCTGAAAACTTATTAAAAAAATAATTTCATTATTATTTTAAAGTTAGAAATTCATAAAATTACCAGTTCACCCCCACTCCCCTCTTGGTGGGCCTGAGGCTAGTTCCTTAAGGTATAACAACCTTCACAAACTTTCTCTTTTAACTCTCACCCCATCCTTAATTGAATAGCTTTATAATGCTCCATAACTTTTTCCTTAAGATTAGCCTTCGTATTGCTAGGAAATTATCCTTGAGATCTATTATTTATGAAACTTACAAATTACACTAATTAATATTTAATGTTTTTTTTATTATAGTGGCTTGACTCTGTAGTTAGATCCCTATTTATAGAACTAGGTCTTCTAGAGAAAGCTTCTTATCTCTGATTTGGTTATTAGTAGTGAATCTAGGAGGATAATTAGGCCTTGGGTTTCCAAATTATAGTTTAGGTAATATCTAATACTCTACATGATTGGGTTAGCTACGATTCTAATGATTATCATCATTAGGATTATTATTCCATTTAAAATTGGTTTGGTTCTTCAAACCTAGATTATAAGTGTTAGAATAAGATTTATTTTTTTTTCTATTTTTTATGGCATTTAAGGATTAAACCTAAAAACATTTTGATGACTAAATGCTCTATAAATACTCTCTTCAAATGAGATGGGTATTCCTTGGGATGTACTAACTCCAATGTTATCCAATTTTTTAGAGATGGTAGCTACTTAAGATGTCAAAATGGATAATGCATCATATTCATACACACTAGCCACTTTCCTATGGTTCCCTATCCTATAAAGTCTTTGGAAATTATTGGTAGCCATTTTTCAATCAAAGGATATAATTCTTTGAAGGTTTTAGACATCAAATAACCTTTAGCAGCAACAACAATAATTGATCTAAGAGATCCTTTAAGCTCATTATATAAGGTTTGGATGATAAAACAAATAGGAGAGGCATAGTAAGGATACTTTCTAAGAAATTGCTTAAATCTCTACCAAGCTTCATGTATATATTCTCCATCTAATTGAGTGAATGAGGTGGTATCATTCCTAAGTTTTGTGATTTTTTATGGAGGGAAATACTTGGCTAGAAACTAATATGCTAAATAATTCCATGTTATAATTGAGCCTTGGAGTAAGAAGTTCAACCACATCTTAGTCTTTTTTCGTCAGAAGAACAAAAATAATCTAAGCATAATGATATTCGCGTAGACCCTATTATATTTAAATGTTATGTACATCTATAAGAAACTGGCCATAAGGAAGTTAGGATACTCTACAGGCATTTCTAAGCCTTTTTGCTAATTTTAAAAAAATTTAATTCTTTTTTAGATTTTTTTTCTATCTCAAGATCTTTCAAGACTTCTCCTAGTTGGGCTCTACTATGCATATAATGACAAACACAGTATAAAAATTTAAATCAAAACATGATTATAAATTAACAATGTAGTAATGCACTATTATATTAGAAATGAACTATAAAACCAATATAGAATAAAATAAATAAAGATAAAAATAAGATTAAATTATTAATCCTTTTAATAATATAAAGTGAAAAAAAAAAAGATAATTATCTAATATCCTGAGAAATAATGCCAAAAACATGATAAAATGTACAGTGACAAAGGCTATTTTGTGTGTAAACTCTGATTCTATGCAAGTATATGTGTCTTGTCAAATAATAAAAAAACCAATAGGGTAGGAATTACTCTAATTTCACTCTAGTACTACTTATATAAATTACCAAATTTATATTACATGTATAAATTTTATAAATTTAAAGGTATGCTAATGAAAGCTTCATAAAATGAAAGTCTTATATATAATTGATGTTAAAAGAGATCTAAATTTTGCACTCATTAGTTCTTAACTATCAAACTCATTGGAGTGTCTAGGTAAGATTCCTTCCAATTATAGTGATTATATTACCTTACGATTCCATGACTTTATCCACTACATGTCTAAGTATGGCAAAATCTCATTAAATCCCTTAATTATTCCAATATTTCTCTATCAATTCTATAAATCTCATTAAGTTTTAAGTTTATGAAAGGCCTATACATAAACTAAATTAACCATAAAGGATTTAAAAATAACATTTAAAGATTCATGAAATTAAAATGAAATCTTCAGAAAACATGGTTTTTAATGTATCATAAGCCCAGAGAAATGTTTTAGCTGACAATTAAAATTGAAAAAGTAAAGCATGTTTCATTTAAAAATAAAACAAAATTTTAAGAGGTAAGTTGAAAATAGATATCACCAAGAATATTTTTACAGCATGATTACAAACTCTCTTTCTATTAGAATTGACTTTTAGGACTAGCTTATTATGAATAGTATTCAAGCACTGTAATTTTAATGATAATAAAAATTATTTTGTCGATTACTATTTTCTCTTATTTTTGTGATATTTTTTTTCTATTTGTGCATACTAACATTTCAAAAAATTAGACCACCATTCACATTCAATTATGATCCGCTCAAGACTGGGTAGACTAGGGTTACAATCGATTTTCATTTTATTCTGTATTTTCTCCTTTCTTGAGTCAGATCATGCATTTGGGTGGATATTATTGGTAAGTAACCTTGCACGCACACATAGGGGGAGAGATCAAAATGTTTTTAAGAGAGACTATTTTTAAAATATTTCATAATGTACGATCTTGGGTTCATATTGTACAAAGTTTTTCATACTATACGATGTTAACTCATACTACATGAAGTGTTGTGCTCTATCAAAACCCTAGTCGCCAAAGTTTAAGAAATATACTTAATTTATACTGTTCGTACAGTAGGATTTGGACCGTACAATAGGATTAGGATTTTAATAGTAATAAGATTCGTTTGGAGGGCTTGAATTATTGTGCTGGCCCATATGGTGAAGAGGGTGTTGGTTGTAAATCCATTATTGATATGTTTTAGTGTTTCTCTATAAAACTTTGGAGGATTTTCTGCACTAACAAGTCTTTATGGGAAAATTTCATGAATTTCAAGTCTTGTAAGAATATCCACCCTCTCAAGTTTTTTTTAAGAAAGTTTAATCTGCTATTTGTTCTAGGCTTTGCAAATTCATATGGCAAGGAGAGAAATTTTTCTCAATGGGACTTTGGTGAGGGCTCTTATTTCTTCTAGCAAGATGACTAGATTGTTATTGGTTCTTTGGATTCATATTTTAACACTCATACTATTTCTAATTTATGTGTTGCTAATTTTAAAGTGACTTGTAAGTGGACTTTAATTTCCTTAGTGATAATCTTCCTCTTATTATAATTATTGGTATTCAAGACATTCCTATTAATATTAATGTGTCAATCAACCTATTTTTAAGTTTTTTGTTGCTAGTAATTTTAACAATAAAGATTCTTAGAATCATTTTTGTGCTAGGAATGATTACAATATTGTGTTTAGGAAATTGTGGAAGTCTATTATCCTGAGAATATTTTCATCTTCACTTGGAGATTACTTAAACTTTTCACCCCGTGGATGATAAATTAAAATTTAAAGGTTTTTATATTATCACTAAATGTCAATGTTGTTATCATTTTGAAACCATTAAGCATGTTTTCATTAACGGACAGATTACTTATAAGTATAGGTATCTAAAGGGTGATGCTATGGGCGTTGATATGCTTTATCATAATACTTCTTTCTTTAACATTTTGTAGCATTATTTTCAAAATAGGGGCGTTGGTTATATTCTCTCCCTTATTCCTCTTATGATTTTTTGGTTCTTATGGAAGGAATGAAACAATTATAAACATCGAGGCATTAAGATGAGTGCTAACCATAATATTTTGGCCTTAAAAGAGAAAGTTCATCATCCTATCTCTACCAATGTTCTTCTTCCAAAGCATTTTATAGGTAGTAAAAATTGTTTTGAATTCTATCACACCACACATTTTACGCCTATAATTTATGGTTGTGCTAAGGTGGTGTACTGGCATAAATTGTCTGAACTTAATAATAACGATGCTATTAATGATAGTAGGGAATGTTATGGTGGTTTAGTTATAGATTACCATGGTGCTCTATTGTTTGCCTTTCATTCTTCCATTCCTACAGGTAAGGTCATTCTAGCAGAGGCCACGACTCTCTTAGTTGGGTTACAGTTATGCAAAGATCATAATATTCCTAACATTTGGATTCAGTTGAATTACCTTATGTTGGTTAAATTAATTTCAACATATAACTGCCATAATGCTTATATATTTTACTTATCCAAGAAAATCAAAAAACTTCTTACTCACTTTGATTATGTTATATCTCATATTTGGAATGAAGGGAACATGTTTGCTAACTGGTTAGCCAAAAAAGGTATTGTTTTTTCAGCTACTAAAATTATTTATAATGATAATGGGTTTCATGATTTCAAAGGTCTTATAAGACTGGACAAGCTGGGTTTACCATATATTCATAAAATCTAAACTTAGCTTGCTTTGGAGTTGGATGTTCTTTGCTTATTTTCTCTCCTGTGTGCTTGTCTTTAATTTTATGGGGTATGTTATTTTTCCCTTATCTCTTTTGGCTTGACATGGGCTGCTCTATCTATATTTTAGTGGCTATGGTTTCCTTTTTTTTCATTTTCTATGAACTCTTTGTAATGTCTTTGGTTATTTTGTTAACTCTATTCTTGGTTCTACTTTTTCTAGTTTGCCTTTTCTTTATGTTTCTTCTTGTGGAATTATCTTCTTTTTAGGTTTTCCCTTTATTTTCAATTGTTGTTGTCTCCTCTCTATTCTTTGCTTAAAGGTTGTGCTCAGAGTTTATCTCGTGATGTTCTCTTGTAGGTTCTTCTATTACGATTTATGTTTTTTCAATGGCATCCTGGTGGATCAGGTGGTGTGCTCTAGATGTTGGATTTTTTATGCAGGATGATCGATCTGAACTCTTTTATTTGGATCTCCTTTTTTGGGGCTGGCTCCTTAACGCCCTTAGCTTTTTTATAGGTTTTTTATTCTTTTTTAATTAGTGGGGAACCTTGGTTAGTAGCATTTTTGTTTTTTTATTATTATTGTAGCTCTTTCGAGTATAGCTTGCTTTTGATCCCATTTAAGGACATGTAATTTTGCTTTAAATTAACACATAGGACTCTCTGTGAGTTTTCTCCAAATAAAAAAACAAAAATATAAATAAATATTAAAATAAAAATTAAAATAAAAAAAGGTCTATGTTAACCAAATTAACTCAATATTACATGATCTAGTCATAATATAATTAATATTGAAAGGAAATAATCTACATCAACTTTTACTGATTAATACAAATGGCTACTTTCTAATGATTCTGTAGCTTTTTCTCTAGAATGATAAGAACTCAAAGGACAAAATATTTTTTCCTTATATATATATATATATATATATATATATATATATATATATATATATATATATATATATATATATATATATATATATATATATATATATATATATATATATATTTATTTATTTATTTATTTTTTATTTTAATAACAATTGATCAGATATAAATAAAAACTTCTTAGATGAATTTCTCAAGCACAAGCAAAAAAATATAGCTGAAAAGATGCCACCCCATCATACGCAAGCATGCAATGAATATATCTTGTAAGACAAGAAATTAATTAAATATTTATCAAGCTATGTATGGTTTTGCCACAACCAATGATCACTAATAATAATTTGATTAACTCATCAAATAAGCTTAAATACTCTTAGACACTTAGTTGTTAAATGAACAAGCTTGAATAGGTTATTGTTTGATTCATTTATGATCATGAATAATATTATTTAAAGCTAACAAACAAGCTAAATACATAGAATCATTTAAATAACTAGAACAAGCTCTTAAAAAAGGCTAGATTTAGACTCAATATAAAGCTAATTTAAAGTTAATTTAGTTAAATCATTAATTAGTAATTCAAAAAAATCATAATATATATTAAAATAAATTAAATAATAAAAATATTAATTTATGTGAAATAATATATTTTTAATTAATACTTAATTTAATTTTCTCCCCAACCTCATAATCTAAAGCTCCCAAAAAAGGAGAAAATTTGAAATAAAATTGAAACTCGCCTAGTTTTTATTTCCCTTTAAGGTTTGAAATTAACCTAATAATCGAAACCCTTTTTTTCTCACAAGGCTGCCTTCTAAATCTATGAACCCTCAAGCATGAGAAAGCAATGATGAACAACATGATTTAGTTGGAGAAAACATTGAAAGTTCAAATAGGTTGTTAGAGCTAATATAACTGTCCCAAGGCTAACTAAGAGGGGGTGAATTAGTTATTTAAAAATCTCTTGGTAATTTAGAAAACCATTTGGATATTTTGCACAATAATAAAAATTTTATCAAAATATTTCTCAACCATAAAAATTGAATAGGCAAAAAATAAAAAATAGTAAAATGTAAATACAAAAAAGACATTAAATTTTATAGTGGTTCAGTTGAACTAGACCTACATTCACTCCCTGAAGACTCCTTCTTCACGTATTGCACTATACCCAACTGACTCTCCTTTTACTCCCACATCAAGGCGAAGAAGCTCTTACAACAACCTCTCTTCCACTAACCCCAATGAAGTAGAGTACTATTGTCTTTTCTCACCCTTAGAGTGATGGAAAAGAACCAGCATCCTTTCTCACTCTCTTAGTGATGGCAGAGTATCGGCGTCCTTTCTTGCCCTCCTGGTGATGGAAGAGTACCAACATCCTTTCTCACCCTCCTGGAGATGTCAGAGTATCAGAACTTCTCCAAAGATCTTCTCTTAAGAGTCCATAAGGAAATAGGACAGAGATTTGAAGAACATACAAAGAGATTCTCACATTTGGGCAACCTTGTGAACCATGCATAATTTCCACTTACAAGATCTCTCAATCCTCACTCCCAAACACTCTTCCTAAATGCTCTCACTCTCAAGATAAAATTTGCATAAGAAGTATCGGACAGTCAGTTTTAGGACTCTTATATATGAAGGACAAGAAAAATAGTCCAAAAAATTAAAATTTTCAAGTTGAATGTACTTGGACTGTACAGTATGATTGTACTTCATATATACAAATAGTTCAAAAAAATCTTTGTATGATCTTATACAAACTGATTTTGTACTCTATCAATTATGTACAAACTAACATTATATTGTATGAAAAGTTTAAAATTGAGTAGATTTGTCTGATATGATTCTGTATGAATCCATTTCATACTCTAGTCGACATCTGTATAAACCCTACATCATACAGTATAAACTTGTTAAATCAAATCATAATTCATATGGTATGAATATAAATGAACCCATTTCATACTCTAGATGTCATATGTATTAAATTAATTTTATACAGTACGAGTAGTTCAAAAAAATTTATATGTTCGTATGGGACGAACTGTTACCACCCATTTTATACTCTGAACGTCATATATATGAACTCCACTTTGTACAATACAATCATTACAAAAATTGGTGAGTTTGTTTTGAACAAACTGGTATTTATCCATTTCATACTCTTGACATCGTCTGTACGAATTCAACTTCGTACAAAATGAATAGTTCAAAAGAAAATTTCCAATGCATGATTAAATTAACTTCATTCTGGAGGAACTTTCATGTCAAATCATTTAGTATAATTCAAGAATTATATAGTATAATTAGTTTTTTAAAAAATTGACTCACTCCCCTAATGTGTGTGTGCAGGTTACCCAATTACAATCACACTCTCTCAGACTCAAGAAAAATAAAAAAAGTATAGACTTCAATTACAATATACCCTAATCTAATCTATCTTGAAGTCTTCAGCAGTCTGGAATATGATTTCTCTAAAATGTTAGTACACACAAACAACACAAATAAAATTTTTCTAATATGTGTTAGGAGAAATAGTAATCAACACAATATTTTTTTGGTATCATAAAAAAGTCACATGATATAAAATTATAATTTTGAAAGCTCCCTTTTTTATGATAACAAAATAATTATTGTTTGAGTTAACACTTAATGCAAATTTTCTACTAAACTCTCCTAAATGAATGACCAATTTAAAATAATGGATTCCAATCAAAATAAAAACATGACAACAAATTAAAAAGACTCAATTAAAAAATAACCTAATAAAAGAAACAAAAACTTAAACAAAAATAATACAAAAAAAAAGAAATAAAAAATTAAACAAAAATAACACAACAAACACAAACAAAAATCATACAATAAATAATCATAACAAGCACCAAACAACATCAAACAAATAATACATCAAATAATAACTAATGACTCCCCCTATTGACAATATCAAAAAGGGAAGTACATTTCAAATGAAAAGTTTCTATAGATAAATCCAAACTGATAATGAAGAAAAGGATTTTAAACTAATTACAAATACAACAACAACTTCCTAACGCTAAAAAGAAAAACTCAAATTTTAAATCAAAGAACAACTAAGATAAGAAAAGCCAACCATATTCACTGTTCATTCTACACAAATCAAATAAAAATAATTATTGTAGAAATGATGAAATAAAGATTAATTATTTTTTTAATTCATTAGTGAAGATTATTGATGATTATATAGATTTGTATGAGAGACATAATGATAAAGGAAAAAATATTATAATTTTTTTAATTGGTGAAATTGCGCATCTTTTTAATTGTTTGGCGCACTTTGTGCATCTTTTCAGTTTGGGCTAATTTTGTGTCTCTTTTCACTTTGGTGAATATTACACGTCTTTTTAAACAAGCGGTGTATTTTGTACATCTTTTTAAGATTGGTACACTTTGTGCATCTTTTATATTTTTGGTCTTTCCAATATCAATGAATCTTAATACAAATTCTAATAGTTAATAAAAATAAACACATTGAAAAAGAAATAAAATAAAAATATGATATATATTTTGTAATAAATATAGCTAAGTGATACTTATCTATCTCAACATGAAATTAATTTTCTAATCTACATCCAATCATAGTTTAGTTTAAAATTTTGAGAGAATAAATTTTGCAAGAAAATTAATTTGTTAAGAAAAATAATTCAAAATTCCATTCTAGAGATCAACTACAAATGATTTCTCTCTAAAAATATAAACATTTTAAGAAGAGTAATTTTAATACACGATAAAATATCGTTCCATTTTCCATTTAATACAAGAAACATATACAAACACATCTTTCCATTTAAATCATCATCATCCTAGAAAAGGAAGAATAATAACATGAAGAAACCAAAACATTAAATCACAAGAAAACATCTCAACAACAAATACAAAAATCTCAACAGTAAGTACAACACATAAGTAACAACTAAAATTTAGAGGGGCCTTGGTCTGAAGGTGGTTAAGGATTGAACATCATAAAGTAGCTATTGATCGCAGCTACATTAGTGTTAACTGAGTCGAATTTCCCTCGAATCCACCCCATGTCCTTATTATACCTCACATCTTGCTAATTAAGGTGATTCTCAATTTGATCAAAATGAGTTTCCAGTCTGTCAAAATGCTGGACCTTTTCTTGATAAAAATTTTGATCGAGTCCAAGTCATGTGCAGGTGCTAGAGCTGGGGCTCCTTCTTCTCCCTTTGAATCTTCTCATTTAGAACTTTGATCCCAACCAAAAAGTGCATGAAAAGAGGCATTGGTAAAATAAATGGGAACTTGAGTGGGATGATCAGGATAGATTATATTATACTTCTTCTCTAAAATGTTGCAACTAAGTGTCATAAGGCCACATTTTTCATATTCCTATTATGAGGAAGTCCAATATCAAAATGTTTGTATATGTAGTCCATGATTAGTTGGGCTTCATGAATAGGGGTTTTGGTCATGATCAAGTATGTAATAGTAGACAAAAGAAGGGTCGAATTGATACGATCACCGGCTTTGGGAAAGATAGAAGTTCTCAAGACATGCTAGATAATCCTGGCATTCTGGTTAAGGGTATACACACGTGAAAGATGGCTTACTTGTGCAACACCTGTAAGAGTCTAGTTTATTTTTTACCAATCAAAATCTGCTCTAGAGGTCATGGTGTGTGCTCTAAACCCTTGAGTCCTATGGTAAAGGAAGTTGCCAAGATCTTCCTTAGTTATTTCAATGTGTTACTTAAAGACATAAGAGGTTATCCTAATATGATTTTGGATCACTTTCATGTTTGCAAGTAAAGTTTGGAAAGTTTCTTGATCGTAGGTATAGATCAAGGTGAGGATAAAACAAAATTGGGTTGAGGTGACCTACTGTATAGTACAAAATTTGATCATATAGTACAAAATTTTGATCGTACGTGCTATTTTAAAATCATATGGGATAAGAGGAGATTAGCAGACAGGAAGTGGGTAATATGATTGGTAGCAATTGGAATTATTTTCATTTCCCAGCTGTGGGGAAATCGGGTGGCATTCTTGCACTTTGGAGGAGGGAAGTTACTCAATTTGAAGTGGTATTACTATGAATAGAAATGGTCAAAAATGAAATGACTTTTCGTAAAATGCAATTCCTGATGCATTATTTCGTACAGGCTTTTTGACTATACGATCACGTAGATGAACACCTATTCATCCGAGATGATCAGAATATTAAAGATCATTTCTGATGGTTAGGTTCATCCACATGAGAAACTAACAATAAGATCGTACAGACAAAATGTGATTTCATACATATGATTTATGATCAATAATTAATTATTTAGAAAACCTTTCCCAGTCATACAGACAAAAAAATAAGGATTGCATAGATAATGATGTCATTGTACAGTATGATATGCATTAAAAATTTTAAGCTTGCATGCTCAACTCAAAAAATATCATGTACACACTACATAATTTGAATAGTATAAAAAAATTTTGTACAGTACAAAGAAAATAATTAAAGCAAGATATGATAAATTAAAAACTTTTCAAAAAAAACTAATCAATCAAGATTCGATGACATGCCACTAGGAAAAAACAAAACTAAAAAATCAAATTAATGAAAGAAAATAAATAAGAAATAAAAAAAAAAAACACACAAACAAACAAACCCTATCAAACAACTTAAGAAAAACAAACAAACACATCAATATATTTAAAAATCCAATTTATATAATTTTCAATTTCAAGCATTAAGATCAATCACACCAAATTTGGTTCTTAAAATGCTAAATGTTTTAAAAGCTAGATTTTGTAAAAATATCTGCAAGTTTATTCTCTGTAGTAACATGATGTAATTCAATTTCTTCTTTAGCCACATGATCTCTAATGAAGTGATGTCTTATATCAATATGCTTAGTTCTAAAATATTAAATAGGATTTTTTGAAATGCATATAACACATGTATTATCACAGAAAATTAGAATAGTGACAATTAAAAATTATAAGTCAATCAATTATTATTTTAACCAAAGAATTTGTGCCACATAACTACCTAAGGTAATATATTCTGCTTTAATAGTAGAAAGGCCTATAGAATTTAATTTTCTTCTAGATTAATAAACTAAAGAGTTTCTTATAAATTTACAAGTTCCTAAAGTACTTTTCTAATCAACCCTACATCTTACAAAATTTGAATCAGAATATATATTAATTTCAAAAGAAGAGTTATACTTAGGACATCAAATCCCTAAGTTTTGAGTTCCTAAAAGATATCTCAGAATTCTCTTAACAACAATCAGATGTGATTCCTTTGGATTAGCTTAAAACCTAGTACACAAATAAACACTAAATATTATATATAGTTTGCTAGTAGTCAAGTAAAGCAATGATTCAATTATTCTTCTAAATTTCTTTTGATTAATATATTTTCCCTTATGGTCCTTATCTAACTCCACTAAGAAACTCATTAGTGTACTCACGGGTTTAGCATTGTCCATTTCATATTTCTTCAGGATGTCCTTAATATACTTCTACTGGCTAAGAAATATTCCTTCCTCATTTTATTTTATGCTAAAACCAAGAAAACAACTCATATCTCTTATCAAACTCATTTCAAATTCATTACTCATTATTTTTTAAAAATTATCACAAATTTTTTTATTTGTTGATCCAAATAAGATATTGTATAGAGTTGCAATTTGCATGTTTTACATTCTAACAACTTGTATTATTTTGATGATTTCAAATATTATTGTTTTTATATATCTTCTAACACTTTTTAGAAGTTTTATTTTGCTCTAGTGTGTACTAACATTTCAGGAAAATCAACTCCAAGCGATAAAGACTTCAAATTATTCATTTATAAATCATAAGTTTTTATATGAAAGGAAGTGATTGTAATTGAGTGAAAAATCACAACACATACTATTAAGGGACAATTTTTGTGAACTGATCGTACGGGACGAACCTGGTTCAACGGGACAATCATGTCAATTAACCCCTCGGAAGAGCAATGGATTGAACATGCGAGGAGAAAATTTTTCTAAGTCCTAATCGTCTAGGACGAATTAAATATTCGTCCCGGGATGAACCTCTCGGGATTCTCACTTGCATTGTTCGTCCAGATGAAAAATAAGGTTCGTACCTAGACGAAACTCTCTGTATGAGATTGTACAAGATGAAATCAATTTTCATCTCTGGGCGAAACTCTCTATATGAGATCGTACATGATGAAATTAATTTTCGTCCCTGGATGAAACTCTCTGTATGAGATCATACAGGACGAAATTAATTATCGTCCCTAGATGAAACTCTCTGTATGAGATCGTACATGACAAAATTAATTTTCGTCCCTGGACGAAACTCTCTGTTTAAAATCGTCCCAGGACGAAACCGGTTTATCCCAGGACGAACCGGTTCATCCCAGGACGAACTGAACTGACTTACGTCAGTTGGTTACGTCCTGTAGAATTTTTGGGAACTGACCTATGTAATAATCGTTTCGTACCGGACGAACATAGTTCGTACGGGACGATGAGCATATACAAAAATAGTTCGTACCAATATACATTAGGTTCATTTCTGACACTTTAAGTAAAATCGTCCAGGACGATCCACGATCGTAATGGACGATCCACTACGTATAGAATTGAAAACTTGCAATTTTAGGGCGGTTTTTCTTGTCTTTTGTATATATAGTTCAAATTAGACTGCCACCCAATCTTTTTGCCATTTGATCTTCGTGCCTATTGAAAGAAAAGTCAAGGAGAGAGTGTGAGAGAGCATTCAAAGGAGGATTCCTACCACTGGAGCGTGAGGGCTTCACTTGGTATTCAAAGGTAAGAATCTCTACTTGTGATTTGGGATTACTTCACTCTTTTCTTTCTTCCTTCTAGATTTCTTATGAGAAGATCTGTCAAGGAGGTCCGGTTCTCTGCCGACACTAGGAGAGTGTGAAAAGATAAAGGGTTCTCTGCCCACACTAGGAGAGTGTGAAAAGACAAAGGGTTCTCTACCCACACTAGGAGAGTGTGAAAAGACGAACGGTTCTCTGCCCACACTAGGAGAGTGTGAAAAGACGAAGGGTTCTTTGCCCACACTAGGAGAGTGTGAAAAGATAAAGGGTTCTCTGCCCTCACTAGGAGAGTGTAAAAGGACGACGGTTCTATGCCAACACTAGGGAAAGTGTAAAAGGACGACGATTCTCTGCCGCACCGGGTAGTGGTGAAAAGAGTGGTTGTAAAGGCTTCTCCGCCTTCCTGTGGGTGAAAAAGGAGAGACACTATTGGTATTAGTGCAATACTTAGAGGGTGCCTCTAAGGAGTGGATGTAGATCTGGTTTAGACCGAACCACTATAAATCGTGTGTCCTTTTATTTTACTACTTTTATTTTCTGCATTTAATTTAGTGTTTTAAAATTGTGGTTGAAAAACTTTTTATAAAAAAAAAATCATTAAATTTTAATTTCGGTTAAACTTATTAAAAGAGGGAAAATTTTTAAATACCAATTCACCCCCCCCCCCTTTGGTAGCTTTGGGACATTAAATTAGGTCTAACAACCTATTTACTAGACTCAACAGATATCATCAACATATATTTGAATAATGAGTATATCATCTCTTATCCATTTTAAGAAGAGAGTGGTGTCCACACTTCCTTTAAGAAAAGACATTTCTAAAAGGAAAGTGTTTAACCTCTCATACCAAGCCATAGCTGTTTGTTTTAGTCCATATAATACCTTTTTTTAATTTTAACACATGATTTGGGAATTTTAAATTTTCCAAACCTAGAGGTTGCTCAACATAAACATCCTCTTGTACCACCCCATTAAAAAAGGCACTTTTAATATCCATTTAATATAATTTAAAACCTTTAAAATAGGAAAATGCTACTAATACCCTTATCGCTTCAAATATGGCTACAAAGAAAAAAGTTTCTTCAAAATTAATTCCTTCGATTAGATTATACCCCCCCTTGGCCACCAATCTTGCCTTATTTCTAAACACAACACCATAATCTTTCATTTTATTTTTTTGAACACCTACTTAGTTCAAATAATACTTTGATCCTTAGGCCTTTCAATCAATTCCCATACATTATTTCTAACAAATTGATTCAATTCTTCTTACATGGCCAAAATCAAAACTTCATTCGAAAGTATTTGCTTTACATTAGTGGGTTAAATCATCAGTATAAAGGTAGAATAGTTCCCTTCTTTTCTAAGCCCATGCCTAGTTCTAACACCCTCACTAAGTTCACCTAAAATCAATTCTTTAGGATGACTCTTAGAAAATTTTCATTCTCTTAGCAAAGTATTTTCTACTCCAATATTCTCTTCCAAATTTGTCTTTTCAATTCCTTGAGATATATCTTCAATATGATCTTCTTTCAATCATTGCTCTTCCGAAATGCCAGATTCATTAAAAACTACATATGTGGTCTCCTGAACTACCAAAGTTCTCTTATCAAAAACCTTATAGGATTTGCTAATACTAGAATATCCCAAAAAATTCCTTCATCAGATTTAGGATCAAATTTTCCTAAAGAAGTTTTACCATTATTATGAATAAACACCTTACTTCTAAAAATATGCAAATATGAAAGATTATATGTTCTTCTCTTAAAAAGTAAATAGGGTGTCTTGTTCAATTTGGATCTAATGATTACCCGATTCAGAACATAACAAATTGTACTAACCGCTTCAGTCCAAAAATATTTCAGAATTGAGTATTCAACCAACATGAATATATCGGCTTCTATCAATGTTATATTCTTTCTTTTTACTACCTCATTCTGCTGAGGGGTCCTATGTGCTAAAAAATTATGATTAATTCATTGTTCTCTATAAAAATCTTCAAATTTCTCATTTTTAAACTCTCCTCCATAATCACTTTGAATTGATAAAATTTCATACCCTAGTTTTCTCTGAATCTAAGTAGAAAAACTTCTAAATTCATCAAATGATTCACTCTTACGAAGTAGGAATTTGACCCAAGTGAATCTTAAAAAATTATCAACAATTTCAAATCTAAAAACTTTACCTCCAAGACTTACAGCGCTAATCAGTCCAAAAAGATCCATGTGTAGGACTTCCAATGGTTTGGTTGTTCTAAGATCCTTAATTGAATGAAAAGAGGACTTCACCTATTTTCCTAATTGACTTGCTTCACACAAGTGATTCTTAATGAAGTCTAATTTGGATATATCTCTAACCAACTCTTTCTAGGTAATCTTCTTAAGATTTTTTTGTATTTATGTGAAAGTCTTCTATATGATAACCATGATTCATCAGTAATTATTTTGAGTCAAAAAGCATCAGAAGATTAAACAAAATTTAAATCAAGTATGTACACATTATTTACTATATTTTCATGCAACACATCAATTCCATTTTAGCTTATTATGTAGCTTATAGGAAAAAAATTAACACTATAACCTTTATCACAAAGCTAATTAATACTCAATAAGTTATGTTTTAAGCCTTCAACCAATAATACAATTTTAATGAAAAAAAAATATTCTTGTTTGTCAATCATAATTGTACCTACCACTTTCCTTGTGGTATTGTCTCCCAGCATCACTTTATCTCCATTCATGGCTTCTAATGATATGAATTATATTGCGTCTCTAGTCATATGCTTCGAACATCCACTATCCAGGTACCAAATGCTCTCATGATGTCTTGTATGAGAACATTTCTACAAAATGATCAAATATTACACTTGGGAACCCAAACAAGTTTGGGTTCTCCTCTTGGAAATATAAATTTAGATACATGTTTGATACGTTGTGATTTATGCATCTTAGGTTTTATTTAATATAGCATTATCTAAAATAGCATTATCAACTCTTAACTTATGTTCTCTTTTATTTGTTTCATCTATACACACCTTAAATTATTGGATGAATTTAGATGCATGTTTGATATGCTATCATTTATATTTCATATTCAAATCATCAAATTTATCCAATAATTTCATGTGGTTGCTAACAATTGATGCATGATTGTTCCTAAGGATTTTATGCTCTTTTTTGTAAATTTAAAAATTCTATGTTCAACTTAGCATGCATCTTTTTGAGTTTTCTATATACAATATAAATTTTCTCAAAATCTTCAAACAACTTATCATATGATAAATCACATACCTCCTCTTGATCTGATTGATCAAGTTTGTCAGCTATTAAATACAAGTTTGTGACTTCCTCCTATGCTTTTATTTTTGAAGAATCTAAAGCTAAGTTTGCCCCCAAAATTATAGTCTTTTCTTGCCCCTCCTAACATTAATTTTTTCCTCAACTTTATCCTTGTTAGGATTAGCTTTTAGATTTGGGCAATTAGATTTGATGTGTCCAGCCTTATTGCATTCATAACAAATTTCATCATTAGAAGCTTTTGCTTTTTTGTGAAACTTACCCTTATTCCACTGCTAACATCTCTATTACTTTCTTCACAGGAAACTTTTGAATTGTCTTGTCATGAGTGCAATATTTGCTTCATCCTTAGGCTATGACTGATCACTTTCTAAGTCACCACTTTCAACACAATAATTTTTCTCCTTCCACTTGTCACTTAGTTTGATCTGTCTTTGAGTCACTCCATCCTCATAAGCAATCAATAATCAAAGCAGATTGTCAATAGAATAAACAATTAGGTCATTTGATTTAGTTATGACAGTAATCTATTCATCAAAAGCAGTAGGTAAACAACAAAGAATTTTTTTAACTTTCTCAAAATTTGTTTGTTCCCTACCTAAAATATATAATGAAGTGACTATCTATGTAAAATGAGTTACGTATCAGTGATTGCTTCATTTGGTTTCAAACAAAAAAGTTCATAGTCATGTAAAAGAATATTCAATATATACTATTTCAGTTCACTAGTTCCTTCATATATTATGTATAGTCTATCCCAAATTTCTTTTTGAGTTTAACAGGCTGAAACACACATATATTCCTCATATTTAAGAGCATAAAAAAAATGTTTAACATTTAGCATTTAACTAAGCTAATTCTTTTTCCTCTATTATACAATCAGTAAATAGTGTTTCAATCCTAACGTCATTAATAAGTCTAGTGTGTCTAGTGTAACCTTCTTATACTAAAATCCAAATGTAATAGTCAAGCGAATGAATAAAAGTAGACATACGGGTTTTTCAAAAGTCGAAAGGAATTTTTATTAAATAATGGTGGTCTAGTGATTGAATATTCTTCAGGAGTGTTACAGTTTCCAAAAGTAGCCATGATCATTTTCAAAAAAATTTCTAAACCTTAATTTTTAAAAATAAGCTCTGATACCACTTAAAAGTTTGAATAAGTTGTTAGACCTAATAAACTATCTCAAGGCTAACCAAAAAGGTGGTGAATTGGTTATTTAAAATCTCTTGGTAATTTGGAAAACTAATTTGAATATTTTGCATAATAATTAAAATTTTCTTTCAATATTTTTCAACCATAAAAAATTAAATATGCAGAAAATAAAAAAGTAGTAAAAACTAAAGAAAAAAGGACACTAAATTTTAGAGTGGTTTTGGTCCAATTAGACCTACGTTCACTCTCTAAAGACTCCTTCAGGTATTGCACTGTACCAAAGTGACTCACATTTTGCTCCCACAGCAATGCGGTAAAGCCCTTATAATAACCTCACTTCCACCAACCCCGGTGTGGCAGAGTACCATCATCCTTTCTCACCCTCATGGAGATGGTAGAGAATTAGTATCCTTTCTCACCCTCCTGGTGATGGCAGAATATCGACGTTCTTTCTCACCCTCCTGGTGATGGCAAAGTACCAACATCCTTTCTCACCTTACTAATAATGGCAAAATATTGAATCTTCTCCAAAGATCTTCTCTTAAGAGTCTTCAAAGAAGTAGGGCAGATATTTGAAGAACATACAAATATATCCTCACCTTTGGGCAACCTTGTGAACACTTCATAATTTTTAGTTGTAATATCTCTCAATTCTCACTCCCAAACACTCCTCCTAACACTCTCACTCTCACTCTCAAGTGAAAATTTGTGAAGAAGTATAGGGTAGTCAGTTTTAAGACTCTTATATATGAAGGACAAAAAAAAAACCATCCAGAAAACTAAAAATTTCAAAGTTAACGTGCTTGGATCGTATAAAACGATCATACTTTATACATTCAAACTATTCAAAAAATTCTTGTATGATCATGTACAAACTGATTTCATACTCTGTCAGTCGTATGTATGAACTGACATCATACTGTATGAACAGTTTAAAATTGAACAGATTCATCCGGTATGATTCTGTATGAATCCATTTCATACTCTAGTCGACATCTGTACAAAGCCTACATCATATAGTATGAACTTGTTAAATCAAATCATGCTTCATATGGTATGAATATGGATGAACCCATTATGTACTCTGGACATTTTTTGTATGAAATTTATTTTGTACAATACGAACAGTTCAAAGAAAATTTACCTGTTCGTATGGGATGAACTTATACGTACCCATTTCGTACTCTAGACATCATCTATACAAACTCCACTTCATACAGTACGATTAGTATAAAAAATGGTGAGTTCGTTTAGAACAAACTGGTATATATCCATTTCGTACTCTGGACGCTATCTTTATGAATCCAACTTCGTACAGTACAAATCGTTCAAAAAGAAAATTTCTTTGTACAGTACAAATAGTTCAAAAGAAATTTTCCAAGGCATGATTTGATTAACTTCATTATGGAGGAACTTTCATGTCAAATCATCAAGTACAATCCAAGAATCGTACAGTATGGTTAGGCTAAAAAAATTGACTCACTCCCCCACTGTGTGAATGTGCACGGTTACCCAACTACAATCACACTCTCTGAGACAAAAAAATAAAAAAAAGTACAAACTTCAATTACAAGAAATCCTAATTTAATCTATTTTGAAGTCTTCAGTAGTCTGGAGTATGATTTCTCTTAAATGTTAGTACACACAAACAACACAAACAAAAATTTTTCCAAGATTTGTTAGGAGAAATAGTAATCAACACAATAATATTTTAGTATCATCAAAAACTCACATAATATAAAAATATAGTTTTGAAAGCTAAGTTGCAACATACATCAATGGTACCAACATCATACAAATCAAAATAGCAATATGTGGGACCAAAAGGTGATACGATTTTGGTGGAGAAGGCACATTAGGACCTTATTAAGGAATCTTCGATAGGACCAATAGCATGTGAAAAAGAAGAGAGGTTCATATATATTACTATGTTTTCTTTGATATTTTAAACATTTCTGCACAAATGAAATTTTGTTTCTAAGGTTAGCTAGATTCATTAAATTTGTTGTTTTTGTTGACTAAATGTTTTGAAATGATTTTGTCCCATTTTAGACTTTTTTTATGTTGTAAGCTTGGAACAAAAACTTCATGATTTTGGATTTCTTGATAATTTCAAACATTTATCATATTGGTTGGTTTAAAGGCTTGAAAGAGAATGTTATTATATGGGGTTTATACTAGTATATCTTGAATTCAAATATTTAGTACAATGTATATAGTAATTTGGAGTCTACATAGAGTTTGTAGAATATATAATCAATCTTATTTTGGAAGTACTTTTCTCTGCCTAGGTTGTTGAAGGTAGTTTATTTTTAAAAAATAAAATTTTGTACTAAAATTTTATTTTAAAAAGCAGTAAGAAAGTTGTCCCAAACAAAGCCTAAGTAGTTGGATTGCAACTCAAGTGAACTAGAGGCAACCACTTAATATTAGAAATTCAACTTCTTTACCTCAATAAAGCCAGATTGTTTATTTCAACCTATGCCATTGGTAATTTTCTTTAATAAGAAAATTTTAGTTCATAAAAAAGGTATAAAAAGCTCTTTTTGTTATGCTCTTCTACTAGGTACTTATGTTTTTTAGAAATCTTATTTTGATTGTTCATTTAGAAGTTTATTAAAAAAAATCATTATGTTTTATACTCAACAAATTACTTGTTCATAAGCTAAATAAGACTCGATCATTTTGTTCATTTATGAGCTCAATAAGGCTCGATAATACTTATTTGATAAGCTAGTAAATAGCTCAATAGTAAAGATCGTTAAAGACTAAATAAAGCTCCTTTATTATTTGAAATGAGCCACTTATTTAAACCTCAATAAACACAATATACATCAAACATAAATCAAATTACAACATTTATGATTTCAAACACACAAAATCTAAACACATATGAAAACTTGAATTCTCCATCGATCTGGTTGAGCGATCTCCGCTCGTCAACAGAATTAGAGCTTGGTATTTTCTACTAAGGACAGCTCCTCTAAAGCTCTTAACCTTTTCCACTACCCCTTCGAACCAGAAATCATTCCCTTATTTACTAACAAATTGTCTAAAGGCACCGAAGATTGGAGTCTGTGTTTGGTCGAGTACTCCATAGGCCGCAGACCTTGCTATAAGGCGTTGTTAGGTGCCATCAAAAAAACTTGGTCCCTCAAAGGTTATCTCCAACTCTTATCCCTCAGTGAAGGCTTTTTTCTGCTTTTGTTATCTTGTTCAGAAGACTTTGATATGGCATGGTCTAGAGGCGTCTAGTTTTTTCTAAGTAAGCCATTTATGCTTCAAAAATGGAATCCAAAATTCAAGCCTAAGAGGAAGAACTTCTCCTCTGTACCTATCTGGATAAAAATTCTTGATCTTCCTATGGTATTCTGGAATTCGGAGGGTATTTCTAGAATTACGAGCAAGGTTGGGGTTCCTCTTGTCGTCGATTCCCTGACAGCACAAAAGACACTTTACCTTTGCTAGGGTATGTGTGCTTTTTTACTGCGAGGCTACATACCCAGAAGAGATATTGGTATCCCTAGATGTTGATGTTGCATTCTTGAAGCTGCGGAATGAATGGAGGCCAACCCATGTGAGCACTGTAAGTCATTAGTGCATTACTCTTCCACATGCCCGTCTAAACCTGATTCCTCAACAAAAGAGTCTATCCTCTCTTCTAATGAGGTCCCTAAGGAGCAACCCCATAGAGGTAAGAGATTCAGTAGAAAACCCAGAAATCATCACTAACCTGGAGCTTTTACTAGGCATACCAATAGTATCTGTAGTCCTTCTCTTGAGACCAGAATCAGGGCTCCCCTTCCCTACACTACAAATCCCACATCCACTACTACCATCCAGCAAAAGCCTTCTACCACTAACTCTATTGGTCAAGAACTACATTACCAACCACATTCCCCTCCTCCACAATAACCTTCCTTCAAACCCCATCCCGAAGTCACTAAAGTTTCTCCCCTCCCTCTTCTAGTTTAGACTAATGATAATGTGGCTAACTTTTCTAGTATTACCAGCCTTAACTCCCCCACAGAGGGGGATTCCTCTTCTACTAGCAAAACATAAATTCAAAACTCATCCTTGCCTCCAGAAGACCTTTCTACTAATAAATTTGATGCTCTTTAAAATTAGCAAGAGATAAATTCCCAACCAGACTCTTTGGTTGGTAATGATTTGGCTGGAATAAATCAAAAACCTCAAGAAACAATTAAACAGACATCTAGCTTTGTTCTTCCAAAAAAAGTTTGCTAGGGAGAAGTAAGCCAAGAAACCACACCCTCTCTTTATTACTTGATGTTGTTCTCGTCCATTGCGGCGTTGAACAACACGGGGTTCAATCATTCTTATAAATTCTTGTGTTTCAAATGTTTAATTGAGTCTTTTAAATTAGATATGTTATGCATTTTGGAGACTAGGATTCATTATCCTTCTCTCCAAAGCCCCTTTTTTGAATCTACTCATTTTGTCTTTCCCAATGAGCTCAGTTGTCATAATTTTGACTTCTCTTCATCGGGGCGTATATGGATCAAATGGAATGCATGTAAGATGAACTATAACCCTGTTCACATTACCCCTCAGCTTATTTTCTAGTACTGTCTCTGTTGGACGCCGCCCTCCATTGCAGCTTACTTAATATATGCATCTAGTAGTGGAGTTGAGTGAAAAGATCTCTAGTCTTATATTGCACAGATTGCTCCTACTCAAGGTACCCCTTGGGTTCTTATGGGAGATTTCAACTGCTATCGTTTTGCTTCTAAAAAATTGGGAGGCTCTGCTCTCACTCAAAGTGCTCTAGCGGAGTTTAATTCTATGATCTTTAATAACATCCTTGTGGATCTGCATTCAGTTTGATGCACTTATACTCTGTTCAATCAACACTCTGACAATATGATTCATATCAAACTAAACAGAGTTCTTATTAGTGATGCTTGGTTGAGTTCCTTCCCAAGCTCTTACTACTCTTTTCAGAGCCCGTCTTACTCGGATCATAACCCCATTATACTACATTATGGAGTCATCTTTCATTCCCATCACAGTTTCCTTTTTAAAAATTTCTGGACCAATATTGACATGTATTGGACTTTACTGTTAGAGGGTTTTCTCTAAGCCTTTGATTGATAATCCTCTATTTCACCTTTGCACATGCTTAGACAGCTTAAAGGAGACATTGAAGAGTCATGGACTAATTCCAATTGCATCAATGATCACCTTGATAATCTATATAAGTAACAACTGGAATGTTTGGGGAAGGTTCATGAAGATCCAAATAATATTTCACTAAACACCTCTTATAAGGAGATTAATTTCAGGATCTCTGAGTTATCTAATATGCTCTTCTTGGATCATTCAAAGAGCCAAAGATAATTGGCTAAAACATGGGGAGGATGATTTGAAATTCCTCTATGACAAAATTGGGAGCATAATTGGTAGTACTAAGTCGGTTGTTAATTTTTTTGCTAGTAATCCCAACTCTATTAGGTCGGACACGATCTTCTCCATCATTCAGCACTTTCAAGTATTATACAATCCGACTCCCCCCTCCAACATGGATGTGGAGATTTTTCCTATTGGTAATACTTTCCCATACCATTATGCTGCTCCAATTACTCAATATGTCTATACTGTTGAAATTAAAAATGCTGTTTTCAAGGGATTACCTCTGCTCCTGGCCCGGACGAATTTAACTTCCATTTATATAAATCGAGGAGGCACATTATAGGCCCTATGGTTTTAGGGCTATCAAATCCTTTTTTTTTTTTCAAAAAGGTTACATTCTGAATGGTGTTAAAGCAACGACGCTTGCTATCATCCCTAAACACAAGAATGCAACTTCAATTTCTAACTACAGACCGATAGCTTTATGCAATGTGTTATATAAAATTATTACTAAGATGATTGCTAATAGGCTTAAACCTATTATGCCTTTGATTGTCAAGGAAAACCAAGTGGGCTTTGTAAAATCTATGGTCTCTACGGACAATATTTTGCTTGCTAACGAAATGATCACCTGGGATAAAGTTTGCAAGCCAAAGAACAAGGGGGGTTTGGGTCTCCCATCGCTACTTGCCCTACAATTTTCTTTCGACTGTTTAGTGATTACTAGAATTTATAATAGCTCATCTCTTTTATCTTCTTGGATTTCTAGCAGATATATCTCCCCATGGCGTCCTCCCCCATCTTATGCTTCTATTTTTTTAGAAATATATATGCAATACAGCTGTTGCAGCAAAGTCATGTTTTCAATTTAGAATTACTCAAAATGTTCTCATTTCCTTGCAATGGGATCACTGGTGTCACAATGCCACTTTAGCGGAATTCACTGATGGGTATAATTTGCTGGATGCCTCACTCTCAGATTCTCTCATGAGGGATTTCATCTCGAGGCATAATTGTAACTTACCTGACTCTTTTCATGTGTCCTTACGTGATGTTTTTAGTAACTTCCCTATTATGGATAGCACCACCACTTGCTTACTTTGTAACAATATGACAAATAACAAATTTGGAGACTTTGTCAATGAGTTTTATAAGCATTTGCCAAGTTGCCCTTGGGATAGGATGGTTTGGCATCCCAAGTATGTTATGCGACACTTTGTGTATGTGTGGCTTGCCATCGTGGGGGCCTGAAAAATGTCGATGCTTTGCTAAAACGAAACATTCATGTTCCTCCTACTTGCAGTCTATGCTACGCGCATACTAAAAGTGCTTCTCACTTGTTTTTTGAATGCTCCTATTCATTCTCAATATTATCTGTTCTTATGCTTGGTACTAGGGGTCTTCTTTATAGGCCCATTGTTTTGCAACTTTTCGAATGGATTGATGGAGATTTGAAAGTGCAGCAATCGGTTAAAAACCTATATCTGTTGATTACATGCTGCTCTATTTACTATATTTAGAAAGAGATAAATGATGGGAGATTTAGGAATATTATGCATGGCTGCTGCTCCACCATCTCGCTTAATATCAAAAAATCGATTTTTGAGAAAGTTATCAAGTGGAAGCACTCTTTCAAATTTTTGGATATCCTTTAAACTGGCTTGAATGTATTAAGGTGTTCCTTCAAGTATTTCAATTATGTGCCTTTTTTCGCTTATATGTCTGCTGGTGTTTATGCCAAGCCTTGGATAATGATGTGGCTCCTATTGCAGGCTCCCCTTGGACGGTCTTTAGGCAACCAGGGAGTTGAATTTTTCTCTGATTCATTTGCATTATCTCCTTAGTCCAGGTTTTACTGGCTTTGGGGCTTCTATTTTTTGTGAATTTAGCCTCTTTATTCTTGTGTTACTTGTTTGATTTGTGCTAAAATAGATTGATTAGTTGAGTAGGTTTGTTTGCGCTTTATTGAGCTAGCTCCTTTATTTGTGGGGCTGTTTTTGCTGTCTTTTATCTTGTATCGCCTTTTTTATCTAATATATGAGCTAAGCTCCTAAGATTTTCCTTAAAAAAAAAAGCTTTAACTGAACTTAGTCATAGATTAAGGGGAAAGAAACTATTCGACATGGAATAAGTAGTTGCGTCAGCTCAGTGATATAGGTAGGTGATCCGGACGATTTGGACTATTCGATGGAGTTCAGAGTCGATTCACTCAGGGGTCCACATGTTATTTTATTGTTAACTGTCAAACGTCTACAACAAGGCTTAATTTATATATAATCCATACCAAATTTATTTATTTCAATCCACTCTTTTGAAGAGCTTGCGTGTATTCAGCTCTGTTAATTGACAATACTTTCTTTCATTGTAATTCTCCAGCATGCTGTCCAGCTGAGTTCGAGAGAACCATATTGCTCAATTAGAGCCCACTTTGATTCTGTTGATTGGTAGCTT